>JAVHKY010000030.1:3818578-5242157 GCA_035079385.1 Aspidiotus rigidus
GGGTTCCTAAAACTGCCTCTGAATGAAGAATCGCGTAGAAAGTTTACTCTATAGGTTCAAATCGTAGATGAAATTAAGTTACAAATAAAATCAACGGTTGTATGGTCGTCGTTCGATCTTCGCTTTTGTTCTCAGTACTGTTCAACTGATGATGCGACGACGACCTATTCACCGCGAAACTGCAGTCTCACAATAATATATTTTTTCTGTGTGTCTACGTAAAACCGTACTCTTTTTCTTAAGTTACAAATTTCGTAAATTTGAAATATTCAACCAATATTTCGCGTTTTTGCGCGAGAACACTCATTTAACTGGTAACATCATTCTGCCCCTCCCTGTATAACTCGGAAGTCAACATTTTCATCAAGTCCCGCTTTTTTTATAAATAGGCCGCGTAACCGCAAGTGTGATTCAGCAGTCGAAATTTTTCAAGTCCTAACCCCTTCATATTTCTATGACATTTTTTCAAGTTCCCGCCCTATCATGAGCAACTGGAAAATCGAGTTCCTCTTCCATCGCACACAGCTCAGAAGTCGAAATTTTTTCGAGTTCCGCTCCCCTGTACAGCTTGATGGCCGGATTTATTCTGAGTCCTACTGCCAAAAAAACGATCGAGAAAAATGAGGAAATGGGAAAAATTTCCTCTAAAGTCTGGTTAGCTTTTGCAGAACGGCGCGGCGGGACACCAAATTTGTCGAAAAAAAAAAGTACAGTTATTAGAATCTAGTTTTAAATTCCTTCATTTTCCTAAATTTTTCTTCCACAACCTCTACTTATGCTATAGATATACTATGGATGAAAAAATACTTAAAATTCGAAAGTTGAAATTTTTCCTATTTATTCTCCTCATAATTATATTAATTCTGACCAATTTTTCGTGATTATACCACGAAAGTTTCTAAAAAGGCAGTACAAATATTACTGCAACTGGTCGCTTAATAATGAGGCACCACATTCCAAAAAGGCTTCAGTCCATCTCAAACATTTTGAGTAATGAAAAAAAAAAAATAGTTTTACAGCATTTTTGGAAATGTATATTTTTACAAGGTTGATATTCATCCTCATAGAACACCACAACCGTGATAGATAGAGCCCTTCCGTTTAATGCATTATATTGAGGAAAGTTCTTACTACCAGATCGCGCTATTAACTCAATATTGGAAAACAGTGGACTAAAGCCTTTTTGGATTCCGTACAAGTGGAAACCAATTTCAACTCAAAAATCTTGAGAAATCTAAAAAACTTACAAAAAATTGAGAAAAGAGTCATGAAAGGAAGAAAAAAATCGGGAAAAATATTAAAAACGTTGGAAAATTTGAAAAAAAAATCAGAAAAACTGGAAAAAAAGTAAAGAAATTCAGGAAGAAGTCTAATAATTCCGGGGAAATTTACGGGACTTGAAAAAAAATCAAAGATAGAAACAAACATATCGTTTTCAAAGACCCGAGAGAAGAATTTTCTGCGCAAATGATTGATGAAAATTGTTTTCTTAATTTTTTACAAACTCGTAACTGCACTCGGATTATGAGCTTGATGATTAATTGATTTTACATGCATTGGATCTAATTTGCTTCTTTTAGATACAAAGAGATGATGTTTTGGATGGATAGGAGGTCATCGGTGAGAGTTGTTCGGAAGAATGGTGAAATTTGATGGGTATGGCGGAGAGAAGCTAAAGATGGGCATGCGAAAATGTGAGTGACTGTGAAAGGGAGGTGAGGCTAATATTCGCATGAGAGTGGGAAAAGGTTGGAAAGAAGGTGGGCGTGGGTGATTCACGTGTGACCACTTTGAGGACGTGTAAGGTAGGTTTTGTGACGGGGTTCGCTGTACGTAGTTGACATTTGCAGGTAAGGCCCAAAGGGGTATAATGTGGGAAATGCGGGGACTAGGCAATGGGAGTGAAATTCTTTCTGAAGGGAATGGGAGAGAAAGTAGAACATCCCTGTATGTTGTTGAAAGTATTGTATGAGTAGGACGATTTTGGGCAGAATTAAAGAGAACGTTGTGAAGTGAGGTTTGAGGAAGTAATAAGACTCAGGTGAGGAGACTGAAAGTCTAGTAAAGTCGACGAAAATATGGGGGTGGATAGCTTGATCATGGCCGTCTCTAGTATCAAGCCGGAATATTAAATCTGGCAACGTCGCGATGACGAAAAATACGAGGCCGAGTTTTATAAAGGCTCTTATGGAAAAACCTTCGAAAAACACGTTAATTATTGATTTGCGAACAGTATTCGATTCCGCGAGGAAAAAGTAAGTTTATAATATATGGAAAGAGTAAACGATTCTCGATTTTTATTTGAATTCGGTCTCGTTAAGATTGATCGACTACAAAGCGAGTTATTCACGTTTTGTAGTTGATCAATCTTAACGGGACCAAGGTCAAAATACGATGGCTCTTCAAATGAGGTTCTCTGCATTTTCTTCAAAAACTTCATCATATTTGTGTGAAATCAAGTTTTTCAATGTTCTCCCATAGGATACTACATAAATTTTAGCCCCGTGCAGCGTTGTCAAGTTTCGAATATTCCGACCTGATACTAGAGACGGCCATGGCTTGATTCTGCGACCAGACCTAGAGCAGGGCTAGTACTCAGCCCGTACAAATGCGAATGGTGGAATTTTCAACTGTGTCTAGAAGTGGGAGGTGTGATGAGGGTGCGAATCCATATATAGGTGATCTGTAATCTAAGATACATCGGACTAGGCTATGATAGAGGGGAGTAGAATTTTACAGTTACAACCGGTGAGAGGATAGGGTGGATATTTTAAGACCTTTATCGCACTGAGGCTTTTGACTTCAATTTTTTTAGTATGTGGAAGCCATGAGTGTTTGAAGTGGAAGCGGAGAACGAGGATTTGTACTGTATCTTTAACTGCGATAAGGATGAAGTTGTGGAGGAGGGGATGAAATGGGTCTTTAGCTCGTATTTTGTCGATATCACGATACAGAACTTGGAGGAGGATATTCAGGATCCGCGGTGTGATAGCCAGTTAAGGATGGAGAAGATGGAATTTTGTAATTTGAAGATCGATTCTACCTATTGTATTATCGACTTTTGATACATTGGTCATGAATATGTCATAGTGACTTCCCCCTCCACCATTATTTCTTAGCTTAGTATAACTTAGTATTGTGTTTGTATGGCGCTGCTTAGCTCACTCACTTCACTTGTCCGCCTCAACAGCCTAAACCTAGTACATATAACACTAGTATTGGACCAGTGTAGCGTGGTATACTGTGTGTAAGGCCTACAGTACAAGGTCGATATTATAGCCTAGTAGAACCTGGTATACTAAAGTAGGAACGGTCAAAAATTTTTCAAGTCCCTACAGTAGGTCAAGGTTATCGATGACATCATCGATCGCGAGAAGTGGCTCCAGTCAAAAAGGTCACCAAACCGTGACGATTTTATTAGGTGTAGTCTCAACCTTGAAAGCATTTATAATGCTATCTTCGTGAGCGTTAAAAAAAAAAACCAATTAAATCGTGTCTCCCAATTCTATCGCGTGTTATACTCGCGAAAATACGGTAGCTTCGTGTATGGCAGTATTGTAAAGGCTGGGTGACAAATACGTTCAAGATCAGTTTGTTTTCCTCATATCGAAAATGAACACAGTATGTATCAGCTGGTAAAAATGAGAATAATTACAGATTGCGGAAATCCAATCCTCGTACTTATTCTTTTGTGTCGAGTCACATATTCATTTTTATTTTGGAGTGGATAAATAGGAAGAATAAAGCTTGACAGATGCCACGATCTATCTCCGAGTAGATGATGAAAGCCATGTAGACAGTTAGGAGTGTCTTTGTTTTGAATGCATGCTAAGATAATTCTTCACCTTCCTTCTCATTTATTTATTTCCTTAAAATGAAACCCAATTGCTAAAGGATAAATCTCGCGAGAAAACACGTTAAGAACAAAAATTATAACTGACACTTCTCCCCGTATAATATGTAGATAAGAATTTCATCAGTTAAAGACGAGACACTTTTCTTGAACATACGTAATTGTTTTCTCTCCCTCGACAACGCGAAACCGTATTTTGTAGAAACTTTCACAGAAACAAACTTTTTCTCGTCAAAAATTCTATCTTGATTGAAATGCACTGCACTGTACGCTGTGAGTAAATTTTCTCCAAAATTGACGACAAGTTATTGTTTAGGCTTGACTCGATGTAGGTAATGAGCAAGAAACCTTAATCAAATTGTGAGCATTTTCTGTTCATTTTACACGCGTAGAAATTCTATTAGAGTAGCTAACATAATGTAGGAGTAATTCTCAACTGGTAGCAATTGGAATAGGTCGACAGTGATCGAAGCTTTTCAACGATAAATGCACAATCACGGTGTAGATAACGGTTCTTTTATTGTCCTCTCACATACACAATCGGCGGGTGTTCATTTCTCAAATAATAAACAGAAGATTCTGAGAGCTCGTAGTGCATAAATTGCTTTCGCACCCTATCGTTGACCGCAGCTTTGTAATTCTGGCTTTGCGGTTATACGTGAACAAAATGCTATTTTGGTTGGTACGCGATAGAGGGAAATTATTGGGCGCACAGGAATAGCGGTAAATATTACAACATTATTGAACCTATTTCGAATCTACATAGTTTGATGGAGGAATTTTCGAGACACTTGGCTTGTCCTTGAGTGAAAGGCGAGGCTTGAAAAGGTTTTTTTTTAATAGGATAATATTTGGTCAATTTTAAGGAGATTTCATGTTCAAAAACTAAATATCTAGCACTACTTTTGTTGACGGGAGAGACATTCTCATGGGACCTTGGAATAGTCTTACTAGAGAAGGTTTTATTCATGGTATAAAATTTTGGGACAGGGAATACTTTTGCAAGACTCTGGTGTCGTTCCAGCTACATCATCGGGGTTCAAAAGGAAGCATACAAAGTATAACACAGCCTCTCATTGAAAAGAAGCCAATGGATCAAACTAGCAGAGGAGGAGGGGCTACGATTTTCTCTTCCACTAGTTAGTCTTCCCAAACAAATGGGTCAACATACTAAAATGGTAGACTATATCATAAACTGATTAAAGTTCACCTTCCTCATCCTTTTGGACCTAATAGACGTTTTTCTAGTCGAGTATACGATAATATTCGACGAGATTTGATTAAAAGCTGTGATTGGGTCACAGATTCCGGAATTGTGGGAGAGATCAAGGTAAAAATGGGTGAATCGATCGTACAATTTGAAGAAATCGGCAGAGCCCTCAGTTACGATCTAGAGGAGTTTGTCCTTGAGAGAGGATAAGTGGCCTAAGGTTGGAAGAGAATAGAAGGCGCATCGGTATCCATGGGATTCGAGAGTGCGGGCCATTTTATAAGAGTGATGGCCGAGGAAGGGCAAACGAACCCAGCGCGTACGAGTAGAAAAGTGGGCGCGCTGAAAAAAAGAGGTAGAAGGCATCGCGCGTTGGAGGGGTTTCCTCGAAATAATTTTATCGATGTTGAAAGGGATGTCATTGATGCGCGCAAGTTCGGAGATGTGGCCCTTCTTTACGTTGAAGTTGTGAGTTGAGAGAGGAATGGCGAGGAGACGATTGATGAAGGCGAGGCGAGTCAGGCAGAGAATTTATGAGAATGATGATGAAAAGATGTGCCATTGATAAGAATTCCAGCGTTAGATGGCTTGCGATAGATGCCGAAGTGAGGAGAAAGCCGGTGAGAGAGGATGAGATCGAGATAGTTGACAGTTCTAGAGTGAAGTGGATGTTCGCATGGATGGAATTTAAGTAAGAGAGAAGGTTTCCGAGACTGGACGAAGAACCATTCCAAACGCAAAGAATGTCGTCAACGTAACGGAGCCAAAAAAGAATGTGAGGTTGAGGGAGAACGGTGCTGTTTTAAGGACGTCCGTTTCGAACTTGTCCATAAAGACGTCGGCGACGTGCGAAGAAAAAGGCGCGCACATTGGAAGGCCATCGAGGAATTCATAAAGAACATCCAGGTAGAAACAAATATTCTTGATGAGGCATAAAGAGATGAGGACGCGGAACTTGGAGATGGTATCGGGATGAATATTATTGAAAGTGAGGAGATCCAACATGTAGCCAATATTCTGGGCGACCGGGAGATTGGTATACTCGTACATGCTGGATACATCGAAAGAATCGAGTGAGGCGTCAGGAGGAAAAGAAGAGTCTTCAAATTTTGAACTAAGATCAATGGAGTTAAAGTTGGAATGAATGCGAAACCATTTACCGAGATAGCGAGCAAATTTGTAAGAAGCTTCGGTGTAATAAGCGGCCACCGGACGGACGGGAAGATTCGGTTTGCGGGTCTTAAGTTGGCCGTACAACCGAGGAGAAGACTCTCTTACTCACTGTATTCTATCAATTCGAAACTACTTCTGAGAAAATTTCTTCAAGTGGAGAATAATATAGGTCATGTTGGATTGAAAATTTGTAGCAATCAATTTACACAGTACTGCAGTTTATCAATAAGTCCGCAATTATTAGATTGAGATATTTGAATAAGGAAAAAACAATATTTATCGTCTTTTCAATAATCACATCTGCGTTTGAGATGAGATAAACAAAACACAAGTTCGTACCCCTACCAATATTTTACTTACTTCAACTTGCTAAAACAACTTCCATCATAAAAAAGAGTTATAATCTTGTCACAAAGTGAAATTGTCGTCTGTTGATTGAACCTCAATACATACAATGGAACCTGTTTCTATAGCTTATATTGTCTTTTGTATAATGTTCCTCAGCCTAATACCTCTCGCTGCTATCCTGGAACTAGTAGTGGATCATTTAGAAAATGTAGAAGTGGAGTTTGTTGAAGACATTTTTATGAAGGATCGCGGACAAGACGTTAAGACGCTTTGGAAAGAGTGTACGTACTTAATTAGTTTAATCTCATGTTTTTAATAATTTAACTGCATTTTTCGATTTCGATGGTCTACATTTGTTCAGTTCTAACGCTAAAATTATATTTTATAGCAAATGAGGATAAAGCATTATCATCGACATTCGAAAGAGAGTACATCGATCTCATAAAACGTCTATGCAAGCAGTATGCGTCCAAAAGAACTCTATTCTTTCTAAAGAACCGATTTGAACCAATGGAGCAAACTAATTACATCGGATTCAAGAAAGGACTATTTGGACATTTAATAAAACCATTCAAGGCAGAAATGGTTCGCTGCAACAAGAAGTACGCATTCATTGAAGCTGGAAATCAAAAATTTGCATATTTATTGAAAATAGGCAAACTGGCCAAAGATAGTGGCAAAATAGATAGGGAGATATTCAGGTTAGTTCTCCGATTTCCATACATGGAAAAAATATCAAAAATGGAAGACTTTGAAGCTATAAAGAAAATCATCGATGAAAAAGCACGAGAGTCGGAAAACTTGTACATGAAAGAACAGGAAGAAGAGGAGGAGTATGAAGAAAATCATACGCAGTCGTCAAATCTCAAACATCGACAGAGTTATAATCATTCTAAATACGGTTATTAGAGAATATTAGCAAATCTAAAGAGTCATCGAAGGGTTGTTCGTAATGGATGTAATTCTTTTCTCTTTCTTTTTTATTTATCTCATTTTTTTGACATAATTTTTTGCAACTTTTTTGCTGAGCACACATACTTTCAGAGTAGTCCAACAGTAGCACATGGATGCAAAATTGGAAATCCATAGATGAATGCCAGAACAATTTCACATTGCAGAAAGAGGAAAACGATTTCATTGACAGATATCAGATCCAGTATTTTCTGTTTCTAGGAAAACTGGATTTTCGCTCTTCTGCAGCAATCGATTAGCAATAAATTGGTCTGCCTTGCTTCGGACCGATTTTTAATGAGAAAAGTTTGTGATTGTACAGCTTTTGAAATTATTACGTCCATCCAGTCTCTCTATATTTAGTCGAATTGAATATACGTCTTTTCACATTACGGCTCAGCACATTTATAGAAAGTTGAAAAAAAAAAACATTCAGATGTAAACATCATAAATTTTGATTTTAACTTTCTTTTTACAATAATTCTTCACGGCCGTTGTTAATGGGATAGTTACCGGAAGTTTTAAGTTCTGTCGCATTAAATACGAATATTTTTTCCCTCAAATTAATACTTGTTGGAGAAATTATCAGCAATTTTAACAAATATTCGCGCATAAATCAATAAATCTTGGAACTCCTCCAAAACAGATTCGACAGATTTACCACATCTTCCCCTTCCGCAAATTTGGTTTGAGTTGACAAGTGTTTCAACTTGTTATGACAATGTTTGATATCAAAAATATCGCTTTCACTAAAAACGACTCTGTGTTTTTTAGCACGCTGGATATAACTATAAAATTCACTGCTTCTTCTTTTTCTTTTACTCTTGCCGTTTAGGCACTTATAGTTATTCAAATCACCCACCCTTTTCTGCGTTTTTACTGGCTCATTCTCCACAATGGTTACCAACATCATATGAAAAACTCACTACGATCTTTACGATAATGACCATTTTCTAATTCTACTAAACACATCATTGGACCACAAAATACTTTTTTTCCAGCTCCAAAATGATTACTCGACAAAGCAGATTGAAACCGCTACCATCAACTTACAAGCAAGAACGGACTCTATTCCTACTATTAACCTAGTTGATCAGGATGTGTCAGCCTTTACAGATTTTATCCTCCAAGCAGCGAGTGAAACACTTCCAAACTTTTCTCCGACACCTTTCAGAAAAAACGTCCCCTAGTTATCTAAACTCAAAAATGCCATTACCCTAAACAATAAAGCTCTAAACCGTTTCAGGAAAACTCATGATCAAAATGACTTAATAAACTTTAAAGAACTCCGAGCCAAAGCGATAACTCTACTTCTCGATCGTTTCACCAAGAAACAAAATTGGAATGACTTAGTAACTAGCATCAACCAGCCTATTTCCAGCTTCGTATGTGGAGCCAAATAGGAAGGCTGACAGGTGGCAAGCGAAGTCTCTTTTTCCAACCTATAATAGTTCAAAATCATCTTTATCAAATACCACTTGAAATTAGTGTTCTAATGTAAATTGGCGGTATCTCTCGGATCTGGACTACACCGACACGTTATTACGTACGACTCTACTTGCGATCGAGAACGAAAAACTCTACATGAGGCTACGAGCTCGTTTAATCTACTTGTCCAGTGTACATAAAGAATAGATATAAGTATACGTATTATATTCGCTTGTCCGAAGGTGGCGTGCTTGTTTACAAACAATTTCGATATTATTTTTTCCCTGTTCTCGTAACAATTAGCAAAATTCTGGCTTCAAATTATTCTTTCATATCCTCGAATGACAATTACGATTCTGATTTTCTTTTTCACAAACTAACAGACGAAGCATCCGGTGGAGTCCCGCAAGGGTCACCCGCAATAGAGGACATTTTTGGTAACATCGCTTCCCCCGTTAAACCAATTTTTTATGCCGATGACCTGAGCATCCATTTGAAAAGAAATAATCAACAGAATCCTACAAAATTCCATCTTGTCTATCCTCAGCTTGTTATCATACCGCGGATTCCGAATATCCTCCTCCAAGTCTTACATCGTTATTTTCGACAAAAAACGAGCTGAAAGCCCATTTCCTCCCCTTCTTCTCAACCCCATCCCAATCACAGTTAAGTCATTGGCCCCGCTTTCATGTAAACAGTCATGGCTACCGCATATTGAAGAAATTAAAGCCAAAAGCTTCAGAGCTTTAAAAGTCTTAAAATACCCATCCCGTCCTTCCGCCGGTTGCAACATTGAAGTTTTACTTTTCCTCTGTGCCATGCCCCAGTCCGATATACTCTAGATTATGGATCACCTATCAATGGACGCGCACCCTCATCACATCTGTCGCTTCTAGACACAGTTCAGAATTCTGCAATTCACATTTACACAGGCGCTTTTCGCATTAGTCCTGCTCCATGTCTAACCGTCCAATCAGGTTATCCACCTCTACATTTTCGTCAACTTTACTTAACTGCCAGTCTCCTCACCTCGGTTTTACAGCTTCCTTAAGCCGCAGTTCACCTTATCTGCTATGTGGATGACGCACTGGTGGTATGCACAGCCGAAACAACTGCTGCGGTGGAGAGCAAGGTAAACCGAGGACTGGAGGTAGTGTCGCGTTGGATCGAACCGGCTGAACTAAAACTTGCAGTAGGTAAGACGGAGGCCATATTATTCACGACCCGTCGAAAGTTCAGTCCACTCTCCTTTTCCCTGCAAGGTGTGGAAATTGAGACCAAGAAGCGGAAGCACCTGGGCATCTGGTTTGACTCAACGCTGAGCTTCAGACAACATTCCCTGATGGCAGCGGGGAAGATAGGCAGGGTGGTTGCACACCTAGGCCGCTGAGGATTGAGAGAAGCAAGAAGAAGGACCACGATGAGCACTGCCTTTGGTACCACAGTACGGACTGGCTAAATGAAGATACTCTGCAAAAGGAGAGAGCTGGTGAAGATCCGACGAAAAGCTTGCCTACCGCACTGTCTCGACGGAGGCTCTTTGCTGAGCAGGCAACATGTTCGCACTGCGACCAAGGGCAGGATGATGGACCGTAGCACACCTTGCTTAGTCTGTCTCTTCAAGAGACTGGGGTAGATGATGCACTTGCTCCGAGTAGCCTGGTACCCACCATGTTATGTTCCGAAGAAGCATGGAACCAAGTGTCTGCATTTGCAGTCATCGTCATGAAGAAGAAGATGGACTGGGAATGGAATAGTCAAATGCAGAATCACGCTATAGCCTACTCGATACCTGTCTACCATCCATAACCAAATACAGTATGTAGGTAGGTGAGGAAGATCACCCTTGAAGCAAGAAGAAGCAGACTCTCCAACAGCGATCTACTATCGCCGATGACCTCCGTCCACCTAAACCTTCACCTCTCATCTAAAAGCAGCAAATTACATACAACGCATTTAAAATCGATTCACAATCAAGCTCACAACCCGAATGTAGTTGAGAGCTTGTAAAAGAACGAGAGAAAGAGAAAAAAAAACTGCTAAATTACGATCAGTCGATCACAACAGTGAATCAGCCTTCTTCTCTTTCCTATTTTGACTAAAATGAGTTTACGTAAGTATCGGATGCACAAGACGATTATGCCGGAACAAAAATGTACATTTTGATGATTCGATACGAGTAAATGGACCCATTATCAACATTTATTTGCCTTAACGCTAAAAAATATTCCAAAACGCATAATGAGAAAATATTCAAGAAGTAGGCCTGATTATCGAGTATTTTCGCTGAAGAAAATATAATAAAACCGATGTAATACGTATTTTCTTTCATTCGAAACGTGAAGGCATTTTGTATTCATTCTTGTAGCGCTTCGTCTCTCATTCGTATCTTCGAGTGTAGGAAAACGAAAAGTAACTTACGTGATAGGGTCCCGAGTAAATTTCAAATTCTCTTCCGCTTGTTTCGTCAACTTTCGAACATATCCTTCGGGCGCTCATTTGCAATGTAATTTTGAAAGTTGGTTTTTCGAAACGTCATACGAGAATTAATGACTCTTTTTCGCATGTATTCATCGAATAACATATCTTAGCATTGCATTGCATCGCTTTATATTCTTCCTGACGTAGGTTCTACTCGTACATACTATTGCGTCCTCGCTCACTATTAGAGAAATTATGTGCACTAATACGACCAATACAGGCTAATGAAAGCCGCACCTCTGAACAGATCTTTTCTATTTCTTTACTCTATGTCAAATTCCTCTTCTTCCTAGTCAGGAAAAAGTTTACATAATACTTAAACACACTTATGTTTTACAAATATAAGCTTGTTATCAATTTCTGTTTCAAAGTGAATGTTTGTACGATTTTTGAGTAGAGTAAAGAACGCGAGAACTTGACAATTTTCTACTCCGATCGATTTGAATCTTTCCAGACTAAGAACAGGTCACCACACACGCGGGACCCTTACATACTATCTCTCCTCCATCTTGTGCTACGAAGAAAACCTTATAATTAAACACACCTTCTCACGTCCTGAACTCTTTTCCCTTCGTTGCTCGTTACAACTTCCCTCCTCCATCTCGCAAGCACTTGGAAATGATCACCATACTGTCAAGCTCTCCCTACAATATCTACGTCTTATACAATTCTTCCCCCTCCTCTACCTCCACCGGTTCAGACCATTTCTCCTGTTTGTACAAGTATACCGAGCTAAATACCCCCAGTGTAGCTAAAAACTCGTTAAATACATAAATTTTTCCATGAGAGTTCGATAATGATAGCCATCAACTTGGTCAACGAAAACTCAGAGGGCACCACCAATGAGCGCATAATTATCAAAACTTGTTCACTGAATTTCATAATCACTTTTGAGAGGCGCAAATGGTGCGATTCCAAGAGGGAGTACCGCAAGCTTTTAATAAACGAGTGAATTATAGCGGTATTGTTTTACAACCGTAATTTTCAATCCCTACAACGAATAAATAAAAATAACCTCGCGTTTAATTACTGTGTATACTACCGCGGCGAAAGAGTCAATATTTACCGATCGAATTTGAATGGAAGGCCTATTGGCTTTCGTGACAAAATAAAAAAAAAAAATGAATAAATTAAAGAAATGCCGTTAAAGGAATGAACGTTAGTGAAAAAATAAAATAGGTAATCGTATTTGTACAATACCGTCTACTCTATTTAATAAACAAGTTTCTCGACAATGCCACCTGATTCCAAACGTTTTTCTTTGGCTTTCAATTCAATTCGATGTCGTTCTTTTGTCAACGTCGCCTCGCCTCGTCGCGTCAGTTTTACCTAACGCGCAAAGAAAACAACCAATAACCGGAAAAAAAAAAAAAAAAAAAAAAAAAAACTGCAGGATGAAATTGATTCCCAGTAAGTTTACCCCATTAAATTAAAAATAGAGAATTTACCACGTGCAGGAACGCAATAGTGAATAAAAAATACGAAATACTAAACAAACGACCGAGCCGAGAAAGGAAGTTATTTTCCTCCCTAGTATTTACGTATCTTTCTTTACTTACTTTTCCGTACACCATTCAAATCGACACTTTGGATTGGGGTACCCGCGTCAGCAAGTGACTGACGTAAATAAAAACGGTTCTTAAGATGACTGAGGAAGCTTCTATCACTTTGCCACGGGTGGATCCAGGAGAGCATTTCAAGACGCGATTCATTCCATATTATCTCCTCCAGTCCGTCGGAGCACTTCTATTCGTTCCTTGTCTTTCCCGTCCAGCTGATACGATGTATTTATAATCTATACGATAGTACCATAATTCTCTGATGCGTATTTCAGCACCGCACAGACATAGCACAGTAGCAGCCTTAGCTGGAGGTTCAGGTTCCTTCTCCCGTTGGAGATTTCCTGCCTATTCTTGCTTTTTAGTGTAAGCAAATAAGGGAAAAAAAAAACTTTTTGCTGGAGCAAACGTTTCTTTGCTGAAAATGGTTCAAGATGTATGCCTGAACAACATACTAAAAATCCCGCGTTATCCCCCGGGAGTTTCTTTTTTTATGGGGGTTCGAACCCCCAAAAAATTGGTTTTTGTCTATATCGCGCGAAATCGGAATTTTATTGAAAAATGTTTCAAACAGAAGTTGTTCCTCATTAAATTTCATACCAAATAACGTATTCAACTTTCAGCCTATACCAATTAGCGCCTTTGCAAAGGCCGTTCAAAAGAGGACCAAAATCAGTTTTTCCATATATCTCCCAAAATTGAAATTTTATGAAAACAAGTTTTTGTTCCTCGTTGAATTTCCTATTAAATGAGCTATTCAGCTTTCAGAATAGAGTAATTAGTCTATGAAAAAAGTGTGTTACGTACATTGTTCCTGTAGGTTCCTCAACTGAATCTTACTCCATAAGGCTAGTCTATTTCATATACACATAATTTTGTAACATCGCCCGGGAAGGAGGTAGTTTCTCGCACATGACTTGAGCTCCTCCATCCGTCCTATGCCTTGCCTACCAGTTTTCTACGCTTTCTAATAGGAGCAGTGTACGTTAGCCTGCCGATTTACAGCAGTCTTATATTCGGGATGGGGGTACTTGATATTATTCACTCTCGTCATACTCTTTGCCTGTCATTACTGAGGAATCGTCATCAGTACTAGACTCATGGTCAGCTTCATCGTTTTGACTTAATACATCCTACAAGTCGTCGTCAATGACGTCTACTACCTGTAATACTCCACCAGCATTGAGGAAAGGCTGCCCAAGACACTTTGGTGAATATTTTAATCCTAGGAAGGAAAAAAAACAACTATTTCCAACAAAAATTCAAACAATAGACTACTAACTTATGGTTGATGCATGATACTATGTTATTTGAGAAGTATAGTGTAGATAATTAAACACTATAAGACAAGAATAAGAGAGGTAAATTTGTCTCTTCGTTGATGAAAAACTGACCAACGTTTTGAACAGTACCTCTTCACCATCGAGGTCGGTATGATTAAACACGTTTTTTCTTCGATGAAAGTGCCAAATCACCCTCTTTTCTCTATGGAATATCTATTGTTCACCAGCTTTTTGGCATCTACATCCTTTGGCGCACCCACTAGAAATAAGTTGTAGGAGGTGGTCTGGCGCGGCGCTGTGGCTTTGTTCATTGTTATAGGCTCCAATATCCCATTGATTCGCTTCCATCCCCACTCCAATGGATCTTTTTCATGACCAAGCCACAATTGTACTTTGTGGAACACTCAGTATAAATGAAGCCGTGCAGCGTCTTCAGTGGGAGGTAGAGAGACCAAGTATATTTTCCGGAGGACTTTTTTCGCGAAAGCTTGGAACAAAAAGCTTGAAACCGACATTTGTTCAGTGGCTTGTCTCTTGTACTACCGTTGATCAGAGAATATTGCAGCTGCCGTAGAGTCTTTGATACGACGCGACTTTAATTGCTTTCATTTCAATACCTAGGTACCATGTGAGTCATGAATATGAGAAAAATATTCATTCAATTTCCATCTTTTCAATATTTTTTTATCACAGGTAAAAAATTAGTCCTTACAGTCTGTAATAATGCAAGATTTCCATAAATCAGCAACAAAACTATCTGAACAAAAGAAAAATATAGCACATCCTTATATTATTTTCAACATCGAAAGCCGTTTTTTGCAGACTATTTGCTCTATCCTAAAAGCTGAATAGCTCATATGATAGGAAATTCAACGAGGAAAAACTTTCATTTGAAACATTTTTTCATAAACTTTCAATTTTGGGAAATATTATGGAAAAACGAACGGCTTCCTTAACGAAGTTGAACGAGGAACGCAGAGAACCTGTTTTATGAGTCAAATGGGATTTGGTATTGAAAATTCAAGGAAGCCTAGACCTAGATAAAGCTAGTATAAAGAAGGCCTAGACCTACTATAAGCCTAGTATAATACGAGTATAGTTTGAGAATCTAAATTTTTCTCGAATCTCCAGCTATATATGATAGCTGAAGAGATATAGCTCGAGAGTCGAAATTTTTCTAAGTTTTTTGCTGGACGGCAGACGGCGCACGCCAAATTTCTCAAAAAGCCCCCCATAAAACAGGTTCCCTGTTAAAACTGAATGTGGTCCTCTTTTGAACGGCCTTTGCAACCTTTGCCGGAGCACCAAGTGACGTTGTTGGTAGGAAATTTAACGAGGAATAATTTTTGTTTGAAACATTTTTTAATAAAATTTCAATTTTGTGAGATATTGTATGGAAAAACTGATTTTGGTCCTCTTTTGAACGGCCTTTGCAAAGGCGCTAATTGGTATAGGCTGAAAGTTGAATACGTTATTTGGTATGAAATTTAACGAGGAACAACTTCTGTTCGAAACAATTTTTAAGAAAATTCCAATTTCGCGCGATATAGACGAAAAACTAATTTTTGGGGGATTCGAACCTCCCATAAAAAAATGAAGTTCCAGGGGGAAAACACGGGATTTTTAGTACGCTGTTTAGGATCACACCTGAACCACTTTCAGTATAAAAACGTTTGCTCCAGCAAAATGTTTTTTTTTCCCCAATATCGCTCTAATTTTCCTACACTATTTATTTCCTTATCGTTTTTGTCGTCATTCGTCACAACTACTCCCAGATAAATGTATTTTGGATTTCCTCAAGCTGAATTCCAATTACGCATATTAGCAGAGGTTTACTTGTCTGCCTTTTGGATAAGCACATGACCTTTGTCTTGGCCGTATCACTTTCTGTTGCTAACCGGTGTGCCATCCTTTGCAGCTGTTCTGGCGTTTTTCCAAAAAGGACCTTATACAAAACTGATACTGCTTATTCTTGTGCCATTTATCTTGAGACCGGTATTTCTAAAGGTGCGGAGCCTTACAATTTCTTCGGCATAGAGATTGTTCAGATAGTTTGCAAAATGAAATTTATCTATGAGAAATACTAAATGACTAGAGAAGTACAGATTTGTACAATATAACTGGACTAACTTTTCACTCGACTGAATTAAAAGTTTATTTTAGGACCAACCTTTTGTACAACTGGATCAACAGTTTTACTTACAACTATGATGCGATTTCATTGTTCCGAGACATTCAGTGCTGAATCTGTGTGAATTCGAGGAGATTTTGGAGAGCAATCGAAGACCTCGAAGGTCTATTAAAGGGAGGATATCATTCGCGGAATTTTAGAAGATGGGATTTTCTTGAGGAAGAGATGGAAACATTTTTTGGGTGATTCGCGAAGATTTCTGTGAGATCTGGCTAGATAACTGAAGAAGGATATCGTAGTCGTCCGCTAAGACGCACTCGTAATGTTCCGAAGAAGACCTTGGTGAAAGTTGAAATATATTCCACAGCGGAAGTAAAAATTTGTTCGCTAATCTGTGACAATATAGTGCCGCAATGAACTCCCAGGAGTGATAAAAAATTGACATCCGAACGCGATAACAAGTAAAGGTTTCCATAAAAATTCGTTTTATTTAAATTTTCTCAACTTGTACCACATTACCTTCAAACAAAATACAAGACGAATAACCAGTTTATCAAGAACGTATCGCGGTGAGATTGTGAGCTTTTGTTTCTTCGCATCTCTTAAGGTAAAAAAGTTTTTCGTTCTGTTTGACTTTTCGGCAAAGTTCGACATACCATATCACATTCCATGCTTCGAGAGAGACGATAAAGTTTATTCTCCTCCGCGTTCGGTGTTGTTCTATCGCTTCGTCACAATTTTCAAACGGAAAGAAAAATTATTGAAGCATAATATGGAGGTTAGTAGGTAGAAGGCTGCTTCGTCGTAGGTCTAATTGTTTTCAAAGCGGAAAGTTATCGGCGTTACATTCAGGAGCGGACGTGAGCACTTGAAAGTCTACTTTTTGTTCGTATAAGTACTACGTATATATTCTACCTGTTTTGCATAATCTAAACTTTGTATTGGTTGATCGTCGTTCTCCATGGCGAGGAGCGCTGATGTTTTTCTTTCTTTCAACAGATCCTTCCGTATGTTCAGCTGGGAAGTAAATCTTCCAACCTGATAATTTTTATTCAACATTCGTTCGAAACGCTATGACGTGTTAATGTCATATTTTACTCCTAAGGGCTCGGAACTGAAAATAAACCGTATTAACTAGCCAGTTTCAAATTTAATTCTTTTATCAGTTAATTATTTAAGAGCCTGATTAAATTCATTTCAAGATGGTTCCTGATCTTTCTGTGATTTACCTAGACTATTATTCTCCTATCGTAATATGTGGAGTCGACACGCCAAATTTTGCTATTGCTATGAAATGCGAATATCTCACCCCCCCCCCCCATTATCCATATTAAATAGTTGATTTTCGAGGAAACCCTTCATGCGGACAAAACGCAGATAGGCGTAAGAAAGAAATACCGCGATTAGAGAAGGACTCTCTTTGAAGACTATTATAGAGATGGATGCTTTACGTATTTAACCACGCGAGACAAGATATTGCTCAAATGTCCCTTGAGAAACCTACTTTTACAACTTCGTGAGCGGCAGAAATTTCTTATCAAATTTTTACTAGTATATTGTAATAACTCGTCGAGGAAGAAAAAAAAAAATCCTTAACGCCACAATTACTTTTGGTGCGAGAATCTACGAGGATATACAATACCGTAAATTCAATTGAATCGCGGTCCTAACATCTTAAAGTTAAATCTGATCTCTCGAAATTTATTATTTGCACTCGATTATATCGCGGAAAATGAAATTTATCTCATTCACTTGTACGTTACTAGTACTTCAAAAACGTAAGATATAACTTCGTAATTGAGTAATAATGTTTCTTATAGTGAACTCTATTTTTTGAAGACCCGATATCGTCTCAGAAATATCTCTTTCCACGAGTGAGTCTCTTCGCCGCGGAAGCATTATGAAACATTATGAGGTGAAACACTTATTTTTGCTCCTTTTTAAGTGGATTAAAACCTGCAACCAACTGTAGAACTATTTCGCTATCGTAGTGTTGAGTGTATTTTTTATCTAAATTCTCATTGGCACTATTCAACCCAATTCACGAACTTTTATTGGGGGGAAGAAGGGGGTATACTTCCTTTGTACTGAAATATGAACCAAGTACAAAGTGTAGAATAGAATCGGCTATGATCAAATCCACCTACAAGTATATCCCAATTTCGTCTCCCTCCTAAATAAAACCCGCAACTTATCCATATTCCCAGCTATTTGAAAACTAGCAATAGTAATTCATATTCACGAATCAAAAAAAGACCCAACCGTCATCGTTTCCTGCCCACCAATTTCCTTACTAAGTAGCATCGCCAAAATTATGGAAAAAATCCTTAACAAACGACTCATCTGTTTTTTTTTGTTTTTTGTTTTTGTTTTTTTTTTTTTTTTGGGGGGGGGGGGCATCTAAAAATCTTATAAACAATTCATGATATGAATGTCGTAAATGCCGGTCTACAACCATGGTATTAGCCGAAGGAAACTCCGATAAATCAAGCCTGTTTCCAGTTTTTTTCGATGTAGAAAACGTTTTCCGGACAGTCTCGCGACAGCACATCCTCCCCACTACCAACACATATATGGTTTTGGCGATCTGTTCCCACAACTTTAAAGAAAACTATCTAAAAAACTGTTCCTTTGAAGTCGGAGAAGCAAATCAACTCTCTTCTGTTCATATCAAATCCAATAGAGTCCCACAAGGGTCACCCTCAGTGGAACGCTTTTCACAATCGCAATAGATTTTAGTAACATCGCTTCCCCCGTTAAACCAATTTTATATGCCGATGACCTGAGCATCCATTTGCAAACAAAAAATTAACAGAACCCTACAAAATTCCATCTTGTCTATCCTTAACTTGCTATCATACGGCGGGGATTAGGGTATTTCACCGAAAGATTTTTCACCTAAAAAAATTCACCGATTAAGATTCACCTACAGAAAGTTCACCCACAGATAATTCACCTGATAGAAGTAGTAGTTCACCACATGAGAGCTTACCGACAAAATTTGATTATATTTTTATTATTGGAACTCATAATGAGTGAGTAAGGTGTAAGTACAGTACTGATATTGAAAAAGGGGGCTTTCCAAATGCACGAATCTACTTTATTATTTGCTTTTACAAAAGTACTTTCGGGTGTTATCCCATCATCAGTTGTGTCGCAACTGGAGAACAAGGCCTTAACCATGAGTTTATATAGTATAACACTGTGATCTTATTGGCTATGGGAGAAAATTTGAGATCAGGAAAAAGAAAACCACAATGGAGAGGGAATATTTGAAGTCATACAAGTAGAGAATCGCACAAAGAGAAGAAAACTCTGGGAACAATTGAGATGACAAAAGCCAAGAGGAAGAAAGCCTGCCTCTTGAACAATGTAATCACGTTTGACAGCGAAAAATTATTCAGACTGGTGATTGGACAAGAGAAGAAGAACAGAACCAACCAATGAGACGGCAGGAAACCAGGTAGCCAATAAAAACACAGCATTTAGGACGATAGATTGAACCAATCACTAAGCAGCTTGTTTTAGCCAATAAGAAGACATTGTCATATTATTGTAAGAATAAGTCTCTAAGAAGTGAAACAATCAAAAACACAGCTTTGTTATAGCCAATAAGATTACAGTGTTATACTATTAAAACTTACGTTTAAAGCCTTGTTCTCCAGTTGCGACAGAACTGATGATGGGATAACACCCGAAAGTACTTTTGTAAAAGCAAATAAAGTAGATTTGTACATTTGGAAAACCTACTTTTCAATATATTTTTATTAATGAAGTTAATTAATCAGTTTAATTCAAGTTTAATAATAATAAAAAGTTGATTTAATCATTTTATTTTCGATATTTCATTTAATAAAATTAAATTTTATTTTGAAAAAAAAAAATTAAATAAAATAAAATAATTTAAATTAAAATAATAATCAATTATTGAAATAAAAATTATTTTTTTAAATAAATACATTGATTTGATAAATTAAAAATATTATTATTAATAATAAAATAAAATAAATTAATTTAATATTAATTTGATTTATAAATATTAATATTTTAATCAAATAAATTGTCTTTACTAAAATAATGATCGTTTATTTGAATAATTTTATAAATAAAATTTGGTACATCAAAGTATCAGATGAAAGTCGAACAGCTGATTGAAGAAGGTGAATTTCGGCGTCGGTGAATTCATAAAAGGAAGATGAACTTTCTTGACGGTGAAAAAAAAAACTGACAGGTGAACTTTCCGCTCGGTGATGGGTACATTCTTTTAAAAAGACTCACTCGGTGAAAAATATTTCGGTGAACTGATCGCGTCGCCATATGGCAGATTCCGAATAATTATCCTCCTCCTAGTCCTGTATCTTGATTTCGACAAAAAACGAGCTAAAACACCAGTTCTTACCCTCCTTCTCAACTCCATTCCTATCGCAGTTAATGATACAGTAAAAGTCTTCGGCCTCCGCTTTCGCTTATACACTCATGGCTACCGCATATTGAAGAAATAAAAACCAAAAGCCTCAGAGCTTTAAAGGTGCTAAAATACCTATCCCATCCGTAAAATTTGACTTTTCCTCTACCTTACCCCTACCCGACCTACACTAGATTATGGATCACATATATAAGGACTCGCACTCTCATCACGTGTCTCGCCAGCTCAAAATTCCTCCGCTCACATTTGCGCGGGCGCTTTTTGCACTAGTACTGCTCCAAGTCTAGCCGCCGATCCACCTCCACATTTTCGTCAACTTTACTGTACTGCCAGTCTCCTAAACTCGGTCTTGCAGCTTCCTCAAACCCCGGTTCACAAGATTCTCTCTGATTCCACCCCAACTCGTCCTACTTTTCCCAATACTTTCGTCAACGTGCTCTACAATCTCACCCATTCTATGCACACAAAAAATCTCTTCCACTGCTTAGTCCCCGTATTTCCCTTATTACCCCTTTGAGCCTTTCCTACTTTTAAAATAATATACAAACTATGTCAACTACCTGAAAAAATTACTAACTTCGCAATTTGCCACGTCTTCTTTCAAGAAACACTTGGACTCTTTTATCAACACTACCCTTTGTTTCACAGATGGATCAAAAATCGAAATCCCAGCCGGTTTCGCGTTTTCAATGGGCACAAAATTTCTTCTCATCGACACCGCATTGCCATATTAATTTTAACGACCAAAGTCCAAGCTATCTTTCAGGTAACCCTCCCTTTCCGGCTAAACCGCACCTTTCTGATCACTACTGACTCTTTATTCGCCATAACTGAGATTTACAATCTACATTCTACACACCCACTCATCTCACGCATCCCTTCACTTCTCATAATCTGTCATCCATTCATTACGTCAGAACTTTACAATGAAAAAGTTGACTAACTGCCACAACTGCCACAAAAGTTCCACGAATCAACTCGTATCTTCTTCCCCTTAAAAACGATCTCATCCACAATCCCACCGTTGCGAAATCTACCTTACACGTCTTCGAATTGGTCACACGTGAATCACACACGCTCACCTTCCTTCCAATCTGTTCCCGCTCTAATGCGAATATTGTAGTCTCGACTCCCTCTCACAGTCACCAACATTTTCGCACGCTTATCTCTAGTTTCTCTCCGCCACACCCATCAAATTTCACCATCTATCGAGACAACCCTTGCCGATGACCTCCCGCCCATCCAAAACATCACTTATCTAAAAGCAGCAAATTACATGCAATGTGTCTAAAATTGATTAACCATCAAGTACAGAACCGAAATGCAGGTAAGAGCTCGTAAAATAAAATTAAAAAAAAAAAAGACAATAAAAATAAATGTATTTGAATAGCACAATAGTATTGCGGCGACTACACATACAACTACGGTAATATTTTGTAAAAAGAAGGGAAAAAGTGAAGTTTTTACTTTTAAAGGAACGTGGTGGTTACATTTTTCTCCTTTTGGTCGTATATTCCTCATTTAACATTTGCAATTTGTCCAAAACAAAGTATAATCTTAGTTGTGATGTTACGATGTCTACCCTATAAAATCTACAAGTCGGCGAAGGGGAAGTGTAGTTTTTCAAGCTCGAGTACCAGATGATACGAGATACGAAAGAGATTACGTCGAAAAATCCGAAAACAGCATTTTGATTTCGTGAAAGGGCTCAACATGACTAGACCTATAAGCGGCTTTTCTTCATTCTTCGTATCTATCGAAATCCTGTTCGGTTTTCGGCGTACGATACGATAGTCTTGAATATTATGTGGCAATAGAATATTCAAACAATATTTTCATGTACCTAAGCAAATATGACACGACCAGTTGGAGACTACACTCAAAATTGTCTCCTCCTCCTATTTCCTTTCTGGCTCCATCTTTTTCACAACAAAACGACGATTTTGTAGACTTTAATGATGTATTACTCTACTTTTACAATAGAGAGCGCTATGTCGATTTACCGCGTGATAAAAAAATGAATAAAAAGTATAATCAAGAAGAAAAACGAAAAAGGACATAAGTCAAGTTAGGTCTTTTTCGGGAGACGCGTTCTATTGTTAAAGTATTTCAAGTCCATAAAGTAGGTCAAAGCTCAATTCACTGTACACAAGTTCCTTCTAATCATATATACGGCAAGTCCTGCCCCTTCCCACCGGCATATATGTGAGGCTAGGCGAACTTGTTCCTGACGCCGCTGTAGAGAGGTGACCTGTATGTAGTCATTTGTTCACCCGATGAGAAAAACTTTACATTGATAAGCCCAGACACTCTGACGCTCGGCTGCTTATAGGCCTGACGACTCGTAATTCTACTTACGAGTTTAGTGCGACGCTGCCTACACAAATTGGTCGATAGAACGCGTGTGTTGACATATAATATACATAACTCAAATATGGAATTTTTTCATGTGCCTAGAGGAGGTTCTTTCCAGATTAGCCACCGCTCCCAACAGAACCACGATTTTTGGCCGTTTCTTTCAAATAATTTCCCGTGAAACATATTCATGTTGGAGGGAATAAACCGAAGAGGGGAACGAGAAAACTTGCACAGTTCAGGAGAGGTAGTATCAAGTTGGAAAAGAGAAAGTTCCTCAATTAGGTCTTTCAGGCTGATTCAGTTTCTTCACAATGTAAGCAGCTAGGAAACGATGGAATGCCAATTTACACACGCCGCTCTCTTCATTGGTCAAAATCAGATCCTCACACCTACTGAGAGGAGATCGGAGACAGTTGAAGGTTCAGTTTGAATGGACTTAAAATGCAACTGAGCTGCAAGGAGTAAGTACCTAAGCAAAGGAAGCGAATCGATCTCTTTGTACTTCTTGCAGTCAAGGGCAATCGCAAAGCTCAAGGCTTTCCACAATGAGTTCGTTTGGACATACTTTTTGATATCAAGGCCTATGGTCAAAAACAGAATTTTCTCTTCTTTTCAATTCTTTAATACGAAAATACGTCAAATACCTCAGTTCTAATTTCCTTAGTTAAAGTCGGCAGCTCACGTCTAGAATACACAAATTTAATCATTTTCATTTGCGTCTTCAAAACTTGAACGCTCTCTTTATACTGAGAAATATCTGTGTACCATTTTCAATGCTGGCCTGTATCTCTCCATAAGCAACACTTCTTGTCTATCAAACTGTAAATCAACTTGAAGTAAGCCTATTCGCTCGTTCAACTCTATGGTCAACCTTACCTACGAGTCTGTTCTCTGAGGCAGACTGAGTGAAATTACTTACCACGTGCAGGTGAGTATTAACTAGAACTATCCTCTCTAGGTCTAATAAGCCAGGAACATCCTACTCGACGGCAAGTCTTATGGGGAAAAATTTGACGAGAAAGAATGTACGACTACAAACTATCTACATAGGAGCGTTAAATTTCGCAACTATAATCAAATTATTTGAGTTAAATGTCAGTTATTGATTTAAAATAGCATAGATATCCGTCAGCCAGAAAGCCACAGTTAAGCAGACGCGACCGATAACGAAATGGCCGCAGTATTTCATTGCCTATATTATCCTAACTCACGCTAATGCTTGAGCGAACCGCAAAAAGTTCGCATTCGAACGCTTACCGCTTTCTTTTTGATAATTAAGTATCTTGCAACTGACGTTTAGTGAACTAATTCGCGTTTATTTATCAATACCGGAATTTGTGAATCGAATTCAGGAATAAGATGGATTTTGAAAGACCTGAAAGGGAGAGAAAATGGCTGCTCGAAATTGAGACTAATGTTCGTCAATTTAGAGGTCGAACGAGAACTAGGTATACTTTTACCAGATTGACAGGATGATGCAACCCCCCTAAATGTCCCTGTTGTACGTCCATGCATTTGAGTACTGAACTAGTCATAATTTCCTTAACAAAAAAACATGAATAAAGTCGTTTTTTTTCGCTCAAATATTCAAGAGGGAGTTTTCCATGTATTTCTCCTCTCCCCCATATATCCTGATCCAAATATCGCGGTGATGAAAACCCCTTCCCTCATGTACAGCTGAATGGTTTATTTCTGAGTCACGAAATCGGTTCCCCGGCACTTCTGGAATCGCTGTTCCAATGTTCTTCACCTGCTCGAAGAAATTGGCACCAAATTATATGCAGCTCCTGTGCAATTAAGGAATAGTACTCGTGACTTTAAGAATGCGAGAGTCAAGCTTTAACAAAGACTAATATTGTTTTGTAATGTTTAAAGTGATTTATACAGTTTGGAGTTGGTTTATTCATTCCGTACAAATATGGAACAAATAGAAAAAAATATCAGCTGTAGAAAAGTAGATTCAGGTCAAAATATAATAATCATACATACATTCGTTAACGAACATATTACATCAAACATCACAGATTTTTTCAATCTTTTATTGTTCGTCCATCAAACAACAATGATTATATTCTTTGTAGGCTTTTAGAATGGCGCCATCACGTTTGAATGAAAATTAGGAAATGGTCTGAGCGAAATTACGGAAGTCTAACGTCTAAATCGTTTTAATTGCGACAATTGTCATATTTTCCTTTGTGGAAATAACTGTCCGTGGAAAAAGTTGAAAAGGCGATTCAAAGGCTGGCTCGTCTTTTCGTGTTTACGATTCGTCATCTTTCGTGTTTACAATTTCTATACATACAGATAAATGCGGCAACATTGTTGATCCGGATTGAGTATCAAGTTAAGTAGTTCCGTCGTCTTTGAGTACAGACTTTTTCTTCTTTTCATCATTCAGAACAACTGACATATAATTGCAGCGTAGCTACACAAATGGGTCGTAAGTCAAAACAGGGAAGGACTTCGAACTTTACAGGCGTGGGACTTATCTCGTACTATTTCGATTTTGCATACCGCTCTCGACACATATGGTAAGAGGAAGGGGGTTTATGAAACAATGAAAAATGCCCCAATCAATTGACGACCGCTTCCAAAGCTAGAATTTCCTGGGTCAAATGCTGGAAAATTTTGATTTTGAGAACGCTCTCTACTTAAATAGCTGAAGCTGTAAAGATTCCACGCATACATTCACTCTCCTCGGTCTTTGGTTTTTACGTACATCAAAATCAATCCTTGTTAGCATGTTTTACTTTCTCGCACTATTGTTATCAAACTGAATTTGTAGTCTAACTACTCCACTGGCATTTACTGCTAAATCAAAATATGAAGCTCCAAAGAAATGATCGTACAATATAATTGAACTGATCATCGAGGGCACGTTGATATCACTCATCGTTCAAAGGAAGCTGTAATAGAAAAGTAAGAAAGGTGATGGACGAAGTTCTTGCTTATTGATTTTTTTTAGGAGGAGGATAAATTTCTAGACGCGTTTAAATTCTTAAACGAGTACGCTCACAAAACAAGTTCATTAGTGTGCATTATACGTAATCTTATTAATACGCGATATACTTTTTTTCCCCCAAGCTCAGGTTTTTCAGTAATAAAGACGAAAAAGAGCACTAATACTTCCACACTATACTATTCGTTGAGGAATGTCTTGACTTTTTAATTTAGAAAATTTTTTCAATTTCGGCGACTTTTCGCCGTCTTTTTAAACTCAGACAAATTCTCGAACTTTTCGCTGACTTCTATATTATTATTTAAGACGAGTCCATTTGATATTTTTGTTTTTCCGTTAGTTTTATCCATTGGTTTCTTTTACGAAGATAAATAAATCTTATATATTATTTGATAAAAGCCCGGAAAACTTTGGACAGTAGAAGTTCAGCTTTTACGACACCGATTGCTTCATATTTTATTTGTATACTATACTTCTTTTTTTGAGAACATTTAGAATTCTACAGGTGTGACTCTCCTATCTTCAGTAATTAAGGAAAAACAAACAACTTTTTTAGCGGGGAACCCGCTATTCTTTTTATTGGGCGGTTATTTTCAGAAAACATACGCGTCCGCTCATTTGTGACGTTATCATTTTCGGGGAATTATCTACGGTCTAGAATGTTCTTGATCTGGGTTCGACCTTGATTCTTACGTTACCTTGCATAAAAAAATTATCTAGGCTAAATAAAGTAAGCAACAGCAAATTAGTGCAATGGTATCTATAAATATATTTTTTATTTTCTTAAGGAGAGAGAGTGAAGTAAAAGAAAGAGAAAAGAAGAAGCATAAAAATATTACAAATATTTAGTAACTTTTTTGGGAGTAAAAGAAGGGGGGTCAACTCTTTACCGTCTTCCTTGTCTCAATTGCACGACTATTCATACTAAGCTCAATAAGTAATTCACGAGCAGAACACGTTTTTTCACAATTAAAATGCATTTGTTTTTTCTTTTTTCATCTTACAAGCTCTAATAAACTGCACTCGGATTATGAGCTTGATGGTGAATCGTTATTAGATATGTTGGATATAATTTGCTGATTTTAGATAAAGAAAAACTCATGGTTCTTTAACGAAGTGAGGGACGGCAGGGAACCTGTTTTATGGGGGATCAATGACATCATCAGATTTTGACGTCACAAGGCTGACTACGATCTTTGAGGTTGTCGATTGGCCGGATGGTGGACATTTTTACCAATCCCAACCCCCCCTAAAACAGGTTCCCGGTCAAAACTCACGGCTTCTTCAACGGAGTTGAACGAGGGGTGGCAGGAACATGTTTTTAAAGCACAAGGCTGACATATGACGTCATAAAGTTGTGACTTCACAGTCCCGGAGTTTGGACTTTGGAGCTATATAATCATGGTAGGAGAGGGACCTGGAAACATTGCATATCAAGTTACATGAAGGGGCTATCTTTGAGGCTGTATACACAAATCTCCGAGCTGTTATGACATGATACGAGCGAAACTTAGAATACCTTGAAAGGACGTTGTTGTAAAACACTCCAAAGATATCTACTCTCTAAAACTTTCTACTTAGATAAGAAATTCTATAGAAGCAGTGCATCAATGCATTACTCTTCCTACATAATTTCTCCTTGAATCTTCTTCAGCTCTCCCTACCTCTTGAACCCAGATTCAGACGTCAACGAGCAAATCTATTTGATATACTGAAATCAGTTTGTACTTTAGACTCATTCGTTGCGGATCGACTTACTGTTACTAATTTTTTGTGTGAAATAAAGTTATTAGTTCAACTACTATCGTTCGTTATTATTTAACAGACATTCTGAGTCTTAGGGTGTATGAAGCGTTGCATACCGGGCTCATTGAAGGAGTTAGGCCAATTGGTGTATGAAGTATTGCATATCTAGTTACTTGAAGGGGTTATCTTTGGCTATATATACCAATCTCCGAGCTAGACGGGGGCTTAGAATACCTTAGAAGGACGTTTTGAGTCTTAAGGTGTTTGAAGGATTGCATATCTGGTTCATTGAAGGGGCTCAGTCAATTGGTGTACAAAGCATTGCATATATCGTTACTCGAAGGGGGTTTATTTTAGATTCACCGAGCTATATATTAAGCCAAATGGCGGACGTTTTTTTCCAAAAAATACCCCCAATAAAACAGGTTCTCTCTTGAAAGATGATTTTTGGATGGATGGGAGGTCATCGGCGACAGTTAATTTGATGGATGGTGAAATTTGGCTACAATTGAGAAAAGGAAAAGCTTGTAAAAAGGGTGAGCATGTGTGAGTTACGTATAACCAATTCGGAAACGTGTAAGGTAGATTTTGTGATGAAGTCCACGCGAATGGTAATGGTTTTAAGAGGGCATTCGTTTGATGAGATTTGATTTTGACCGTCCGTAAGAGTGGTGTGGATGAGATCATTTTCAGTGAGATGAAGACCGGGGTTGGTTCGTGGAAAGTTTGTGGCAGTTTTGATGGCTAAATCGACTTGTTCATTGCCTTGGATCTCCGGATGGCTGGGGACCTAGTTGAAAGTTATGTCGAAATAAATGGATGACCGAGTTATGAGGAAAGAATGGACACGTGAGACAAGTGAATGTGTAGAGTGTACATTGTAAATTACCGTCATAGCGAATAAGGAGTCAATGACAATCAGAAAAGGACGGTTTGGTGAGACAAAGAGGCTCATAGAAAGATGTCTTGAAGTCGGCCTCTGAAATTGATACAGACTTGTGGTGTCGATGAGAAATGAATTTGTTGCCAATTGAAAACGCGAAACCAACTTGGTTTTCGATTTTCGAACCATCTCTGAAACAAAGGGTAGTGCTGTGGAAAGAGAGAAGTATTTCCAGGAAGAGGGAGCGGTGAATTGCAGGATTGGTAGATTTTTGGGTAACTGACCGAGTTCCTTTCTTCTGGTTTGATCCCCTCGGCGGGTTAGCCGTGGATATTTTCCATAGCTCAGACTTCGAACAATAGGATCACTCCCGGAAGCAGAAAAAGAGTTAGTACTTTTATCTGCGAACTGCTGTCGATCAGGTGGATAGGCTGTCGATAGTAGTAGAGTCCTGACGTGATAACGCGTCGGATTGAATATTGCATTCCTGACCGCGAAACAGGAAAGGGGAGCACCATACGCACATCAAATATTAAGGGGTCAAGGTTGACTCGGAAATGCCCCAGACCCGGTACTTACGATCATTCCGTATGAACAAAAAATAAATTGATAGTAACTGAAATCGACCTTAATCCTTTAGGGGGGGGGGAGGGGAGATCATCTCTATACCTGTAGATCGTACAGCACGCACTCGGACGCACATTGAATTTCGAGGCGCGAGCTCGTCAGCTTAGAGACCGGAAAAACAGTATGAAAATGCCCGTAAGTTATCCCTCCACTATCTGGATGATAGATAGCAGGGAGATAAGGGAATATTCACTGCCCAGAATACAATGTATACTACACATGAACAGAACAAAGTTGGTCGAATACGACGAGCCATATTCTTCCGTCAGGAAATTTTAGGAATTTTTACGCGCGAGGAATATAAGACAAACGAGGGGAGGAGGGATAGAAGAAGAGCAAAACACACACACATTATTGTTCGTTACATTTACAACAAAAATAAAGGGAACAAAACCGCGCTGCCGAAAATGATGTTTATACCACCCAATATTGATAACTTTTATTTTTTTTTGAGGTATTGGAATGGAAGGCTGATTTTTATATTTTTGGACTTTAGTTACAAATCGATATTTATGAGGATTTTTGCGAAGTTCGACTTTCGAGCTATGCACTTATATAATTATAAATTTGAACATTCAAACTAAAAAGTAGCCCAACAAACAATAAACTAGGCTTAAATCAGGCCAAGCAATACTGGAGAAAAGAGAGGTGAGTGACCTTTAAGCGGGTGAGCCCGTCAGTTAGTTAGCCATTGAGATGGAACAAGCATGTAAATTGATACACTGAGGCTTTCCAGCTTCTAGCTTTTCTTCTTTAGTTTTTTAGCAAGCAACTCGCTTCCCGTTTTGATAAAAGACTGCTACTTAATTGGTGAGGGCAAATCGAGTAGGCAATCCTAATAACATGAAAGTTATTGTAAGTTGTTAATACTGACGTGGGATTACATACTAGCCATCCTTTATTAAATATATTCGTACAGAATGAAACGCACATTTTGAAAACTATTCATTGGAAACAGAGATACTTATTCCTACTCACCTTACATACCAAGTGATCAGTAAAGTTTTAGTTGTCTTCCTCCGGTGTTCTTGCCGCAAATCCTTCAAAAACGTACGTGCAAGAAAGAAATCTCTCTTCTCTCGTATCCACCTATCTAATATATCAGGACGCGATGATAACGGTGATGTGTATTTAAACCGTTCCTCGTCCGCGTATCGTAAATCCGAGATTAAAGTACTGTTCATGTATGAACAGACTAAATTTTTTCAAGCTTGAAGTCTCGCCATCGACGCTGTCACGGTCGTTACGCTCCGATACCGAATTGATTCCACCACACGGCTTTCAATCATCGCGTCAACGATAATGAAGTAATTTGTCTTTTCGGACACGTAAAGCGCCTACTCAAAAAATGTATTTATAATAAAATACCCAAAATTTTTTAATGTACACTCGCGAAATAAGGGCTGAGTTTCGTTTGCGAATTAAAAATTGATAAATATTTTTTTATATAATAATATGGTAACTCGAATAAGATGGATGCTTTGAATGGTACGGCATAGCGATGACGCTAAATTGAATTCGGGTCATTCGCGAGAGGAGGACAGCGAATACGAGAATTTAACGTTTAAAACTAAGAGCGATCAAACAAGGGCGTAAGACAGAAGAACTCGTTTCGATACGAATAAGCCTTCATTGTATGCTTGAAGTGTGTTTAGCTATAGCGTATACCATTTAAATTTGATGAAGATCTGAAAAGGGCAGTCGACGGTAGAGAAAAGCTCGTAAAATGCTCTCGAGGAACGTAAACATCGCATCGTCTACTAAACTTAGTACACGTATCTTCGATCTCGACTCATCTTCCTGGCAACGTGAATATTCTACTTAGAACAACACAAGAACCCATATTGGACATGAATACCTTCTAAATTAAATGAGGTCGTCGCGCGCTAATAACTTAATGCAGTCCTAAAGCATCACGTAAAAGCAATACAAGATATACGAATGCATTTCTCCGATGATAAAACCATTTCGTGAAGTTCGTGCTTCTCTGTCCTCGAGTGAGTTTGTAGGGTTGAAAACTCTGACGTAATTAATCATCGTATAGTTAGTAAATCTGAGTTTACTTTGTATATATTTTAATCAATTGTTGCGAAAGATGTACGTTCTATAAATCTTGATACAGCGATGTATAAAGTTTTTCTTTCCACAGCATGAAAATTTTTAATCCAAAGTCGATTTTGTGTCAGAAGATATTAATAAATACGTACTATTACGAATCGATATTTACTCCCAAGTTCAAGCTCCCAATTTTCGCTATCATATTTCTCAGAGCGTTGTTTGAAATTGAACGGGATGTGACGGACGCTCGGGTGTCGCCACACATTCTTCAGTACGTTTAAACAAATATCGCGTTTCACATTTAAGTAAGCAGCCTAAAATACGTTCTTTCAAGGTACTATGGCGAGACACTCAACGCCGGCTATCAGAGGACTAGAAATAAACACTGAAGCAATTCTTTCTGTACCATTCACGAATACAGATTAGAAAATCGTATCTATAAAGGAACCCATTTGCTGTGAATTACTGCTCTTCCTTCTCTACAATTTTTCAAAGTCCTGAAAGTCACCTTCTACTATCGTAATTTTTCTTCATATCACGCTCCGGTTTTTGTAAGTCCAAGAATCATCCCCGGATGACGTTAACTCTCATACTTATATTTTCCTCGTCTTTCGGGATTTTGGGTCTAGCCATCATGCTTGTAATTTTTTCAAGTCCCTTCTGTACATATTTCCTTCCAACTACTCAAGTACATCAATGACGTCTCCGATGATCTATCTTGACTCCAAATTGTGTCCAAAGTTTTTCTGCGTTTTGAAATTTTCATGTCTCCATACATGATTTCTTCCTCCTAATTTCAGGATTTGTGACCGCGCGAGATGGCCATATGAGGCCTCGACTCTCTTTCCGTATACTGCGGTTTCGGGAAATGAGAGCTTTGACCTTGCGCCAGAACTTCGGAAAATTTTTAGTTTTGTCACCAATACACGCAAAAAGGTCTGTATGTTTCTTGAATTCACCGGGAGGGGAGCTGATATCTCCTATTTCCAAAATTTGACAGGAAAGATGAAATACGATCTGTATTTTTGGCCGAGTCGCAGAAAGTTTTTGAGTTTTATGATATTCAGTGCAGGTTTAGATTCCAGTTAGAAAAATTATTACTAAAATTGATATCATTCAAAAGCCGGAACATAACAGTCGGATAGGTAGTGCTCATGATTACTTTTTCGAGTAAATAGAAAAAATTGGCAATTCTCTTCTTGGTTCATGTCGATTTATGTTTTTGACCAAAATCTCGCGGCACATGTACGGTGGGTTTGCGTCACAGTAATGTGCCGGGCACACCGGTTGAAAAACACTATAATATAGACTGATATCGACTGAAAATCGACGTCGGTTATGCGTCGACTTTACGTCAGACTGGCCGTCGAAGTCGAAATTTCGTAGATTTTAAGCGCAAAATTTAATGGAGTTTCAGAATCGAGGTCAAAAATGAGTCGACACTCGGTACTGAAAATCGACGTTGACATCCCTTCAACCTGGTTAAGCATATCCTCGTTATATCATTATTACTATACTATCCGCCAAGGCGCTTGGTGGCTAGGCTCGCGGCACCGACACGGGCTCGTGCTTCGCACTTCCGAAATGTTATTGGTTGAATAAGAACAACAGCTTAGGACATTCGTACTTGTGCTTGACGGTTGAGAACTAGCAAATGCATTTTTGTTGAAAGACATTCTCACGAAACCTTTCAATTCACTTTTTCGCTAATTCCACTCCGTTCCAAATTTCACATCCCGATTTCATCATTTTACATTTTCACTTCAGAGTTTGAACCAAAACAAAATATCGAGAGAGGAACAATTAAGGATGAAACGTCCCACTCGTATGTTGGCGTAGACATCAAACATTTTGTACTTCATCCTACGGCTAAATTGGTCGAAAATACCCAAATATCGACGATAGGACAAAAACGATAACGAAAGAACGATAAAATTGAAGAATTTTTCCTCCATGAAGAAGAAAATAGAAGAAAAATAAGGAAAGAAAAAAAACCTCTACAAACCAACACAATAGAAAAACCAAATTGGGAATAAAAATCAATGGCACTCAAGAGACTAATAAGGAGTTTCGACGACAGGTTTCGAGATGTTGACATCCCATCAACATGTACAAATCGCAACTGGTCAAAGAACAATACACGAGATGCGAGAGAAGTCAGCAAGGAGGCGTTGTTTTTCATATAATTATACAGTATAATAGGATGGGGACTTGAAAGACCTTGACTCCACTTACGAGTTATATATGATAGCAGGAAGACTTAAAAGTACCTCGGAAGGACGTTCTGAGTCTTATGGTGCTTGAAGCGTTGCATATCTGGCTCATCGAAGGGGCTCAGTTCATTGGTGTGTGAAGCATTGCATATCTTGTTACTCGAAGGGGCTGTCATAAATGATAGCAGAGGGACTTGGAAAATTTTTGAGCTTCGAGCTTTGCCAGACGGCGAACGTTTTTTCTGACCCCCCCCCCCCCCCAATAGAACAAATTTCCTCTTAAAACTTCCTGTTGTTGTACCCGTTTTGTAATATCGGCACAGGGACTTAAGAATTGAGGCTTCTTTAACGATGTCGATCGAGAAATGCAGTGAACCTGTTCTTAGGGGCAAATTTGTTTTAGTGATGAGGTTTATAGGCCTATTGGGGAACCACTATTAAAAAAACGCACTATCAATTCGACCTCAAGAGGGTAGTGCAATACTGAATAGAGAAAACACCAATTTTCCAAAATCTCCTTCTATTATACGCACATGGACAAGAATTCAAAAGTTTTCAAGTCCCTTCCTAAATATTCATGACTCGGAGAACAAAATTGTTTCAAGTCCTTCCTATCATATTATATACCTTGAAGGACGATGGACGGCTAATTTTTCAAAAAACCTCCCATAGAACACGCTCCAAGATATTATATGATAGGGGACTTGCCTTCCTATCATATAAAGAAAGAAAGAAAATAAACAAGTATCGGTAAATATGAGGCGATCTGAGAAACCATACCTAAACTCGCAGAGAAAGGAAAACGGTTATATAATCATGATGCGAGTTGAAGAAGAAATTTAGAATATCAAGCTTTATATGATAGGGGAGATATTTGGTAAAATTTGGACTTTTGGTGACTGTAATTTAGAACAGGTTCTCTAAATTCCTCACTTAAATTCGTTAGAGAAGCTGTCGTTATTTCATTTCTACAGAGGATCGGAGCCCAAAATTTTTCCAAGTCTCACAGCTCAAACTCTTCTCAAGTCCCCTCTTGATGATAACAGGGCCTCTCTCTCGGGAAAATATTGAATCACGCACAATTCTTTTAGCAGAGATCCCTTTTGTTGAGGGTACTTTCAGGAAATTTTTGTCCGCGAGCGGCCTGAGGTTGATGACGTCTTGGAGAGAGGGGAGGGACTTGGAAAAATTTCGACTCTTGAGCTAGGAACTCCCTTTTGTAGGGGGTACTTTCAGGAAATTTTCTTCTACAAGCACGGGCGGCCCGAGGTCGATGACGTCACAAAGTTGATGACGTCACGAGGTTGATGACATCTTGGAGAGGGGGGAGGGACTTGGAAAAATTTTGACTCTCGAGCTATATATGATACGAGGGCGACTCAGAGAAATTTCGACCTCCGAGCTCTATATCATAGGAGGGGGACTTGGAAAAACGACGGCTTTCTTGAAATTTTAGTGGGTGATGGTGACTACGAGTCTCGGTGACGGGGATTCGGAAACAAACACCCAAAAATTGAAAAATTGGCTTTGAAATATTATAGAATCGCTCTTCTACTCTTCGCGAGCATTCCTCTTTGCGTCTAAAGCTCCTGACAGAACATTTTTGTTGCCCGACCCCACCTCAAAAATTTTCTAGGTACACTAGTAACCATTCTCTTATAATTAAGGTCAAAGTGCAGTGTACAATACTGATCCACGATAACTTCTTCTTTTTCTTTTGCCAATATAATTATCACCGAGTAGACCTCTAGTATATCACAGAGGAAGGAGTCTGAAGAGGAGTGCCTTCTTTCTTCTTAGCCTAGCATACGCGTATTCTGTAATGTCTGTAGGTTGTTTGCACCATTCCAGGTTTTTGACCGGTAATCCAGACGCCCGAAAATTAGCAGAATAATCAGAATTACCGAGTCAACATTCTCGTAGACTGCAATTAATTTCTTCTTGAGTTATGATTGACCCAAAACAATTCGAAATTGAATTCGATATAAAAGAAAATCTGAGAATCATAATGTTGAGCTTCTATACCCTAGGGAGCACGCGAAGACAGGTGGATGGATAAAAACAGAGTTTTCCACGTTCAACAGGTCCCGAATGCACATTCCGATGACTCAGCCCTCCAGAACGCAATGCCTGCGACAAGAAAGTCAAAAAACTCATGAACGATTTGTGTCTAGTCTTTGTTTAGACAAAAACTGACAAATCAAAACATCGAATGAATTCGCCAATGCCCAACATATATTACTCCTTTTCAAAAACTGAATGACTTGGAAAAAGAACGACTGAATAATCTCTAGAACTGGACTCTTACACGGGAAGGGACGCGGTGAGGGTAAGATGTGGCAGTCCTGTTTGCTATCAACGTCGTATAGCTTTCGCGCGAATGAAGGAAAAAAAAATACGGTGGAGAATTTACGACCGAATATTACGACAAATAATCGCTAAAAAATACATATAAAAACTACGCTACGTCGATATTTGAAGGAGCGTGAGGATTATTAAAGCAGGAAATGTTTAAGCACCAATTGCGAATAAATTGTTGGCACGACTATCCGACGTTTTCCGCACGTACCGGTATTCGCCGAATTATTGTCTCCGCGCTAAAAAGTCTTGATAATGATTTATCCGTTTTTATATTCTCACTGTCTGCAGGCGAAAAAGTACGAATACTGAAATGAAGAACGGATAGGGATGTAACGAAGAAAAAAAAAGAAGGGGGAACAAAGAAAAGACTCTTACCAAAATGAGAAAGCGAACGATTGTAAATTTTTAATGCATCTTTTGTATCGGTCTGGCCGAGCTTTTTTTCTGCAAACATTCGGGTCGAGAAAGCGGAATGAAAACAGATTAGTTCACGGTGGAATAAAGAGTAAGCGATATCTACTCGTAATTTTTTCACTTTATTGAATGAGGTAACTTTGTAAAACGAATCTAAACATTAACAAACGTTTCTCCTCCACTATGAGAAAGCCTGCCCAAAGCAAATTACTGACTGTGCAACAATAATGCAACCTATATAGAACCTATAGGTATCATTACACTTAACAAGATCAAAGCAGAACTTATCTCACTGAGGAATAAGCATAGGAAACTGGGTAACGTTGTGAAATGATAATCAAACACGTTCATGAAATATTCCTTACATTTAAATGAACCATCTAGTAATGTATTCGATTGTAACAATTCAATAGTGTATAAATTACGGTACATTCCAATGAGTTCGAGCTTGTTACATACAAAAGTGTTTCTGGAAGTTACTTCATCATAAGTTGTATCGCCTTTAAACATAATACGTTCAAGCTAGGTTTTATTTCATTATGCAAATATGATTGGTGGAATAGCGTTCTGTATTCCAAGCACAAGACTCAGTTGTTAATTTCTCATCCACTGATATTAATTACAAGCTGTTCAGTCTAATCAAAGTAAATCATTATTCCTTACAGAAGATTATTTTTGTGGGCTCCAAAATCATTACGTCGGTTCAGTTGCCGAATATATAAAATTCAGGCGAATCATGAAACGATAACGTCTTGTTGGAAACTTCGTATTCCCGATGTAGATGTAATTGCCAATCAATCACAATTCAGGCAAATTATCAAATGGTACAAGAGTGGCCGGTAATTCCCAAATTGGTGTCGAAAAGTAAGATCGCATATCTGAGAGTGGGCTATCCATAGACTGCGATGAGTAGGGGGATGGGATTAGAGAGAGAGAATGAGGAAATCTACAGAAAGAGACTGGAAGTTGTGGAATGGGGCTGTAGAACAAGAAAGTTGAACGGTCAGATTGAAAGCGGTATCGTAAAGGCCTTCAGACGCTTCATTATCACCGCTGGGTGACCTTGACCTCCTCTTTATCTGATCGACAGACGAATCTTAAGCTCCATCCCTTACATAAGTAGAAGCATATATACAGACTGGGAAAGATTTCAATCTCCACCTCCGTATAAGAAGAGGGACTTCAACATTTTAGAGCTTCAAATTGATGAGTAACTATACCAAGGTAGAGAGTTTCAAAAAATATTTTCAAATATTGAGAGAACTTTTTTGCTCTTTGTAAACCCACCACCAGTCTACACAACTAAAGCACAAAACCAAACAACATTTTAAATCACCAAACATAGGGTGAATTGTAAGACAAAAATGACTGTGATCTGATGGTTAGGTAAACGATTGCCTCGAAGTTCTCGTCTGCTAACAACATTGAGATCATAAATTATTATTTCCGGAAGAAGGTAGTATACGTAAGCCTGACGATTCTCCACGAAAAATTTGTTGAAAGAAGAATAACGAATAAAATAAATTCCTACTTGAGAAGAAGAATTTCATAAATAATGCGGCGGAATGAAATCGTGGGAAGCAGAAGTTATTTGAAATGGGAGTTGAATACAGCACGTTGAACAATAAACTTAAAGGCAGGGTGAATTTCGAATGTAATAATTTTCAAAACAGGAAAGTCTGAAAACACGAAATGTAAAACCTACAAAATTCTGAAAAATATTTTAAAACTCCAATTTTTAGTTGAAATTAAAAAGAGGTTCGTTGTATTTCAACTCTAGTCGAGATGATCTTTTTTTTTTTTTTTTTTTTTTTTTTTGCTCAATATCTCACAACAGATTGTACGTGTTTCAAAAACAAAAACCTCTAAAATAAAGAAGTGAAGTTATTAAAAGACGCTTCATTACATCAAGATTGTGTGCATAACGAATCTTAATTTTATGATAACGTAATAAAGATAAATTTGCTGAGACACTGACTTCTAAAAGAATAAAATAAACGAATTTTTATACCATTACTCTGTTTTTGAACGAACAAAGTATCATGACAAATTAACTGCTTTATTTCTCGTAATTTGGTGAAATGGTATTTATAATCAAGTGCATGAATCATTAGAGACGACTTTAAAATCGACTCGGTTTGTACGGAAAGTATAAAAGCTCTCGAATTTGCATTCAATTAGGTACGAATATTTACTTCCGAATGATTTGAAACAAAAAACCATACTATAAATCCCGATACCATCTTTTCCTTCAATCCGAAACAAAAAATCTAAGATGAACGGCAACAAAACATTCAGCAAAGAGGGACAATACTCTCATTTTTAGATTCTTTTTATTACGTCTCATAGTCCATTTCAAATATTTTCCTCGAATTTAATTACAAAAAAAAAAAAAGGTCAGAATGGTCTGCACAATAATTGTAAAAATATAATTTTATATATTTTCATCTTTTTTTTTTCTCGTATCGTCATTATCTTATAAGTTGGTATTTCTTTTTTTCTAATTTCCGATGATGAATACAAACAAAATGTTTCACGCATATATTAATATCTGTTCAAAGACAGATATCAGAAGGACTGTGAATTAGAAGACGAAAAGATCGAACGATTGATAAGTAGCTTCATTTAATATTACTAAACGTTTATCTTTAACATATCTCGATGTCGTTAGGATATTTCGAAAATTGTGAATAATCCTTTTGATTCAAAATTAGAGTAGGTAATTCAACGACGATACCGATAACGACTCAGACCTCCGCTTTCTTATCTTATCAAAAGATATGCACCTTTGAAAACAAAATAGGTAGTTGACAGCCAACGGAAGTGCCATACAGTAATCCTATCAACGTAACTACAATTTTGAATATGCAATTCTCAACCGATTCTGATGAATTTTTAATCAAAAATTCAGCATACACATACGATTAATTATCTAGTGTGAGATTGAAAGGTCTTGGGGAAGTGAGGCTTTGCGTTACATTCTGCAAGATCATCTATCGCCCTTCTGAAAAGACTGAAAGTGAACTACATGTAAAAGTGTGTATTTGAGTAGGGAATGAGTAACGACTCAGTTCTGCAACCTTTAGCATAATGTATGTAAAACAAACAGTGAAAATGTTTTGGAAAGTACGGTCTGAATTTTCCCCGCTTCAAACCGAGTTATACTGTAAGCAAATCCACCGGTATTTCTTAGCAATATTACCTTATCAGTTCAAACGTACTACAAATTCCCAGTAGACCATCTGTCATTATTTGAATGTGAGGAGGAAATAACAAATTTGAAGTTTGAATTCAAAATCTGGAAGTGCTCAGGTACCTATATTTGCAAACGTATCTGATGTGGATTCTTATTTATTTGTGGGCTGCTTTTCAAATAATAACAAATGATCGAGACGTCCCCATCTGTTCCTCATGGAGTAAAATTTTCGTTTTGAACGCAAACGATAATACTGGGGAAAGACGGATATGGTTCATTGTCAACAACAGTAGATAGGTACTGCAAAGTGAACTGCAAACAGCGCAGTAGCCTTGCAAGATAACTGTTTCAGATAATTTAGCATCTTTAGTAAATTCTTTGTGTTAGTTAATATTCACATCTACTTATATAGGGGTACGTCAACTACACATAGATCTACTTACCTTCTCACAGTTTTGTTATAGTTTCTCGTGAAGAACTTGAATTGTAAAAAAATACGGATAATGATTTCATAGCATCTCTTTTGAGGGTTGCAGTTGATTTGGTAAGGTGTTTTTGACAAATTATTATTCAACACACGATCGCGAACGTAACTTCATAATCATAACCCGGCAGAAAGCGATCACTTTTCACGCGCACCAAAACTACCACTGACGTTTATTACTACTTGTCGCAAACATGAAAAAAGTGAGACTTAGGTATTTGATTAAATGCGACGTGAATACGTCCAACAAAAAGTACGCCTTCATTCTTCAATCTTTCTTAAAATCGAGTTTTTAGAAAATAAATTCAATGAATAATCAATCAACATTGAGCTTATTCAGATTTCAGTGGAATTTGTTTTGTTAGGTACCTCTCGTCTCAGCTAATAAATACAGAGAGCTAATTTGCAAAATACATCGAATGATGCGCTATCTGATGGCGGTCTCTCTGATTGGAAGATTGAAATAAGAAGAAGGTGTCAGCGATGAAAAAAGTTTTACAACAAAGTTGAAGTTGGGTTTGCTGGAAAGAAGATTTTGATACCTACAACTTTGTTCTCTGTACTATTTTAATAGAAACACGGTACACTAAAGAGGTATTGACACTTGCCCATGTTCACCATTACTAATGCTGTCACGAGAAATGATGTACTTGAGTGTTTTGCCACTATGTAGCGCCAATGATCTGGTCCCCGGTTGTACATAGAGCCTTATGTAAATTCACTACTTTTAAAAAAATTGTAGAAGAGTCAGAAATCAACCAAAAAATCTGAAACATGGTGCGAATAGACTACTCATTATGCTCTACATATTTCAAAAAAAATTATTCTCATGTGTAAATTTCTTGATTTTTTATAACCCTTGGAAATTTGTCAGTACTAGGGTACCTCCGGTAAGGTAACAACGCTGGTGGGGAGCGGAAGGCATTCACAACGGCGCAGCAAACGCAGCGGAATTATGTATGAACTACATTATTTTGTGTGACAAGAATTTTGTATAGTGTCAATACCTCTTTAGTGTACCGTGATAGAAATTCATTAAAAAAAAAGAGCTGATTTTATATGTGTATATATATTCATACCTATTGATTCTTATAATTATGGTGAAAAATAAGGGCGTACCAAAAATAAGCGATCACCTTCTGGCTTCTAGTAAGAACCACGGTATAAGATGAAGAGGTAATGACACAACGCTAAAATCGTGTCCGCAGTTTTGAAGTTGTACGTACAAACTTCCGCTAGGTTTGCAGCGAACACTCGGGCTGTTTCCCTGTTCCTTCTACACCCCACCTGCGCCGAGACGTTACCGTTGGTACCCTAGTATTGATGAAATTTCCAAGGATTATAAAAAATCCAAGAATTTACTTAGAAGGGTGATTCTTTCAAAATTTTATAGAGTAGATTAAATGGTATTTTTATGCCAAATATGAAATGCATCGGCTGATTCCTGATCCTGCAATAAATTTTTGAAAGTAGCGGCGTTCCCATAAGACTCTGTACATTACCCATCACTTTCATCACGAGCGCTGCGCTCGGGATGTTCAGAACTACTTCAAAATCACGGACAGCGTTTACCACAGTCAGAATACGTTCGTGTCACTACCTCTTCATCTTATACCGTGGTAAGAACTATACTCCGTTCACATTAAGGAAGGATAGAAATATGACCTCGAGAACGGAGCGCTCTGGGTAATTTTAATCTACCGTTCCGTTCTCAAGGTCATATTTCTATCCTTCCTTAATGTGAACGGAGTACCTATATAAGATAGGTATGCCAGAGAAGAGATGGCTAACTTCAATGCAAAAACCAAAAATTAAGGACAAAAAACGCATATATTTGCCACGTGAGCGTTGTGATCGCTTTGTTATTATTGGTTGATAAGTGCGCTGCAGCGGCAGTGTTTGCAGCATTTTGAATATATTTCAGTGTAGTAGTAAATAATATTCGTTCATGTGTAGTAGTAGTGGTGATATACAACGGCGATTGCAGCGCTAATGTGGCAAATATATGCGTTTTTTGTCCTTACTCTGAGGTATGCGCAAGTGATAAGAAAGGGATCATGGCCATGTTGATAAAGTCGAAGGAGGAGCAGTTTTAGAAGAATTCAGGAGGGCCGTGTGAGAAAAATTTAAATGTCAAACATTGAATTTTGGTTAATTAGAAAGATTATAATATCGAGGAAAACAAGAAATTAGGGAATTTCCTTCATTTTTTGTAGTTCAAATTCTTGTATTTGATGTTTGATGCTTAAAATTCTCTTAGGATACTACTCAGATTGCTCCTCCTTTGACTTTATCAATGTGGTGACGATCCTATTCTTATCACTTGCGCATACCTATCTTATATATAGTTCCTTACTTCTATAGAGTGGTATAATATAGAAAAAATGAAAAATTTGTAATAACTCTTGAATGAACTAGATTTCAAGGTTTTATCATCTCATCTAATTTGTAGAATGTGTGTATGTGGACATCTTTTATGGGGCGACCCGCGACAGGAAGTCCAATCTGCTTCATCTAAGAGTTATTTCAATTATTTCATTTTTCTCCAATACTGTACTACCATAGTTTGGATACCTCTGCTTTTATAATCTCTCTCTGCTCAATAGAAGTGTAGCGCAACGCGCCAAGCGCTGCCTAGTTTCAATGAGCCATATGGTGATGCCCAGCCATTCAATTTTGGCTTAAACTTATTTTAAACTTGATAAGGCTTTTTAGTTTCATTGGCTGGCTTAAATCTTAATCATTAGCTTTTTTCCATTTCAATGGCTGCTTAAGCTGAAAGTCAATGCTTGATTATCATTGGCTAATGGCTTATTTGCCTGTTATATATCAATTCCATATAAAATTAACTGTAGATTCCAAGTACAGTGTTTATATTAATGTAAACCTGCTCCCAATCTCAATGTCATCATCATGGTTGATATTTTGAAAAATTTAATGCGGGATATTTTGCACTCTGGCTTGAACCCCAAGCACGGCTATGAATGCGATATCAAGGAAAATCAACCGGGTAAGGGAGCAGGTAATAACTATATACTTGTGACTGGCAATAATAAAAAAAAAAAGCCAAAGGGGTGAAAAAAATTGATTTGGAGATTACCTATGTTCTCTTTACGTTGAGAGAAGCAATTAAATCAAAGTCTTTTTTAAAAACATTTTCTGCTCTTAATTTTCTATTTTTTTCAAAAATCGCTTGGTTCCAATGGTATTTTTAGGTGATTGGTAAGGCAAGTAGAAATATGTATTCACATACATATATTTTTTGGCGCGTCTAAGGAAGAAGCGGGTTCAAAAGGTACACATTTTAGGAAGTGCTGAACAATCTTACAAAATTTTATATTCCATATTTCTGCATATTCTAGGCATTAACACATATAATTGCATACTCTAAAATCTAAAAAGAACGTGATATTATTGCATATTATTTTGAAGAAAAGACTATTTAGCCACACATTAGTACGTACCTAGTTCAATATACAACAAAAGGTGTATAATCTACAAAAATCCTGATTGAGATAGTGATTACCGGTAGTGAATCACGAATCTATAATAGTATTTTTAAAGACAATTCTGAAATACCATGTTTTTGTTCATTGCAATCGAGCTGTGTTTGTGTAAAAATATTCCGCAGCTTTTTATTCTCTTTCTAAATTGATCTACTTGGAAAGTAATAAATACAATTTTGAATAAAGTTGTACGAACACATCTTCATATGATATTTTAACGTCTTCAGCACTTATTTTAGTAGGAATGATCGTATATTTCTACTTGCCTTACCTAGTGATTATTGGAAGTTACACGAAGAGTAACTTTTTGTAGTGTATTTGCATGAGGATACAAAGTGGGCAAAGTGAGTGGCAAAATTTGGAAGTTGTCCAAAAAGGTGATTATCATAAAATAGCCATAAGAGCGCATCTAGTAATGAAAGTTTTTTTACTTATTATAACAAAATATAAAAGAATTGTTAGTTCAAAGTAAACAAAAAAGAAAATTTTTTATAACTAATTTTCTAGTGCACAGAAGGGCCCGAAAAGGTGCAAAAACTAGCGCTCCTAGTGGAGTATCCTCATGTGAATATGTTTGACATGTACGTTGTCTTATTTACATACAAACTCGCGTTGATTTGTGAATTCATAGCTCAAAATCTAATAAATTCTTCTTACTTGATGTGTAAGATATCAATTCAAGGATTTAAGAGACAATAGATATAGTAGTCGACTTTTGTTGAAAATGTTAATATTCTGGCAAGCTAAAAAAAAAAAAAAAAATATTGTGAGCGTGTATGAGAAAATCAACCTACTCAACAAAAACCACTTTTGCCAGCACGATAAAATTAATTTATCACTTGTGCGTACGTAAAAACCTGTTCACCTAATGGTGAAATATTTCTGTGAGCTGTTGGGTGATCAACAAAGAATGTTTTTAGGGTCGGCACGCGTCGTACAACTGCTCTGTGTATCGTTTAGTAGTGCGAGCAAATTTTGAGGTTCTCGGTGGCGCAGCTCTGGAAAAAGACCACACGTGTTTTCAAAAGAGGAAACCTTGCTAATGACAACAAACTGTTGTACAACAGGGTAGCGTAAACACCAGCCGAGAAATTTTGTTGCATAGTTGGTGACTTTTCGTATTTTTTGGCATTTAATCGCAAAATTTGGGCATGTGCAATTCTTGAGAACACTTTTCATCTAAGCCACGTTCCCGCCAAAAAACGAAAATCGATCATAACTTGAAATTTGCTGACTAGGTCGCTTTTCCTGTGCACGCTCATGATACAATTATTATTTTGAGCTATCATCTTAAAAAAGTACGTTGAGTTTTTCTAATTTTACACGCCTAAACGGAGAAAAAATATGGAATTTCCTCATCATTTTTAACAACAGTCATTGGTTTTTTTAGGCTTTCTCACGGGTCAAATACCTGTTGGAAAAAATAATACCACACACACTTACCTAGGCCTACTTCTCTACTATTGCATAAATTTGAAACTTTGGAAAAATTGTAGAAGTGGACCCAAAACACTTGTTATACCGTCGTTGTGAAAAAATTATGTTCTCTCGGTTCTACGACTTCTGATCTGTGGGTCTCTTTTTATTTTCAGCTCTTGTGCAGGCGTTTAAAAGTTCGAGTTCTTTAAAGCCATAAAACTTCTTTCTGTGTACGTGATTTTCCATCAATTTTTCTAAATCGAGGTTCTCTTAGCGACAAAATTATGCAGAAAGAAGATTGCCACCCGCAAACTTCAGTTTAACTGGCCATTTGAGTTTAATAGCGTATCTCATTTGCATTCACCTGCGAAATAATATTCACTTTTAAAACTAGTTAACAAAACGGAGCACACAACTGCGCGAAATATCCCCAATCAATAAAACGTTCACCCTTCCGAAAAACCTTTACGATATCAAGTCGACCATTGAGCTTTAGGGGAGCGTGTAGAAATTCCAACCATGACCGTAGTAAATATGAGGGGAGTGCATATGGAAAATTAATTTCCTCCATAATTTCGATTATCATCAAAAATGAAAAATCTCACAGAAAAAAGTTCTTCCAGCTCGCCTCAATTAATGTACTTGTATTTTGTACAATGAAAGAGACTCCGCAATATGTGAGCTGCGAGCTTTTTATTTTACTTCATGTGATACCTACAACAATTATTGTGCTTACAGACAATAATGATACTAACCTAAAGTATGTATCACCAAAAATTAGAGAGTACGAGTTGTAAAAGCCATTTAGGGCATGTCACGAGTGGCGGAAACGCTACGAGTTAAAACGCTACTTCACCCGCTTGTATAATTTCAACGTATCAAAAACCGAAAAGAGTTACTCTATAAAAGTCAATCGAAGCAATTTCAAATAAAAATTATCTTCTAATTTATTTAATCACGACATAAAGCGAATTCGAAGCATTTAAAAGCAAAAAAAAAAAAAATTAACCATCAGTTTTAATACCCCCATTAAATGGAAATTGAATAAATGTCCAACGAGAAAATAGCCTTTAGCTATGCTGTGGAAGCAGCAAAAAAGGGTGCTTATCATTGACGTAACGTGCGCATGTAAATTAGGCAAAGTGACGACTGTCCCACGTGCGAGGATTCTTTTCGTTTATGAGACTCGTAAAAACGCGAGACAGTACATAAGAGGTTGTCTAAAATTGAAAACGGATGCAAAGAGGTAAACAAAGTTAGTCCAGAAAGACGCACGCTTTTTCGCTATTGTTGAGAATGTCCAATGTTTTTACCTCATACCTACATTAAAAAGCAAGGGTAGAAATTCGTTGTATTAAATTTTTCAAGTTATTTTAACTCGAGAAAGTGACTTCCGTTTTTCATTGCTGTCACTAGATTTCAGGAAGAACTTAGAGTCATAATTATTAGTTTTGAAATCTTTGAAATAGACAAATGATGATAAAGTACGAAAGGCATGTTTTTATATTATAACTTTCGTTGGATCCCATATACGAAGTTGAGAAGTTTTTGCAATAAGAAAAACAGTTTAAGCTTATAAAGCGGAAAAGCTTCCCCCGAACTCAAAAATCAATTTGATACCGATTTTATTGAATTATTCGGTTCATTTAATAGTTATTGGCGTGCACACTTTATACTAAAAATATGCTTTCAAAAGTTTCACTTTCATCTGTTCATATTCGAGGCAACGGTCGCAGCCAAACGTATATTTTATAAACATAATTCGACGTTTTCATTTTCACTCTATTTTCGTACAGAAGTCTCCTGCATTAGGACCGAAGAAAAGCTACTTTACGTCGTTTCGTACAATCGAATGTTTGACAGAAAGATCAAACGACTTTGTAAGAATTCGAGAAAATGAATATCTAGGCCTATGTTCACGATAAATTGTCAGCGAAGAAATATTGGGAAGCAGTAACTTGTTTCTTTCAGTCATACTGAAAACAGAAGTTTCGAAATATCTTTCAGAATCTCGACTTATAAGTACACAATTTCTTGGCCAATGATAAAGAGAGCCATAAGTAGTCCGACCTAAAGTAGGAAAATGGTCAGGTACTCACCTTCTGAAGTCTTTACTCCAACAAGCGTAAATGAAAGGATTCATACCGGAGTTGATCCATCCCAGCCAAGTTGCGATAGACGTAGTCAAAGACTCGTTCCATACGCAATCTACGCAGATTCCGGATAAAAGATTCAGTATAAAAAATGGTAACCAACAGATAATGAACACACCCATCACAATGCCGAGCGTTTTGGCGGCTTTCTTCTCCTTCGCGAATTTCGTAAGTTTTCGACTCAACGAGAACGATTTCGCTTGAGCTCCACGAGTCGCCAAATGACTTCGCGATCCTTGACGTGTTATGGCTTTACCATTACACGGATCGACCGAATTGTCGGCTTCATTCGTGGACGACTTATTCAAATGGTAAGCCGCGGCAGCAGCGCAGGGTAACCGTTCCGCACCCCCACGATGCATTCTAAGCGTTAACCCCGTCTCGCCACCCGAAGGTACCAGTTTCGTACCAGATTTAAGAGACTTAGTCTGAGCCACAGCTGCTCGGTAGATTTTGAAATAAGTAAATACCATCACAACTAGCGGTAGGTAGAAAGATATCGTAGACGAAAATATTAAGTAACTTAGATTATCCGTAAATGGGCATTCGTAGTTGGGCACGTCGGTGCGCACCGCCCTCCACCAAATGATGGCTGGGAATGAGATCACACTGGAGCAGATCCACACAACAGCAATCAAGTAATACGCTCTTCTGCGCGTCATTTTCGTAGGATAGGTAAATGGATCCGTGATGGCCCAGTATCGATCTAGCGATATAACGCACAAGTTCAGTATGGAAGCGGTGCTGAAGAGGACATCTAGCGAGCGCCAAATATCGCACAAATTGATACCCAACACCCAATGACGTTGTAAGACCTCATAAAGTGTGCTAAATGGCATCACGACGAGGCCCACTAGACAGTCGGCAAATGCTAACGAGGTAACGAAAGAATTCGTCGCGCTGTGCAAATAACGTTCGCGAATTACGGCTACGATAACTAGCGCATTGCCGAAAACGGTAATAAAAGAGAACGTCATGAGGATAACTCCCAAAGCGATACGCTCTTGAGGCAGAGTCGATAGTTTATCAAACGCGAAATTGTAAATATCTTCTGTGCCATTGACACTCGCATTATGAGTCACATAATCCTCTTCTATGCTCATACTGAGTATCGCGTTTAACTCGACCCTAACTTGAATGTACGTGTCGTGTTCGCCTTCTCTTTGGAGACCAAAGTGAATAATGTCACAGCCTCACAGAAGACTGCGTACACAAGAAAACAGCACCAGGCTCTCCATTTTGGATTTAATTCGATTCAACGTTATATTATTATACGTCTATTTTTTTTCTTCCTCTTTTTCTCACGACAATGCATATTTCTGGAGATTTTATCAACGTTTCAACCAACGTCTATGTTTCTTGGGTCGAGTTTTGCCTTCATCATGTTGACGACGAATTGGGTTCAGACCTGAAAACAATTATACGTTTTTATTAGTAGCGATAAGTGCTAATATAACTTGACAAAATATCAATGCTGGTGAGAAACGAAGAGGAGAAAATTAGAATGAAAATGATTTTGAACCCCGGCGCTATACGTAGAAGCAGCAGAGAGCTCCGCTGAAGTCTAGTGCGTTTCCTATTCAAAGTTTAGAATTTTTTGTTTAAAATCCCCTTCTTTCTATAAAAGTCTGTAATAAAACTTTTTCTAGTCTTTTGGGGAATTTACCTCATTGCAACACGAGCAATATTGGCTATTTACCTTCTGCACCAGTTCACTTTTGTTGGTCCCTTTGACCATGTTTTGGGTCAGTTCTACCCGACTTTTTGGGCAGTTTGACCAGATTTTACTGTCAAACTACCTGGGGAGGTCGAACTAACTGAAAGGGCGAGTCAACCCGACCAGAAAAAACTGAACTGGTTGATTTTGACCATTTTTTTTCACAGCGTGTAGGCCTCCAAGAAGGGGAAAAGATTTGAGCGAAAAGTTTGCTTGTAAGCGTGAGAAGTTGAAAACTTAAGGGAAGGATCCATCTCCAATCTCCTCTGGGGACGCCATTACCTCCTCAGAGATTTTAACGGAAAGTTTTCCGAGTTCCCTGACTTCAATCACGGTGTTTTCCTCCTCCCTTCTCCTCCCATTCTTCAAATCCACCTGTTCATGTTTACAATTCGATGATCGGAACTTTGGCAAGTCCTCATTCTCTTTTGAGCAGCTGAAAAGTCGAAATTCTTTCAAATCGCACCCTCTTCCAAAATATTCATAGCTGTATCATTGGGATTACCCTGCGACCCCTTCCTGAATTTTATAGTTTGATGATCAGTATTGATCCAAGTTCTCATTTTCTAATGAACAGATTGAGAATCAAATTTTTTTGCCGCCCCCTTCCTCTCTCTTGAATATGATGGGAATTTTAACGGAGAACCTTTCTGTGGTTTTGTTTTTGAAAAATTTGCCGTGCGCCGTCCAACCAAAAACTTGGAAAAATGTCGACTCTCGAACTATAGTATATGAAAGGAGGGGGACTTAGAAGGAAATTTCAAGTTTCAAGCTATAATATATGACAGAAAGAAAAGGGACTTTGAAAAACACCATAGGACTCAGGAAAACTTAAGAATCTTCAAGATTTTGATTTGAATTCTAAGGGGGTAACAGTAAATCGACTCCAGTTCGACGTCTATTTGAGGTCAATTTAAATTTGATCAGCATACATTCCAAGAAGACTAAAAATCGATTTGAAATCGATTGTGGCATTCTAGTAGTTCGATGACTCTACTACTGCGTAGTCATATGATTATTCCAAAAAGACCATTGAGAATTTTAATTGAACTTGACCAGTGCAGCAATGGTCGAATCGACGTCGATCTGAAATCGACATAAAAATCTAATCCCAAGTGTCGACTCATTTTTGACTTTGATTCTGAAATGAAAGATTGAATCCTATGTGCCAAGTACCTCTCAATCCGATCAAATTATGCCCTTGACGAAGTTTCGACGTCGATTGCGAGTCTTTTGCCGATGAGTGTCGTACAATCGCACCGAAACCGGCGACGATTCTCAGTCGTCATCAATGTAAACTGTGAGAAATTTTGTTTTCTATCCTTTATGGATGTGGAAATGGAAACATTTCAAACTTGAAACCTTTACCATGAGAATCTCCACGAGCCGGTAAACATTGCTCGCACTTGAAGCCCTAGAATGCTAAGGTTTCAAAGATTAAAAAGGTAAAACATGACTTCAAATGGGAATTCAGTGGGTTGTGTTTCCCAAATGAAGCTCGAGGATCCGAGGAGCTTCAGGTTTGTCCCTGTTGAAGGGCTTGAACTGGGAAAAAAACGGGAACAAGGAGATCAACGTTGCTTTGAACGGAAGTCAAAGGGGTAGTTTTGCCTCTCTTTTTCCAGGACTTCAGAGGGGAGACAAATTGTTTACGGGGCAATTTCTGTAAAACAGTTTTCCTACCCTCTTCAATTATCGTGGGGTTTCTGTTGAATATTGGTAATGGGTCGAGGAGAGGGGAGGGTTATTAATACTGTTTCACAATCTGGCTTTTTTAAAACGAATACACAAGCAATAATGTTGGTACTATTTTGTTATTTCGTTTATTAGAAGAACGAAGGATACTCCTATACGTACGACGTAGATAAATTCATATTAATTAGGTAGCGCTTTCATGGTTGTTCATCAATTAATTGATACTTTGGTGCGTTTTCTAATAATTTTTGTTACCTGTATCTACAGCGATATTTTCATAACCTTTTATGACATATCAAACGTACATCTCAAACTTTTCATGATTAATTATTATAGGTGGACAATGAGTATATATAGACACATTTTTTTATTGCACCATCAAAAAATTAACTGACTCCTCAGATCACGTAAAAATTTAGATAACATAACAAAATACAAATCGATTTCGGAGAATATACGTGCGAAATGCTAAACACAATCGAGACAATCGTGACAATGGCCATCTTTAGATATAAAATTTTGTAATTTCGTCACTATAATTTGTTCATTAAGCATGTCCGCATAGTTTTCCGTATTAATCAAATTGATAAAATTACTTATCATCATACAAACAAAATACGTATTAGGTAATGGTGAATAACACGATAAATTCCTTTTCCATTTTTCTCTCGCCACATTATACCTTTAACTATGGTATGGCACGCGTTATACAATCGTACCGGTATCTCTATTCATTCATTGAAAATTGCAACTTTTTGCTTCAGCAGTCTATTTAATCTCTTTCGGTATAAAATTTGATAATGAGTTGTTGGAGAGGATCGTTCACTAATTCGGGATTTAAGGAGGGCGGGAGCTCTGACTTACTTTAAGAACTTGAAGGAATTTTAACCTTCAAGTTATAATAAATATATACTCGTAGATAAGAGAATAGGGACTAGGAGTCTATATGTCTGAGTGGAAGAAGGGGCTTGGAAAAACTTTGACTTCTAATCTATGTACTGGTCTCCAAACAGGCAGAACCGCGACTGTGAATCGACGTCGTATTGAGTTCGATCTGAAGTCGACCAACATTCATTCCAGAAAACGAATTATCGACTGTTAAACGACGCAACAGGGCAGTCGATTTCAGGGTGATAAACAAATTTGCAGAAATCGACTCCAGATCGACGTGGATTTGAGGTCGATCTGAAGTCGACCAGAGAACTTCAAATCAATTTGAGTATTGTCAATCTCATGTCCATAGAAAAATTTGTAGGAGTCAACCCAACTCGGTAAATGAGTCTCGACACTCTCGAGGGACTTGATGCTTGTTGATATATCAACACAATTTCGACCAAGACTTTGAAAGAAGTAAATTTCCCTTTGATATGACGCCAATTTCCGGTCAACGCTGGGTGTCGACCGAAAATCGACGGCCGACATGGTTCATCGGGTTAGGAGGTAGACTTGGAAACATTTCGATTATCAAACTGTACAAATATAACGCGTGAAAGTGAGTGGGGGGACTTTGAAAATTCCGACTCTTCAGTTGTATAGAGAGGGCGTGGTTAATTGTGGTTCCTTAGGGGCGAGAGTTCTGATCAAATTTGAAAACTTCAAAAAATTCTAACTTCCGAACAGTTTGGGAAAAATGTTGACTCTGGAGCTATAGTGTATGATAGGAGAGGGACTTAGAAAAATTACGGGTTCCTTGACGAAGTTAAATGAGGAACGCAGGCAACTTGTTCTTTAGGTTGAAACAAGCAGTTGATGTTTGGTTGATGAAAAAGATTTGGTGAAATCGACTCGAAATAGATTCCAGATCGACGTTGTTTTGAGGTCGAATTAAAGTTGGTTAGTCCCCATCCTAGAAAATTAAAAATCGGCTTTTAATCGACACAACAGAGCAGTCGATTTCAGGTCGGCAAAAAATTTTGAAGAAGTCGACTCCAGATCGACCTTCAAAGTTAATCAGCATAATATTATTAACTCCCAGAAAACTAAAAATGGACTTGAAATCGACGCAACCAAGCAGTTGATTTTTGCTTAATGAAAAAAATTTGGTAAAATCGACTCGAAATAGACTTCAGATCAACGTCGGTTTGAGGTCCAATTGGATTAGGGCTCCGCAAGCAGAGCCTTAATCTTCTATCGGACAACTCGAAATCAATATGTAATAAGTGGGTCGGTCCGACTCCTTGCCAACCTCAGCAGGCCTGAACTTTATCATGCCAAATAATCGGTCTTCCTCAATAATAGTAGTTTGAATAAATAGATCCTTAGCCTCCAAAAAAAGTGTAACTAAGGACCGTGAACAGCCTTAATTCTTATCCACAGTCCTATTGTCAGGTCTCTGGCTTCTGAAGTTAAGTTTTTGATTTGAGCAAGGTACAAAATCTACTTTCTATTCATATTTATGATATACGTCTAGCTCTCCACTCTTTCGCGCGTAAACTTCTGCTCCTATTATGTGTGGGTTAAAACGGGGACTTCTAGCGTTTCAGAAGGCAATGAAAGTAGGTATCTCACCTTCAGAGTTCGAAGTTTAATTGGAAATGAGCAGACGCGTGTACATGTTTCGTCGTTTCCCAGCCTTTTTTATGTATTAGTATATCAGTTTTCGAAGTCTGCCTTCGATGATCATATATTCTCGTCTCTCGGGAAAAATAAAATTTTCTTGTGCCAAAATACATAGGATGCGGACAACCTTCGAACTCGTAAACTGACAAGGTCAGAATCTTAACGACACAATACATAGTAGACTCGAATGAGGTTCTTTCCCAATTTAAGGTTATATAACGACAGCGAACTTGAGCGGTAACATAATACAATCACTAAAATTTTCATATTATATACCCTCTTCGAATAATTTCCGTTAACGATCTCCGAAAAGTCATGAGTTTTCGGTCACTGATCCGTGTAGTCCAGAAGACGAAATGAGAGAGAATCGAAGGGCGAGGTATGAGTAAGAGAAAAGAAAGGCATGGTGAATTCATATACGAAATGGGTTCGTATGTGGGACTTGACTCTCGTTGATATTTATGAAAGCGACTATAATGAACAGAAAAATATTTGTTAGAAGCTGTAGACATATCTTCATCACCACAGAATATTAAAGGCAATGCATATATATGGAGGTCATTCCAAATCGCAAATTTTCACTTCAGTCTTTAACATTTGAGAAGTCCATCAATAAATCAAATTCAAATGAATTGGTATATTTGAGTATTTAGCAACAGTATTATTGATCCGCTGTTGTCGGAAAAAATCGCCTAAGATTACAGGTTGGTTTGTTCCATGCCATAAAAGTCGTAAGCTCAATTATCGAAACTGTTCGCCCTTTATTTACCAACGCCAAACGCCCGTTTCCTTCGTCGATCAAGTCGATCATTTTTCATGTCCAACTAGTAGACATATTACATGTTGCTGTCATAGACAAAAACCATTATCTTTAGCTCCTAAATAAATACCTACCTCATTTCTTTTCCCTACGCTAGGGGGTTGGTATAGGTATAGTCGATTTTTCGCATTACAGTCTTAACAATTCTTCTGTGCCTACGGTATTATAGCGGTCAAAATCATTTGAAAATGTTACAATGAGGCAAACGAGTAAATAAATTGAACTTAGGAGCCAGTTCGGTAAAAGAGGAGTTATTTATTACGTTAGTTTAGTTCATTCGTTACCCTATATTTGTTTTCGTATATTGATACGATGATGTTAAAAATCAAATATCGGTGACCATCGTCCCCATAGAAGATTTGCGTCGCCATACTGACGCCACGCTAAATCTAAATTTATATAAATTAAAAAAAAAAAAACAAATACGCGCGTTGCGTCAGCATTTTCTTTTAATATAATTTGCATATAATTGTATCTATAGTGATACACTCAGGTTTTTTAATATAGACTTCACGATCAGATCTCAGAGAAGAATGTAAGAAGTGTGAGCCCTTCTTTTAATTGGAAATGAGGACAACAAGTCTAAAGGCATTACGAGTATAATGAGTGAATAAAACTCGCCCTCGAGACGGAAGGGTGAAATAAAATTTGAATTAAATTGAGAGAAAAGGCTCGAGGAATAGACCTAAAAATTAATTTACCATACGTTCTACGAGAGTGAATTAAGTATAAGAATTCACCCCATAACACGACAAAATTATTATCCTGAAAGCACGTGCTTTTGAAATAAAGTTTATTCAAGAAACAAAAACCTACCGTGTAAAAAAATTTGATCGGAGTAAACGAGATTGATTATATGAAGCTAGAGTAAATTTAATTAATACGAGTACTGAATTTTTATGCACATCTGTAGACGAACAAGTTAAGTGTTGTTCGCGTGTATCATTTTTTTTTTTTTTTTTTTTACGAATGAAAATACGAAATTACGATCTAAATTACGTACTGTATTTCGCGTTCCCTGCTGAAACCGCCACAAACACCTTCGCGTCTTCGAATCAAAAATACAACTGCGATCTCGTGTTAAAAAGTTATTCGCGATAGACTCTCGTACAGTACGTAAATCCCTTTGAACGTAATTTTGAGCATCATTTTACGCAAGCGCTTTGAAAGGCGGCGTGTAGGTAAAGAAAGAAGAACATAATAAATCATATTTATTTTACAATATTTTTTCTTTTACATTTTTTAATATTGTGCGACGAAAACAACATTCCAGGAGTATAACTACATACTTGGAATTGGCTGAAATCTCAAAGGGCTTTAGCGGTTATTAGGCGACACAATATTAAAGTCAAGTTGTCGAGCTTCTCCCATTATCCACACAAGTTGCATTTATGATGGAAATAGACTGTAAAAGCTGATGTGTAAACCTCTCAAGTACTTGATGTGCGACGCTGTAGATGTACGTCTATGACAATAAGGAGCTTTCAAATTACAAGATCAAGAAGTTGTAAGATACCTCTTGCAGACAAAAAGGAACCTGTAGTGCTGGCATATTGGAAAACGAAAAAAAAAAAAAAATATTTTGTATATTTTCAAGAACTGCATTCCCATTCCAAACATCCATCTTCTTGGGTGCGAGCGTTGCCCCCAAAATCAAAAAGTTAAATTAGAATACGACTTTTTGAATTTATCTCCGCGAATATAGATTTTTTGGTGAACATATTGGTCATTTAAATTTAAAAAACGTACAATTTCCGAGAAAAATGTTTACTTTCATTTCTTCTCATAGCTCTATTGCTTGCTCTTCGCAATGTTTCTTTTATTGTGTTAATTCAAGCGAACTAGGGATTTCGACAAACAATCAAGATCAATTATTTGACCGAAATTTTCTCAAGTTTTCCTTGAGCTAAAAAGTTCACATTTCTGAGAGGTCGTCTTCATTTACCGTTCAATGTTCGAAGTCCTTTCCCGATATTTACAGCACGAAGATCGACATAAGTTAGTAAAAGTGTCCGCCCTCCAGCAACCCAAATTCCCCCCTCTCCATCTCTAATAGGTATATAGCTTGCGATGATCGAAATTTTCCCACGTTCCCTCTAGATATAGTTTGACCTATAAATGACGTTAACTTACTACATGCTTGAAGTTATCAAAATTATGAAAAAGAAAGTAGAGTTTTTCCGAATAGATTCTAGTGAGATCGTAAAACTCATAACAAGCCTCCTATTTTCGTAAATTTCAAATTTTCTGTTCGTTATTCTCTTTACGAAATTGAACTAGCCTATTTTTACCAACGCCAGCGAAGTAGTGCAAATCTTTTTGACAAGGAACTTACAGAAAATAATCGCGACCTGGAAGAAATGTTATATTTTATACATTCGAATAAGAATAATCATTGCGTGCAACTATAAAACTTCAAAAAATATTCCCCTCCCCAAAGATAATTGGCTAAATAAAACTAACTATTCTAATTTTTCAAACTTTGTATTTTTGCTTTCAATTCATTCAAATACATTTTCATATATTTTTGAGCGAAAAAAATAAATAAATAATGATATTATTAATAAAAATACAAAATATATAGGATCGAATTCTATAACTCCAGTTTATGAAAGGATACCAAATCAGTACTTATGAAATGAGTTGGATTCACCAATCACGAAACTCTACCGAACTTGAAAATTGTTTCCGGTCAATTATGATCAAGAAAAATTGTTTGCTAATTGAATCGCGTAACTCATTTCATCTTTATTAAGACCAATTTTTTATCAATTCCAAGTGAAAATATTTTCCAATGACACAATTTGAATCACCTTACATAAAATCGATAGTAACAGATTTGCTAATTTTCTACGCTAACTCGCTTTAAAAAAAGGAAATGAAAAAAATTAAATGCACTATCGAATATAGAAAAACAGAGTAATCAACATAAGAATATTTGAACCGTCGACTTCTATTCAAAGTAGAACCTGAAAATCTCGGTGCATTTCACCTAATTCAAGTTCAATATCAAGATCTAGACCAGAATCATTTGAGAAGTCTTCGTTAAAATTTATTTTTTCGACTAACACTTCCAAATCAAGATCTGCAATGAAAAATTCAGAATTACTGATTTTGAAATCTCCTTCGATATTTATTTGAAAGTAAGTAAATTTATCTAAGATTTCAGTTACCAGACGGATCAACTTTCAACGGACTAATGTACGGATACTTCTGTTTTTCTTCGCGACCACCTTGACCGAACCATATTTTCCTTAAATTATCGATATCAGTATTACTAAATCCGAATCCTTCGGGAAGAAAATCATCTTCACAAACTGCATCAAGGGGAAAAAATAATAAATAAGCAATCAGAAGTGTATAGACAACGAATTAGTTTAGACCATACGAACCTTCTTCATTTAAATTACAGCGACAAGCAGTGAGAGCATGATCATCCAAATTTTCGTAAAGCTCATTCACGCACTTCGTCTTTGTCGAACGTTTTACAGTTGGCGTTGGTTTTCGGCGAGGTGAAGCTGATTCTAAATCGCGTCCCGTCTCGACCTCGAGGAATCGTTTCGCAGACAAAGGTTCGGCAACATTCTTCTTGTGGACTGTATTTCTAACGTCTGATAATGCGGTTAATCTTTTGGAGGCCGAAAATGCAACTAAATTACCTGGAACCATTCAAAGTCGTTAGATATCAGATCACATTTGCACAGAAAAATTTGGTAAAAACTTACCTTTTACGCCGGCTCTATCAGTCATGGTAACAGGATTTTCTTTTGCGACATCCATTTTGAAAGTAATTTATGCAACCGAAAGTACAGGATAAGAACACGAACCGTAAAACTGGTAACAGCAAAAACTTTGTCGCATAGAATACTAGATAAGATGTAAAGCTGAGAAATTACAAGAATATTCGTCCACAAAATTACCTGCATTCACACGGTGATGTGGAATTATTGAACCGTGCAGAAACATGAAAATCACCTTTTTATCTAAGCTTTTCGAGAGATTATCTCCCGCTCATTTCGTTTATCAATCACGCAAGCGCAAGCAGGCAAGCGTTGCGACTAAGAAGCTTCTAGCTAACAAAGGCTGCTTGCAGCGTTCCGTGTGCTTCGGTCGTCTTCTGCTTACTTCAGTCTGCAATCTGCATTGCATCATGCAGTGCGGACGAGGTATTTCTCATAAAAAACAAGAAAAACAGACTTTTCCAAGATTGCCAGGAAGATCTTTTCCCTGACCATTTCTGTCTAAAATTAGATATCATGACAATACACCACCATTCTCCGTGTAATTCTGTGTAATTTTTACAGCTACAGCAATGTACACGTCGCTGTCTGTCTGCGATAGTATGACGTTCACAGTTTAATCCTGATAATACAAAAAATTAGTCTGATTTTATTGTTTCATTGCTTAAAACTTACATCTTCTACATACAGATTCCTTATCGTGTACGAATAAATCGTAGACTATGTAATTACGAAAATCACCGAGTCATTCCTCTCTTAAGTTTACCGCTGATGCTAGTGGTATATTTCAATGGAATCTACCCAAGCAACTTCGACAACCCTTTACTCAGAACTGCAAAAACTCGGAACCAGCGGCGAACACGAAAGAGCACTAGATGTAGCCGATGAAAGTGGGTAAAAATCATTTGATCTGACCGTGTACTTCTTCTTAAAAACATCAATGAATTTTTTGTGTTTTCCAGTTCTAAAACAATTTCCCGAAGAAAAAGAAGCTTTCCACTGTAAAATAGTATCTCTAATCCGTTTAGCTAAATTCAAAGAAGCATATGGACTCATAAACAGCAGAAAAGGCGCATCAGAGTAAAAAAATTTGCTTGATTGGCTCATAATGTTTTATTTTCTCTTCTTGAAATGATGTAGTGGTTTTGCAGATATCTAGCATTCGAAAAAGCTTACTGTTTGTACCGTCTTAACGAGCCGAAGAAAGCTTACGATATAATTTCGGTATGCAAAAATCCATCTATGAAATTATTGGAGCTACAAGCCCAAGTCCTCTACCGCCTAGAAAAGTAAGTCAATAAAATTTCTTTATTAATTTTAAAATTAAACCCTGCTTTTTCAATGGTTTCTTACTTAATTTTTCCAAGATATGAAGAATGTTATAAAACGTACCGGAATATTATAAAACAATCTCACGATGATTACGAAGATGAACGATTGGCTAATTTATCCGCCGTCGTAACTAGTTTAGTTGCTACCCAATTATATTCAGTGAGTATTATATCGTACCGTCCTCTGAATCGTCATTGAATTTCCTTTTCACGCAACCATTTTCAGAAAAAAGATGTTCCTCAACTGGATGAACATACGTATGAATTACTGTATAACTCAGCATGCAGGCTTGCTGAAGAGGGTATGTTTATTGAGGCAAAAGCTAAATTACAAGCTGCCGAGACCCTGTGCCGCAATTCGCTTGAAGAAGATGGGTTAGCGGAAGAAGACATTCTCGACGAGATAGCCGTTATCAGGTAAAAACTCTATCTGAGTACTCTGCATTTGTTTGATGAACAGTAACTTGAAAATTACTTTTCAAGGACGCAGATTGCGTACTGTCTGCAGAAATTAGGTCAAGAAAAGGAAGCACAAGCAATTTACAATTCGATTCTCAAGCAGAAACCAAAAGATATTTCGGTAATCGCTGTAGCGAGCAATAATAGCGTGGTTATAAATCGCGATCAGAATGTCTTCGATTCTAAAAAGAAAATACGTTTATGCACTGTTGAACCTTTGGAATTCAAATTAGCTTCCAGACAGCGAGGTCCCATTGCATTTAATCAGTGCTTATTTGCGCTGTATAATCAACAGGTTGAATATCCACGTTTTTCTTCTAATTTTATGTATATTTCGTTCATAATTTTAATTTTTTCTTTCTTTTCTTTTTTTTCCTGAAAAGACTGATTATTGCTTGCAATTGTGCGAGAAGTTGATGTCGAACTATCCGTCTATGAAGGAAGGAGCTATCTTGATTAAGTCAATTGTGCTAGCAAAAGATAAGAAAGTTAACGAAGCTATCAAATTATTAAAGAAATTTGCAGCCGATAATATCAGCAGTCAACTGAAAGTTAAATTGACAGCAGTCCAATTATTGTTAACAGAGGTAAGGATGAACGAATTTTTTATTCAAACGAAAAGCGAACTCCTTCCAAAAAATAATGTTGAATTTTGTGCAGGATGATAAAAGTGGAGCCTGCCAATTGTTGGAAAGTTTAGTCAAATTAGACTACAAACCGGGTGTAGTGAGCACTTTGATATCCTTGTACACTGTTCGTAACGAAAAGAACAAAGCAATGGAAATTTTAAACGAAGCCGTTGAATGGCACAGTACTCATGTGAGTACCAATAATACGAGTATTTTATATTTGATTTCTTGCTAGTACTGCGATGTTATAAGCTTATTTTCTTGATGACGATCTAGTTCATAAAGTTGATACTTTTTATATCATAGAATACTGGAATTGATCTGAAATCTTTCTGGAGACACTCAGCAAATTTCTATTTACGGGAAGGAAATCCACAAGCGGCTGTGAAGTGTTTACAAGAATTGCTGGTCCTTGATCCCGATGACCAGAAGACGATCGCGAAGTTGGTCATAGCGTATGTGAATGTAAGTGTTGATCTTTCATATTGCTTTTTACGCATACTTAATTCAAGTGTTATTCAAATGCTCTCTTTCTTTAGTTTGATCGCTCGAAAGCGAGTGAATATTGCGACAAATTACCTTCAATAGATATGGGTGGAATAGACATATCCGCTGTAGAAAGTATGTCCTGGCAGAGTAATAAACAGAAGAAATTGAAAATTCTACCTTCACCGGGGTCAGTTTCAGCAAAGTGTAAATTTTCAAAAATAATCCATTTTATCTCGTCTAATCGATTCTATTTTCCGCAGTGGGAAACCGTTGGGAAGCGATTCAAGGGAAAAGACGAAGAAGAAGAAGAAACGGAAAATCAGACTTCCCAAAAATTATGATCCTAATGTTCCGCCAGACCCGGAAAGATGGTTGCCCAAACACGAGAGATGTACATTTAAAAAGAAGAAAGATCGTCGTTATCGAGATACGGGTATTGGTAAAGGCACACAAGGTGCTGCTGGCGGATCCAGTGATCAATAGTGAGTGTATTGCGGTTTCATTTTGAACTGTCTAGTAGTTACGTGGCGTATTTCATGTCAAGTTTAACGGAATCATAAATGAAGATAAATTACGTTTACTCGTGTTCGTTAGGAATGTTTTTCTAGGTTATGGAGAAAGCAAACAAAAAGAATAGTTTCATTTTTTTTTCGTTGATGATTTTGCATTAATTCGAGAGTAATACGACCTAAATGAATGTTTTCTGTTGGTTCTGAAAAGAAGCGAGGGTATTTTTGATCCTCTTGAAATTTTCTATACTCCGGCTGAAGGCCATGATTTCTGTAATTTATGCGAATACAGTATACACAATGACTGTTTACATGCTAATAATATCGTCTGTACTTCTTCTGCAGTGACATAACGAAACGAACTCCGACGGCCGGTAGCAGTCAACAGAGTACATCGCAGCACGGAGGCCAGCGATTACAACAAAGAAGCAAAATCCAGCACAAACGCAAGAAGAAGGGCGGTAGATGATGTGCGTTCCGAGTCGTTTCGTCGTGTCCGTATTCGAACGCGTGCATCCTCGGAAAAATTAAGGAATGGTTCATTAATTATTATAATAATTAAAAGGCATTCGTAAAATTCAGAACTGGTTTCTTCATTTGTTCGTGCTCTTCAGCAAATATCTACGTAACAGCGTGTGTGTATACATACATTATACTTGATGCGTAAATATTAGCACGTCGAGCGTGGTGCGACGTTTGTAAATTTCATTGCGCTGCCAAGCGTTCGAAGAATTTTAACTTGGTCCGTACATCGTAAAGCATTTTAAGTTCGAAAACTAATTATCAAACGAAGAATATTCATAGGAAGGCGTTCTTCACATACCAATAAAATGACGACGGTAGGCATAAATACGTGATCAAAAAAACTATTATTAATCTTAATGAACATAAGGCTATATAGTAAATGGTAATGTTGACGATAGTTTTCAAAGAACGTCTTTACAGTAATTAGGACGTTAAGGAACTTATACAATAAGCGTATTCAACAATGGAGAACAACACGTACAGGAAATACTAAAAGAGAAAAGGTAAAAACGCTTTTCTCTGCACAGGATAGGCTTTAAAATGGGATTTGTACCACCAATGATTCAACAAAGCGGTTTCACATTGGTTACACAGCACCCAAAAGAACACGTAAGGCCAAATGGTATGTCCCCACAAAATGAGGTTCAAGGCAAAATACATCATTACTTCGCAGAACATATGCGGTGACGAAAGTTTGTCAAAGAGACCTCCAACAGGTAACCGATGCTCGTAGGTTACGACGGTGCCTCTTTCATCTTTCCGCAGATTCGCTAGAATCACAGCAGACCGGTACTGATGGTACCATGCCCAAAGGAAGACGATAGTACCGATAATTAATCTGGTGTTCAACAGATCCCAAACAGACAAAGTAGCCTTATGCTTGAAAGATGGTGTTGCGAAGCCCGGAGCCTCAACAATGAGCGCAGTTGCGGCTCCTATATAGTGAGCAATACCGATAAGATAGTGCACGATGTTGATTTTGCAGTCCGAGAATACGCTGATTACGAAAGTTTCGTAGAATCTTCTCCAGACTTGACAACATAGAAGTGCAGTAGCCAAAGTGGCAGTAGTAGCGTTAATCGTGACTGTTCTTTCTTTGGTAGCGAGTATATCGAAGAGATCTTGGAAAGTTTTTGAAGCCGGTTTTGATAAACAGTACGCACTGAATAACAAGTAGAGAATGATCGTCGAATACAGGGTAGCAATTACGTAGAAATGTTTGAACCACCTTTTCGGAACTTCTATATAATTTATGTACGATCGGCGTCCGGTGTACGAAAATTTACCGTATCGAAACGTCTGGATAATTGTCGACGGTAAATAGTGTTCGAAAAAGTTGACGAGGAGGCTCATGAATAGAATAGCGGACGCCATGAGCACGAATACACATTTTACAAAATTTATATTTCCGAGTATCACTGATAACATTTTGAAAACACGTGAGAATACACCGGCTACTCCTCGACGCGAATTCACACATTCGGGCGGAACGGAACGTCAGTGTGTAATGAGCATAGTTTGCGACGAGAGAAAGCATCGGCGCACGGTTCTACATCTGCAAATACGAAAATTCATCACTATGAAATGATATTATGCTGTACGCAACTATCAGCCACAACGCGTGACGGTAATTAGGCGTGTAAATAGATGATAGCGTTTTCTCGGTAAAAATACTTTCTCCTTGCAATGGTAATGTTTCGGTACATCGCGAATTAGGCCTAGAGCATATTAGTTTCTTCAATTAGGACTTCGGTAGTTAAAAACTCATCAATGATTGAGCTTTTGTGTGTCGCCTATCTATGTGTTATGCGTAGGATAATTATTAATTACACTGATCCGTTCCAGAAGACGGTATCTTATTTTTATTATAATACTTACTAATGTAACAAATAAATTCTTCGAACAATCATGAATGATCCAAATCAAAAAATTCTCATAACCGTTTCGATTTCAAAAGAACAAGAGACTCGTGCATCTTTTATGTTTTATATCTCGCATCAACAGACTAGACCTGCGCATTCATGATCGAGAATCGAATGATAAGGGAGATACTGATAACAACAACAACAACAACAACTGATTGAGAATAACTCCCTCGACAAACATTATGTAAATTTTTTTTTGCGTTCTCGAAAAGCTACTAATCAATTGTCAATAATCATGAATATTTCCTCCAGCATCGATTGTTTTGGAAAATTCTCTATATTATCGTTAATTTCGCCGTTATTAGTCGCGAATGAGAGACGATGTTTCATTAATTTGTAAACCTAATCATCAGACATCATCATTACGTCTGCAAAAACATGTTTTGATAAATGTGATTTTTGCCCATTTCCTCATTTTTAAATCGTCTTTCATTCTTCTTTGTAATCATCTACTGCTCCAAGATGGGTAATCGTTCTTCTCTACTCCTACGTGAAGAAGAAATAGCTCAAATTCAAGAAGAAACTGGATGTAAGTATCAACTCTTTCATTATGTCCCAAGTCTGGATAGCGATGAATGTCTAAATGAAATTAAATTCTCATTTAGTTACACCCAATCAAATCGAAAGATTATACAGTCGTTTCACCAGCTTAGATCGCGGAGACTTAGGTACATTGAGTCGAGAGGATTTTTTACGCATTCCAGAACTCGCCATCAATCCTCTAGGCGATCGAATCGTGAATGCTTTTTTTGAAGATTGTAATTCCACGGACCGTGTAAACTTCAGGCAATTCATGCATGTTCTAGCGAGATTCAGACCAATTAGACAGAACAAAGATAATAACAGACTGAATTCTCGAGATCAAAAGTTACAATGTAAGTATTTGCGTATTATTTCGACCGCGTCGGAAAAAACCAGTACCGTTGCATTACCTTCGTTAAATTTATAGTCGCGTTCAATATGTATGATCTTGATGGAGATGGGAAAATTTCCAAGGACGAATTGCTAGCCATTCTTCACATGATGGTGGGCGCCAATATAAGGTGAGGTTTTTAGATTATTAACTACCCTCGTGAATACTCGGAAGCTAATTTCAATCGTTGTCGTTTCAGCGACGAACAATTAGGATCGATAGCTGAAAGAACGATTTTAGAAGCGGATCAAGATAACGATCAGATGATATCGCTCGACGAATTTTGCAAGGCTCTCGAGAGGACTGATGTCGAACAAAAAATGTCCATCAGATTTCTGAATTAGTATCGAATTTCCCATTATTAATCCTTCGATATGGATTCAATCCAATAATCTTAATCTTTAGTATAGTTACTTCGTTATGAATAAACGCTGAAAAAAAAAAAACAAAAACAAAAAAACAAGAAAACGTATAATTTATTAATTAAACGAATAAACACGCGGAAACAAGATTAATTACACACGTGCATTTAGGTAAATTAATTGAACTCAAGTAACAAGAAAAATAAAGTCTTTTTGACTAAAAGATGGACGAACAGTGATCTTTTCGTTATCTACAACGATTCACATCGAGTGACAGATAATCGGAAGACAACCAGCGTTTCCAACCTGCAAATTGTAATTCCAGAGATTTGAAGAATCAAATCCTGGTAAAAGCGGAGATTTTCTGGATACTGCTTGGTTGTCTCCCACTTGATACAGTTTATACAATAAATACAAGTATACCGATACTGAAAATCGTTGAATTCCTTGGAAATTGTACGGGAAAAGGAATGATAAAATTTATCGTTGTCTTGTTTTACGTTGTTGACGACACAGCCAATTTTTTCAAATGTTCCATAAAAACTTGTAGACTGACGTCGTCTGTAAGCACAGGTGCACCTTCCTGCAAAAAAAATAATAAACCGGGTTAAACTCGTTCAACGTTGAGTTGTCTTTCACCCGAGAAAGCAAAAATGACAGCAAAGTATGTATGGTTTAAACGCTCATAAATTTTTAAAAACCTATACAATAGTGGTTACGTCGTTTTGAACTCAAGGAATTTTCAATGGCAGCGTCAAGAGGACGTACCCAACACCAACTAAAATTGAAGCCCACGCACAGTTAGATCAGACGGGGAAATAAAGAAGAGTAATCCAAGCAATGATCAATTGTTTCTCTTAAATGTTATATACAGAAGAAGGTATGTATTCTAAACCCACAACCGACACTGAACCGTGGAACAGATACATGATATTATCAGTTTTAATAAAAATGATCGTCCACAAATCTGTATAGTAACAACAAATTTTTTCTCTCATTCAAATTCAACCACCATGATGAAAAAGAAAAACGCTGCAACCCAACGATTAGACCCCAAGCTGTAAATAATATGATGAATTCACGAACCGGAGATTGGGACGCTATCATCTGTCGAAAGAGAAAAAAAATACGATCGTTTAGTACACGTTGTCAACAAAATTTACGTAAATTGGCGAACACAAAGCTGCATTTTATGGAATCTAGTGCTTAAGAATTTTTCAAGAAAAAAAATTATGGTATGCTGCAGATAAAAATAAATGTTCCAACCACCTTCCCTCAACCTTGAAGAATTCATTCACCAATTGAAGTGAATACAAGCAACTTTTAAAAATGTCTTCCTGTTTCACATTTTTCGAGAAAATTTTCTGTTCAAGTAAATTACTCTTCACATTGGATTCCGCTCCCCCCTTCCCTTTCTTTTTTCACTCCAAAAATATGATACTTACTCCACCGTAAGCGTACATATTATTATGGGTTTGCGATGGATTGACTTTGGACAACAAGAAACGAGCCTATAAATAGAAAATATCAATTAAATAAAAATACTTTCGACGAATATTTATAAGGGCAATTTAGGTACTTACTTGACTTCCTCCTTGTTCGGTATCTATATAACGAGGCATCGGAAATCTCGTATGTAAAATTTCTTGCGCGTCACTCACTGGAGCTTGCAATAATTGTCGGAAATTTTCGTACTCCGGCATATCTTGGAAACGCGCTTGACGCCAATTCGCGATAGTCTACCAGAAAATTATACGCGTAAGCAAATAATGCACAAGCTGCTTAATAATGAACCGCTTAATTCAAAATTAACGTACCTCTCCGTGGAAGATGAGGATCTGAAAGAACGTATCCATTAATAAGATACGATCAGGTTGGATACTGCTGGTATCCAGTAAGACAGGCTCCGGAGGGCCGTTGAAACTATAGCTGTATAGGATCGGTTGAATCATTATCAAGCTTTGCGTTAGGTCTTCTCTCATCAATACGTGTCTGAGTAGAGTAAATCCAAGATAGAGCGTCACGGAAAAACAAAGTGAAAACAAGAAGAATGAGAGTGATTCCAAGCTTACCTGTAGAATGAAGTTTCGTCGGGGCTGTTGTTGAACACTTGTAGAAATTGCGATCGTCTCAAATGGTACATGAATTGCGGATACAGGCTGAAATTCTCGGGCAGACGAAAACTGTTCGGATCGTCCTTGACATATTCTCCAAATTTCTGGCACTGAAATATAAAAAAATTCCAGAAACAAAATTTTACTATCAAAATATTTAGTCTCAATTCTACAGGGTTGACCACAGACATCTTGAGAGACCCCTCTATAATCCTCGCAATAAAATTCCAGCGACAGAGTGACAAATTTACAGAAGGAGAACACTTGAGAACAGTCTTTCACCATTTTCAAATCAAGTTAGGGTCATGCATATGGATTTAAAATTCACTTGAAAGTGACTCACCAAACGAATCAACATTCGATCAGCCCACCGCATAACATCGGGTCCATCGTCAGACTCAGCTCTATTCACGACCATTCTCGCCATGATCACAGCCGCCGTCTCCTGATCAAAGCCGCAGCTGATGAGCGGTAAATTCGTTGTCGCATCGGCCCAACTGGAATCAAGGAGTTGAAAATTTTATTATGCACATAGTATGAATGGAGGTACAAAAAATGATGATAATACAGGAGATTGACGTTATCAATAATTTAAGAGGAGTGGTCCAAAGGGTTGATATGGGCTGGCACGGAAGGGAGGTGTAGCATTCATGACGTCAGACCCATGACCCTGATTAATTTTGCCGCAACATAAAGACTACCGTCATGACATCATAAGTTGGGAAATTATTAATACATACCTAGGGGTAATAAAAAGGGAATCTGAATGGTGGCTTCCTCGTCGCTTTCGAAGAAAGTGTCAAACTAACCTGAGGAGGGATGGTATATTGATCAAACAAGCCCGGGGAGCCTCTCTCGCGAAGTGAATGATCTCGACCTGATGTCGCGCCTCTGATCCGGATTGACTTTGACCTACATAGAGACAACCCTGATAATCGAGTTTTAGTCTATGTTTTCCTAAAAGATCTCTTATTTCATATAGCCTTTGATGACGTGATATTTTTTCAAATCCTTACTCTACATCTAGCTAGGACTCGATCTCTTTCGTAGTTTCTTAAATAATGCGGTCTCCCTCCCCAACGCTTTTTAGTCAAAATTTTTCCTTCTAAAAACATCACGTTCTGAGAGGTAATGAAATGAAACCAAGAAAATTAAAATCAATTCATGTTTAATTTATTCCAGCTACCGGTACGCATAGTTCATGGCTCACCTGTAAATCAAAATCGTCGTAATCACTGACGAAATGACGAATACGCAATATAAAAAACAATACCTACAACTACCACACAAAATACAAACGAGCTTAACGAACTCAATGAAACGATCAAAAACCTTCACTTTCTAACGCAAGCACTACTCTTCTCTAAAATGAATAGGTACTAGAACAATCGATTTATTAATCGATACCACATCAAAACTCGACATCAAAAGGTCGGTCGATAGGCTGAAGAGAAAAAAAAGCGATTGCAAGTGGTTCGTGACTCGTAGGACTAAAAACAATGATTTTCCTGTGTATTCTTGTGACAAGTATCACGTTAAATGGACACGTGGCCACCACCCATTCCAAACACCCAATTATCGTGCTAATAGCGTTTGATGGATTCCGTTACGACTTTTTAGAACGCGGACTAACACCAATACTGCAAGATTTAGCGCGAAACGGATCTACCAGCAAGTATATGATGAATCAATTTCCTACAGTAACGTTTACAAATTTTCATTCCATATCCACGGGCATGCACCCGGAAACACACGGCGTTCTCGGAAACAAGATATTTGACAACAGTCTTCATCAGTGTCTAGAGTTTGGATACGAGCTATTTCACTATAACGATGACATCGTACCAATCTGGGTGAGCTTTGCATGTTTAGTTATAAGTATTCCCGAGCAATTTGTGTAAACAAAGTACATCTTTTCAGCTTTTGAATGAAAACACCGGCGACGAGAGGTACAGCGGAGTCATGATGTGGCCAGGCTCTCAATTCAAATACCAACAAAAATTGTCAACATTTGTTCAGCCCTTTAATCAAAGTGTGGGCTGGGAACGACGTGTAGATGATACCATAAGTTGGCTAGTCGACAACAAAACACCGGCCAATTTAATTCTGATGTACTTCGAGCAGCCAGACGAAAACGGCCACCAACATGGGCCCCAATCGGAGCAAGTCGATCAAGAACTGGGAAAAGTCAACGCGATTATGACGTATTACTTCCAACAGCTGCATGTTCAGGGGATGGACGATATGGTTAACACAATCGTGGTCAGCGATCACGGGATGGAAACAATTGACCGGAAGAATATTTTGGATCTGAACAATTACATCGATCCAGACGCTTACACCTTATGTGGGTTCTCTCCAATTTTACAGATCCAGCCCAAAGAAGGTACCGTTTTCATGAAACTGAACTATATCGATTCATCCTGATCTTTTTCTGTCTTGTAATAGGTTTTGAGAGCACAGTGTACAGAAATCTGACAAAGGCTTCCTCTGATACCAACAAATTTGTCGTCTATAAACGGACAGATATTCCGGAGGAGTGGCATATTAAGAACAATAAACGTTGCTCCGGTATATTCATAGTTAACAAGCCACCTTACGTTTTTAAAGATACTGCACAACACAAAGGTTTAGGTAAGTATTACCTATGATTTATTTAAAAAATAAACAAATCCGAACATAAGTAGGTACAGTTATTTTCATTGTTTAACAGGCAATCATGGTTACAATAATACGGAACTTTCGATGAATCCGATCTTCATCGCACAAGGCCCTATTATTAAACGGAACTACAGGATTCAACCTTTCCAAAATATCGATATTTACCCGTTTATCGCATTCGTGCTCAACCTACAACGGCCTCCAGTTCATGTCTCACCAAACGGTACAGTACATTTTATCCGTAAGATTCTGCTCAATGAAACGTATTTTCGCGAGCTTTCTCAATAAATGACTCAACGATTAGTGGTTTTTTCATTAGAGGTTGTTTAACTAGTTTGAATAAATAGGAGAGAGCTTCCACTTAAAGTCCAACATGCTTTGATTTGCAGTTCAGTTTTGCTCCAAACTCAGTTGAAAGAGGCGGAAATTAAAGAAAGGTCATTAAGGGTTCCAAGAATGAAATTTACTCTCGGTTCTATTGAAACCCCTTGAATTATTAGATACACTCACAGATTTCAAGTCCGAGGAATTTTAGAGTAGATGACCTAGTCTGATCACTGATGCAATGTGAACCAAAACAATAGATATTCAAATTTCAGAGTAGGTTTAATACAAAAAATTATGTTTTAGGGCCAGGAGTAGGCATGGCAAAAGTAATGAAAACATAACGTTATTTAACAAAACAGATGACATCTCTGGAAAATGTAAAAAAACAAAGATAAAATTTTGAATTCAGAATTAACAAAATGAAATGAAAAATGAAAAATCTTCCACAAAGTGAAATGTAAACAAACAATGGACAATTTTCCTGAAAAAACATTTTTTTACACAAAAGAAACATGTTTATATCAGGAACAATATGTTCTTATGGGGGAAATATGTTTTTTTCAAACGAAATTTATTGTGGTCATCAAAACAAAAACCAAAAAAATCAGTTGAATAACAAAAAATTGAAAATTTTTCAACAAAAACCAAAAAATTTATTGTTTGCTATCCTTGGCTGCGGCTGGGAGTCATTCTGAAATTTACGTCACAAGCTGATAACGTTATGAGCTAATGAGTGACCTTGACCTATTGAACAGCTATTCTGATCGATTTTAAAACTATTTTGAACAATCAACGAGTCAACGATGAATTTGAATACATTAATTTTCTGTTTTTTTTTTTTTTTTTTTTTTTGCTATATATCAGAACACATTTTTGAGTACCTAATTCCTATGAAGTATGAATATTTTCAGAACGTCACATCATGTTGGAACACAAAGTTCATTAAAGAAACTTGATTAAAAGAATTCATCTCAAATTCTCCTCCATCACATATAATAATTATACAAAATTCAAAAAGGTTCGATGTTGGTCAAATGAATAATTTGCAATTTTGCTGAATATTGTGATTTGATGGTGTTATTATCATCATAAATTCAGAATACGGCAATTTGAACATTACTTCTCTATGTGATAAAGAAACATTCAAGATAGATTTTCAAATTCAAGTTCATATGCTCACCATCATCTTGTTTATTTTAACATGATATTATGTATCATGAAAAGATCACTATTTTTCATATTTCACGTTATTACTTAGGTACTCAAAAACTCGACTGGATAGCAAAAAACAAAACATGAATTTGATTTCAGGGTTGAAAATACTTCCGCAATCACCTCCATACATGAGTAATGCAAACAAAAACTTAATTCTGTTCAGTACCTAGTAGATTTCAGGGATTTGGAAAACTTTCAAGTTTCTCTCTCTAGTATAATATATAAATAAGCTAGCCTAGAATAAGTTGGATATAAGTACCGGTACTAAGGAACTATATGAGGTAGGTACAGCAGGTAAATTGTGAGAATATGACCATGACACCATGTTGATAGAGGCAAAGGAGGAGGTCAATCTGAGGAATATCCTAAGAGAATTTTGAACTTCAAACATCAAATATAAGATCTGTAATTATAAAAATAAAGGAGAATTTAGTTACACCACTGAACAGCAGCAGCTATTGAGTCAAGGGTTTATCTTCAGTTGATGAAATAAGTACCTAGTTTTATTACTAAATTAAAATCCGCCTTCTGTTTTTTGCTATCACATCACGTATTTTGAGTAATTACAAAAAAATATAAAGAATTGTCATATTATTTTCAGAACATCATGTCACATTGAAAACAAAAATGATCGATAATTTAATAACCTTGAATATGAAAATCTAGCTTGAATCTTCCTTCATCACATATATACTTATCAGAAGTTGAGAAAGATTTAGTTAGTATTCTTCAAAATGAATAATTCGCAATCTTGCAGAACATTGTGTTTTGATATTGTTATTACAATCATATGGTCCCAGAAAATCGTTAATTATTACGTATTCAAAGGATATCAAATTGTTCTAGACAAAGGAAGATTTAAGTTCGATTTTCACATACAAGTTTATCAAAATATTATCATTTTTTCTCAACGTGATATAATATGATGTTCTTTTTATGTGATTCCTCAAAAACGTGACACAATAGCGAAAAATGAAAAACATATTTGAATTCAGCGTTGAAAATATTTCAAAACTCAACCAAAGACAATCTGTTGACTCAGTAGGTGTTCAGTAATGTTATCCTTTTGTTTTTGTCGATAATATCCTTTTAAATCGACCAGAATTTGGGGTTTGGTATTTAAGATAATTCCTAAAACTGCTTTTCTTTCAATTTTATCAACATGGTAACGGTCCTATTCTCATCACTTACACATTTTCTACAGCCTAAGCACGTAGGTATATAAGCTAACCTAGTACAGAGTCGACTTTAACACTGGTTCCAGAAGCCGCTTCTACCTACTTTTCAAACTTTGTACTAGACTAGGTGGGGGAGCACTTTTTGTCAAAGACCTTTCATCTGGGATAACAACGTACTCATAATCTACTCCTATTTTCAGAGGAGAGAATCCGAATGAGGTTACCATGTGGCTGACGATTGACCATACATGACCATGACAATTACCAACCATCTGTCCTCATATTATACGGACTGTTTGCCTCCTAGATTATCATAGCGGCAAGTAAGGCAAATAAGTCTGAGGATTCGTGTGCTATAAGGTAATGAGATCATTAGTTGGTAGCGAGAAAAGCAGAAGAGAATAATTGCTTCCCCAAACACCTTTGCCTTACAAACACTTCGATATCATCAGTCCATACCCTCTATAGTCAAAGATCTCGCGCCACCTCCGGAACGTTTGGAAACCATCTTATCGACTCTCATTGGGTAGTTTTAAGTAAAAACAGGCTTTCAGGGTACGGCCATTCATATGTTAAATATTTGTAAGCGGGTACAAAAGAAAATTCTCATCATTATTCGATACGATAATCAATATCGTAATAAGAATTTACTAAATACAAACATCATCGCTGAACTTTACCCTATATTTATAGTATAGATAAAAAAGATCAGAGCTGATTGTTTATCATCTGTTTCAACGTGATAAAAAACATATCACGTCCGTTTGAGAAAGCAGAGCGTGTAAACAGCAAACAGAAACGTGACAACTCAGACAGCAAATTGTAAAGAACAGGTAGGCGTGAAAAAGTACAGCCTGTTAGTGATATCGTCTCTTCTTTGGTCACACGAAGGCCGCCAGACTACCGAACAATGAACTTGTGAAAAAACGAAATAAAAAATTGAATAAAAATGAAAACGTAATCTGAAAAATGAAGAATGTCGCGAGACTAAATTATCTGAGAAATGCTAATCATCGAATATTGTCGCTTACCACGAGACACCAAATGTAAACGAGAGACAAATTACAATTACAAGGTAGGTATTCTTTCAACAATTGAGCAGATTGCGAAGTTATACAAAATGAGGACTTCGCACCTTCAATTTCACACAGCAGAGAAACCTTTACACTTCGCTCAATACCTGAATTTTCCAAGTCACTCTCCTGATAAATACAACTCGATGATGGGAACTTAAGCATTTTTCAAAAATGTGTTATAATACCGAGCAAAAAATGGAAAACGGATTTGAATTCAGCTTAGAAAATAATTTTATCATCAACCAGAGACTAGCGTTTTGCCAGACAGATGTTCAGTTAGTATTGAAATAGGTTGGCACTCAGTAGGTCATGACGCCATGCATCAGCTTGTGACACGAATTTCAGAACAACGCCCAGCCTTAAACTGAACTCGACTCTGAAATTTGAATCTACCGGTTTGGTTCAAATTGAATGATCCACCCCTTTCTAATACAAATAGATTGAAGGATAATAATCGACCAAGTCTTATTTTCTAAGTCCTTCTCTTGATCTAATAAGTAAATATGTAGCTAGTAAATGGAAATTTTTTCAAGTCCCTCCCTTGCCTCATATTCATAACTTATAAAACAGATTCACTTTCTCAGTTCTTAAGAAATCAAAATCAAATATTCTTGAAGTAGGAAAGTTTGAAAAACGGATATCTTCTGAGGTTAATCACAAGTTCGCGAATCAAAGCCACTGATGCTGCAAGTAATATTGCTGTCCAAACGTTATAGTTTTTGAAAGAAGGGCACAAACACCACACACAGAAAGCTGTCGCAAATGTGCACAAATGCCAAAGAAAGGTATCAAGAAGGAGGATGTGTATTATTTTCGAGATGTTTGAGAGGCAACCCCTTCAAAGGAAGAATCGAAGGAGCATCTCAATATTACATAAATGACGAACTTTACTCGGTATTACATTTTGAGTAAGATGTCCAGCTATACTTGCATGTTGAGCAGAACGTGAGCAGACGTATTGACGTAGGCTAATTTACTAAATCGCCAGCATCGAGTCGACGAATAATAATGCAAAAATTCAACCGATTGCAATCGGTTTAAGGTACAGTAGACGTTTTTTACGTTTATGGTTGACAAAACCTCCGCTATTTCGCACACAATTGTGAAGGAAAATTTGTCTGTTCGATTTTCACTTCTTCACGCTTTTTAAAAACGCTCATTTTTTAATTTACACGAGTAATGTTTGCAAGCATTCGCGCCGTTGTCAAGAAAGTGAAATTGATAAACAATCGAACGCGACACACGACCGGTCAACTCCTGTTTTTCTTTTCCTTAATCGCCCGCCACTTTCCAAAAGTAAACTTTCAATCCTCTAGGACTTTATTGACGGACACGTCCCTATTCACAACGAGTATACTTTTAATTCATCATCTTCACTTCGTTTCCATTCGACAGCACGGTGACGAAAAGACGTTTCCCTAAATAAGACGCAAGAAGATTGATCACTCGCGGCTAACATGACAGTTTTACTCGGTACCAGTACCTATAACTTGTGAAAACATATTTTTTTGTATCTTCATCAATTAGTTACAATACTCGGGTTTTGTCTACTCGGAAGAACAACGTAAAAAGTACGTCTGCAAAAATAGGCGATGATTTTCAATACGGCGCTAATTTTATTCTTTACGCGACCGTATCCCAAAGATGATTGCGACCAGTTCGCAACGAAATGCGCTGTACGATAGTTTTCTTTGATTAAGAGGGGCGAGAAAATCAATCGATCGTCCGCACGTTTAATTTATTCATTTTATCTAAAGTGCTTTATTCGGGATCAGTTTTCGAACGACGCTGTCAAGTGTGAACTAAGCGTTCTTACTCAGTGACTCGGACACGTCGTTTCTCGGAAAAAGTAGATATAAGATCGTTTCAGGTACAAGGATGCGTTGCAAGACAGGACGTTGATACGGCTCGGAATGTACGTCATCTTGTTGTCTTGTCGTCACACGTAATGTAAACGTGCGGTTCAACAGTTATCGAGCATACTTCTTATCTTAATCCAAAGTAAACGCGCAGCTTTATTTTTATAACATTCTGTGTCTCAAAGGAGAGAAAATCGTATTCTTCTAGATTCGCGGATACAGAAACAAAATTGAAACGGACGTGAAAATGACGAGATCAACTGTCGTGCACGTATGCGTCTGTTTGCTTTTACTCAACGATCATGTATCCAAACTAGTAACAAGTATATCTGAACATCCGATTCTAGTAATAATAGGCTTCGATGGATTCCGTCCGGACTACCTGAAGCGAGGTTTGACGCCGACTTTGGCTAAATTTGTACAGGATGGTGTCAGCACGGATTACCTGCAGAACGTTTTCCCAACTAAAACTATGACCAATTTCTTTTCAATCGCGACCGGCATGTACTCGGAGACCCACGGCGTTCTCGGAAATACAGTGTTCAACGAGAATCTCGACTGTATCAGATACGGCTTCGAATTATACCATTCTACAAATGTCACACCGATGTGGGTAAGGATTCCAATAGTAAATTAGTTTACGGCGCTGGTTCGCTCAAAGTTCTGCGCCATCAAAGATACGTCTTCATTTGTTCAGGCTGAAAAATATCAAGAGTTGAAATTCTGAACTCTTCGATAAAATTTGTGTTAATTTGCTGATAGTCTCAATTCAATTCAATCAATAAGAACTTTTTAACACTTCATGAGAACGATTACTAATCTATTCACTCGTGTAAGTGTTAAATATTAATGAATTCTCCATTTCGGCCTTCAAATTTATACGTTTCACTCCACATATTTGCAGACGCTGAACGAATTAACTGGTAACGGACGACGAAGTGGCGCTATGATGTGGGGTGGAGGCGAGTTTGAATTCAACAACATATTGCCTACGTATTACGAACCGTACAACTCGAAAACACCGTGGCACGAACGCATAAATCAGACGATGAAATGGCTGCTACACGAGGACAAACCAGTAAATCTACTTAATATCTACTTCGAGCAACCAGATATGGCCGGTCATCAGTACGGAATTGAAGCGCCGGAATTCAATGAACAATTAAAACGCGCTGACGAAATATTCGATTATTTTCTGAAACAATTACACACACACGATCTCGAAAACAAGGTTGATGTTATAGTACTAAGTGATCACGGTATGGTGGACATCGACCGAGCTCATATCATCAATGTAACTCGAGACATTAAGAGTACAGGAGGCAAAAGTTGCGGGACTTCACCTGTATTACAGGTGACCACAAAGCCTGGTAAGTCGACCAGCCCCTTAAATCTACTGAAAAACGATTTTGTAGCAAGTAAATTAAACAACAATTTTACAGACGAGAGAATATCATTGTACAACCGAATGATACAGCTCGAAGAAGAACTGAAAACGTTTAAAGTTTATAAGTACGAAGATATACCCGACGATTGGCATTTCAAGAAGAGTAACAGGAATACTGAATTCTTACTGGTAGGAAGGATTCCGTTTGGTTTCGATAATGCCAAAAATATCATCGGTAAGAACGATTGACTACAAAATTTTGTCATATTTGTGCTAAAAATATCATAAATTTCTTTCAATTCCTCAGGTGAGCATGGATATGATAATAATGCACCACAAATGCGTGCCTTTTTCGCGGCTAAAGGGCCACATTTTCGAGAAAATTACCATCATCCGTCGCTCAAGAACATCGATATTTACGCCTTAGTTTCATACATGCTCTCGCTAGATCCGTCGCATATCAGCTTGAAACCGAACGGATCATTATCTGATATTGTTACCATACTTGACACTAACGTCGCAATCGATTACATGATTCCGGCAAAACGGAATCTTCTCAACTACTTCATCCCGCAATCTCCCCTGCCATCTTTAGGACGAATTTCTTGACCCGTATTTAAAATACTTATCGCCTTAGGCGCAACATTAGCATCGGAAGCGATGTTTAGGGCATAACAACCTCGCAATGATGTGTGAATAATTTTAAAAGATCATTGATCTTCTCAAAACCTGTAGTGTTTTGTAAATTCTAGTCTCCTGCGACCATTAGGACTCTTCAATACTGACGATTTTAAAATGCTGTACTAGACTTTTAAAATAATTTTTAACGAAAACAAGAAAATTTAACTTCCTATACCCCAATAGATAAATTTTAGGATGATTTTAAATAGATATCGAACCCAGTTTAGTCTCGGATTTTCACTATTTTAAGGAATAAGACTCGTTCAATACTTTGATAAGTTTGTTTTGATAAATTTCAATAAAGTGTTCAAAATAAAATTGAGTTAGTATTTTTTTTTGCATCAATCCTTCACTTCAAGGATATCGCGCGTTTTTCATCAATTTTTCATGTACGAGTACTTACTTCCGGGAGAGTGTCGTGACCCGCACTCGTCGCTGACCGCTGACGTGTTGATAATTTGTAATAAATTGGATGTAACCTCGATTGCCGGGTGACGTAGGAGAACCATGCTAAAAAATTGGACAAGTCACTTAAAAGTCGTTCAATCATTCTAATCATTTCGATAATAACAACAACGTACTTGATTGACGACTTCAAAAAAGAAGGAGCTAGTTGAACTAGGAATTAGTGAGCAAAACTTCCATTGACTTGTGCCACCTAGACCGATTTCCGTATCCGACACACACGACGCTTTCATATTTAAAGATACGCAATTACCAATCGCTCCCATCACTGTAATAAAATACATTCAAAATTTGACCGAAGTTCTAGTATTTATCCATCGAAATACGGTGAAAACGACTTAAATTACAAAATACATATGTGGACTCATCCTCACAAAGGTATTGGAGAAATGCTAAAATCTACGTTGTATTTTCGAGAAATCGATTTTATGAAATTTATAATTCTGAATAAAAACGATGAAAATTTTCGAAGAAAATAGAGGAGAAAAATAAGTGAGAGTGAGCAATTTACCAGTCTACTGGACGAATTTTTACTTCAACCACTTTTCATTTGTACGTTCCGAAATTTTCGTTATTTTTGAGTAATTATCATGTTAAACGCGAAAGGACGAATACTCCGAACAGAAAAAATGTAAACGACGAGCGCTTTGAGTATTCGTCCTTTCGCGTTTATTATGGATAGCCGTAACCTGGAGGAACGGATTCGTTTAATTATCATGTTTTGAAAAATAATACTTTTACCTTTTAATTCACGCGACGTCTTCACTTCCACATTTGCGACAAATGCCATTTTCAAATTACTTTTTTCGTCTTTAGCCAGAACTCTTTGGAAGGATTGTTTGAACAACGATGAATTAAAAGAATCGCCCATCACCATCAAACCTCTGAAAACAAAAGTTTCAAATCAAGATCGCACAGATTTGACACTGCATAAACCAGACTAGTAACCAACCCTGTACTGTTGACACAGCTTTTCATTTCCAACAATCCAGTTTGGTCCAATGCACAAGAATAGATGTCTACTGTATGACCGTTAGTAGCAGCTCTTAGGGCTAAAGCGTCGTAGTGTTTGATCGCCTTCTTCATGTATTTGGCATTATCTTTATGTATGTCGTGATGCGAACGAATCGGTTCTCTTAAATCGTCGTTGACAACTTGCCCCGGACCTTGTGAACATGGACCACCAATGAAGAGCATTACACGACCTCCAGCATTCGGATACGTACACTGATATACGATGGAATAAGTTTAGCAAGAATAATAATGTCGCGTTGATAATACATCGAAGTTTTTACCTCTAAAAGGCCTACTGCGATGGAAAGAGCGACACCAGTCGATCGCAAAGCTCGTTTTCCTTGAGGAACTGGCCAAGGATCTCGTTGTAATTCGCCGAGGATATCTGTTATATTCATATCGCATACTTGTACCGGTTGTAGGAATCTGTAAAAAAAGAAAATAAAGAAAAATCATAATTTAAGCGGGCTGATTTTATTAATAATACAGCTAATGGTAAAAATTAGAACGTTAATGAGAATTCGAACAGAGTAAACCGGAGTGAACAAATAGAATCGTGTAACAATTTTTGTAAGGGTGAACCCAATCTTGTAAGCAGATAAAATGCTAAAGACTTATTCAACCTACATTTTCAATAACTAGTTCAACGTTTGTTAACTGATTATCGAGAAAAATTACGGATACCCGTCAAAGGTGAGCAAATTGTAATCCTCCATAATCTTTTTGGAAGTATCCGCTTTCTAAGAGTTGTACGAGCATGCTCAATACTCCGTTCGTTTCTCGATTACAAAAATCTTATATTTGTATTTTCCCCTCCATCAAAATTTGTCCGATCTAACATCGTAATTCATCCTTGCCTGATTTTACTTTTCATTCAGACATCAACAGTCTTGATAACGAGCTTATCTAAATGCTAGAATTAAATCCAAATCAAACAACTGCGAGAATGTCACATTCACGTTTTTGGGATTGAAATATTTCTGAATTACTTTCGCGCAGAACGTTCCAAATTCGATGATACAAGGTTCTTTTAAATCATTAATTTCTTGAGGAAGACCACATACTTGTTTGCGGGAAGCGTTGGCATTTGAGCTTGAGGCTGACGTCCAGGCCCAACAGGTTGTTGTGCGATGGGCGTTGTCTTCCCGATTCCCAACATATCTTGCACTTTCTTTGCGGTGTAATCTTTCGTTCCTAAGAATACATAACTTTTTGATAATCCATCGCAACCTAATTCATGAACCTGCACAAAGAATACAATTAATTTTAAAGAATGGGTTCGAAAATAATACTAAATCAGCTCAAAAATCACTAAATTCTCACCATAACCATTCGACCAAATGTAATCAATCCAACGAGAGCGTTAGCAGGTAACAAACTTAAAGAAGTCTGCAACGAGTCCTTCAACGCACCTAATTCTTCATCATCTAGACATGTGTCAACTACTAACAAGAATACAGGCGACAGACATAGCGATCTCTAAATAGCATAAAAAATTTAGGTTATAGGGTTGAGAAACCGTATTATAACGTCTGCTACAGACAAAATGCATACCAAAATGGTGTATTCAATCGTAGAGAAAGCGGGTATTAGTTCAGCTGGTTGATGCTGCTCTGATATTGCGGCATATTGAGGAGGAAACTGCAAAATAAAATGATTTAATTCTTCCTTCAATATTTCTCAAGGTAACATTCTGGGTTGTGAAAGAAAAAATTACTTACCGCATTCCGTTGAGTGCAAAAATTACAAACCCATAACTTTGCTCGGTAATCAACCTGGCAAAAAGGATTTAACACAGCTCGACAGGCTGCTCGACTACAGAATACTGGCTCATATTGAATGGGAGGTAAATCTGGAAATTTGAATCCAAAATGAAAAGGAGAAACTTCAAGATACCAATTAAGAATCCAGAAATCTCGCAAATTTAGAATTCTAACCAGGTCGTTCTTTCAAAGGCTGATACAAAGCTGCGATTGGGACTACCAGTCTGGTAGCTTCGATACGACTAGATGGCCACACATTCCACGTAAATCGGATACCATCGCGATCTTCATTTTGTTGAATAAAATCTTCGAACGTAGACATTATCGTTTATGCTGAAGCAACGAGAACTACAAACATAGAAATTTACCCGTTGGAGTGAAAGGAAAATTACATGCAGACATATTCTGAACAGTGCGAACTTACCTAAATTTCTGGCTCAAGAAAAGTGGGAAAAATCATCAGACGCATACCTTGATCAATTTCTGGTTATTCATTATTTTATCGTTCCAATATATTCGCGACTAGGCTGAAGATACAATTTTTGAGTTCAAGATTCAAGAATCGAATTGTTTACACGTCATTATTTTTATCATCACAACTGAACACATGGATCAAACGCGAGAAGAAAATGTACCAACGTACCTTCCAAAAAGCAGCGGTAAACTTCTTGGGTGTTGTAATAAGACGTGTGAGTGTCTGAGTGTGAGACTGAATGAACATTAAAGAAGTCGCAAATGACCACGTATAGATAGAGCTCTGCCGTACAAAGTAGAATGGACGTATCTGCATACTCACAATCTGCAGAAAAGAGATCCTTCAAGGCTTTAACATTAGGAACAATAACCTTTTTTGCTGATCGTCAATGTGTAGATACGTCCATTCTATTTTGTATGGCAGCAGCTGATAGAGCTAAGAGTGTTGGATCATTCGTATAATTACGATCAAGAGAAAGAGATTATTTTTCCCTCAGAATCCCTGCCTATAAGTCTATTTATCATGATCTTTCTGAAACTGAATTATGCTTCTCGCGCCTGCGTAATAAAAAATAAACACGTCAGAGTTTGGGCAAAATGGCACAATGTGTGGTACCGTCGGAAAATCGATCTTCAGGTTCTTCCGATAATCATGTTACAGTACTGACCGACTCTGCTAATTAAATAATAGACGACACAAGAATGCACCCGTAAAACACTCCTTTTATTATTGTTAAGATTCAACACCTCGTATTATATTCTATCGTACTCAACTACACATCTACACCCATATAGCAACAACAACAAGACTATTTTATAAGTACGAAGTTAGTAAGGCTAGCAGTCAGCTGACGAGAACGATAGTTCCGAGCAACACCACTAGGTAGCACCACGAGGTCCACATCGTCGATTTTCCAACGCTCCCTTCTCGGCGGAGCACGTGACAAATTGAACACATGGAAATTGGAACTGCGACGACGAAATACCAAAATCGACGACACCGGTGCTAGGGCGATCTAGCAGTTTCCGCATTTCTCAATATCAACATCTGGACCAACATCGCGTTGTCTGGACTCGACTGTAGTGACGAACTTCACCAGTGCATTCCAATCGTTTTGCCTGTAACACACCCTAAACCTATTTCTACCTACAAACTGTCGTTTTCATTTTCTTACCAGCACCCTACGTATCTTTGTATCAGTATGCATTCGTTCACCCGTATAATACTTGTGCATACTCGTATTCCTTCTTTTTCTTCGTATTGATTTAGTTCAAAAAAAACTTTCTCTGACGAAAGAAAAAAAACATCTATTTATTCGATTTATCTATTTCTTCGTATTCTGCACCTCTTGTTTCTCCGTATTAATCTTAAAAAAAACTTTCGCTGATGAAAGAAAAAAGTATCTATTCATGTAATTCTTCTTCATATTCTGCACCTCTTTTTCATATTACTCTTGTAAAAAAAACTCTCGGACGAAAAAAAACTTCTAATTCTTAATTCGTATTCCACACTTTACTTATGTTAACATCCTTAATTCTGAAAAAAAACTTCCCCAAAGGAAAGAAAAAAACCATTTGTTTCCTTATATTCTACTTACATCTTAACTTCTCAAGAAGCTTTATTTTAGTCGAACATATTGGACTCAGCTGAAACAAATATGAAAAGAGATTACTCAATATTATCAAGTATTTTATTTCGAAATTTTTGAAATTTTTGAGTCCCCAAGGCTTTTGTAAACATGTCTGCTAATTGATCCTCAGTACTAATCCATTTTATATCTACATTGCCATTCGAAACTTCTAATCTCACGTAATGGTAGCATAGTTTGACAATATGCTTTAAACTTTGAGGATCATCCGACTTTGCAATATTAATAGCAGATATATTATCTTCATACAACACTGGCGATGTTTCTAATTTAATTATTTGTCGACACATCTCCCTTAGGCTGACCAGTTCTCTACAGGCTAATGACATACCAATATATTCTGCCTCAGATGAAGATAGGGCTACATGTGACTGCTTCTTAGTGCGCCAATAAATTACATCGTCAAATAATTTAATTATCAACCCACTCGTAGATTTTCCTTCTTCATCATTTGTACCTAAGGAGGCATCGACAAAACACTCCAATTTTTCACCCGTACTTTTATATTTTAATCCTAACTCTAACGTTCCACGTAAATAGCGAAATATACGTTTAATTTTCAACCAATCTTCGTATTCATAATTAGCCTGTTTTCTACTGACCACATTCACCGCATATGTTATATCTGGTCTTGTTCCATTCGCCAAAAATAATAAACTACCTACTGCCTGTCTGTAAGGATAAGTACCATCTTTATTTATAACCTCTTGAGATTCGTTACATTTCCGTTCACAATCACGTGTCACCATAGGCGTGGAGACAGGATTACACTGCCACATACCGAATTCTTTTAATATTTTCTCTGTGTATTTTCTCTGGTTGATATACAATATTTGATTTCTCATGTCACGCTTTATTTCAAAACCTAGATATTTTTCCGGACTGCCAAGGTCACGCATTTCAAATTCTGAGGCTAATTTCTTTTTCACCTGGCGCATTTTATCACTACAATTTCCAGCCAGTAAAATATCATCCACAAAGAGTAGGAGCATTATAAATTTATTATTCTTTCGCCAAGTGAACATACAGACTTGGAAAGGATAAATTGTGAAACCAAGTGTCACCATAGCCTCTCGGAATCTTTCATACCACCTTCGAGGGCTCACCCGTAATCCATATAATGCTCTCTGTAATTCACACACGTAATTCTCTTTCATTTTCTCCCTTCCTTCAAAACCTTCCGGCAATTCCATGTAAGCTGATTTTTCTAAATAACCATTTAAGAATGCGGTTTTCACGTCAAGAAAATCTATTATTAATTGATACTTGTTTACTACAGAGAAGAAAAATCGAACGTCCGTCATTCTAGCCACAGGAGCATAAATTTCAGTTCTATCATAAATATTTCTGTCTGAGTATCCACGAACAACCAATCTTCCCTTAAATATTTTATTTCCTCCTTTCACCTCTTTTCGTTTGAATAACCACCTTGAAGTCATAATTGGCTGTGTAGTTGGTACATCTTTTCTTTTTATAATTTTCCATACGTTATTTTTGTTCAATGAATCAAATTCTTCATCTACTGCCTTTTTCCAATTTTTCCATTCGTCAGATTTTGTAGCTTCAACATAATTTTGTGGCTCATTTTCAAGATACAGGCAGTCTACGTCAACGTCTTGTTTTTCATATTCAATGTCACCACTTAACAACGAAAATTTCTCCCGTAAACTAAACATAGCACTTCTATTATTTTCTTCACTCACTGTTGTAGATGAGGGAGCAAAAAAATCAGCACCTTCCTCATTAGTTGTAATGGGCGGATCTGCTAACACTGTAGTTTTATTTACTTTTACATATTCATCACCGTATGTTTTTGACTCTATACAATCCACATCTTTTGATCGAGCAACTCTTCCTGTATGAGGGTCCATGATCTCATAGTGTGTATCTGCACAACCCACTAAGAAACCTTCTTTACTCCTTTCATCACATTTACCTTTAGATTTAATATCAATATAAAAGCATTTGCATCCAAATCTTCGAAAGTATTTCACAGTGCATGGCTTCTTGTATAATAATTCATATGGTATTTTATCGTTCAGAGCTTTTCTTGGAGTTCTATTATACACTCGTAAAACAAACTGTAACGCATAGGCCCACATCTGTTTTGGGAAACCTGAGTCAAATATTACACACCGAATTTTCTGCTGGAGTTCTAAATTAAAACGTTCTCCAGTGCCATTCAAGTTCTTGCTAGCTGCTGGAGTTGGCTCTCTAACTATTTTCTCCCTCTCCAGTAGCTCTTTCATAGATTCTGTCAGGTACTCAGTTCCGTTATCCAATCGAAGGAATTGGATTCTCTCTTCCTGGCCTCTTTTTGAACGAACCTCTTCTAATAATTTACTGAGTGCAATATGTACACCTCTTTTATCGACTAGAGGATACGCCCATGCATAGCGAGTGAAGTCGTCAATAAATGTTACTATATACCTGCCTCCATATTGATACGAGCACGGCGATATAGGCCCCATAAGATCAGTATGAAGTAAGGCAAGGGGCTTGTCAAAACGATACCTCACTGTATTTGATGGCTGTCTAATCAACTTAGCTCGTTTACACACTTCACAGTCTAGAATTGAGTTGGTAAATTTCACCCCTTTCAACTCAGGAATTCGTTTTGCAGCCTTTTCTAAATAGGCTTTTGAGACGTGAGATAATCTAATATGCCACAGTAAACCAATATCATCACGGAGGCTCGCAACTTGCTTCTCATTGAACGCTTGTAAATCACGTAATTCCATCTCACTTACTGACTGTAAATACCTTTGCAATGTGTTTCCATCTTGTATATCTTTATAAGTTATGGTAGAAGGCGTGTAAATTGAACTGTCTGGACTTGTAGAAGCATATGTATGATCGTCAAGTTTACACCTCTTACTAGTACTAGCTATTTCATTTGTATTCACCTCTCCTTTTCTTTTTACACTACTCCCTTCGTCTTTATTCGTCAATAGAGTTGTTACTCCTTCTCTTTTATTCAAATCTTTATTTTGTTCAAAAAATAGCCACCAAAACCGTCCATCATACGGACCACGTTTTAAAATTTTTCCTGTTTTCTCATCTACTAAAATTACTTCCTTCCGATCAAATTTCGCATACGCACCCTTATTTATCATTTTACGTATTGAGAACAAATTTTTTGATAAGTCTTCCGCGTACAACACATTATTTAATTTCAAATTTGCACCCCTTTCACCCTTAGCACGTATAGCACCCTCATATTCGACTTTCAAATCTGCTTTACTATTAGCGCTTTTAATTCTACCAGTTTCGTTCAATTTCTTTATCTCAGTCAAATAATCTCTACAATTAACTACATGATCAGTAGCAGCTGAATCTGCGACCATAGGTATCATTATCTTATTGTACTCACTCGTATTTTCACCCGTAGCATTATTTGCGTCAACTGGACGTATTGTTGCGTAATTCGCGTCGGCAACACGTTCGTTTATTGCCATGAACATAAATTTCGGGTCGCCACCCTCGGTGTCACATACTTTCACGCGTTTGAAAAGCTGATTGTTACTGTCGTCTTTATGATATCTACCACCAAAATTTCGACGACCATTGAAATTCGACCTGCCACGATTAAAACTTCGACCATACGAATATCCTCCTCGAATGAAGCGAGTACCTCGCGGGAAATATCGGCTACCGCGCCTCACTATACGACCACTTTGAGAACGAGATGAGCGGAACCCTACGCGATTCCTTCCATGTACTGTAGGCTTGGTACAGGTTGCCGCGATATGATTGGATGTGGCCTCCTTGCAGTTGTAACAAATTATACTCGGGCTCACACAGTCCCTACTCAGGTGTGATCCTCTACCACAACGAAAACAAGCTCTTAAGTTGTTACTCCCTCCAAAACGTCCGCGCCTACTGCGCCTTTGAGGACCTGAACCACGACCAACTGAGGAAGACGGGTTATCAAAAACAAAAGCGGATGTGCCAGCCGATGTACCCTCTGACGATCTTTGCTTCGCTTCTTTTTCTCGTCCCTCTTCGTGCACAAGACTATCCTTCAGCTCCTCAATTGTGAGCTTACCTTGCGAGGCATCAAATTTTCTCATTAACTCCGGAAAGCTTTCTGAAGTTGCCATCAGGAAGTTGTCGCGTATTTCACGATCAGTCAACTTCTCCGTTTCAGTCGCGTGTGCATCGATTTTTCGTATCAGCTCCTCAAATCGGCTGATGAAGTCCAGGGCGGATTCAGAAGATTTCATGAAATTCAGTTGTGTCCAGGCGCGTTTAGCTGCAAAAAGTAACGACGGCAACTGCGGTTGTTTGATCTCCGCTATGCGCTTCAATATTTCTTTTGGTGTCTTCAGCTCGCAAACTCTTTTCTTATAGTCGTCACACAGACGACTCAACAAGTAGGAATTCGCAAAACCTACTCGTTGTTGCTGCTGTTCTACCGACAATACAGGCGATGGCAAATTATCTTCTAACAGAAACATCAGTCCAAAACTTTGAAAGTCGCTCCACACAACCCTTTTCCAAACTCCGAAGTGGGTTTCTTTGTCTAATATGAGAGGAGGGTTTGTAGTAGCGCGCGGGAGCTCTAATTTCACCTCTTGTGACGGCCCCGGTGCCTTTTGCGCTTCTAGCTGGGCTTTCAAAGATGCGATTTCCTGCTTCAGGGTCTGGACATCTGCTGCCGAGGCTATTTCAATTTCATCGACCTCCAACTCAAGATCACTCACTTCTTCTCCAGACATTTTCACCACACAATAACACCACAAGCACAAGACGAGCAAAGAACCAACGCGAGAATCAACCAAGTTAGATTTAACCAAATAGTACCACAACAGAGTTACAAAATTCAACGGACGAAAAAACGAAACAACCTTTCGACTCACGATAAAATTACGACTAAAATCTACCAGCATTCGTCTATACCTCGAACAGAATTCTTATACAGAAAATATCAAGAGATCTACGCAGCTAGCAATACCTACAATACAAGAAAAGCAAACATTTACGATTTTTGTTTCAACGAGACAATTTTTACGACCAATTCGAGCCTAAGCCTTATTTTGTTGCGACGCATATCTCAACCTTCCAACTTTATATTTTCCAGATGTTGATCCTGACGCTTTGCTGGACCAGCTATGCAACGAAGCTGCTATATTGCATCTATATGCTTTCATTCTCGATTCACCCGTATTTTTTGTAATCTCATTTCACCCGTATGCTTAACGTACGTTTTGCGCTCTTTGTTTTATGCAATTGCGATATAATTTTGTATTATTCAGTATACTTTTCACTATGATTTCCATATTTTTAAATATTTCCCCTCATGACTCTTTAGTTCTCAATTGATACTTTCCACCACGTATTGTGCATAATTCACCCTTACGGCCACCCATCTCATTTTCCTTAATACACTTGTATTTATTTACTTTCACTCTTACAATTAAGGGTTTCTCTCTACACATCATAAACTATTTCACTTCGGTTCGAGTTCAAGTATAAATATATTCGTATCCTTTGCTATAGAATATTTCTTCATAACTTACTTGGTCGTCTTCTCTTACTATGAGGTTTCTTACTCGGTAAATTCGTTACCCGGCGCCTCCACCACGTCGGAAAATCGATCTTCAGGTTCTTCCGATAATCATGTTACAGTACTGACCGACTCTGCTAATTAAATAATAGACGACACAAGAATGCACCCGTAAAACACTCCTTTTATTATTGTTAAGATTCAACACCTCGTATTATATTCTATCGTACTCAACTACACATCTACACCCATATAGCAACAACAACAAGACTATTTTATAAGTACGAAGTTAGTAAGGCTAGCAGTCAGCTGACGAGAACGATAGTTCCGAGCAACACCACTAGGTAGCACCACGAGGTCCACATCGTCGATTTTCCAACGGGTACTAATTATTATCACAAGAGTAAACCAAATAATATTTTTGAATTTTTGTGTAAAATTATAGAATTTTTATTCTCTGAATTCTCAAATTTCCATTCAACCACTTCGAAATTATTTTGATTGGAAAGACAGGTACATACCGTAATTGAAATTTGAAAGATTTAGTTAAAATGCAGCAATTTGACTTAGCAACCGATCACACTCATTAAATTTCATGAAAAGAAAAACGCTACAGTAAGTTTTGAATTCACTATTAAGTAATTCTGTTAACGAACGAAATAATTCTTAATCTCACATCTGTGTAGGCCTAAGCAATTTGTATCGATTTATGGTAGAATCTATCTTCTATCGCGAACGTGTTAATTATACTCTCAACATGTTGATTAAAAGAACGAAAGAAATTGAGATGAAGGTAAAATAACTCTACAATAACGTCTGCTCTCAATTACAGGTGAATACAGTTCATTTCAGTTGGTTCCTGAAAAACGCTATCCTAACCATTGAACTTAATTTGCTGGTGAATGTGGATTTAGTAAAAACGTGTGATTAAAAAAATATCAACATGAAAGTTGAAACTGCCGCCAATGTTACAGAAAAGAATCTTGGGCCTATAATCGACAAATCTAGGTACAGTTTTAATTAAATTACATGAAAGAATATTTTATCTACGGTCGAGATTTTATTTCAAGAATTTTGTTCTAGATCTCCTAAACGTCGATGTGAAAGACCTATGAAGAAGTGTTCAGCATGTATTCTTTGTGGCTACAATGAGACCGACGTGTCATATCATAGGTAATATTACTCATAAGAGAATCTTATAAGTGTAAGAAAGGAAAAAATTGAAGTATTCATATTATCAACTCAAAAATTCAGATTTCCTACCAATAAAACGAAAAAGGAATGGTTACGACTTTGTGACCTGCCCGAAAGTACCAACACTAGGAGTCTTAAAATTTGTGGACGACATTTTGCGGAAAATCAAAAATGGTACGCCGCAGATGGTTCAGTGCGTTTAAATTATGGTGCTGTACCGGGACTGAATTTGGAAATTTATGGGTAAGTATAACTCCCTTATCAATTGTCCAAGAAAAGATGTGAATTGGAGCGTCCACGAGATGGAAAACAATTGCCTTGATTGCTGTAGTCGTATGAGATCGAGCATCTGTTCGTTTTCTTTATTTTGTATTTTTTGAAAATTCCTCGTATTACAGGTTAAGTACCGGCGGAAATGAATCTTCATCATTAGATGTTCAACAATCACGAAATCGTACTGCCGACGAACCACCCTTTGAAACCACTGCAGTGTCATATTCAGAGTCGTCTGCGGAAGTTAATCTTGAAAATAATTTCAAGTATGTTCGTTACTTCGGGGAGTTCCTGGAAAAATCTATCGAAACCATTACACTCAACTTTTTATTATGACGCGTTTTTTATCCTCCGTCTTTCTTTCAGCTTGAAAAATACCATGAACATTGAGTTAGTTGAAGTCGTTGAAATGAAAATATATCGATACAATTCACTTCCAACCGCGGGAACTTTGGAATCCTGTAATATTATATCACAGGATATTGAGCAATCTAGTCCCACTTCTGTGAACCATCTCGAAAACGAGTCTAATACTTGGTCAAAATATTCAATGGGTGCTAAAGGGTATTTATTATACGGATACTGATTATGTTTTTCTTGCTGAATTCATATTCTGAGAAACTTTTTTCAGATTGGAAATGCACAGCTATTCAAAACCGGTATCGGAATCTACCGAGAACCCTGCTGTGGCCAATAAAGAACCACAAAGTATGAGGCGCTTTAAAGCGCTGCGCTATTTCGGAGATTTGCAGAAAGAAGATTTCGCTTCCCCTGACACAGCTAAACATAGTTGGCATGTAGCTAAAAAACTTATAGAGAAGAGAAATGAAAAAATTTTGTCTTTGGAAGAAGAAAATGAAAAATTGGTGAAAAGATTGAAGAATCTTAAGGAAATTCTTCGTCAATTACGTATGACAGGATCAATACCACCTCAGTATCGGAAAAATATTCAGGTCAAGAAATAAAACAACGGCGAAAACTTGAAAAAAGAAGTGACCTTTCATCGAGATGATATTGTGAGTTTCTAGCCAGTTGTGCTTGATAATTTTGAAATCCATTCTGATTTAAAATTAAAATTATTTGTTTCAGAAAATTTTCTAAAATATTGCAATCGCATTTTCCCGCAGAAATCGATGGAATTCTCTTTAGTTCATTTGATCAGCTGTTGAATTTTTGTAAGGTAATTTAAATACATACTTGGTCGTAAAATTTTTGGCGTTTTTTTCCCTTTAATCATAATTTTTTCGACTTTCTTCTTGTTCTTTTCAGGTACTCGGGCTACTTAAGATGTTGCGATACTATGTTTTATTGGTACAGAGGAATTTTTTGTTATCGTAAAGGATAAGTTTACGATCGTATATATTATTCATTTGAAATTGCGGCCCGAACCGCCGTCTGAATTTATAACATTTCTGAATTTTGTAACAGCTATTGAAAAAGATCTTGATTGTTTTTATTAATAAGCAGTGGTTTTCTTCTTCCTCTTTTTAAGTGGATTGAATTGGTATTTTTAATACGTATTTTGAAATTGTTGAGAAAGATTTGATTGGAAGTAAATTTTTAATCTGAGAGTTTTGTATGTATTCGTGTATGCTAAAATCAATCATTTGTCGTGGTTCTGGATTTTTTTTTCAGTCAATGGGTCTCACCAACGAAGACCGATCAAAATACATAATAGAAGAAGCTTCACACGGTTTATTAAATCAATTCTAAGAAAATAACATTGTATCAGCGTAAATACTAATGTAGATACAAGTTTTCATAGACCACAGTCCATCGATATTTGCTATTATTTTCTAATTTGACGAATAACATTAATATGAATTTTCTCGAAAAATATATTCGTTCAATGATAACACCTGTCGCAGTAATGCTGGTAAAAGAAATTTTCAGTTAAATAATAAAGGGTATTGATCAAAAGAGGAATCGAAAATCCTTGTGAAAGAAATTTTTGCATCTTAAAATCTGTAGGTAGTGAAGTTTTTCAGATTAGCAGGAAGAAAAAAAGATTGCCTTCAAACCTTATCAGTCGCGTAGATACATCAGGAAAGATGTGTAATATCTATTTATTCAAGTGATTTCACACCTACATTGTCATGTCGAAATTGTTTCGAATCATGAAAATTTTCCGCCGCTGATATATTTCAAAATGTGCTCGTCGAGAATCGAGTATTCCTTTCTTCAAAGTTTTGCATAATTACCTTCTACAAACATGTATTGCTGTCTGAGCGCAATATATCAATGTAGTAATTGATAGAGGATTCAAATATGGTGAGTCGGGAGAATTATTTTTTGAAAAGACTAAACTTTTTACTCGAAAGATCTCATAATAAAGCGTCCTGCATTGCCTAAGACGGGAGAATATTTGTAGGTCGAAGCAAAAACGAAGGAATCGAGTGGGCTCGTGAAATTAAAGATATGCTCTTTCTCTGATGTCCAAGTCATGGTTTAAGATTACCTAACCTAACCATAGTTGAAATTTTCTACTTGTCCCTCTCGTGACACATTTATGTAGTTTGATGGTCGTAATTTTTCCGAGTTCCTGGAGTAGGTCTGAGCTCCCACCTACTCTTAGCCCTTTTTTTCGGGGAAGACGACGGATATTCTCTTCATTAATGCCCCAGGGTCCGTATTGAAATAAGGTCGGCCTTCAAGCCATAAGTACCAGGAGGCCATTTGAAAAAATTTTTGACATAGGAGCTGAAAACGAAAGAAAAGAAGAAAATGGAGTCCCATAGATCACGTTCTCTAGTTCTCTTAATTCTTCCCTTAATATGAAACCTCAACTTTTTCCAAGTATTTTTATTACCTCCTCATCTTAAATATAGCTGGAAGTTTTTTCAAGTTCTCTTCCTCAGAAGCCAAATTTTTCTCAGTCTTCTTCCTGATCTACATCGTTCATTGGTTTCAAAATGCTTCGAATCCTTTAGTTCGTGTATATTACTCGCTACTCGAAAATTTTCGGAAAACCCCCGCTCCGTTTATGTAGATAGCTTTCTTTCTCGAAAGGGGGAGACTTTTTGGGGATCCGCGCCTGAAGAACTCAACATGTTTCCCTCTCAAACGAGTTATTCTTGTAATTGACAACAAATGTAGTATAATAATTACATTGTTGGGTTTTGAGCAGACAAATGAAGTTTGTGGTACCTAGTATTATTAATTATTCAAGGATTTCAATTCTGCGATTTTAGGATTCGTGTTACTTATTATCCTTGTCTCATGACGAAAATGACAATTGTTGGAAGAGTGTATAATACCTATCAGTGCTGGGTTATTACTTCAGGTTATTGCTTATTCATTGTTGAGTCTTAGCTTTGACAAATAGAATCAAAAAGATGTGATGTGAACTCTTGAAATTAGTTCAAAGAAATTGAATACAATTGAAAGAGAATGTCTTACAACGCGATGGGGATATGAAATGAACAATTACAAATAAACATATCTGCAATAACTTGGAAATATCTCCAACTAACAGGGACAGAGATTATTAATTAATCCCAATGCTGCATATGTATAACCACTGTGCTACATAATTCCGAATCGGGTCAGTACTTACCTATTGATTTCAAAAAAAAAGTGCTTACCTAAGTTAAGAATGATTGCTTTACATTGTAGAGCTTAATATTCTATTCACTTGTAGAATTTACAATTTACTAAATTATTTCTTATTTTGTTCCAATAATTATAGATTAACTTCCTATCTTAGATACTCGAGGCGTAATGAGGGGCAACTTTAAACAATCGTCGTGAACACAAAGCGTGAAGAAAGTGCAAAAGAGATTCAATAGCTCACATGTTTCCAAACGAGGTCGCTTCAACAAATGATATGTATTTTTTTTCCTGATTTTTATCAATTTTGTCGCGATCGTTACGATTCTTCATGAATGAATAAAATTAGATCTAATAATTTAAATTAGATCGGTTTCGATCAACACCTACAATGATTATCATCTAACGATGAGAAGAAAATAGACCGAATAAAAGAAATACGAAGTACAATATCGACTCTAACAGCGGTGACATTCCTTCTAAAGCATGAAAATTACAAAATGAAATATGATTAACCTATGATTGAGCACAGAATTTCAGCGATGTAACTAGAGTGGATAACGTCGAAAAAGATTGATGTAGAAATGGTTGGAACAAATATTGTTACCTCCTTTCATCCCTAGCCCTAACAATAGATATCCTCTTTCGAACGGAAGTGCAATAGTTCCTGTTAATCAGTCACGAAATAGGGAGCATCGCGATTTTTTCTGCTTTCAACACAACTTCAAAAAAAAAAAACTTCAAAAACACCCGATTCACGGATTCTCGCCATTATATTACAGAAAAATTTATTCAAACACAACGGTATACTTAATATTACATTCTTAGTATAACACAAAACAAATACATAAATAAAAATTGTTTTAGAAGAAGAAATAAGAAATTTTTTAAAACACAGTTGTGAATAGAAATCCATCTATACAAAGGTTTTTCTTTTTGTAAAAAAGAAAAAAAAAGTACAATACATACACAAAAATTAAGGTAAAATAACATTTTGAGCACAAAGTACTTTAATGTCACTTTCGATCCCACATCAAAAATACAGCATACATACGCACATGATTTGTGAATCAAACAACATAATATTAATATTATCCGTTCTATCGAAGAACATTTTATATATTTTGGAGTAGTAGGTTACGCCATGGTTTTCGAGCCGCTTTACGTAATTCCGGAATTGATAATAATTTACGCGTGTTTCTGCAACAATTGAAAATGATTTTCTTCGTTTTTAAGAGAGAAAAATAATTATTTAATAAACAAATTAAAATGTCGATATCGATTTCTTATGTTGTTTTCAGCGGAGGAGGAGGGGGTGAAGAGGAATTAGTATGAAGATTTAGTTATTGACGTTAAAATCATTTTTCAAGAGCCGCTAATGTTTCGTAGAGCTTTTTCGAGACGTTTTCGGTCGAAGATATCCTTGAGAAAAGATCTAACAACCTTGAGTCAGCGCAGAACAGGTTAAAGTAAGAGATCTTTCAACTGATCTTCTGAAAGAAAACCTATTTTTAAATGTATCATCTCGAAAAACAATAGAAAATTTCAAAAATAGATTGGATGACTTCTTGTTTCACTGACAGAGATTGAAAAGAGAGTTTAGAATTTTGTTTCTAAAACGTTAATCTCCACGTAACAGAATCGTAAAGAAAAAAAATGAGAATTTTTACTTCGTTGCCACGGTAGATCTGAAATATAAATCGTCCGGAGCATCCATCCACGACAAGACCTGCTTTCGGCCTGTTCGACCCATTAATCCAACACGATTTCTAGTGCCGTTCAATAGATTTGACGTAACTGGTGCGGTAGGCTCAGTCGCAAGCGGTGCAACGGCTGCTACTGTTACGGATGCCGGTATTGACGTCGGCTGAGCTGCGTCAACTTTCACGGGTTCTCTATGCTGTCGTTTGGACGGCGGCCCAAGTTGAGGCACCACAACACCTACACAAAATAAAGGAGAATAACGGTATTAATATTATCTGCCAATTTCAAAGAACTATACAGGAAGTGAGATACGATAGCAGATGAAGACTACATTTTAAATTCCTGACATAATTCAATCGTATGCATACTGATTGGTGCATTACCACCTGACCTATGATATTTTCCCCCAGTGACTTTCAGAAGAAAAAGAAAATCCGACTTGATGACCCCCTAAGCAGACTCCTGAAGCGTTTGAGATGACTTGAGATTTGAAAAACAGGTCTCGGTCCAATGTCATACGTATTCACCAACCTTACCTCCTCCAGACGAATCTAAATTGAAAATTACACTTACTTTCATCCCATTTGTCATCTACGCACGATTACAACAAAACAGAAAATCACGAAATATTTATTTCTCATAAGTTCAGTCAATGAATTTCCAATGATCGCTTGAACTTACCGTTCGAATCTTCGAAAGGCCTCTTTTTCAAACTGGGCGATAAATTATTTACAGCCACTTTTTCCGCTTCGGCAGAACTTGGCACTTTTACGTATAATAAGCTACCATCTGAAAAAAAAGTTTGAAAATTACTTTTCGTTGAGCACAAATATATGTATTCGTACGAAAAGAAATATTCGGTAACATACCGGGTCCTTTAGGCGGTTTAGGGAAAGCAATTCTTTCAGATTTCGGTAATTTATCTTTATGTGTAGGAGCCAACCACTCCGGAAAGACTAAATCATGTTTTTTCGCGACTGCTAACCGTGTAGCAGTCAAAGTCACACCCCCTCGGTTACGATGTTTGTACTTAGAAAGTTCTTTCAACTCGGTCACCGTTTTGTGAGCCAATTGCGTTTGACCTATGGGAAATTATTAAAATTATATTTCAATTTTATCAATGACAACTTGTAGTAAGGAAACGAGATCCGATACTCACACTCTTGTTTAATTGCGTGAATATTAATTGGATAGAACGGTGATCGAGCAATGTGTCTTGGGGGAACTAGCGATTGACATAACTTTCTTGAAGCGCGAGTCAAGAAAGACGCGTGTAAATAGAACGCTGTACGCGTCTTCATGATGGGTCTTGGAGAACCGGTTCTCACCGCTAGCCCATGTGATGTTGCATAATGTCTGGCTAGATGGGCTTTTAATTTGAATTCCTGAAACCATAAAAAAAAAAAAAGTTGGAATCATCTGACGTTATTTTTGTCAATTTTCGCCGTTTTCTACACTGAATAACTGACAGCGTACTTACTTTGCCACAACCAATAATACTACACCTATGAGGTCTATGTGGAGTTGCAGTTGGCGTGCGCTCTATGGAATAAAGAATATAACTATTAGTTGATAAATAATGTGAATGACGAAGGGGAAAAATGATGAATAGAATCGAGTTACCTACCTTCATCCGAAATACTTTCAGACTTCTTTTTAACTGGCTGTTCGTCATTTTCACCTACATAGAATACATAATGAAACAATTTTACCAACAGAAAAACGTTTCTAAAATAAACTAAAGATAAAATTTGACTTATTTGTTCTTAGTCTAAACCACGTTGAAGACGAGATCATTCAAACGTGATTGAACCATTTAAAAAGATTCTCCTAAATTCTGATCTTTTTCAAAGAACTACAGGAAATTAATAGTTTAAGAATTGGTGAGAGAAAATGATGAATGATCAACGGGAATTCAATATCTATTTCAACTATTCATAATATTCGTAACTTAGAAGACAAAGCTTGAATAAATTACGTAATATTGAAGAAGCTAAACAAAAACTCCAACGTTTGGCATTTTACGAAACATTCTCTTTATTTCAGTTAATAAACGAAAGACGATCCCAAAAAGTGGTTGATCACTTCAACTCATGTTTCAAACTGAACTTCGTCAAGAAGAAAATCACACTCACATAATTTTGAAGGTACTTTGAATCCACCGTAACGTTTCCAATAATTCCAGCAAGAATGGCATAATTTACATTGATAATTCGACATCGTCCACGGATACCATTGATTTGAAACAGTAGCTAAAGCAATACGTCAAAATGTACCATTATCTTCCGGGAATACAAATCAGAAAATGATGAAATTTAGGGAAACCTCACCATTACAAATTTCGCACGAATTTCCCGGAATGAAATAATCGCGACCGTTAGTATGGGCACCGCCGGCACCATTCACAATATTCTTGTTATTCAAAGTCAGTTGTAGAGGTGATTGCGATGGAGGTTGAGGTTTATTATTACTGCGATAGAAACGAAGATCAATCAATTTTTGATTCTCAGTAGGCAATTTCATCAGCAAGAAAATTATCGCAACTTACTAATTAGGAATGTAGACTTGTTTCAATTTGGATTCAGCTTCTACAGCTTTGACACGCTTTTGTTGTACGTATCGGTCGGTCGTTTTCCACATGTAATAATATTCGACGATATTTTTTAACGTTTTCCAAGGTATCTGAGCAAAAGAATCAAAATTATCGACTAAAATAAATAACGTGGGGTTTACTCTAACGTGACCTTGAATTCTTCCATGCGTAATTATACAATGAAAAAATAATAAAGTTTTCGTCAACTCGAGACAGGTGGTGCTGAATAAAGAAAAGAACTCACAAAATCTTGTCTGATGTCATTAAAATCTTTTCCGTATTTTTCTAAAGCTTCTTCAAATAAATTTGCCTCCGAAGCTGACCATTCCTCCATTTCATCTCTACAAAGTACCGGCCCTGTAGACGGCACAAGAGAACTTATCGCATTGGCTAAATTATAATCACTCTTATGTATCGTATCCATAGCGTGAAACTGAAATTAGAGCCATAAACAGAGTGAAAATCACTATCGCAAATTGGGATAAAAATTTCTATCATCGCGATAACGAACCAAAGTAATATCTCTAGACGCAGCAGCAGCACTCATATGTAAACTTGGTTGCTTGACAGAGCTTGGGCAATCTAGAGCTCTAGCAAAAGTTCCAACAGATCTGTAAAGATATAATTTTAGGATTACACGACTAATACGCACATTCTTTCTTTTCATACCCCCTTCGCTAAGTACACACCTTGAAATAACTAAGAATTGATCAATCTGCGTGTCAGTCAGCGAGTGGGTCGGCGTCCATACAAGAGTTTCCAGAACTTCAGTATCAGATCTAGTATCGGTTTCTTCTGCGTGGATAAAGAATGATGCGTTCATAAAACGAAACATTGTCGAATCAAAAAGTGAATAAAAACAATCTACGAACCACCGTTTGAAAATGGCGCGACTTCGGCTTGATATTTACTACCAACCCGTATTTCTCCTTTGTCGGCTAACAGAGTTTTTTGCGATGGATCGAAGACCAAACAGTAGAAAAACATATCCTGCGTACAGAGTATTTTTCAATAAATGAGCCTCAAAGAGAAAAGAGAACAAAATTCAACTGAGAGCGTTCTTTACATCTGAATTAAGATACGTCAGCAGAGACTCGGTTTCATTGAGCAAAGTTACACAACATTTTCCTCGAATTAAAGTGGCAGGAACAGTTTCTACACGACGTGATAGAAACAACTCTCGATGTTGGAGCTGATGCTTTTGTTTCACTGATAAATCATTCTCGGAACTATTCAAACCCCAAGGACCGGTGCCGCTACCATTAGATTCACCATCAATACCACCTGAGAAATTAATGAATTTGATAAATGAAGAGGAGATACAAAAAAATTGGAGCGTATCCAAGGGAGAATGATCAAGTTTTCGACCTTATGTACATTCTGAAATATCACCACGATTATGCGGCACACTTTAAGCGCTGATATCATATAAATAATGTACATACCTTGCTGGTGCTTGTCAGCCAGCATTACTAATGAGCTAGGAAGATCCCGTCGGCGGAAGAAGCACATGACTTTTGCTTCAACATTTCCATTCGGTGTCTGTAATGCGAAGAGAAGTTATGAAAACAATTGAGAAAAATTATGGAAGACTACACTATAGAGATATATTTACTTTAGTCAATTCTTCAATTCTTCGAATGTGGTACGGAGAATTCGATGACGATTCAAAATAAACATAATCTAAGGAATAAAGATCAAAATATCGTCAGGTTTCATAAAGTGATAAGAAACGCCGAAACTACTGAAATTCGAAATTATTTCATGATAAATGCTGAATCATACTGCAAACTCGAACTCTTCGGTAGATCGAAGTTTTCAAGGAAAGATACTAGTGTTGAACTTAGGATAAGACCATTCAACAGTCAAGGGTTATACTACAAGACTCGGCTTTGCGGTCAAATTGAAATTTCTCAACGAGCAATAGTCTCTTCATCGAGTTAATATCATATATTTTGAAGAAACTCAGATGTCGTAAATTTATACGACGAGTACTTCTTCAGATAAAAGGTGATCAATTTTTTATACATGGATGTAGATGATAATACGGAGTCTCGTTTCAAAATTCTTCCGCAAAATTATTTAACCGAGTCAGACATGGCGATGACGACGTGTTTCAGTCAGCAAACGACGTATATCGTTAACGTATAAGAAATGATCTTAATTAACCGGGTATAAACAAATATCGATAATCGTTAACTTACCACCGATTCTGTACATATTAGCAGTCATTGTGAGATAGTATTCGCTTACCGCATACAACTCAACCGTCAATACCCTAAATGTATCATTTTTGTCCTTTGAAGACGTAAATAAGGAAGAGGAACGAGCTCAAGTTAGAAATAATTTACATGTATTTACATAGGATTTAACATTTACTACATTAGAAAAGAAAATACAAACAGTCGCCATTTTTCGTTCACTTCATTTTTGCAAGAATCAGGAACTTCTAAACTGCTGGCTTCTTTGTAGTGTTGCCAACGCACGGAATTAAAATTAGGCTTTTAATTTTTTTTTTTTTTTTTTTATCAGCAATAGAAAAAGTGTAAGAACGCCATCTGTAAACAGAGAAAACAAAAACATGGAACGCGACAGTCGCTATCGAAGTGTCGATGTCACTATTCTACGACTACGCTGCCGATTTTACCTGTTAACCTGTTACAACGGGTAGGCCTATAAAGTACATTCCATTAAGAAAACTTTGAGAGCTCGTATAATATTAATTTCAATATTGATTAAGGGAAGGACAGTTTCACAATTAATTCTCCTGGAAACTTATTCATCGGATCATCTGCAAAAATGGTCGAAGTACAACTGACTTACCAACTCACAGATTCATCACGGCCGAGAATTTATTAATTTGCGCACGACGTTCATTTGCAAAAGAAAACATTGTCTAACTGAACACGAACAAAAAATACTAGAGCCCTGAAAAATGGTGACGATTCATCTCCCCATCCCGCAATGAGAAACTGCGTCACTACTTAATTATTATTGATTCTAAAACGTAGATAATCTCACGTTCCAATTCCAATAATTATAAAAAAATAGGCTGCACCTACAGACTACCTATGTCATTTTTGACAGATTTTTGTAAAACAAAAATTTATTGTGGAAGGTACCTAATGTTCAAGAGAAATGAGTTAGTATAATATGATTCTACGCCATCGTCGTTATCATAGGTACCGGTACAGTTCATATCGTACAAACTGGGAAAAGTTATAATAATAAAAGGTATAATGATCTAGATAAGAAGAAGTGTAGCCTATGCTGCTTATAAGATAGCATACAATTACAGCCGTCAATACATTCAAGTGAGTCCGAAAAATAGATTACGCCGCAAGGTTGACTCCCAATAGCATGTTGTGATTCTATGAAATTAACGAGGTGAACTTTAAGGGGTTGCCTAACGCTTGTATGTTAGGTACATGCTCTTTCAACTCCCTCACACAAAAGAAAGAAAAGAGATCTGCAGGCCAAGTTTTCAAAAAAAGTAGATACCTACTGTAATCTCTTATAATGAATTAATTATTATGTAGAACAAGCGATTTACTGACGTTAGAATCTATCAGTGAAGAAAGATTTTGCTTATTGGAGTTAATAACGGGCTTATCATTCTGTAATAGCGATAACCGTGGCGATGACCTATCATCACGTCGTGTCGCCTTTCTTGTAGCAAGAACAACTATGACCCGATGTGTACAAATTGACGTAATAAATAGTCAAATGTGATATCAGTACCTCATGCGACAATTATTCACGCTGATAATCGTGTGAAGGACATAAAAGCATTGTGCACATGGCTACAGATAGGAGAGATATACCCAGAGACAAAAGGTTCCTCATAGCTATACAGGATCAAGTAATTGCAACAAACAAAGCATAATTTAGAAACCCAAAAGAAACAGTAGCGCATATCCTGAGTGGTTGCTCTATACTTACTGCTGTAAAATACTGCAAAAGACATGATGATGTAGCCAAAATAGTAGCCTACACCAAGCCATATTAGAAACAAAAATGAAGAACGTGGTCGAGGAACGATTTTACAGGTACAAACCATACCGGATGGTTAATGCAAGGTGTACTATAACAGTCCATGCAGACAGATATCATTGTATGGAATAAGAGAGAGCGGCAAGTACAAGTAATCGATTGGATAAGTTCCTCTTGTGTGCAAGCCATAGTAGTAATGAATAATAAGTTCGGAGTACAGACACGTAACAGACGTGTCTGTACTCCGAACTTATTATTTATTACAAGTAATCGACTTTGCCAATGGGTTCTTGAAAGGAGGCGCTCTCTACATTTACTGTAGGTAGCAGCAAACTGTAGAAGCTTGTTTTGAGGGGACGATTTCAAAAAAATTAGGTACTTGAATAACCTGGAAACAGACTCATATGAAAGAAAATTAAAAGAGCTATAACTCTTGTTCTTTTCATTTTTTGAAAAACATAATTATTTTGAATGGTATAATCGATTTTATGAACATTGCGCCAGTTATGGCCAAACAAAATTATCCCCCTGCTTTACACCGACAACAGCGACACTCGCGGCGGTTAAAATGCGAATACCACTTGACCAGAATAATTATATAGAAGACGTGAAATGAAACAGTAAAAAAGTATGAAGAACTGAGCCGAGAGATTAAAAGGATATCGACAATTGAAGTGGAGACCATACCCGGCCATTATAGTGTCCAGTACCGGCTTGGTGCATTGGGAGCTATGGAATAATCTGAGTAAGATTTAAATAAGAGAGGACCTCTTTCAAGAGGATGCAGAAGGCAGTCATCATCAAATCTTCGAGAATTTCTGAGGATAGCGTGACGATTATATTTACTTGGTACTTAGTACCTGTCAGGTAATTGGTAAAATTTCCTTTGCGTATATAGGAGCCTAAAGAATAATAATAAATAATACATAAAATAAATAATTAAAAAGATGAAATAAAAATGAAACGCAAGTACACACACACGCATTATGAACATTTACACAACTCCCCCCCCCCGCCCTCGCTCAGTCCAACCAGACCAAACTCCCTCGTTTTTCATGTAAATCTGCAACGGCAACACATTCCAAAGTTTAAACGCAAGATATTTAAAAGACCTGGAGAGCGCAGATGTTTTGGTGGTGGGCAAAGTAATGATGCTATGTCGTGTCGTCTGAGAATGAATGGCATAGAATCGTTTGAATTTGCTTTGTAAATACAGAGGCCCATAGTTTGAAAAGACTGATTTGAAGAATAACAAGAGTAACTACCACTGCCGTCTTTCGTCTAGTCTGAGAGGTCGAGAGTTTTCGTATGCCAATGCGACGGGCTCACGACGAGGTATGCGATAAATGAATCTCATGCAATTATTCTGAATCCTTTGCAAACGATGTTCATTGACCCTGAGAATCGCGACGTGAAAAGGTCCACCATAATCAAAAACAAGCAGTACTAGAGCGTCGATATCGCTCTACGTGTCTTAAGAGGTGACAAATAGGCCTGACATCTATAGAGTCTGTTGGGAACCGCGAACGCTCCTCTGGAAGCGTAATCTACCAGGGATCACAGGATAAGGTCTGGTCGGAAATGATACCCAGATTTTTTACGGTTTGTTGGAAAGGTATTTGCGCGCCGATGACAAGTATGGGCTGTAGCGAATTAGGGTTAATCTGCTGGACCAGATGTTTTGAGTCCACCAGAATTAGCTTCGTTTTGGAAGGATTGAGTTTGAGACCTTGAGCCCAGCTCCACTCGGAAATACGAAGAATGTCAGAATTAATGAGGTCGATTGCCCCAGTTAATTTGTTAGGTAATGCTTGTAGGCCTATAAGTTGTAGAACGTCTGCTCTGAGATGGTATTTGCAATGAGAAATTGCTTTCGGGAGATCGTGTATGTATAGGTGAAGAACACAAGTGGTCTCAGAGACAAACCCTGAGGGATCCCTCTGAACTATCAGAAAAGAAATATCAAAACAAATTGCAAAATGTGTTTGGAAGAAAATCAGATCACTGTAGTTGTTCTCTAGGTAGTTTCAGAATTGTGTAAAAATCGTGGAAGAGGTGTGCGAGAGTAAAATTTTTCCAAGTTTGAGCCGGAGTATATAATTCTATACCTAAACCGTAAGCTTCAATGCTAACTCAGATACTAACAATCGAATCGGTCTAACTTGAAATTAGTGATAATGTTATTAAAATAGAAGAGGATATTTTTATCTTTCATCACAAAAATTTGGAAGGAGGTGAACGTAAAGAAGATGTAGAGGAATGGAGGCATTCAAAATTTTTGCTATGTGAAAGTGAGCAAAGCTCGAAAAGTGTCGTACTCAAAAAATTTGAAGTACCTACTGTACCAAAAAAAACTGAAATAATGGAAAATTTACAAAGAGGCAGGAGAGAAAAAAAAATTAAAATAGTTTTGGGTCCTAATATTAGTCTGCGAAAATACGACGCGATGAAGGGAGAAAAGTTTATTTACTTTCAATGCATCTTAATTTGAGTTTTCCTCTGCGAAAATTTCATCTTTTTCATTGCAATCTACATTATTTATCAGCGTAATTAAAATAAATGAAGAAAAAAAAACGCAAATTTTTTGACGCGACCAGTCAGTCATGATATCCTTAGGTCGACATTAAATTGAATACAAAAATCAAAAGAGTATTCAAAAATATACTGAACACAAGCTAGCGTACGCGGCCTTCCCTTTGAAAGTGTCATAAAAGTGGAATTTATATCCAAAATTGGACGGTTTTCTGTTGTGGACAATACGTATGCAAAAAAAATGCGCATTTCCAACTATCAATGTCTGGAGTTGGAGATCTACTTGCTCAACAAAACAGGATAGACTATTCCACACATACTATAAAGAATACTTTATTGAAAAGTTAGGTTATAAACATGAATTTTACCAGTCAGTGAATACGTTTATATGTGTTAGTACAAAAATATACATCGACCAAAGGAAAGAAGAAGAGAAAAAAAAGTTTAAAAATAAGGGTAATTGTCTTTCGTTTCTATTTTATAAATGATGATAATTTTTGAACACATTTAAGTTATTAAATTAATGTATTTAATTTATACAACGTATAAAATTTACATTACTATAAAAATAATTAGAGACAGTCCATGTACTATCATATTCTTCGTTCATCTAAAATAGATAAAATATAGAATGAATAAACGCATAATGAATAAAAATAAATAAACAATTATTAAGAAATAAATGTTTTTCTTTTTAAAAAAAAAAAAAAAGTTTAAAAAATCACAGCTATGAAATTTCATTAAAAAATTTTGTTTTAGAATTATTTCTATATAAAAAATGATAATCATATTTTTTGAATCTCTTGAATGAGAACTTCAAAAGAACATCGTTGAAGATGAGGAGGAAAAAAAGCAAACGAAGTTATTTACAAATTTATAAAACAATAGGAAACATTTAGTAACAATCTACACATGGGAGTAAAAAAAAAGAGGGGGAAGGAAAAGGATGAGAAAAAAAGAAAATACTAAATAATACAAAAAATATATTTGTTGTATATGTATGTTTTCATGTCTCAACAAACGTTTCGAGAATTACTCTTAATTATTCATAATTTCAATAAAAAAGAAAGGCACGAAATTTCTTTTTTATTCGTCGCGCAATATTGTAACCTCTTCATGAACAAACTCATTCCGCAGCTAAAATTGTCTTGGTTCTCAATGCTTTGAAAGATTTAATGGTACATCTGAAATGAAAACACTTCGATTAATACAGTAAGAGATTGAAAAATAAAAAGAAAATACGACGACTAACTGGAATGGATAACTTTTTCAGCGATTCGTGTTTCATTTAACAAAGATAGTTGCTAACGTTGCTTACCTGATCCATTCTCATTCACTGAGTAATTCTGAAAAGAGGAATGAGCGACTGGTGCCCAAGGAGTCGGATTCAGCTGCGGATATGAGGAGACGTTGTTCGTCGATAATACCGATTGCCTATAAGGACTAGATACTGAAGGCATAGACCACACTGAGGAATCGCGATACGTATGAGGGGGCGGAAATGCTGTCGAGTAATACGGCGGGTGATTTGATATTGGAGGAGAAGCGAGGAAACTTTGCACGGGCGGATACAAGTACGCCGGCGAAATATAAGGAGGTATAGGCTGCGGACAATGTAAATTCTTCGACGACGGATGCGGAGGCGAAACGGAAGACTTGACCGGAGTTGAACAATGAGAAGGTCGTGGTATTCGCACTTCGCTGCCGGGTATGACTGAATCGACTACGGATGTCGACGATGAACTTCTCGATTCGGGTATCATGGTCGACATATCAGTCGGTGACTTTAATAAATTCCTGAGAAATGACGGTTCTTCACACCGCGCTAAAATCGATGAGATACTATGACTGCTGGTGGATTTTGCAGACGTCGTGGAAGCGGTAGTGGCAGTGAGCGTGGTGGTAGATATCGCTGGACCGCATATAATACCAGTAGCAACAGTTACGACACTACCTGAAGCATTACTCGTAGCTGGTCGGGCTCGATGCTTCTTACTCGTATTGTTCATTTCCTCCAGAGATACTTTTTCCATCTCTTTCAGTATCCGTTTCCTCGGTGAAACAATTCCTGGGTCAGTGCGACCACAACTAGTTACGTTCTCGTGCGTTCGGCGTTCCATCAACTTCAGTACGATTTCGCTCAGTTTACGGGTATGAAGGTTAGAATTAATGGTAGTTTGTTTTCTATTTACATTTACACCATGTTCACTTCCGTCAACTTCGTCCTTTGATTCTCTAGTTTCTAATTTATCCAATTTGATCGAATCGTAAGGTCGACGCCTCCGTCGTCGTATAGCCATTGATGTAAATCTTCTTTTACGCGGTCTTAAATAGTGCATCATGAATTCTAACTCCCGATTTATGTTCTTACGCGGTACCGTCTGTTTCCATCCATGATCTCGCTGCCATGGCGATGACTGAATGGATGAGTTATCATCTGAAACTGGCGATAAAAAGAGTATTTCATGAATACGAATGAGAGTATCGGAAAGTTTCTAACTAATTTATCAAACATAGAGTCAAAGAACTTTCTAATAATAGAACGCTTTCGCTGACTCAAGAATGCGAAGATATTTTTGGCACCTCATCGATATCACAATGCCACATACAACGAAATTTAATCATCATATTGTATGATCAATTAGGATGTTACTTACCACTGAGTGAGGTAGAACTTTCCTGACGAGGCGTACAATGACCTGTCGGGAGCCAAAATGTCGTTGAGTTTTTGGATACCGGGATCCAGTGATTCTTGTGATGCCATAATTCCAAAATGAACTTTCCATCTAAATACAACAATACTTAATGTAATGAAGATTTTCAAAACACAACTAAACTCACAAAATTTTGTTTCAACAGACCTTTGAAAAATTTGAATCTTCCAGAACCAGAAGTTGAAGAAGCGTACTCGCTTTCCGAAGGAGTGGTTGTAGATGGTGTTGTAGGCGGACTCAGAATTCCATTAGCATTTACAGTGTCATTTTGGTTGGGAGAGTATTTTATTTCGGTTACAGGCGGTGTACCTCCGTTCACATCTTTGTTTTCCATAGCATTCACGCATGTTGCAGTTACGATATCGTGATCTATTCGCATAGTTCACACCATCTTCTAACGAGTAGAAAATGTTTTCATGATTCCAGTATTACGACAAGTAGAGTATTCCATTCCTAAAAACGAATTAAAGTAATTGTTTGAAAAAATTGAGGTACGATAAGGTAGCGCAAATGATAGCTAGTCAATAAGGGATGAACTAAGCGGTTTGAATTCGTAAAAATATAAAAAGTGACATAAATCAACAAAGTATAGGGTAATCGGATAGTTAACCGATACGTGCACGGAAAGACAGGAAACATGAAGGATTGATACTGAGATAAAGAATGTATCGGAGGTGCGGTAAACATCTGTTACATGATGGCGAGTCAACCAGCTTCAATCACGAAAGAAAGGAACGAAAAACTGATAAAGTGAAGGTAAAATGGTAGCCTTCGCACTCATCTCTTACAAATATCTTGTGGCTCGGCGTGAATATCGAACGGATTGACTCATTATGATACACTTAGAATACTGAAACAATTTCATCAATATACGCGTGCTTTCACTGATAAGATATTCTTGACTAAGGGCATCGCATTTTTTGGTTCAGCCACTTCAATATAACTAGACACTACGAGAGAAAACGGGTATCTACGAAAAACTTTAATTCGTGAAGAAAACAGAGAATAAAGTACCTACCAGTGAGAGAAAATTCAACTTGTCACCAAATCTTCCAAGTTACCGATTACTAATGAGAAGAAGAAAATTCAGAGGTACGAGAATGAGAATAAGAGCCGCAGAAGAAATAACAACGTCCAGGAAATCAATTAGAACCACAAACGCCGCTAGTAGCGGTAGTGGTACTGCTGTTTCTGATTTGAAATAATTCTGTGCTTTACACCGACGGCCAAATAATGCGGATCAGTGGGGAGAATACTTCAGGGATACCTATTTTTGCGGGAAAGACTCTTGAGACTGTAATTGTTTTCAAATTCAAGATCTTTTGACCCAAAATTGTGTGGGCACTAAGCTTTGCAGTTTGCAGCATAATAATTATTTTATTACATGAAGTAACCATGAAAAAAAACCCTAATTCAGCTCGTTAATGGGTGGATTTAGCAAATTACCGCAAAGAAATGATGAGAAAATCCTAGTCTGAATACATTGAAATATGACTTCAAGAGCTACGACTTGTATTCTTGTCATTTTTCAGTAAAAGTAAGCATTAGTAGAAAGCAATGGAGTGATTATTTTTCCCTCATGTACATAGTAAAGGACAGATAGATTAATTTTTGATAAAATGAATGTGGAATGAGTAATCTGAACATAAAACTTCAAAGACGTACTTTGAAAATCAACTATTGCTCACGGGTGCCCTTTTGACAGATAACTCCTCACATATGGATCGAAAAATCCTATGATTTAAACAATAATAATCAAAGTACTTACCTCTGGACAAACTTGAAACTCTTGTCACTTCCAGGACTCCAGGAGAGCCCTATAGTAATGAGTGAGGACCTGGATCGCCATATTTAGTCTTTACGTCATCATTAATCCTGGCAGTTCCCTAATAAGGTGAGAAATTAATACAATTGGTGGAACTATTTTGTATCACTTAAATTAAAGCACTATGTTTTGCATTTTACTTTGGCACTGATACCTGTATTCTAAAACAAATTCTAATCGTTGCCCTATCATTTTCAAATTGTGGTGAACTGTTATCAGTCATATTGACATAGGGAAGTCTGAAGATAAATAATGACGTAACGACTAAATATGGCGGCCCACGTCCTCACTCGTTATTATAGGGCTCTACTTCCAATATCCTCAAATCGCAAATTCACTTCATTTTCATTTCAATATTTTTTTCTTTTTATTCTAGTTTTCTTCTTGCCATTCTCATTTCCCCTACTTCAAAAGTTGAAAGTTCAAATTTTAGAGTTTGAACAATTTGAACAGTTCCCTTCTAGACCCAATTTTAGTCAGGCCGCGGGTTTAGTTTTCAAACTTCTTGAAAATATGGTGCATGAAATGATGATGATATATTCGATCAGAGAATATAGCTGAATGAGTTATTGACAAATATGTTCTCTAATTTTGGTCAAATAACAGTTATAACCAAAAAAATATCGGTTAATGGTCAAAATTAATATTTTCATTTTGGTTATAACGGTTAACCGAAAAATAATTGAGGAGACCATTATAATTAAGTATTTATTTACACTACCAATAACAAATGAAAATCAATCAATACCTATCTGGTGATATTTCTCTGCATTCTTATCTCTACAAACAGAATAGTTGATTATCAAAATTCATCCCATTGTTTTTTTGTGTACATTGTTAGTAATAATTACTGAGTATGAATTGCGTATTCCCCTCTCATTTGGCAATTTTTTTTTTTTTTTAATTAGTAATATCAAATTTTATCCCATACCAGATGAGTAAAGAGAAGGTTCCTTCCATAAAAATTCAGTTCATTGCATTAGTCTACCTCAAAAGAGAAAGTCATATATACAATCTACCATAAAAGTTTCTCATAATGATTGAACTAGAGATGTCTGAGTATATTTATGCAAGTCCAAGGCATACTCTCTTTGTATTATGGGGGTCAATGTGGCCGCATCACAATGTTAGACTCAAAAATACCAAAACCATTTCTGCAACCAACAACCTATTGGTTATCAATTTGTCATAGAAGGCCCCCCTGTGTGTGTACATTCGCATTCCTAATGATTTTTATCCAAAATTCCAAACAAGTAGACATCATGGTACTCACTTGTTAATTCATTTATTAGCTGAAATTGATACAAAGGTTGTGACATAAGTAATGATAGCTCAATTTTTTCCAAGCTGAATTAGATCATTTTCAGTCTTAATTTGTCATGTGGCTTGTCTGTATAAATTAAGACAGTAAATTTCTCATCATGAAGTATTTTTTCAATAATAATCCATGAAAAGAAATGCTTTTTGTTTCCAATTCAATTTATACTAAAGTATATTTTATATAAAATCAGCAAAATAGCGATGCATATTTAGGCAGCAGAGAAACGCCCCGATTCCCGCTGACCACATAAATACGTCGCCATTTTGCTGATTTTATATGAAAGACACTATAATTCAAGACTTACAAAACAGGTAGCAAAGATTCCCCAAAATTTCTACTTCAGTTCCAGATACTCCTCACTACTAATCAACAAAATAATTAAAACGAAAACAACAAATTTAAAAGGAAAGATTTATTTTAGTGTCGTACAATACTATGTACCCACAAAATAATTTTAAACGCATTAACGATAATAAAGGTTTGTTGTTTGAAAAACTCATCCAATGCTAAAAATATCGTCGAGCTCTCATTATTAATAGCACTCTACCGTCTCAGTAAAGTGGAAGAAAAAAGAAAAAATTGACAAATAAAGTAAAAGAAATATTAGAAATCTCTGTAACATTCCAAACAAAAACAAAAAATAAAATTCACATAACAAGAAAAATATAGCACAAAGTACGTAAACCCTGAAGCTGTCAAGACGATTTAATCATTAATACGCTCACTTCATTGTTCTTGATATTATGCTCGATATAAAAGAAAAATCACTAGTTTTGCGTTTCCTCGAAATATATTCTAAAAACTAGAAAATAAGAAAGTATGAAGAGAAAACAAACGTCGTAATAATTATAAAGAAAATGAGGTATTCAAAATAGAATGAAGCTGAAAATATCAAATAAAGGTTACACAATTATATAAAATAAGAAGAAAGAATTATAAGAAAGTATATTTGCGCAAAGTATGTCTAAAATTTACTGAAATATGAGGTAGCTCTATTATTCTTAAAATCACTTCAGTTCCGAGCATCGACACTGTTTTTATTTTTTGTGTAATAAAAATTTCAACGAGGATAAAGAAAAAACACACTACCTTTTAAAAAAACAGCCACAGTACTGGTTTTCAATGATTCGTCACTATTTGTGAAAGTTATTCGCAATACTCCGATATACTTGTAGTCTTTAAACATTGACGAATAAGGAAATATTTTTGTACATTCGACTTGCTATAAAATTCATGACATTATAATTAGAACAACAAATAAAATCTAATATATGAGAAAAAATTGAAGGACCAAGGCAAGTTAATGGTAATTTTTTCTGTCGAATAAAAACTTCAAATTTTCTTACTATAAAAATGAAAGAAAGAAAAGGAGGGAAAAAAATAAAATAACTAATAAAAATTAACCCAATTATGATATCTACGAAACAGAAATAAAAAGATAAACAGCAAAATTAACTGAAAAAAAGAAAGAAAACAAAGAGAAAAAATAAGAGAAAAAGAAGAAAAACGGAGATACGTTAATAAATAAATCAACTTGAAAATTTTTACAAGGTAACTGAAACTACGATCTTCTTTATCTGCAAAAAACTTACGACAAGGTACGATATAAAATATAAGTTTAAAAAATGTTTCAAAAGTTTAAAATCTAATTGTACAATAGCATAAAATAAATCTTAACAATGAAAATTATTATAAATAATGATAAAAAAGAGGGGGGAAGAAAGTCTAACCAGAAAACGGTTGTACAAAGTGAACAGGAGAATTTTTCTTATTAAATCATCCAATTGAAAAATCTTTGGAGGCAAATAAACTGTCCGTCAATGAAAAAAAAAAAAAAAAAAAAAAAAAAAAAGGCATTTACAAGTTGGAAGTCTAATTAAGTAAATGCAATTTATAGTCATGAAGGATTGTGTTCGCGCTGCAGTAGAGTAACTCTAGTAACAGATGTGGACTCCAATTCCGAATCAAAAATATTTTAACAAACAAGCTCATCATTCTTTATTTATAATTATTGCAGAGTGAAGAAGAGTCCATCATAACTTGAAATGTATATTCATGTCAAAAATCATGCCAGTAAAATTTCAATCGATTAAACTCCGAAAAGAGGGTAGAAAAAAAAAAACAAACGAAAGAAGAGGCAAAATATGCAAGCTTAATAAAAATTTTTCAACTTATTTGTTCGAAAGCAATTGCTCCGATCCCTTAAGACGAAACTTTTCTAAAGAATCGGAATAAAGTCTAGATATCATTCGAATTCGATGAGAAGAGGAAGGGAAATAAATCTTTCTAACACTCCCGTGATTATTTTTGAAAAAACGGGGTATCGGTAGATATAATTTTTTTTATTTTTATTCGTTAATCGTTTGATGATTTTCCTTAAATTAATATTAAATATTTTTGAAACGTACCACCATTTTTAATTACGACATCGAACTGCAGGGTAAGCGTGGCGAGCCCATTTGTGTCAATACTCTATCCAACCACTGTAATGGTCCATTTAAATGCAATTCAATCCAACAAGGAGTAGAAGTTACCGTTTGTCTCCTGTGGGAAAAAATAAGAGATTTTTAGTACACCAACATTGTTGTTCAATTACGAGAACGTAAAAGATGATCGTTGATTTTGAGCTACTCCGATGTTTGAGAAGTCACGTACAATTGTAGACATGGCTAGGGGATTCGATCAACAATTTGATATTGGTTTATGATAATAGTTAGAGTAGAGAGCAAGTTCTTGCTTATTTTGAATGCAGAGTTCATTCAATTTTTTTTTTAATCGTGATAATTTATAAACAATTTCAAATTTCGTTGATAAGATCAATTTTTCCTGTCATATTCATATCACATAAAAAGTATGAAAAAAAGGTTGGACATTGAAACCTCCAATACTCGAGCGAGTTGATAAGGTAGAAACTGTCTCATACGAACCTGTACTCAGCTCCCCAGCCCTTCACAAATGACATTCTAATAGTGCACATTCTCGTTAACTGATAGACAGCTTCGAAGCCTTGACTCACAGATTGTGAAAGTAATGCCGCAAATTCTTGATTATTGAATATTTTTAAATTACAACCTAAGCAAACCAAAAAGTCTATTAGAATCTTGAATTTGATAATATGGCAATTAAGGAGCCCATTGAGTCTATGTTCAACAGTTTACCTGGTGGAATCTTACAAACAGTGGCAGGATGCCAACCATAACGTTGATTACAATTCGGTGACTGTACAAAAATACTGGAATCACTCAAACATTCCGCAAACACTTCTCCACCAATGTAGTACAAACGCACGCCTTTTCCAATATGTCTACGAATTTGTTCGACAGTGGTGTTACGGTTAACGTTCGAAAGTAAACCCAAACAAAATCGTTCAGAGTTACTCGGATCTGTTAGCAAATAAGAATAGGATTTACTCCTCTGAGTGCGACTGCAGAAACGTACATGCAAGTTTCACACATACCAGTAAATCCATCGACAGAAATTGACGGTTGAGAAGCGTGAAAAGTTTCACCAACTCTAGTATTCAATTCATAATAGCTTATACTACACCAAAAAATTGGCTCGCAGTACATAACGGGTTGCGTATCGATCGCTGGACTTGGACTTAAACCTAAAATACAAAGATAATTGAATTGATAAAACATCAAATTAATTAAATAACGAGTTTGAGCAATTAATAATCTTACTCAGATTATCAGTATTGTCACCGTCTTCAGATAAATATCCTGGTGGAGTAGTTGGAGAATCCATTGGTGTATATGGAGAGTTTGTCAATAATGTATTAGGAGGCGCTTGAGTATGAGTTGCTGACGTGTTCTCTGGAACCGTGATGTCTGATTGATGCTGAATATCGATTAGCAATGATGGTTCCTCGATAGACTGACTTCTTGGAACGAGTATTGGAGGTAGATCTGATGATAATATTATTCAATAAATGCAGATTCGAGGTCGATACAAAATCATATGATAAAAAATTTTACTAACTCGAGGGAGAAACTAATTGATAATGAAATGGATTTACGCAAAGTAATTCTTTCTTGAAAGTAAAACCATACGAACAACCTTCCACGGACTGTACTTCGGTGCTGGACTGAACTTGAGGCCAACGCCAAATTCGACAGTAAATCAAATGAGGAGCGCTTTTGTTTCTGGAATAGATCAAATACGATGATCAGAGATGGTATTAAGAAAAGACGTCCCATGAATGGAGTAGAAATGAAATAATAGTACCAACCTTGGGCCTAATAACGAATCGTTTTTATCGTTACGCGCGCTGAAATACCAAAATTAGAGAAATTATTGGCAAACGGCCTTTACGATAAAAGCCTCGAACTTTCAAATTGATAATATTACGATGAACTGACGAACTTACTTCGGTATAGTCACACACTTCGTAGTAGGATCTTGATTAGCGACCGCTTTTAGCAATTCATCCAACAAATTGCTCTTCTTGAGTTTCTTCACTAAACCTTTGATAGCTTTCTCAGCTAGTTTGTCTTCAACCTCGATTTTCTTCCATCCTAATAACTTTTTAACAATTGTGGGATGCGCAAACGGAAACAAGGACGACATTCTTCGACTATGATGATAAAAGAAAGTTCATTTTCCTTCACACATAAACCGCTTTAGAAACTATAAACGGTATCAAATTTCGTTATCAGCCACCATTCAAAAATTACGACCGAAGAAAATCACTGAGATCAATCGCGAAAAACGAGAAAAAATTGAACGTTTCGAAACGCGATAACTACTCCTAACACGAATACTGAAGATCAATCGCAATATGGAATCGACAAGAAATTGAAGTGCAAATTTTTATTGTTTTCTTTTCCCGTTTTCTTTCCTATTCTTTCTTTTCTTTTTTTTTCTCTTTTTGATTTTTTCTAGTTCGCAAAATCACAGAACGTATTACGCGGAATACGAAATTGAACGAAGGAGACAGTGTATCCATATCAACAGAACAGAATTTTTATTGTTCATAGAAATTAGAAAATATGAAATCTCTGAAGAAAATGGTCGAAAACCTGAATGATCAAGAGAATTACATTTTAATGATGGGCTAATGCAATTTTTAACAATTTCAAAAAAATTGAAAGTTGTCTCATGAAAAAGAGATTATCATTATGATTTTTGTTAGTATACAAACGGTGACACTGATTTCAAACGTGTGGTGCACTGTAGCGTCACGGTCATCACTCTACTACAAGTCAAGTCAATCATTGCATTTTTGCATACAAATTCCTGCGTTCACATAATTCCTGACTTCCAGGTATGATTTATGAAATTCGATCCTGTTTTGTGTTTTATACGACTTGTCGCTGTCCAATATCGATCATTATGTAGTGTCATATCGTAGTGTCCTCTGTCTACCGCCGAGCAGGTGGTTTTTATTGATCAACATTCAAACCTAACGTCTTTATTAAATGTAGATCGTAAACATAACATACTTTTCAGTACACTTGCTCTTGATGAAGATCCCTTCATTTCCCTTGTTGAGAACAAGCTGTATGTAATCTAGAACGACTTTGCCATTCAATGATTACATTCTCTCATGGAATACTCGATGATGCAGCCCACCAGAAGGAGGAAAAAACGACCAAACTACGGTATACGTACAGTCGAAGTTTGCAGAGGTAGAAACGGTTTTGGGTTCACCATATCCGGGCAGCAACCTTGCATTTTGAGTTCTATCGTCTCGAATAGTCCGGCTGAACGAGCTGGTTTGCGACCCGGAGATTATTTGATAGCTGTGTGCGGCCAGAATGTCAGCAAGTCTCCTCACGATGACGTTGTTCAGATGATAGGTAACTGTCACGGCATACTTAAGTTACAAATAGCAGAAAACTATTATTCGGATAGTTCGGAAGAGGATTTCATCATGACAATACGACAAAGACCCAAGTATCCGTACAAATACAAGAATACTGGTCATAATACTCATCCTTTCATCTACGGAAACAAACCGCAAAAATCTGTCTGTAATTCTGTGGACAGTGACTCGTTTACTGACAAAAACGAAGCTATGAAATCATCCGACGATAATGTTTTTTCGCGAAAAAGCACCGAATCGTCTCACATTTACGAAACGGAAAATATTCAGTCAGCTGCCTCCGACAGTGATTATAACTTCCAGTGCATCGTTGGATATCTGGGCACTATCGAAATGCCCAGAAAATTGACCCCTGTATCAAGACAACAAGTGAGTGCTTTTTAAAGATCTTAATTTTGTGTGCCATGAAAAAGTTTAACATATTTAATTATTCAAAGCCTATTTAGATTATTAGCAAGACGAATGGGAAGATCAATTTCGAGTATCGTACCTAAATTCGAAACTCTCTGTGCCATAATTTATTGGCGTTTGGTAAATTTTGATCACTGTTTCTCGTTTTTCCTTTCGTAGATAATATTTATTATTGCGTTCTCACCGTTGCGATCAATGAATACTAATAAGGCTTACTGTCATTTGAAAAGAAACGATTATCTTATTTCCACTGTGTTTTACAGTATTTTTCTCATTTTCTTCGTTGAAACTAATATGCATTGTAAAATTATGCATATTTCCTCAGGTATTTTCTAATTTGAGTGACGAAGAGAAACTAATTTGAGATGATTATTCTAGATTGAAATAAAACATCGTTTCGTGGCCTATAATTCTATTGTTGAATTTTGTCAGTTTGTTTTAAAGCGTCTGTAGAAATGATTTATTGGTGAGGCTGTGGAAAGAGACGTGAAATTGATATGTATTCGGACTTTCGATTCTTAATGAAATCGGTCCTGAGGGACTAAAATAACGATAAAATGACCTTTCGATTCTTAATGAAGTCGGTCCTGAGGGACTAAAATGACCTTAAACTAACTTTTCTTTCCCGAAAAAATAGTTTTTCACGGACTTCTCGAGAATCGTTCTTTGGAGTTGGTTTCTTTCCCCTTCCAGAGAATTGTGATTACAAGACGGCTAAAGAAAGCTTTGACCTAATTAATTTAGTGAGTTTGTAAGAATTCTGACCTATTTATTAGGAGAGGGACTGCTTCAACTTTTTCTCCCCTGCAATGAATGTATGAAGTCAAGTATCGTTAGAGTACTATAGATGTACATCCCTACACCTTTTGTCGGCTAGATAATGTTGAATTTTTGCGGAATCAATCACAGTTTTATCATTACATATCTTCACACACGAATTTGGTCTACTGAGGTGAAAAAAATATGTAGTTGGAAAGTAAATTTGACGTAATTTTTGTATTATACGATGCACATGTGCAAATTGTACCTGGTTATTGAAGTTGGAAATTTAATCCAGTTATAATGAGAACCTTGACCGCGTAACGAATATTCGATGCATTCATTTTCTTCCTTCTATTTTCTTAAATTTGAAGATTTTTAATTTTTACAGCACCTTTCAAACTTTTCCAATTTGTGTTCGCAGATCGTACGCGGATGTATCAAACGTCTACGCGCTGAAAAACGGAATTACAACCCCATTATGATGACCATTTTTCCTTGTAGTATGCGACTGAAAAACGATGCTGGTGTCACCATCGCCGTCTATCCTGGAGGTCGAGTTACTTTCTGCAGTGGTAATAGTGATCAAAGTAAAAAATATTTCGGTATTGTTACAACTTCCGTGAGCGAGGAGCCTTCGAACAGTTGTCATGTTTTCGTCACTTTAAACGCCATTCATCAAGAGCACGCCAAAGTGTCTGCACAATTCGGTATTGCTTGCTCAAATAGTGACCCCATTTCTACGGAGTGTGAATACTTTCCTTGCAATAGCGATCCCATAGTGAACGCTGTCCGGAAGTATTATGACGTCCAGGGACACGGTAATGACGTTCTAGATGAATTAGTGCCAGCCAACTCTCCCCAACCCAGTAACGACAGCAGCGTGACCACCACGAGTAACAGCGATTCTGGTATCGGATTTCGCGACGATAGTGGACATCAATCAGACAGGATCTTGGTCGTTGACATTCAGAATCAAAGATTGCATATACAGGCAGCCGGATTACCAGATCCTCAATACGTCGATTGTTCAGCGGAAAAATCCGATCGGAGTAGCTCCAATACAAATCCACCAATTGTGAGTCTCGAGTACTATTCTGCACTTCTAGTGGCAATTTATTTTGTTGCTATCAGTTTTAATGCGGTATTTATTTTATAGTCGCAATCCACTTCAAGGAGGAAACATCAGGCGATTAAATTCCTCGATACCGAATCGTGCGATAACATTTATTTACTGAATGCGAGACAGGCTCGTAGAGAGAGCGTTTTCAGCAATCGTTTGTCTTGTAAAAGTTTTGATAATTTGGCCTCGCCAGTTTCGAGTGTGATCACGAAAGAGTCATCAGAACGATCGGAACGACGATCCAGTCCAAAAGCTCTTGCATGTACAAGCGAAGTGTTGCCAGTTTCTCAGAGTTTGGAGAATTTGAAATCGCAGTGCGAGCTGTACGAAGATTTAGAACCGTCGAATAATTTCTCGAAGAAGCACAGTTTACAAGACTTGACTGTATATTCCGAAAATATTGTCGCACAGGTGAGTTATTTTATTCACTACGTATTTTTTCTTCGTGAAAACATTGTGTGAACAATCAAAATTACATTGTAGTAGCACCCTAAAACTAAAAGCGATTGGATTTTTTTTATTGGTACGATTGAATTTGGAGTTACTTGAATGAGTGAGAAAATTGGTGTGAATTTTGAAGAGGTGTGAGGCTCAAGAAAAATGTTGTACGAAAAAATTGTGTTGTTTGTATTGAGAATGGAATAATTTTGTGGTCACTAATTTTTGGATCAACTTCTTATCCTTACGACTGGAAGAATTTATCAGGACTGATTCGTCTAAATGATTTAAGAAATCGATAATTTATCATCTTCGTGTGCTTCATCATTCATCGCAATCGAAAGGTTGAACGTTCGCAGATTTTGATTTTAAAACTAATTGATCCTCTTGTAATATAGAACCTCCGCAGATTTGTGTAGAATTCGAGGTGAAAAGAAATGCGTATTTTCGTATTTGGGTTCGGTTATTTTTAAAACATCAATATTAAAGATATTTCAAATCCCTTGAGTTTTGAGAATTAATATTGTGAATTTAAAATGCCAAAGTCATTATTTCTTCCGGATTCCTGAGTTTTTTTTTTATTTTTCAACTTGTCAATATTTCAAAATTGGTTCGCTGTTAAATCTGATTTCAATTTGTTCTCTTCTTGTGAAACAAGATTTTATCTACTCATTTTTAGACCTATTGGAGCTTCTGTAGTTGTAAGATCGGTCTTCAATCTAGGGAATAATTATTGAGTAGTATTTGCGTTTAGTTTCTAGTCTCCGATATTGATCTTGAATTTTCTTCTGCAAAATTCCAGAGTACTTTTGTATTTCGGGTGTGTCCAATTGAATGTCCTGATGATGTGTGATTCGGATAGTGATAATACTGTTTCATACAAGTAGGAGGAAATAAATCTACAAAAAGTTTTGCAAAAGAGTGCTCGATGATTATAATTTTAATATCTAATTCTTCCTATTGCGACAAATATTATGCGAAGGTTATTTCTGAATTACTGGCCGTGATACGGATTTAAAAGATACCAGTCTCTACTTTTTTTCTCGAAAATAGTAATGCCTATACTTCTTTCTCTTTCATACCTGTTTAACATATTCTAATTTTCTCTTTTGTACCCTATAATGAACTATTCAGCTTCGACGGGAAAAGCTAAACGTGCACTGGTGAATCCCGAAAACGCCTCGCGGACGTTGTATGATGGCTTTTTCCACTTTATTTTGATACGATAATTTTCTTTCTCGTTTGTACCACGTGTGTATGCGACGGAGAAAAGTTTTTGTCTCGCTTCTCTTTGATCTGCGAGAATTTTTTCCCCGCGTTTGTGATGTTGAACCGAGCAAATTATTTCACGGCTGTGTAAGAGTGAAAATATTTATGAAGACGGATTTTATGGACGATAGATCATGAAATCTTGCATGCGAGATATTTGATACTGTTTGCGTGCTTCAATTTATTCCGTTTGAATGAATGTTGTCCGTATCTTTCTTTACGGTATGAAACACATATTTAGTTCCCGATTGATTTGTTTATTATGATCAGACGCTCTCGGGAGATGCTGAGAGAGAAATACAACTTTTCGTTTTGTTTTCATTCGTTTTCAATAAGGTTAATAGAATTTTTTCGCAGCTCGATGAAGATTAACGGGTTGTATTTGCTCTATCAAACTTTATGATAGGTGACTGTTCGCATTCTTATTTACTACAAAATTACGTCGTCTCTTTCGCCTGCTTCTTTTTCCTTGCATTAAAGTAAGTAAAAAAAAAAAAAAAAAAACTCGATGAAGTATTAGAATAAAAATGTCACAAACGCGGCACTTCTGCATCTCGTATATCGGAAAAATGTATGTTATGCGTTTTTATTTTCAGAAATTACGTACATCAAAAAGTAAACTCCGATCGTGATTTTATTGCTCTTTAAAATAACGTGTAGTAGTAGAGAAAAATATTTATGTCCTTGGAGACGAAGTTGTAAATAGTATTATATTTACCAAAATCGTGTGCTCGTGAGAATGTGGTGACCTTCACTTTTGTTTGGTTAACATAGAGGAGTGAAGTGATGTTGGTTTTTACTATGCTTGAAAGCGTTCTCTTGAGAGGGTGCTTTAGAAGGGGGTGGTTTGTCGCACCTTATGACTTGAAAATTGAGGAAAAAATCGTTCTGCCGAGCGAAACGTTAGGTTAAGAAAAAGAATTCGGTTTGGTCGAGTTTAACGAATGAATGGAATTTTGTTTCAGTTCTCAACAATTATATGAGCGGCAGGGTTTGAGAAAGTTGGAACAAATTGAATTGAACTTTTTTCTTTTTTTATCATTATTTCATTTTACAAGCTCTCAACTGCACTCGGATTGTGAACTTAATGGTGAATCGTTAATTTGCTGCTTTTAGATAAGAGATGAAGTTTTGGATAGATGGGAGATTATCGACGAGAGTTGTTCCGATGGATGATAAAATTTAGTATGTGTGGCGGAGAGAAACTAAAGATGGGTATGCAAAAATGTAGGTTTCTGTGAGGAGGGATTGAAAAGAAGATGAGCGTGTGTGAGTCGCGTGTGACCAATTCAGAGACATGTAAGGTTGATTTTATGACGGCAGAATTCTTGGTGTGATGAAGCCCACACAAATGGTAATGATTCCAATCGGGCTTAATTTGTTTGATAGGATTTTATTTCATCAAAATATGGTCTGTTTGTCCGTAAATTTGATATGGATGGTGTGGGTGAGATCGTTTTTTTGTGGGAAGAAGATGAGAGTTGATTTGTGGCAGTTTTGGCGGCTAAATCGACTTTTTCATTACGTTGAGTCCCCGTATGCCTGGAGACCCCAATGAAAGTTATGTTGTAATGAGTGGATAACAGAGTTATGGATGCTGGAGACAAGTCGGTGTGTAGAGTGTAAATTGCAAATTGCCGTTAGCAGATAAGGAGTTAGTGCCGGTTTGGTGGGAATTGTTTCTAAACATCGAAGGATGGCTTGGACTTCGGCCGTTGAAATTGATACGAAGTTGTGCTGTTGATTAAAAAAGATTTTGTTACCCGTTGAGAACGCGAAACCGACTCGGTTTTTCGATTTTTGATTCATTTGTGAAACAAAGGGTGGTTTATCATGACTTGTGTGGTCCATTTTCCATTTCATTGTGCTCGGTTTCCAAAGTTTTGAGATAATATCGATTAATTCAGGTTATTGACAGGTTGTCTTCTCTCAATTTTGGTGATTTTTCGTAATTTTTTGTCCGATTTTGGCCGCTTATTGTCTATTTTGATCGTGTTATAGTCGCTGTATTCCGTGTTCATCGTTTTGTGGTCGCTTTTTGGTCGATTTGGTGATTTATATTTTGTCGTTTTTTTTTTGGTCATGTTGCACGTTTCTATTGCGCATTTGTTGGTGTTCTGACTGCAAGGAAATCCTAACTCTATTCAGGGTTGGTCAGTTTTTCTTTGAATAGCGGAAGGGGAACGCTGAATTTTACAAAAAGAATTAGTGATTCTTCCTTTCAGGAAAAACTTTGATGCATGGATATGTCATCAATTTGTGACGTCATTTTCGTCTGGCGATTTTGTCGAGTGGGCTGTAGAGCTGATGAAATGAGTGTACGTTTCTTTGCAGTATGAATCACTTGTTGATATGAACGTAAAATAACGGTGATTTCTTTACGGAAATTGTTATCTCTGGCGGGAAAAATCGAAAGTTTGGATATTTATAACTTAGAAAATATAGACACCAGCCTACGGTATATATGCCACTCCTCTCGGCCGTAGGAATGGGGTCCTTCAATTTAACAAATTAAGTTTCATCTGTATTGGGTTTGTAGAAGGCCGGCCGGAATCCAAAAGAACACGCCAACTTGCCCAAAAAAGGAGGTCTTATCCAACGTTTCAACAGGGAATCTGTTTTATCAGTGGGTTTTTCGTAAAAAATGTTCGCCATCCTGTCGGTCGACTACCTCAAGGTCGTTTGGAGGTTGACTTTCTATCATAAATAGCTCGGAGGTCGTTTCATATATAGCTTGGAAATCAACATTTTTACAAGTTCCCCTCCGATCACATGCAGCTCCAAAGTCAGGATCCGTGATATCATGATTTGATGACGTCATAGATTCCCCATAAAACAGGTTCCCTGCCACACCTTGTTCAAGTCCATTAAAGAACCCGTGAGTTTACTATTGAGGTGGGAATCCCGAGGGAGGGAGGTAGTAGAGTCGAGTCATTTTCTATTAACTCTCCTCCGGACCATAAGGTCAATGTCCAACTTTACCTGATTAACTTTGGCCAGGTACTTGGTCGTCACAAGTCCCTTTATGACCCAAGGGGATATGAGTCAGTCGATGAATTAAGCTATTGAACGTAGCAATGTTGTGGGCAACAGGACACAAAGAAGACTCGTGGATTAATGTTTCTTTCCTATAAAAATGCCAAACTCATGGACGCTGTCTCTAACAGAGATGGAAAAATTCCAAAAGTTCATAAATGAACTATCAACTTCCAGAGTGAATTTTATGGAATTGTATTGGCTATATAAATATGCAAGAAATTCTCTAAAGAGTTCTGCGGGACCCATCCAAGCGCACGAAATGTTGTCTACATACCTGCGGCAATTGTTGGCGTGACTCAAAAATATCCGGTCCGAGGTAAACAGATCAATCTCAAATTTATTCATGAACACTTCAAAAATCAAGAAACCTGACCATCCCCACTTCCTCCAGGAACTCGAAAAATTCCCCATCAAATTTAGACGAACATACATTTAGAAGGTCAGAAAATTCCTCCAATTCTTCATGTGGGACACCAGATTTGACGAGCAATTCGTCCATATGTTGTATAGCGACGGCCTTGGGGATGTGAGAGAATAATCCGATAACGTCAGAGGAACGTAAAGTCGGTACGTCTTTCAGCCCATCTGCCAGGAAACTAGAGTTCTTTACTGAGTTGAGAGAAATAAACTCACGGTGAGATTTAAACTGTCAGTCTATAAATTTAGAAATAAACGATACGACTGGCCGCATAAGGGTATCCATTTTATGTACCATAGGCAGCCCATAAAGGAGGGGAGGTACAGGATTTAATAGTAATTCATCGATTGACTCATATCCCCTTGAGTCAGGGAGCTTTCCATAAGGAACTAGTGACGATCAAGCACCTGGCCAGAGTTAATCAGGTTCAATTATTGGACACTGACCTTATGGTCCGGAGGAGGCTTAATAACAAACGCCTCGACTCTACTACCCCTCCCTCCCTCCCTCGGGATTCGCACCTCGATAGTAGAAAATATTGGCTGAGATTTCCTTTTCTGGGCAAGTTTTCCTTGCAGTTGAGGCGCGTCCTCCGTTCTTTTGGATTCCGGCCGGCCTTCTACAAACCCAGCACAGTGTTGAAGTTTATTTATCAAATTAAAGGACCCAATTCCTATGGCCGAGAGGAATGGCGTATACCGGGTGATGCCAAAAGATGTTACCAAGTGAATGAGAATTCGCACTAAATTCACTCAAGCGCAAAAACGCAAAATATTAGATGTATACTTCAAATCTACGAACTTCGTGTCTCAATTTTATCTTCAATTGCTCACAAATGACTCCCATTGATTAACAAGGTTAATGAGGGCAACTCCGAGCAGCTCACCAGGTGGGCTGCGAGTTTCTTTGAGTACACCCATACAACCTATTTGAAGTAACTTACAGAAACGCATTGATTCAACGGGAAAGGGTCTTAGAAGAATTTCTACTTTTAGGCTACAAACACCCAGACTCAGAAAAACTTGAAACTCTTCAAGATTTCAATTAAAATTCTCAACCTATAAAATAGGTTCAACTTCGTTAAGGAAGCCGTCGTTCTTACAAATCCCTATGATGTCATCAGCTCGTGACGTAATTTTCGTGGCGCAAATTTCAGAATGACTCACAGCCTTCAGACATATCTATGTCAAAAAAATCCCTCGTAGAACTAACTGGTTCTGTGTTGCAATTTCGGCCATTTTGTTGTACAGGAAGGTGGTAAAATATAGTTTCGAGGGGTTGGAGAAGGGAATTCTGACTTATGTTGGGGACTTGCGGAAATCTTGGACTTCAAGCTATGTATATCCTGATTGAGACTTGGAAAATTCCAAACTTTTGGCTTGTATATCAGGAAGGAACCTGGAAAAATTTTGACCATCGAGGTATGAAGGGCGAGAGACGGTCATTCGACTAGCTTTGGAAACATTGACAATTTTCTACCTACGAGTCATATTCATCGCGGGGAGCGGTGTCTTGTGAAAATTCCGACTATTTGAAGGAAGTGGATTGGGGAGAATTTCAACTTCCGAGTGGAGGTGGACCTGAGGAAACGATCCTTATCGACTATTGCAATCGAGAAATCTCCCATACAGTAGAGTGCGACGAACGAATTGAGCTGCGAGTTTCCTCTAAGTAGGGAAAGGTTGATGGTTAAACTAATATTACAGAATTCCTGTTGAAAGTAAAGGTTCGCAAGCGTTCGGACCAGCAGAATCCTGAACAACAAATTATGACGTTGAGTCTTCCATTGAGCCCATAATGGTCCTATTTCACGTAAACCTAGTGGTTCGGTATCACGAAGTGTAAAAAATGTCTACAACTTTAATTGCGCTACTCGATTTTATTGCGCAAGCTTTGCTGTTTAAATAGATATAAAATATGTAATATTATGTCACTTCAATTAATTCTGAGTTTAATGTTCTAATCAAAGTGACGTGCATGCGACGAATGTGTGTGGGTGTGTTCATGAGTTACATACACGAGAACAATGTGTGTCGAATATAGGGTGATTGGGTGAAAAATGTCTTTATAACCGTACAATAAACGTCCATAACTCGCGTGTGTATAATTGGCGCGATTAGGCGGCCGAGGTGCCACGTTGAGGGGGGGAATGAAAAAATTGTGATTGTCTGGCAGTCGTGTGCACGACGAACGAGCTTCGCGAATAAATGGGCAACCGGTTTATTGCCGAGTACACGCCGCAGCCGTATTCGAGCATTGACTGTGCGGTTTAAATTTAGCAAAAAAGTCTTTTCAAATTTTTTCGGCGACGCGTCCGGACCGAAAGAAAAATTTGATCGCGTTACTCATTCGACGATAGTTGACTAGAGCGGATGTCCTCTCACAGTGTTTCGATGTACGCGATTCAATTTTACTCGTAATTATTATGTGTACGTACTTGCGAAATTTAATTATGTTAATTGTGAACGAATTTTTGGTTTTTTGGAGTTGACGAATACTTTTTTGACTTGAGCGCGATTGTCGAAATGATGATTTTCAGTTTGAACACGGTGGTCGTGACTGCGTTTAGCAGAGCAATTAAAAAGAAGGTAATAAAGTTTTAATGTACCTACGTTATTACGAGAATTTTGAGTGGTTTTGGGTTTGTTAACTCATTCGATGGTTGATTGAGGTTGAGAAAGTGGTTGTAAGAGGGTTATCTGTGAACAAGGACTAGCAAAATAGAGCAATTAGGATGGCATTCTCTTCTCTCTCTAAGAAGTATTCTCGTTCAGAAATTTTTCCCTTCGTACCCCGGCTATCTCCTGTTCATCCTTGTCTGTATCATTTGACAAAAATTGATTTTATTTTCCTTCTGTAGTAACTGGAGTTGAATTTTGATGGATTGAAGAACTGCTTTTATACTTTCACTTTTTTTTCAATCACAGGGTATTGACCTGAGCAGCAATTATCAAATACACAATCTCATTGATATCGTAGGATAAAGCACGATTCTCCAAACTCGAACCGACCCTTATGTGAGTGGATGGCAAGAAAACCACCCTGTTTTTTATCATCACAGTTGATTACTCAAGTGGGGCAGTAGTATTCTTTTGAGCGTTGGAAAGATTATTGTATGAGAGAGATTTGTTTTTGTTCTTTATCGTCCACGTTCGTGAGAATCTAACTCGATGAAATAGTTCGGTGTTCGTCGATTAGTTTCGACATTCGTAAATATTCTGAACTCGGGTGTCCGTACGTGTCTCGAATGAAAACTGCTCAGAAACTCGTAATCATTTTTCTACTGTAATCCAGAGTTGAATATTGAGTGGGGTAAGATTGTCAACCTACGTACTTTTATAATTGTATTGCTTACTGGGAGAAAAATTGAATTTAGATGATAGATGCCATGGCAGCGAGGAACCCGCTGTCCCGATAATTATTTTAAGTCCCCCTCCTATCATCTAAAGCTTAGAGCCTGAAGTTTTTCCAAGTCCCGGAAATGATGACGTGACAACTTCAATGCGCTGCAATTTAAAGGAAGCTATCGTTTTTCCAAGTCCCCCTTTTGTCATATAATATTATAGCTCAACAGTGGAGGCTTATAGTAAATCTAGACCTTCTTTATATGTACTAGGTCTAGGCTTGCTTGAATTCTCAATACCAAATCCAATTTGCTCATAAAACAGGTTCCCTACGTTCCTCGTTTAACTTCGTTAGAAGCCGTCGTTTTTTCTAAGTCCCCCTTCTATCATATATAGCTCAAGGGTCGAAATGTTTCCAAGTCCCTCTTATCATATATAGCTCGAGAGTCGAAATTTCAACAGGGAACCTGTTCTATGGGGGGTTTTTAAGAAATTTGCCGTGCGCCATGTGCCGTCCGGCAAAAAACTTGGAAAAATTTCGACACTCGATTTCGACCCCCTAGCCACATATGATAGGAGGGGGACTTTGAAAAATTTCGACTCTCGAGCTATATTTAGGAACCCCCTTTCTGTGACGTCATCAACCTCGCTCGCGCTCGTGGACAAAAATTTCCTGAAAGTGTCCCCAACAAAAGAGATCGCGGGTTCCCCGCTAAAAAAGAATCTTCCACTCCATCAAAATGTTTGTTGAAGACACTATTGCAGCCATATTAGATTAAACAATTAAGTAAGTACGGAATTGATAGGGGTCAGCTGAAATTTGGCAGATACCGGATGGGGCAAAATGAAGTTACCAGTTAAATGGGAGTTTGCTCTAAATTCACTCAAAAATTCGAAATACGTTAGATGTGTAGTTTAAATCTACGAAATTTGTATCCCAAGTTTATTTTCAATTTGCGTTCCTACCCAACTTTCTACGACTTTCCTAAGTTGAGTTATGGACCAAAATGTGTCAAAAATTGATCCATTTGCCAAAATTCCAATAAATTAAAAATTGTTCAAACTTCCATACTTTATCTTATTTAAAAGTAAAATTTAACGCTGATTCCGAGGAAAATTGCCTGAAAAACCCTATGAAACTTAGAAGTGGAGGATTTTTTAATTTCTTATTTAGGAAATCTGAGCAATTGATCAACTTTTGGCACATTTTGGCTCATAACTCGGCTCCAAAAAGTCGTAGAAAGTTGGGTAGGGGCGCAAATTAAAAATAATTTCGTCGATTTCAAGTGTACCGCTTGGTTGCTATTTGTGTCTTGGCCATTTTTTTCATTATTAGTCCCTAAAAGTCACCTTTTAACAGGCAACCTGTTTTTAAGGGCGTTAATTTAAAGAAAAATGACGGGCGCCGGAGGCTTTCCGGCAGAACGTGGGACTTGCAATAAATTTCAAACTCCGAGCATATGATAGGAGACGGACTTGAAAAAATTTCAACAGGAAAGGTTTTTCAGAAAAAACGTCTGTCTTCAAAACTCGGATCTTGAAAGTTTTCCAAGTCCCCCTTCTATCATAGTTTATAGATCGGTAGTCGGTGTATGTTATGGCCTAAAAGACAGCTCCTTTGAGTAACTAGGTATGCAATACTTCATACGCCAATTGATTATCCCCTTCAATGAGCCAGGTATGCAACGCTTCAAACACCTAGTCGAAGAAACCCCCATGAAACATGTTCTCTGTTTGGCTCGATTTACACAGTTGCTGAAAGCAATCCCAAGCAGCTAACGAAGTACGCTGCGAGTTTTTGTTGACCATTACTGCAATGACATAAAAGAAATATTTTTCAATATCTTCAAAATAATTTCCGTTTAGATTTTGTCAAATTGAAATGATACAAAAATGAATAGCTATCTTCAAGATACTTGAAAATATTTTTTGCTACTTGCATATATTATGTTGTTAGAAAATGGCTTTCATAAATTTTACAAGAAAAGTGCTGCGAGTATGCAGCATTACTCGCTCACATGAACTGAAAAACAGTATTGTCTCTTTGTCAGGTGTTTTAGCTTGAAGCGTTCAACATTGAAGGATCACATATGGTATCAAATTGAAGGAAATTTTATGAGGAACAATTTTCGTCTCTTTGTATTTTCCGCTAGGAAGCATATTTTTTTAGAAAAATGAGAAGAACCAAAACGTCTTCTCTTGTACGTATGAACCAAAAAATAGAATTGTCTAGAAGTGATCAGGTGTTTTAGCTTGAAGTGTTTAACTTTGAGGGGTCAAATATGGTATCAAATTGAAGGAAATTTTTTGTGGAACAATTTTATTGTCTTTATATTTTTCGCTAGGAAGCATATATCTCGAGAAAAATTGGGAAAACCAGAATTTATTGTGTTTTTACTTGCATAATAAGTAGGTACCAAAAATAGAATTTTCTAGAAGTTATGTTGTCTTTTAGCTTGAAGCGTTCAACTTTGAGGGGTCCAATAAGATGTCAAAGTGAAGGTAGTTTTATGAGGAATAATTTTGGTGTTTTTGTATTTTTTGCTAGCAAGTATTTATTTTGGAAAAAATTAGGAAAACCAGAATTTTAAACGAAAAAACGAATACTCTACAGGGAGAGTAAACAAATGCAAACCGCAGAAAATAAAAACGAAGGGAGCGCTTTCGGTTAAACAACCATCTTCAAACCTGAAATGAAAGCAACTGACGAACGAATGAGAAGGAAGAGGTATTAAGATCGTCCGAACGAGAAATCACGGTGTGAATCATAAACCTGTTCGATCAAGCCATCTTCCGGAATATACGAGTTGAGTATAGTGATACCGTCAGTGTTGAGGTGACGCAGTATCTCTATATTCTCGAGGGCGATACGTTTACGGTAGGAATTCTCCTTATGGAGGAGCTTTTCGGATCCCTCGCGGAAACTGTGGCCACTGTTAATCAAATGATCAGCGAAAGCTGACTCCCCTAAGCGTCCCTTCTTCCAAGACTTCAGGTGCTCAGCTACTCTAACTTTCATCTGGCGGCTGGTCTCACCAATATAAAAGCCTCCACAATCCTCACATTCCATCTTATAAACACCACTCCTTTCATCAACCGGTATGGGATCCTTCAGTCTCACAAACAACCTCTTGACTGTGGTGAGGTTGTAAAACGCGGGTCTGAAACCAAACGGGCGAAGGGCCCGACCCAATTGCTGGGAGAAATTCCCCAGGAATGGGAGACTGATCCAACGCAAACGGCGATCACGGATCGTGTCTCGGGGGAGGGAGGTGGTGGAATCAAGAAGGCTCCTCGTAACTTTCCTCCGAACCATCACGTCAACGTCGACATTGACTCCATTCACTCTAGCCAGGTGTTTTATGGTAAGTAATTCTTTCTTAAAAGCAGATTGACTCAACGGAATACGAGTCAGTTTGTGAACTAGGCTATGAAAAGCAGCCATCTTATGAGCAACAGGACCGAACGAACCACCGTGGACTAAAACATCGGTCGTAGTATCTTTCCTGTAAATTCCAAACTTATGGATACCGTCTATTATAGAGATCGATAAATCCAAAAAGTTGATGGAAAATACCCCTATTTCCAACGTAAATTTGATGGAAGGGTACCAGGAATTGAGATACCTCAGAAACTCACCAAGGAGATCTGGGTGACCAGTCCAGGTACATAGAACGTCATCAACGTACCTGTGCCAGTAGTGAATATGATTAAGTAACACCTGGTTCGAGGAAAAGAGGTCAAGTTCAAACTTAGACATGAAAACTTCGGAGATAAGAGAGCCTAGAGGTGATCCAATAGGGATCCCTACTTCCTCAGGGAACTCGAAAAATTTCCCTTCAAATTTACAGAAGTTAGGGGACCAGCAAGTATTCAGGAGATCAAAAAATTCCTGAAACTCATTGTGAGGAATGTTAGCTCTGATGAGTAGCTCACCCATCCGCTGGATAGTAGCAGCCTTAGGAATATTTGGAAACAAACCAACAACATCAAACGAGCAGATGGTCGTCCCTGGGGGAAGGCTTACATCCCTGAGGACGCCAGAATTTATTGTGTTTTCACCTATGTACGTAGGAACCAAAAAATAGAATTGTTCAGAAGTTATCTTGTCTTCAAATTCAAGGGGTCAAATGTGGTATCAAATTGAAGGAAATTTTATGAGGAATAATTTTGGTGTGTTCATATTTTTTCCGGAAAATGAGAAAAGCCAAAATTTTATAGACGTTCCGGCTCCCAAAAGCCACCTGGTGGATCTACGGGTGTTGAAGTCTTACAGGATGTACAGACTACCTCAAGGAATAAATTCCAGCAGAAAAAATCTTCGTTTCTCAACCTAGTCCGAAAGGGGGTCCTATTTTTTTAGACTGGTTGTAATTATGGCCTGAAATTCAGCGTTGAAAAATGATAAATTGAGAGTTGTACACATAATAAAAATTCCTCATAATAAGATTATGAATCCAATGACTGACGGTATAAGGATTCTTTGATCTTCAGAGTGGGGCTCATGCTCTCTTTTCCAGTGCGCTCCTGTTCACAAAAACCATTTTCAGTCTTCATAAGCAGATTCTTGGACAACTACTCCCTTTTTATAATATCAATATTTGGGTGTTCAAGAAGATGTTGAAAATGAATTAAAGGACAGCCTGTTCTGAATGACTTTAAACCTTTATGAAGTTGTAAGAAAGAAACGAAGATCTTTTTTGAAGAGAAGGAAGCAAAATGAAAGACGTTCCTCATGTGAGATGAAATTAATCTTTATAAAAATTCATCTCAACTGCGAGCCTTGATTCTTACTGAAAAACTCTTTTCCGACTCGACCAGTATTGGCCAGAGTGAACTGGAGTACTTTTTTTGTGTATTAAAATATAATAAGCGTGACAAAGCGACCAAAACGGTGGTATGCCCCCGTTTTTGCGTTTTAGGGAGAATAAGTGTGGAAAAATATGGAATAAATTGGTAAAAACCGGTAATACTAACTCGAAACGGCAAAACTCTTTAATTAGAGTTAAACACTTACTTAGTCTACTTTCCATCACTTATGACAAAAAAGTGAAAAAAAAACCCAATCTTAAGAGAGGATATGGATATGTTGGCAGGGGAATGGGGCCACATGAAATCCGGCTTATGCTCAGATTCCGTTCATCTCCACGGTGGCATGTCTCCGTTTTTGCGTTATTTTAGGAACAATAAAGGAGGGAAAATTTGGAATAAATTAGTAAAAACCGGTAATACTAACTCGAAATGGCAAAACTCTTAATTAGAGCTAAAAACTTACTTAGTCTACTTTCCATTATTTATAACAAAAAGAAAGAAGTCTTGATCTTAAGAAAGTACGTAAGCCTCCTCATTGTTGTACGATCGTATACTTGTACTATCTACATCTATGACTCGTCTATACTTGTTGATAATTTAATTCGCCTCTCTATCTTCTTCTGGTCTCATCCTGTCTTTCCTTTAGTTCGATTATCCTACTTACATTTCGACGTTCGTCGCTCATTTTTTGTCGATCGATGCTGTAACACTTCGTTATTCAATTGAACTCCCTGTGAATAAATTGGCATTCAATTAAGTCGTTAAGTCTTTTATTTCGACGATCTTATAAGTATTATGTTGGCAGGAGAGAGGGGGTAATTTTTTGAGAATCTATACCGGTATTTATTCAGATCTTATTCTTCTCCTTCTTGAGGTCCGTTTTTGTTGCAATCTTGCTTTCATCGCCGAAAAATCTGGGTATCCAATATCCATTGTTGGTAATGAAGGCGAAGAAAACTTGGGGGGAAAGAAAATGAAAATCAAGTCTTCATGTCAGGTATCCTCCTATTTGGTGGATGTGACATCCGAAAATGCGAAGACGAAGTTAGGTATGCGATACAATTGTTTGACGTCACGACAAATACCTCGTGCTATACTCGAAGAATACGTGATTTTTATACTTGAACGCAGTATTCAAGCAAGTGTTGCGAATTGATTTTCAAACTTTCCCCATTAAAAATTCCAACTTCATATGAGTTTTTAGAATCATCGATGAAAGAGCCTTCGCACACTCCGAGTATACTGAGCAATTAATAAAATCATTTAATTAATTATTACCTATAATTTTTGCATTGTATATACGTATTTTGTTTTTAATGACATTCGAGTCATTGACCTCGTTACTTACGAAATCATCGAGTACCGACCTTCGTAGCTAAAATTATTATTATTACACGAAAGTGGAAGTTATGATACCAGGAAAACTGCAAAAATTTTTGTTTTTATCAAAGGGGAGTGAACTTGTTACTTTACGGCAGTGAATTCAGACGCAGTTTCATCGGTGTGCTTGAGGTTGTGTTTTCTAGGTTGAGGGATTATGCGGACTTGAGAGCATGCTTCCTTTAGTTTTTTTGAGTTCATTCTTATTCGTTGGTGTAATGGTCATTGCTTCATGTGTTATCCTCAAGAATGGGAGTCGCTACGGTGTGGAAACTGGGAAGTTTATTGTATGACGGCATCGGGGAATCGTTCTATCGCCGTAATACGATCATCATGCCGCCTACGGTAAAATTTTTCCGAATATTTACGTCTTCGGAAAATTGTCCATCGTCTTTAACCTTGAGTTCAATCAGTTGAGAATGCAGAATTGCTTGAGCAACATGCTCGTAATAAATTTATTACGATCAATAGGAATAAACAAACTGAACAATAATGATATTTTGATCTCTACTTTTGAAAATGCATACACATAAAACTCGGTAGTCAGTGTTGTTAAGGCTTAATGGTATCACTAGGAAAGTCGTAAAATCACAGAGGAACCTAATTAATATTACGAATATTAAAGCTTTTTTTTGTGAGAAGATTTCTTCCTACGAGAGATTCTTTATCCGATTGCTACGGTATTCACGCCTATCTGTATACGTAGTCGGAAAGTTTGCTTTCAAATACTCGTGCTTTTCGAAGAGCGTACGTACTTCCGAGATGGACAAGAATGTTGTCATAATCGAGTCGTAAAGTGTTTTTTGTGATAAAATTGAATCTTATTTCTTTCCTATTCCCTTTCATTTCTGAATATAATTTCAATTTTACGATTTCTCATTAGTATTACACATTTCTAGAACTGTATACTTGTGACGTTTTGAGTGTGTCTGTTGTCTGGAGATCGAATATGTTCTGCAAATCGAGAGCATTATTACGTCCACTTCATTATCAGTAACGTTATTTTTTTAGCTGGAACACCATGGATCATACTAGGAAAGATACTTACTCATAAGGTACATGTTTTAGCGTATTACATACATTGTGAAATTTTATTCATTATGAAAACTTGACTGCTCTATCGATTCAAGTTTTTAATTAAATATAGGCAAATCGCGTGCACAACTTACGCTCGTTATCGACCTGAATTTTAGTGGAAATCTAATTTGTCGAAAAGTTGAAAGAATTTTTTAGACCGTGGTCAACGGAGTAGCAGTTTTCTTCAGGTCTGGTTTGGGGTATGTTGGGTCCATAAGTGAGCTTTTTGTTCATTTCAAAGCGGGCAAGGGAATGTTATTCAAAATTGTTGGTAAAAGCTCCTTTTCGAGAGGAAAAACAAAGAACTCTTGGTCCGTCAGATCCTTTAAAAAACTTGATTATTGTGTGAACTGTGGTAAGCAGGGAACCTATTTTAATGGGCAATCGATTGTGATCGATTATTCGGTCAAAATTTTTTCAAGTCCCACCTGTTGATTCAGATGGAAATGTTTCGAAGTCTTGGCCCATGTATGAACTGTTGACCGGAGGATGTGATATGAGTAGAGGGGGCAATGCGTTAGATTTTGGAGTGTGACGCAGCGTTTTCTCTGAATCCGCTCACTCCACAACCTACCGCACTGCCTTTTCTTCCCCCTAATTATGCTTATTTCTTATCACATGAGCATTCAAAGATTTGGGACTGACCTCAGTCTACGCTGTTCATGGTCCGAATTCAAAGTCGTTCAGGACCGTCGCCTGTGTCGGAATTACGCTTTTTCTGAGGAATGGTGGACATTTTTTCCTGTGGGTTGGTCGAAAATTCGTTATATTGGTTTTGATCTGCTTCAGGAACCTGGAAACATTTCTATCTTCACCATCTCCAAAAGAGCAAGAAAACGAAGTTGAACGAGGGGTGTCAGAAAACCTGTTTTATTTAGGCACGTGGGACGTACTAGATCTATGACGTCATCAAATTGTGACGTCATAGGCCTATGTATAATAGGAAAAGAATTCGAGAAAACTCACAGGTTCTTCAATGGAATTGAACGAGGGGTGGCAGGGATCCTGTTTTATGGGACTCGTGAAATCCAAAAAAATGTATGACGTCATCAGGTTGTGACGTCACAGGTGTGGTCTTTGGAGCTATAAAAAACTCACGGGTCTTTTAACGGAGTCGAACGAAGAGTGGCAGGGAACCTGTTTTGTGGGGCACGTGGGATCTGAAAAATAAAAACTGTGACGTCACAAGGCTGACCTATGATATCATCAAATTGTGACGTCACGGAGCCGAACTTCGGAGCTATATATAATAGGAGGATAACTTGAATTCAAATATTGATCTGTGAGTCAGAGGTCCCACCCCCAAGCTGTATATGATGGGAGCGGAACTTGGAAAAAACGTGAGTTCTCTAATGCTGTTGAACGAGAGGCGGCAGGGAACTTGTTTTGTGGGACACTTGGAATCTGCAAAATAGAAAGCTGTGTATGATAGGGATAAGAGGGTGACTTGGAAAATTTTGGACCTACGAACTAGGAGGGGGACTTGGAAAAAGCATTGCATATCTAGTTACTTGAAGGTGCTATCTTTCAGGCTATATACACCGACCATGGAGCTGTATATGATGGAAGGGGTCCGAGCTCTGCCGGCCAACCGGACAGCGGATGTGTTTTCCAAAAAACCTTCCGATAAAACAGGTTCCTTGTTGAAACGACGGCTCCCTTAAAGATGTAGAAGAAGGAACGCATGGCTTGAAAAATAATACGTGCTATGACTCGCATTAGAATAGCCCCTTGAAGTAACTAGACATGCAATGCTTCGAACGCCAGAAGTCCCCCTTCCATCATATATTATGGCTCAAGAGTGGAAATTTTCCCGAGTCCTATCCTATCATATAATATGTTGACAGTTGAATGCGAATTTGGACATAATTTATTGTAGCCCAAAAACATAGTTTAAATCTACAAAATTTTTGTATCAATTTTACTTTCGATTTTTACACCTACCCAACATTATACGACTTTTCTGAACCTAGTTATGGACCAAAATGTGCCAAAAATTGTTCAAACTTCCGTATTATGCTCGATTTGGATGTGAAATGTAACGCTGATTCCGAAAATGACAGTGAAATAAAATCAGCGAGTTCACACCACGCCGCCGATTTCCTCCCCATTCCTAATAATTCTGTATACTGTATCCCTTCTCTTCCTTCATAATGAACTATGACGTCGTGAGCCGTGATCCCGAGGCCCCCTGGTGATGTCATCAACCGTGATCCCGTGCCTGATTCTAGAAATTTGTGAGTTCAATCCACCTCCCTTCATCCTTGTAATCTATAAGTGGTTTAGTATAAGCTTGTGTACTGCTGTATGTTAGGATTAAGTTAGGCCTGGTTTCATGAAGGTTAATCGTAGGCCTTGTATATTTTAATATTCTGTGTAGCTCCTTATAATGGAGGCTAAAAAGTAGTACTCCACTTCTGAAATCTGCAAGTATGACGTCATCAGCCGCAACCTGGAGGCTTAGTGTATGAGAGACTCGAGCAGTATTACTATTAGGCGTAGTATAATGGAGACTGTTGGACAGAGTGAGTGATCCTGAGAACGGAAGAGTGTGAGGAAGGGAGAACGCCCTGACGTCAGGACTATCCATGCAGGTGCCTGTGACGTCATCAGTCTTCATAACTTCGCCTACAAGCGGAGTGACTGACCCGGAGAATATAAGAGAGTAAGGAAAGGAAAGAGCCTAAGCTTATGACGTTATGAATGCTGACGACATAACTAAAATTGATGCGCGAGTGAGACCCTCACGAGCTAGATAGCTTATCTTACTCTTATTGCAAAGCAGACATGAAACATGATCTTCATTTATTCATTTGCTTCTGCCAGAAAATCTCTCGTTTGCAAGACCATCTTCCTCTCCCCTGGGTTATCACGCTTTGAAGCTGCCCGTCACTGAGAATAAATGATGTCAAGTTCTTCCAGATTCCAAGTTCTGCAATGTGTCAAAATGGTAACACTAATCAAGAGACTTTGTTATTATCAAAGGAGAACATAAAACATCAATCTTTCTTTATCGCGTATCAAAAACTATGAATTGTTTGTGATCTTTCTGAACATTGTGTTTTGATAGTATTATCAGTGATAAGTGTCTGGTGTAAACATATAAATCAGTGTGACCAAGTTATGTTTCACAAATCTATCCGAATGTTCACCTCAATTAGAATTTCAATATAAACTCTGATAGCTCCGATTAGAAATTGAACAAACGCATCGTTTTCACTTTTCAACTTACATTCACATTGCAGTATTCCGCAAACATTGAAAAAATTGTTGATTGTTTACGCGTAGTAGTGAATGAGTGAAAGCATTATAGTCAATTCTGATCAGAGTTTGGTTTGTGTAGCCTGTCTGATATCCTTTGAATTTGGATATAAACAGCTATAGGTACTTGAAATTGATATATTACTTCATATCTGCGAGTAGTATTGATACATGGATGGAACATTTTAGCTCCAAGAGGTCTTATAGGGACAAAATACTTACTTCTACAAAACTTCTTTCTTCTAGTTCTTGTCTCACATTTCAACTTGAATTATTTTCAATGCTAAATTTTAATCACCTTTTAATCACCATCAACTTGTAGATGAGCACCAAGTGTTAATATGCATTCAGTTTCTCATAATTGCGTGGCCAAAGAACTGGTTTTCCAATCTACGTCCTCTAGTCTACTAGTCTACGCCTAAACGATCCTGCGGAATTTCTTAGACACGACCTGTGTAGTTTAAAAATGACAAGTAGTGTATTTTTCGACAGTTCTCGTTCCCTTTTTTTTTTTTTTTTTTTTTCGCGATTTCACGGCTGATTAAATTACCGTCGAGTTAATTTTAAATACCTTCTCGTTATCTACCATAACTACCAGTAAGCATCTTTAAAAGTTCTACAGCAATGTCAAGAAAAGTAAGTACGTCGACGATAAAGCTGGCGACTTATTTTCTTTTCTCATTTAGTGGTGCATGTGTAGTCATGCAGCTACCATTTTCTTCTGTATTATTTTTTTTTTTCTGTTCACGACTACTAGTCTATGTTCATTTTTCGTGTACCTCGGTAGACTTTAACACTTGTGTGTATATGTATACTGTAAACGTTTATAATTAACGATCGCGGTGGACGGAAAAGATTGTGGCATCATGAGCGCAAAAAGTATCGCGTGGTACGCGCAAACACCATAAATCGCGTAATTTTTCTTCTTCGCGTACTCGCGACTATGAAGTGCACAATGATATTTCGATTGTTACGTAAAATTGGTTACTTTAAGTTTGGATACCGTAAAAATGATCTGTTGATTCAAGTACGAAATTTTTCCCATAACCTCTCGATCGAAATGCTATAGGACTGCTGATGGGCGATTCGAACTTGAAATCAATATTACTTGAATGCCAAAGTACACGTGATACTAAAATGCATGAAATTTTGCATTGTGCAGGGTCAACCAATGGAAACGATCGAGTCGGAGCGAAAGGTTACCAGTTGGGCCACATCCTTGGAAAAATTGTTGAACGACACCGTCGGTCTACACGTGTTTGCTGTGAGTATGCTTTTGGTATCTGTATTTGTATGTGTACAGCTGTCGTACTTTATTTGATGGAGAAATGCCGGATCAATTTGGTACACGTGTTTTTCATGAATGCGAATCATGAACCTTACACGTACATTCGAAATTTGAAAGCTATCCAAGACAGAATCGTTTTAACAGGAACCTGTTCTGTGGCGGTTTATTCAAAAAGTTTGCTTTGCGCCGTCCGACCAAAAACGTAGAACAATTTTGACTGTCAAGCTATTTGGGATAGTAAGGAAGTTGGAAAAATTTTGACTTTCGAGCCATAATATATGATAGGGGAGGGACTTGGAAGGAAATTTCGACTTTCGAGCCATAATATACGATAAGAAGGAAAGGGACCTCGAAAAATTCTTACTTTCAATTTTTTATTTTCTCTCGACCCTATTTACTAGCAGTTTCCGCCCTTTGAGACGGTCACAAGTATCATTGTGATACCTATCTATCACTCCATCTGAGCCTCATATTGTGGTTTGCATTTTACCCTAACGTTTTATATTTCTATGACATTATTGTCCAGTCCGCTCATGTTCCGTTTTCACAAGACAAGAAAAACAGTAAATTTTTGTTTCTCAACAGTCCCTCAACCATATATTTACTCTATTTATCGCCAATACTTATCTTTTATTTTACCCGTTTTGTTGTGTAAGTCTATTTTTGTTGTGCTATCTGTAGCAATTTTTTCCCCGATATGTGGCTTCTTTCTTTTCTATTTTAGAATGTTGTTTCATTATTTTGTTCGTTACTATGTACTACGTTTCCTCGTAATCATTACTGTCCATTTGACACCATTACCACGTCACCGGCAAACCTCATATTGCTTTTTTTTCTCACTATTTATCATCACGCCTGAGGGCGTGTGTAGGACTTGGAATGGCAAGAAAGTCATGAGGAGACAGGAAATTTGAAAATAATGTCTGATATCGGCAAAATTTCACTCGATATCCTGAAAAACAAAAAAAAAAAAAAAGGAAAAATACTCGCAGCCTTCTTCGTTAGCTTCTCGGATTGCCTTCATTAAGTGTGTTAATCGAGGCAAACAGTTTTATGGGGGTTTCTCCGTTTTATTTTTCCAAATACCCTCCTATTGTGTCCCTGTTATCATATTTGGTATGAAGGTTGACATTTTTCCAAGTCCCTAGTTTTGCCGTCAATCCCCCTCCTCAAGTCTCCTCTCATCATATATAGCTTGGAGGTCAATATTTTTCAAGTCCCCCTCCTATCGTATGTGTCTAGGAGGTCGGAAATTTTTCAAGTCTTCCCCCTCCTATCATAATATATAGCTTGTGGTCGAAATTTTCCCAAATCCCACGTTTTCCGAACGGCACCTGACGCCCGTAATTTTCTTCAAATTACACACCACCCATGAAACAAAATTTCAACAGGGAACGACCTAGCTGTTCTAATGAGAGGGATATCGAAAAATTTGCCGAACACCGTCCAACCAAAAACTTTGAAAAATTTTGGCTCTCGAGCAGTAGGTACAAGGTCCACAAAAATGGTATCAACAATTGAATGAGGATTTGGACTGAATTCGATGTCGCGCAAAAATGCAAAACGTCAGATTTATAGTTTTAAATGTACAAAATTTGTATCTCAATTTCATCTTCTATTTGCGCCCCTATCCAACCTTCCACGATTTTTCTGAGTCGAGTTATGGACCAAAATGTGCCAAAAATTGACCAAATTACTAAGATTTCCCAAATACCTAAGCTTCATATTATGGTTATTTCGCTATTATCAGCGTTAAATTTCATCTTCAAACCAAGCATCCTATTATATAATAGCTCCAATGTCCGGGCCTGTGACGTCACAATTTGATGCCGTCATAGTTCAGCCTTGTGACGTCACGATCTATATTCTTCAGATCTCAAGTGCCCAATAAAATAGGTTCGCTACCACCCTTCGTTCAACTCCGTCAAAGAACCCTTGAGTTTTTTCCATCATATACAGGTTGGTGGTCGAAATATTGCCAAGTCCCACGTTTTGCTGGACGGTGCGTGGCGCCCGACATTTTTCTATAAATTACTCTCCTATAAAACAGGTTCCCTGTTAAAATATACAACTCAACGAAGTAAAATTTTTCAAAGAGGTCAAGAACGATAATATTCGATTGTGAAAGTATTTTTCAGGCTGAATTCGATGCCATTGTTAGTTTTTCGTGATCCACTGATCCACTCGTTTTCTTCTGCAATATTAACGTTTCGTTGCCGTTGCTCATTGCGAAGCGCGACACACCTTTTCGTAACACTATCCTTCAGTGTTCGATGCGCTTTGCGACAAACCGCTAGGACTAAATATCAAGATTGCAGAAGATAATGAGGGAATCGCGAAAAACGAATAACGGCATCGAATTCAGCGTGAAAAATACTTTCAGAATCGGATATTCTCGTTCTTGACCTCTTCAAAAAATTTCTTTATTGAGATACCATTTCTAGAATAATGTTGAAAATACGGTACATGAAGAATCATCCCGAAAAATCAGGATTTTTCACATATATGTTTCTATAGCCACCCTAAAACCGTCTTTAGGGACTTGGAAAAATTCTTATCACTGAAGTAGGGTACAATTACGAGCACTGGGCTCTTTAATATCAGTTATAGGAGGACTAAGAAAAATATTTACTCTCCAGCCAAGAGAAAGGTGGAACATGGAGAAATTTATTTGATCGAGTTGTATTACCCTATGTGAGAAGAGAAATTTCAACTTTCAAGGGAGAAGGATATGGAAAAATTTTGACTTCTAATCTATTTCTACCTCGGTTATCGCAGTTGTGTTTATTTTGTAGAACGAAGGAAATTTTATCACTTCGTTTTCCGTTCATGACGTCCTTGAACCTCGACAAAGTCGTATTTTTAGAATTACCCTTGGTGAGGAAACTATATGCGATGAAATAAGTTCACAGTTTTTGCTTACAAAGCTGAAACGTGTGTCTCAGTTGTCGAGTTCATAATGTCATCACAAACATTACTCACCAAGCTTTCGTATTATGGTAACAAAGAGTGCGAATAGTACGAATTCCCACGCGTGTTACAATGTTCTTATTTTCCATGAAATAATAAAGAGTAATTTACCGACATAAACTATACTCGTATCATTCGACTTCGTCTTATTTTCCTGCAATTGCCACGTTGTTGAAATTTATATTGAATCTAGGAAGGACTCGATTAAATTTCTATAACTTTCAAGTAGTATATTGGTGTTGATCTATTGATTGGAATCGAGCTCACGAGGGCATTTACTGTGTTTCTCTTTTTCGGGAACTACAATTTGCCGAGGCGGACGACAGAAATTCTCATCAAATCGTCTCCACCCTAATAAACCAGTTTCTCTGTTGAAAAAAGGAGAAACGTTCTGCCAATTGTCACAAAAATAAAGATCGCGTTCCAAGTCTTGCAAACTCCTTCAGTTCGAATTAATTAGACTCGTTTTTTTTTCGCCATGTATGCTGAAAGTTGGTCGAAGTCCTCGATGTAAGTCAAGGTCATTCCAAGGTCATTCGAAATCAGTAGCATGATTTCCTTCAATTTTTGACCATGTTGGCCTCAATAGTCCGCTTTTACTCGTCTGTGCACTGGTTAGTCGTAATCAAGAGTACAAAGCCAGAGGTCTTCGAGATTAAATTCATTGAACTACACCGCCCTTCTCCTTTCCTGCCGTATTAAGAGGTAATTTATAATGAGGATCGAGGTAAATTTGGATCAGAGGTGCAAAGTCAAGGTCCTCCAAGTCATGATCATTGGGCTCGAGAAAGGCTCGTCCCCCTTTTCGTAGCGAGTATGACGAACTAATCAAGAAATGGTTATTTACTCAATAGCAGTCCACTATACGGTACAAAAAGCTGCCCCCCCGTGTATAATGAGCCTTAAAAATATGTTATCTTGTTCTTGTTTTTGTGTTCGCAAATGGGTCAACCAGTGGAAGCCTAGTGGAATTGATAAACTAAGTACGTCGTGAGCATACGAGAGACTTCCTCATCAATTGCAAATCGACTTCAAATTTGAGTCGATTTAGTTCCGCCCGATGTCGACTTAAAATCGACCTTTTACAGCCGTATTCTCAAAAAAACAATATAATTTTAAGTGCACTTAAGAGTCCCAGAAAGTCCCAAAAAAAAAACACTTAAGTAACCTCGCGAGGTTACTTAAATGTTTTTTCGGTTCTTTAAGCGAACTTAAAATCATTTTGTTTGTTTGAGAATACGGCTGTTAATGATGTCGAAATTTTGTTGATTTCAAGTGCACCATTTGAAGTTTCAGAATTGGGATCAAGTATGAGAGAACACTAGGTATTCGATTTTAATGTCGACTGAAAATTAACGTCGCCACCATTGCTGAACTGGTCGAGCATAATTATAGGATTTTGAGACTACGCATTCTATCTGCGAGTAGGAGAGTCACCAAAGGGGTGACTGGAATTATTTTTCTGAAGGTCGTTTTCGAGTCAACCATCATAGATTCCGAATAACCTAAAAATTGTCTGCCAATAGATGCTGCCGAGTAATCAATTTCAGGTTGAGTAAATTTTGCGGAGTCACTTGAAATTGACTTCAGATCGCCGTCGATTTAAAGTGGACCAGTAAAATTTCCCAGTAAACTGAAAATCGACTGTTGATCGATACAGCAAAGCTGTCCCCTTCAGGTCGATTAAATGTTTGGAGAATCCCACTCAAAGTCAACTCCAGATTGACTTCAATTTGAAGTTGATCAACATACTTTCCTAGAAAACTAAAAATTGACTGTTAATATTGATACTCGTACTGTCAGGATGATCAAAAATTTGAAGAAGCCGTCTCAAAACCCTCTCCAAATTGACATCGATTTGAGGTCGTTTTAAAGTCGACCAGCATGTTAGAGAAAACTAAAAATGGATCGTTAATCGATAAAAAAATTTCGAAAAATAATCTTGAAATTACCACAGATCGGCGTCAATCGGAGGTCGATTTAATGTTGATCAACATAATTTTTCAGAAAACTGAAAATACTCTTCCGATTCACTCCTGGAACGAGGTTGCTTAGAGGATAGGTGAATGCCATCAATTCGTACTAATTTTTCACCACCGTAATAAACTATGAAGGTGGTTTTGTGTGAATCCGCGTTTAGAACGCATAATGTGAATTTTTAATCAGTACAAGCTTTCAACCAAGTTTCTTAATATTGATCACTACCTCGGTGCTTTTTTGACTTCGATCCAGCAAATCGTATGATCTATTGACGCGTGCTTGCTGTCGAACAGTGCTCGAGAATGACCTTGTGGTGACGATTGAGTTTCTTTAGACTTTTTTCATTCTCTCGAGTGTAAATTTTTAAAACTTGGGGAAAACTGGGTACTTATTTAGTTTTTATCTATTTTTAAAAATCATTCGTTCACCTTCCTATTTTGAAATCTTGATGGCATCGTAAAAATATACATACTTCCAACTGTAGTCCACGTTCCAACTATCTAAATAGAAAGTGAACCGCTTTATTTAGATCGACTGTAAATTCCTTACGAACGCCTTCCCACTCACTGTCTTCATTCCTTTCTCTTCTTGCTCGAGAAAAATGATGGTACGCATTTATTCGTTCGCACATTAAATTATTTAGCGATTTGTGAATGGAGGTAATTAATTTTTTGTGAATAACGTTGCGAAAAACGTGACATTTGATGTACTTTTACTACCAGAAGACTCGTCTCACTCTCTAACATCTTCTGCTGGGCTTTTTAGAAGATGACCGCAGAGCCCTTGCAAAGGCTCGGAAAATTATTTGAGCTAGTTTTTCGAATTCTGCTCTTTAACTCACGAAATTTTTGATTGAGTTAACTTTTTTGAAAATTATTGTAAAACGCGCCCATTGTTCTGATTCGGGAAACAATTTGTTTTGGCTTTCAGGAATTTCTGGAGAAAGAATTTAGCGTGGAAAATATATATTTCTGGGTCGCGTGCGAACGTTATCGACTGACGACATGTGCGGAAGAACGTCGTAAATTAGCGCAGCATATCTACGACAGGTTTCTGTCTAACGATGCGACCGACTCTGTAAATGTGGATTCGTCCGGAAAAAATTTATCGCCTCAAATGTTACAAGCTGCCGATGTAAATTTACTGCAAAATGTGAGTACGCCGTCATCAAATTTATCCTCGCTCATACTTATGTAATGCTAAATCATATTGTGAATATTCGCAGGCTCAAAAACAAATATTCAGTTTAATGAAGTTCGATTGCTACCCAAGGTTTCTGAAAAGCGAAGTTTACAAGACCTATTTGATGCGCGAACTCGCCGGCGAGAATGTCGGTTTGACGCCCAACGCCATTAATACTGATTTGCTAATTAATGTTAGCCCTTCGAAAGCGAAACCGATGAAGGTGAGTGCACGACTGACACCTTCTTCTCCACCCTATTAAATTATGGTTGTACATAATTCGAATTTTTCCCGCATAATAGGAGAGTAATGAAGACGTTGAAAAGAATCATAGGAGTAGCAGAAGACGACGCTCGTTATTACCGTGGTCTAGATCGCGTTGCAAATCGAGAGATCGAATCGATCGTGCTGCCAGCAACGAGAACATCGTATCATCGTGTAGTGGAAGTCGTACATCTCTGGCCTCTTGGGATCTTACTTTGCCGATGTCATTGTGCAGGGTCGTCCTTCCAGACGGCTCGTCTGCGGTTCTCAACATACATCCTGAGGAGAGTGTTCACTATTTGATTGGAAAACTATTAGAAAAGCGATCGATGCCGTATAACAGTTTTCAAGTTATACTAACGGCCACCGATAAGGTAGGGAAGAACGAAAGGTTCTCTGTACCCGGGCCTCCACGTTGAACGGGAATATTCACTTTTCGTTATCAATTACAGGTCGTTGATTTGGATGAGAATGCTTCGGTATTAGCGGGCAAAGAAGTGAAAATCGAATGGAGAATAGAGTTCAGACTCGATCTCCCGGATAGGAAATCCCTGACCGTGAAATCGAAACCTTCGCATACTCTAGGTGCTGTGCTCGGACCCGTTTTACTGAAACACGGTTACAACTTACAAATGGTCACTTTATGTTTGGTTAGTATTTTTGTACTATTTTTAAAATTTTATCTTGAAACCTGTCTAATATCAGACGCGTTATCGTTAAACGCGAATAGGCTCGAAAGGAAAATGTCCCGTTTGAGTATTTTCGGGAAATTTGAAAAACGTGTTTTTAGGAAGGATGTTCGTCAGTTGAATTAAAATATCGCTAATGTATTTTTCGCGCGCGTGGTTATTAACATCGGTGTATGATAAATTGCTAAGCGTTGACTAGTAATATCTTGTACGTAAATGAAGGTGAAGCAAGCGCTGAAAATAAATATTTGCCGTACGTTGTAAAAAATACGTATTAGCTAAATACGATCGTACTAGATGACGTGACCTTTTGACGGTAGAGGAAAAAAGATGGCGTGGCTAGTCTCTTACTCGTGGGAGCGTGATTCGCAAAAAAAAAATATTGGCGGATAAATTTGAATAAATTCTCTTTCTCTCGAGGATCTTTTATGTTGTTGAAGAGTAATGCGTAAATTGTTGCGAAGTAGGTTTCTCAAGACACGGAGAAGGTGTAACAGTATCACGACCGGTTGAAAGTTTCGCCTAAATTCTTTGTTTCGTCGGGGAGAAACACCCTTCGAAGTACGTTTAAAGTGATGTCAGCAGATTTTGAGCGTTCTTCGTATTGTCAAATTTAACCTTTAGCTTAGAAGGGCATTCCTATGAAAAGAGAAAAAATAAGAGTACGTGACTGTAGTCGCGGAAGGATTGAAACTAATGAAAACATTGCATTGTAAAACAAACAAATTACGAGTCGATGATCGCGTTGCGTAAACTATAGTGATTTCTGTTTCAGATGAGTGAAAATGAAGTCCTGGAACCGAGTACACTGGTGAGCACAGTTGACAAACAAAGAATACAAGTATTAACCAGAAGTACACCGATACCGAACCCTCAAGGTGAGCTTGAGCTTTTGATGGGAGAAATCTTTACACCGAAAAAGTCGATAATCATCAAAATTTCACGTGATATAACGGTAAAAACGTTTTTTTTTTTTCGGCAGGTTGGAGTAATTATTATGGTTGTAATACGGCGAAACAGAAACAAACGTCGTCTACTTTAGATGAGATAACGAATCGCGTGTTCGAAGAATTGTTGCACGGCAAGGCTGAAAATTACCGTAATCCGGTTGCTGAGAATGTGCCATCGACTCACGTGAGTAAAAGCTTTTAATATCTCGCAGTCTGGTAGCAAGTACGCACGATTTACTAGTTTTTTTTCTCACTTTCTGAAAACGTTTTTCCGGTTTTCTTTTTCTTAATCCACTTGAACCCAGTCGTGAACTTATTCTTAATTAAATTCACACGTCGGTATTTCGCAATTTACGGATATTGAAGACTAAAGCTGATAATTAAGAGTCGATAGTATTTAATTAAGGCTTTCGTTGGTCATTGAAAGAAGAATTTCTCTCTGTATTGTACGGAGATTATTTTGATCGTTCGAATCCTCTCGTACTTTCGTGTGTTATCATCATTCTCTGGATTAGTGAAAAGTAAAACGAAAATAGAAAAAGTGGTTCTTATCAGTCATATTTACGAAGAACTTTTAAAAAGAAAGATTGTAGGGTTTAAGTGTTTATCGTAGCCCATCGAAGTATTCCGTCTTATTTTCAAAAACATTATAATATAGCAAGAATATTTTTGTCGAGTTTTTTGCGCACTTGTGAGTTGATCAAGGATTCTCGTATGTCATCAAGGTGTGAAAAATCGCAAGTTCACAAAAACGAGAGAAAAAAAAAAAAGAAACGGCAGGTCATTTCGGTCTCTATTATTAACCATATTGTTAGAGGAGAGAGGGAAACCCTGTTTTTGTCGATAGTTGATTGAGATTTTGATCAAAATATCTCCAATTTCAAGTCACCTCTTTTCATATACTGTTCAATATTCAAAATTATTCAAAATAAGTCACAAAACTCCCTCTCGTTAAAACCACGCACATCTAAATGGTCGAAATTTTCCACCTTGTTCGCTTCATAACTCGATGATCGAAAATCTTCCAAGTCTACTCCCCCTAGTTCTGTAATTCTCTTCGTTGCGCAATCATTTTTCCTCTCTGTTTTCATTGAACAATTTCAAGCTCGGGTAGAGGGTAGAATTGGGGTTCAAATCTTCTCTGAACTGATTTCTATGTTCCAAGGTCTTCAATTAAAACTTTTGTTCCTTCAGGAAAAGGAGTTCTGTTCCTTTCGTTCTTGGTTATATCGCTGCGTTCAACAATTTTCTCAAATGAATTTCACGTGTAATTTACTTCGATACGTTGAACTAATTTGTTTTTCTATTTTAGTCGGATGATTGGAGTTCAGAGCATTCGTCAAAAATTCTCGGAAAATTCTTACGTAAAGAATCTTTCAGTCAAGAAAAATTGAGGGTAGGTACTCATAGACATGATTTGTGAAGTTGTCAAGCACAATAATATTTCAACATTCGCTAACGATCATCTTTTCACTTATTTTATGTTACAGCGTAGTAAGAAATACGCCGAAGAACAAAATAACGGAGAGAAGAAGATAACAAATCGGCTGCCACCTGTGATCGCTAAGTGGAAACCAGCTATAAAATTAGACTCGCGTTTAGAAAAAGATGGTGAGTATTCGCGTCTAATTTGGTTATTTGGTTAATTATCGACCGTACCAGATGGTATCGGGTTTTTCAAATAAGTCGATTTTTTGCGGTCGGATGAATGTCGTATGACTATTCGACCTATTGAGTGTTCTTTTTTGTACAAATATTGATAATTTATCATCGTTTTTGTTACAGGTTTGTTTGAAGGACTTAGAAGATGCCAAAGAGGTAGATTGGAGGATCAACGAGGAACGGAGATTAATGTAGAATTGCCAGACTTTCTCAAAGTGAGATTTAATTTCATCTGTAAACTATTCGTTCTCAGTACCAAATGTTCGTGTCATTAAATGTGCTTTATTTTTTTTCTTTCGCAGGATAAAGAGAATACGCCCAGTAATCGTAAGAAAATGAGAAAATTCCGCAAAGAAACGAATGTGGTCGATCCAAAGGATGGAAAAGAAACCAAAGATGCGGAAAAAAATACCATATACGAAGATCACGCTGGCGCTAATCACGTATCAGACGTTTACCAGACTCCGGCCGATTTTACCGGCTCGAAATTTAAGCCGGATGAGGACGAAGAAGATAACATTTACGCGAACGACGTTTTAAATTTTGGTTGTAATTCGACTATGACAACACCGTCCGTGTTTAAGGAACCGCCTCCACTGCCTCCGAAACCAAAAAATATAGCCTGGCGATTCTCTACGAATCTTTCTTATAACATTCACCAAAATAGTAATAATCCCGCGGAACCCAATCATAAATCAATTTACCTGGATCGGCCAACAAGTAGTTTCGTGTAAAAAAAAATGTTTAAAGGTATTCGATTTTATTGTTATTTCTTATTTTCATAGTGAGATCATTTCATCATTTTGTGTTCGGTTCATAGCGCATTTTGTACTTAATTTTTTTTTATTATCATTTTAACGAATTATTATTTCTCTCTTCTGATACTTTCCCTTTTTTACTTGTTCAGTATTTTTATGTTGTATTATTATTTATACCGTCTATTTTACGAAAATGACAATAAATTATCTTTCTTTATTACTAATACCAAATTCACACGATGGCTTATTTAAAGAAACGGGAGAGAAATGATCGTTTTATTGAACGAAATAAAATAAAAACAAGGAACAAAAAAGAATGATTCCGCGTACAAAATTCAGAATATCAGTCTACGGGAATGTTTTCTGGGACGATTTTTGCCACTTTTCTGGACTCTTTGTTGTGAGTTTTAGGACACTGCATTTCGGTCCAGCTAATAGGTATCATTGGCACACCTGAAAAGTTAATAGACAGAAAAGAATACGAGTGATTAGGAGTCCTACTTTAGGACAGTGAAATAATATTTATGATTACGAGGATGAATTTTGATTTTATCCCTTGAGGGTAGAATAATTGTTCACAAATGAGAACTACAGAAGTATAATCTAATAATGTAGATTTTCTTTTACTCAAGGGGGCAAAATTAAATTTCATCTCCTAGAATGAAAAAACTATTGTCAAATCCAAGTTATTCGTAGATGCAAGAAATGTAACAATGAATCAAGTAGTCATTAGTAGTTATTTGTGCAGAAGAATATCTTCATTCAAACGGGCGAGGGGAATGTTCATCAAATTGAGCTGCAAGCTTTCGCATCGCAAATATCTTCGTAAACGTTCCTTTCGTTTCCTTGTGTTGACAAACTGGTTCTTCAATCTTTAGGATTAATACCGACACCTAATATTCAGAGTTGTTCCAAACTTACCGACTTCACTATGAGCAATAACCACTCCTAGTTCATTTTCAGCTGTCGATAGTTGATAAGAATGGATTTCAGTTAGCGGTAACTATTTCAAGAGTCAAGAATCAGATCGGCTTCATCCACAAGTATATAAAATTAATTAACTACTTCAAACACGTCGGTGAAAAGGATACAACTCTGGCTAATATTATATCACCTGGTCGGTAACATTTATAAACATCTATGCGATCCTTATCAGTAGCTCGAATATCTTCTTTTCTCAGCATAGCTCTATAAGGACGTGTTAGCACAATATCTCTTATGCACTTGATAAGGCATTTACAAAATCTTTGATTGATTACCATAACCTAAATTAAAATCACGGGTAAGGTTATACAAAATGAACTGAAGGACATTCTAGTAATCATTAGGTCAAAATATCTATCCACAAGTCAACAAGAGATTTCTTGCCATAACTCTACACAACTGCGAGATAGATTCTCTAATATCAAACGGAGTTGTTGCCAAGAACTGATCAGAGATACTCACTTTGGCCGTGACTATATCGCCAGGTGTTGGTACGACACTTTGCTCATTAATACCGTGCACTTCAATAACTTTATTCTAAAAAGATCGCAATTTCTTAGAGTGCCTTCTTATTCTTTCGTCAAAATTAATGAAATAAAAAATAAGCAACGAATAATCTCACTTGTTTTCTGGTAGTATTTTCTTCCGAGCTTTCAATCATTTTCACCACTCCAGCGAGAGAAGAATGAATATATCCTTGATGCTCGTAGGTACCGGCTCCGCTGGAATATCCGTCATTCATAAGGCACAAACGTTGACCTGTAAAACGAATACCGAATTGAATTCATATTACGCTTGACAGGAACTGCATACGATAATTTGCAGACGCAAAACAAGAATTAGAACTGAAGTTCAAAGATACCGGGCACACAAACAAGCGGTTTTCCATCCGAATTTGTGTCCATTTTAAGACTTTCCAGAAGTGAGGAAGACGGTGGACAGCTGCAAAATTTTATTTTGACACAAGGTACCTATGGATCTAAGAAATCTGAAAGTAACGAGAGAATTGTACGCTGAATCTGGGCCGGTAGTCACTAGTCGAGTCAGCCGGTAATGGGCCCGTGTGCCGCTTTGATAAAAATCGTGATAAAAATCAACAATCGGGGCTTAATGTTTGTTGGAAATACGAATCTGGAAAAATAGGCTCTTCTTATGGCCTCTTTCCCTAGAAAGAATACTTTTCTCCTAGTCATTGTTTTCAATCTACTATAATAAAGCGAGGCGCGTAGCGCCGAGCTAAGTTTGGTACGACAACGAAATTCTTGTCACTATCGAATTTGGTGTCACGCTCACGTCACGCTCCTAGGATAAAAGCGAAGCGCGCAGCGCGAGCTAACTTTGGTAGGGATTGGTACGGACAACGAATTTCTTGTCACACTTCGTTGTCGCGTAGGATCTGTTCGGCAATAATCGGACATTGACGAACTGATGTTAACACAGTTAACAGGCACTGCATCTACAGGCTGTTTGCAATTCAGATGAAAGCATATTATTGTCGCCGTACTATCGATGCATCAAATTCAAATATTCAATTCCGTGATTTTTGCGTTGATTCGAATGCTGTTAGAGGTTAAATTAGTTGAATAGTTCAAGATTGAAGATTCCTGAATTCCGTGATTTTTGCGTTGATTCCAATGCTGTTTTACATTGTATTAGTTGAATTGCGTTGATTCAAATGCTGATTTACGTTGTATTAGTTGAATATTCAAGATTGAAGATATTCCTGAGGCAATTGCTGATCAAAAATTAGGTTTGTATATTATAAGAGACGTTGATTATCTTGTTTTGTAGGTATTGCACCTGTAATTGTCTTGTTTGCATTGTGCAGTTCTGTGTATTGCCACTTCAGTTTGTATCCCAACACACTTCAGTTTGACAATAGCCTCAAGTAGGAGCAATTTGGAATGTGATAGTACCACTGGTACTACCTCTACCTGTAGTACCTCCACCCGTTGTACCTTTACCTATTGATATGGATATCAATGAAGTAAGTACATAAATTCAATGTACACTATTATTCAATTATTTCAGGGCTTGCGACCGAAATTTTTTCAACGGTTAACGGTTATTGGTCAAATGAACTCACAAATTTTTTTGGTTATCGGTTATTGGTCAAAATGATCCTCCCAATTTTTTTGGTTATGGGTTATCGGTCAAGCTGTATTTTGACCAATAACTGTTAAATGTTGAAAAATATTTCGGTCAAAGTCCTAAAATTTTCGGTTAACGTTGTTAGAAGACCTAGAATTTTCGGTCAAATGACAGTTATAACCGAAAAAATAACGGTTAACGGTCAATCGGTCAAGATCGATCCTCAATTATAACGGTTAACGGTCAATCGGTCAAAATTGATATTTTCATTTCGGTTATAACAGTTAACCATAACAGTTAACCGAAAAATAACTGTTATTGTGCAAGCCCTGAATTATTTCAATATGGTTGTAAATCACGTCCTCAAAAATGATTTTTGGGACGCTAAGGGGGGTTTTCTTGTGACAGGTCACATACATGAAAAAGTACTGATGAGGAAAGGGTGATTGAGTACATCTCTGCCCTACAAAGTTAAATTGACAAATATCCAGAACATTGACCTGGGTAACTGAATAATCTTTCCTCGATGATAAAAATGGACTTCAATCAATTTCTTCTGAAGATTTTGCACTAATTTTCAACGAGGAATTCGAAAATAACGTTGGATTTTCCTAATTCAATCTGGTTTTTGAGAAATGGAGTTACGTCAATTTGATAGATTTATGCTTTTGACGTATCTCCATTATCTCAAAAACCAGGCCGAGTCGGGAAAATCTGATTTGATTTTCGGATTCCTTGTTGAAAATTGAGTAGGAAATCATCAAAACTTTGTTAAATTAAAGCACTTGAAAATATTTGCGGACAAAGGAATCGCCATGCACACATATAAACTGACTACAAGCCGACTACACACACTTAAACATTTGTTACGCAAAAGATACCATTAGGTAATCTCATAAAATGGATATACATCAATTTAACTTTGTACGCGGCAGATTTTGAGTAGGCCTATATAGTTTTACAGTTTTTCGTGAATTTCTTGGTAACACTGAATTTAAAGAAACAATGTAGAGAACAAAGTTTGAAGAGCATAAAATTTCCTTTCAGATAAATGTATTTTTAGGAAATATTGCAAAACTAAAAAATCTTTGTTGTTGTTGTTGCTTGCACACTCTGAATTATGTACCCGGTTGTGATAATTTTATTTGTTTCAGGAGAATGAAGACCTCATTCAACAAGAATGAGCCATTAGACGCGTCAGCGCGAATAATCCGGCCTACTGAAATAGAAAACAAAATATCATGTATTTTTGTGGAGAATTTGTAATTCTGTATAGATACAGGGGAGATTGATGAATGGATACAGGCCTACTGTCAATTTTAGTTTAATAGTCTCAATTTTTTTTCAAATATATATTATTATATGCAATTGAAGTAGAACTCATTTAAAATAGGGTTTGGTTGAAGTGGGCAATGTTTTTTTTTTTTTTTTTTTAATGCGACTGTAGTACCAATCATTTTCAAATAGGGTTTGGTTAAGGTCTAGCAATATGTTTTTTTTTTAATGCGACTGAAATACAACTTATTTTCAAATAGGGTTTGGTTATAAGGTCTAGCAATATGTTTTTTTTTAGATACAACTGAAGTACAACTTATTCTCAAATAGGGTTTGGTTAAGGTCTAGCAATATTTTTTTTTTTTTTTGAATGCGACTATAAAGTACTATAGCAATTGGTTAAATGAATAATGGGGTCATAGATTTTTTTGATTTTTAAATGAAACTCACTGAAGTACTTTTTTTTTAAAGGATTTGTTGACCATGAGCTTCCATTTGCATTCAAAAAGGTTCTGAGTTACAAATGCAGTGTAGGCATTGTAATCATACTCTCATATTGACAGTCGCAGTCCATAGTTCTACATACACCATCAATAGATAAGAAGAGGCGCAGGTCCCATACTGCCCTTATGTGCAAACCAACAAATGTGAAGCTCAGCGTATTAAAAAAATAGGGAAGTTTTTATGATTATTTTTTTGAAGAGAAGAAATTTAGTATCCACAAAACAAAATACCTAAATTTCTTCGTAGGAACAGTTTCTCTCCTCTTGGCGGTAAACAGAACATAGTCTCTTTTTGTGTTAGTGAATTTCCCCGTTGTTTCAAGTCTTTTTTTTTTTTCAGAAAATTTGTTAAAGAAGAGAAACTATTTTTGAATTCCAAAATTGGTACTCACCTGGCTAGCGGCTGTTGTCGTCGACGCGTAGCGACGACGCAACAGACGCTAGTATAAGTATAGTCTTAATCGTATGGTTAACCTGTATCGATCAGCAAAATGATACCTGCGTTTCATGTTCACCAGAACCTTTTTTCCGGATATAAATTTAAATGATAATACAAGGATTTTGTTTATGAAATTAAATGATAGCAGAAAACCACACCGTATACTACAAGGATTTTGTTTATGAAATTAAATGATAGCAGAAAACCACATCGTATACCCAATTATTGAAAAAGCCGATGCTTGCAGTACCCGTATAAAGATTCTAGGTTTTATAAGTAGTAATTAAGTGATCATCGATGAATTAAAATCGCAATATTCCAGTCTAAGTGGCTCAAAAGATACTCTCGAGATGTTATCTGGTTGTCTTACGAAACCTAGTTCATTGGTAAGAGATGATACTTTGTATTCTGTTCCTTAGTTGAAGAATCTTCTTAAGAAAGTCTTTTTTATGTTCTGTAGGTCTTGAAGAATTGTTTGAAATTAAGTGCGGCATTTTCAACTCCAGAGTCTGTTCGTTGTGGCCATAAGGCTAACAAACATTTTATCCCAAAATGGAGAAAATTCAGAGCTTTAAAGGTTTGATTTATTCAAAAACGTATCGCTTTTCTCACTCTTTACTGTGTAATTTTCGTCATCAATTGAAATGATATTTCAAACTCATTTTGTGGAACTAGAGTCTTATATTTACCCATTTTCGATGTTCATTGAGCTGACCTATCGAATTATTTTTACAGACTATAAAAATAGAATTACCAGACTATGAGAAGAAAAAAAAGGATTTCCCCGAAATGGAGGAGGAAGAACAACGATCTTGGTATAAAGAAATGGGTTTGCAACCTGTGAGACCGTGGACGGATAGACCGTTCAATGTTTTGTCCACGTCTGGTGTTTTCGATGAATATGTACCGCCGGAAGGAGATGGAAAACTTTCTGGCCTAAATACTGCTGTGAGAATTTATTAATGATGTAACCGTTCGATAAACATCCTAGGATGGATGCATTCACAAGAAAATTGTTCTTACTGCAGGGTGCTAAACAGAAGAAAGAGTGGTTGCAAAAGAAAACAAAATCGTGGAAAGCTCTTCGTAATATTCGAAAATATGAAGACGAATTTGACTTGTATCCATATTTCGTCGATAAGGCTCAAGAGATATACATAAAAGCCCACGAAACTTTAGCGGCGTAAGTGGACGAATCGGTGAAGACGATGTATTGAACGCTGGTCTCTTTACCAGAGATAATCCGTTATTTGAAAATTTGAAACGTTTGGTCATTCCTTCATGTTTGTATTCTCTGTTGTAGGAATGATACCGAAAAGCTTATTCAGTATGTGACGGAAAAAGCGTACCCGGTAAGCGAATTTTGCCCCGTTGTTTTGAGCTTATATCTGTCACTTCACTAGCTAAATTCTCGTGTTTCAGATCATGTTGTTCAATAGCGAACGAAAAACCATTCGATGGAATTTCATTAAATCTCTAGAACCTCCCAGAGTATGTCACGTCCGCATTGAAGACTTTATGAATAAATACACCCAATTCGCTCAAATTACCGTGAGATTTCATACACAGCAGGTACGTTCTTATTTAGGTCAGTGCTATAGGAATTAAGAGAGCAAAAAAAGTCTCATAAAACAAGTTTCTGGTGTAGAAAATCCTTCATCTCGTTTTAGAAGTTTTTAATGTATTCAACTCTTCTAAACGTGTCACACTATATTATAAGTTTTCCTCTTGAACTTTATCTATAAAAAAATCATAGTTGAGATGCGATTCTACTTTTTTTTTTTTTTTTTCCTAGACGTTAGCTATTTACGACCGATTTGGACGTTTGATGTATGGAAGCGAGTCTGTTGGAAAAGATGTCTTGGAGTATGTAGTATTTGAAAAGATGGTTTCTAGTCTCCATTCAGAATGGCGGGTACATCATAAGATCCTGCCCGATTGGTGTCCGACTGCAGAATTGGCTCCGCGCACGTACTTACAAGATGAAACTATCGAAGAAGAACAAACTTCAAAAGCTCTAGACAAACCGGAAACCTATTTGAAAGTACCTATGTAGTGTGTTACGTTAAAAAAAAACTTGTTCCGTTTTCTACAAAATTTTATTATTGAGTAACTATCTACGTTGTGCCTGCTTGTCAACTCACTTTTTGAAAATTCCTTAAGTTGATAACGGGTGACTGTTTCAATAAATAAAAGTTATGTGGAAATTCCGCACCATACTGTCGTTTCGAGGCGAAGCCTACCTCGGGGCTTTCGAATCAAGATTTCCGGAACATTTCTGCAGCTCTTTATCCTATAAAATGAACGTATTAGTTTTGCTCAAGTGCTCATATTTAGCGACAACTTTCGCTCATCTTTCCATTCTTCCTAAAGAGAGAGGGGGGAGATGGGCGTAGTTGCGTAAAAATGAAAGAATATCATCTTTGTACTCCTTTAAATGTGATATTTTTTTATTTTCTTTTTCTATTTTCCCTGGATCCGTATGTGGTCAACCCGATAAAAGTGACCCAAGCTCAAGATCTTTGCAATCATCTCTAATGCAGACTGTTCGACAAATTTTTGTATTTTCAACATACATGATACGCACACAAAATGATAAAATAGTTAGAAAACAATCATGGAGTCAATTTTTCAGGTAACAAAAAAAAATTCTAAAACAAAATACAATTTGCGATGATCATAAGAAAAAAAAAAAAAAAGTATTGCACTAAAAATAATAATAATGAGAATGTAAGATACAACCAACAAGGTCACTAAAGGTATAGAAAAATTTACGATAATCTCGGAAGATGGATAAAAAAAATCATGATAATTAATAATAATAATATTATTTTCTTACGAACATCACAACCTATAGTACGGAGCTATCGAATATCACTAATCATTTAACAAAGAATTAGGGAATACAATAAATTCGGGAGAAGACAAATGACCAGATACAAAAAAGCGTTACAGAATTACTTCAAGACAGAAAACAAACTTAAGTACATAAATCTCAAAGGAGCAGGTAAACAAGCAAAAAAACAAAATGATAAAGAAAAATGATAGAATAAAAAAAAAGAAGAGTATAATTGCAACAAAAGAAGGAATGGTACGCAAGCATTAAGGTACTTAATTAATAGCGGTGAGATTCAAGAATTTTGGAGTCTTCGACATTCCACTTGAGGGCGCAGCTTCCCAAATGGAAATATTCCCACTATGAGTAGAAGTGTACAGATGTTGTGAGTCTTTAGAATAAGCCAACCTATGAGAAAGAAAATCGATTTCAATAAAAATGTGTCTGGCTCGAAAGATCGAGGAAGTAATTAACAAATTTCCGATGTTCACTCACCCATTGATCGGACAATTCACAGATGTATTTACAATTTCCATAACTGGTGCAAGGTCCCAAGTGCTCCACAATTTTATCACTCCGTTTTCTAGACCGGTAGCGACGACATTTACTGAAACTCCTTCAGGAGCTGTCGAAAAACATATTGCGGAAATACGCTCCTTCATAACAACTTCTCCGACCGGAGTAGCGTTAATAGTGTGCACCCTCAATATCGAACCATCATTCGCACCACATACAGTCGCTATGTCACCCAATGTATCGCTAATCGCAACAAGATTTACCTAAGCAGAAAGAACGGAATTTTTTCAACTCTTCTATTAGTAAAGCAAAACCAAAATCCTTCGAACAAAACTCACTGGAAGCTGTGAATCGTCAATAGTTCGAATATATAACATCTCGTTGAGATCCCAAATTATAGTTTTGTGGTCGTCACTGGTCGAAACAGCCACACCAAATGCATGCGATAAGCAGATGCTATTCACTTTCGCTCCATGTCCAATCAAGGTAGTGGGTTCCGGTTCGATCTGTACTCCACCGTTACCTGACGACGAACCAAAACTAAACCTGAAGACTAGAATACTTCCAGATGATAAACCGACCCAAATGAGCGGACAGTCTGGAGCAGATGAACACACTGTGATAGGATCTTTCGGCGGTACGAATATTATCGGTGACTGCGGTTGTTCTTTTCTTTCTTTGATACGAATAACACCATCATCGTGTCCCCACGATAAGAGGGCAGCGCCCATCAAGGTAACTCCCTCGTTGACTAGATTTATAGAACGTTCCTGAATTCAAATACTATGTCAATTCACGTTCTATCATTGGGAAGCAAAAGTAACAATTTGATACTGACCTTATTGTAGGAAAGGAGTAAAGAAGTATATTTTGGTAATCCAAAAACGTCGTTCGTAATCAATGGAACGAACGAAGCAACTGGGCAAGCTTGATAACCACTCCATACGATTGAAGGAGATGGTTTTGCAGGTGAGCCGACGTAGCTGCCCCACTTCAGGCCTCTTACAGCTGCACCGAGAAAATTTCGACCATAATATTATCATGAGGAGGACAACTTGCAAAAATATAAATTCTCGAGCTATACATTTGAGGAACAGAACTCGAAAAAAAAAGGAGTCTTCGAATAAAGTCTAGAAGGCGGAAAGTGACAAACTTTGAGAGATGTTTTGCGCAGTTTGTTGCTCGTCAAAGAAATGCTTACTTTCTATAACTGGACGATTAACGTCCCCTTCATCGGCAGTTAGATTCTGCAGCACCATCGGATGCGGAATGCGGAATAACTGACGAGGTGTTTGTCCATACGTCTTCACCATCGTCTCCCAAGCCGCCCGTTCCAGTTCATCGGGGATGGAGTCTACGTCGAAACCGTAATACGTTGCCGGATGGAAGACGTTGATCGCGTCAACGGCTGCTTTTCCTGTTTGTTTGAAACCGAAGACCAAATCGATCCAATGAGGTAAATTTTCGCGCACATATTCTGATTCCAGCATTTGCCTGCAATACAAAAATACACTGAAAGTCTATTCTGAACGGGGTGAATATTAAGTCATTCAACATTTCTTACCGATGTACGAGAATGAATAATCGCGCATCCCCGCGTGCCCAAACCGGTAATTTTACGTCATCGACCGGCTCACCATTTTGGCGCACACCGAAATTAAAACCTTGCATATTCAATAAGAACTCTGGCAGACAGAAGAATTCCGGTATCAACTCTTTCACGTCCGTCGTTGATTCAGAAGAAGTAAGCCGCCACGTTGTGTCCAAAGAATGGAACGTGCGGTCGGGTAAGTCGAAATTATTGTCCTGTAATTGTAAAATATCTTTTACACGTCGTTTTCAAGGTTAAAACGTACGAGGTATTGCAGCGATCTCTTTTACCTGATACTGTAGGAAGATTTGTGTATATGGAGGAAGTCGTAATAGAAAATGTAGAACCGTACCAGAATTGCTGTAATGCGACGCATAATGGTACGGCTGTTGCTTTGACGATGATGGATTTTGATAATTGGAACTCTCATTTTTCAAATCCTAAAATATGAAAAATTGATTTATCACATTTAATTTCCTATTAGACGGCTAGCACTTTGTCATCTTTCGGGAAATACTCACGTTGTAATGATTTATAAAATACTGTTCTTTCTTCTTGTCTTGAACTGCCATAGGTCGTTTTAAATTCCTGAAAAATAGATTGATGATAAAAAGTAAAATAAATGTTAGGTGAAAAATTTTTCTTCATTCAGTTGAAAAGGGAAACCATTTCGCAACAATGAATACAATATAAATGGAAAATTCTTCTTGGTAATTTTGGGTAATTTCATCAATCATGATAGGACTTTTACAATATTTATAATTATTGTTTATCTGTTTGCAGGCAAACACCATAAGAGCAAGGAAGACAGAAAGATAGCATCATTCTCATTCTATCTTCCTTGCTTTCATGATATTTGTCCTGCAAACTGATAAAGAATGTAAACATTGTAAAAGCCCTACACTTCAGTATCGCAAAATGAAGAACAAATGAGGGATAAAAAGTGTTTATATTTGAGGAGTATCTAGAAGCTATCTGGTATTGGAGAACTAATTTTTTATGCCTTATTTATTCCTCATTTTGGAATACTGATATATGATGAAATATTATCCTCGCGGGAATTGATATACTCACTGAAAGAAGTGAGCGTATAATAATTTGTTTTCACATATTGCATTGTGACGTCACCGGTGATGAACTTTACTTCAGAAAATTACTAAAAAACCTGACGTGTTTGCAAACGATGTAAAACGGATTTGAATTCACTTTTGGAACCACCTATAGATTAGTATTTAAGCAGATAACCGTTCAGTAGTTTCATTTTTGGTGGACGATCGTTCAAGTGCTTAGTTAGAAAATGGAAGACAGAAATATTCACCCTGACAGGTGGTAGCCTCTCACCCTTCAAAAATTCGTTTCGCGTAAACAAATTTGACTAGATAATACATTGATATCGAATCTGACCGTTTCAGACCCATGAGAAAAATTTGAAAACGGAAGTTTTGAATAGGAGATCAATTTCAAATACGCGCCAACGTTGAGAAAAAGGGTCTGTCGAAATGTCGGCAAAGCTCACCGGAAGATAGCGTTCTCTCGCACGTCGATAACATCCTTCTTATAATCGGCCAAAATGAACGGCATGATAGGATACTGCATCAAGTCATTGTACGAACGACCAGCTATTTTATTCAACATCATCAAATATTCCCAATTTGAAGCATTGCCCTCTTTCCAACGATCAACGCCATCACTCAACAACATATCGTTAACTATTCGATTCGGTAATGAGCATTCACTGAGAGCAGAAATAAATTTATCGCGATCCTAAAACGAAGAATAGTAAAAATAAAAATATTATACTCGTTCTGAATAAGAAATGTTTTCAACATCACAAACCAGTGGTGAACTGAAAGCTATGAGAACGGTCCTTCCGTTCGCTAGAAAAAACTCAATAGCTCGTTCTTTCAGCTGAAATCTTCGATTATGTATCTCCTTGATGTCTTCGAATTTCACGAAAAGGGAGTATTTGTCGGCTTCAGTACTGGTTACCTAATACATGAAAACATCTTGTCGAGTCTCGTTTTTTGAAGTATTTCTCTTTCGCAATATTCCATAGAACTAAACTTACATCCCTCCTACTAATGCGAGTGGCGATGAAATACAAACATTTGGCACCGACGAGTAGTTCTCCATCTATCTCGTACTCTGGTCGAACGTTCATCGCGTAACATGTGAATGAGATCGTATCGTCCAAAGACAAACTGTCTAGAGCAGCAGTGTACAACGTTTGCACATCGCTATTTTCAAATAAATACGATAGCGGATGGTCGTCGCTGGTTTCTGTCAAGAAATGAATCAGTAAACAGAGGCAAAGTAACATGGATAAACAGAAATACAGTAAACTAAATCAACTCACTACTTTTATTCGCGTAGGCCGGTTTGAAAAATTTCTTGTTTATGTTTAGCTTACATCGTCGCAATCGTCTACGCACCCTCTGAGGACCTTCTGTCGAATCTAATTCCCAAGAACTAAGAACAAAAATAACGGAATTAAATTTTGGCTCTCAGAATGAAATTACTATCAATCGGTATGAAAGCCTACTCAGAGTGGGAATCAGGATCAAACCACGGAGCTTGTTCGTGTGTCATCTGTTGCATTATATGCCTCCATCTACTTCTCGCTTCGACGTGCAGTCTGTACTTTTCTCGCATACCATTCAACAGCTTCTTACGCTCTCGACCTTGACGTTCGACAACCGTTCCCGAAATTGAGGTCGCGATCTCGGAAAGTCTTTTTGATAAATTTTCCATTTTATAAACAGATCTGAAAATGATGAAATCGATCATTAGCGCAATAAAATATGATACAAGAGATTTATAGCATTAAAAATACATACTTATAAACTGCATCTTGCTGAGCTTTCTCTAGGCTCCAATAAACAACTGACAATTCTCTCAACGCGGAGGCCACTTCGAACTGCCACCTATCATGGGCTTGTCCGATAGCCTGTGGAGATATGATCTCCCATTCTTGTAGCATATTTTTGAATTCTTCGCACAAGTGCATTTCGGTTTCTTCTAAATCGCAAACTTTCGAGTACATTAAGTGCCAAAGGAAGATCGTAAACCTTGATTCAGTCTAAAAATCGATACTTGGATTAAAAATAAGAGGATTTAATTCGGTATTAGCATCGATATAGAGTACGTACTTCGACATTGATGAAGATTAGCGTCGAGATGATCTCCTTTGCTCTCGGCTCGTTCAACAGTGTATCGATAGCAAACAAGCGCAAGTGAACAGATCTGGTTGGTGACAGCATCCAAATCAGTAAATTTGACGCTTGTGTTCTAATGAAAAAGACGAAATAAGATAAAATTTAATCCTTTATGCCTGCGATCTTCCCTCAAATGATCAACGAATATTAAATTTTAGTGATTTGATTGAAAGGAGAAAAAACGAGCGCAAGTTCAAGAAGACTGATTGAAACTCTACACTCTTATCAACTATTCTTAATGATAAAAGAAGTCTCAAAGGAATCACAGATTCTTAAAAACATACCTAAGAATCTCTCTAGCCGACCAGTAAATCGAGCTCCAAGGCGAACCGATTCTTATATACGGTTTGTTGTGAACGATATTTGAGACACCGTTAATCAGAGTAGAAAACAAATGGCAAGAAAATTTCATATCTTTGTCGGTGATTACAGAAGATGCTAGAGAAAAGCACAAGCTGTTGTTAATAAACTGAAAATTTCTCTTTAGTGAAGACTTCAATAGATATACTTACAAGAAAATTGCAGGTATTCTGTGGCTCGGTTAATGATCAACTTATAACGATCGATCATCTCCCCTCTCGGCAAAGGTTTCTGTTTCCCGGCAGTTGATGCGAATGACATAATGCTACTTGGAATACTCGACAAACTTGCCGACATAGATCCGGTCACTGATACACGAAGATTGGGTGTAATAGATTACGTCCATGCTCAAGGACTTTCAAAAATTTCTATATGATCCTACCTCCAAGTCTCCTTCTTGGAGTGATTGAATGCGGGTGTGTGGGGGGGGGGGATTCATTGAAGATTTCCTATGTAACAACTAATGATGTAGCCTCTGAAGGTAGTGATTGGTCATTTTTTGTTTGCATTACGCATTTCTGTTGTAATAGACCGATTTTCCTGTAAAGTTACGTCCATCGTCTATCGATAACATGCATAATTCAGCAGACGGCATATCGACTCCTATTATATGATTACTATTTACTATACTCTGTTCACGTTAAGGAAGGATAGAAGTTCATACCTCGAGAACAGAACGTAGATTAAGATTACTTCTATCCGTCCTTAACGTGAACAGAGTATACAGGAATTTTCGATCACTTTGTTCATCAGTGCATGAAAATACATTTTTTTAATTCTAAACTTCATTCTTTTTTCCCCCAAGTATGAATGAATGATCGAATTAATGTTCCTATGATTATTATTTGTATGCTAATCGTGAAGTTGCTTGAAGCTGATGGACTTCTTTTTGGGTAGGCATTTGTCCGAAATAGCCCAGCTTTCTCTGACGTCAAACAGCAAATAACGCTAAGCAAAACTACCCATCTTGTTGATCCAACTGACAACTGATAAGGTGACTCCCGAAAGAATAACATGGGGAGCACCAAAGCCTCCTATAGTTAGAAGCCATGAACGTAAAATTGGCAACTGCACAACCGTGGGCCGACTTTTACATTGCTCTTATGGGGAGAAACTCTTTGAGCGTCTGTTTCTTAAGAAAATATTAAGTTTTTGAAAAAATCGAAAAGAACAAAAGTTGTAGCTTGTGAAATTTCCTTTAAATAAGGGTCAACTCGATTTTTTCATGAGAGAGGTGTTTTACATGTAAATGCGTGGGCCGAATGCGGTGTTGCCTTTCTACGTTCATGGCTTGTAACTATAGGAGGCTTTGGAAGCACAGATCATTATCTAAATAATTTGGAATAAGATTTAATTTAAAAATCATATACCTATATTTAGAATCTTTAAACTTCTCAGCATTTGATCATCAACCTTTAATATTATTAAAAATTCCTTATTCTTATAATCAGGAACACAATGATTTTAGCTCCATGTGTTATTCAAATGGGAGTCAACATGCCAGTTGGATCAACGTTGGGTACTTGGGTAGTAAGTTTTACAAGCGGTTATTTGCTGTTTGACGTCACAGAAACCTGGGCTATTATCAGTGCTATGAGTCTGTGACATCATGGACAATCGATCCATTATTCTAGAAGAGTATTTACAACGCTGAATTCAAATTCAATGTGACCTGCGATGAGAAAAGGATGCTCATTGCCCACTGACAGCAACAGCATTTCTCTCTGATTAAATGTCCACTCAGAGAGAAATGGTGTTCCTACCAATGGGCAATGAGCATCTTATCCTTTTCTTATCGCAGAATTTGCAGGTCACATTTTTTGTTTTTTGCCATCACATCATGTTTCTAAGTAATCACGTGAAATACTGAGCCGCTCGGAAATTTGTTGTTAATTTTTTCAGAATAATTATTATACTATGTTGAAAATCAAATGATAATTAGATGAACATGAAATAAGAAAATCCAGCTTGAATCTTCCTTCATCTTCTATTCTTCTACCAAAAATTCAGCAAGACAATTAAGTCCTTTTTAAACAAGTAGATTATTTGCAAATTGTAATTATCTGGAATCATATGATGATTATAATACTGTCAAAAGACAATGATCCAAAGGTTGCAAATAGTTCATGAGATCAAAGGATCACATAAAGGTGATAAAATTATTATCATTATTTTCAGAACATCATATATCATGTTGAAAACTAAGGTGCTAGATAAAAACTAGGGATCTATAAAAACAAATGATGATTACTGATTAGATAAACGCAAATATGAAAATCCAACTTGAACCTTCCTTCATCACATATTATCAAGAGTTCAGAAGAATTCAATATTCTTCAAATGAATAATTTGCAATCTTGCGGAACATTGTGTTCTGATAGTGTTATCGTCATCATGGTTCCAGAATATTGAAAATTATTTTTCCAAGAATATCAAATCTTCCTAAATTTTTGAAAACAACAATTCTTAATACCTATTTTACATGACTGCTCAAAAATGTGACACAATAGCAAAAACTGGAAAACAGATTTGAATTCAGCGTTGAAAATAAGTGACCTGCGCTGCAGAAATTGGGTTTATGATAGAAAAAATTAATTTTACTCTTTTGATTCTTGTTCTTTCATTGATTCTTGACACGAATTGATGAAAAAACAAATATTGATTTCTTAGATGATAAGCCCAGTTTCTACAGCACAGATCACATATAATATCTAGAATCAACTGAAGACTAGCATTTTACAGCCTTACAGGACAGCTGTTCAGCAATGAGCTATCATGATGCGAGAAAAATTGATAGGGTGGCCATTTCCTTCAATAAAACATCTCGAACTAATTCATGACTTTTCCGACTCATAACCCTTCTTCTGACAGGAATCTGTTTTATTAGAGGCTTGAAATTATGTACTCAATCTTCAATGCAGGTGTTTGGCTAGTAGATCGGCGTCCGGTGTATTGGGGAAATTCAACACCGAAAATCGACATATTAAAACCTTTTTCCGACGGTTCATTCACCAAACATGACGCTGAATTACAACGTAAAAGAGTGGGAGGGAGGGGGCCGTAGAAAATGAAAAAAATTCCGACAGGACTTGAAAGAAGTTATGAAAAATTTGGACTTTTGAGCAATATTTATGAATGAGGATAGGGAAGAGAGGGTAGGGTGGATTAGGTAACTTGTTCCAGTGGCGATGAAGGAATCCATATTTTGGAGGGGGCCCAGGAGAGGGGTAGGACTATATAAGTGTATAAACTTACTCGATGTTATAAAAGACGGCGATCGTCTCCCTTTAACAATATCCTGAGAATGATACATTTCAATCAACGACAAAACTGTGTCGAGGCCAGCCTGCAGCACGCTACAATGCAAATTGTGAATGATTCGAACGCACTCTTGTTCCGGTCCGCACAACGCTTCTTCCGTCACTTCGAGATAGCGACACTTATAAACAATTTCATTCACAATCTGAAGAACCAACAAAATCAAAATGTCTATAGGAATCCACTTTTTGTTTCAAAATAGATACTCCATACTACTCACTTGTAAATATAAGACTCCCGGTGTCTGAACGCAAGAGCTGATGATCAACGCGAACAAATCTATGATTTCATTCAACAGGACAGGGTCATTTTTATTCTCTTCCGTATGAATGAGTATGAGTATCGTTTTCACCAGACTTTCCACCAAGCCATGTTCGATCAGCTTTTTTAACGCTTGCGGCACTTGGATAATTAGGATATTGAAAAATTGAATCACCTTCACGGATAAACCAAAATCGTGTATCGTTCTCGGAAAAACTGCTAACAAAGGCGACACCGCCGAAAAGTGTAATGTCGGCAACGGCCTCTCCTGAAAATCGGCAATTTGGTCGAGGGCATCCCAGTGGCAATGTGCCATTAATGATATACAGCTATTCACCAACTCTTCCGTCGCCGGATACATAGCTAACTGATTGGCCAAGTGGTAAAAACCTTTCACGTGTGAGACGAACCTAATTTTGGCTTCCTCGTCGCAACGAATGAACCACGCTAAGATTGTTTTAACCACGGTGTTTCGGACCGAGGCGTTCGGATGATTGGCCATGATGATGAAGAGTTTGTAGTCGACGATCTTCTTGAATATTTTAGCGATCGAGCTATCCGGCAAAACTAACACCGTATCGTGAATAATATTCAGAAGTCCGGACGTGATGATATATTGATCGCAATCGTCTTTCGTCCCCGCACCCAGGTGTTTGGCTAGTAGATCGGCGTCCGGTGTACTGGGGAAATTCAACGCTGAAAATCGACGTATAAAACCTTTTTCCGACGGTTCATTCACCAAACATGACGCTGAATTACAGCTAAACAGCTCGGAGGGCTCGTCTGTATTACTGCTACCGGCAATACCTGAATCCGCCATTTTCTCCTCCCTGTAATCCTCATCATCAGATTTCGATGCATGAAAAGAGCTGCTCTCCAGATATTTGTCGACTATTTCACTTTTTTCTTGTAAGTTGGTCAGTGACTTACTAACATTACGATTGTACTCGAGTCGCCCCATCAACTCTTCTGTAGCCACTTCTGCTTCAACTGGCGAAGTGTCTTCATACTCGGCATTCGGATTATCTATCACAGAGTTTGAGTCTGATAATTTACGCTGTTTGGGTTTGCTTTGCGACAGCGAACTAAATAGAAAATAGAATCCACTAGGGGACTGAACGCAAAACGAATGCGAGTTAGGTTGCACAACGTACAAATAATCGATAATAGACTTGATATGATCAGTCGATGGCGGTGTACCGATCATAATTTTGATGAATTCGAGAATAGACGAACACAGTTCGCCGTTATTTTGCCCTTCTGTATCGTGAAACACGAATTTCTCCTTGCACATGTCCAAAGTTCGTTCGACGGCATTCACGGAAGTCAGCTGTTCTAAATTCAGTTGCTTATGAGAGTTGGTGGCGAGCAACATCGAATACAGACCTCGGAATAGTGATGTCAACAGACCAGCGTCGCTCTTCTCCCAGAACCACCAATTGGGTAACAGCATGGAACTTATAATTTCAGGATTGCAAACGAGAACGTCGGTCATCGTGTGCAAGTCGTTCTCTGGCAAGAGGAAGTAATTTTTCTTATTACAAATAGCGTTTGTCAACTCGATGAACGCCACGCGACCAATTTTCGAACGCGTTGAAGTGATCACCTTCGAGATAAGATTGTAGCCGTTGAACGAACTAAATTGCGAATACAATCTGACGTCGTTGAAGCACGAATTTAGGACAATTTTCAAAGCGTCGCACTGAGTCGTCTCGTTCTGACACGAATCCACAATTTTGGCAAAGAGAAAAGCGAGAAATGAGAAGCCCCCTAGCTCGTGAATACAATCGTAAAACAATTTACAATGTTGGGTGTTCACATCCGAAAATATGACAGCTCTCATGGCGAGCGGAACGCGTTGATTGTTGCGGCCGTTTCGCGATTTTTTAAACAAATTTGGCGTTGATGGCGGAAACATGGTAACGGAGACAGCGTTGCTCGAGTCAGTCTGCGTGTAGTGATAGAAATTTTCCATTTTTCTAGGAGTATACGTAATCAGTATATTATCTTGCATATGTTTCATGTTCTCTTCATATTTCTGCCTGAGTCTGGTCACGCTAAAATCTTTCAATAGAGTTTGACTTCTGCTCATCATGAGATGCGTGAAGTTAGGTTTCAAAGAGTTGGCAGAACATAGAAGAATGTTTTCGAGATCGGGTCCAAAGGATCGGATCGTTTGACAGCACTCTTTATTGAGAATAGCTGCCCGGAACATCATCAGATTACCCAAACTGTATCGACTTCGTATTAATGTTCTTGTATCGCCGACCATAATACACGCCGGTCGGACTTTCCGGATAAAGATTCCGACAAAAATCAAGTAACGGGTCTCTTCGTACAAACCGTCAACAATTAGAGACACTTCCAAAGCGATCTTCTGCTGCTTCATGGTGTCTCTGACATTAAGCGCAATATTATGCCAAATATCATCATCAAACTTTTTTTGGAAAGTGACCTGAGAAAGTATTTCAAACGAACTACCCTCAGGTCTCGTCAAACGTAACGTAAAGCAAGATGTGCACTCATCAATCCACGCCTCCAATAGAAGCGTATCGTAACCAACTGAGATAATGTGTACCAAACCATTATCGGTCTTTGCTTCGGGTCCATCGTAAGAATCCTCGTCGTTGTGATTGTTGCGATAACGATCAGTCGAAGGGGGCTCATACCTCAACCAAAACGACATTGAAAAACCTGTCAGCCAAATGGACCAATCGAGTTTAGTATTCAATGGCAACGCTAATCCGCACACTACCCACGGGGAAGTCGTCGTTGTATGTTTTTGCATTTCCCGCATGGACACCACCAATGCTTCAGCCGGCTCGTCAAATTCTACGTTCAGTTCATTAGACTGGACAGGAAAATTTAGATAATATGTGGGTTGCACCTTGCAAATTGTGTTATCAATCACAGACAATAGGGTGCCGATAAGATGATCGCAGGGAGCTCTAGGTATCTTCAAGAAATCTAAAAATCGCATCAAATCAGATCTATCAACCCGATGGCAAAACAGCACCGAGATGAATTGCGTTATCGCGTACTGCACGTCGGTTTCCTCCGGCGTCAGTAACTCTTCCGCCAAACTGTTCCCCAACTTGTCTAATAATTTTGAGATCATGTTTTGTTTCGTCAGTTCGATACAAATGTCGGAATTACGTTGACAAATGGTACTTACATGTTGCAACACGTACAACGCTTCTTCTGTACACTCGTCAACTCGCAAAGCGTTTATCAAGTCAATGGCGATCGTGCAGACCATTGGATAAAGTAAGGTCGATTTGGAGTAACTATCCAGCAAGGAGACTAGCTGATGACCATTCTCTTCGGACGTCTCTGAGAGCGCGTTTTCTACATGCGACCACGATAAAATATCTTCATCCTGATCGCATCCACCATTTTCCGTAAAACTTTGACTTTCGGGGTAAAGAAGCGTAGCCGTCGAGGCTGCGTTATTCCAATTTTCAAGATTTTCCTTGTGAACATTTTCAACGAGCTGAAGCGAGAGTAACGAGTCGCACACCTGTTTGATAGAAATTTTTCCCGCTTGTAAAGCGTCCTGCAGAAGTTCTTTAACTCGATTTTCGATCACATACGTATCGTCGAAGAGGGATAAACAAATTATCAATAACGGTTGCGTTAATTTCAGTCTAATATCATCAGCGTTCAAATCTTTTGACGGATCAATACTCAACAGCACGTCGTCTTGAGACAGAATACCAAGGATTAGGAACAACAATTTTTTGAACTTATTCTTCACGGTGTGTGAATGAAAGAACGACTTTATCACCGAACTACGAACTGTCAGTCTTTCTAACGCGCATAAAATGGTTTTCAGATAGAATAGCACGTTATCGCTGCTTAGTTCGTATTCCGCATTCGCGGACTGATCGTTCTTCAAGTCGACCTTCTCCTTGAAGCAGATTAATTTCATAATATCATCGAAACATTCGTCGAACATCTTCAAGAGTACATTCACCTCGACTGTACACGAGTCCTCGAGAACGGGCGTAAACGAATCACTGCTTTCGATGTGTAACGTCTTATGTATGATGCGCGTTTCCAAAATACGACAACATAATTCAGTAAAATTTGTATCCAACATGAGTTTTCCGATACCACTTGTTGGCAATATTTCGTCTAAGTCGTTAGAAAACATTTTATAAGCTGACATATCGCCAAACACGGCCAAACAAATAACCATACAGTCTTTTCCATTCTGTTTGTTTGTAGCGGCGTACTCCTTTTCGGCAATTTTGAAAGCCGAACTTAGGACTTGGCACACTAAATACTGACGAACCTCGAACGCAAAATTTCCGAATACTTTTAGCAAATGATTTCCAACAAGACGAACAACTTCCCCATCTCCACTAGTCAATAACGTCTTCAGCTCTTCCAGACACGGCCATTGATCGTCGGTCTTATTTATTATAACGCAGGACATACAGTGGTCGTTCTTGAACAGACCGACGTCCGAGTACAATTTTCGTTCCAGGAATAGTAATATCAAGTGTCTGACTCGAGCGTGTTGTTGCGGAAATGCTTTCCAAATTTTAGTCAAGAACCAAATGGCCGGTACGCAGCAACACGTTCCACAATGGACCAGAATGTGTAAGATAGCGACGGTGAAGCTATGATCAAAGTCTCGCAAAACCAATCGGAGTAGGACGACAAACGTGGAGCTGATGCAGCAATTTTCTTGTAACGCGGTCGGAGACAAAATAATTGGTTTGTACGGTTTACCGAATAAATTATCGTGGTGACTATAAAACTCTACTTCATTTCGAGTATTATGATCATCTTCGCGATTTGATGTGGTTCCTTCATCGGCGTGAACCACGCGACGTCTCAACGCTTTGAAGCGCACGATTAGCAATCCGCAAAACGTTACGATAATCTTAACACGTTTGATAGAGACCGTACGATCCGCGAGCGACGCCGTTAGGAAGGTTTCAATAATACCCTCTAGAAGACGTCCGGAGGCACAGCCGATGAATTGACGGTATAGTTTGTTAAAAGTGGTCAAATTTTTTGCGATATTATCTTGCCTGAGGATTTGGAAGAACAATAAGAGAATGAAGTAGGTCAGACTGTAGAGGAACGTCAAATTTTGCTGAAGGCGCACTCCGTTGTTAGCGTAATCTGATCTATTTATAGAACTCGTCACCTCCTGCAATAGTTGCAGAAAAATTTGCACGATACCATTTTGTAACAGCGTGTTCGACGAGCGCTTACATCTTTTTGAACCATCGGCGCAAGTAATCAACAAGTAAACTAATTGCCGTTTGATTTTTTCGACGAACACGTCGCTATATTTAGAAAACCGGTATTCTAACGTGCACAGATTGTCTAAGGCGAATTTGATCGCTGCTCCTACAACTTCTTCGTATTCGTCTGCCGTTAAATTATCGTCTTCGCACAGACGTTGAAGTACGGTCAGTGTGAGCAGACGAAACTCGGCACTATTGACGCTCGTTTCAAGTACCTCTCCGACAGGGTCATGTTTTAGATTTTCGATGGAGAAAGGTTCATCGGATTTGGAGGCTTCAGAAGGCGAGTCGTTCGGTGTGATTTCGTCTTCAGTTTGATTGCGACCGAATATGAAATTAGGAAAGGGTAACAATTTCACCGAGTTGGCAACGAACGATCCTGAGGATATACTTGTTTCTGCTTTCGTCGAGTCAGCATGAGATTGATCTTCGGACCTGAGAAAAGAAAAATACAAAGAAAAAAAAACTTAGTGAATCATGTCGTCACTCTTCGTGCAAAAGTAATAGAGATGCGACTGAAACTGTCTACGTAGTGTTGATGATTCAAAAAAAAAAAAAAAAAAAAAACACGTCGATAAATAGAGTTTAATTTACGTAAGGAAATGAAACACGACAAATGTATTTGTTGCCTGAGATAAAAATTCTTATTTGTGAGATAGCGGTAGTCTCATACAGATAGTTTGTTTATCAACGAACCAAAACAGACCATGACGCATGCCGCAGCACTAACATACCTAATATCATAGTTTCCGTTTTCATTCATCTCCCTCTTAGAGTCCAAACTTCAGGTTCGATTTCCGGTTTCTGCTGACGACTTTAAATCAAGAGTTTCTTGAGCTTCAGACATTCTTTCGTAATGCTTCCTAACTATCAGAATATTACTTGTATTTTCATCAAACGCAGGAGTATTGAACTTCGAGTCTTATAATTTATGACTAAATGATTTTCTGATAGAAGCGAGCGTAATCTTAGATAAATAACGGGAACCTAGACTGACTGAATTACGATTAAAAAAAAGAGAAATGTGAAAATAGATTAAATGAAGCAAGAAATATTATGGAAGGCAAAAACACAAAAATAATGTCACAAACGAAGAAATTAATTACTACTGAAAGAAGATGGAAGAACGAAACAAAAAAAAAAAAAATAAGCTCAGAAAAATGGAGACTGGTAATTTGAGATTTAAAAATTTCAGACTTCATTCCGCTATTTTCATGAAAAAAAACTAAAGTACATACTACTATAATAAATAAAACCCGGTCAATATTATTCGTACTACTCGATACAAAGTTCAATACATACCTCAATTTTAAGAAAATTCCTATTTCATGTTTTAGAAATAAATCTTGTCGAATTTCACGCCAGAGAAATATATTGAAAATTCAAATAACGACCACAAAACTTTTTTCATTGTCCTCGTATAATAAATAAGACAAAAACACCGCCAAAACTTATCATAATATATTGCGGATACTATTTTTATGGTCACGATAAACCACAAGCCATCTATTCTTTTTTCTATCTTTCAACTCCGTGTGCATCAATGCGAAACAACTGAAAGTACTTTTAACCTTTACAGCTTCAACCATATTATGTTGACAACGTGTGTAAGTTTTTTATAGCGATTATTAAACAAAAATTTAATATTCGTCACTTCATTAGAGAGTAAATAAAAACGGGTGCAAAGGAAGAGAAAATCCAAGACGTCACAACATTACGAGTCATTCACAAATATTCCATGAATGACGACGACAACCTTCTCGGATCCATAAGTATTAGTTACGAAGAATAAAATTTATAAATTTTTCTTTTTACGAAGACCAGTCACTTTTAAATTGCGTAAACATATTATCCATGCACTTGACCTCTTACGATTATTCCTTTGAAGTTTGATGAACAAATTGATAAAGAATTTAAGATTACTAACTCGAAATCTTTGAACTTAAATTTCTAAATGCGGTAATTTAACTCAGTCAGAATTTTAGGAGCCCAACATAGTTTTTTAAGTACGTGAATTATTCAATTAGAAATTTTACTTTCGTCTCTTCCCGATCACATTAAGGGAAAAATTTAGACTTTTGAGCTGTGTACGAGTATGATAGAGGGAGGACTTGAAAAAGTTCAATAGACTGCCGATACACGACAGAGAGGGACTCAAGAAATTTTCGGTTCAGGTAGATTTCAGTTATAAGTTTAATTCTGGAAACCATTCTGTAAAAGTCACGTTCTCCCTCTCCTCCTCCCCTCACTCCTTCTACAGAACTTTCATACCAGCCTCCAATCCTTCGCTAAATTCCTTGGCCTTACCTTCGATTCCAAACACTCCTGGAGTCCCCACATTAAATTTCTAAAAGCCAAATGTCTAAACTCACTAAATATCCTTAAATGTCTATCCCGCACTCGCACTGATTGCAGGGTCAAGCTTCTCCTTCAAGTATACAACCCTCTAATGATCTCAAGTGGACTACGGATCCTCTATCTACAGACAGCCTGACAAATCCTCCTCAAAATCCATAGATACAATACAATCGACGTTTAGCTCTTGGTGCCTTGCGCACCAGCCCCTTCGCTCAGCCTGGGCGCTAAGGCTAGCGTTCCTCCTCTGATTACAGCCAACTTTCTCGCGTCTACCGTCCAGTCTCCCCTCCCCTCTCTCCTCCCCAAAATTGTTCACTTCTTTCATAACAATCTCATCTAGACTACCACCTCAAATTTTAGCCACTTCTCTCCATCTTATCATCTATCCCTCCATGGACATCCTCACCATCTCTCATTCGCTTCGACCAGGTTAACCTACCGAAATCACCAAATATAATTCACATAAGAGACATTCAAGACATAATTGCTAATAACTTTTGTCTCACAACCTGGGCTTTACAAATGGATCCAAATCGGTCTCCAAAACTGGCTACGCCTTCTCCATCAATGATGGAGTCGTACTCTTCCGTATGAAAAATTCGATCTCCATATATTGTGCTGAACAATCCTTCCTCACTCACCTCACTCTTCTCCCTCAATCCTGTAAAGTGCTTCTCCTCTCTCTCCTCTCTCCAAGCCACACAAAACCTCTACTCTTCCAAGAATTCTCATCCTCCTGCATACCTTAACAGCTTCTCTGTCTTCAATTGTTTTCCTCTGGACCCCTGATCATATCGGTCTACCGGAACACGAAGCAGTGGATCTGGCTACCAAGCATACTTTGCTCTCCCCCGATCGCCCCCCCCCTCTCTGGCCAACAATTTAAAATAAAAGTTCTCTCAACCAGGCAACAAGCTTCGTTCAATCAAAAAATTCTCGATCCACTAGTCTTCTTCAATCCGTTCCTCACGCCGCGAAGAAAAAGTTGTACATCGACCACTCCTTCCTTTTCCTCGGACTCTCTGCTCCTTTCTCAAGCCAATACTGACAAACTAAAAATTTACCCGTCTCACATTTTTTCACCTGTCCTTCTCTCGTAAACATCAGACATTCATTTTCTGTCTCCTCTCAAGCTCCTTCTGCTCTTTCCAACATCTCAGAACCTCCGATCCACCTACTACTACAAATCCATTTTATCCTAATATTTCTTCCCGGCCTAATAAGCCGTTCAGTAATTAAATGGTTCGTAAAAAAAAAAAAAAAAATTCATCCCATGGAACAGGTTTCCTGAATTTCTAGTCCACCCTTCGTTGGGAAGCCGACGTTTTTTCCTTATTTGATAGCTAAAAGGTCGAAATTTAACCAGATCAGAGCACATTACTATCCTACCTTCCTTCCAACTTTCTCTAAATCCCAAGTATATGTAAGTCAGAGACCTCCTCTCTTCGCTTGGAACCACAGTTCATAACCCCTCCCATCTCCTTCTCACGAAGATAAATGTTCGAAATTTTTTCAAATCATAAAATTAGATTCGAACACCTCTCTGATCCCCTCTTATAAATCCATTTACATACTGCTCTGTTAAAATATGTAGCTCGAAAGTCGGAATATTGTCAAGTCTTCAAAGTAAATCAGAGACCCGCTCCTTTGCATCTACAACTTGCTGAGAGGAAGGCGAATATTTTTCCAAACTATTAAGAGTCTCGGACCAATCAGTTTTGGCAGAGTAGGAGTTTAGATTAATCTTTTTCCAAAATTCAAACGAGTTTGCATAAAACTACTTTTTCGACGAAGTATCGTAAAGCTAGGTCACTCACTTGGGTACGCTAGAGGTTTGTTCCTTCGAGTTTTTGCGCCCAACTATTCTCTTCGATTTAGATTTAACAGCGTTGAGCTTTTCACATACGATATCGTCAATATTTTTTTGCTCGAAATTCGTCACGTACGGGTTTGTTTTATTGCAATTCAAACAGTCTTCGTAGTCTACTACAGCGAACAATGAAATCAATAAATGCGATAGTTCGTACGCGTTCGTAAGTTTCTGAAACAAAGAAAAGAAAAAATATAAAATTAACAGACGCTGACGGGGGGAAAAAAAACAGAACGGATCGTTCTACTGTTCACGGACAATTTGATGAGAAGTGATACAGAGAAAATTTCACAAATTGTGCAATACACGTATGTATTTAGAATGGCATCCATGCATTTGGTCTGTGCATCCGTTGCACTTGAAAGATACCGTAAATTCAAAAGTGAGGCATGGAAAAAGGGGAGTATTCCTAGGAAATTCTATTGATTTTATATTAGATTTCGTCTGGAAGTTAGTGAAAGAATTTCTGGACACAACACGTACCAGTTTCGTGAACAGTCTAAGTACAGCAAGACATCTCCATCCACGGCCGTTCAATAGATAATTTTTAAGCGGCGCAAGATCGTCGCTTTCGTCCGTTTTCGTACACGCGTTGCGAATGTCGGAGATGAATTCTTTAGCTATGGCATCAAAAGAGCTAAAAAAAAATAAAAAATTGAAAGTAATTGAATTTTTGAAATTGGACGAAACAGTACGTTGTTCGTGAATTACTGCGTCGAACTAGCCTAAGAGATTTGCATAACCGGTCAGCGAAAATATGTGCAATAATTTCAAGGATCGAACACGCACGCGAGCACAGCAATCAATTTCCGATCAATACTTATCGCGCCACATTACCAGGAGTAATCGAATGAAAAAGCGCAATTATCATTACATTTCCATAAAATTGTAACATTAGACCTTATCTCTCGGAAATTTTACGGAGGCTTGGATTACGTTCGTGCAGTGCTGATTGAACACCGTAAACTAACAAATTTTGTAAATGATGAAGCACACCTTAATCTTTTGGTGACAGTGACAGGAAACAGAATAATTAAAAGCGATAGATATTTGAGGGACGATAGAATTTCTACATAATAATTCAATACATAGTTGAAGTTCATATTTTTAATCGTATTATAGAAGCAAGAATTGATGGAGGTGAGTATTTAGCTTTCTCAAGTTCTAATAAAAAGTACCTAATTTGGTAAAAAATGATTATAGCGAAGACAGAAAATAAAATTCTCCGGTGTCCTGGTCAATATATAAACCGTAGAATATTTAAGCATTTTTTTCAACGAAAAAAAAAGAAAAAATACTTACTTCGAATTGAACTTTTCGGGAACCTTTTTCGATTTTTGAAAGTCCAGTAAATATTGCGCGAGGAAAATGTCCAACCAAGTTTTTTTCTGTACGAAAAAATGAAAAATAATCACCAAAACATAGTAAACTCAAGCAACAATTTTTAGTATTCAATAATTTTGTTGATGCGGTGCATTTTGACCGAAGAAAATTGATAGGTACTTAACATTAAACACCAATCAGTCAAATCCAACAGGTCTACTAGTAATCTATAAAAAAAGACTTCGAAAGTGAATGAAATTGAAAGACTATAATTTTTAAAACATCGGATTCACACTGCAGCCTACTTTTTATAATTTTCAGATTTTACAAAATAGGTATATCATTCAATATCAAGATATAACCTACGTCATAGGCACTAATCCACTATCTATTGCAGCCTAATATAACATCTACAACGTTAAAATATTATTAGAATCATGATTTTTCACGTGAACGACAACGGAATTGATCGCGCCCACAACGAGAACCGCACTTACAAGGGTTGACGAGGTACTGTTTCGAAGAGGCCGTACAAAAGAATATTTAAAAAAATTCAAAACAAGCCTGTTGTACTTTTGGTAAACCTGTAATTCGACGAATGAAAACCGTTTGAAATTTGAAGTTAATGTCATTGTCATTCGAGAAATGAAAACCACAACGCATACACATCGTCTCGAATTACTCATCAACGATAGACTGAAATATGCATAATGTAGAAGACGGCAATTCGTGGTAAATAGGTAGCAAGAACTGCGGTGCGGTAAATTGAGATAACATCGTAACCGATATCATAATGAAATATGTATCTTCAAAAAGGAGACAGTATATTCATTTATGATTAACAATAAACGCAGTAGAAACGTTCATAGGAGAAGTTTTAAATTACCGACGATATCAAGATTCTTTTCTCATTCCTTCATGAAGTTTATTAACGGATGTGTTACGCAATTTCAATATTAAGTCTAGAATATTTCTTACCTCGTCTGCTTCTTGTTCGTTTGAAACGTAATTATTCCAAAAACACTGTAGTCTGTCACTTCCACCGTCCATAATCCAGGCAAACGATTTATTCGATGTTATTTTCAAACATGCTTCAAAACAAAGAAAACATAATCAGGATATTGATAGATTACAATCTTGAAGGCTCTACAATGAAAAAACTTACCAACAACAAAGAGCTAGGGTCGACAAAATTTGATGAAGTCTGTCAAAAAAGATGAGCGATACCATTATTTCACTAAAAACAAACAAATTGAAGAAAATGAATCTATTTTCTTGGATATAGGCCTAACTGCGCATAAAATATACTGGAGAGTTCTTTATTGATCATCACAACGAACGAAAATCTGTGAGTTCTACAACTAATGACAACACGATTAACGAATCCGAAAATTATGAGACCAAGTATGAACTAGACGCTTGGCCTCGAACTGTAAACAATAAATCTGGAGATAAAATTTAAGATTTTTTTGACAATGCCCCAAAAGAAAAAATAAATGTACTTAAAATTAAATTTAAGATCATTAGATTACGATTCAATGATTGATACTGCATCATTTCTGAACGATAATTGTATTTTCGGAGACAATTTCTCAATTAAAGGTTTTGACCGTATTCTGCGAGGTTACGTGTGGAAAGTTTGCGACTTCTCTTATTCATTGAAGAAGTAATCATTGTTCAAAGTGAAATTCGGACAATAATTGTGGAATTTCAGGTAAACTTACTCGTTTTCCAAAAACAAGATAGGATGACTTCAATTGGCAGTACATTTCGTGAAATAGAACGGATTTTCCTAGTAACCACAACGATTAACTGATACCAGTCAAGAGTTTCCAATTTATTCAGTAAAACACAATTTCAACTTTGACCGAAGTCCACTAGACTACATATAAGATAAGATATTATTCGAATGTAAATGTTACACACGCATTCTGGATTTAGTACGAATTAACACGTAAATCTAACAGAATATCATACAAACTTAAAGAAAATTGAGACTGTACATGCATGCGAGAGAAAACCAGTCCAGGTTTATTTGAATAATATTATTATTCTCTTGATTTGGAATTTCATTGAAGTCTCGCATGCGCCTGTGTGAGGTTGTGACTGTGAGTGTGAAATGCGATGGAAGTCTTTATCAAAATTTTCAACGATTGTTTACAATTGTAGTTGGATCAGCGTTATGTAGATGGCGTTAGTGTACCATCGAAGAACTATCGAAGTGTCTCAGTACGCCATATTGAGGTATCTTTCTGAGATTGAAAATGGCGTAATTATAGTGTTGATTTTATTATCATTCATTCATTGAACGTCAAAGAGATGCATGTCGCACGTGTACACTCTAGTGAATTAAAGGTGTAAATTTTGAATTTTCGGTTCTATTAAAGATGGGTAAAATGAAAAATAAAAAACGCTCTAGATCTCAAAGTTCTACAAAGGATGAGGAGCCGGCGAAAGCTGAAGCAAAGAAGATCAGAACCTCGGACGATCCGATTCCGAAAAAAGTAAATATGTCTAATCGTATAATTTTGTGTCTATTATCGAACTCATTTGTAACGTGTTGGCTACATCGAATGTTCTTCCGAAGGTAAAATGGATCAATAAACAACGAGTTTTAGTTCTTGCTACTAGGGGTATCTCATATCAGCATCGCCATCTAATGAAAGATATCGAAAGACTAATGCCGCATTCTCGGCATGGTAATAAAATGGAAAGAAAGGAAAATTTATTCGAAGTTAATCAAGTAAGACACGACATATTTTCGTTTCTATTTCTGTTGGTGGTAATTCAAAGACTAACGTATATCTTCCTTTAGATGTGTCTGTTGAGAAATTGCAATAAATGTATTCTTTTCGATGGGCGATTGAGACGTGATCTGTACATGTGGATTGCAAATGTTCCGGATGGTCCATCTGCTAAATTTTTAGTCGAAAATAGTAAGTCTTGGTCTTTTTACTCATGCTGCAGCGGTTAAATTCGATCATTCAAATAATCTCTTCATACTTTTTACAGTCTACACGTCTGGCGAGTTGAAACTGACGGGAAATTGTTTGACCGGTTCACGACCTATAATTTCATTCGATCATAGTTTCGTAGATCATCCGCATTATAGTGTGTTGCGTGAGTTATTTATTCAGGTGAGCTCTAGAAGAAATAAAGTTCGGCTTCTTATTCAATTCATTTCTGTTTCTACTAATGTCTGTTGCCTTTAGTATTCAATACTCAATTGTTCTTCGAAATACCTTCTCTAATAGACGTTTCATGTTTCAGACTTTTGGAGTTCCTTATCATCACCCGAAGAGTCAACCATTTACCGATCACGTTATAACATTCTCCGTCGTAGATGATAGGATCTGGTATAGAAACTATCAGATTGTGAACGAAGACGGCGCCATCGCTGAAATAGGTTCGTAGGAAACTTTGGTACATCAAGAATTTATCATCATAACATTAAATCTCGTTATCGATTATTACAGGACCACGATTTGTTTTAAATCCGATAAAGATTTTCGAAGGTAGTTTTAGTGGCACTACATTATGGGAAAATCCTAATTACGTGACACCGGCCAAAGTAAGTTGCGTGTAGCTGAGTTCTGAACTCCTGAATGAGGAAATCAGTCTTTATTTTAATTTTTTTACGGGTTGATTATTTCTTCGTTATAAAAGATGCGCAAGCAGATGATAGAGCTTTAACAATGTTTAATTTTTTTATCACTTAGCTGGACGATAAATATTATTTTCTGTCTCCTTCTCTCTCTCGTGCAGTTGTCCTGCAAATTGTGAAACTAATATCAATGGAGCTTTTTTCTTTTCTAAATGAATAACTAGTAGAAAACTCCTGAAATGTTCAGCGGTTTAATAAATCTTTTCAGATCTGTTGCACGTGTACGTAATGGTATCAATTTCTATTTCTTGAAATTTTATGTTTAGAGCCGTCAAGTTTTATTGGAAATGAAGAAGAATAAATTTGTTAACCGAAAAATACAGAGAATCAATCGTAAAAAACACAACGTGGAGAATCCTCTGACTGGGGAAAACGAAATTTACACAGGAGATACGCTGCACGTTGCCCACAAATTGGCTCGAAAGTATAAATCGTGATTTTTTTTTGTTTGTTTTAAATAAAATATTAATTTTTGTAATTATGCTGTTGATATTCTTAGTAGTGAAATTATGATTTTTGATCGTTTTAAAACACAAAAGTTCAGCAATAATTTGTTGGAATATGAACGACATCTGCTTACTGCTAGAAAATAATTCCTATGTACTTTGAAGACCGTCTGAGGGAATTTCACATGATACAGTAGGTAATTCAATATCAGTTGCATGATACGCCGCGCCGAGGACGTAATTTGAATGAATTCATCTTTGAAAATTGATCTTTTACTCACAAAACTTGAATTATTCAGTTCAAGTACATGACATGTTAAAGTTGTACAATTTTTGGCTTCGACGTGGGTCTATGTCGATATTACTACATATTTTTTAGCAGATAATTTTTCATCGTTATTTATGATATGAATTATTTCCTCATTGGCTTCTACACTTCTCGTCGACGTTTGAATACCTTATCTACATTTTTTATTGCACGTTAATCTGCATCCACTCAATACTTCGATTGTGCGCGAGTGTCTACAAAATAATGAGCTGGCGTTGTTCTCTTAATTTTTCTAAAGTCTCCTGGCAGAGATGAAAAGTGAATTATTAATAAAGACCTAAGAAATGAATGATACGGTTTATAAAGAAACCAGAATGAGTAAATCTAGCTTCGATTCTATCCCCTCTCCCTCTTTCATCGGTACATTTTTCATTGTAGGTCTCCGGCACGTTTTACTCATTCAAATTGATTTTGAGACGATGGAAAGATTTTGAAATGATGGTTGATTATTTTAATACAGTTTTCAAAAGCCATCCAGTGATACTTCATTTAAATTGCAAAGGGTAATCTAGGAAAGTAATTACACGATAAAAAGATGAATTACGACAGTTAAAAGGTGAATTATATGCCGGCAATGTCACGTGTATCAGGTAACATGGGGTCCCAAATTACCGCCGTTGATTGTGACTTGGACTGGACTTAGGATATCTCGTATTATGCACTACTCTTGCATTGTCAGCTTCAAACGTTGGGGGTGGTGGTGGCGGTGGTGGAGGTGGTGGTGGTGGAGACGGTTGTGCACGTCCGACAGTACCGCAACCGGCAAACGCCATAATCGTATATAGCTTTCGCAATTGTTTTTGCTGTGAACAAACGAACAACTTATTTTAGCAATTGTGCATTCATGAATTTATTTTCAAGTTCCCCCTCCTTTCTGTCTCCTCTCAATTTTTTCGGATTCCACTTCTCATTCAGTTCATCTGCGGCCCATCCTGCTCAACAGTTGAGTCTCAGTATCAAAAAACGAATCCTTAGAACGCAGTAAAATTTTTCCAAGCATGAATATCAAAACAGAAAATTTTCCATCAAACGCACATAACTTTTGCTTCTCATAAATTTATTCAGTTCCGAGGTCGAATTTCTTGAAGTCCATTTCTCGTATAGGTCATACGTATCTATCATACATGTACATTCAAAAGTCAAAATTATCTCCTAGTCAAGAAAATGTCACTCGAACGACGCACAACAGAAAATTCTCTCTCACAAATACGAAAGTATTTTGTATTGATATTGAACTATGACATAGCAAAATGAAATATTTTTGTAATAATCTCCAAATTTTGAATTTTATAATCAGATGGCAATGCCGAATATTCAAAAAGCTCTTATTACATTTTGGAAGACGAAAATATCTTCTCGATATTTTGTGAAGTTTGAATTCCGTAATCAAACAACAATGCCTTATGATGAAACTTCACCTAAACAATTATTCCTTGTATGGGCCAATTTTTCAAATTTTTCATGTCGAATAATGAGAATCCCTTATTCAATTCTGCGAGACAAAATATTATTTAAATTTTGAATTTCATAATTGAACGGAGATTGAAAATAAAAATATATTTTTTTTTATTTTTCTGATACTTTCCAAAGTCTTGGTGCCGAATAACCTCTATTAAATTTTAAAGGACAAAAGATTCATTAATAAATTTCAAATTTTTTGTGCCGCGAATAATTAAAGACCATCATCAAATTTCACGAGATAAACTATTTTTTTCCCAATATTCTCTAAAATTGTTAAAAATATAATATTCGGAGGGCAGTGGTGCCAAATGATTGAAAACCTTTTAATTAATTTTCTAATACAAAATATTTTTTCAATGTTTTTTAAATGTATTGAATTTCATAATCAAACAGCAGTGCCGAATAGTATTTTTTTTGTAATTTCCCAAATTGTTATTGCCGAAGATTTGCAGACCTTTATTAAATTGTACAAGCTTTTTCTACTCTTATTCTCTAATTTTGAATTTTTACTCTCTCAACTACTTCGATAAAAAAACAAGAAGAAGAAGAAGAAGAAAAGAGAAAGGATTACGATGAAAATAAAGTTCGTAAATCGAATCTTCAAAATAAATATTTTTGCAAAATTTCTAATTACTGCCGTGTATTAGCTGTAAAATTTTATTTGAAGGTTCTACTATGATGCTGAAAATGAAAATAACTTACCTAAATGAATGCCAATAACGTTGTCTGAATTCTTCTGCATGTAGGACCCATTGGCTCCCCAAACGTTCCCGAAAAGAACAACCGAAGCAAGTATTACAATACTAAATTTCATCATCATGGACACTTGCTGTACAGAAATTAAATTATTTATTAAAAAAATATATTAATAAAAAAATTTATGCAAATAGTTCACAATTTCTCAAGATCTTTAATTTAGTTGAAAACTCATTCTTAAAAGCGAAGGAAAATTAAACTGAACAGCAAAAATATTTCTCGGTTGAAGAATTTTTTCTGTTTAGAGAGAGAAACGAGTACAATATAGAAAAATTACAGGCACGTAAAATTTTTGTAATTTTTCCATATATTCGTAATTGTTTCTTTTTCTCGATTGGATTCGTAGTTTATTGCTTGGTTAAACCTATTAGTTTATAAATTGAACAAGAAAATTTCTTCAACCTCATTTTTTGTTCAGTTTAATTTTGCTCTCCTTTGAGAATGGGTTTTCAGTTTAAATTTGTAGAGAATATTTTTCCAACCAAAAAATTTATTTTTCTGTGGCAAGCGAATAAATTTCTAAAATTTAATATGAGTTGTGGTTTTCAAGCACTTGCAAAAGAAAAAATAACAAAACTTGAGAAGGTCACTTGTCTTTTTTTTTCTTCAGTACAACTAGAGTGACAAAGAATTGATTCAATTAAATTATTATTAAAAGAGACTAATAATTGTAAGATCCTGAATGAGTCTTACAAGTGAGACCTGTATCTTTTTAAAACAGCACTTCACTCTGAAGAAAGCGAGTAAAAAGAATGAGATAAACTTCTACAAGTACGAAAATCAACGAGCAACTGTTTCCGTAAAAGTCCATACGACTCCTTATACAGTATACTGCGAAAACCTCGGAGAAAAAAAAAATCTTGCTTACACAACATTTCCTGTGTCATTCCCCGCAAGTTTACTCAAATGTATCTCAACGGTAAGAGAACTATTTTCTCACTTTTCCGGGCTTCTGTGTCCCATTTTTCACAGTTTATTTGTCTACCTGTCCTTCAATCTACACGTATATCTTAGTGCCGCAGTGAAAACAGTTGTCGGAAGAATATGAATTTAGCACTTTGATGGAAGGAAAAACAAAAAATTGCATACAGATCGTCAATTCAGCTGTTAAGTTTTCTTGGAACACGTTTGAAGAGTCTTTTGTGTAAACACTTATGCTATTTTTTAGAAACGATATGGAGGAGAAAAATAAATACACATCGTCTTTGACATTAGCTCAACTGCCAGACTGATCAAAGCTTACAGTTTTACGCAGTGAATGTATTATCTAAATACGTCCCTGTAGATTCTAGAAGAAAACGAAATCTACGAAGAAAACTTATTGACGACTTTAAATTAGGACAGACATGTTAAATTATTCTGATTACCTACAGCTTTAAAAAAAAAAAAAAAAAAAAAAAGTATATTATACCTTAGGTAACACCTGCGTTCCCTGCTGGCTTGAAAAAAAGTTTTCCCATTCTTCAAGATGTGAAAATCGTTCAATAATACCAGTTTGGTTTTCTCTAGTAGTCGAATGGAGAAATTTCCGATTTCTCGGAGTTTCGACGAGCTATTTCCTCGATTTTATGAGAGGAGTTTATTCAATAGTGTAGGCGATAAGTGTCGAAATGAATAAGGGGATCCTTGCACTTTTTGATGGAAGAAACGAGGTTGTAGAGGGATAAAAATGGTCAATGTGTCTCCAAGAGGTGCATCTACTTCGCGACGTCAAAAAACGCGCCCGTATTTTTTTTTCATGATGTTTGTGTTAAAGTGATCTCCAACATCTCATTCTGAGCGAATAAAAGTCACTCGAATACAATCTCACAAGGTACCTAATCGCAGTCTACTTGCCAACCCTCATAAATATAGGTAATTAGGTTTCTAAAGTAATAATTGCCCATAAGACCGGGACTACTTTTGGAAAGTCATGAAAAACTAACAGCCCACCTGGTGAGCTGCTCGGAGTTGCCTTCATTAACCTTGTTAATCGAGGCAAACAGGAAACCTGTTTTATGGGAGTCACTTGTTAGCAGTATTAATTTTTGTTAAAGTTTTGTAATTTCTAAGTCCCCCCTTTATCATACTGAAATTTTTCCAAGTCCCCCTCTTATCATATATAGCTCAGAAGACGAAATTTTTCCAAGTGCCACGTTTTACCGGACGGCGCCCGGCGTCTGGCGCTTGTCATTTGTGTAAAATACTAAACCACTTGTCTGTGGAGAAAATATGTTAGCTCCTGCCTCAGCATTCCTTTATTTTGTATGGAAAATTGAGAAAGTTAAACTTGTGTCCGTCATTCGAGTTGAACGTGATCGATCGAAAATCTCCAGAGATTTTCCTTTTCTGAGACAATTTTACTATATTGGACAGGGGAGCCAGCGATAAACTTGATGTCTTACAAGAGATGGCAAAAATAGTGGTCCAAATGCCCTGGTGGAATATATTTTGATGGTAAACTGTACTACATTTGGAGAATGAATGAAATCAGAACTCGTCTTTATAGTCTTCCTCACATTACGTAAGCAATTCTTTTTTGAGTTTTCTACACCAACTCGTATGGGAGTACCCAAAAACAAGTTAATCATAATATCTAGGTATATTTTTTCGTCGCTAAAATTTCAGCAGTTGGTCGTAGACACATGCGAATGAAGTCCATGTTTTTTTTTTTCTTTGAAAGCGTGACTACGTAGACCGATTGCTACATTTTTTGCGGTCAACGTGAATTTGTTCCCTAAGATCTAAAAATAATCATAATGTATGGACAATAGGTTAATAGATCCATTTTATTGTAAATCTTGTGTAGAATAGTTTTGAACTGAGGCAACTTTACTTGCCGAGCTTGCCGAGGAAGAGGAGTTTGGAGTTTGTGATTTCTGAACTGGACAAGAATCAGCAAAACGCACACAATGTTAGGCGCTATTTCACGTTGTATTGTATGTTTTCTGTTGTTTTCGTTCCCAGCCCAAACGTTACCTGCTTTCTACAGCAGTTCGGCCACCACGTTGGCCACGATTAGATTTTTAATTATCAGTGTTGCCAAGTTTATAGAATCGCGTGGTTTTCTCGAGTATTATTTTTGAAAAACGAAAACGACGTCGAAAACGTGAACGAGCTGCTTTGACGTCGACGTAAGGTTAACTCAACTGAATGGTCAACAGTTAAATCTAGATCTAACCCTGCAATTTCATATCTAACTTTAAAGTTAATTTGTGAACCAAACGACAAGTTTCGTTTGAATAAGAATTTGGGAATGAAATAGGACATCGTCCTGTCAAATTTTTGGCGTTTTATTTCAAACTTTCAAGCATGGCTCTGTCTGGCTGTAAGCTACTTAGCACCGTGAGTAAATACGTTATATCATTTGTTACAATCATCTTGATAAAGTGTAAAAGTACGATATTTTCGATATTAATTTACAGACTGTCAGAAATGCGTCCGCTTTATATAGCGTGAAATCAAAATTAATCCACTCTAATGCTGCGCTATTGAATGTAAGTTCTGAATAACATTGACTTTGCATGAAAATTCCATCATCATTTTTTCGTCTCTGTAATTCAAGTTGTACGACTTCACCAATAATCTGAATCATTGGATGAAATATGAAGTTGAATTTGAGCCTTATGAAGTCGAATACTGTTTCAACGAGAAATATTTTAATTATAGGCAGGATTAGACGTATCAACTGATAAGAGACGGAAATGCACTCTCATACCAGGAGACGGAGTAGGACCAGAATTGGTTCACTCTGTATTGGAAGTCTTCAAGGTGATTTCATTATTTTTCCAATATTTCGTGACTTATGCTCGTTTCACTATCAAAATCTAGCTCACATTTGTTTGTTCCAGGCTGCTCAAGTACCTGTAGAGTTTGACATGTTTTTCCTATCCGAAATTCAGCATACGTTAAGTGCTCCTCTGGAAGACGTCGCCGCGTCAATATCAAGAAATGGGATTTGCTTGAAAGTAATAAAACTTTCGCTGTCTCCAGTGTTCAATGCTCAAACGTACTGGACCTCATTTTATATTTATTTCTACTTAGGGAGTGCTTACCACACCAGACTACAGTAGAACAGGGGAATTGCAAACTCTGAATATGAAACTAAGGCGTGCTTTAGATTTGTACGCCAATGTGGTCCATGTCAAATCCTTACCTGGTGTAAAATCTCGTTACGAAAATGTGGATTGTGTAATTATCCGCGAACAAACAGAAGGAGAATATTCAGCTCTAGAACATGAAAGTGTGAAGGTGCCTACGTCGAAACATTTATACAGCATTCCAAAAATACCGGAAATACCGACTAACAGATGTTTTTCTTCTAGGGAGTTGTCGAATGTTTGAAAATAGTTACGGCTAAAAAGTCCCAACGTATCGCGAAATTTGCGTTCGATTACGCGATCAGAAATAATCGCAAGAAAGTTACCGCCGTTCATAAAGCGAATATAATGAAATTAGGAGACGGCCTTTTTATGAAATCGTGTCAAGAGGTTTGTTGAACCTTATTTCTCTCATTTTTTATGTTTTCATTCTCATCTAATTTCGTAACCCGTTTTTTCAGATTAGCAAATTATATCCCAAAATTGAATTCGAAACTATGATAGTTGATAATTGCACCATGCAAATGGTTTCGAATCCTCACCAATTCGATATCTTAGTCATGCCTAATTTGTATGGTAATATTATCGATAATTTAGCTTCGGGTCTTGTCGGTGGTGCAGGAATCGTACCTGGTGCCTCTTATAGTCCGGATTGTGTTGTGTTTGAACCGGTAAATATTTTCCCAAATAATTCGCAAACTTGGGCAATAATGGATAAAAAATTATTTGAATTCTGTTTTTAGGGTGCGAGACACTCGTACGCTGAAGCGGTGGGTAAGAATGTGGCGAATCCGACCGCTCTTCTTCTTTGTGCAGCTAAAATGTTGACTCATATTAATTTGCAATACTACGGTGACATGATAAGAAACGCTGTCAATTCAGTGTTGAAAGCTGGAGTAGTAAGTAGTTCAGACGACTTTTTAATTTTTAGTCGCTTGCTGAAACGTTAGGAAAACGAATTTTTAAATTCAAATTTTGGATTGGCATTCGTGTTTAAATGTTTAATTTTCATCTGCATCATCTGTTCAGAATTGGATCATGACATAAATTTAGAGATACAAAAAATCAACATATTTTACTTCTAAATTTAGACATTGACTACGTTTTCTTTAAAGAAAATTTTTGTATCGAATCTATAGTTCTAGTTCAATTACTGACATTCCAACTTCCAATAACTTGTTTCGATAATCTTGGTAGATTCTACTGAATTTGTTAGAAAGAAAAGATAGATTCTAATTTTTATCTAAATTTTCTTTCTTTTCGTTCTTTCAGATAAAAACAAAAGATATTGGAGGACATGCTACGACAGATGAATTTACTTTCGCAGTCATTAACAATTTGAACACTCAATAATCTCAACAGTGGGTTTCAGCTTGGATGATATTTCCCATGTTTCATTTTAATTTTCGACTTTATGTTCCTATAGTTAACCATTTGACTTGTTGCGTTGATTGTAAGTAACATATTAAGGACGTTCTACGTGTACTCGATTGTATTTCATCTCATCTTTCGAGTGAAAATTTAGTCGTAAATCGTACTCATTTTCCGAACCAGAAGAAATCATCAATTATTGAAATATACATATTAGTAAATGTTGAAGGACACGTTTCTTAATTTTTATTGGTAGAAAATTTTGCGACCACTTCGCGTTCTAGACTTCACTATTGGGTGGCTGATCTAAAATCTGAATAGCGGAAGTTGGAAAAATAAATGATGGAACATTGTCGAAGGTAGAGGAACTTCCCATACTCAAATGGTATGGTGCTCATTTTAAGCGAGAGTCGGAAAATACAGTGGGCGGCCTCCAAAATTTTCACTCACATCAGCAAAAGTATCTATTTTGCGCAGCATCTATACCTTTATTTCTTGAGCCGAAGGAAGTTTCGAAAAAAACGTTTGTGAAGATAGTTTTCATCATTGAAAGCTTGACAAGACAGAGACGAACAAAGTTTACTGTTCTGTAATTTGTGTGGAAAATGACCTTGAATGTTTGTGATTGGGAATTGTCACAATGCTTTGAAAATTACCCATGTTACTGCCATTTGTCGATTTGTCCTTTTTTGATCTTTATATAGTACAAAATTTACTTCTTTTGACATAAACTAAGGACAACTTTTTAGCCGATCATATTGCTGGTTTAATATTGTCAATGGACTTGATTTGTGGTCAGCTTTGGAGCAATTTCTCATTGGAAATGAGTATTCGATCCAAGACTTTCGAATATTTTCTATTTCTTGAAATATTAAGTGTCCTACCAACCGTGCTGAAAACCAATTTTTAGTCAATGTGAAAACTATAGAGTGAAAACCAATCAGCTGAAGTACGATGCGATGTGTCAAATGTTGAAGTTGAAAGTTGAAGCAAAATGTTGTCGAGGAGCGCTACGATCGCACGTGACGGTTTATAATCAAAAATATCAACAGCCATGGATACTGCGATAACAATAATAACGATAACACAAAAACCGACCGCAAGCGTGGCAAAATTGTAAAATTTCAGAGGCAAATGGCAAATTCTCAACGCTCAAATGGGCTTATCTAATAACCATCATGTATCGTCCTCAACAACTTCATCTATTAATCTAATTTCAGCATCGATCAAACTTTAAGCTCAATTTGATCCCACCATGTTCAAAATCGAGTCCTACATTACGTCCATAATATTGGCGAACGCCGATCGATACATCAGAAATTTTAGAAAACAAGATGCCCAGGTACATATTTAGTTTTCGGACTACTCATTTCTAATAATTCGTTTGTACCTACTTACCCGGTTCGGTCTTTGTAGGTATCATTATGGGAAGGCGAAGCTACGTTTCACAACATCGATCTAAATGTTGAGGCTCTGAACGAAGAATTTCAGACACCTTTCCTAGTGATGAGCGGTTATATCCACGATCTTATTATTCATGTTCCTTGGACAAAACTGGTATCTGAACCCGTAACCATAACTGTGAACACTATAGGTGATTAAAATAAATACAAATCTCAAAATTGCTTGAATAAGATTCGAAAGTGTCTTTCTTATTGATCTGCCCGTCGATCTACAGAATGCGTTATGAGACTGAGGACCAAAGAAGAAAGGGTTGCTGCCTCTTCTCGTTCAAGACCCTCAAAAATAGAGTATGTTTTGCGAACTTTTGATGCTCTTATGCTTCGATAATTCGTTATAATTTTTGCTTTCCATTCGAGCAGAGACCGATCTGTTGAACAATCACCATCGTCTTCCTACACCTCCGCTTTGACGAGTAAAATAATGAATAATTTGTCTATTCGCTGCGAAAATGTAATACTGAAAGTAGTAGAAGAGGATATTGTATTTTCAATGAACATTGAGAAATTACAATTTGATAATGTGAACGAATCGTGGGTTCCTGCCATGATAGGTGAGACCGACCACAACCATCGTATTGTCATCGACCGTTGCACGTATGGATGTAAATTTATTCTTTCGACTTTCAGATCTCAATGTTGATAAATTGCAAACGAGAAAGTTAATCACCCTATCTGGATTAACTATTTGTCTCGATAAACAAAACTCATCCGGCAGGATCGAAACCTATATGGTAATACAAATTTTACTGTTCATTCACAATCTAGAACTGCCAAAAATTGACTATTTTACGTGTATTTTGTAGAATATTAATTCGAATCAATGAAAGTAAGAGTCGAAATATCTGCACAATTTAAGGACAATATGAAGTTCCGCCTAGTCGAATTCAAAAAAGAATTCTAAACTACCGGTACTCATTATTAACTTTCTGATCATGAAAATGGATTTTTTTTGTGCCGGACTTCATTCTAAAATTTTAAAGCAAAGAGAGTAATAAAAAACCTTAGCAAGCAAGCAACTCTCATGCCTTCAAGAAAATTATGTAAGAAGGATTTTCTTTGGTAAAACTGGAAAAATAAAATATTTTAAACATTATCGATGAATTTGGTCGTTTAGCTGTAGAGCAATAGAACCGGTGAATGGATTTTTCTCAACCCAGCCGGAGTACCAATATTGATGTTCAGTTAGAATGAATTTTCTTGATAGCATTGGATCATAATTAATGATATGACCTCGAACTACCTACAAAATTGTTCTTGTGTTCTTTACTTTTAAGGAACCACTGCTGTACAGGTGTTTGATACATATTCGATTATTAAGAGGGTATCATCGTGGATATACCAAGTGCCCTGTTTACTTCCACTTTGATATTTTATCAGAAAAAATGTCATTCACATTCTCCGAACCGCAAGTAATTGAAATTGATTAAAACTTGAACCACTACAATTTGTCTGTTAAATCTGGAGATTTCTCATTTCAGATACCGATGTTATTGAAATTGTTATTGATTATCTTGGGTAGTGACGACGAATACACAACTCATCAAAGAGATTGTACTCTATTAACAGGAGACGCTTTAGCTGTGAGTGGTAGTACTGATGCTCTGTCTGAAGTCGAAGCAAATGGTACGAACAAATTCTTTCTTTTCAGATGAATCTCTAAATTACACTTTGTGGTTCTGACGTCAAATTTTACGTACATTCAACATCTCGCCCTCGGCGTATACTGTAAAATTTGACGCAGTTCATCGAAATTCCCGCTTGTCATTTCTTAACTTTGTAAATTACATGAATATACTTACTTGATTATTTGCGTTCGTATACCTTAGCCAATGATGCATCGTGGAGTAATTGGTTATGGAATATGGTACCCGCCATTTTACCTCAAGATGAAGGAGATGTAGTAAATCAACAAGACATAAATCCTACGTATCATGTAGGATTTTGTATCAAAAATCTGGAATTGAATATTAAAGTAAAATTTGTTGGTCCTTCGTTCAACTTTGCGATAGACTCTCTCCCTATAAATGGATTTCTCATTTAGGTATGGAATAACAGACCGAAAAATAAAATGAAGCAAGAGTTTAGAACAATTCTCGAATCAAAACTTGTCGGTTGCTTTTATCAAATGATGACAAGGAGTAACGAGTGGTTTAATGTGCAATTCGGCGTAAATTACATCAGTATCGATATTCCCACGAGTGGATCTGAGAATAGGATCGTAAGTCTTCTTCTGAACGTGTATTTTTGGTAAAAACTTATAAAAAAATGTTATTGTAATTAATTTTTTTGTCTATTAGAACCAAGTTATACGCTGTGGTGAGGAGAAATCAGAAGATTTCTCGAAGGAAACATTGTTCAACGATAATTTTGAATTTGCTTATGTGAAAATGCATCGAAAAGTAAATATGGATGTTGTGCACAATTCAGATGAAGGAGTCGGTGTTGAAGACAAATATGATTTCATGTATAATATTGAGTTTTCTTTGGACGCGCATTTGAATTTTTTGACTGGTTTGTTATTCAAATCTTATCAGTATCACTAATGTCCTGTTCACCGTTTGTATTTACGTTTGGTTTCAATTTTGTAGAGAAGGTTTTACTCGAGAGGAGTTCGGCTTTTGCCATTGATTATGTGAAAAGCAGTGCTCGTAGAACCGCATCAGATATTGGGGAAAATCGCGTCATGGATGGGAGGGCGAATATTCATCATAGTGATATCGAGTGTGAAATCGAGTAAGAAAAATCATTTTATCAGAAGTATCACTTTTTTTGCGAATCTAACTGATTTTTTTGTATCCCTTCAGGAAACCAAAGAAGTCAGTCCTATTAAGATTAATTTTAAATACGAGCGTAACAAAAATCACCTCTGATTTTTTGAACAGAATAACTTATCTTCATAAAATTATTTCGTCTAGTGAAATCCTAAGTTACCACGAGACTAATTCAGGTAAACCTATGCTGTATTTAGAAGTATAAATTACGAATCATTTGCTGAAGATTCCCTTCCACTTTTCAGGTCTTGCAAACCAACGATGTGATCAAAAAGTTACATACAAAACACAATTCGTCTTATTCAATTTATCCGTCGAATTCCACGTTCCTTCTACTGCCAGTATTATTTCGGTATTGAATTGATTCTCTTTGAATTTAAGATTGACCATTGATGGCACATGGCTGACATTATGCCAAATTCTTGACAGAACAACAGACCATGACCACTTTTTGAAGCTTGACCAATCAAAACGCTTAAAAAATGGCAATATTGTGCCATTTGTTGTAAAAATGGCATTGCCATGGTATTGACAAAATTTTTTCCGGCTGGGTCTTTTATAGAATATGATCTTTGAGGGAGAAAGCTGTCGGCATTTGTGTGAACGAAGTTGCCCCGATCATGAAAATAAAGTCGACTCAAGCCCCTCGTCTTTTTTTATTCTTATATCGATTCGCCAAGCCTGATTATTTCTTTGGTTTGTGTATCTCTTAGAGTTCGTCCAGAAAGGATTGTAAGTTTTCTGACATTCCGGAATCATTTTCCTCTTGCCACTCAACACCGATTTTCAGCGTCTTCTGCAAACGCGTCGACGGTAAAGTAAATACTTCAAAAAATATGCGAATCGTCGATGTCAAAGTGAGTTCGATTTGATCTTTCTCTTCATAAAATTATCAATCAAAATTTTTCTATTTGAATTGAATTTGACAGACTGCAGAACTTCTATGGTCCTTGATACAGTCGAATCGAACGTATACTCTTATCCAAAGCGAAAATCTAGAGTGGAAAAGCTCCAAGAACTTGGACAATCGTTTCTTGGACGTCCGAGTCGATCTAAGTATGTGAATGATTGCACCCTAATACTATTCAAAACACGGGCTTCGCTAACTATCGTGTATGTTACAGGAAATATACTTTTCAAATCATCTAAACCAAATATTTTGCTCGCGTACTACATCAGTAATTATTTGCTCTATACGTTTTGGCATTCTGATGAAAGGAATATTTATTACTCGAGAATATTCTTCTCATCGCTGATTGACGATGTTCTTATACCTGGTAAAGATTTAAAATTTTGTGTATTAGTGTAGGCTGAAGTGCAGAGATAGTTTGATAATAATTTAACTAATATTCGCAGATAATGTGGTACTGGAACTAAATGTCGAAACATTAACTTGCACCCATCAGTCATTCAAAGAAACTTACGCTTACGGTTTTTCGGTCAATCGTTGTAAAGCTTACGCCAATAAAGTGACTAACGATATTTCAAAAAGGATTCTCATCTTTACTGTTCAGGGATCCGAAACTGTTTTTGATCCTATCAAACGTGAGTAGTAGGCGTTGATGATAAATAGGAAGAAGACTTGATATTTTCACATTTTACCTCAAATCTCCTATACCGTTGAGTAATCAAAATTTTTGTAATTCACCCTCGCCCCGTCCTTCAAAGTCGACATTTTTCAAGTCCTCCTCCTGATTGATATTGGTTGAAATTCTTTCAAGACTCCTCATTTATATACTCACATCTCTGAGAAAAAGAAGTACCTAGAGTAAGTCAGATCTCCTATCCCCCTCGGAGTTATAATCTCTCCTGTATTTCTTTTTTGTTCCGTAGTACGGTTACAGCGCAGCAAAAATACCGACGAAGAATGTAGTTATCCCAACTACATTGAATTCGTTGTCGAAAATATCAAACTGTGTTTGGATCCGATAATTTATTCGTGGCTGAATTACAAACCCATACCGAACGTGTCCAAAAAGCCAGTTTCGAAAACAAATAAAAGTATCAAAGATAGTGTATTAACGAAGTAAGTTTTTCATTTTTTCTACCAAGTTGTCTTCTCCGCCTTTGTAACTCGTGTACATCTGTCAAACAGAAGTGCTCCTAGTCGTAAAGTCTCAGACGCAAGTAGTGGAAGTCACGGTCGGAAGCACGGAGGATCGTTTCCGAAACCGAAGGAGTCGATTCATAGCAGCGGGGAGCCGGAGATTCAGTCTCCTATCGAGGGAACCGAGACAGATCCTTCAGACACGTTCCAAATATCCGATATAACACCTCTTCCCAAAGTAAAGAAGGTATATAAGAAGACTGTCCTTTGTGGAACTTGTATTGAAGTTGTAAAAAGAAACGACCTTGAATTATTTTTTGTTAGACTTTTCTCCAATACGTAGCGTCAGAACTGCATAATTGGTGCACGTACGCCATCCATGCTAGAATTTCAAGTGTAACAGTTTACCTTCCTACTATACAAACAGAGTCGAATTTATCTGAAGACTGCGATTTAGAACGAACTTTGATCGATACGTTGCGAAAAAATTCTTCTCAAAATATTTCGGCAGGAGTTTTGGTATTTCTCCTAAATTCGTTGAAAGTGAAGTGTGATTTTCCCAGCAATTTATTTGACGAATTAAATTCGAATGTACTACTGTCCGTACATAAAAACGTATGGTCTGTTGGTGAGTAATCTGTTCCTAGAAATATTGGCAAATTAGAAGAAAAACTGAATAATTTTTTTGTATTTTTGTAGACAAATTAACCACCCCGTGGGATGTATCAATCAAAGACGTGCGTATAAGTTCCTTGTCGGCAAAAAACTCTCACCGCTCTCTTCTGAAACCTTTTTCAGCTGACTGTTCTGTCGGAGTTTCTTTTCGTAACCTTGATGCCGACGACCATATAGCCACATTGTGTGTGCATTTTCACTTTCAACCTTTGTTTGCTGATTTAACCAAAAGACAAGTAATTTATTAATTTAAATGTATAGGTAACCTGTTGTTCCTCTGATGATGCCCTAATTCTTACTTTTTTTGTAGGTTTCATTGGTTTCCAGTGCAGTGGACCTGTTGAATAGTTTATTGTACGACTCTGGAAAGTGTGATTTTATGGCGATCGCTCCAGAAGAATTGTGTTCAAGATCACCTTCGACAGATACAACAGAACGTGGTAACAATTTTGAAGTGATATTGAAAATTGGTTGAACCGTATGAAAGAATTTAGAAAATGTGTTCCCAGATCCGACGAGAAAACTTACTGGGTGGATTCAGTGGACGTTTACGAAATGTTCGTTGAATATTTATCATGAGAATGGACTCGAAATGGCGAAATTATCGGTAGAAACCGAGGATTCTATCGTATCTTTGGAGTTTGATGACGTTTTTCATAAATTCAAAATTAAATTAGCTACGTTTGGTATCTATCATCATGTGAAGTAAGTAATCATGTTCAATTTCGTCTAAATTTACAAGTACAAGTACTTATCACAAAATTTTCCTCGCAGATTTGCTGACTCCTCTTCATGGAGCAGTGGACCATTTTGCGGTGCTGTCATCCAAAGATCCTATTCACAACCCTTCAGTGCTGTTAAAACGGCTGAGGATGATATTGACGATCGCTTTCTATCGGTCACAATTACCAGAGCTCGAAGCAGCAATTTAAATTCCCGTCTATCATCGAACGCGTGTTCAGATATTCAAGTTCGTTCGCCTCACAGAACTAATCAAGTTTTGTAATAAACTAAAATGCGTACCATTAATGTTTCGTGTTACATTTCAGATTCCTCTTTCTTGCGATCGTTATGTCACTGAGGTAATTTTCGATATTTCTCCAATCGATGTCATAGTTCCTTTTAGTATTTTGAATAAGTTCGTATCAGTTTTGAAACCCTTGATAAACCGGAGTAAGGTGACTTCTGGTAGTGATGCACATCTTGCCGAAACACGAAATGAACATGTTAACGCATTCCCAAGTCTTCCTTTAATTTATTTAAACGTTCCTGTATTACGGATTTTTGTTCCTCTGTCGGATTATTCGACTACCAATTCTAACCCGAATTTTGATACTGTTATTTGTGAAGTAAGTTCATCGCGTCATTTATCAGTGCTCAATTTTGTGTTTTCGTTCAGTAATTTTAAGAAAACGTCTCGTAGATGTGCAGAATTGTTGTTGATTGTCAACCGAAAAATCCTATTTTGAGGAAAGAGAGTCGTTCAAAAACCTTTCAGTCGCCCCCTGGAAAGCGATACGCCGCTATAGAACAGAAATCGCAAGGTCAACAATACCAATTGTTTAGCGAGTCTGTATCTGTGAAAACTGGTGAGTAAAAATGGATGGAGTTTGAAATTCATATTTGAGATCGTGCGTTGAAATTTGGTGATATTGTTTATAGGATCATGGTTGGAAATCGAACAAATCATATTTAGGGAGCAATCGTTGGTGAAAGAACCGCCTTCAGTGCTCGAAAAGAATCCGGCAGTGATGTGGAATATGGGATTTAATCCAGGAAATGATAAAAACGATCAAAATAATTCATCTTGTATCATATCGAATTTCACGTGTCACGCGCAATTCGCTCCGTCAGTGAGATGCTATTCTCTCAGAACTACGATTCAAGGACCTCATTTGGAAGTATGTTTCATGGTTTCATATTCTAGTCTTCTCTTTAAGGTCATATTATGTCTGATGAAACATGAACACAATTATATATCTTCATCGCAGGTGAATATTCTAACCGACCTAGAGGTTACCATTTCGCTACCCCAATTATGTTTGCTGACTGCATTGTACGACGAATACGTTCGTTTAATTTTGGCGATGTTCACGAATGAAGAAGAAGGAAATGTTTCGCCAGTTCGTTTGGAGGTCCCTTGTTATAGAGTATCTAGTAAGCGAACTAACGATAGCGGTATCGAATCTTTGGAACAAAATTCGGTTTCCTCTTCTATAATTTCTAAAAGTAAGTTGTAGCCTAATCAACTTTATTAAAATATTGAAAAAATTACAGAATCATAGAAGATAGTGATAACAGAGATAGGAGTATTTTTTGGGGGAGAGGGCATGGTCATGAATCGCAGGAAAACATGATATACGATGTTTTGAAAGTCGAATTACATTAATTTCAAGTCATTACCAAGTTGTATCTTAACAGTATGCATTTCGTTCTGAGGCTAAACATACAATCATTCTAAAATTTCTCAGGTAAAAGTGAAGCTCAAACTCCAAATGTACATCATTCAACTTCTAAATTGCTGACTACTTCAGCTTCCCTTTCTCACGCTTCGAATATTTATAAATCGTCTTCAACACTTGCATCAAAGTGAGTATCATTTTGCTCTGACGAGTGTCTGCTTCGTGAACACGGTGATTAAACAAGAGACTGTTTAAATTTTGTAGAAAAGTGATTTTCGAAGATGTATTCATCACGGCCCCAAAAATTAATATAATTTTATTCAATCAAATTGACGTCGAGTTACCAGAAAACGATATTGCGTTCGCTAATTTGTTTCTCTTCGAAGTTGTTCAACCATCCATTTGGTTCAGTAATGAAAATGGTTACCGTGGAATCCAAGTACGAATTTATCTAAAAATAGTTAATAAAATACAGCTAGATGTATTTCAGGAATATTTTAAACGCTGAATTCCATTCTAGTCTTCATTCTTTGATTGTAGCTCTTTATGTCGTATACCTTCCTCGTTTATTTTATCCCAGGCACGTTCCTCGACAATACGCTACCTACTCGTGGAGTCTGAGAGTGTAGAATTGAATTCAGCGTTCACTCGAAGACGCACTTAATTTGATATTCATTCTTCAAATCTTTCTTTGTAATGCAGGTTGAAATATTCAATGCTTCTATTCGCATGCCGGATCTATCTGCTCCAAATATTACAGCAGGTTGTGCCCCTAGTCGCGCAAATTTTCCTTTACAAATTTTAGATGCACGAAAAACGAATTATGAACCTTATTCCAAAATACCTTTTGCTTGTTTCACATTTAAAATGTTGCAGAATATGCGAAAAAGGTGGAAGGTATGTAACAAGTACTAGCAAACTAGTCTCTATTGTGTAGAAGAATAATTCGATAATTCTCATTCTTCATATTAACCAGGTTGAATGTGCTGTAGAGCAGCCTCTTTTTGTAAACTGCGAGCTAAAAATTATTCATTACGTGTTTTCTGTTATCGAGATGTGTTCTAAACAATATCGAAAGTACTCAAAATTGTTCGATGGTCTCAAAAGGTAAGAAGAAGTCATTTTTTAGTGATAATGTTATCTTGTCTAACCATTTTACAAATCAATTTTCGTCGTTTTTTCAGCAAACCTATCCCTGAAAAAAAAGTGTCGACGAATGGCTTCACCTCCAGAACTGTATACGATTCATTGAATTTTTTGTCTTCGCTAGAGTTTCGTACTAGTCGCCTCGTATTCGTATTCGAATCTACAGAAGCAGGTAGAAAAATATCGAATATTTCTCCGTAAACCTTCATTGATTATGCGCCTTTAATTGAGACCGTGGCTTGGTTTTAGCTGTATTACTAAACACCGATTCTGTGTCGATCCACGTAAAACCACCGAGTGAAATGAGAACGCAAAATGAGTCTATTTTCTTGCTATCTGAAATCAACTCGATCGCTATTTCGCTACCAAAAATCCAGTCGAAATGTCTATCCGACGTTTTAGCAAAAGACGATTGTTTCAAAGCGGATGCTAAAAAACATGATTTTCTTTCAAACCTAATTCTGCAACCATGGAGTATGAAAGTGGAAATTGCCTTGAATTGGCATCGGACGAATTCGTTCTCTAATAGGCCATCAAAATCCTTAAAAATTAATTCGGAAACTATATCGTTCAACGTTAGCCACGATAGAGTGGAAAAGTTTTCGAAAGTTATGACTCCTTACTTTGCCGAGTATAAAAAACGTTATCCTGGAAACAGAAATGGATTCGACAATGTCAACGAAGTGATCGAGAGTAAGTGCGGATATATTTATTGTGAGTATTGAATAATATTTTATAAAAACATACACGTGTCTTGATATTGCTGTGAACTATGACAGTCAGGCTAAAAAGTAATATTATTATCAGTACTAGCCAGTACTTCTGTCGTAAAGCATACGAGGGAAATGTCTGTCAGGCCCGGGTGAAGGAGGGAAGGGTGGTCTCGAGTCTCCTTCACACTTGTCCATTTGTCATTAAATTTTTTTCTCTGTCCTCAGCACGAGGGCTCAACCAGGGGCTGTGGACTAAATCAGAAAACTCTTTTATCAATATTAAAAATATTTCATGATGATGCTATTATCGATAATATCAATCCAAAGTTTTCCGTACATTGATATTAAGGATATATTGATAATGATATTTAAGATCAACAGAAAAATTAGTGTCAAAATGCCGTGTTTTGTTTTTCGGAATGGATTCCAACCACTCTCCAAAAGTTGATGTATTACCATTACCTAACATTCATAACCAGTGAATGTGTATGATTTCATCCTTACCAATTCTTCATTGATAACAACCTTATCCACTTATATTGGTTTCTTTGGTATACCTATTGTAAATTCTAATGACTAATTTTCGTCATGGCTTTATGCTTTTGCTCAATCAATTTGATAGAAGTTTGCAGGAAAAAGTGCTAGATGTATAAAAAACATAGTTTTCAATGGCTCACTTTTTTTACTTAAACCTGCTGGAACGTGGATGTATGGTAGAGGAGAGTGATTATAATGGGTACCTATGCCAAATATAGTATACCAAACAGTAAGGAGAGAAATCATTGATGAAAAATTGGCAAGTATTTGATGAAATTGTAACCCTTTGATTATGCATATTAATGGTGGTTGGAAACAGATATGATCATAATCTGTTCTACCAGGCGATTCCTGGATGCTAGTGATTGGCTACATAGGTAAGAGGAAATTATGAACAAAAGCAAAGTAACTCAGCAACCAGGCTGTTACTTGTTGCTTAGGTATACCACCAGTCGCTTCTTTTGAGCACTACACTAAGTTATCAGAATCATCAAATCAAATTGAAATCAAACAATATGCCAAACCCACTTAAAGCGCTAGAACCTACTTACTTGCTTATTTTCTTTCTTTGATATCAACATCTAATCAAGGCGCTCGACCGCCCCGCTGGACGTATTCTTGCCAAAGTAAGCAAAGAAGTAGTTTATGGTTTGATGGAAAATCAAAGTGGTTTGGTGGCAATGGAAATGTGAGTTGTGAACCCGCTGCACCACTTCCTCTTGCATTCAACCGCAAAACCACTTGACTTCTTTGTTTAGGATAGATTCAAGGTTGGCAAAAATACCTCTGGCGCCTTAGTTGAATTTGTGTGTTTTGTCACCAATGACGGTGTTTGATGTAACAATTCTGATGATTATCGCCCTTTATTATTATCGATATTACCAAAAATATCGATATGTTTGCCCACTTTCATCTGAACCAAGTTCTGTAAAAGCTGCCAAAGACCCGTAGAATAAGGTCTATTGCACGATTACGAGACATCCCTTTCTCCAAACTGGTGGCTTGTCGTGTTGCCGGCTTTTACAGTACTCGGCTCATATCACCTGCTGAATGCTGACAAGCAAATCAAAGAGGGGGAGCTGCTCAAAAGTTCAAAACTCTGTTCCTACACAATCATATCAACTTAACCTCACCGATTTCGAATGAAATTGGAAAATTGTTGTCAAACACATAAGTCTATTGCGTTTTTCTCCGATTTTTTCAGACGATGTTGTTGAGTCTTATAAGGACGATCTACGTGCTGGCGCGTTTCAATATATCAAGGTCGACGAAGATAAAATTGATTTACCATCACCGTACGAAGTTTTTTTCTGTAATCGTCGCATTCATCCATTCATGTGTTGGAAGTATCCACAGCCGCGGTATTTGACAAAATTACAAATTTATCCTCTTCTGATTGACGTATGTATTGTAATGATGACTTGCAAAACTGGAAAGACGACTGTGATAATTTTCAAATGTTCTTCAGGATTCGAACGACGAATTCGTTGAGAATAAAATTCGGTGTCAGTTGCAGTACTACGATGAAATGACCCAAACGTACGAGGCCTACGTTGCGTTCCATTTATGTGAAAATACAATTCAGAGCATACCTTTGCCGAACGAAAAACCACGTATCATCGCCGCCGAATGTTGGCGTGTAATATTGTTCGATTTTGTCGACTCACACATCAGTTATGATATAAAAATGGATATTAAGTAAATTAACATTTTAGCAATTCCCTCTTCTGATATTTTTTTGTTCTGGAAATCATGAATTTTTTCCCCTCAGGTCGTTAGTTGGGTATGTTCGCGTAGATTCTGTTTCTCAACCCTCATTTGTACCAGTAGCAAAAATGTTGGTGAATGTATCTGAACTGCAGGTGAGTAGGGAAGTATGATATTGCTTTATTCAACTTATTCAATTTTCATTCAGTGTTTTGTGATTTAGTTCCATTTTTATATTTCTTGCGAGAATGAAAGTATGGCTATTGATGACTACTTCATGGATTACATTCCTTCCGAACAATGTTTCCTTTCAGTAGCCTGTAACGACGTTAAAATCGCGGTATCGGATTTTAGATATGGTAACTGTTTACAATTATTGGAATTATGTAATTTCAAGGATGATATTCTGATCTTCATTCATCGATAATTCCTTGCAGAAAAAGTAATAAAATTATCGGGAATCGGTAAAGCAAATATGCTGAATTACGAGTACTTGATGCTACAATCCTTCATCGATCCATTCTCGTCGGAAGCTCTTATTCATTATGCTACCGGTAACTGCATCTGACCTAATAATATCGATTTTTTACCCTTCAAATTCATTATTTCATAATTTTTTTGCAGATTCAACTTGGAAACTCGCCACAAAAATGAAAACAATTCACATCAGGATAAGTCCACAATTTGTACATACTTTGTCCATGGCTCAAAGTCTGTGGGACGGGTGGCGAACGAATGTATCGTCACTTCGGATGGTGACGACGCCTTACATCATCTGCAATAACACCAATCAGTTGATAATGTTCGTCTTCTGGCTTTATTTTTGTTTTTCGGAAATATGAAAAAAGAATGATGCGTGAATGCATTTGCATGTAGGTTTCGTCAAGAAAATACGTCCAGAGAAATTCACTTGTCGCCTAATTGGTGTCATTTATTTGCCTGGTCTAATCCCGCTGTTCCGAAGTTGTTGAGATTGTCCGTATTCTGTGGAAGAAAGTAAGACCTGTTGATCGATAGTATCGATTATTCTTGAGATTATCTTTTGAAACTTTTGAACTTTTATATTCCAGACAATATACGAGCGAACCTTTTGGTATTGGATCTGCCTTTTCAGAAACAGTTATTTGCAAAAACGAAGAAGGCGAAAACTGTACGTTGAGTATCACAGTGGCGGCTCATTCGTCTGTTGTTTTTCAAGTATGTTCTTAGTTCTCCAAAGTAAATGAGTTGATATAACTCTCTCCCCGTCCATGTTAATCCTCGTAGTCTGTGTCTCAGTCTCTCTTGTTCTCTGAAAAGTTTACTTTTTTAACAGGTTGTTATTCGAGGAAGCTTGTTAGCTTACAATTTGTCGCAATCGGAAATCGATATGTGCATCATATCTCATGGCAAAAAAATGAAAAATAAATTATCCTCGGCTCAAGTCGTTTCGGCGTCAACATTGGCGAAACGTCGACTTCTTTCTTTAGTATTGCCTCTCGAACATCAGTTGGTATTTAAAATCCGTTTTGCCCCTTCCCAGAATGATGTTGGACCAGCTCAGTGGTCTGGTTTGATTTCATTAAAAACAACGCTAAAGGGTTCGAATCAAACATCATGGTTGGTTAAAAGTAAGTACGGATCGGATTAAGCGAATTCGTCGTATTTCTTGTGACATATTAAGAGACTTTTTCCATCTCTTATTCTTTAGTACCTTTGAGAAACCATAAGGAGCATTTTCAAAGCGTGTGGTGCCAACTTACGTGTGAAACCGATCAAGAATTTCCCTGTTACTTGGTGAGTAATTTTCAATAACGTTTCCACAGTCGATAAACTTTCATAACGTATCGCAATTTTAGGTTGTTTTTCATCCGTTATGTTCGGTGGTGTCGTTTTTCCCGTCGGACACTCATTTCAAAATCTTTAACGAACTCGGAACCGCCATTGATGATGCTGTTTCGAGTGAAGGACGTGTTACCGATTTACTTATACCGGATACGGTATCGCTGGATAAGTACAGCGTTGAATGTCGGAGCGAGTAAGTGTATCTGTGTAAAAAGATGTGTTTCTGAGAGATCGATCATTTGGTCAAAATTTTTCAAATTCCTCTTCTGATGATAATTGTTCCTTCTTCCGATGTCCTCTAAAGTCCAATGATCGAAAATTTTCCAATTTCTCGGTTCGGAATTTTCCGATGCCACCCTCTCTCCACACATTTACCCTTCGATGATCGAACGTTTCCAAAATGAAGGTCTCTTTTTGGTCATAACTCATAATAATATTGTATTTTGCTTTGTATGACAACAGGGAAAAGTGTCTCATTAAAACTCAACTTGAAGCCACTTCAAAACATCAGAATAACGAGGCAAAGTTCTACAGTATTCAATCATTACTAGCAGATATTGAGGCAAGTTTTGGAAATGATGATCGTTGGTTGTACTCGAATATTGAAGGAACAAATTTACCACGGACCACTGATCAGTCGAGTGAGAACGGGAACGAGCTGATTATGAAGGTAAACAATGATTTATTGAACTTTTAATTGAGCCTGTTAGATTTGCTAAACTAGTTGACAAAGTGGGGCAACACGGTGATAGTCTGTATCAAATAATTTTGCTCCTCTTTCACCTCAGGCCAAAGGTTTTCCCAGGTGGGCCTGCCCCCGTCGCTGGCTATGCACCTGATTTTCAACTATGGCTCCTGCTTCTCTTCTTTTATATGTATTTATTTGTCTCTACTGTGACTATTTTGAAATTCTGCTCTAGTGAGAATTGATTGCCATGAACAGTGATTTATTGTTAATACTGCTCCACCGAGACTGAACTTAATTCCTATTTCCCCAGCACAAACCCCAATACATTGTTTGGAGGTAGAATGCCTTTGTTCTTCTCTGTATCATTGATGAGTTGTTCTTCATTCTCATATCAACATTAAGCTTATTGTACACCTGTATCACCGAGCCAACTTTTCCAGTTCAAAACTACCATTCTTAACTCTTGCCATGTATTTAAGGCAAGACAACTTTCACTGTAACTTCTATAAACTTTCATTGTAGGTATTCAGAGAGGAACGTTTTGGATGTGGAACTCGAATAGAATTGTATCCGTGGGCCATTATCACGAACCTATTGGATCACAAAATTATATTAGCTACTTCGAACGCGGTTTATCCTGTCAAGACAAAAGAAATGTTAGCACCACCTTTATTAGAGGTAAGATATATTTGTCAAATTATTAACTTCGATACATAAGTTTCTATACCTCTATGTCTGTTTCCTGTAGGGTACTTTCAAAATCGGTTTGGTCGAGAATGAGAATAATTTCTTATCTGGATCGCTACAGTTGGCCGATGACCAATCATTTCCCATTCCAAAAGTGAGTGGTCGCATACCGATGAATGGTTTCGTTACCACGATGATTGATTGCGATAATCATGTGAGTAATTGTTTTGATTTTTTGTATCAAAATCGTTAAATGGCTCCTTCGTTTTTTTGAATTGAAGATTTAAATTTTAGGTCAGTTTTGTAAATATTACGTCGAAAAGTCACAAAGAAATGCGGATCATAAGCATCTGTTCATCGTATGTTATAAATAATAAAAGTAGCCTTAAAATTGGATATAGTGCGTGGGTCATCTGCCGTTCCGGTTCAAAATCGTCGACGTCATTTGATTTACCGTTGTCTTTAGAAAATAAATCAATATACTTGACGGCAAAAGGAGCTGACTGTGCGTAAGTGACTCATGATTATTTGAACGATCCTTAAGTTGTCCCTTCTTGACTTTTGACTAACCGGCGATCAATTGAAATTTTGAACTTGAGTGTTTCTTTCGTGTACCTTTCCAAATTTTTTATCCTGATACTTCGTGTGAGTTTGCGTATGGTGAAAAACTCACGAACCGTATGTGTTTCATTCAGTGGTCAGTCTATAACAAAGTGGTTTAAAATGGGAACTGGCGATGTGCAAATGCTACCGTATTTAATATTGACGGTGGACGGTAACGTAGCGTGCCCGGTACGTATTTGCGACCTATCGGAGAAACAACGTTATCCAGTGGTATTTTCGAATGGAAATTCCAGCGAGGCGTCCGGGCCGCAGTTACCATCCGTCTTCATGACCGCCCAGCAAAGTGATGGACAGGTGTTTTTGACGTTGTGGGACGAAGCTGTGCCACAAATCACTATCCATAATATGAGCGAGTTGTCTTTGAACGTTGTCGCGTCTAGATCTGAAAGTGGTGAGCGTTAAATTCCGCAATAGCGATGCTCGAAAAAGTATACGGCAATAAGATAATATTTTTTCATTCCTTCGCCTAGGAAACAAGACTATTTCATGTTCGGTGGATTGGAATTGGAAATTCAAGGTATCTGCTAAGTGTTCGGCGCATTTCCATACTCAGAATCACATATTAGAGCAGACCAAGAAACAGTCCAATGAGTTCCTTATGTTCGCGGTTGAAAGTAGAAAACATGTGAAACGTACGTACTTTTTTCTTTGTCTTTGTACGTTTTTCTGAAGTGTGCATCTACCAATTTTCAAGGAAAAAGAACATAAAAAATCATCTTGAAGGCAAGAAGTTGATTGGGTCCGAAACAAAATGAAGAATTTGAATAAAAAAGTGAAAGAGACCAAAGGAGAATGAGGAGGGAAAGGAATGAAAAAATTTCCCTTTTTGGGCAAATATCGGATCATATTATGTATGTCTTTCAGTATGATCATTGCTTATCAAGAGAACCATAAGCTAATTACCTGCAGGTTTGGCGTGTTATATTGTAAGCCAACTTAAGAAGTAGCACAGGTGTCGCAACCCCTAGCCCAAACACATATACAAAATATTCGATGAATACAATTCCAATAATTTTTGTTTCCGGTGAATTATTCGCGTGGAATATCCGGAATTCCCAGAGATCAGAAATTTCCAGAATGGTTTTCCTGTATTCTATTTACTCATCAGAACAAATCCACCAAAATTTCCCAATTACTTCTCTATTCTGCTCCCTTGGAATAACTCAATAAATTTCCCCAACTTCATTCTGTATTTTTCCAAGTTCCCCTCTCATAATTTATATTGTATGGCTTGTGATGTAACAAGAGTATGAGCGGAGAACAGACTCCCGTACATAACACAAACCATATAGAGAACTTGGATAACGTAACTTATCGAAACAGCAACCAAATCAAATGATCTTGCTTACTCCGGAAAAGCTTTCACATAGACATAGCCTGCAGGCCACCACCGTCCACTTCAGGGAGTACTCATGACTCTGATCCCAGTCCTACCCATTTCGATAAGACCCAGACTAGCTCAGAATAGAGGACGAATACTCACAAGAAAGGGCGTGGGTGGTCCGAGGTAGACCACAGATCCATTTTTGGTTTCACTTTTCGAGATCACTTAGGCTATAAGAAACGTTGTTGCTAGAGGAAGCTAAAGTTGCCGTCGATGTAAGCTCCACTTACTTACCAAACTTGAGAAAATAGTTCGTCGTAATCGATAATTATCCGTGGCTTTGATAGAAGAAAATAAACTAGGCTCATTCACGAAAAACGTGGTGAACGGAGAGAAAAAAAAAAAAATAGGACAGCTAGAAAATTTAGAAAGCGGGTCGAAAAGAAGGGGAAGACGAATAACGTTCGTAGTAAATTTTCGAATCATAGTATTATTTATTATTTATTTCGGAGATCTAGCTTCGAGTTAGGTATCTGTGGAAAATCTGCAGAAAAAGGACGAATGCAGAAAAGATCGATGCCACACATTTATTGGACTCGGAATAAATGAAATATTCATAATTAAACTTCTATAAATATAAATGAGGCTAACTTGAAGTACGATGGTAAAACCGTCGCTTGAAATCTCGTGTCCAGATCACGCGCCGCACTTCTTCAATCCATAAAACGCACATTTTTTTTTCACATTTTGACAACCGGAACACTCGAATCACGTATAAAAATTCAATATTTTACAAAGGATTGCGAAATATTTTTCGACTTTTTCTTGAATCTCTCGAAGAAAAAACACAAACGCACTCCTCGAGCCATCGTCGGCTCATCAACCGTCTCCCTATCTCCATTTCCCTTTCTCCTCTTTAATTCAACTTCGTTTATCCGATCAGCGATAAGGTGGGAGAATTGATAAGATGAAAACGAAAAAGTTTTCGTTTGGTCAGGGTAGAATTATTTGTTCGATACACGTATACGAAGAGAAAAAAAATAACGATATCGACGGTGATGTAGAGAAGAAGGAGAAAGAGAAAAAAAAATTCTTCTTCGATTTTCTTCTTCTCATTTATTTTCAGATTCGAATCATGGCCTAAAAATAAACTTTAGTCTTGTGGACCTGCTGTTATTTCTCACTGCCCCCTCGAAGATCTACTGATTAATCCCCCTTGATTAATTAGGGGATTCTTCGAAACATTTGTCTGTGAAATTCAGGCAGTCTACTGTAAGAATATTATTTGGTGTGATATGTGATCATGGACATTCGGTGGCACTCGTTGTTCGTTGGAATCCATTTTGTATGACACGAAACAAGTAAAACAAAAAAAAAAAATACAAAAGAATATCTATATCTGATGCAATGCAATCGTATCACAAGTAGAGCAGAAGAGAAAAGAAAGAAAGAAGAGAAAAAAAAACAACAACAACCAAAAATACTTATAAATAATAAAAAAAACAATCTGCCACATAATACAAATAGAGATATAAAGATATTCATATCACAGGAAAAGAAAAAGAAAAAAAGAATTTTAATTTATAACAGTAACAGAGTAAAGATAAGTAAAATTGGAAAACAAAAATCTTGAACTGAGATGAAAGAGAGAGGAGAGAAAGAAGAAAAAAAAATATAAATTTTCGTATGATACAAATATTCATTAAAAAAAAATCATAATAATTTCTTCATTTCTCTTTCGAATCAAGCCGAATCGGAACCGTCAGATGCGAAACTGACCTTTTTTGTTTTTGTTTTTCTTGTCGACTTTTCTGTGTCGGAGCAGTCAGATTTGAACCCAATCGATGTTTCTTCTTTCATCGATTTTTCATAGATGTCGTATTTTCTTAGCGGTAATTTTCGATATTCTTCCTCAAATTCGTTGAACTCTCTTCGAATCAATATGTTGTCTTCTATTTCTCTTGATGGAGAACTCATTGAAACTGGCATATCTCGGAGCACTCCATTGATAGCAATTTTCTTGAAAAGATAGGGTTTCTGCGCGCCATACAGCGATGCCGATACACTTCCAACTTTATTTTTTCGAATATATATTCGAAGGATTGCTTCTGTCCACTGTTCGACTCGGGTTCTGAAATAGTCCCTACCTTGGCCCCTCGAATCAACTATACTTCCCCTTACACTTTTACCATACTCCTCCAAGTGAAGGTTAAATTTTTCGGATGATTCTGCCCCCAGAACCATCACTCGACCTAAGGTATCATCTTTAATCACCACTGGATGGATCTTGATCAGTCGACTCATTTGTTGTTTTGAATTATCTAAAACACGAAATCCAATTTCCCTTCGGAACATCTCTGCCTCGATATCTTTCATCGTCGTATATTGTAGGGTGATTCCATGAGTATCCTTCCCATTCAACTTCGGAGCAAATCTTCGTATTAACGGGAATCTACATTTCCTGTAGTTCTCAATAAACGCTGCCGTCACGTAATCATGATTACTGGACAGGTCAAGCACTATCGATCCTTCGTGTTCCATTGACTTCTCTTCTCCGAACCATACTCGGATTTCGGGCATCAACACTTTAAAAAAAAATTGATGCTCGAAAGCTGACGCGTCAATGATCTTATACTTTTGTGGTCCTGCTTCGAAAAGGCAGAGTTTTCGAGTTCCTTTCGACAATTCCAATTGTAGCGTTTCCTTCGCTCTGTCAGCGAACGTAACTTCCCTCCAATTTCCCTTTCGATTATCTATAGTCGAATCATTTTTTAATCTGGGACTCGGCTCAATCCTTGACCTGGAAGTCGATTCCTCTTTTGAACAGTGGGCTACCGGTTCATTCGAATCAGTTTTTTCTGTGGCTCGTTTCGACAATTTTTGACTTTCTTCATTTTGAAGGACAGATGTATGGATTTTTTCGAAAGTTGTGTTAATGAACCATCGTAGCACTTTCAGATCTATCATTTCTTCGGCATGTTCGTTTAGTGTAGTTTCAATGTCTAGAAAACCTGGACACTGCGGATGCATCCATTCGACTCCTTCGACTACGTTCATTACACAATCCTCAATTTTAATTGTGGTCACAAACACCGGGCATATGTGAATCTTCACGTCCTCATATTTCGACTTAAGGTTCCATTTCGACATTGCTAATAGTTCGAAAGCTGCCTTGGGGTGCAGCTCATGAATATGCTGTTCTACGCAGCGACTGTAGACCTTCGGTAGCCGAAGTGCTAATGATCCCTCAGACAACCGTTTGAACTCAGCTGGGAGTTCTTCTCCAAATAATTCGAATGACTTCTGGTAAAATTTCGATATTCTTACTTCATCTCGTATCAAGGCTCCTTGACTGTATAAGTGAAAGTTCTTGACAAACTTCGACATATTCTGTAAAGATATACAACCAGTTCTAAGTTAATAATGTTATTCTACAGGTACATAAATAATGAAATTATATCCCCTGTCTTTCGAATTGTTGATTTACGGCATATATATATTTTTTTTTTTTTCAGTTGGATAATATAGCCTTCTTGGCCAGCCTATCTGCCTCATTATTATTCTGATCGAGGTGATGACCTTTAATTTTGGTGAACATCACTTCTTTCAGGCAATTTGCAGCTCTTTCTAGCTGCAAATAGACGAAATCATTTGGACGACTATCAATCGAATCAGGATTAGACTTGCTATGCCTTGTGGCTCTACTGACCCTAAAATAATCCACTAGAAGTTTACAATCAGTGCGAATTTCTACCTGGTAAAATCCTAGATCTTTGGCTATATTTAGTGCCCTAAATGCTGCGAAGATTTCCGCCTCATTGTTCGTATGTTTTCGCGGTAAAGTTGGGAGTCTTTCAGATTTATTATATTTGCAATTCGGACCAAAATAAATCCCTATTCCAGCGAGACTTTCCTTGTCGACACTACCATTTCCAGTGCAAGCTCCGTCGATATATATTACTACTCGTTTTTCGAAAGTTCGAGTCCAATCGTCTGCGGTCTTATGGAATTCTATCGAAGCATCTTCTAGTTCCCTAGTTATAATTTTTACTCGCGAATTTTCCCAAAAATAGAAAAGTTCTTTTCGAATTTTTTCTTGAAACTTGAGCGGACTTTCCGTTCCTTCGAATTTTATGTTGTCAACATTCCTATGAATGTCGATCGTAACTGACCCTACTTGACGGGCTGCTTGGGTTAATCTAGGACTGCGTCTATAACCAGCATCTCTTTCAATGTGTTGATAAGCTTCTTTAAGCTCTTTTCGACTCTCTTCTTTTTCGACGACTGTCTTCCTCCCTTTTTTGGGGGGAAGTAGAATTTTGTGAATTCTATGATTCTCTTTCGGATCTTTGAAGCGAATAATTGGTAATTCACTAGAGATTTCTTTTCGATACTGTTCGTCGACTTTTAGTTGATGGTTTTTCCAATTTCTAAATCGAGTATTTTCTGGCTCTTCCTGAGCTATGTCTGGGAGCCGAACAATATTTCGAATATTGTGAACTTCATCCGGAATATCTTTCGATAGGAGGCATCTCAATCGATACTGATTTCCATTCGTAATTTCAACGACTTTATATGGAGCCCTATATTTCCAGGTTAATTTTGCAGTATAAATATTTGCTTTGTCAGATTGTTCATGACCCTTGAGTTTCACGAGATCTCCAACTTTAATGATTGATTTCTTTTTCGATCGTCTATCTACTCGCAACGCCTGTTCTCTTGTTCGACGAATAGCAATTTCGACTTTTTCTTCAATATCGAGATCTCCTCTAGGTAGTTTGAGGATCTCAGCGAGTTCGTCTTGAATCGGTTCCTCAAATTGAAGCTCCCACGGTGTTGATAGAGTGACCGTGTGCTCCATTCGATTGATAATCGTCTCGATTGTTGACAAATGTTCGAACCATCGATTATGTGGGTTTCCAGCTATTTTTAGCCTCAGCATATTGCCAATTCGACCAATCATGCGTTCAGCTAGGTTCGACTGTGGATTATATGGACTTATATGTCTTGCCTCAATTCCCAATTCCTTCATTCCATTATAATATTCATTGGAAATGAAGCATTTTGCATTGTCACTAATGACATTCGAAACAGAGCCAACTTCCTTAACGTAATTAGCCATATGTTTTAGAACTTCTCCTGTCCCCACCTTTCTAGTTGGATAAATTTTTGTAAATCTTGAAAATCCGTCGTACACGACCAAAACATATTTATAACGATGATTACTTGTTGGAAGGGGGCCCAAGTGATCGATAAATACATAGTCCCCTTTCTTATTAATTTCGATATGTTCTGAGGCTGGGATTGAAGCTTTCGCATGATTTTTCATGGCCAGACATAACTGACACCTCGAAACATAATCTAATATTTCAATCATCATGTGGGGCCAATAAAAATTCCTTAGCAGCAGTCGACGCATTGCATGTAAACCTGGGTGACAATATTGTATGTGATAAAACTCAACTATTGATCTCCTAATCTTTTGTGGAACTAATATTTTAGGATGCCCCCATCTACTTAGACGTGCTTGATACCCGTGATGATTAATCACGCTAGACTTATTTTCTCGAACCCACTTCTGTAGCATTCTGTCTTCTTTCTGAAGGTTTGCAAGGTTTTCGAGGTTTTCTCGAAGATCATCATCTACTTCAATGTTGTCAACCTCGACGCTATTGTGGAATAGCTCACCTAGGTCAAAGTCATCAAACTCTACTTTGGTTTCTACTTTTTTCGATCGACTTTCAGTTGGTGGGTATTCCTTGAGGTATTCGGCAATTTTCTCTAATTTCTTAGGAATGGATAAAACTTTCGCGTTGAATTCATGAATTTTCGCATCAGCTTTTTGCAGTCTTCGAGAATGTGTTGGCTCAGATGGGAGAAGTTCTGACCATGTTGCTGGGAGATAAATGATTAGCTCGTGACCATATAGCATATAGCCATACCTTCGAAGCACTTCTCGAACCGCCATAAACTCTCTCTCTATCGGCGAATATCTCATTTCGACTTCTTTAAAGGATTTCCCGACGAATGCTATCGGTCTATAGCTTTCACCCTCCTTCCACATGATTACTGCGGAGTATGATCTCTCAGACATCGAAAAAAGAATTTCAATTGGGACATTATCATTCGGATGAAAAATCATAATTTCTTGCGATAGGGTAGTTTTGATAGCCTCGAATGCATTCTTCTCGACTTCTGTCCATCTCCATGGAACTCGGGCTTTAGTAAGCTCAGTTAGTATACTGCGATGTTCGGCGTAATTTGGTAAATGCTGCGAAAAGTAATTTGTCGCACCTAAAAATTTCCGAACATCTTTCACACACTTCGGTGGGTGTATCAATCGAACCAATTCGCATTTTTCAGGGTTGGGTTTAACCCCATGTTGGTTGATAATGTATCCAACAAACTTCATCTCGTTTACAACAAATTCGGATTTTTGTAAATTCAAGGTCAACCCGATCTGATTCAATTTTCGAAGCACTCGTTCAAGATGTTCATAATGTTCCTCAGTCGTTTTGGAGAATATTATAACATCGTCGACATAGGATAATACACAATCATCCAATTCTTTCAGCGCTTTCGACATCGTATCGATGAATATAGCCATAGATGAGACTAGGCCGAACGGAACTCTCGTATACTGATAGAGATCGCTTCGGTATCTGAATGCAGTCAAAGGTCGGTGATCGGGGTGTAAGGGTAACGTGAGAAACGCATTTCGAATATCTAGCCTAGTAAATATCTTTGCACCCGCGACTCGTTGTTTGAGCAATTCAATATTCGGAGTTTTATTTTGTGGGGAGTTTAGGAATTTATTCAACGCTCTTGCATCTAGACACACTCGAACCCTTCGTTTTGTCCCTGGTATCGGAATCTTTTCCCTTTCGACTATAACTATGTTGCTAGCATGCCTTGAATGGCTACGTTCAATCAGACCTTCTCGTATATACTCGTCAATTTGAACTTGAGCGAGGTCATACTTTTCTTTCGGATGACTCCACTCTTTACTCTTAATTACAACTTGTGGTTCAGGGAGTTTGAGGTCCAACTTAATATCAGGGACCCTAAAAAGACCTGTCTTTTCGGACCACAACTTGGGAAATCTATTCTGAATTGCTTCAATGCGACTCCTATCATAGTTGATTTTAATTGGAGGTGGTTCGTGTAGATCTAACATTTCGAATTGCGTTGTTATTTCATAGCATTTCGAGAACTATTGGTATACATTTTCTTCAATCTCGTCCATTTTCGGACTTTCGACACATTCTTTTCGAATTTCATCTGATAATTTCGCAGCCCTACCCCCTGCAGATAACATACGAGCAGCGCAGCGACGAATCACATCTACTGGTTCTTCGACACATCCAACCAACCCAATTCCCATGATAGGGTCTCTCCCTAAAAACATTAGAACTTGATCGCTAAACAGTCCTGCCATTTGATGCATTACTGCATCTCGAAATCCAAAAAGACAATCAGTGGCTAAGTTTTCGACGATGATATAGTTCAGAACAATGTGAACCTCGTTTTTTCCGAAGTCACAAATCAATTTTGATTTCATTCGTACCATTCCCCTAACGTTAAGTGAACTCCCATTCGCGGATCGCAGTCTTAACCATGGGATTGGTTTTACTATGGGTCGCTCCTTAGGTGGAATTTTACTCATGATATTATCAAAACATCTACCCTTCATTGAGGTTAGAGGACACCCCGAATCAAATTTTGACATGAATTCGACTTGTTCCACAGCCATGCGGAGTTTCATTTCCTCGGGTCTCAATTCATCATCAATTATTTTTTCAACAATGAGATCATTCTCTCTTTCGACTGCACAGACCAATAGATCGTCAAATACCTGTTCCTTAGCTAGTTGCACTACATAATTTCGAATACTATAGGCGACATTATCTGCGACATCATGTGTCCATGAATTCATTTGGCGATCACTAATCAATCGAAATACGTTACAACGAAATTGAATATTTACTTTATTTAAATTCTTGATATCCTCATAACGTCTACAGTTTGAGAGAAAATGATGTAAAACATTAATATACCTTACTTTCGACTTATGTTCATGACGATATATACTGTCTCGAATCGCTAGGTTAATTATCTTTATATTTTGGACTGTTAGTTCGTCGGGATTCGGTCCGCAGATCGGTGATATAAAAATGATTAGTTTAGACTTATATGAGGTGACAAGAAGATCGATAATTTCGTCTATTTCTTCTTTAATATTATTTCGACTTACGGGATACTTCCCGTCGGCTTGATCTGACCCTATTAGGATCATTACATATGGTAAATTTCGTTTCTCTTTGGCTATCAATCGGCTTTTACGTAATCGAATCATGAGAGTGTTGGTAGACAGGTGATTCTCTAAGAATGGCTTCGACACCTTAAATTCATACATAAAATTGGTGACGTGACTCGTTAACTGAGCACACATTGAGTCCCCCATCATTTCGAATCCCATCCATTTTATTTCATTTAGATCTGTGGGTTGTGTGGGATCGATAGCCAACTCATACTGTTATTCAGATTTTCGAACCCCTAACCTAGACTCCTGTTGATTACTGGATTTTTCATTCGATTGGTTTTCTGAGGTGACGAGAGATGATCTACCTTTCAATTCATAATTTCTCTTATCATTTCTCCTTTTACGTTGAGCTAAAACTTGTTCGCAGAAGACGTAGAGTTCGTCTGAGTCTGATATATTTTCTTTCGATTCATCCTTTGAGATGGGCGAATTTTTTTCTGACTCGTATTCCAAGTCTTTATCATTATCGCTTTCTACGACTTCATTCACTTCTATTTTCTTCCGATATTTACCAAATTTAGACTTGATTTCCGACTTTTCATCATTTTTTGATGACTTCTTTTTCGAATCAAAGTACCCGGTTTTCGAATCAATATCCCTAATTTTATCTATTTTCGCATCTTCGACCCCAATTTGATAATCCCTAATTAACCTCATTAGTACTACTTTCGTTTTTGGGGTGATTCGTTCGACATATTTATGAAATTCATCTGGCAGGCGTGTATGTATTTTTTGTACCAGGCGACGTTCACCCTCCCTCAAACCAAAAGGGGTGTCTCGAAGCAAATTATACCACCTCTGTGCATATGTTGCACAGTTACCATCTACCGACCGACTCACATACTTTGAATTTAGAAATTTATCACGATATTTCTCTTGTGTTCTTTCGGTCCAGTGGTGTTGGATGAAGTACCTACACGCTTCATTTATAGACTGAAAACCTGTAGCGTTTCGGCGAATCTCGGATCCTACATTTCTAGTGAATTCATTCTTTTCGATGATTTGACCAAATATACGAATTCTCTCATTCCCCCTCGGAACTTGATTTATTACGATATCTTTGACTTCTTTTACAAAGTCCCAGGGATCCCTCGTCTCTCTCGAATCTGATAACGTCCATGATACTATCGAATCAGCCATCCGTTTTACATCTGGTCCTTTTGTCACTCTCGTTGGTCCTTCATCTGCGCCTAATCTAAAAATTGACGTTTCAATCAACTCGTCAGCTTCGCGTTGATAATAATCCGAATCACTATCTGAGTCTCTATTTCGATTATTCCGTCTTTCTCCTCTGTCACCTCGACGGTCTCTATGCTCATTTCGATTGACGTGATGATTCCTCTCGTCTCGATTACGGCGATTATCCTCCTCACCAAAACTACTACCATCACTCGGATCAAAATTAGGGGGACCAGAATAACCGACGTTACGATGGGTTGAGAGGTTAGTACTATTTCGACTATAATTCCGACTACGTAATTCTCCATTTCGACTCTCCCTATTAGGATTGATTTGATTGCTCTCTTTCCTCCTTTGAGGAATAGAACGACTATCACTCGACTTATCCCTGACAGTTTGATTCAGATCGTTCAATGGGCTATTAAATTCAGCGTCATTCGAATCCGACTCCTCTATATTTTCGTCCCTATTATTACTCCCTCGAATTTTTGTTGATTGAGCAATCGGATCTGCGAACTCCACAGATCGTCGATAATTCTTCTCAGATCTTTTTGCTTTTTGACTTTTTCTTACTTGACGCTCCTCCTCGATATATTCAACAATTCTCTCCTCTACTCGTTGATTGACAGTTGCAGCAAGTGCTTCTTCCTGCAATCGTATCTGATTTTTCAGTTCTTGATTTTTCTTTTCGACTGACTTAACCTCATTTGCGGCTAGTTGCAGTTGGGTGAACCCACCCATATCCATAAACTTTCGAAATTCGAGATATTCGGCAGCACTTATCTGATTCGGCTTCTGAATATTACTCGCAGTAGCGTTCCCCCCCGCGGTATTATTGACCTTTGCCGCCGCTGAGGGTACATCTTTATCATTCGCATTCTTATTTGTTTTGGAGGAAGCAGTACCGTCAGTTTCGAGAGGGGTAATGGGTGGATTGACATTTTCGTCCGTGTGTGAATTTTCTTTATCGTTTTTATTACTTTGTTGTCGAGTCATCATTTTGAATCTGAGGTCAGTCTAATTAGTTTTCCCTTACTAGATAAAAAAATTTTCGAACTACAATCGACACCTTTATTTTTATTCTCGTCGTTCGAATCAATTAAAACGAATCAGATTTATAATCTTACCTACTCGTTTGACTCTCGATCTCAGATTATGACTAAGAAACGAAAGATAAAAACGATAATTACGATTTTTTTTTTTTTTTTTTTATATATATATATACTATTTCGAATCAATTGAGACAGCAGATCGTATTTCTAATCTTACCTACTCGTTTGACTCTCGATCTCAATTTATATTTGAGAAGGGAGGATGGGAGAGGAAATTTTCGACAATGAGGTGAAGAGAGAGGAAAAAAAAAAAAAATTCTTTTTCGACACAGGATATAATTTCAAATTGAAATATGATCTAAGTACTCACTCGATCCGTGTTTTCGACTTTTAGTTTCTTTGGTATCTTCCAATCGAAGCCGGTTCCCGCGTTTATCCGCTTCAGTTTGGAAGCTGCTACGTGTACTATAACTAGAACCCTCACTCGAATCGAATAAAAAAAAATAAAGGATACGAAGAAAAACAAGAAACACCGTTCTTATAATATGTTCGAATCAAAAGCAATATACTTAGAAAGACGAAAAGAAAATTAATTCGATAATCAAAAACGCACAAAAAAAAAATTCTTTACTCTCGAACGCAGAATAAAGCACGTGCATTTGTAAGGAACTGAACATACAATATGCAAGAGCAGGTATAATCGGTCAGGATATTGATGCGCCTTGTCTTCGGTTCTCACTAGATAGGCTTAGCAGTCTGGGAGTTGGATATGCTTAGTTCCAATGTGGGATTTCCACCTTGTGTCTATTCGATCTAAGTACCTCTTATACTTTCGACTGCTCTACTTCGAATCACTGTTAGCCCTATCGTTGTGAATTGTTGCTTCTTTTACATTTGTTTCATGCCTGACAGATAAATACTTTTGTCTAGAATATTCTTCACGATTCTTTTGCCATCAAGCCTTACGACCATCGTGTATTCTGCATTGTATTCTTTGCTTTATCGACTGACGATTACTAACACATTTATTTCTCCGTATGCTGGATATTCGAAGCAGATAGCAACACGGAAATCTTCCCTATGAAGGATTTAATTCCTCTCACGAATATTCGAGCCTTTCGAAACATGTCTGTGTGGTACTGATTTCGAATCTTTGACGAAGGAAAGAGAGAAAAAAAAAAAAAAAACGAAGAGAAAAGAAGAAAAATATTCTACGTACGTTTGAATGCGTTGGTTGCGGGAAGAAGAGAGCGAAAGAAAATAGAATTTTTTTTTTTTTTTTTTTTGATCTGGGAAGGAAAGAATCCAACAAAAATTTCAAGTTCGGAATTTCTAGGTGTGGAAAAACGGAACCTGATTCACGCAAAATAGCGTTATGACCTACTCTGGGTCGAGTATTACTCTTTGAATTTTTATTCGGAGAGCTTTCCGAAATTGGTGTGCTCATAAGAGCACCTATAATTTTCTTGAAGCTAGGCCTTTTATCGAATCACTTGAGGGAAAGAGAAAAAAAAAACTTTACTACGAAGTCCATTCGATAGCTCTACTCGCGCGATTTAATGACCTACTATGGGTCTAATTTTTCGACGTAAGAACCCACTTCGGGTGCTCGTTGACACTCACACGACGCGTCCGTCGCTTCAGAGTCCAGGGTCTCGGAGTAGAAGTCAGGAACTATGTCAGGAATCATCGAAGATGACCCCTTTTTGATCGCTCTAGTTATCACAAGGAAGACTAAGGATCTGGACAACTATGGTCCCGGGCGGTGGATTTTCCCTAATCTGTCATGCCACAGGTTTCGGGTGTTGGGCGCCAGGTGCTAAACACACCAACACACTGCCAGTCTCCCATCCGCCTGACTGTACAGTGTGCGCAAGAGTAAAGGCATCGGAGAGTCGTTAATCGAATCATGGGAGTCCAAAGGACAAGGGGAAGAAAAAACAAATAAATTTTACGAAATTACGAAAATTGGGTCTCTGGTTCTTCCAAATGGGACTTTTGGAGCCAGAGTGGATAAATAACTATACGAGCGGCGACAACACAACTTCGAACCATCACACACGAGGGAGGTGCCCCCATGTGTTCAAGACAGTAGCACAACGTTTACTGTGAGACCTCAATGGAATGTGTTGATGAAGCTGCCACCCCGACAGTCACCAACGGAAACCAAAAATACACACGCGACCCAAAAGTCGCGGGTGCACCTCGTGCCCCACGTTGGGCGCCAAAAAGTTTATGTATGGGTTTATGTGATGTAACAAGAGTATGAGCGGAGAACAGACTCCCGTACATAACACAAACCATACAGAGAACTTGGATAACGTAACTTATCGAAACAGCAACCAAATCAAATGATCTTGCTTACTCCGGAAAAGCTTTCACATAGACATAGCCTGCAGGCCACCACCGTCCACTTCAGGGAGTACTCATGACTCTGATCCCAGTCCTACCCATTTCGATAAGACCCAGACTAGCTCAGAATAGAGGACGAATACTCACAAGAAAGGGCGTGGGTGGTCCGAGGTAGACCACAGATCCATTTTTGGTTTCACTTTTCGAGATCACTTAGGCTATAAGAAACGTTGTTGCTAGAGGAAGCTAAAGTTGCCGTCGATGTAAGCTCCACTTACTTACCAAACTTGAGAAAATAGTTCGTCGTAATCGATAATTATCCGTGGCTTTGATAGAAGAAAATAAACTAGGCTCATTCACGAAAAACGTGGTGAACGGAGAGAAAAAAAAAAAAATAGGACAGCTAGAAAATTTAGAAAGCGGGTCGAAAAGAAGGGGAAGACGAATAACGTTCGTAGTAAATTTTCGAATCATAGTATTATTTATTATTTATTTCGGAGATCTAGCTTCGAGTTAGGTATCTGTGGAAAATCTGCAGAAAAAGGACGAATGCAGAAAAGATCGATGCCACACATTTATTGGACTCGGAATAAATGAAATATTCATAATTAAACTTCTATAAATATAAATGAGGCTAACTTGAAGTACGATGGTAAAACCGTCGCTTGAAATCTCGTGTCCAGATCACGCGCCGCACTTCTTCAATCCATAAAACGCACATTTTTTTTTCACATTTTGACAACCGGAACACTCGAATCACGTATAAAAATTCAATATTTTACAAAGGATTGCGAAATATTTTTCGACTTTTTCTTGAATCTCTCGAAGAAAAAACACAAACGCACTCCTCGAGCCATCGTCGGCTCATCAACCGTCTCCCTATCTCCATTTCCCTTTCTCCTCTTTAATTCAACTTCGTTTATCCGATCAGCGATAAGGTGGGAGAATTGATAAGATGAAAACGAAAAAGTTTTCGTTTGGTCAGGGTAGAATTATTTGTTCGATACACGTATACGAAGAGAAAAAAAATAACGATATCGACGGTGATGTAGAGAAGAAGGAGAAAGAGAAAAAAAAATTCTTCTTCGATTTTCTTCTTCTCATTTATTTTCAGATTCGAATCATGGCCTAAAAATAAACTTTAGTCTTGTGGACCTGCTGTTATTTCTCAGGCTTGAAGGACGAAAATTTTCTGAGTTCCCCCTTTCATATATACTTCGAAAATTCCAAGTCCCATGTGTTTTTTGGACGGCGTCCGGCTCTCCTTTCTTCATCCTCCAAATGACCCCTCTCTCATAAAACAAGCTCTCTGTCAAAAGAGGAGAAGAGATGTTTTGTCTATGTTTAACATTCTACCAGAAGTTCTCCATTACCTATATCCACTGGATAATACTGAAATATTTTGTAATATTTCTCAGAAAAAAAAATAGATAATATATTTATATCAAGCGAAGTTGAAATTTAAACGTGGACACGAATAATTATGTTAAAATCAAAAATTGACACTTGTATCCACCTTAACATTTATTTTCGCGACATAAATGTTGAGGTGGATACAAGTGTCAATTTTTGATTTTAACGTATTCATATCAAGTTTGAACTTTTGGCACGATCCGTAATCAAGAATCCTCTCGGTTCCACTCGACAATGAAATTAGAATCCAATGTGATATTTGCCTCTACTATTGAAAGCACCTAAGAACAATCCAATCAAATCAATGTAATTCAAGATCCACGATAGACAACAAGGGTTCTTTCGTCAACTCACTCTTTTTTCTCGGTAGAACTGAAAGTTTGTATGCGTTTGGTTGTTGATTGAAATTGTTTTCACTCCGCCGCTAAAACCCAATATCTGTATCGTCTTTACGATCATGGTAACGTTGTAATTCCATACTTTTGGATTACCAACAAGCGATTTGCTTGTACATAAGAATTCGATCTCGTTGTACGAACTCAATGAGTCTTCTACTAGAACAGAGAAAATTTCGTTTTGAGTTCTTTGAGGCACACTTGAGGAGTCATCAAGACGACACTTACGATAAGTTTCGCCATCATCCCAATACAATGATCCCCGCGCATAATTATCATCGTTCAAGGCAACGTACAATCCAAATGGATTTTTTCGGCTGAAATTCAAACAATCTACTTGGAAGAATCGCAAACCCCACGGCTACCTTCATCGATGATTTACCTTTCTTCAGTAGTAAGTCCGGGTTCCTGGTACGGTATTATAAATCCTGCGCGATAAAATAAAGGTATTGTGTCCAAAGGGGCGCTAATTGTGACGAATTCACCTTTATACTCGCGCCCTTCAAGCGTATATGCGTCAAACCAAGTACTTTTGGGAAAATACGACGTCACAGAGGTGGCGTTCTGAAATACCAACAGCGTGATTGAGTAGTTGAAATCTTATTTCCTCTTTTTGAGATCATTTACATACCTCTTCTAAAACTGGAACAATCAAAAAGGCTCCACCCCAAAGAAACTGTGTATTTTCGGTATAGGTCACCGGATCGTCAGGGAATCTGTACAAAATTGTGAGATTCTTATTCATTTTAAAATTTTTCGACGTAGATATAATGGATTCCTACTCAAAGAATAATGGTCTTATCACGCTTTCACCGGAGCGACTGGCATTGTGAAGCAGAGTGTACAGATACGGTAATAATTTGTAGCGCATAAGCAACGCCTTTCTCGTTGAATTAATCATAGCCTCGCTGAAGATGGCAGGATCTTGCTCCTGAAACCAACAAATGCGATCACAAGAGCTTTGTATTGGTATTGTTGCGAAACATAACTCAGATACTAACGACCGTGTCGTCAGAATTGTGATTTCGAGAGAAAGGATAAAATGCACCGAGTTGACTCCAACGCTGGCACAATTGTTCGGTAGTATCGTTGTTGAAACCGCAAATATCGGCCCCTACCATCGGTATACCAAACATACTGAAGCTTATAATATCTGAAAAGCAATTTTTTATTACATATAACGACAAGAGGCGTGAGGTTTATATTTGAGTCTTCGCAGAATAACCTCCAATAGAATGTTTCATGTCGTCCCACGTTGAAAATACATCTCCTGTCCAGGTTGCGGTGAAATTTCCGCTGCCTGGAAATGTTGCCCTTGTGAGTAGGAATGGTCTCTTCTTTTTTATAGTGGCCAAGACACTGGGTCAAACATTTAGACGGATTTTAGTACAAATTCACAAAACCAGATAATAAGTTACAATGTAAAAAATTCTGGAAAAAGTGGAATAATTTTCCGCGGTAAATGTTGAGAAATGAGGGGAACTCAGTAGTTGATGAAAGAACTGGAATAGCACCTGATAAAGGAAACAGAAATTCGTCAAGCTTTGAAAGAAAGAAAATTTCTTGGATATCCTTAATGAACTAAGTTCATGATTTGTTTACAATTTCTGTTGAAACATAAAACTTTCCTCTTGTAAGAACTCCTCGAAACCTTTTGTATTTTATACCGATTTCTCAAAAATTGACTCGGTTTTGAAAATACTGCTGTTTTCAGGGCCTGGACTTGCTCGCTTCTTCTAACAAATTTATTTTGATTCAAATCAAAAATTATGATCTTTACATTGAATTCTTTCTTCTCAAACTATTCCCCGACCATTTACAACGTTTATGGGAAACAATAAAGAATTCGCGGCTGTTCTACTTACAAATTTGTCGTTATAGACATAGTAAGTCCGTGAATGTTGTGTACATTATAATGAGAACTAATGTAGTGTTGGCCAGACATACATATAGTTAGATAATTCAACTGTCCACCCTCTACATTTGGAACGTACGGCGGATTATCGAACGTATTGTTGACTGGATCGCCGCATCCTGCCAGTGAGCCGTTCATAAAAGTCGTTATTTCATTCATGTCCTTAAAAAATCAAAAATTCAAATTAGCAAATTCTCGAGAGTCTATTCAAGCCTGTTTTCAGTTTTTTTCGATTTATAAAACGTTTTCTCGAAAATCTGGCGACACCATATCTTCCTCACCCTCCACAAATATGCTTTTCGTGGTTTGTTCCCATAAATTTTAGGAAACTATCTTCGAGACCGTTCTTTTCAAGACTGTCTTCTGTTCACGAAGTTCTACAAGAACATTGTAGCCTCGCCCCCCCCCACAGTGACCCACCCTTTCGCATACCCATTTTCAGCTTTTCCTCCACCACACCCGCCCAATTTCATCATCCATCGTCACACCTCTCGCCAATAACCTCCCATCCTAGCAGCAAATTACATCGAACGTATCTAAAACTGATTCACCGTCAAGCTCAGAAACCCGAGTCGTTATGATCTTATAAACTGGTACAAAAAAAAAAATCTTCAGAACCGATGATCGTTCGGCAGCATCAAATAATGGATCCCAGAGGAGAAAATAGTACTGACCAGCCACAAACCGTCGAAAGCTACTTCTTTATGCAAATTAGTTGTCATTTTTAACCAATAAGCGGTCGTTTTCGGGTTGGTAAAATCGGGGAACACGGTACCATTCAACTTGTTCCAAACCTACCGATCAAAAAGTTATTGCGTTTAACCCTGGAATATCGAAACGTAAATATTCATCATCGAAAAAACTTACTCTCGCTTCCATCGGTAAATTAGATGCGTTATTTATGAAAATATCTAGCGCGAGTCCTTCATCGTAGGGCGGATATGTACCAACAGGTTCTCTGGACGCCACTCCGGGATCCAATATGACTATATATTTCATTCCAACCTAAATTACAAGCTATCAAATTAACTCAAAACTTTCGGTATTTATTGTACACTGGATTTTATTGACGCACACTGTGCAATTGTGTCACAAAATCATTTAACCCTGAGAAATCTTGCTTAATTGTGAAATCATTACGATTGTACATATAGTCTATATCATTCCACTGGACATCCTGGAAATCAATATCACGCGCATTAGTAAATTGAGAAAGAATAAATGGTCAGAAGTGCCCCCGCTTAAAATTCTATAAATTCCAGATCTCAATCCCCAGGGAGGAAAAAATATTTTTCTTAATTTGCTGTTTCTCAGCCACTATGACCATTTGAGAAGAACAATGACGTTCTGATTTTGGACTGAAAATGGGAACCTGAAGAAATTTCTTTAATATTTTAAATTACACTTCTCATAATATTGGTTTTTGCGATAAAAACTTTTGTTGGGCCAATTTTCTCATTCAAAGGGGAGTATCATATGGAATTTTTTGTTTAAATATTGCTCCCAATCTAATGAAAACATTTGCACATAAGTTCCGACTGTTTAGGAATGGTGGAACAACCTTGAAATTGCTATTTGTGAGCGGGGTAATATGCGTAATTAGCTCCGCGTGCTGTTCGTGACGGTGAACAGTACCTACAGCTTGTACAGTACAGCAGTGTCACGTAATACTTGTTTACATTCGCCATGGTCGGTCGGCTCCTACACACTACACACACACACACTGCACATCACAGCCGCGTGGAGTTGCAAAACTCGTGCACGTTTCTACATTCAGCGGTCGTCACCGGCTAGTCCCGCGTGTGCGATCGCTACCCAAAACAACGCTGCGCTAAGGCGCTACTTGTAGAAAGTCTCGCAAGGGTACACAACAAGTCCCGCTGAGGTTTCAGACGCGCGAACCAATCACTGTGTCTTTGTCTTTCGACGCGGTTGAGTTGATCGTCTCGAAAATATTCCTGTTTTTTGTTCATGAATTTAAATATTAATTGTTCTTAATGTAAAATTATCGGTAAAGTTGAAAAAAAGAAAGAAATGTAAAAAATTCTTCAGGCATTAAAATTTTATCAAAAAAGTAGAAATTCAAGAATACTTGTACATATTTCAAGTTGACAAAAAAAGTATGCTTCCGATTTCTCAAATCAAATTTCTAAAAAAGATCAATCATTTTATGCAGAAAAGGACATGGAAAATCAAAAGCCTTTGTCTATAGGATGAGAAATGGAACCTTTGGAAATGGTAGAATTTAGAGATTGTGCTATTTTTCAATTCATTCTGTAGAAAGGAGAGAGAAAGAGGAGTCGACTTCTGATTTTTCAATTTCTTATTCCAAATAAGATAGATTTGTACATAGATTCATCTGCAGAGTTCAGGAAAAAAAAAAAAAAAAAAAAAAAAAAAAAAAGTCTCGAGAAATTTTTAAGCACAAAGTGGTTTTATATTAACAATATTTATTTAAATTTTCATTGGATTTTTATTTCAATATATTATTTTTCATTGATATATTTATCAACTCATGTATTAATTAATTTATTACAATCAAAATTATGGCTGAATATTATTTCGATTTCTTCATGGAAATTTAACATCTCATAAAAATATAAAAATATTATTATAATAGATTTTATTATTCCAAAAATGAAATTTTTTAATATATTTATAAAATTTATTTAAATAAATAATTTAAAAAATTAAAGATCAGATACTCTAAAATATAATTAAAAATTAATTTGTATCAAAGAATATTAATTGAAATTAATTGATTTGGCGGTTTATTTATAACAATAAAATCAATCATGATTTCATTTTTCTTACCAAATTTAAATAAACCGCTAATTTTTGATGATAAATTTATTCTAATTAGAAAAAGTTTTTATCACGTTTTAATTACCTATATTAATAATTTTAATTTCTTCTTTGGAAGGGGTGGAAAATTGGGAATATCCATTTTTTTATTTTGTAGAAGGAGGCTTTTGATCTTCCAAGTCCTTTCCCTGAATAAGATGATTCCATCTTGGAATTATAAAAAAAAAAATATATATATTGAAGTACAAAAATACCTCCTCCCCCCCTCTCTCTCCAGAATGAAAAAATTAATTTCTACAGTCCTAATTCCCTCTGGGACTACTTGAGTCTAGTATAAGTCTAGGATACTATAATTTTAGGGCTAATTAGTATAAGCCTTGTATTCTGTATAATAGTAGGTCTAGTATAATGAAGCCTAGACCCACTAAGCAGGTTATTTAGTATGCCTCGTATAGTGATGAGCAAACTAGTTAGTATAGGCCTAGTATACTGTATATTAGGCCTACTATGATGAAGGCTAAACTTATCAAGTAGGCTAGTTAATATAGACCTAGTCTACTGTACTTTAGGCCACCCAAGTTTGGATTTTAGTCCCTGTTGATGACGTCATAAAACGCCGCGTGAAACAGATTTCAGACTGACTCTCAGCCTAAAGACTTCTACATGTCACAAAGTGATACTTTTTTGTTTCTGGCCCACCTGAGCCTTTTTCAAGTTTGGAGAATTTTTCATAGTTATTTTCAAACTCTAAAAATGATTTTATGCAGGAATTGATCTCGAAGCCTATTTTTTTGTCGGCTAAAAATGTAGGTACTCTCTAGTTTTTACTCTTTTCATAAAACTTTGATGCCTGGAGTATTTTTTGCATATTTATTTCTAACTTTGCGGATGATTTCACATGAGGATCAATTAATATTTAAATTTATCAACAAAAAAAAAAAACTAATATTTTCAAAGCAAAAAGACAATCAACTATTTTAGAGGTACGCATCATGCGCAATCGCGTGTAACAACGCCCGGGTAAATACAAAGATGCAGAGGTTGATCCGCGCATCTGAAACCTCTGCGGGACTTATCGTGTATCTTCGCGAGACTTTCTACAAGTAGCGCAGCGTTGTGTTCGTTAGCGATCGAATACGCGGGACTAGCCGGTGACGATCCCTGAATGTAGAAACGGGTAACGGGTACGTGTTTCGCTACGCTATGCCACGCGGCTGTGAAGTGCAATGTGTAGGAGTCGACTGATAGGGGCAAACGTAAACAAATGTTGCAAAGCGACACTGCTGTACTGTGTACGAGCCGTAAGTACTGTTCACCGTTACAAACAGCGCCCGGGACTAGTTACGTCTTTGGCCGCGCTCACAAATATCGATTTTTAAGGTTGTTCCACCCCTTCTAGAGAGTCAAAACCTGTATACAAATTTTTTTATTAGATTGAGAGCAATATTTTGAAAAAAAATTCCATGTGATGCGCCCGCTTTAAACGTAAAAATTAGTCCAATGAAACTTTTTATTGCATAAACCATGAATATGTTGGAGTGAAGGAAAAAATATTTTTTTAAATAAAATTACATTCCTACAAACTGAATGAGTGAATTCTGAGTTTAGCATCTCCAAAAAATTTTGAGCGGGGGCACTTCTGAACATCTAATTCAGCTAGGTCCAACCAATAATATTTTGCACTTACAAATGGAAGACCTAATTTTCTATTCCTGGACCAAAAATTGATAGTATCATTCAACGTCCACAGACCTAATTTACAAAGATGAAAACCCAGTGACCAATACGGTGGTAAGAATGGATACCCGATGACCTCATGATACTGACTGATGACTTCAGATGGCGATGGACCCAAGAAGAAATAAAAGTCGAAGACTCCTCCAATTGTTCTATACGTGATGGCTGGAGCCGGTTGTAGAATGATGTCTGCGATTATTCAACGAACAAGAATTTAGCGTGCAGATAAGGGATAAATACTCACGGTTGTTATTTGATCCACGTCGTACCCATCGCATTGCTATTTAGTAAAAAAACTCCATGACTCACGCCTCCCTCTTCTAGTGCTAAATAAAATGGGTGAGTGCTGTACAAATTTGTCTGAAACAAAGAACGATATAAAGTCCTCGCATTGTTTTCTCATCTTCAGTAACACATCCGGAAATACAAACGTCATCTTTAGGAGCGACGTCGTGATTGAACAGAGTGATTTCTTTCCAGTCGAAGTCGAGCATAAAATTATTTCTTCGTTCACCAATGCCGTACATATATTTTGAAGGAATTATAGCTGATATTTGAAGGAACTGATCGGCAAATACGAAACCGCCTACTCCTCTCGTATCGAAGCTGAAAACAGAAAAATTTCAACAGTTTTATGGAGTTTTATTTCCGCAATGCAATCAAGCAAGTTGACGTACATCACATTTCCGCTATCTTTTCTTACAACAGCAAATCCGAATTTTCGTTCATCAACTATGACTTCATAAGAAGATTTGTCATTCTGATACGAGCCCGTGGGAGGAACTTTGGGGTAAGGCGGCTCATATCTGATTGTATCGTTATCTGTAATCTGTTGAGGTGGAGAGGAAGAATTATTTCTGTTCGTTGGTGTCAGCAAATAAAACTTACAAAACTTACTTTGATACGAAGCCTATCATTTGTTTCGTAACTGATGACCATTTTAATAGTTTTCGCATCGTGAGGATACGCAGACGAACGACTCAAGGTCAGTAATATTTCCTCTCCTTGCGAATACTTGGTTTTACTAATCACTTTGTACGAGATGAAATTTTTTGGATAAAAGCACCAAGGAACGCGGACATCGTTCACGTCCGTCTGATTGGAATAGCTGTCACCAGCGCGGACAGGTTGCCAGCAACAACCTCTCGACTCGCAATCTTCTTGATTACGATTACCTCTAGGGTAGCAATCAAATTTTTGCTTGTTCGGTATTTGTTCGCAGACATTCACCAATTTCTCGGGACTTTCGGCGAGTGAATGCAATGGTTCTTGTGCGAAACTATAACTGGCATAAGTGAAGAAAATTACCGGTGTAAGGAGGACGAGACGTGAAAACAACATCACTTTTCTATACTGTTTTCAAAATACAATATGAAAATTCATGTGAAAACACGAAACGAAAAACTGATTTTTATTGCAAGACCGTTTTGCGGAACAAAATAAGGTTGAGCTTTCTCAATTCTCGATAAAGAAGTATTTGGATTTAAACTCCACTGACAATTATAAAACTCAAACACGCGATTCAAATACACGAGTACTCGAAATGAGGTATGATATTTGTACGTACAATGCTGGTCAGTAGATTTTCACGCGTAGAATACGATGATACGAAAAAAGAAGACGAAGCGGGCGAAGATTGTAAGTGATATTGTTGAAGCCATGATATATCACACTCAGCGCGCGCTATGACAATTTACATTTGACCATGGTCATAGCCGTCTTTAGTAACAGACCGACAGTAAAGAAAAACATACACTCTAAAAATCTCAAAATATGCACATATTAGGCCTAAAATTATGAATTTTGAGGAGTTGAAATGTATGCAAAAATATGCAAGATGCATAGAGAAAATACATCATATATTTCTTATATTTTCCGGAGAGAAGTCACTTTCTCTTTTTACTTCGGTGAATTAAAAACTGATGCAAAATATTACATATTGAAAAAATTGATGAAAACTTTGGACACCCCGTCAGGGCGTTTTATCCTACCGATTTCCTTCTCTTTTTCTTTTTAAAGAGAAGTATTGATGCCCAGATGAAGCATCAGGCATTAGATTATATCCGTCTTTTACCATCCTAAAGTTATACTTGAACGCGACTTTCTTTTATGTATTTCTTAGAGAGTTTCTCCCTCTTCAGATGATTTTATTCTTTTCTCTCCCAATATCTCCCGTCTAATTGAGATAGAAAGTAACTCAAGAACTTTCATTGGAGCTATTAACCTTCAAATTGAATAAATTGAAGATGAGGAAGGAGCTGAACATACAACTTTTCCTGAGATATTCCCCGTTCACAGCTTTGTACCTCTGGTTCTATTGAAGATAAAAAGTTTATTTTGGTCTAAGAACACTCAGCGACTCAAAACCTTTCCTTTGAGCTATAAAACACTCAGATTGGACGACTTGAAAGTGAGAAAGGTCCGAACATTGATAATGATAAATGTACAAAAATGTAGGTACCAACTGCAGTAATACCTGTCCTGTATTCTCATTGACTCTCCATGCTGAATAAGGAACGCAGGAAACCTGTTCTATTCGTCGAATTTGTATTAGTAATGAGGTTTATAGGCCTATTGGGGGAACCATTATAAAAAAAACGTATTATCAATTCGACCTCTAAAGTAATGTGAAACTAAACTGAGAAAAAAAACAATTTTCCAAAATTTTCTTTTACCATAATTATATTATGACAAGAATTCAAAATTTTTCAAGTCCTTCCTATCATATAATTATGATTATATAACTCGTACCTCAAAAGGCGACGAATGGCTAATTAAAAAAAAAAAAAAAAAAAAAAAACCATAGAACTTGTATCCTGTTGAATTTTGACCTCTGAGGTATATTTATGATATGGGACTCATAAGAAAGAAACTAAATGGATAAATAAATAAAATTATAAATAAATAAATAAATAAATGAATAAATGAAATTATTTAATTAATTAATTAAAATGAAAAATGAATAAATAAATAAATAAATAAATAAATAAATAAATAAATAAATGAATGAATGAATGAATGAATGAATGAATGAATGAATGAATGAATAAATAAATAAAAGAAATTGAAGAAATGAGTCAATAATTTAATGAAATAAATCGATAAAAAGGAGCAACATTTTTTCAAGTTCATTTTGGCCGGACGTCAGTTGCCAAATTTTTCAAAAAAAATACCACAGACCACATATCCTGTTAAAATGTTGACCTCTGAGGTATGTATGATAAGGGACTCATGTAAAGAAAGAAAGAAAGGAAGAAAGAAAGAATGCAAGAAAGATAAATAAGTAAATAAAATTATAAATAAAATTAATTAATTAATTAATTTATTTATTTATTTTTATTTATTCAAGATGAATAAATAAATAAATAAATAAGATTAATTAATTTATGTAAAAAATAAATTAATAAAAGAAATTGAAAAAATGAATTAATAAATTAACCAGGTAATGAAATGAACCAAAAGTGGAGAATGATATGTGGTCCCTCAACCCCTAGATAGAGACGACTCGTTAAGAAAGAGGACACTTTAGTGATGTGTGAGCCTTCAAAACTGGATAATTTTGGCATGATTCCTAATGTTAAGAGACAATAAACAATCGATAATGTGAAAATTACTTTATACTTTGGTTAGGTAAGAAGTTATGTTCATCATATGAAAACAGTATTGTTAAGCTATTAAATTATTACCAACAATCAATGCTGCCGAGCAGCACACAATTTGTAATAATAAAAGGCGCGGGGCCAGATTATAATGATCACCGGTAAATTCATAATTATGATGTACTTGGAACCCAAATAAAAAGAACAGGACTTTGTTTTCTCATTCTGTGCAGATAATTGAGCTCTACTGTTGAAGCTGCCTGCGCTTTTTCTATATTACATTGAAGTGTCTTCCTGGGAATTGACAGAATTTCCTTGGAAGCGGAAATTCTCAAACGAAATTCATTTTTAAAAAAGGGTACTACAGTATAGTGATGGGCGGTTATTAGTTATTTCTAAATACCGGTTAAACGGTTATTTGAAAATCATCATAACTGGTTGACCAGTTGAAAAACTGACAAATTAACCGGTTAGCTGTCAATTACTTAAATTGCTTTTAGTTCTTGAAAAATTCCGTTAGTAGCGCTAAGGTCGTCCCCTTTTTTGCTCTCAAAGATGCAAAAATTAAAAAGAAAAAAAAGAGAGAGAGAGAAGGTCTTTTATGCGTTAATATTGTAGTGATGATTTGAAAATTTTAAATTTGGGCAGTTGGCCGGTTTTCGCACTTGTAATAACCGGTTTCTTGGTTCAACTGTTAAACAAAAATGAACCGGTATTTATGTTGATTTTATACAAGAATTAATTGGTTAGTAACCAATAACCCTTATTACACCACAGCCCTATTACCCCCCCCGTTTTATTTGTGGTCATTAAGAAGAGATGGATTTAAAATTCAAACAACAATGCAAGTTTGAATTTATACACTGTTGATACATCGTTCTAACGTCTGTGATGGTAACTCACACTACATAATATTGTTTTGTCAGTGTAAACATCACAACACAATACACATGGACAAATACACGTTATTACAGATTACTCACGTTTTGGTACTGCCTTCAAGCCACAGAAGGAAAATAAGAAGGTAGTAGCAAGAGTATCAGTTATTGAGCGCGCGCCGACCCTAAAAAGTACTGATTTCTAATGCACAAACTTGGATGCAGTATAGTTTTCTCGCCTATTTACGGTGTTTGTTATTAATAACTAGAAGACGTATTGATCTACCAAAACATGACTATGACGTCGTTGACAAAACATCGGTACCGAGAAATCTCTCCTACCAGCTTCAAACTATGAAAATTACTTCTATTCCGTTCTCAAATCATATTTGTACAACAATGGCGTACGTCCTAGAAAAGTATCTTTATCACAAAAACACCCATTCTTCGGTACATCTCTAACAGAAGTTGCAGACAAGAAGAAGGCTTTCCCTTCTACTACTTAATACGTGTCTTTGTAAATTTTGTTTCTATATTCTGCAATGACCGCAACGTGACAACTATCAATTTCATTAAGAAGAGGTCACACTTGCATCATACACTTTCACCCAACTAACCCTTACTTATTACTTCCTCAACTTGCCCACACTACTGCTTCGAAGGAAACCTTTCAACTAAATACATCTTCTCATTTTCTCCTTCACTTCGCAAGCAATCGAAAATTATCACGATGCTGTCACACTTTCTATGCAATATTTAGGCCTTACGCAATTCTTCCCCTTTCTCTTTTGTTGCCATTTCTCCGAAGTTTGAAAATAGTCAAAAATTTTGCCGTAGGTTCCTGTCGATATTTATTTGATTTGATTCAATGAACTTCCAAGGCCAAGATTTACAGACTTGGTCCCAAGTCATATGGCCGGAGTTGGAGATAATGAAAATTTTGTTTATACATTTGTGACTTGCGATGAGAAAAGGATGCTCATTTCCCACGGACAGAACATCATTTCTCTCTGATTAGATGTCCAATCAGAGGGAAATGGTGTTCCTGCGCCAATGGGCAATGAGCATACTTTTCTCATCGCAGGTCACATTTATCAATAAAAATCTTTGGAAATCATGAGAAGTTTGTGAGTACTGCTTATTCTAAAAAATTCTAAAAAATTTCTTGCAAAAAGTTATTCATTCCTTCCATCAAATATTTCTTGTCAGTATATCCACGAAAGAAAACTGGCGTACTAGAAGATTGCTATCGCACATCATAATACGCATCCGTATTGTCTTTATGAAATTCCAATCCGAAAAATGGGTGGTCTGCAATTATTGCTCGTGTTCTTTGATACTTGGAAGTCGCTCAAGAGAACGAGGCGATGTCAAGGGCTAGAATTATAAAATTACTCTGATTAAAATAATGTATTACGTTTCCGAAAAGATAATGAAATTCATACTCACGCTACTTTTTCTTCTGCGATGAGCTGTACGGATAGGTTGTAGATGAATAGGCCTATTGAGGCGTACTATCGGTGCAGTATGCGGTCCTGTCACTCGTCTCGTATTGGTAGGCCTGTCCTTGTAAGGCGATAATGATCCCGATCGGGATACATTCGCAGATGGTGACAGAGGCGTCGGGTCAATATTTATGAGCTCCCTCTCAGGTACTGTTCCAGGATGTGAACTTAAAGATTGCAATCTTGTGATGGATTTTGTTGAATGCAAAGATTGGGGTCTAGCGGTGGCTTTTGTTGAATGCAAAGATTGCGATCTAGCGATGGATTTTGTTGAACTCCTTGATCTGGGAAAAGTGAGGGATCGGACCATTGGGAAAGAGAGTGGAATGAATGGTTTGGATTGTGGTAATTGGTGTGTGGTCGGCGTACCCTTATAACTAGAACTTCGTTTGTATGTCCTATCATCTGGTGGGGAAGCTCTATTCGTACTGAAGCAAGAGTTGCCACTAAAATAAAAATTATATGAGCCTATCGATTGCGACTGATGAAATTATAACACACAAAATAGTCGTAGGTACGTACCACATTATATTGTTTCTTAAGAAAGAAAACATCATCGTGAAATGAATGACGAGCAAACAAATGTTTTCAATTGATATCATATTTAGCGATATTATCTGTTGTTCTCAACATTACGCAGAAAATTTCTGTACGAATTGTTAGGAAGTGAAAAAATTCTATTTAGATTGCACTGGTACGAAGTGGAAGATCATTTTTATATACTCGCATCGAACGAATATCTGCGTAATAAACGACGACGTTAAAGGTGACAAACTTTCAAAATATCACGTAACACTTGTACGCGTTTATTTTCAATCAAAGCTACAGCTGTACGGATGAGTTACTGCTAGGTACTTACCAAAGAATCGAACGGATATTTCTAATACGCGAAGGTAATACAAGCAATAATGATGCACAATTGTCTCGAAGAAGTCTGGTGTAATTCAATGCCTATTAAATAGTGTGTAAATAACCTTGACTCTTGCAACTCAGTTCGAAGTCTGCAGTTTCCTATATTTTGTTAGTTTCTTTTTAATAAACCCGAGTTTCAGTTTTTGACGTGTTTAAGTCTTACAACAATTCAATCATGCTGCAGGAAATTGAATTAGGCTTTGTCGTTTATTGTATGATTGTCTCGGAAATCAAAAATAAGCAGGAATATTGACGCAGTGATGAAGCCGATATTTTGCGAGAACGTCTACGAGTTTCATTACATCGAAAAATAATATTTTGAAATCGAGAATAAGATTGAACGTCGACGTTTCTGTGACTCAGTGTCGTATTTACGATGGGGGAAACATGGTGACCAAACTCCCCAGGAACTGAAAAATTTGCTTTGAAATCATAAAAACTTAATGAATCTCCCCCCCCCCCCCCAAGAGGAATTTTTTGTCACCCCCGGGGAAGTTTTCATGTTCATTCCTCCTCCCTTTTCTTGAAGATTTTCTATATACGTCACTGCCTAAACTGAAAAGGGTGGATTGGCCCCCAAGCTGAATTTCATGTTTGAACTTCCAAGAATATTTTTCAAGGATCAGCTTTTAGTCAGATTCAATGCGTGAATATGATGTCTATTATTATTCAATTTTCGATTTCAATTGCCTTGTGAATGAAATTCTGTAACATTTGTAAATTACGAACATCATGACTTTCTCAATTATGATCGCTCCAAACATTGATTAGCACTCTTTCCAAGTCCATTTCTTTGTCCCTCCCAAAGTGGTTGGAGAAGGAGAGGTAGATGTGACGGCGCAAATTTTCGTCCAAGTACTAAAGTTTGTGTCCTCAACATTAGTTACTCACAACTGGCCATCCTCATGGTGGAACTCGCATTTCCACGCACTCAATGTATATTTACACTCACCCAACCTTTCCCATATTTGATAGACTTCGTTATTTAGCCTGTTTGATGACTTTGCTACTCGCGAACATAATGTGTAGTCATGATATGAAATAAACGAAGACGTGGCTAGAATCAATAATAATTGCATTCATTTTCATGACAATTTAAAGTGAAATGAATTACAAAAATTTTCCATATTTACAACAGATTACAAATAAATCAATTACAAATAATTTTTTGTTTTAAAAACAAATGTTATTTTAAAGCTGACGTTGAACTTACATTGAAAATGTTTGAGTTTTGTTTTGAAAACTAGGATACAGAATCTTGGTGGATATCTTGTGAATTTGCTTTGGGACCAAATTTGTATCTGTTCTTTGATAATCTTCTTATGTGGTCTTCTGCGTTTTCATATTATTTCTGTTGAAAAAACTATTCTTTAGAACTAAGTCACAGTGAGCAAGTGTTGAACAATAATCTGCGAATCAGACTTACTGTATTAGAAAGTACATATCTTATTAAGCGTGTCAAAAGATGAGAACAATTGGTCTAGAAAGCGCTAATTTTGATCAAGTTTAAAGGTAAACGGTTTTGTGCAGAAATAAGTTTCAGACCAAAAATTTTGGTGTTGCAGTTTTAGCAACTTTCAAACAAATCTTTCTTTCTTTTTTGTAGCCATGAGCCCTCTCATTCACCCTTGTCGATGTTTTCTCATAGAAAGTTGGATTTAGGTACTACTTTTTTATTTTCCTACAAAATTATCAAGGTTATATAATACATTTTTTTTTTTTTTTTGAAAAAATGAAGATCTTATTTAAATTTTGTATTAATGTGTTTTTTTTTTTTTTTTTTTTTTTTTGTGACTAAAAGATTTATTTTTTAATAAATTAGAAATTTATTTTTTTTTAAATAAATTATTTGTAACTTTTTAAATTTCATAATTTAAAATATTAATATTAATATAAAATGAAAATTCATAATTATAAAATAATTAATTTAAATTTCAAAAAAATTTTATTTATTAATAAATATTATTAAAAAAAAAAATTAATATAAATAAATTGATGAAAATTAATAACAAATTAATAATAAAATGATATAATAATAACATAATTAAATCTAATATTAAAATTAAAAATCATTAAATTGATATAATATAAATTATTATATAAATATTTTTAATAAATATATTTATTTTTGCGTGCTTTTTATTACATAAATAAATCTAAAAAAAAAGAAAGTATTCTCGTGATTTTTCAAGTAAACGCACTGTCAAAGTGACGCATGCGCGACCGCTTATAATGGGAGCAATCACCGCTAACGTCACAGAAATCAAAAAAATGTATGCAATCTGCTTGCTGAATTTCCATCATTCTTTGTTTACTTTTGTTTAACACGCAATTTCTCATAAGAAAAATTAGCCTAGTAGAAATTAATCAATATTCAAATAATGAGCTACAATTAATAAGAAACTGAGCATTTGTTTCCACAAATGAAGACCCTTCATAACAATATAAATGAACCGCTTGTACCTTATTTATGACCTATAATGAAAAGATTGATCAATTTGTGAAACACTATCAAAAGTAAACAGAGAATGAAGGAAATTCAGCAAGCAGATTGCATACTTTTTGCGTGCATTTTTCAATGGATTTGACGCTGTAAATGTGAAGGAAAATGCTCCTATGCTCGTGTACTTCTATTATTAAAGTCTGTTTGTAAATAGATTGGGTCACTGTACACAAACCCACGACACGCTTTTATTCAGGAAAATTGATTTCAATACAAGGAAGCGGTTTGCGGGTTTGTTTACAGTGACGCAAGCTATTTGCAAACAGTTTTGTGAACTAGAGACATACATAAAGAAACTAGATGGCCAACTCTCTATAAGATGCTTGTTAAAATAGAATAGTGAACAATAGTATAACTTGTGCCTGATGCGTTGCCGTTGGTCAAATTGATATTACGCTTAAAGATACTTTTTCAAAAAAATTGATTCATTCGACCTTTGCAAAAAAATGAAGAGAACAAAATTTATTCCCCTTAAAATTTTCGATCAGACAGTGACTTTAGAATTTTTTGACAAAAAAATTTATTAATAGGCTCATCAAATAGTAAATTTTCAGTGGAATGAATTTTGTTCTCTCCATTTTTTTATGAAAGCTGGTTGTTTTTGAGATATACAATTTTTTTTTGAAAATGGGCCATAAGGTACAATATTAACTTGACATAAGACACAGCTGCTGCGCATGCGTCACCTCAGCAACATGCATCAAGTTGCACTGTGGCGTAGGAGGCACGCCTTGCAGGCTCTCAAAGGTGCGTCAGTTGCTTGTACAAAATATATCTAGTTGCTGCGCACGTACCCCAGCTGCAGCATGGCGCATTTACTCAATTTGTGTTAATCAAGAAATCACAAGAATACTTCTTCTCTTGTAAATTTCAAATAGATTGTTTTTGTACTCAGCCATTTTTCCTCTAAATTCTGCAATTCTTGAAGAAAATGAAAAAAAAAAAAAAAAAACGCAAAAGGTGCCTGTAAACTCCTTTATTCTTTTAAAAAAGAAAAATTTTTTGGTAGAGCCAAGTAAATAAAGATTTTGTTTTATGTCTACTAGTAAATGTAGTAAATGACCTCATTTATATTTCAAGACCACGCTTGTTTCATGATGAAAACATGGACTAGCTTATGAGGCGGACGACCCGTTCTCGGACTAATATAGATATGGTTTACTGTAAGATAAGGTATATAGCTTCGGGGGGGGGGGGGCGTTTGCTCTCCTCCCCCCGTTTTTGGTATACTGCATTTTGGGCTGCCCCTTGTTTTTGGATTATACTTAAACATGGTGAACTTTTACCTACTCCTTAGCCTCACTAGGCTATGCAGTATACTAAACTTTGAAAGCAGGCTTGACAAAACCCCAACATAATAATGTAGTAATGTAAAGATTGTTATTCTTTAATAATCAATAATTGAAAATTAATTATTGAAATTAAATAAAATGGAATATTTGATTTCAATTATTTTCAATTTAATATTATTTTTATATTTTTAATAAATAAAATCATTATTTATTTATTCATTCATTCATTCATTCATTCATTCATTCATTCATTCCAGTATTCAATTAAAAATACTAATTGTTTTGCTCTAATTTTATTAATAAAATAATTAATTTGAATTTTAAAAATTTAAAAATATCAATCAATAAAAAAATTATTAAAAAATGATTCTAAAAAAAATTATAAATTGATATAGGTAAAAATAAAAATTAATATAAATTAAATTCATAAAAATTAATATTTTTATTAATGATGAATTAATAAAGGTGGATTACCCTTGAAAATTTAAGAATCAAGCTCGGGGTCACGGTTGATGACGTCATAGTTTATTTTAACGGAAAATAAGAAATACAGTATACAGGATTATGAGCGATGGGGGGGTGGGGAGGTACTCGCAAATTTATTAATTAGTGACTGGGATTCTGAAAACTTTAGGAAATACATTCTTTGGGGTGCCAACTCGCGGGGATGGTGTGAACTCGCTAATTTTAGAATTAGAGACTAGGATTCAGGAAACTTCAGGAAAGACATGAAACATGTCAACATTTTTAAAAAATTCAAAAAGCGGGTTGGTTTTGACCAGGGTGTGGATAATGGGTTTTTATCGCAAAATAAGGATACCAAACTTTTGATGGACATTTTTGGTTTCTTATTCATTGTATATTGGGCTATGTATATTAAAAAAAAAAAAATGATAAATAAAAAGATCAATGTAGAATACTTACGTCGTTCTCTTCATTACATGAATATTGGTATTGGGGGAGGTGGTCCAGCCATGATGAAAGGCATACCCGGTTGCATTGGAATCATAGGAAGAGGATGGGGCATTGGCATTGGTAAAGCAACTGGAACCGGTGGTGGATAGGGCATCGGTGGTGGCATCGGTATCATCACTGGTAAAGGTGGTGGGAGAGCCTTTAAATATGGTAATAGTCAAAGTTAATTTGTATTCTTGAACAGATCCTTTAATTTTTGTATATGCAGCTCCAAAGTCGAAATTTTTGTAAGTCCCCCATCCTACTTCCTCTGTACAACTCTATTATTAAAATTTGCAAGGTCTTCCTTCTCATAGCCCAATAATCCCTCCCCAATTTATGTAGCTCAAGTCCCTGGAAAAGGTTGAAACTCCTGCGTCTCTCGGAATCTTGATTGGCCAGAAGAACAGCAAACTTTTCACCCACAAAACAGGTTTGTTGAAATTTTCGCTTGAATCAGATAGAGAAGAGACTTCAGATCGGAAGATTTAAGAAATTGTCTCTCGTATTAGGGATCAAGGAAGGACTTGAAAAAACTTCGAGGTTCAAGTCGAGACGTTATCAGAAAATTTTCTTCCCAGATCACTGTAAAAGTGGGAATTGAGAAAATTTGGCGCTCTGTATCTCTTTGTACGAGAGACTTTGCAAAATCTTCAATCTTCGTGAAGGAGAGATTTGTTTCAACCTTAGATTGTGACGTCCCCACAAAACTTGGAAAAACTTGGCAGACTCGAAAGTTCCGATATTCAGCGATGTCTAATACACACTTTTCTAAGAAATTACGGTTCATGATGATAATTTTAAAGTTTTATTACAAATCACCGCATAAAATTGCTCTTTGTTCACCTTAAAGATGACTTGTTAGATGAAAGAGCTTGTAAGTGTAAAGAATTTTGTAATAAAACTTTAAAATTATTCAGCGATATATTTACGAAGAGGAACTTGCGGTCAACTTCCCCTCCTCCCTAGATCTGAAAAATTTGCTCTGAAATATCATATAATCTTATTCAAATCCCCTCCAGAGATTTTTTTAGCTCAGAATCTCTTCCGTGGAAGATTTTCTTATTCAACCTCCTTCCCTTAAAAATTTTCTAAATTCATCGTTGCCAATGTCAATACATTTCTTGGAACAAATTTTCTTCAATTTGACTTGATAATTAGGGGAAAGTCAGGGAGCATTGAAAATGAGAGTCCATCATCGATCGTCTCGTGAGTAGCGAAACGTATACTCACATTCCATTCGTAAGTTTGTGGTTGATATTGTGGAATGGTACTCGAAGCATAAGTCCCGCTTCCATAAGATTGCGACTGATCGTTGTAATTGTAGTTGCTTCCTGTATCACTCGAACTGTACCCCGTGCTTCCTCCGTAAGATGGTGTCGTGTACGTATTTGATCCGTAATTGTACGATTGCGAGGGGTCACTCGTACCGTACCTATTACCACCGTAGGATTGTGTGTAATCACCTTTGTAAGATTGCGAACGATCATTCGAATCGTAGCTCCCGTTTGAATTGTAACGATTATTTTTCGATGGTCGCGAGTCGTATCGAGTGGCTCTGAAATGGGAAAAATTTCATTTACTATGTTACCAACAAATGTTGAGGAGAGTGGCAGTTTCGTACCCATAAACTCGACAGTCGAGAAACAAAGCGGCGGTTGAAAGAAACAAAATTGACGTTTCAACGAATCCCATTGCGGAACCTTTTTTTTTTTTAAAGCTGAAAATGTTAGCGAGAAATTGTAACTTGACAAATGCTGGCAGAGATCACGAAGATGGAGGCTAAATTGCGCTGGCAAATTATTTTTAATTATCACCGACTGGTTGTGAAATTGTATTTTTGAAGTTCAAATTTTGTCATGCCTTACGAAAAGTTCTGGAAGTGCAGACTGTGCTCTACAATTGCCGAAATATTGTGTTTTTGTGTTAAATTTTTGCCACGTGTCGACTTCAATTGAGTAGACTTCATTACGGTTAGGGAACTTACAAATTATTGTGTAATTAGATGACACATTGTTTTGAGTCTTAAAAGTCGAAAAACATTTCGCATCAAGACACTCATATTATCGGTTTCTTCGAAATTTTCGTTTTCAAGAGGGAAGTTTTCACAATTATATAAACTCGACTGATGAGCGCGTACAACTGCAGCTGTCATTAACGGAACACGTTTAAAAGCCTTTTTGTTTGTAAAATATATATTAAAAAAAACGCAATTCTATTTTCAGGCGGTCTGAATTATTTTTTGCGATATTTTCTGCTGTAGAAAAATGTAGAAATGTTTCCATCGTATCTTCGACCTCTGTATTATTATGTTTTGGTGTAAAGATAACCCAGAAATGATATGAATGAAATGAAAAAACTCATTCAAAAAGAGATAGATTTTTTTTCTTGAAATTTAAACCAATCTTGTCATAAAATATTGATTATATTACTCAAACCCTCCTTCCCTTTCCTGATGATCAAAGTCCATATTTATAGGTCGAGTTCCAAGTCGTTTAGGTCTAGGTGATTTAATTTAGCTATTGCCGCTCACCTTCTTTGGACGACCTAATCTCATTTTCATAGTTTGAACCTGAGGACGAGTAGGCCAAGGTCTTTAGACTCACCAAGGCCCCATTCCCATATTCCCCTCTTTAATTACTACTAAACCTTGTAGATTTAGGTCCAAGTTCCTAATGTAGGGTCAGATCCTGCTATATCTTCCACCTGGAGGGGGAAAGGGAGAAGATGTAGAAAGCTTGCAAAATAGAAATGTGACGGATGTTGATAGCGGTGGTGGAAAGCCTAAGGTATGTGCGTTTGATTAGCGGATGTGAGATGATGTGATTTAAATACAGGAAATGAAGAAAAGAAAAAGTATCTGGATGCTTGATTGTGATCGGATAACTAATCGGAATATTTAATTTTTTGATTTCAGAGACGAAATGGTCCTCAGGAGTCTCTCTAGCACCTTGCGTAAATCAGCTCATAACGTTGCCTCTGTCCCAGCATCACATCAAATTGGCCATTTTCAGAAATGGTTTCACTTTCGTCGTGTGGATAGAATCAGCGACAGCGGACGAATTGTCAGCAAAAATGATTCGCGCTCGATTGTCCGAATCCTTTCTTCCAATCAATGAAGGAGGTACGCGAATGACTTTTATGGTTTTCTTATCCATTTTGAATCATCGATTAATACATTTTCTTTTTGAATAGCCGTTATTCCGTTGGCGAATGAAGATTCAGACGTAAAAGTAGAGGATGATCTCGAAGTGCCTGATCAATTGAAACGCATGTATAATACGTGTAAGCCATTTGCAATTGTCTTCTTCTTATCGCCTTTACCAAATTTAATTTTTTTTTTTTAATTTGTTGCTCATGTTCAGCTCTTTTGAAACCGATTTCGACGAATATCTTCGTGGAGGAGATTTGCGTTACGCTGGCTGGAGACGACGAGTTGACATTGGATGAGAATGATATTGTTACTTTTTGCGCGAAGAACGTATATTCCAACCTCATTTCTGCTCGTAAACCGGTAGGCTTGAAAATTTTTGTCAGTACCTATCCTTCGTTCTAAAATCATGTTACCGAATATTGCCCCTTAATGAATTCTGACCTAACGATCTATTATTCTCCTTACAAGAATCAATCAGTCATTATTTTATAATTGGGGTAGAGGTTGGGAACTGGTGCCAAGTTTTCCCTGTCGCTCGTATTCTATCTGGATAGCTAATGTACTCTTAGGAATTCTGTCGCTCTCAAAGGCAGACGGTAAGGGTAGCTTGAAACAATTATGTTTTAAAGTCTCAGAATTCATACACCCCACCTTCGTGTACTATTTCAAGAGAAGATATAGGCGTCATAGAATTGCAATACCCTCATCATAACTGGTGACACACTTTGCGCGCCGCCCCTCCATCATGGTGAAATGGGTGCAGGTTGCGTATGCATTATTAACAGGAACCTGTTTTATCGGAGGGGGGTCGAAAAAACGTCAGCCGTCCGGCAAAGCTTGGAACTCAAAAACTTTCCAAGTCCCTCTCCTCTCCCTTGTATCGTATATATGTAAGACTCAGAGGTTTGTCAAGCGAACTTTTCTCACGCCGTTTAGATACTCGTAGTTCAGAGGTGCACTTACTCTCATATCTATCGAAAATCGTGCCACTTGACTATCCGGCTACTATACAGCAAAGGGGGCGTCCATAAATCACGTGACGCATTTTGGTGGGGAAGTTCGAGCCAAGTCTCACCAAAACTCACGTGAGGGGGAGCGGAGTGCTGACAAATCTCACGTAATTTTTTTCCCACACAAATACATTCTAAAATATTGCTAAACTGCCTTAAATTTAATAAAAACTAGTCCTTTTTAAGTAGGCATAAAATGTGATCAAGAAAATTACGTTTTTTTAATAGATGAACGCGATTAAGCACAGATAAACGTATTTAAAGCAAACATACACATTTCAGAAAATCTCACGCGCGATAAGAGGGGGGGGGAGGCGAAAAATCACAAAAATTGCCTCACGTAATTTCTAGACGCCCCCAAAATTGATAAGCACCGGCATAATAAGGGTCGCGGTCGGTAGCTTATGTACTCGCAACTCACAACATTGACTGCAAGTGCCATTGCGACGCCACCAACACGAAAATTCGTGAGAACGGTAGCGCGTTCTTACATATATATTGGAAGTTGAAATTTTACTGAGTCATCCTTCTAGCTCGGAGGTCGAAAATTTTTCAAGTCTCCCTCCTATCAGAGGTCTAAAGTCGCGGGCTGTGCCGTCAAAATTGATAGGTCAGCCAAGGTAGTTATCATGCAACTTCAAGGAACATGTTTTTTACCAAAAAAACGTTTTTTAGAAAAAAATATGATTTTGAATTTTTTTTGTGAAAATGTTATTCTTTTAGTACCTAACTTTTTAGATCACTGATTCGAAATTGGGCAGAAATTTTGCTACCAAACTGTAACAGACATGATTTTCTTTTTAAAAAAACATGTTTTTTAAAGAAAAAATAAGTTTTTTTGTTCTTTTTTTTTTTGTGAAGATGTAAGTATCTTTACAAGTGTCTTTACTTCTGTATTAGATCACTGAATCCTAATTTCGCAAAATCTTTGCTACCAAATTATAACAAAGATGTTTTTCTCAAAAAAAAAGAAACACATTTTTGAAAGCAAAAATCATGTTTTTTGTTTTTCTTATGAAAATGTTAGTATTTTACTCCTATTATTGGATACTTTGAATCTCAATTTGGCAAAAATTTTGCTGCCAAACTGTAACAAACATGCTTTTCAAATATTTTCTAATTAAAGAACATGTTTTGTTGTGAAATTCTGTGAAACAATCGTTTCTTCATTTTGTGGACCACTGAATCTAAATTTAACAGTAATTTTACTGTACCTATAATTTCAACAAACATATTTTTTACAGAAAAAAAACACGTTTTTTTTCTTTCTTCAAGGTTAATCTTTCTCTTTTCCCTGTACGTCTGCATGTGGATGGTACAGAGGTGTCGAGTAGGCCATAGAGTGGTTTTGCATTTGCCTATTCCATAATAGGTCCATTTTCTTCTTCATGCTTCATGACCGTGGCCGCAAATGCAGACACCTGGGTCCATGCTTCTTTGAAACCTAGCATGGTGCCTACAAGGCTACTCGGAGCAAGCGCTTCATCTACTCCAATCTCTCGAAACGACCGACTAAGCTTGCCCTGCTCACGCCTCCGTGCCTCACATTGGGTCGACTGAACTTCAGACGGGGCGTGAATAATAATATAGCCTTCACTTTTACCCACTGCAAGTTCTAGTCTGGTGACTCAATCCAACGCGTCGTTGCCTCTGGAGCGCGGTTTACTCTGCTTCCCTCCGGCATAGTTGTTTTGGCAGTGCATACCAACTGTGTATCATCCACTTAGCAGATAAGCTTAACACCTGATGGCAGCTCCACCTTGAAAATCCCATTCATTGCGATGCACCACAGAGCGGCCCAAGGGGCGATGCCTGCGGCACCCCACAAGTACCTAGGCGCTTTTCTGTACCAGCAGATTTCTCTGCTTGGATTTGGCAACAGCTAAGATAGCTACTGATCATCCTCAGAAGGTATATGCCTACTTTTGCGTCTATGAGGGCTTCCAAGAACCTAGTAATAAGATTAATACGATTATTACAATTTTGCGAGAAGAACCTCTCCCAAGGGATTGAGTTCAATGCATTTCTTATGTCGTGACTGACGGCTGTATCTCGGCTGTCCTCTTCAGCCTGATTCTAGCTTAATGGACAGCGTCCAGTCTGGAAACCATGCTGACTATTTGAGATTATGTCTTTTCCCTGCAAATAATAGACGAGTCGGTTGGCTATCACTCTCTCCAAGAGTTCGCCCACGTTGTCTGGCAGACAATATCTAGTCGATAAATGGCAAGCCAGGTGGTTTATCCTTCTTATCGATCACCGCTAGCCTGGTTTTCTTCCACCACGCGGGGAACAGTCCCCCAGCAACTGCCACATCGAATGTATCAACAAACATTGATCAACTGAATGGTCTGCGCTCCAGGTTAGGTTCGAAATCTCGTCCGGACCCGGACTGCGCAGTCTATCCACTGCTGCATCCACCTCCTCGATACCTAGCAGGGATATACCATTTTCTTCTACTATTGGTAGCGTTATCATTGCTTGTGGCTGCTGTGGGAACAGGCCATCAGTAGTACTATCGTATAGGGCTTACCAAACGAGTTCTCTTTTGCCATTTACAGCATTCTTGCTGTCTTTTATAGCTTTCTTCAGCCTCTTAAGAGCCAGCTGGAATTGAGGTGCAACCGCTCGGGCCTCTTCGCCTTCTCTACTTCGCTGACATATCCGGCGCTGACAGTTGCATTCTTTCCTCAACTCGGCAATATTAATGGTCCACTTCTAACTTGCCCAGGTATTGCTGCATCGCATGCTTTGGTGACAGTCTTTATGAATCTCTCTGCTGCCACCTCTTCATTTTCTTCTTCCTCTTGCCTTGGTCCCATGTAAAAGCGAGATAGCTAGCCTTTAGACGATCGCTGTGACCTCAACTTCCCAGTGGGTGGAAAAATTGATGTACCAATAGTCGCTCCCAAAAACTAGTGACACACTGACAAACTGAAGCCTCACCAGTGCTGCAATGATCAATGCAAATTTCTCTCTTTTCCAGAATGAAATCATTCCCGATATTCTCTGTCACATGAGCGTTGACGAATACCAACTGGACAACGACGAATATTGTTTTCGCGCGTACGATTTCCCAGTCGTATTGATGAGCCACCGTAGCACTACAACAGACAGCAAGTATCCACTTCAACAGCATGTTGACGACCTTCTTTTGAATCTGCCGGACGATAGTACGGCTGCATTAAAACTGAACGTATACTTTACTTTGGACCGCAATTTCACTTACAGTAAGTAGGTTTTCGAATTTTCATTTCTTCAAATATCATTGCCCTCTCACTTTTGTTTACTTACGTTTTGTGCAGATATTCGTGAAGTGGAATTGAATCTCGGTCCTCTAAATGTGTATCTAGAAGATAAATATTTGTCGAAACTGAAAGATATAGCCGAGAAAATGATTTCTGCTGTAATGAATTCGTTTAGTTTGACTGTGCGCCATTGTCAACGAGATGAAAACGTTGAGAGCGCCCTGGCAGCGAATAATGAGAGAAGGGAAGCAAAAGCCCCCTTTGAAACAGTTAAAGTAGAAGAAACGACTCCCGAAATTGCAATTAGCACATCAAGTAAATCAGTTAATCTCTCAGAGGAGTGCGAGGTGGATGAGAAAACAGCGCTAGCTGTCGGTAGTCCTCAAACGTTCGTCGAAAGTGATATAGATACGCAAGAACAATCATTAGAAAACAGTACAAAATGCGCCAAAGTTGACGAATGCTCGAGTAAATTGACTTCTCATTCGGAGGAAGATTGTAATTGCGTCCTGATTCCGCTTAGCGTAATTAAAAGGTCAAAATTGATCGCTAGACCAATACGGTTGCGCGCTATATGCATTTCTTCGATGCATCTGACGGTCAGTGTGCATACATCGACTACATTCTATATAGCTTTGGACCGATCGCCGTTGAAGTTCTCCGAATTCAAGAAACAGTTCCTCGTTATGACGCCTTTTGAGTTAGGTAACGTCCTGGTGTTGCATTATTTCTTTGGCGCGATCTACGGAACGGGCTGGGCCATCAGCTCGCTCGAGTTCGTCGGCTCACCGGGTGTGCTAGCGCGTAACCTGGGCACCGGAGTCATGGATTTCATTTCAATGCCTATCTACGGAATATCGAGTGGGCCGCGTGGTCTCGTCCTAGGTATTGCTCATGGTTCAGCGTCCTTGATGAAACACATTATGGCTGGTAAATTACTTTTTCTTGACGTGGTCGCCTATCTCGCTTGCAAAAGTGGTACAAGTGTCCGCGCGTTGTCTTGTTTGTAGGCACATTATCGTCGGTAACAAATTTTGCTGGTAGTTGGGCTCGTACTCTGAATCGATTCACTTTGGACGCGGATGATCTATTGCAGTCCGAGCACATCAGAAGAATTCCTCCGAGTAATGTTACCGAAGGTATTCTGCAAGGTTTGGCCGAATTTGGTATTAGTTTACTGGGTAAGGAACCTCATTATATTCTTGCTGACGCAGTTAACATATTTTCTTTGTAGCACGACCTACTTTTTTATTATTTTTCAATACTAGTAGAAACTTTTTCCAGTTTCAAAATTCTTAACACGATTATAGACGTCATGAATACTCACTCATTTTCAAAGTAATCGAATAAGTTTTTACCAAAACAAGTTTGAACTGTTGTACATTGTTTCCCACATTTATATGAACTACAATCTAGTTTTCTATCATTTTTAAAACATTTCTAGCACAGTTGGTTTGTCTTGTAGCGCAGACCTTTTTTACAGGGCCGTCGAGAGGATTCTGAGCCCGGGAGAAATGAAACTGTGATCCCTCCAAATTTGTTGATTTGCCGACAAAATTCCTGTTTATTTCGTACTTTATTTGTATTTTATTTCTTTTACTTATTAATTTCTTTTCGGACGCTTATTTCAATTTTCTGACCTTAATTCAATAATTATTTATATAAAAATTTTTACTCCTATTATTTCGAATCAAACCTCTTTTAGAATTTCTAGACTTTGGAACAAAAGGAGGGAAAAGAAAATTAAAAAAAAAATGCGAACCCTGCGGGTTCTCTTAGAAACCCATGCCCGGGAACGAAGTTACCATATTATCCCCCCCCTCTCTCTTTCTCTACAGCCCTGCTTCTCTGTTTACTAGGCACTTATAAATCTCAAATTTCTCTAAATTTTCTCACTAAATATTAATCATTTTGAAATATACAGTATATAAATCGTTTTATCCTCTCTGCTAATTTAAAAATTTTCATTCTTTCTTATCAAAGTTTGATTAATTTAGGTTTTAGGTGCCGTCCAACCTCTCCACTACCCAAGTTTTTTGAAAAAAATTAAAGACTTCTAGCGCGTTTGACTTTTCTTTACTTTTCAGCTTTCTCTTACATAATGAAAAAATTTGGATACTTCGGACTACGAGAAAAATATCATTTATGACTTACCTAAAGTTAATAAAAAGGTATCAAGTACCTGTTTGAATTTCTTTCTATTGTAGAAGTATTTGAAAATATTGAAAAAGTAGGTCGCGCTGTAGAGAAATGTTAACTGCGTTAAGAAAAATCCCTGATTCAGTAGCGTAATGATGGGAATAATCAAATTTGGTCTTAAGAATTTATGTGCTTTATTTGAAGGTGGTATTAGTGGTATTGCTCATCATCCGCTCCAATACGCCGCCTCCAATCCGGGTGCTAGTAATCGCAGTTTATTCAATAGTATCAGTTTGGGATTGGTTGGTGTGCTTACGCGACCTCTTAGTGGTGCCGCTGAATTGGTGGCCAAAACTGGTCAAGGAATTATGTCTCATGTTGGTTGGAATACCATCCCGGCGGTAAGATTAGAGTACTTTTAAGCTATCTAGTTTATGATGAAGAGGTTTTCAGCTGCTATTGTTAGGTACGAAGTGAGTAAACTTCGAAACGTCGGTCTCCTTATTTGAAAATAAAAAATATTTTTGACGGAAGTGGCGACAAGCATTTTCCTTTTTATGTAAATAACCGTCTTGGCAAGAATTTTGAACAAAAGGAAGAAGAATATTCCTTCAAATTTACAGTATAATTATGCAATTTTCATAATTATTGGTTGTTTCTAAGAGCTCTTCTGTTACATCTAGTTTATGTGTTCAAAGAGCAAAAAATTTATCTCATTATTAGTATATGAGGCAAATTACCAACAACTTTACATAGTAAAACGCAGCTGAATTGTTTTTGGAACTTTGTTCTTAGGCTAATGATCATTAATTTCATGTTCACAGGTGCGTAAAGGAAGCGGACTGTCCTACGGCAACAATAATGCCGGCTTACAAATTTGTAATTTGAAATTTGAATGGAAACGCGAGTACGAACGTGTTATTTTATCTATAGAGGGCGTGAAAGCGGAGAATATTGCCTCGTCAATCTGGATAATATTAACTGATGTGAATTTACATGTGGTTGAAGCGAACGACAATCAAAAACGATGGGTTTTTCCTCTACAAACGCATGAATTTTACGACCAAGAGGAAGATCCCACTTTGATATGTATACAGAGACCAATTCTTAATTTTAAGGTGAGATAGTGAAATAGGTATTCCAAAGGTTCTCCGAGTAATAAATCAACTTTATTGTGTATTTCATTACTTATTGAATTTTAATTCTTTTTGTCCTTTCAGACAGCTGAAGATTTTTCTCGAGCTCAAATTTACAAGTTCATCAACGAAACAAACGAATGTTTCAACATAAAGAGTTCGTATACATCTGAGAATGCGCTCTACCTGACGAAAACAGCGAACTCGTTCGCCTTTTGTGTTAATCCACAAATTAAAAAATTTTTGCTGAGTATGATCTCCTTTGTACAAAAAATGGATTGTTCGAATTCCGACAAGAGTTGAAGAGTTTTTTCGATCCATTTTATTAATTGTTCGCACAAATTGTAATTGCTTTTGTTTATTTATTAATTTTCATTGTTTTGATTTTTTCCACAAATATCTGTGATATTTTTGTCCTACCGTATTGTTTAATTCACTACTATGTTCATGTTTACCAATCGAAATTGTTATAATGCAATTAAATTATCTATTGGTGTGAAAAAAATGCAATTCAATATTATTCATTGTAAGACTATGATGTGATTCAAAAGTTAGGTACCTATATTATTGGGATCCAACTAACTGTGTTCACGAGTCATATTACGAGATGAGAAATGTATTCTTATGTCACAAATATGTTTTGATTTGGCGTTTCAGGCCATATAGAGCTAAGTATTATCATAGTTGGCCAGCCTCCGAAACGTGTCATCCTGCATAACATTTTTAATGCACGACGATATACTTCACTGTCGGTGAACTAGCCGCATAATAAATTCACTTTCTTCGCCACTGTCATCTCCTTCCGAAGACCTACTGTGAAAAAAAAAAAAAGATCATTTGACAATCAAAACTACACACATTCACTGATCGTAAGTATTTTGTAATAATCTGACGCCGTTATGTAATGCCAGTAGTGGTCATACCTTGAATTTTTTATAACAGTGGTCCAGTGTCCTAACTTGGAAAATAAACATCTTCAACAAGCGGTCATTGCGTTCACAATGACATTAATGACAGAACGTTTCTAATCTAATTGTTGAATTCTCAGATATCGGTGACTAAATTATGACTCCGTAAGTTTCTATAAAAGGTGTTCGCCAACCATCGTTTATTTCACGCGTAAAACACCTTATTTTCTTACGATGAAACTGAATGAGATAAAAAATTTTTATTCTGTTGGTGAAGTCAATTACCATGTTGTTGGTGTTCACCCTTGTGTTGCTTATTCATACACCCGTGTGCTTGGGTATTAGCCAGGATTTTAAACATTATAAAAGAATCAAGAAAAAAGAAGGAGCCGTCAGGTTGTCGAATGGAAAGGATCCAAACGAAGGTACTTTTTCACAGGTGTATCGACTAGTGAGTAATTCGGTTTAAATAATGTCTTCTACATGACAGGCAATGTGGAAATCTTTCATAATAGTTCTTGGGGGAGTGTTTGTGACGATGAATGGGACGTGAAAGATGCGACCGTGGTCTGCAGACAACTTGGTTTCAGAAAAGTTCAAAAAATTACTCATCGTTCATTTTTTGGAGCAATTACAGGTAAAAATTAGCGTTAACTGAGTTTTCTTAAACGTTGTAAATTAACAAAACCATTAAATGTTCTCCTTTTTGACTACCGTAGGCGCAAATTTGAACGGAGTCTAGCCTACTTATAAGAGTATGATTTGTCAGTGCAATCTGCTTCTGCCCTACTTATGTCAGCCGCGTTAATAGGGACTCTAATACCGTCTATACTAATACCTAATCGTCTATTTTACGCATATTATTATCTAATATTGAGGGGTAAATAACGCACATATTAGAGTCGATTTATGAGGTAAAAATTATTCTCTATCGTCGGAACTCCATCTAAGTATTTTATCGGCGATTTGAGGTCAGAATTGGTACCTAGTGAAATATTTTCTGTGCGAAGACAAACAATAAAGATTATAGTACCCCTGCGTAGCTAATTTGGAATGGAGAATATTTCTAATGAATTTAGGAGTCTCGTACAATGAACAAGAGCTTGTAACCAAGAACAGGCAATCCAATGATGACATTATGCCTTTTTATCTGTGTAATTTGAAAGGAAGGTGTCCCTACAATGAGTGTTATGAAGCTGTGAAATTACAGTATCGATGATTAAATTGATTTGAGCAATGGAAACAAATTTTTCTGTTATTATTGCTCAAATACCAGACTGCTCATAATTCATAGCCAAATTTTTTGTTGATTTTAAGAGACCCCATGAAACATTCTCATTGAAATATTCTAGTAGCCAATTGTGTGGAATTGACGCGTATCTGCAAAGCAACGATCTAGGGAATAAAATTACGTTTGGCTTATAAAAGACCGTGTCATGAGCCTCATTCTTTGAATCGTTGTTTTGCAGATACTCCAATTCTATATTTGCGGTATAACAGTATTGCCAAGGGAAAGTTGTCGAGTCGCTAATATAGGGCGTATTTTTTAAACATTACGGTGCATTGAAGTATTCGAGCATTGGCGCGACTAGTATGCAAATTTTTGACGCCTGTTTTACGGGGGAAATTACCTTACGAGTATAGGCCTATTAGTTTGCATCATTTAATTTGAGGCTACGGCGCGGCAGTTTTGGCCGATTTCATGACTGCAATTAAAGTTTTTTAAAGAAAACAAATTGCTAACACTTGTTTCTTTGTTTGGGCTAGCATATTATACTAGTAGCTCAAGGAATTCTTTCAACTAAATCCTTTATAATTATATTACTCGGGCCAGTTTTCAAACAAACTATCGGAACAGTTTTATCAAAAACGACGATCCAGATTCCAGAGAAAAGATTAAATTTGACGTATTTTCAATGTTCAATCCAATGATAATTTATTGTGATTAAATACAGAAATGATCTCATTCGCATTAGACCCTTTTCTCAGGATTGTCCAGAAAAATTTCGCTGACATACGTTAATTTCCCAGTAACTCACTAATAAGATGCATTCCTTGGCATTCCTGACTGGCTCGGCTTCCCAAGAAAAAAATCAGGAGAAAGTTATTCATCCCACGAGGAGCGTAGGTACTTTTCTCTTGATCGACATCGGACTACATTGAGATGGTCTCGATAGTACCTACCTTGGAAAAAAATTTTGGAATGATAATATTATGATTGTGACCTGTGAAAAGGATGCTCATTGCCCATTAGCAGGAACACCATTTCTCTCTGATTGGACATCTAATCAGAGAAATAATAATTTTTTTTTTTTATTATCGATAGCATGAAACTATCAACTATAATATTGCCTATCACTATAGTGAAAAAATGTGAAGAGTGAAGGTGATCCCTCCTGGTACTTTTGAGTTTTGAATGACAAAACTGTTTTCATGTAGAAAAAACACACACTTGTACTGATGGTAGGTATGTCGATTCAAAATATTGATAAAAATTTGATTTTTTTGTGATACAGCAATCAATTTTGGGCAAGTTTTCCCTCACCATTATCAATGAAATCGGTTCAAGAACTACGAAGAACTTTGGAAGAACCAACACAAATAACATCTTGAAGAATCTGTAATTTTCTTTTCTCTGAAAGGTCTCACAGCATTTCAGCAACTTCAGTAGTAACAACCTTTAGCTCCAATAATGATAATTTGTTTGGTTTCATAATAGTGTTCCTGTCAGTGGGGAATAAGTATCCTTTTCTCATTGCAGGTCACATATTTCAAATAAATCCATAGATTAGAGAGTAACACATCATGCAATATTACTCAAAATGAAAATGAACGTCTGTTATCAGGAAAGTTCTGGATGGACAACTTATATTGTAATGGTGACGAGAAACAGTTGTCGCAATGTCCTTTTGAAGGCTGGGGGATGAATGATTGCGCTTCTTCAGAAGCTGCTGGCGTTATTTGCGATTTACCTGCAGACTTGTTCCCGACGACATCATCCTCCCCCCGTATGAAACGACCGATTTATGTAAGTATAGACATTTTTAAATGTGTATATTTTACTATTACATTGAATGAGAAGTTATTGAGTCGAGTAACCATCGGCTTTTCACCGTTAATAGACAGAAGCTTGGCAATCAGACGGTTTCAAGAATATCTAGTTTTACATTCAGGTTTGGGAGACGCGTGTGGTGAAGCTACTTATATAAGAAACATCCACTTCCAATTATTTTTTGAACTTGTATTTTTGTGTATTTCATCTTGAATCAGTTCTCGTTCTTGTGAAATTAAGCCCTACCCTTCCGATCTATAAATTCCATTGAAGATGAACGTTTTAATTTGTGTATTTTCTCGACTTAGAATCAACTGTTGTTTTCTGCAATGTTTCTTTAACAGGAAATCACTAAATCTGATCTGCAAATTCGTTTGAAGGGTGGCAGATTCTCTGAAGAAGGAAGGGTGGAGGTGAAATATTCGAATACGGGTATTAAACTTGTTTATTAGGTACTTAAGTATCCTTCAGGACAAATTGTTAATGTTAATTATTACTTGCCTTTCTATACCGCAGGTTGGGGCGTGATATGTGGAGACGGTTGGAGTATTTTAGAAGCGATGGTCGTTTGTCGAACTCTCGGACTAGGTTATGCGTCTTACGCCGCTCAAACCAATTTTTTTGGTGGCTCTTCTTCGGATGTTATACTAAGCAATATTCGCTGTCGCGGTAATGAAAGTAGCTTTGCTTTCTGTACTAGTGTATCACCAGACATGCGTGAATGTCGTGGAAATCGCGATTTTATAGCCGGTGTTGTGTGCTCCAGAAGTGAGTATACGTGTACATAATATCTTTTTCTGATACGGACAATTTGGCCGTCTATCTATTGTTTGCACTTTTAGTGACTCTGACCATAACTTAACCTTTCTATTAGAAAGCGTTAGCACAAATTATCGACACTTCTTCCTAGCTGTATATTTTTTTTGTTCCCTAGATTTACCAGATCTCATCATAGATTATAAAGAACTAGAACGGACGAGCCATATTGAGGATAAACAGTTATATTACCTTCAATGCGCGATGGAAGAAAATTGTCTCGCATCGTCCGCGTATCAAATTCGGTCTGAGAGAAGTCTCGACTGGCACCTCCAAACCAGAAAGCTTCTACGATTTACAGCTAAAATAACGAACATCGGCACAACTGATTTTCGCCCTTTCATTCCAAAGCATATGTGGGAATTTCATCAATGTCACATGTATAAAAAAGAATACAAAAATAATTTCAGTTCCTCTGGTGCGGATCCTAATTTACATTCCGGGGAGGGGGGACTACCACAAGAAAGTTATACATAATTTAGGAAAGTCCACCTCCAGGTATCCGTGCCAGATTTTCAAATAAAAAAGTAATACCGTAATGATAACCTACGTGTTCAACAGGCATTATCACAGTATGGAAGTATTTGCGACGTTCGACGTTTTGGATCAAGGTGAAGCAAAAGTAGCCGAGGGCCATAAAGCCTCATTTTGTTTGGAAGACAACCAGTGCACAAATAATTCTCAAAGAACGTTTGCCTGCGAAAATTTTGGGGAGCAAGGAATCTCCGTGAACTGCTCTGATATATACCATTATAATATCGATTGCCAGTGGGTAGATATCACCGATCTAAACTTTGGATTGTACACGTTCCAAGTTGGTATCTTTCTAATGAATTCGCTTTTAATTTCTTATCTGTTGCTGTAAATGACTTAGGTTGATTATTTTTCGTCAGGTGGTTGTGAATCCGGAATTTAAAGTCGCAGAGATGACTTTCAGCAATAATATGGCTAGGTGCTCCATGTATTACAGCGAAACATTAGTTAGAATCTATGACTGTTATTGGCAACATCCTTAGAAAGCGTCTGCATTATCGAGGAAAAAACGATGATTACGGCGTTTATATCTTGTTCCTCTAATAGAAAAGAAACACGCTATTGAGGTTGTTGGTTGTTATAATTTTTAGTTTTTCGTGAACTTTTTCATCTATATAATGAGTTTTCAGTGACTTGACGCTTAAAGTTACGGTGACTGAGCACACTATTTTCAAATTCCTTATGTTATATGTAAACGATTCTTCAACGATTTTTTCGCTAAGAAATCGTCGAAAGAAGTAGCGCGAAATTAACAAATACGCGAGCGTGTTGATTGCGATTCGGCTCAGCGTGCAACGCGACGGATCGACTCCGCGTGGCGTCCGCGCTACTGTTTCATTTATCTACTTTCGAATATTTTTCTTATCTTTTGGATGCGAGAGAAGGGAGAGGGGGTGCCGTTTGACGATCGCGAGTTGATCGTGATATGAACACAAAAATCTGAATAATTGGCTCCCCGAATAATTAATTTATAGAATTCTTTCAATCTTCTTATAACTATTCTGGTATACCACTATCCTGATTACACAAACAACTCGCTTCCCTCGTTGTTTGTAAAACGGCACCTCCCTTCCCTCTTCCTCCATCTAGCTTCTTCGTCGCGGAACGTGCAAGTGAAGTAGCGCGGACGACACGCGAAGTCGATTCATCGCGGGTTACGGCGACTTAGCCCACTACCTTCGAATTATGCGCGATTTTGTTGATTTCGCGCAATTTCTGTCGGCGATTTCTTAGCGAAAAAATCGTTGAAACGGGTAAAAGTATATATCTTTAGAATCGTCTCGACGAGTAGAATCATTTACATTTAATATATAAGGATTTTGAAGGTAGTGTGCTGTCATCGTAACCTAAAGAAAATCGTAGTATAGCCCACGGTATTATCATTAATGACCCGAATAATCTTTGTACTAATTATATCAATGCTGAATCTTGTATAGGATTAATAGACCTCGATAGAAAGTACTACCAAATTTTAGAAAATAAGTGGAATGAAATACAGAAAAGTAGGACGCAACTCTCTAAAAAATGTTTATTCTATGGACGCATGAATACTTAAGATGATGTTTTGGCGAATTAGGTCATATGTAAATGACTTATAAGGCAAGATACGTCGAATCTGTCCAAGTCGAAACCCGAGGGGAACACTCTTCAATTCGAGTTATAGAGATTTTCGAGTAAAATGATTTCGAGATATAGAAAACAAATTTCGAATTATAGTTTTTTAATAATTTGCGTTGATCATACATAATTATGTACATCAAATGTTATTGCTTATGATTTATGAAAAAAATTAGTTATTGGTAATGTTTTAAATTAGCGCGGGTGTGCTGATCCAAATTATTCTCTACATTCACAGTAGCATCAAATACAGTTTTGTTTGCATTTTCACAGCTTTCAAAAAAACGCAGTACCGCGTTTCAATGGCACATCTTGCCTCCTTAGATGTAGGCGGTCGTTGTGCTTGGTCAGGTTTGAAGGGCAAAAAATGCACATCAATTGATACAAACACCCGAACACCGCTGATGTCATACAGAACATTGCCATTGTGCAATTTTCTTTATCGAAGGTATAAATTAAATTCATATTGGTGCGTGAAACTCTAAAAAACGGGAAAAACCAAGGTGGGAACGAAAAAAACGCATATTCTTCGTCTGTTCTCCATCCCGAGGTAAATTGAGCATTCTTCAGATGACGGTAGAAAATATTCTATACTTATCTGATATAGGTATTTACGTCAATCCGATAATGTAAATAGTTACATCAACGTAACTACTTTGGTTCTCATCATTAAAAGTCGTACGTGTACCAGCTTGTGCAACCTATTTTTCTTAGTTACAGTTTTATCTGACCGAGCATCGATGATAGATGAGCAGACTTTCGCGGTGATAAGTACTTAGTGTAATGAGTGAAGAAACATATAATAAAAATCTTAGTCATAGTCTTTTGTCACTGAATAGAAGTAGGTACGGACGAAAGTGGTTCATTTGAGTAGGGTAAGTGAAAATTAGCCCACATTTTACGACCAACAACTGTAAGAAGAATCTGTCAAAATGAGAATGGCTTTGAGCCTATTCATTTTTACTGTTTTATCTTGCGTGAGTCACTTTGTTCTCGCTGCTGACCAGCCAACGGTCGAAATCGAGGATGGAATCTTAGCCGGAATCTCGTATAAGATTCCTCGAGGGCGAACTCTTACAGCTTTTCTAGGGGTGCCCTACGCAGCTCCACCAGTGTACGAAAAACGTTTCGAGGTACCCGTAACTCATATTGTAGGTATGTTAACTTATCTTAAGTGTCCTACGTCTAATGATTTTGTTGATTTTTGTTTCAAGGCTCCACAAAAATTAGAACCATGGATTGGCGTTTTCAACGCATCAACACTACCTCCCAGTTGCTTACAATATTCGGATTTCTTATTTACTGTTCTCGGAGAAGAGGATTGTTTGTATTTGAATGTATTTACACCTCGTGTGAGTTAATCATTTCGTATTACCTACTTTATTCGTTCATTTATTAAGGCGTTTTCATCGACAACAAAACTAAAAAGCCTCATTAAGTATTGTTGAGAATCTGTTTTGCAATGTACTTATATGCGTGGAAGCCCCCTTTAGGTCGAATCTGTGATAGTTACAGGACGTGCTCACGTGAATGCACCCTAGAAGCGCCTTAAATCTGTATTTTTCAAACAATCTTTGTGTAAACCAGAAATGAATCATTCCTTGGATTTAATTACAGTTACCAAAAGATGGTGATAAGTTACTCGATGTCATGATATTCATTCACGGAGGAGGTTTTATGTTTGGTGATGGCTACACCGATTTTCCCGACTATATAATGTACGATAATGATATAGTATATGTCACCATTAGTTACAGATTAGGAATACTAGGTTAGTATAACAATAGAATACTTTCGCCCTTCGTGGCTTCTACCGAATATGTAGATATTGGTCCACTTCTCCAGACAAATTCGATCTAAGAAATTTTCTTTAGAATCCATCGTATGACGCTTCAAGTAACCCAAAGAACATATCGAAATTATAATCTTCCAACGTCACGTCTTTCAAGTTCCTATACCAATCCTGTCTTATCCCTTTATCACGTTCAGGCCCAATATTTTCGGAACCCATTTTCACCTTACACGAATTACTTATTTGGTGGTCACACCTTAGTCTTAGCTGTATCTGACTATGGAAATTATACATTTTTCCTCTAATTCCTGAGTGATCTTATTAAAATTTTTCTTGAATCGATGTTCTGGAAGATCATCGTCTGATTGCTTTTGGTTATCACTAAATAAAGTTTAATTAAACCTCAAATTGGTTTCTAATGTGAGAGCCGCGATATCTCTGATTATACTTTTTCATGAGGCTTCATGAGTACTGGAGATCCACTCTTGCCTGGCAATAATGGCTTGAAAGATCAATTAGCTGCGTTGAAGTGGGTTAACCAGAATATAGCGAAATTCGGTGGAAATCCTGAAAGCGTTACTTTGACGGGTTCATCTGCTGGTGGAGCTAGTGTTCATTACCATATCTTATCAAACGCTAGTAATGGTTCGTTTCCCTTGTTTTTTCTCTCGAAAAACACCAAGGAAATTGGTACCATATCTCGTGTATATTTTTTGCAGGTCTATTTCATCGCGCGATATCATTTAGCGGATCCGCATTACCTCAGTGGACTATGCCTCGAAATAACACCGAGAAATCTATTCATGTGGCGGCGTTCGCGGGCTGTCCGACATCACCTGTCGAAAAACTTGTAACTTGCATGAGACAAAGACCAGCAAAGCAAATTGTGGAACAATCCAAAAATTTCGTTGTAAGTTGAACTTTTTTCTCGTTCCGTATGAGTTTGTGAATACGTCTGTATGCGGAGACGATTAAAAAATCCTCTCATCCCATCTCATTATGCCGCTCTCTATACCTTCGTGCAACTGATTGTTGTGTCTGATGCTCGATGAAATTGCTGAGATCGTTATTTTTAGAGTTGGAGATATGAACCCATTGGAGCCTTCGGCCCGACCATAGAACCTGATAATCCTGAAAGCTTTCTAACCGAACATCCTATTCGTATAATGAAATCCGGACGAATGAAGAGTGTACCACTTTTAATATCGCTATGTAAAGAAGAAGGCTTATATCGTGCAGCAGGTATCATTTTTTCATTTCACATTTGAAAGTCTTACGAACGGATTTAAATTTTATCGGTGAATTATATTCTAACTTTCAATTAAAATCTAGCTAAAATTCACCCTTTATTTTTAACTTTGTACAACGCAACGTTTTGAACAGTGACTTGTTCGAAACGTCGTACAAAGTTAAAAATAAAGGTTGAATTTAGCCTAGATTTTATTTGAAAGTCGTACAAATGATTGTTTAAATTAAATTTTTTTCTGTTATAGATTTTGTTCATGATGATAAGCTTAAAAAACTCGATACCGATTGGGATTCCGTCGCCCCCCATATGTTTATGTTCAATTATAGTGTATCCAAAGAGTCCGAAAAAGACGTTATTAGCTCCGCGATCAGAAAATATTACTTTGGCGATGAAGACTTATCTGAAAAAATTATTCCACAATTAATTCAAGTAAAATTGCATAAATATCCACATCATTACATCGTATGTTCATTTCGCGGGGTGCCTCAAACAAACGTAAAATGATGCGAATTTCTTGGGGAAGGGGCGGGTTATTTTAATTGATTACGTCAATTATTAATGTGAGCTGGGAGCTTATTTTATTGGTGGATTTTTGATTTCAGCGATATCAATAATCGACGCTGGATTTTGTTCTACTACACCTCCGTCTTTCATATAAATAGATCGATGATCTTTGATACATATAGCTGGAAAATCAAGAATTTTCCAAATACTTCACCCCCTGTAGATATATGAAATTTTTCTTTATTCCTTGCTGAAATTTCTTCCCATGTCCTCTCTTTCAGGTATACCTGAAGTAGGTCATAGCGTCCACCCTCGTCAGGAACACAATTTGTTGGAAGGACGGAGGATATTTTCAGGGCCCCTATTATACTAGACTAATTCTTTTTAAATAGTAGTTTGGTATACTAGGTTAGATGTTGCCCTACTGAAAGATAAATCGCGCTAGAACTACTTTCGAATCAAATCCTAAGACTGTGAAAAGATTCGAAAATTCGATAATTCATTTTACCAATAACTTTTTGAAGGCTTACGGGGATCGTGCTTTCTACAATGATATCGTCCGAGCGATGAAGATCCACGCTGCTGAAAGTGAAGAAAATGTGTATTGCTACAAGTTCTCCTATCGTGGGACGTATAGCATCGCTAATTTAATGTCAAAAGACGATACAGATTATGGTAAAATCACATTTCCTGCCGCTTTGAGGGGAAATACAGAAGATAGAAGAGTATAAGTCTACACAGCAACTTTGTAACGTTTGCAGGTGTTAGCCATGCCGATGACATATCCTACATTGTAACTCTGGATAATACAGCAGACATGAGGAAAAAGCCTTCGGATCGTGCTATGGTCGAATTTTTGGGAACTATCGTTGCGCATTTCATAAAACATGGGTAAGTTAAAAACTTGAAAAACGTTGAGAATCGTAGGAATTTTTGAAGTTTGATATATAGAATTTTCACAAGGGGTAGAATTTTCATTCTCATCCTGTTTTTTTTTTTTTACTCATCAGGAATGTCAAGTTTGACGACCGTAACAATTGGGATCCTGTATCGAAAAATATGGGAGTTAAATTTCGTTGTCTAGAAATACTTTCTGCTGAAGAATACCGTATGATCGATTTTGAGGACCAGAAAACCATGAAATTTTGGAGAGACTTATTACCGTTAGAAAATACAGAATAATTTATTCAACACTCTGCTTTCATATTTTGTAAGATATTGCGGTACATTGTAACATTTTCGTGAATGAAAAAAATGCGTACCTACTAATTTTTACTACGTATTAATAAATGTATTATCTATTAGTAGACTAGACGTCGTACTTTTGTATAGGTAACGGTAAGGATAATTCTATCTTTTGGTATGATGAAAGCTTATGAAAGTATGTAAGATTCAAATGATTGTTAATCATATTAGGGAATGTTTTGCCGGTTAGAACTCCAGGACAGAGAAATCAAGTGATGCAATCGTTTATTGTAGGTTCGTCGTGTATCTGAGCTCACGCTACTTTCGGATCATCATTTGAGTAGCGGAAACGAATCTTACGTTTTGTATATGATCCCTGTCTCAATAGGGTCCACCGAGGACACCTATTCTTTTCTTGTTGGCTAGCTATCAAATTTCAAAATCTGACCATGAGCCCGAGCAGTGAACATTTATGCTGCCAATGCTCTCCATTAAATAGAAACGTGCCTAAAAAATTGTAGGTAGGTAAATTGTAAACAATCCCTTGTAACAATCATGCATAAATCTGGCTGGTATCCGTATCGAATCATATAATTTTAATGCAGTAATTTTTTGGTCCTTTGGCATGAAAATTGTAACTTCAAAGTTTCAAATGTAAGAAGCCCAGCGCGATGTGCGATTGTGATACTTCAATCCGCGTGGAAAGCTCACATACCGACCATTATTGTGTGAAGCTAATTTTTCGTGTAAGAGAGAGGGAGAGGAGTACAAGTTGCCTGTTCTAAACTAAGCAAGGCGTCAATACAATAATAGAACAGAATTTAAACCTTCGACAACTAGACTGACTTATCTTACTGAATCTAATTACCTGCGCTGACGGTGACTGATTGGTTCATTACATCATAAACGATCACTGTAAAATTAAAAATGGTTGAGCCCTACTCCCATCGCTAATAATAAGCTAGTCTAAACTATATGACGAGCAGAACCCGCAAAAACTCTAATGGGAGTGTTGGTGGTCAAACAGTGCTCAAATCTAACCAATGAAAATTACAAGAAGATTCTACCACCAACGTATCTCTCCTCTTTATATCCATTTTCTGCACAAGTCCGAATCAAGGCAGGATCCTCCCACTACCACGAAGGCAGAGATTGGCCGGCCTCTACCAACGATTTGTGAGCCAGACCCCCGACGCTCTACATGTGGCTCACCCACAGCGTCAACTACCATCTACTTAATCCGGTAGCGCCTTATCTAATGCCAAAACGTCCATCAGACGTGGCCTTAATCTAACCAACGTCTACCATAAACAATGCATGAAACAATGCACAAAATAAAGTACTGCCTCGGTCGGCGCTCTGTACTCAAACACTGCCTCGTCGGCGATCTGTACTTAAATACTGCCTCAGTCGGCGATCTGTGCTCGAATACTGCCTCATCGGCGATCTGTACTTAAATACTGCCTCGGTCGGCGATCTGTACTCGAGCACTGCCCCATCCGGCAATCTGTGCTCGAATACTGCCTCAGTCGGCGATCTGTATTTATAATCATCTGAAGTACTGCCTCATCCGGCGATCTGTACTCAAATACTGTCAACATCTCGATCAGTCCGTTTATACAAACAACCCTATGATGGACTCGTGCGTTCTCGATAAGAAAAATCCAACTACAGCCGTCTCAACGGCCTGACCAGTCCTTCGGTCACTGTAACCTCCTCAACGGGAGACCGACTCTTCCCTGACTAGCCAGCCCACAATAATTAATTAACTTATGCTCTCTATAGTTAAGTAGTAACTATGAATATAGTTATTGTACCCTACTCGTACATCGATCTAAATATTATAACGATAAAAGAATGGTGCTCAGTGAACCAACTCACCAATACGATATCAGTAGCTCAATAATGTACGCGCGTACGACTCAACTTATTAAGAGTACCCTATACGTATACGAATACTCCGTCACCACCTATGAGAGTACTTTCTCCAAAAAGTTAATTTCTAATTACAAATCGAACAAAACCTCGACGCAACACAGACACAATACAACATTAGACGCTTAGTAACTTCGACGATCGACCACGATTTAACCGAACTGATTTACTAATAAACAGAGCAGTTTGAAACCTACCCTTCTCGATCGCGCGTACTTTCGTCCGGTCGCGTCCCTGGACCCGGCTACCCGCGCCAGCCTATTTCTTATAATCCGATACAGGATTTTTTTTACATGCGTTGAAGATCGTTGACTGTAGAACGACACAATCATCGCTCAATTACAATGGTAAACGTTGAAAGTGCAGTCAGTTTGTCTAAACCTAGGCACATGTGTTTGTCGTAAAACCTTTCCTTCCTTTCTTTTCAAGAACAAGAAATCTCGCGACTATTTATAGATGTTCTCTTCACACGAACGTGACTGATGAACACCTAATAATCCTAGTAGTTTCCAATATATGCTACAGTTTAAACAGCCGGACATTTACTCACCGAAAAATATTTACAGTATTTACAATTGTACGTACTCCATATGTGCTTATATCATTACAGCTTTTCTAAACAACCTTAAACTTACTTCGTTTTTCGTATCCATACGTCTATTGATATTTGAAAGTCGAAAACGCTACTGTCGGCGGCAGAGAGAGAACATTACACGATATCTCAAAATTGATGCTGTTTCCACTTTTTGAATAAATTGGATTCCGACATTGTATTACTTCGTACATTATTTTGTCGCACAATAGTCTATAGTAGGCACTTGAAAACGCTCTTCTTAGTAGTGGGAGATATTGGAAGAGAGGGCTGAAGGTGAATTTATGGACAAGAAGCGAAGTAAGTAGGTATCTACAAAAGCTAAACACCTTGATTATTGACGTATCTATAACCTATACGTAAGTACACTGTACAGCCTAGACCTCTCATAAATATGCACTGTGTGTTCCGATGTATATATTCGAGAATTGACGACGTATAGGTAGTAGCGTATCCTTTTACCTTATTTTTTCATTTTATTCGGAAAACACAGGAGACGCTTTTACTGCGACGCTTTTTGATCGAGCTCTGTGACAGAGAAAGTCAAGATGAGAAAGAATTCTCTTGATATCTTTGTGACATAAAGAGTTTGGAAAATTAACTCTTGTAAGCCTAAATATTGTAAAGAACATTCTGCGCAAAGCCACGCATCAGGATCCCATAAGTAGGCCTACATGTTTCGCCTCTTACGGATCGTTTACAAGCCGGATTATTTTATTTATTACATCCTTACTGCCGCGTGAGTACGTGTAGTCTTTATTTTCTTGGAAAACTCTCGAGAGGGTTCTTTAGTCTAAATGAAATCATTTCTCTTTCTTTAATTCATTCATCCCACCCTTGCATCGGGTTTCAGAATCAGAAATTAGTTACAGACGTCATGTTTATCGATACTGACGGGTTTCCTACAATATAAACGAAAGTTGGCGACGAGCAGCAAGCAACATGTGCAATTCAGTTATGTTATCAGATTGCCAATCTTTATCAGCGTGATTTGAAAGTTTCTCGACAACAATGACGGTGAAAGTTCGGCAATGTTAGGATAATACGCGGCTTGATTTGAGCAACGGAAACAAAATTGTTTGTTCAGGTTGCTCTAAATAATAAACTGTCAACTGTTATTCATCGTTCTTAGTTAGGTAGTACGAAACTGCAGGTATGCCCATCTTAAAACGAGTACCTAGGTAGGAGGAGCACCGTTTATTTGAATTTTTTGTTCGACAAAATGACTAGAATTAGTAGTATTCTTAAGGTATTTTCACACGGAAAAGGATACGATACGTTTCTTGCAGGTTTCTTGTTTTTCAATTTGGGTTCACGTTCTCCTGTAATCTTATGGTTATGCTTGCTGCAAACCATTGCAACAATTCAGATTTCAGACTGGGCAAATTGTAGGTGTCGCTATCGTCGATAATTTCTTCAATGTAATCTATTCTTATATTATGGGAAATGAAAAATTGCTCCAAATTAATTGAAAATCAGATCATCTGATAGGAAATTTTACGCTCTTCCAATTTGGTTCTGAGTATTTTTTTTTCTTCAAACGCTCCGTTTTGAGTAATTTTATCCCCATATACCTATTGTGTTAACGATATCACTCCGCTTATCAATAATTATTTCTTCAACCGACGCTGGCGCACCTACAAATATGCCCAGTCCGGTTTTTCATTGGTCGATTAAGCGAGCGAAGTGAGCACCATTCTCGCGTCTCGCACCGTCCACGCAGAAAAAAAAGACTTTTCAAGAACAGCTTTCCGTTTGATTTGACTTCTCTGGATTTGACGCCTTGACACCAATCAACTTCGCCTTTAGCCCGTTAATCGTTATAAAGTTGAGCAAGCGTCGCCCAATTTATTGTTCGGGTACTTATTAATTATATTATATATTTTTGTCGATTGTGCTTATTGATATCTTTTTCATCGATTGTGCTACCTGTATTATTGAGCCATCGCCCAATTCATTTCAATTGCTTCGGTGTTCTTCAAATACTAGGTACTCGTTTCTTTTCCATCAAGTAAGTTCTTATCTTTTCATTGTATATAGGTTGATCAGTCCCTCCATATCTTACTTCGACCTCCTAAGCAAAATATGTAGACTATTCTGTACAATAGTATTATAATACAACTAGCCTAGATGCATAAGGTGCGCAATTATTTACGAGTGCCAAGGTTTGCGAACGTATCCTGAACCAGGTTAGTACCATCAGTTTGACAAAATGATTGCTACTACAAACCTCTTTACATCGGTACGCTAAGTACTCATTGTATATTTATCTGTAGAATTTATTATAATTCCATATTTTCTTCAAATTATAGTTGTACACCGCTCGTTCATTCATTGAATAATTTGTCATTGACATTCGATCGCGAGTTGGAGCAATCAGAGTACGCAATTCAATTTTTGTTAGAGCTGCATTATGCGTCTAAACCCAGCATCATTCCTTTGAACATCAACAACAATAATATTGTGGAAAAAGTTAGAAGGGCTCGTATGAACAAGCTTAGAATCTATCTCTACAATCTGTAAAGTAGATAATGGTACCTATTATTGAGCAGTAATATGTTATTGATCATCAAAGTATGGTCTCTGTATTTCAATTGTTTCTATTCAGAATAGGTAGGTCAGGTACAATGATGATCCGTTGTTGAATTTTTGAATATTATTTTCATTCAAATGGGAATTGACGTTTGTCAAGGTGTTGTGAAATCGGGGATGCGAGTCATTGAAAGTCATAATAATAGCTCTCGTCAATACTGGGTTGATATGTTCGGCTATGATTGAGCAAATATGAAGATCATGATTGTAATTCTATAATCAGAAGACAGCTACGGTATCTACCCATTAGATTTTATTACCATTATCACAATATCACAATTGAAAATTTTGTTTTGATCGTGACCGCGATAAGCCGCATACTCTATAACAATGTAACGTAACTGTATGAAGAAAACATGGAGCTGCAACTTTAACGCAATGACTGCACTATTATTACAAGATTTATTCGTGATTATGTAACCGATTACCTTTTTGGTCATCGCAGTTATAACTGCAGGTTATGACCATTTAGCCGGTTAAAGTCTTATCTGGTCACAGTAATAGGCTGTATTGCTGCACTGCTGTCGCAATTTCACAACAACTCAATTTCAAACAGTGAAAGAAAGGCCTAATAAATTTCTTCTTGATTAGTTTACCAAATATAAGATTCAGTACATCGACATTTTTCCCCCAATTTTTGATTTCAAAGCAGATTGTTGAGAATATTCATTATTTTCCGCACTACCTGGGCCTTTAATTTTGTTGCTAGTTTTTTTTCTCTTTTTGGCGTAGGTGGCAGTTTTTACTTTTACTTTTCAGTTCTTCCTTTTTTTGTTCTTCTCCTTCCCAAATACCAACTAAAAACAATTCAAGGTGAAATTCATAAAGCCTAGGGCAGTATAATATTTTTCAATAATTGAAATTAATTTTACCAATAGACCGCACAAATAGAAACTTTAAATAAACGTTAGATATTTTTCAGCTAAAAAGCCATCTTCAGTAGTAAAAAAAAAAACAAAGTTTTTATTTGTGTGGTCTATTGGTAAAATTCATTTCAATTATAGTTATGTGCCGTAATTTCGTGAGAAATCGAATTCAATCAATATTTTGCAAGTTTATAAGAAAATGTGTTCTGTAGGACATACCATTGAAGACCTAGGGATGAAATAGATATTTCTTTGGACAGCATTTCAAATGGGATATAGGATCACTATATATTCCAATGAGTTGGAGGTCACATTTTGTAGATTGAATTTCAAATAAGAGTTGTATATAGCCTGGATAGGAGTATGTAGGCTAGTGAGAAAATTATGGACGCAGAAAGATTTGAAGCTGGGTATAGGAGGCTGTTGAATGTCAGTCTGGCTGTGTAAGAAGAATGAACAGTAATTTCCATATAGAGTAGAAGAAATCACTCCTTTGAGACTAGAGTTGTATGAAATTGTGGGGCAAGAGTGGCCCATCTGGAAAACTCCCGATAGCGAGGCTGCAGAAGCTATTGGTCTGCAACAAGATTTGAAAAATTTTCTATGAAGAAATCAAGAGAAATAGTTCACAAAGGGGTATGAGGTTAACTTGATGAAACTGGGAAACACGCAACACAAAAGACCTATTCTCCTGTACGTACTTTTAGAATAATATTATCGTGCATGATCCTTCCCGAAATGGATAAATGCTTTTTCAATGATTGGATCCCGTTAAAAGTCTCTCTATCTACTCTACCGCACCCAAATAAGCCTTCTAAACGAGCATGGTTAACAGTCTAAAGCGAGAAAATTGAAAACACCTAACAAGCGCAAACATTTATTAGAAACGTTCGCTTAAGAGAGGAGAATCTGCTCCCATATAAATCATTACAAAATGTTAAAGTGTTACAGAGGGAAAATTGATTTTGCTCCGCAGCCACATTTGTGGCAATTGGGTCCCTTTATAGCTTTTTGAAAAGCTTGTCTCACGCGTTTAGTTTTACACGCTACACTATCTTATATACTCGTTAATGCTCGCGTATCTATCGTAGCGTGTACCTACTGTACATCAAAAGAGCTCCATTAAAGCAGCCAACTATTTCGATTATTATGTAACAATGTTGGTGTTAACGAATTTATGCTCCCTTGTTTTCGCAAAATGAATCACGGTTACGACAGCCCTTCTTGTCAGCGTCACGCGTTTTCGTGGGGTGAAAGAAGATAACCCCAACTCTACTGGTACATTATTATGCTCGTACACTGGCGGTATTTGTGAAAACATCAACAGGTCAAAATATTTTTTTGAGATACGAGTTTTCATCCTACTTTTCGATAATTAGTAAACTCGCCCTCGGCCCTATGTTTGAAGATAATATGAATTTCATTAAAAGAGACTTGTTGAGTGAATTATGAACCGAATGATCTATAGAGATAATTGAATCTATTTTTCAATATAAATTCTTAATTTCATAAATAGAGGAACAATAGAATCGTCGATTATGACACTAATACGTTCGCTCAAGTTTTCAATTTTGTACATTTCTTTTGTCCAATTATCGCGAGTGTAAACAAAAGCCGTATGCGAATTGTAAGCGCGTGAAATGAAATATGAGTATTCCGCCTCATCGGTTATTGGTTCAACAGGACACGACATGACCCATTCTTCGTACGGGGTATCTCCAATAAGTGCTTTAGCTTTGTCTGTTTGAAACGAAACCTTGACTTTTTCACAATGGTCGAAGTATAGCTCACCATTTGGTATGTACTTGATTTTATCACCGAAGAACGTCGAGTTCAGTACAGAACCGCAGATTCGGAGTTTCTCAGCTTTGTTCAACCTGCACAAGGGATCCTTGGACTCATCCTTTGCTGTTTAAAAAAATCGCATATATAATAGGTTGTACGTCGTCTGGTTTTTAATCAGGTGATCAATATTGACTAACGTCCTCAATACGTATACGATATGAGCGCTCAAAGTGGGGAGAAATAATTGTCGAAAGTTCCATAATTATTGTTTCTGCATTAATTGAGTTAACTCGAAAGTCGACATTTTACCAAGTCGCTAAAGTAAGTCAGAAGGTTCCTGTACATCTTTGTCAAATAGCCCCAGTCCTCAAAGTTCCTGAGAGGCTGGGTTTAAAGCTTCATCGATTTTGTTTTGATTTGTTAATCGCTACTCTGTTTTCAGGATTGGCCTCTGGGCATCCGTCGACCATGACTTTGCGACTTGAGAAAATTTTAATTTCTGAGATACTCCTGTATCTAAATCTTGGATTTACGTCTGGGAAGGATTCTCCCGTCGACTGTAATAACTCAGTGCCTTTACTATACTGGAGGATTCGAGGGGGTTTTCAGGCTGGTTGTAATCTAGTATTCAATATTGCTATGTTGACTTATGACTTAAGGAAAGACTTCTTGAGGAAGGTTTCCATTTCTGGAGCAAACAAACAAATCATGCATACCTATTTTGTGAGTTTCCTACCTGGTTTGTTGTATTTTCTCGCTTGTAAATAAATGTATTCAACATCTTTACTGACAGCTACAGCAGCTTCTTCTGCTAACGCAATGATCGTGCAAACATTTGATTGCATTCTGCAGACAAATCGAGCAGTAATATTCTCGTCGGTAGGAACATCGAGTGCATCATTTACATTGCGAGCGAATGAAATGAAATTCAACATAATTTTGTCGTCGTCGAGACGTCTGGTAGGACATGCAAATGCGCTTTCAGGTAGTGTGTGACTGTTAATTGTGAAATTGATCTCTTCCGTAGGAAATGAAAAAGCCATTTCGGCGGATATTTCACTCTTGTAGGCGTTTATCAGTTTCTCATAGTGATGCTTTTCTTCATTGTGATTCCCGTGCAAGACTTTCAGTTTTTCATAAATTTCCACATCGTCCATATCGATAGAAACTTCTCCATTCATTTGAAAAAACTGGCTACTCGCTATGTATTGACAGAGAAGTTTTCTTGTCTTAGGATCTGATATATGGTCCGGTTGAATTGATTGGCCTAGATGAATAGAAATTTCGATTGTTGATTATAGGCAGGCATAGCAAACGAAACAAAAACAAAACTTTAGTTAATGAAATCATATTTTAGAAACCATATTCAAACGATATAAAAACGAAGTTTAGCATTTGAAATTAACAAAACGAAAACAAACAATCTGCGCAAAATGAAACTTTGAATAAACAAAAACAATTTTACTGAAAAAACATGTTTTTGCTTTAAAAAAACACGTTTTTATCAGAAAAATACATGTTTTTATTGAGAAAAACATGTTTTTTCAAACGAATTCTTTTTCGACAATCACAACACAAACACAAAAAATTTGCCGAATAATAAAATTTAAACGAAAACAAAAAACTAAAAAAGTTTATGACAAAAATGAAACAAAATCAAAAATTTTTTTGTCATCAATGGTAGGTAGGTACTTTAATTTTTCCCAAAAATTAGAAAACAGGAATCAAACAAATGAGTGACAATGGCAATAAAGCAGGATTGCAAAAAGAAGACTTTTTTCAAAAAAAAAAATCAAGAAGCATGTTGTTTTCAGTTTAGAACAGATTTTATGTTTAAAACATGTTTTAAATGATGGTTTTCAATTTCTTGTTTAAAACACATTTTAAATGTTATCAATCATTCAGTTATTGTTTGGGACACATTTATGGAGTTTACCATCGTTTTAAATATATTTCCGTTTAAAACACAATTTTGATTTTTTGTGTGTTTTAAACACCGTTTGTTTAAAACATCGCAACCCTGGGCAATGGACAAATTTCCTGTGACATCATAAGCAGTCAATTAGTGTGGTAAGAGTAATCGTTCTGGTGTTTACAAACCTCTTTGACTACCTCAACTCCAGGGTGTTGCAGTCAGCCAAAAGCCAAAAGCTGAAAGTCATATTCACAAATTTGGCTTCAGATTTTTCAAAGCCGTATACTTCCGGCTGTCAGCTAAAAGCTGAATTGAGACGTATTTGTTTTTGGCTTCTTAATTTCAGGTGACAATGATTTTCACAAAAATTTCGATTATATTCTTTTGACATGTAATTGATGACGTATATGTAAAAAGGGCCTCTGTTTAATGTATTTCTGATGGAATGGAGGCTCTTTTTACATACATCTCCACAATTGTAAACCCAATTTTATAGTGATTGGAGTTTTTGAATGAATCAATCCACAGAATTTTTCAATCTTTTCTTTTTATTTTTCATATTACTCGTATTTCTCATATCAAATCGATGAATCAATAAAAGAAGAAGATTTCAATTTTTCCCTTTTCCGATTTTCCCATTTGGCGTTCCTAAATCGTAATCGTTATCCAGGGTGTCTGGCAGTTGGCTAGTGGCTGACGACTGTATGTCTGATTTTAGTCTTTTTTCCCTTATATAGTTTGGTCTTTGGAATTTTTGGATTCTGAATTGATTATTGAATTTAATGAAATTCTAAGAAGGATCATTATATTCTGCTGCTGAAAACAAAGCCAGGTTTAATATTTCGGGTGATGAAAAGCTGAAAGCCTAAGCTGTATTTTCCAAGTTCATCAGCTTCAGCCAAAAGCCTAAGCCTTATTGTTTCGCTGCAATACCCTGGTTGTCTCTTGTAAGAATAACATAGGGGGCAAAGATTACTGGGTAAATGAACGAGATTAAATTGTTTCTAACTAAAATTCATAATATTTTACAGGGTTCGATCCTAGCACTCGTTTGTAAACTTTTGGTCATTAAGAAATTGTTTATAATATTTACAGTTAGTACCTAACACTATAATCTTTACTTTCTGTGTTTTTCTCATGGGAGTCAAGAGATAAGTGAGCCACAAAGGTGACGCAGATTCACAATTTTCACATCACTTGGAAATTTGTCTCTAGGTCTGAAGAATATCTTTTGTGGAAAGTCAGCTAATTTTTCATTTTGTACTCAGCGCGATGCTAGCGCTATCCAGCCCAAATAATCTATTTCTAACAGGAAACTTGGTTATGGAAGGATTTTTTCAAAGAAAATGTCTGGAGACCTGTGGACTTGGACTTGGAAATGTACAGTGAGAGAACCTGTTAATTTAGAAGTATAAAGTTTTGAAGGAACTTTGAAAATTCTTCTTATGAAGTATCCTATCTACATCAGTTGTATCCAAGTCACGAGTCACAAGGGGAATATCATGGTCTAGATCCAGTGTCTACGTTGTTACATTCCATATGTTACAATTCAATAAGATTCTAGCCGTTTGAGGATTCATCAATTTCATATCATCACTCACCTTTGGGTCGCGTTCTCAAGTACAATTTTTCCAATTCAAGTGAGGATGCTACTGCGGTGAGTCGGACCGCATGTCTTGTGGCAATACTTGTTTTCACAAGAAACCATATTATTGAAAAAAGAAAAATGCGAACTTGTATTGCCATACTCTCGCTACAACTTGCAAAAACAGATATTGACGAACTGATCATACCTAAGATTTGTGGTAACAACATCGGATGAAATGTGTGCAAAGATTTATGTATTTTTTGAATCAAGTTCAATACCTGTAATGAAAAACAGATGTGTGCTATTTATCAGTATTACATTGAGGAAAATTGTAAGACTATATTTTTCATTCTTCTTCAACGTGAGAGAATTTTTTTTCTTTTTTACAAACCTGTGGCCGCACTCTCAAATAGACCATTTAGCTCAACGTCAAGAGTAAGGGATAGTTAAGTGTGTGGGAGGAGTTTCTCATTGGATGAGTACCTATTGAAAAATGTTATCAGGAGTAGAGTGAAGCGGGAACGACGTCAGTTTTACGGAGAGCTGTGACGTTGTGGCAGGCGAACAAGTGTTCGAGAGTTAGGGTTCTCTGTGTGTAGAAGGCATGATTAGATGAGCAGAATCTAATCAGCCTATAGGAGACTTCCTCTTTCAGCCAATTTATCAACAACATCCTCTCAATACTCTCGCATCTTTCCTCCCGCCGTTATCTAGTTAATCTGAAATAGGTACTCAATTTCCCAAAGCCAAAACAATGTCTTCCAGAAAACATTTTCTTGAATACACTCGAACTTCTTTTGTTCTTTGCTTATATGGCTCGATATCGCAAAGATACTTGGAGATAATTATGTAATTCTGAAAGATGCATTATAATTTTTGAGACTTTTGTGGTCTGCCTATTAATAAACAAATTAGGGTCCGTATGGTAGTGCAATAAAAAACCATTCTCATCTACGCATGATTTTCTACAAAATGCACACAAATCTCGACGTCTGCGAACGAAAGAAAAAAATGAGAAATTAGCTTTATTGAGAAATCACGAGGAGAAAAAAGTACAAAATATAACTTTGAATGAGAGTGAGAAAGAAAGAAGAACCGAGGGACATATTCATTGTAATACGAAGTCGTTTTCTCTCCCAAATAATCCCTCTCAATTTAGTAAAGTAGGTACTAAATCGCGCCCACCGTTTGCTGAATTGCGTCCCATGAATAACGTAAACGATCTTGTTTATTATTAAAACGAGCCGCGAGGGAAAATAACATATAATATCTTCATCTTTCCGTAACAAATTATTGCACAGGTTCTATCGGCAGCGTTTACAAGCGAGCGTTGATAATGTTTTTAATGAACCACGCTACTCCATTCTGCACATAGCCGCCAGTCGTCATCATTACGCCTGAAAGATGATTTTGAATTTACTATCTACAAATATATACACGGAGTTATTAATTTTTTGCGAAAGGCTTTACAAATAAATAAAAGAGATCGCATATAGTGGACGCTGCTCTTGCTCGGTTAATGTCGGAATCGAAATTTTACCTAGGTACCTATTTGTACGTTAGAATTTCAAATCGGTGTGTGAGAAGCGGCGGTCCAGATGTAACGAATTTCATGTTTATATCATTTTTATTAAAATCTATATTTTTGAATAAATACCAAGTGTGGATTCATGAACGACGCTTTCAAAGCTTCCATGTATATTTTATTCTGTACACTGCCGTAATGTGCTTTGTGGACCAAATATTTTTTATGGTGAAAAATATTTCAAGTTTCTAGAGAATGGAAGTGGTGAAATTCCATCCAATTGTCAAAATAATCAACAAAACCAAAACAATTCAAGTGTAGAGCCTGTCACCCTGTCTGCCTAATAAGTGCTTGTCTGAGCACCTCTTCGCGAATTCGCCCCACCTGACTTACTGAGAGGTGTCGTTCAGTTTGGATTAAGCTTGGTATCAGAAAACCGTAGTTTATGTGAATATGTTTGTACGAAGACCATGAAGGAGCTGTTAAGAGTGTCAAACGCAATCAGCAGAAGATACTCCCATAAAATATCGGTGCTGATGAAGAGACAAAATGAAAAGGATTGGCTGCCACTAATTAGCTTGAGCGAAGATACCAAATAGAAAAAGAATATGTCGAGGGCCCTATCTTCTCTCCAATTGTACAAGATTTTTTGGAACCCCCTCAAGGCCTCGAGACCTCGAGGTTGTTATTGAAGAAAACGGATTAGTAGTAATGAAGAATCTCATGTATTCGAGTATAGAAAATTCTCACAATTTCTTCTTTTTATTTTATTATATAATTATATGCTGCAAAATGTCGGACAAAATCTCTCAATCTAAACCAGTGGTTCCCAACCTTTTCGAGTCGGCAGACCACATTAGTAAAAATGAGATGTTCCACGGACCCCTTCCTTATTTTTCTATGAGTATGAAACTTGAGACACAAAATGGGTAGAGTAAACTTAATTATCAAGTATATTATAATGTAAGTACGTAATTATAATTGATTCCTTTGTATTTAACTTAGAACCATACATATCCTGCTTCACTTTTTTAGCATTATTAAAATAGTATGGTCAATGGGATTTTCGGAATTGCATTTTCTGCACCAATTCTACAAATCATGGCCTGTTGTCGCTCAACTCTATTCGCATTATCATCTCTGCCATCCAATCGATTTTGTTGTTTTTTTTCAATGGTCAGAAGGCTGGAAAACCCTTCTTCACACAGATATGTGTTGTTAAGAACATGACTAGATACCGCAAAGCAATTTTTCGTAACTTTGAGTATGAAAGAGCATTCCTGCACCAAAACTCCTCCAGGCTTACACCAGACTGAAATGCATCTCGACAATGACTATCATTTTATAAGTCTATTAGTTCTACCTGTATTTCTTGATGCACTTCTCTGAAATTAATGATGAATGTGAATCATTCTCCAAACGATAACTTTCTCTTTGAGTCCATAATTGGGAAAGTGTCTAGGTTGAATTCATCTTCCAAGGATTTCAAGTGACAAATATACATTTTTAGCGAGGAACCCACCATCCCTTTTGTTGGGGGTACTTTCAGGAAATTTTCGGCACAAGTGGTCTGAGGTTGATGACGTGATGGAAAGGGGAAAGGGAACTTGAAAAAATGTCGACTCTTGAGCTATATATGATGAGAGGGCGACTTACAAAAATTTCGACTCGCGCTCGCGGTCAGAGGTTGATGACGTCACGGAGAGGGAGGAACTCAGAAGATTTTTCGACTCGAGCTATAATTATATAAGAGGAAGGGGATTGAAAAAATTTCGACTCTCGAGGCTAATATGATAGGAGGGCCGAGGGTACGCAGATTATGGAGTACCTTGAAAGGGTGTTTCGAGTCTTATGGTGTAGCAAATCAGGCCCATTGACCGCAGTGGTATAAAAGTCTTGCAGGTTTCCCGCTCGCCGTTGTAAAACTTGCAACGGTATCCTAATTTTTGTGTTCGACATTTCTGTCGGCAAATACATCTTATGTAGCCTTGTTCTGTACCGACAAATGCAAGATCAGCCAGTTCTTGTAGACCGTATTCTTAATCAGAAGGACGATCGTTGAATCTCGATTTGCAGTTTTTGTCTTCTCAATGTTGTTCTGTTCGGGTTAACAATATCGTATGACAAAAAGAAGCCAAAACAAAGGGGAGATGGGTGCGGCTACGAGGATGCACTAACCTTTTCAGAACATTGCGGTTAGATGCTACCCGGTACTTCTCTTTTTCTTCTAACACGATAGCAATCAAATTTGCGGGGTCTGCGCGACTATTGACGGCCACCAAAACATTGTCTCCAACTTTTATTGATGGTAGGACACCTTTCCCTCTTACAACAATTTTTTCCGGCTGCTTTTGTAGATTTGTTGCTGCTTCTTGCCGTCGGTTCATGACTGGATGCTCTCGAGCTTTTACTTCCTTGTCAATGATAATATCTTTCTATACGTTTCCATTTCTTCAGTGGAGGCTCTCGGCGCTCACAATCCATACTCTGTAATTTCATGTAGTCAATTCTCGTAACAAGTAAACTCGAGGGAATTGGATTATATAACTTTGTAGCCCTTTTTAATCCCCTTTCTCGAGTTTACTTGTAGCATAAACTGTTCATTTTGCCGGCACTCACCTTTTGAATTCCAATGTCCATTTCGAAAATTCTTTTGATGAGGTGCATGTCTACTATAAAAACAATTTCTACTTCATCCTTGCCCTCCAATCGTTCCATAATGTCGACCTCACAAAGTACAGGCTCGTGGCTGCTTCCAGGCTGATCATCTACAATATCTTCAGGTTCGGATAGGGCAACTTTTGTTGGTCCTTTAATTGGATGCGAGTAACTTCAGCATTTCCTCCTCGTAAATATCAGACGTCACCCGGTCACCTATAATTATTATAAATTCTTGAGGAATACTTGTTGTCAAGCCTACTCTTGTCTTCTGCCCGAAGAGAGTCTCATAGGGGGTCATCTTTATTGCTTATGCCCCCATTGAACGAATACTAGTCCGTGGCTCCAGTTAGTTGTCTGGTTATCGTGCATTCATGCAATTAGTGCATCTTGGACGACAGAATTATTTCTTTCAACGCATCCTTGACATTGCAGGTACCGCGGTCGTCCATTTACAAGCTGACCTTCATGAGGCCAATTCTCAAATAACATCGGCTGTAAACTCACGGCCATTATCTGATTGTAAGACCCGAGGTGCTCTATAAGTCAAGAAAATATGAAGGAGTTCCTTAGCCATCTCAAGGGCTACTTTACATTTTAGGGGACGGTAAAAGGAGAATTTGGTACTTGAAATCTTCATCAGGCAAATTCTGATAATTTATAAAATCAACTTGTCCCCTATCATTGAGACAAAAGGACAGCAGAGGTCGGGCAACGACACTACGTAAGCACTTTTTTTTTCCTTAGCGGGGAACCCGCTATCCCTTTTGTTGGGGGTACTTTCAGGAAATTTTCGTCCACGAGCGCAAGCGCAAGTGGCCCGAGGTTGATGACGTCACGGAGAGGGGGACTTATACAAATTTTGACCCTAGAGCTATATATTATAGGAGGGGGACTTGGAAAAATTTCGACTCTCGAGCTAGGTTCCACTGTTGAGCTATATATATGACAGGAGGGGGACTTGGAATAACGACGGCTTTCTTGGAATTGCAGCGCGTTCAAGTTATCACGTCATCATTTTCGGGACGGAAAAACTTTTGGCTCTAAATTTTATATGATAGGAGGGGGACTTGGAAAGATCCTCCGGACAGCGGGTTTCCCGCTACCATTGCAGTCTTGCAATGGCATCTAATTTTTTTTTACGCACAACGGTCACATTGTACACTTACTTGTGACACTGCGCTCTTTGGAATGTTAGTATGAGTCGTCTGTAATTTTTGGAGGGTTTTCGCTTCTCCCTTGTGGCCTATAGGCGTATGGACATCTCAAATAATGCGCGGTATGGTCTCAACCGTTGCCATCAGTTTCTTGTCTCTTTCTCTATAATGAAATAGGGCAGGGGTGACTCCTCCCAATGTTCTGAAGAGATTATCCCTCAAAACGAACAAAAAAAAAGATTACATAACAAACGATTTCTAGTAGGTTTTAGTCCGATGATATCATCGTAAGAAGCAACTGAAAGAATTTATTTGTAAATTTTCTCCAATATTTTAATCTTACGAGTGAAATTCATTGAGCTTTTGTCTCTCAATTTTCTGTAGGTTCAGCACATTCTTTCATACTGGTAACTGATCGAAATAATTATTTTTATAAAAATCCAATTTTTTCGCGATCAAAAATACATGATGGTATTTTTTTCCAACTTTAGTACATTTTTTTCATCGTTTTGTTGGCATAATTTTTAAACAATTAATTTTGTCTTATTTTCAATTTGTCCTTGAAAGCAATAAATATTTTTGATCCTGGCCAAGCAGTGCCAATGTACGCTTACAAAATTTCATTTTCAATATCAATTTTTTTCAACTCTACGTAGGACGAGAAAATCCTTTACTCATTAACAAGAAAATTTATACTCCAGACAAATGATGAAGATATTTTTTAATTCTTCGAAAAGTGAATCAAATTGTTCGCGTATACAGTACGTTTATCTGTCTCTCCCTCTGGCAATAGAGTGAATTGAAAATCGTGGAAAATCTGAAATCCGCCATGACGTAGAGTATATTAAAGAGCCTTTTTCGGTGAAAGAAAGGAAAATGCATCGGTTAGCACAATCGTGCAAAACATCAGCAAAGGGTGAAAATTTTCAAAAGTGGGTTCGACCCTCTTCGATAGGCTTCTCCCTTTTCTAGCGCACTGTATTTGGCGTAATACCCTTTAAATTGTAACATGATTCAGGGAGAAAGAGAAAGTCGGAGAGTTTAAAGCTCGCTTCATTTTCGAAAACGACAGTAAATGAGTTTTTTCCTCACCCTCGCGTTACGCTCGTTCCTCGCCTCTTTCTTCCTCTGCAGCGCGCTGGTCGTTTTATTCAATCCTTACTTTAGATGAATGGTGCTCACGCTTTTTCACGATTATTACGTCGTCGAAAATCGAACTACACGTATACGTACACACGTATACAATAACCGGCGTTATTTTGCGGCGAGGGAGTTAATTTTTCTTGAAGAAAATACTAGTAGATATTTCTGACTCGCGTAATCTATATAGGCTGAAAGTTGAAAAAGCGAAATCCTTTTTTTTTTCTCTTTCTTTTGCAGTAGTGTATTTTTCTTTTTGACAAAAGTGCTCGTTGTGGTGCGTTTTTTTTTTGTCTTTCTTCGTACGAGTTTCTATAAATAACTCCGGAAAAGTTGTAAAAAGAAATAGGACGTGCTTTTTTCTCTCTCACTGTAACAAATATTCTTATATATGTCATTGTCAAGTTTGTGTAATTAAAAGAAGATTAATTATTTCAGTACGTTAGATTACATAAGGAGGAAAAAACGAAAAGACTCTAACACTTAGTATACGATAGGCTTACACATCTATTCCATGAATAGGTCTAATTCCAAAGGGAATTTGATATTAGAGCTTAAGTTGCCGGTACTACGCTCAACAATCTTTTGTGTTCTGTCATACTGATCAGACTTAACTTTTTTCCTCTGGTTCCTGCAGTTCTTCTGCATGATGTGTCTAAATTTTCCACATCCATCTTGCCAAATTTGAATGAGATACCGCAGCCTGATATGTTATTACATTCAACTGTAGCACCTGTACTGCAATGTGACGTTGCGACTTGAATACATTTCAACCATTGTTCGACTCCTATAGTACCTAAAGGGAGGCGGGACGTCATAAAGTAAGCTCATTAGCTAGGCTTTGTGACTTTGGAACTCTACAACATTTCAATACCAAGAGGAGGTGGAGGTTCTTAGAAACAAGGCTGAAAATGAGCTGATCTTCAACCATGGTTCCCGCGCATTGCGTGAATCAGTGTGACCAGGATGACCCACATAAATTTTCCCTTTCAAATATCTGTATTTGATCATGAATTTGAGTTCAAAACCATGTGATAATTTTGTTTTAAATTTTGTTCACTCGTCGTTTCCCCGCTACACCCATTTCAAATTTGGGGAGGCGGGGGAAATGCAGCCCCCCATCTTCGAATTTTGGGTTCAAATCCATGTAATAATTTTGTTCACTCATCATCTCTCCGCTACATACATTTAACATTTTGGGGCCTAAGGAAATGTATACACCTCCCCTCTCTCATCTATGAATTTATAAGCGAAATTCATCCATATTTTCCAATTACTCACATCTCATATTTTGGGACCCGTAGGCATGAAATACCCTTCAACTTACATAATATTTCATTCTATTCAATTTTCTAAAATAAATACTACAGTTGAATGGGAATTTGGGCCAAACTTGTCGTAGCGCAAAAACGCAAAACGCTCATCCTTCGTCATGAGCTTGCGGTAAGAGATCAATCATACCGCCGTGTTTGATACAGGCAGGGGAATCCACGAAAATCTTTCCGGTTTCACGCGAAGCGGGGAATGATACCTTGAAGCTCATCTTTTGTTTTGAAAGAGGAGCTTCAAGCTATCATTGCCCCCTTTGCGTGAAACCGGGAGGATTTTCGCGGATTCCCCTGTCTGTATCAAACACGGGGGCATGACGGATCTCTTACAGCGAGCTCATGATGAAAGATGAGCTTCAAGGTATCATTCCATCCTTTGCGTGAAATTGCGAGAATTTCTGCTCGTCAGTACGCGTTGCGTTGATCAAACACGAGACTTCCGCCGAAATTTGACCGCGCAAAATTTCGCTAGAAAATCGTACAAAATTTCGAGGCCTGGGGGAATTTTGACCTTCTTTGGGGCCGTTCATCCATTCTGAAGCTTCTTCGGGTCTTTTGGGTGATTTTTTCGGACCCATTGCTAAATTGCACAAGAGAATCGTACAAAATTTTGAAGATGACGCACTTTTTCATTTTGGGAAAATTTTGACCTTTCTTGGGCCCAATAACCCATTTCTGTGCTTTGCAGCATTTTGTGACTTTTTTTTTGTTTTATCCGTAAAATTTCAGTTCAGGAACAATAATTTAATTATTTAAATGTTCGAAATTCAGTTCAATACTGTAAATTAATCAATTTTCAAGCCCTATTTTGGGAACTCCGGCAATTTCTTGAATTTTCGGTACATTTTGGTCGATAACTCGTTTCAGAAAAGACGTAGAAGCTTCGGATATGGCGCAAATTAAAGATAAAATTAGAATACAAATTTCGTACGTTTGAATTATTCATCTAACGTTTTGCATTTTTGCGCTACGACAGGCTTAGCCCAAATTCCCATTTAACTGTAACATCTTTTTCGCGCACCCTGTAATTATGCACAGTATTTTATTTTAGAAAATTCAATAGAATGAAATATTTCGTAAATTCAAAAATAAGGAGGACAGGCAAGGGTATTTCATACCAGTGGGTCCCAAAATATGACATGTGAGTAAGTGGAAAATATGGATGAATTTCGCTTATAAATTCATAGATGAGAGAGGGGAGGTGTATACATTTCCTTAGGCCCCAAAATGTTAAATATATGTAGCGGAGAAATGATGGGTGAACAAAATTATTACATGGATTTGAACGCAAAATTCGAAGATGGGAGGGCTGCATTTCTCCCGCCCCCCTAAATTTGAAGTGGATGTAGCGAGGAAACGACGAGTGAACAAAACTGAACAAAATGTGAACAAAATTGTGGCATTAGTTGCGACTCAAAATTCCGTCTGGGGGGGGCACGGAGTCATGTACTAACTAGATAATAGGGCGACCCATATAGAGCTCCCGAGATACTTAATTATTTGACGTTAAACTAAAATAAACCAAGCTTGCTTCTCAACAATGTGATTAATTTTTCGAGATGCTATCAAATTAATGAAACTAAAAATAGAAAGTTCCTCCTTTTTTTTCATATGCGTTTAATCGAATAATTTTATGTAATATACATGAATAATAAACGATAATATTTATGTATGTAAGATATAAATAGTATGATAATGTATTAGAAATCAAAACTATTGCACTAAAACACAAGATAATATTAAGCTAATTCTTCAAAGTTTATTTCATTGTAGGTACCGGTTGACGTTTTGTGATTGCTAAAAATTATTTAAAAATGAAAGAATGAAATAATGTATTTTATCGTTTAAAAACATTCAAGTGTTGTTTCAATTTTTTCATTTTTGTTCCATATTATACGGCCATAGTTGCCTTAGACGGATGCCCTTCTTACGGATACCTCCCCAAGTAGAAGTTAAAATGTATATGGAAAATTTTCAAAAAATTCAACTTCGTTTCGCCAGTCTGCACTTACCTTTTGATTACGGATCAAGCTGCTGGTTAGTAGTTGTAAAATAGCGGTTTCATCGCACATGACCATCGTAGAAAGGGTTAACAGGTGTAATGCGAAGGTTTCCGGACATACGATTTTAGCCCGGGTATGTGACGAGAACTTAGCCGCTACGACGAACGAATTCCACCCTATGTAATAGTAAAGGGAGCGCGATGATGGTTATGAATGAAGGGTGACTATGAATGAGTGTACGTATTCGCGTATATTACCTATATGATCGAACGATGCGACGAGAACTTAGTCGCTGCATACGAGATACGAATTCACCCTACGTCGTGTAACATATTCGCACGATCATAAAAGTTGAGAGTATAGGTATGACTGAAGATACGATCGATTGACTGAATGGATAAATATTTTTGTAAAAGTAGAGAATAGGTATGTACGTCATGATTTATATGAATGAGTGTAACATATTCGCGTGAATTACCTTTACAATCGATTGAATGAACAAGCCAAATTAGAATTTTAATTTTTTTAGAAGTTCTCATAGGTAGCATCTGCGCGACCCTTTAATCAGCTCGTAAAGATCATTACGCACGCATCATTTCACCCTAATGTTTTCTTTACTTTTTTTTTTCGTAAATGAAATGAGGTAAAAAATATATTATTCGCAACAATTTTTTTTAGTATCCATCGTAAAAAATCAACGGCCACACATCTCTCTCTCTTTCTGAGGGGTGACGTTTGGTATTATTTCAAATACGACTTATTATTTTTAAAAACACCTGGAAAAGTTTCCCCGAGGGTGAGAGATTTTGTGTTGGTCCGTTAGAAGGGTGATTGGATCTTGTCTCCCTATGATTAAATTCAACAAACCAATCAGATGATAGGCGGGAATATCCGCGATCGAAGATCATGATGAATGTATATGTTTTCAAAAGTATCATCCTCATTTAACGGCGACTCGGTAAAATGTCCACAAATACGATGGTATGGCAGCCAAAGAGCTTAGAAAAATTATGTCTTCGAAAAATATTCGTCAATATTGGAACAGAATTTATAGGATGTATGTGTGATGAGGTACATCAAACTATTCAAGGAATGGGTGTTTCGTTTCTCAGAATATTCAGTCCAAACTCTCTCAAGATTCGCACATATATGCCCAATGGGCGAGACTTTGTCAGATTTTGCCGTTTATCCAACGTGATAGTACATTTCTTTGGTGAGGAAAAAAATCAAAATCAAATCTTTCACTATCGCATGCGTATGAAGAAAAATAAATATATATGTTATCACATGGATATAATTCGAAATTTTATTCGGAATTTATGTATGAACCTCGAGGAACGGTACTTCGAAACGTTCTTTGTTATAAAAGACCTTCATTATAGACGAGATGTAATGGACATCCTTATAGCTGCTCGACCTTTGTCGTGGGAAGAAATGAAAAATCTCTTCGATGGGATATGTGGTGAAAATCCCATCATGATATGCGAGCTTGAAGCTGAATTACATATCAGATTAAAACGAAGATGTTATTACTTTACAGAATACCAACCACCAATCTAATTAGCGTAAACATTAGGTAATTTTAAAACAGCCCTTTTCAGGGCTACCTATTTCTCCTTTGGAGGTAAAAAATCATGTCATTACGGGACCACAGTGGGACCAAACGGGACCATCATAGATAGATCGATGGAGATGTCACTTACCATGTCGACTTTTTTGACCATCAAAGGAGAGGTTTACATGCCAATGAGATGTTATTCGTCTATGCTCGAATCTAGATGAGAAATACCTACATACTTTAAATCATTCTTCCGCGTGAATAATGATTTTTGTGAGAGTCTTCGATTTGATTCGATTGCAAATTCAAAGCTGTATACCATATACGATCGAGTTGGAACGCGCTTGTAATTTACACAATTAGCTGCTCCATCTACTAATGCATCGAAATTGTGTGTGTGAGTATGCTGTATACAATTAAGCCGACGCGTAAGAATAACCATTAGACCCGAATGATTTAAAGTTGAGATCCAACGAGTAAAGATATTTTGTCAGTTTCATCCCCAATATCACACTGTCGATGATCGTGTTCCATATTTTGACTTAAGGTGAACTATATGATATGTTCCTCCTAATCAACCAACCAGACAAACAAATTTCACCAATTATACCTACCATGTGAGAAAATCGACATACATTTGACTGATTCAAAAATGTAGACTAAAAATGTAGGCTAGTTTAACCGATTATTGTTCAAAGGAGGAAAATGGTATTTTACCATTCAACTTTGATACTCTAGAAAATAATAATGTCGGTGTATAACCAACAAATTAGCATAAAAAAGTTGAAACACACATATAATTCACATATGTTTATGTAAGTAGTAGTAAAAAAAAGTGATACATCAAACTTAGTCTGTGATAAAAAAATGAAACAATGCTTCTAGAAGTTAATTTCACCTTACGCGCTAGAAAAACACATCTTAAATGTAGAGGCAATTAATATTTCTACTCGTCGCACTTTGCATATACAAGCGTGGATATGAACCGACGATATTGTTTCCTTAGGTATTGCTAATTTTAGCAAAAAAATCAATTAATGGAATAAACTTTTTTCAGTAGATTATGAAAATTAAACGCGCGCATCTTAGTACAACAACATACATATGTACATTCACGTTGAGAATAAAAACGATAACATTTACACGCGCTACACTCTTCACCGCAGAAGCAAAGCGTATTCTCATCCTGGAATTTTGGAAATTTAATGGAAGCGTAAGAATATCCATTCTTTCCAGTCTTCATTCCTTCGTAGACCAAAAAATGTTTCTCATACCTGAACGATCTGAGGTCGCGAGCCGACCGCTGAAAATAATTTGGCAATTTGACGGCCATATCACTATCGATGATCGCGTTCCATATATCGCCATATGGTGAATTACAGGATATGATGGTTCTAATCACGTAAATCGTATTTACTTCCAATTCATCTGGCCGAACAAATTTCAATAATTTCTTCGTCTCTTCAATGAGTGTAGATGATGCCAAAGGAGCCGACAATTGCTCACTCAAAGATGATGCTGATGAAGCCTTGATGGGCGATATTTGCTGACTTGAAGATGAGGATGATGAAGCCACAATTGGCGACAATGGTCGAGCAACAGCCAACGAAGACATCTCGAATAAACGAACGAAAAGAAAAATAATTGACCTTTGAAGATGCACTAACGCACAACACGAGCAAACGTGAAATGAATTATTTTTTAACGTATGCACGTAGTCATAAGGGGACCAGCGTCGATTTACTATTGAAGGGGAAGATTTTCGTTGTTACATACGCAACGCTACCCTTTCAACAGGGTGGAGTGGGTATATATAGGTTGCAAACGCATTAATCCCTCAGATAGTCAAACTTAATTCATTGATGAACAAACCCCCTCTTCTTCTCGGCTGCCGAGCTACACAGGCCTCGATAGTAATGCAAATGCTCTGTACCAGTCAGATTCACGGAGCGTGGAAGTTGTGAGAAGATCGAGAAAAATCAATATCATTTAGACTGATATATTTCTAAAGGCTACTAGTAAAGTGCTTGATCTGCTCGTGGAAGTTTCATTTTTCTTTTCATTTTCTTCAAATATTATTAAAAAGAATGGTGAATACAGAATCGTTCGTGATCTCTGAAGGATACTCATCCCCTCTTGTAAATCGCAGGTATGTGAAAAACATTTTTGCTCATATAATGATTCGCGAATCTACCAGGTCTTTGTCTCATTGTTTCAGGCCCATGCGCAAATTCGTACGTCGTGCTATTGTTTCAATTACGGCTTTGCTATGTCTCATAACTTTCGCAGTTATTTTAACGCGAATAGGTAATATTTTTTTCATCTCTTGTTTCATCTCATTTCATTTATTTGTAATAATCAACATAATATTCACAGAGCATAATTATTATACATCGCTCAAGAACACTAGTGCCGCAGAATCGATAAACCCCACGCCAAAAGTAACGAAGCTAGGCAAGTAATTTATTTCTACTTCTTATTTCAGTAGACATTTAAATTTTGTCTGGCCAAACAAGAGAATGTATGTATACATACGAGTAATTTTATTTTAATCATCGTCATATTTACACGCAGAGTTCAATGCTACAACTTTAGCAACACCATTAAAGAATTGTGCAAGTACTGTCGCACAGTTTCAACCGTTGAAGAATACAACGACTGAGTCAAAGCTCACATCGAAGAATTACACAAATGTGAAAAACCGAGGTAATTTTTTAATATTTTTTCGTCGTTTTTTTTATCATTACTAAATATTATTATTATCAACACAGAGCCTAATCCTACTACTGCAACAACGAAGAATAGCGCGAGTACTACTGCTGAGTTTAAGCCTTTGAAGAATACTGCGATGGAGTTGAAGCTCACACCAAAAACTAGATCATTTTTATGATTTTGCGAAGACTATCAAAACATATTAACCATTACTCTATAATTCATGAATAAAACACTCGTATATAATATACTACATTCAAGTAACTTATTTATTTGAAAAATCTACTATAATGTCACACTATGAACCACAACATCATCGCACCTTGATATTTCCATCATCACTCCCTTCAAATTCCAGATAGAATATTCCACACTCAAACATTAGCGGGTCCTATCTTCCAACAATGAATTCTTTCAAAGTCCCGAGAACGTATAGAAAAATTTAGAACACCATATCACCACCCTTTTTTTTTTTTTTGATACTGATCAAGAAGCATCCTTTAGCTTTGGATGTGCGTCCTTGCTTTCGCATATCCTAAATCATGTTCTACATCACGACTGCTTCGGGAAGTAGACTATGTAGCATTTGACAGAATAACAACATCAGTACTAGAATTCTGCAAATCTGCTCTATTTAGCTTACTTGACCTAGAATCTTGACACAACTTTGGTATAGATATGCGTTCCAAATGATGTCTAAGCTACAAAGTAGGTATGTATAATTGTAGGCGGTTGAGAATTCGAGGTCGTCGTTGGATCTCTATATTACTAGCGGTTAAACAATTATTTTATTTTTGATTTAAACGCTAAGTACCACTGCCCATGAAAATTCCGAAGATTACAGTTCAACCATTCCCATATTTTTTTTTAATGTTGCTCAATCGAATTATGTAGAAGATTTTAATACAGACGATACCCCTCACATGAAAAAGGTGGGTTTGCATGCAACAGTCGCTCGTCATTGAAAAGAACAGAGTAAATGGTCGAAAATGTGTCTTGAAAAAAAATTTCGATGAAAGACGCGAAACAACATAATTTTTTGTGCCGGGTCGATCAAGTTTGATTGCTGCAACTGGTAACGGTGAAAGACACTACAAATGAGGGGTCTCGATCAATCTCAAGCAGCGTTTTCCAGAGATGAGACTTTATACGGTGACTTCCTAACGATAATCTACAATCTTTATCATCGAGCTCCCCAGCAAAGATATGAGTATAACAGCTAATATTTTGCAATAGGTGAAAATTACACTCTACATCATCAAACCGTGAAGTGCACACTACTATAATCATACGCGTGTACATCGCTCGGTGTTACAATCATTATTACTTATGTATAAACTTAGTTGTATGTAGTCGCTTCTAATCGCACTATATCGTTTGAATCATTCACTCATCAGTAACAAATAAACTACACCTACAAATCAACTCGATAACAAACGGAAAAAGCTCGCGCGAAAGCAAGAACTCTGATGCTCCGTTCCGGTGAGAAACGGTCCTGGAGCACATTTATACCGGGGCTGAACCACCGCGTGACTATCTCCGCCACGCGGAAAGAGGCACACATTTATATTTACAGTATCATACAAACATTGTCGGTTTCTATTCTAAATAAAAATAGTTAGCCTCAATACAGTCGATCATGATTTAAAAAACAAGACCAAGAAATTACGGAGATGAAATTCATCTATTGGTTTACACATACACTTTAAATTAAATTTATCATCGAAGGAGTGTTTCCATTGTCACATGCGCTGATCTCAAAGCTGCAGTCGGATGAGAGCAGATTTTTTGGAAACTGTACATCGTCAACCATACATACACATTTTGATTAAAGCGAGAAGATTGTTCTTTATTGTTCCACATGTGTGTTCACAGTACGCCATTGTCTGAGTTAGAGAATTATATGAGCTTTACGGAGTTTTTTCTCTATTTTACGTATTTTTGAAAGCATATTAGTGTTTCCAGCTTTTTGAGCTTTGTGAAATAAATACAAGCTATTTATGAGGTCGTTAATATCAGTGGTTGAATCATATGTTTGCTTCTTGAATAGACCAGTACTAAAATCTTCTTCTGAGTATGAACCATATTCCATTGGCTGGAAATGATTTGACGGTGTCACTTCGGGTGCTTTATAAAATGTTTTTGCATATGGGTCGATATTAAAATCTTCTTCTTCTTCGGAGGATGAAATATATTCCAACGGTGTCACGTTGGGAGGATTATAAAATGTTTTTGCGTATGGGTCGAGATTAAAATCGTCTTCGAAGCAGGAGGAGGAAGGGAAGATTTTATATTCCAATGGGTGATGATTGCTTTTGCTGAATTTGTCAATGGATAACTCCTCATGCGTGGATGCTGGACTTCTCTCCAGTGCGCCTGATGAAGGTGTACACTTATTATTATTATTATTATCGATGTTTTTGCGATGATTATGCTCGGGCTGTATTCCTACGACCTCATTATTAACATCGTATTTTAGGTATGCTTTACATGTTTTTCGATGTGCACACCTCCACCTTTTTCCACCTTTAGACAAAGGTTTATGGAATACAAACTTGTATCCCTGAAAACTAATTTGTCCTTCGTTATTTTTCACAGACATTGCTCAACTCAACGCTAGTATCTCACAACTATCTATACTACTATAGCTTTTATTAATGACCAAGCCCTATAGAAGTCATCATTATTATAGATTTGGTCCCGTTTTGGTCCCATTCACAGTCCCATTTAGGCATAAATGCTTCTATTAAGAGGGGTATTGCTCCTATCATGGTCCCGCTTTGGTCCCATTTAGGTATACATGCATCTATTAAGAGGAGTACTGCTCCTGTCATGGTCCCGTTTATGGTCCCGTTCACGGTCCCATTTAGGTATACATGCATCTATTAAGAGGAGTACTGCTCCTGCTATGGTCCCGTTTTGGTCCCGTTTATGGTCCCATTTAGGTATACATGCATCTATTAAGAGGAGTACTGCTCCTGCTATGGTCCCGTTTTGGTCCCGTTTATGGTCCCAGTTAGCCATACATGCATCCATTAAGAGGAGTACTGTTCCTGTCATGGTCCCGTTTTGGTCCCGTTTACTCCTATACTAGTGTTAAAGGGGTACTACTCCTATCATGGTCCCGCTTTGGTCCCATTTAGGTATACATGCATCTATTAAGAGGAGTACTGCTCCTGTCATGGTCACGTTTACGGTCCCGTTCACGGTCCCATTTACTCCTATACTAGTGGTAAAGGGGTACTACTCATGTCATGGTCCCATTTTGGTCCCATTAGGTATACATGCATCTATTAAGAGGAGTACTGCTCCTGTCATGGTTCCATTCACAGTCCCATTTAGTCATATTCTAGTGTTGAGAGGAGTACTGGTCCCGTTTATTGCCCCGGTTCGACCCCGTTTACGGTTCAATTTAGGTATACATAAGGTGACCAGACGTGTTTTGAACGGGACAGTCCTGTTTTTTTTTGAAAGATTTGTCCCGTTGTCCCGACAGACCGCTTTGGGACACCCTTCTCTCCCGTTTTGGAAAGTTTGAAACTTATTTTCTTACTTTTGATGATTTTATTCGTAATTTCTTAAAGAAACCTCTCATACTTAGAGACTACACCATCAGGGGGTTCGTTTGCGAAAAGTCATTAGCGTGGTGGATCTGGGCGTGACTTTTGGATCACGGACTTGATTTTCAAGAACATACAGCTCTAGCAGTGCAGAAGGCGATGCGTGGTTTGGGATTTCTTAAACGAAATTCGTACATGTTCAGGGATCAAACTACCATTATGATTCTATTCTACTCGTTTGTGCGGTCCCACCCTGAAAGTTTGTCGATTATATGGAGCAAATCAACCAAAAAGTTTGAACAAAATCTAGAAAGGGTTCAATCCAAATTTATCAAGTTTCTGTACACGAGACTCTTCTGCTATTACCCCTGGGAGATTCCTTACTCCGAGCTGTTACTGGGATTTGAAATGGCGAGCCTCAAGAGTAGGAGGCTGTGTGTCGGTCTAATGTTATTATACGATCTGGTCCGTGGTGTAACGATAGATTCCGATCTCCTAGGTATGGTGCGCTTTAGGGTACCGCCGGCAAGAACCCGCCTGAAAAAAATATTCTACGAACAGATCAAAGAGGAGACGCCTATCAATACGGCTTTAAAAACGTACAACCTATCATCTTTCTCACACCCTGAGATAGACATTTTTTACCAATCGAGAACAAAATTTAAACAAGCAATACTTAGAGCGCTAATGAATCACAAACCTAAAATATTCCCTCATTGCTCTCGCTCTCTTGCCCTCGCGTTCTCCGGCTCTGAAATGGATTCTTGATGTATGCTGCACCTCTCGTTCCGCAGCACCAGCATCGCTTTTTTTTTGTTTTTTTTTTTTTTTTTTTTGGTATTGAGCAGTAAGTTGTTCTAAGTACCTAGTTTATCCCTGTAAACCGTCCTCTTACGGTCCCATTTACTCCTATACTAGTGGTAAAGGGGTACTACTCCTGTCATGGTCCCGTTTATGGTCCCATTTACGGTCCCATTTACTCCTATACTAGTGGTAAAGGCGTACTGCTCCTGCCATGGTCCCATTTTGGTCCGTTTGCGGTCCCATGTACTCCTATGGTCCCGTTTATGGTCCCGTTTACGGTCCCATTTACTCCTATACTAGTGTTAAAGGGGTACTGCTCCTATCATAGTCACGTATAGTGGCCCAATATCTCTTATATGTATGTCTGAAGATGGAACGTAATATGAGAGCGACGTTGAAAATTGTACATTGCTTCGAGCGTTTGAAGAGTTTAACTTGCGGGAAGTGTGTACAACGAAGGCATCGAGGACTCCATGGAGAAGGAAAAGATGTTGTTTCTTTGAAATTTTAGTAAAATCGAGACAGATATTAGGGATTCAGGTTAGAAGTTAGCAGCGAGTGGAGGAAAAATATAGACCTCATCGTGTGGTAGAAGAAAAGAGCTAGTGCCTCAAGGGTCAGACGAAGCCTGAAAATTCCCAAGATTAAGTATGGTCTCATCTGATCCGATAGTGTGTTTACATTCCTCCCCATCGTCAAGATGAAAACATGTATTAAAGAGTTTTTACCACTATTACGAGTACATGTTCTCATAATTCCTATGCTATTTGCGGTGATTTGGGCAACTTGACTCACAAGTACCGATATTTCCAACCTTTTTAATGCATAGTGGACTCGCAATAGTGGTAAAAACTCTTTAATACATGTTTTCATCTTGACGATGGGGAGGAATGTAAACACACTATCGGATCAGATGAGACCATACTTAATCTTGGGAATTTTCAGGCTTCGTCTGACCCTTGAGGCACTAGCTCTTTTCTTCTACCACACGATGAGGTCTATATTTTTCCTCCACTCGCTGCTAACTTCTAACCTGAATCCCTAATATCTGTCTCGATTTTACTAAAATTTCAAAGAAACAACATCTTTTCCTTCTCCATGGAGTCCTCGATGCCTTCGTTGTACACACTTCCCGCAAGTTAAACTCTTCAAACGCTCGAAGCAATGTACAATTTTCAACGTCGCTCTCATATTACGTTCCATCTTCAGACATACATATAAGAGATATTGGGCCACTATACGTGACTATGATAGGAGCAGTACCCCTTTAACACTAGTATAGGAGTAAATGGGACCGTAAACGGGACCATAAACGGGACCATAGGAGTACATGGGACCGCAAACGGACCAAAATGGGACCATGGCAGGAGCAGTACGCCTTTACCACTAGTATAGGAGTAAATGGGACCGTAAATGGGACCATAAACGGGACCATGACAGGAGTAGTACCCCTTTACCACTAGTATAGGAGTAAATGGGACCGTAAGAGGACGGTTTACAGGGATAAACTAGGTACTTAGAACAACTTACTGCTCAATACCAAAAAAAAAAAACAAAAAAACAAAAAAAAAGCGATGCTGGTGCTGCGGAACGAGAGGTGCAGCATACATCAAGAATCCATTTCAGAGCCGGAGAACGCGAGGGCAAGAGAGCGAGAGCAATGAGGGAATATTTTAGGTTTGTGATTCATTAGCGCTCTAAGTATTGCTTGTTTAAATTTTGTTCTCGATTGGTAAAAAATGTCTATCTCAGGGTGTGAGAAAGATGATAGGTTGTACGTTTTTAAAGCCGTATTGATAGGCGTCTCCTCTTTGATCTGTTCGTAGAATATTTTTTTCAGGCGGGTTCTTGCCGGCGGTACCCTAAAGCGCACCATACCTAGGAGATCGGAATCTATCGTTACACCACGGACCAGATCGTATAATAACATTAGACCGACACACAGCCTCCTACTCTTGAGGCTCGCCATTTCAAATCCCAGTAACAGCTCGGAGTAAGGAATCTCCCAGGGGTAATAGCAGAAGAGTCTCGTGTACAGAAACTTGATAAATTTGGATTGAACCCTTTCTAGATTTTGTTCAAACTTTTTGGTTGATTTGCTCCATATAATCGACAAACTTTCAGGGTGGGACCGCACAAACGAGTAGAATAGAATCATAATGGTAGTTTGATCCCTGAACATGTACGAATTTCGTTTAAGAAATCCCAAACCACGCATCGCCTTCTGCACTGCTAGAGCTGTATGTTCTTGAAAATCAAGTCCGTGATCCAAAAGTCACGCCCAGATCCACCACGCTAATGACTTTTCGCAAACGAACCCCCTGATGGTGTAGTCTCTAAGTATGAGAGGTTTCTTTAAGAAATTACGAATAAAATCATCAAAAGTAAGAAAATAAGTTTCAAACTTTCCAAAACGGGAGAGAAGGGTGTCCCAAAGCGGTCTGTCGGGACAACGGGACAAATCTTTCAAAAAAAAACAGGACTGTCCCGTTCAAAACACGTCTGGTCACCTTATGTATACCTAAATTGAACCGTAAACGGGGTCGAACCGGGGCAATAAACGGGACCAGTACTCCTCTCAACACTAGAATATGACTAAATGGGACTGTGAATGGAACCATGACAGGAGCAGTACTCCTCTTAATAGATGCATGTATACCTAATGGGACCAAAATGGGACCATGACATGAGTAGTACCCCTTTACCACTAGTATAGGAGTAAATGGGACCGTGAACGGGACCGTAAACGTGACCATGACAGGAGCAGTACTCCTCTTAATAGATGCATGTATACCTAAATGGGACCAAAGCGGGACCATGATAGGAGTAGTACCCCTTTAACACTAGTATAGGAGTAAACGGGACCAAAACGGGACCATGACAGGAACAGTACTCCTCTTAATGGATGCATGTATGGCTAACTGGGACCATAAACGGGACCAAAACGGGACCATAGCAGGAGCAGTACTCCTCTTAATAGATGCATGTATACCTAAATGGGACCATAAACGGGACCAAAACGGGACCATAGCAGGAGCAGTACTCCTCTTAATAGATGCATGTATACCTAAATGGGACCGTGAACGGGACCATAAACGGGACCATGACAGGAGCAGTACTCCTCTTAATAGATGCATGTATACCTAAATGGGACCAAAGCGGGACCATGATAGGAGCAATACCCCTCTTAATAGAAGCATTTATGCCTAAATGGGACTGTGAATGGGACCAAAACGGGACCAAATCTATAATAATGATGACTTCTATAGGGCTTGGTCATTAATAAAAGCTATAGTAGTATAGATAGTTGTGAGATACTAGCGTTGAGTTGAGCAATGTCTGTGAAAAATAACGAAGGACAAATTAGTTTTCAGGGATACAAGTTTGTATTCCATAAACCTTTGTCTAAAGGTGGAAAAAGGTGGAGGTGTGCACATCGAAAAACATGTAAAGCATACCTAAAATACGATGTTAATAATGAGGTCGTAGGAATACAGCCCGAGCATAATCATCGCAAAAACATCGATAATAATAATAATAATAAGTGTACACCTTCATCAGGCGCACTGGAGAGAAGTCCAGCATCCACGCATGAGGAGTTATCCATTGACAAATTCAGCAAAAGCAATCATCACCCATTGGAATATAAAATCTTCCCTTCCTCCTCCTGCTTCGAAGACGATTTTAATCTCGACCCATACGCAAAAACATTTTATAATCCTCCCAACGTGACACCGTTGGAATATATTTCATCCTCCGAAGAAGAAGAAGATTTTAATATCGACCCATATGCAAAAACATTTTATAAAGCACCCGAAGTGACACCGTCAAATCATTTCCAGCCAATGGAATATGGTTCATACTCAGAAGAAGATTTTAGTACTGGTCTATTCAAGAAGCAAACATATGATTCAACCACTGATATTAACGACCTCATAAATAGCTTGTATTTATTTCACAAAGCTCAAAAAGCTGGAAACACTAATATGCTTTCAAAAATACGTAAAATAGAGAAAAAACTCCGTAAAGCTCATATAATTCTCTAACTCAGACAATGGCGTACTGTGAACACACATGTGGAACAATAAAGAACAATCTTCTCGCTTTAATCAAAATGTGTATGTATGGTTGACGATGTACAGTTTCCAAAAAATCTGCTCTCATCCGACTGCAGCTTTGAGATCAGCGCATGTGACAATGGAAACACTCCTTCGATGATAAATTTAATTTAAAGTGTATGTGTAAACCAATAGATGAATTTCATCTCCGTAATTTCTTGGTCTTGTTTTTTAAATCATGATCGACTGTATTGAGGCTAACTATTTTTATTTAGAATAGAAACCGACAATGTTTGTATGATACTGTAAATATAAATGTGTGCCTCTTTCCGCGTGGCGGAGATAGTCACGCGGTGGTTCAGCCCCGGTATAAATGTGCTCCAGGACCGTTTCTCACCGGAACGGAGCATCAGAGTTCTTGCTTTCGCGCGAGCTTTTTCCGTTTGTTATCGAGTTGATTTGTAGGTGTAGTTTATTTGTTACTGATGAGTGAATGATTCAAACGATATAGTGCGATTAGAAGCGACTACATACAACTAAGTTTATACATAAGTAATAATGATTGTAACACCGAGCGATGTACACGCGTATGATTATAGTAGTGTGCACTTCACGGTTTGATGATGTAGAGTGTAATTTTCACCTATTGCAAAATATTAGCTGTTATACTCATATCTTTGCTGGGGAGCTCGATGATAAAGATTGTAGATTATCGTTAGGAAGTCACCGTATAAAGTCTCATCTCTGGAAAACGCTGCTTGAGATTGATCGAGACCCCTCATTTGTAGTGTCTTTCACCGTTACCAGTTGCAGCAATCAAACTTGATCGACCCGGCACAAAAAATTATGTTGTTTCGCGTCTTTCATCGAAATTTTTTTTCAAGACACATTTTCGACCATTTACTCTGTTCTTTTCAATGACGAGCGACTGTTGCATGCAAACCCACCTTTTTCATGTGAGGGGTATCGTCTGTATTAAAATCTTCTACATAATTCGATTGAGCAACATTAAAAAAAAATATGGGAATGGTTGAACTGTAATCTTCGGAATTTTCATGGGCAGTGGTACTTAGCGTTTAAATCAAAAATAAAATAATTGTTTAACCGCTAGTAATATAGAGATCCAACGACGACCTCGAATTCTCAACCGCCTACAATTATACATACCTACTTTGTAGCTTAGACATCATTTGGAACGCATATCTATACCAAAGTTGTGTCAAGATTCTAGGTCAAGTAAGCTAAATAGAGCAGATTTGCAGAATTCTAGTACTGATGTTGTTATTCTGTCAAATGCTACATAGTCTACTTCCCGAAGCAGTCGTGATGTAGAACATGATTTAGGATATGCGAAAGCAAGGACGCACATCCAAAGCTAAAGGATGCTTCTTGATCAGTATCAAAAAAAAAAAAAAGGGTGGTGATATGGTGTTCTAAATTTTTCTATACGTTCTCGGGACTTTGAAAGAATTCATTGTTGGAAGATAGGACCCGCTAATGTTTGAGTGTGGAATATTCTATCTGGAATTTGAAGGGAGTGATGATGGAAATATCAAGGTGCGATGATGTTGTGGTTCATAGTGTGACATTATAGTAGATTTTTCAAATAAATAAGTTACTTGAATGTAGTATATTATATACGAGTGTTTTATTCATGAATTATAGAGTAATGGTTAATATGTTTTGATAGTCTTCGCAAAATCATAAAAATGATCTAGTTTTTGGTGTGAGCTTCAACTCCATCGCAGTATTCTTCAAAGGCTTAAACTCAGCAGTAGTACTCGCGCTATTCTTCGTTGTTGCAGTAGTAGGATTAGGCTCTGTGTTGATAATAATAATATTTAGTAATGATAAAAAAAACGACGAAAAAATATTAAAAAATTACCTCGGTTTTTCACATTTGTGTAATTCTTCGATGTGAGCTTTGACTCAGTCGTTGTATTCTTCAACGGTTGAAACTGTGCGACAGTACTTGCACAATTCTTTAATGGTGTTGCTAAAGTTGTAGCATTGAACTCTGCGTGTAAATATGACGATGATTAAAATAAAATTACTCGTATGTATACATACATTCTCTTGTTTGGCCAGACAAAATTTAAATGTCTACTGAAATAAGAAGTAGAAATAAATTACTTGCCTAGCTTCGTTACTTTTGGCGTGGGGTTTATCGATTCTGCGGCACTAGTGTTCTTGAGCGATGTATAATAATTATGCTCTGTGAATATTATGTTGATTATTACAAATAAATGAAATGAGATGAAACAAGAGATGAAAAAAATATTACCTATTCGCGTTAAAATAACTGCGAAAGTTATGAGACATAGCAAAGCCGTAATTGAAACAATAGCACGACGTACGAATTTGCGCATGGGCCTGAAACAATGAGACAAAGACCTGGTAGATTCGCGAATCATTATATGAGCAAAAATGTTTTTCACATACCTGCGATTTACAAGAGGGGATGAGTATCCTTCAGAGATCACGAACGATTCTGTATTCACCATTCTTTTTAATAATATTTGAAGAAAATGAAAAGAAAAATGAAACTTCCACGAGCAGATCAAGCACTTTACTAGTAGCCTTTAGAAATATATCAGTCTAAATGATATTGATTTTTCTCGATCTTCTCACAACTTCCACGCTCCGTGAATCTGACTGGTACAGAGCATTTGCATTACTATCGAGGCCTGTGTAGCTCGGCAGCCGAGAAGAAGAGGGGGTTTGTTCATCAATGAATTAAGTTTGACTATCTGAGGGATTAATGCGTTTGCAACCTATATATACCCACTCCACCCTGTTGAAAGGGTAGCGTTGCGTATGTAACAACGAAAATCTTCCCCTTCAATAGTAAATCGACGCTGGTCCCCTTATGACTACGTGCATACGTTAAAAAATAATTCATTTCACGTTTGCTCGTGTTGTGCGTTAGTGCATCTTCAAAGGTCAATTATTTTTCTTTTCGTTCGTTTATTCGAGATGTCTTCGTTGGCTGTTGCTCGACCATTGTCGCCAATTGTGGCTTCATCATCCTCATCTTCAAGTCAGCAAATATCGCCCATCAAGGCTTCATCAGCATCATCTTTGAGTGAGCAATTGTCGGCTCCTTTGGCATCATCTACACTCATTGAAGAGACGAAGAAATTATTGAAATTTGTTCGGCCAGATGAATTGGAAGTAAATACGATTTACGTGATTAGAACCATCATATCCTGTAATTCACCATATGGCGATATATGGAACGCGATCATCGATAGTGATATGGCCGTCAAATTGCCAAATTATTTTCAGCGGTCGGCTCGCGACCTCAGATCGTTCAGGTATGAGAAACATTTTTTGGTCTACGAAGGAATGAAGACTGGAAAGAATGGATATTCTTACGCTTCCATTAAATTTCCAAAATTCCAGGATGAGAATACGCTTTGCTTCTGCGGTGAAGAGTGTAGCGCGTGTAAATGTTATCGTTTTTATTCTCAACGTGAATGTACATATGTATGTTGTTGTACTAAGATGCGCGCGTTTAATTTTCATAATCTACTGAAAAAAGTTTATTCCATTAATTGATTTTTTTGCTAAAATTAGCAATACCTAAGGAAACAATATCGTCGGTTCATATCCACGCTTGTATATGCAAAGTGCGACGAGTAGAAATATTAATTGCCTCTACATTTAAGATGTGTTTTTCTAGCGCGTAAGGTGAAATTAACTTCTAGAAGCATTGTTTCATTTTTTTATCACAGACTAAGTTTGATGTATCACTTTTTTTTACTACTACTTACATAAACATATGTGAATTATATGTGTGTTTCAACTTTTTTATGCTAATTTGTTGGTTATACACCGACATTATTATTTTCTAGAGTATCAAAGTTGAATGGTAAAATACCATTTTCCTCCTTTGAACAATAATCGGTTAAACTAGCCTACATTTTTAGTCTACATTTTTGAATCAGTCAAATGTATGTCGATTTTCTCACATGGTAGGTATAATTGGTGAAATTTGTTTGTCTGGTTGGTTGATTAGGAGGAACATATCATATAGTTCACCTTAAGTCAAAATATGGAACACGATCATCGACAGTGTGATATTGGGGATGAAACTGACAAAATATCTTTACTCGTTGGATCTCAACTTTAAATCATTCGGGTCTAATGGTTATTCTTACGCGTCGGCTTAATTGTATACAGCATACTCACACACACAATTTCGATGCATTAGTAGATGGAGCAGCTAATTGTGTAAATTACAAGCGCGTTCCAACTCGATCGTATATGGTATACAGCTTTGAATTTGCAATCGAATCAAATCGAAGACTCTCACAAAAATCATTATTCACGCGGAAGAATGATTTAAAGTATGTAGGTATTTCTCATCTAGATTCGAGCATAGACGAATAACATCTCATTGGCATGTAAACCTCTCCTTTGATGGTCAAAAAAGTCGACATGGTAAGTGACATCTCCATCGATCTATCTATGATGGTCCCGTTTGGTCCCACTGTGGTCCCGTAATGACATGATTTTTTACCTCCAAAGGAGAAATAGGTAGCCCTGAAAAGGGCTGTTTTAAAATTACCTAATGTTTACGCTAATTAGATTGGTGGTTGGTATTCTGTAAAGTAATAACATCTTCGTTTTAATCTGATATGTAATTCAGCTTCAAGCTCGCATATCATGATGGGATTTTCACCACATATCCCATCGAAGAGATTTTTCATTTCTTCCCACGACAAAGGTCGAGCAGCTATAAGGATGTCCATTACATCTCGTCTATAATGAAGGTCTTTTATAACAAAGAACGTTTCGAAGTACCGTTCCTCGAGGTTCATACATAAATTCCGAATAAAATTTCGAATTATATCCATGTGATAACATATATATTTATTTTTCTTCATACGCATGCGATAGTGAAAGATTTGATTTTGATTTTTTTCCTCACCAAAGAAATGTACTATCACGTTGGATAAACGGCAAAATCTGACAAAGTCTCGCCCATTGGGCATATATGTGCGAATCTTGAGAGAGTTTGGACTGAATATTCTGAGAAACGAAACACCCATTCCTTGAATAGTTTGATGTACCTCATCACACATACATCCTATAAATTCTGTTCCAATATTGACGAATATTTTTCGAAGACATAATTTTTCTAAGCTCTTTGGCTGCCATACCATCGTATTTGTGGACATTTTACCGAGTCGCCGTTAAATGAGGATGATACTTTTGAAAACATATACATTCATCATGATCTTCGATCGCGGATATTCCCGCCTATCATCTGATTGGTTTGTTGAATTTAATCATAGGGAGACAAGATCCAATCACCCTTCTAACGGACCAACACAAAATCTCTCACCCTCGGGGAAACTTTTCCAGGTGTTTTTAAAAATAATAAGTCGTATTTGAAATAATACCAAACGTCACCCCTCAGAAAGAGAGAGAGATGTGTGGCCGTTGATTTTTTACGATGGATACTAAAAAAAATTGTTGCGAATAATATATTTTTTACCTCATTTCATTTACGAAAAAAAAAAGTAAAGAAAACATTAGGGTGAAATGATGCGTGCGTAATGATCTTTACGAGCTGATTAAAGGGTCGCGCAGATGCTACCTATGAGAACTTCTAAAAAAATTAAAATTCTAATTTGGCTTGTTCATTCAATCGATTGTAAAGGTAATTCACGCGAATATGTTACACTCATTCATATAAATCATGACGTACATACCTATTCTCTACTTTTACAAAAATATTTATCCATTCAGTCAATCGATCGTATCTTCAGTCATACCTATACTCTCAACTTTTATGATCGTGCGAATATGTTACACGACGTAGGGTGAATTCGTATCTCGTATGCAGCGACTAAGTTCTCGTCGCATCGTTCGATCATATAGGTAATATACGCGAATACGTACACTCATTCATAGTCACCCTTCATTCATAACCATCATCGCGCTCCCTTTACTATTACATAGGGTGGAATTCGTTCGTCGTAGCGGCTAAGTTCTCGTCACATACCCGGGCTAAAATCGTATGTCCGGAAACCTTCGCATTACACCTGTTAACCCTTTCTACGATGGTCATGTGCGATGAAACCGCTATTTTACAACTACTCTGGTTTAGTTCAAAAATCTACGGTTCATCCTCATCAGAAAATCTGAAAGTAGAAACAATAATCAGACTTTCCTGTTTCTTTTTTTTTTGCGGGGAACCCGCTATCCCTTTTGTTGAGGGGTACATTCAGGAAATTTTTGCGTCCGTGAGCGCGAGCGGTCCGAGGTCGGTGACGTCGAGGGGGCGGGGGACTAATTTCGACTCTCGAGCTATATATAATAAGAGAGGTACTGAAAATAATTTTGACCTTTAAACTATTATGATAGGACGGAGACTTGAAAAAATTTACACTCTCGAGCTATATGTAAGACAGGGACTTAGAATATTTCGACCTCTAAACTATATATGATAGGAGGAGGACTTGTTGTTTTTTTCTCAATTTTGGAGGTTGGTATCTCTAGGATTTCTGGGGCGTCCGGAGGAATTTCGTAGTATTTCCCCCAAAATCCTTGGCACATTCCATGAAAAGGCATGTACAAATATATCATTTCAATTTTAAATGGAAGTTGTTGTCAATCCTTCTGCATCCCTCAAATATCACGCTGCATGACGGCCCTCGCCACGGTTCGGGTCACCAAAGCGCTCGTTCAGATATCGCTTACTTCGTTCCCTTGTAGCGTACTGTACTGATGGAATTTTTTTTCTCCTGATTCAACGGTTAGAACTACGTATGAATCCATCCCAATTAACGACCAGAAGAAATTTTTTAAGCACTCATGTGTATCAATTCCTTCGAGTCAGGCAACCCGCAATTGGGGGCTCCTAGGGGCTCCGGCCGTGGCGCCATAGATCAAATTGTTTGTTGGTCGAACCTGAACATTCTTACCAAGTTTTATATTTTTTTATTATACACAAAATACTAGGTCAAAGTGACTTTCCTGTTTACGTCTGAAGATGAAAAGGCCTCACTTGTTACTAAACGTCCACAACCTTACAATGTCTCGAAAAATTAAAGAAACCACCATTTGTATACGTGTATCTCTCGGAATATTCTTCAACTTCCATACCCTCACCTAAACTACTTCAATTTCCTAATTATTACTACTTTTTTTCTTGATTCAGAAAGAGAATTGCGGCGTGAAATTGTCATGTTTTCCGTTTCAATCTGTTTAAGTATTCTTCTTCTTAACCTTCTGCGCTTTTACTTTGAAACCGCGTAATACTCGAACCATGTATACTGTATACCTCTTTGTGATACCGATAACTTACAAATATTGCCTATGATAATGACACAAATCACGTCACATCAAAATTAAAAATGATTGGATACATATTTCATCACCATACATTTTGATATGTTCAGTTGCAAATCGATTTTGAGTTGTAACCCGAGTCCAAGTAAACAATATCGGAAACATGAAAAATAAAATTATTAATATGAATTTTTCCTAATAAAAATATAAATATGGTATTGTTGGGTGATTCTATGTATTTATGAATTATCATATGGCTTGCGTTATTTAAAGGATCTCCTATAAAGTAATAAATGCATATCGAATTCGAAATGGGCCTGGCAACGACTCAACTGGAGACTACACTCACAACCATGAAAACGTCGAAAAAAGTAATTTCAATATCAGAGTGACCAATTTCTGGAAAATTAAGAAAGATCAACGATTTTTCCAAAATCGGTGAATTTCCTGAGACATATCACCCCATTCATAAATAAAAATTTTGCAAAAAAAAAAAACTGTTTTTTTCCTCAGGAAAAAAAGAAGATGGAGATTATAGTCCCGAAGAACCTGAAAAAGCCAGGTAAAAGTTGATCTAAATTTTATCGACGAGAAAAACTGGTCACCTGGAATATGTTCGGCTTACAAGCTCACCCAAAGAAATGACAAGTTCGAAGTCTTCTTGTCTCGTTCTACTACATAGATGTACAGAAGTTGCAAACTCTAATGACTACGTAAGTCAAAGTCTTCTAAAAATCTCAGGTTTGAAGAACATGTTACAAAAGATATACTCACGGAGATGGTGGAGGTGAAGGAGGAGGTGGAGTTGGTGGCGGTGGTGGAGGGACAGGTGGAGCTGGTTCTAATTCTGGATCCGGTTCTGCCTGAATTTTCTGAATCGTCATTGCTAGCAATGCAATTAAAAAGATGTGCTTGTTGTGTTTTTCGATGAATCAGATTTATTACTTTTTTCTTTTTTTTTTTTTTTTTTAATCGAAAGAATGCCGCGAAAATAATTTTGAACATTTTTTCACCTTTTTTATTTGACGACTTCGTCGTCTTTTATGACTTAACACGAGTAACAAATAAAGAAATGTTCAAAACGAAAATTCTAAAACACGAATGTGGAAAATGGTACCAGGAAGAATATCAGCTGTTTTAAAACTTGTGACGCTCGTAGGTAAAAATAAATGGTTGAATAAAATGTTCAACAACTGAACAAATGAAGATTGTGAGCAAATTCTGGTCCTCGGGAGGTACATCTGAATATAAATACACACATCGTACTTAAAAGTCTATGCAAAACACTGATTATGAATTTTTTACACTCTTTCTATGGTAAGATGTGATGGATTTTTCGGTCGCGGTGTTGACTCTCTCAATTTTTTCGACTGTAACAAATAAGACAATGAGCACTCGACTACTTCGTATTAAGAAGTACCTGAAAGGATCGAGGACGAAACAGATAAAACATAATATAAGACGAAAAATTGATGAGTCGAAAATAGCGTTTATTGAGTGATGTGTGCAAAATCACACGAATCGAAAACAAATAAGTCGTCGAACAAGAAACGATGTATAAACACATACACTTGTCAAGTGCAAAAGCAAAAAGAATCGAGATATATGAAAAAGAAATAATCGATAGATAAACTTAAGAATAAATGTACAGGTGTACACCAAACGGGATTCGTGAAAAGCGTATGATATCAAGTAGACTAGAATAAACGTGGTATCGAGACATGACCCACAGGAAAAAGATAGGTTGAAACCAGATAAACGAAGTTTTACGAAGTTGGACAACGTTTTAAGAGACTTTTGCATCTTACATCAGGTGTTGATGCTGACAAAGTTGATCCAACTCAGAAATCTATATTTTTTTTTTTTAAATTTAACGAGCCATAAAAACATCTCTGAGGGTTATGGGTAATTACAATAATATTATTATGAAAATATAAGTGTAGCTATGATATTACTTGTATGAAAAATTAAATAAAAAACGGTGAAAAGATGAACGATTTAGATATACCTGAATATGGACTCAGATTGTTTGAACGAGAGGAAGATGAAGGCATGAAATGGGTAAGACGGAGATATTGAAGTGTGAGGGAGATGGTGTCTGAGTTGTTTTTGAGAGCTTGGGGGAAGTAAGAAGATACATTTAATGAAGAGCGGAGGTTTTGAAGTGTAGGGCGTGAGAAGAAGTGATCGACGTTTAGATTCGGTTCGTGACAGTGAGGGCAAAATGCGGGTGATGGGGAGTTTCGGTCAATGAGAGTGTTTAATTCGAGTATGGCCTATTCGTAATCTGGTGACAATGGTATCTTCCCGTTTAGAATTTCTGAAAGAGGTTCACCAGGGAATGGGAGTCTTTTTAATTCGGAGAAGTTTATGAGAAGGTTGGTTTTTCCAGAGTTCGTCCAAGAATTTAAGATTAGTGTGTGGTAATGATTTTTATAGTCAGTGATAGGGAGGAGAATATGATCGGTAATAATATCGAAGGAGGTGGCTAGTTTAGCTGCATGGTCTGCCGCGTCATGTTCGGGTAGGGCCAATGTGGCCAAGTATCCAAATGAATATGACGTGGATGTTAATTGAGATTAGAGTTTGGAGCGTGAGGAGGATTCTTTGTGTGAGTGGATTGTAGTATAGGGGTCCGTAAGAGTCTACATGTTTACTGTGGTTGAACTGAAAAGAAAGAAAAACAAGAATTTGAATTGAACAAAGCTCATAGTCACCAAACAAAATTTAGAAAAAAAAAAATTGGAACCGACCCAAGCGGGAGGAATACTTACCTCGGGGAGAAAAATTCAATCATACGAGTAAATAAAATCTTACAGTAACATCATCAGTATTCATCGTACGAACATGAATGAAGTTCAGTTTGTTATTTAGTCTTCTATTGATCACTGAGAATAAACAACCTTTGAGTCGTTGTCTCTTGTAAAATAGATGCGGGGTCATATTACAGCAGCAATGAGCGCATTGCGCATTCATGTTCTTGTCTATAGTGAATACAAAAGATAATTCTCCAGTCTATTCCACGAGAGTTTAACCATATAAATCACGGAGAACCCGCATTCCATTTGCATTCCGTAACGTAAAACAAGCGTGAGTGACGTGGGGTGCCTATCCTCTATAATATTAAACTCTCATGGAATAGACTGGAGTCATGGTAATATATAAAGAAATATTGAAATAAAAATTATAGATGTCAAAGTTCTATGAAAAAATCGAAATAATATACAACCATAACTTAAAATAATTATAATAAATTATTCATAAATTAATAAATACATATTATATCCATTGAATATGAGAAAAATATGATTTATTGAAATAAGAAATCCAATAAAGACTTGAATAAAATATTGTTAATATAATAATGTTTTATAAAAAAATTTGTAGATAACCGTCTGGACAAGAATTTGTACCAAATATAATAATGATCCAATATTTTATATTAAATTTAAATATGTTTTAATTGAAAATTTTTTATATTTGAATATTAAATTAAGACAAATTATTATTTCTAATAAATAATTCAATTTTTTTCTTTTCTTATAAAATAAATAAATTCATCATCAAAATTGTAATAATGAAAATTATTCTTGAAATTTGGATTAGTATGATTATTATTATTATAATACAAATAATTGAATTCATAAATTAAAAGGTTGATATTGTAAAGATATAATTCTTATTCTTAAAGAAATAATTATCAAATTAGAACATTTTTTTATAATAATAAGTAATATAATATTGATGAATTTATTTTTATGATTAATAATTATTTAATGATGTACAAAATCATTATTTTATTGAATTAAATTTTAATAATATGAAGCGTTTCTTTCCAAAAGGTGTTATTTACATTTTTTGAATTTTTGAGTGCAGCATTGATTCGGGTTCAGAACGATGGCCTGCGTCATGTGGTAACACTGAAATGACGAAAACTTTTGTTGTTTGGTCACTTGATTGCAGGCACAGCAAACCGTCATTCTAGTTCGCAAACGACTGACTCGGATCTGTGTTTAGTTCTGCTCACTGACGGTGATGGTAGGCGTGGCTGCCTGTTGAGTCGTGTGTAGTGACGTGTGTATGTGTTGATGGGGCAGTGGTCACGATAAAAAAGATCCAGATGAATAGACTAGGAATGAATGGGTTACAATAAAGTTGAGCAGAAAGCTATGTTGATGAATGAGAGAGCGTCGTGAGTAGTACTGAAGTAAGTTCAAGTTTGAAAACAGAATCAAATATTTGATCGTTTGCTTGCAACGCTGATTCATGTATAAATTTCTTGGATCTATATCGATCCCTCCTACATTGGCGAACTTTTACTGTTGATTTACAATGAAGAATGGTTTTCCATTCCATCCCTCGTCTCACGAGCTCGTAACGTTCCATTTCATAATTCATCGTCTTGCGCAATACTTCTTATGCCTCTACACTTGCAAGAGTGCTGGATACTATATTGTCCACATAGCGAAGATCAACCAAAACCATCGTACTACAAAACTTATCTTCCATACCTACTTTTGACAGACCGACCACTTCTCTGGCTCACCAAAAAATGGATTTAACTTACCCTTTGGCAGCCATAGTTCAAAGATCACTATAAGGCGTTTAGTTTTCGATTACATAGCGCTTCTTTGCTGCGATGACTCAATTACCTAGATCAGATCCTCTAATCCTTCTGCAAGAAACATTAACTCTATGTCCTCATGGTCTTCACTGGCCGTAGTTCTCACTTCTCCTCTCGTAAAACATACCTTGTCGCTTTCAAATCAAGGAACTCTGCCCTATTAATTCTACAAAATTTTGAAATTCCAGATTGTCACTCCGCAAAATACTGATAACTCATTTGGGGCCCATACATAAAAAAAGAACAAAACACACCTGAGCACTAAAGATAATAAAATAGTTGTCATTATGTTGTTGAGCTATAATGATCTTGTAATTTTATAACTCGTTGAAAGAATGATAATACTAATCATGTAATAATTAATGTGAATGTGGTCATAAAATACTGAATATAATTCTAAAGAAATTGCAGCGACAGAATTTGGACTTCTCGTGTATCGTGTATTTACCAACAACTTGGTAACAAAATAGGCTAATTGGAGGGTAGAGAACAATAATATGTGCCTCATTTGGTCGAGTAGAGATGTCACAGTGCAATTTGTCTAACTTTCTAAACCTCTGTATGGAGATGGTAAATTTCCTGGTGATTCAGAAAGAGAAGAATGTCGTCTCTACCTAATTTCCAGTCGCTGACATTTTGAATAAAATTATCTCTTATGTAGCGCGCTATTAGTTTTTTTGCTCGGATGTTGCTTCTCAGTACCGTACGCATTTTTTGTACCCCTTTTCGTGTCAGGAAAGCACAAAATTATCAAATAATCCCACAAACAGTGCTGCGAAGTTTGTCAGGAAACCCTCATGCTCTTTTTGCCCCTTGAATCTCAACTCGTGGCAAATTTTAGATGTGCGAACGAAAAGTCTCGTCTAATTAAAGGAAACATTATTCCGTAGCGAAGTGTGCTGGACGATAATATTAGTTCCTTAAAATTACAAAAGCCTACTTCGATGCTCCTTTTCAGCACCTTATGTCATTGTTGAAAACGACGTTGGAGAATGCTTAGCAAATTTCACGAAAACAAAATATGTACACAAAGGTAGGGTAGTATATCAAAAGGTACACACGCGAGAATCAGCGTGCTCGGTTAGAGAACAGCACAATAACGACGGAGAGAATCCGTATCCTATAGCTATTGCTCTTTATCGTTATTCTGATGTGCGAGAGAGTTTACTTTACGATATTTTGGAATAGTTATACGTTACGGTAGAGGCCTACCGGTGTCAGTTCTCAGTTGTGCCGCGTCCTCGTTCTCATCGAGTTGGTGCGCGCTGGTCTCTCGCAGAAGCCCGCCGAAATTACGGTGCTCACAACATCCAGTAAGTACGAATTTATTTTGCGTTCAACGACTCATTTTTGTGAAATTTTCTTCAAAAATAATGCCGAAATTAATCGTCTATCCATACTGGTTGAGATTGAATGTAATTTTACTCCGAATGCAAAATTTCGTACCCTTACCTGGATTATAAAATTTTTCATTCTTACTGTACCATAGTGGTCCATATTCCAATCCCAAGCCTGTTGTCGATTTATATTTTTTTAACGAATGCATTTGAACGTGTACAATAGATGAAGAATTGATTTAATTAAAAAGAAAATTAATTATTCCGTAAACAATTTATTTCATCTGAGCAAAACTTCGAATAAGTAGGTGCTTTTTTTTCGTCTCTTCGTTTTTTTCCTCCGTGCCTTTTCTCGCCTCTTTCTTCCGCTTTCCTATCTGAAATAAATCGCACAAAACGAAGATTTACGTCTTTACTTTCGCTCGGAACCAGGATGACATTTGCGAGAGCAGCTTTTTCCAATACAAAAGTCATTATTTTGATTACCGGTAGCGTTAATGTAACTTTTTTCTTCCTCGAGGCACAAAATACTTGACCGGCGTTTCTTTTTCATCTCACTTATCTGGAATTCGTTACGTTTAGTGATTTCTTTTCAATTTCCAAGACTGTACTTATTTGTCGAGGCTTTCATTGCAAAGCTCGGTTCCATTATGCCGATCGTATGTAATATGTATTTCATTCTTTTCTTGACTTTTTCAGTCTTTAGTATTTTTTCTCTTCAACTCAAATTTGTTTCCCTTATACCCATGAATTTGGAGAAAGTAGTAAATGATCTTCGAGTTTCAGTATTATACAAAACCGAGAGGTATTGCTCTAGTTAGTGGAAGATGCGATCCTAAGTGTAAGGATTTCATTGTTACAACACAAATAGCACAGACATATTCTTAAAATATGGATGTGACTAGCCTCAGTGGAATGGACCGGACGTAGCTTCCCGGATAGCGTTTATTGAAGACTCCTTATGGGGTAGTATTTACTGTTACTTGCTCAACTTATGACGTCGTCAGAGTAGTCTTTAGATAAATCAAGGTCAATCCGGATCGAAAGCGTGACGTCTTATCGAGATCATTCAGCTTACCAAAGGGAGGAGGTAACGATTTGGTCTCCCCCCTCCGCTCATGCTCAGTCATATTATTGGAAGTAACATAGGAGGCGATAAAGAGTAAAACTTCAGAATGATCGGGGTGTAACATTTGTGACTGGTCTTTTGGAAAAATCAGTCTTTGTTGAGATTGTAGCACATATGGGAGACTTTTAAACTCCGATGATTGTCGCAAGTGCAGCGCCGTCCTTCCTCCACAGTGGCGGAGTGGGTGTGGGTTGCGTATGCTTTAATTTTGTTCCCTCCAACATCGGAATCTACCGTATCAGGTACAACTTCAATGTTGGAAGATCTCCTCGGCGAACGCCTTCTTCTTCTTGACGACCGCCAAACTGCAGGGGCCCCAGGCTCTCAAAACTTTAAAACACATCACTTCAGTTATATAGTACGTGGCTGTTGGAATCCCTTCTTCTTCTTCTTTCTTCAAAGCTAGTCTTTCTCATCTCTCTGGATGGTATACAAGTTTCGAGAAGGCCGTAGCGTGATTCTGCATTTGCCTATTCTACTCCAGATCCATTTTCTTCTCAGCACTGTGGCTGCGACTGCAGACACCTGGTTCCATGCTTCTTCGGAATCTAGCATGGTGGATTCCAGGCGACTCGGAGCAAGCGCTTCATCTACCCTAATCTCTTCAAAAGACCAACTGAGCTTGCCCCGCTGACACCTCCATCTTTCACTTCAAATATGGTGTGCTATGGTCCATCATCCCGCTTTTGCGAACAGGTTGCCCCCTCCACTTTCCTCGACTTGTCGTAAAGGTATTTGTTGAAGCAGCCACGGCCTTTGACCTTTGCATCAGTTGAAAGTTCAGCTGACCATGGTCTCGGTTCAACTACTCGTAAAGGTCGCGTAATAACACACGGGTCGTTCATTTACCCAGCTTGCTTCCCGTTCTCAAGCAAAGAGCGCCTGGACACTTGCTTGACCTGCAAAGCCGTTTGATGGGTCGTTGTCTTCTTTTCTGCTTTAAACACCGCCGCTCTCTCCTCAGCAAGGAGTTCAAATTGTGGTGAACGAGCTAATATGAGAAGAGCCTCCGTCGAGACAGTACGGTATGCTTTGACACACCTCAGCGCAGCTCTTTGTTGGATCTTTACCATCTCTCTCTTTCCTGAGTCGGCCCATATTAACGCTGTAGGAGGATCGACTAGGCAATACTCATCATTGTTGCCTTAGTTTCTTTATTCTTCCACCTATTAGATACTTCCTTTATATCTGTTATATCATTATTTTTACATATTATCAAATCTCCGTCTAGTTAAACTTGAAATGATAACATTATTACAGTGTTTTTTTTAACGAGTTTCAATTCAACGCGATGGTTTGTTAATGAGGTGCTTGGGACAAGATTTTTGAACGACAGAAACATAGGAAGGTTTCGATTCTGTCTGGTCTAGCATTTGAGGTTCCAAAAAAAATGAGTCGAGATGTCGGCGGATATTGATGGCCTTTCGACGGTATATCTTGTTTGCTGTTTGGATTTGGCAGCTGTTAGGAGTGGTTGTCCTGTTGAGTATAATGCCCGAGGTCCAATTTCTTTAACGACGGTCATCCAATTGGAACCAGACCGACTGACCGTCTATTTAAAATTCTTCTGCTGGATTGTATCTAAGTTGAGTGCATTGTTAATTGGCAATCAATGTCTTAAATGGAAATGTATTGTTGGAAAAGATGGTTGTAGATGGTGGATGTGTGTAGACGGCGGCTCACTAGGAGACGAGCTGGTGAAGGAAGATCGTTTTTTTCTGTGGTATTGTAATCCAGCCTCATGAGCGCCATGTCTCAGTCGTCGCGTTCCAGTCATAGTTTTATAATTTGAATGGTAGCCCATTTGACTAAGGGTAATTGTGGACTACTTGTGTGATGAGTGAAGTTGTATGATTCGGTGAAACAGTTGATTTCCGCTGAATTGAATGGAAGACCATTATCAGAATAGAGAGCGTCTAGAGTGCCACGTGTTTCGAATATGTTCTTTAGAGCAAAGATTGTCTTGCAATTGTATGTATTCTCACACCCGGCCAAAAGAAGAGCAATTGGGCTCGACGAATAGTATTTTGAATCTTTTGATGAAATTCATGGCTCTAGTAAATATACAGTTGACGGAAGCAGGCAGGTTCAAAGACACGACGACCTCGCATTACTACACCTTTGTCAATGTATAAGGACCAGATATTTCGCAGTTGTCGTGAGAGTGAATTTTTATAAGTTGGAAAGCCTGAAATGATGTATCTTTTCAAATTACTCAGTACTGGATCTGGGTTAGTTGCTTCAACAAGTTTGTTGCGATGAGACCTTTCCATGAGCAGGCCCAGGGCTTGAACTGATTCAGCATCTTCTTCTAAGATCTCAGCTACAATGTGGACTGATGGTTGTGGTGCTTGAGAAAAAACATCTGAAACATAAAGTTCTTTACCCAATCTATGAGTTAAAACAAAGGAGTATGGTAGTGATATGAGGACCAGCCATTGTAGACGTGGAGAAAGTTCAAATCATTATTGAGGATTGCAATTAAAGGAACTATTTGTTCAATCGTCTCTATACTGTTTATGAGAAGAAAAAGTAATCATATTTTGTTACTCGTTACCACAGGTACCCGCGCATACAAGCTTCAAAAATTCGATCTTCGATGAGGACAACGCTTTTGGAAAACTTGACTCAAACCTCACGGATGCAAAAATATTTGTACCACGTTTTTCCATTTCATGAACAATGAACATGCTCTACCTCAAGAGGACCATAGCTCGTTATTTGTACCCATGGTTGAATGTAATATTTCTTATCGGTAAGTTTGGTCATTAATCATTTTCATTCATTTGCTTGGATTTTTTAAATAAATTTTTGCAATACGTACAATCACAGTCGTGAATTTCGAACAATTTACTTCCCGGCTGATTTTTTTGTGCGCTTTTCTTGAGGATATTTGTCATCCAGGGTGAAAAATTTCACTACTCCCGTTTTATTTTCAGTTAATTAAAATCAAGAACAAAGGGGAGTATTTCAGACAGAAAAGTTTAGATCTCTTATTCGAATAAGTATCTCGAAAAAGAGCTGAAAAGCAGAAAATCTAAAACGCATATCTCACTCTTCCGAAGTTTGAAATAAAAGAGAAAGGTTTCAACTTCCTCGAAGTTTCGTCTCCACTTTTGCTCTAAAATTACCAAAAATTATGAGATTAATTTTGTTCGCCATCAGTACAACAGTAAGCAGCAAAATATGTGCACTTTCCTATTTCAATGGAAAGCAATTCTTTTGACGTCGATTTACAGGTCGTTTAATTAATTTATTAGTAAACGACGCTCAGTGCTCATTATTCTCTTCGCTTCTTCCTTTCGTGTTCATGAGGAGAATGGTTCTTGACGGAGTTATGGGGAGAATATTCCATTTCGATAAAATTTTCTTTGCATTTGAAGTACTAATTGTCTTCTCGAGGAAAAAATAGTATAGCAGTCTCAAATTGTTGACACGAAACGATACCAAAGAGACCAACTTCCTAGCGGATAGAAAACTTTTCAACCAATTCAATCGAATTAGTCCGTAGATATCTTTAACCAGCACTATTCGCCGCGAGCTAATCGTTTATCGACCAAATTTGCCGCTTCTGTCTAGTTATATATTTATTTTTGAGTTCTATTCTGTCAATCAAAATTTTCTCAGATCTCCTTCCCTGTATAGGAATGTCTCACAATCAACGAAAACAATCGCAGCGTCTTTTTATTCATAAAGTCCCCTCTCTCTTACAAAGTCAGAGCTTGAAATTATTTCGAGTCCTTAGATAAGATCGCAATCCGAGCTGGGAAGTTGATAATCGATGACGTCTGAAGTTCTTTCCCCAACAGATCATTTAGGTCGACATTTTCGACAGTTCCAACATATGGTATATTTGAGACCACAATCCCACCTTTTCATATACAGCTTAATTTTCGAAATTTTTTCTCTTTCCCTCTTGATAATATATTTAGCACTTCGATCACTTTTGCTTCTTCTTGACGTTTTCTCTTCTGAAGAGGTTGGCCACCCATAAAGCAATTCGGATCTTTGAACGACACTACGTCCAAGCCATCGTCGCAAGTCCTTGAGCCACGAATTTTGTCTTCTTCCCACGCAGATCTGTTGCCAGTAATTCTGCCTTCTATGATGATGTGTAGTAGTTCGTTTTTATCGCCGCGCATGATGTGGCCTAGATACTGTTGATAGTAGACACTGAACTCATTATTGCCTCGGTCTATATAGCTCACCGAAACAGAAAATTACTTCCAATCAATATTCCCATTTTTTTCAACCATTTGGGTCCCAAGTGGATTATCGGCGCATCACTACTCCTAAAGGTATTGAGCTATGGCAAGCCACAGTCGCAGCTAATGAAACTTGCTTATCTAATGGTAAACCAACATATTGGCCCAGCGATCTTAACGAAATGGCAGACTGTACAGTATCAGCTAACTACACCGAGATCAACAACATCGATGATTTGTCATCAGACCACTCGCCACTTCTTCTAACTCTTAGCAGTACCATTCTACGCAAGTAAATGGGTCCTAAATTCACCAACAAGCACACAGACTGGGATGCCAGTCGTGAAAGAGTCAGCAGCAACATCAACCTTTGAATCCGCCTGAAGTCACCTGATGAACTAGAGGAGGAAGTCACTTCCTTCACAAATCTTCTGCAGCAGGAAAAGCTAAAACAACCACCCCTGTGGGAACTATCCTAGCTACCCAAAGGAAATCTTGGAACTGGTTGAGAAACGCAGACGGGCTCGCTACACTGGCAGCAGTCTCGCAATCCAGTGCACAAGTATGAATTCAACAAGCTCAGTAGAATGGTAAAGACTCGTATCCGTGACCACAATAATGAAACCTTCAATCATTTCGATTTAAGGAGAGAACGTAGGGGTTACGCGAAGAGAGATTGGGGTTCAGAAAACTGAGTGAAGAATGGAAAAAAGTTAACAGGAAACCACCCAGTCGCTTTCACAGAAAGATTGAATTAAGGACTTTTGCTAGTCAAGGAGCTGTTCACTAGGGGACGTCAATGATCCATTTCTACAAAATATAAATTTTCATACGCTTTGGATACCGAATGGTATTCACGACACTCGTAGACAAAGTCAGCAGTGCTTTAACATAGAACTGCTCAAAATCTTTACAATAAAAATTCTGACCTAATTATACAGAATTCATTCAACAGTATTTATTACGTTATTACGCTTGAGCGTCATGTATCAACTCCTACTTATCTACATATCAGGGGAAAAAAAATTCCACACGCCTGAGAAAATTTTTATGAAATTCAAGCAAACGTGCCGGTACTATGTGCCAAGTTCAGAATACGTCAAGGAGAAACAAAGTTTCAACTTGGTGCCCGTATACAAAACTTTTCTCTTGTTCCGTTCGCATCTCGTGAAACGTAAGGTACAAATAATATCAAAGTCTCTGTGTTTTATAATACTGAAGTATTCTTCAAGGGTAGAATGAAAACTTCAAATTTCTTGCTACGATTTCGCATGTTGAAACAAATTTTAATTATTCTATGCCAAATCTCGAGTCAGTCCACATGGTTATATATTTTCTATTTACTGTTACGTGAACCATTCGAAAGATTTTCAATGAATTTACGAACGTATACGCGACTATACCTGCAGTATTATTTAAAATTACCTTAGAAAGATCGAGATGTATTCAGCAAAATAAATAATATTGTGTCAACAGCAAAGACGTATCGGAAAATATGAGAAAATACTCAAGTAGTTCTAGAAGAATTTCAAATGAATGTATTACAGAGAAGCTCCGCTCTTTCGGTTGGAATGAAATAAAATTCTAACTTGTAAACTTGATGGCTATCTTTGGCTCGTTTTCAGGTTCATTCCGATACAAAGTTTCTTAACAACGATGACTTTTACAAATACGTTCTCATCACCATACTATTTTTACAATTTCAAACAATTTTGTTTCATTAAATTTTGAACCGCGGTACAGTTCTAAACGAAAGGAAAATGTTTTTAACATGACTTTGTGTACCTTTGATTTTTCCACTATGCGACTTTCAAAAGTTTAGTTCTGACTGGACCTGAGCTGCACAAATGAAAGAAATCGAACTCGGAATCTCAAATAATTAATAAATGGAAAGTGGGAACGGAAGGACTTTCTTTCGGAGAGAGATTACCAGACATAGTCGAGATGGGGCGAGAAACTGTGCAGTTCAGCTTCAGAGTTTGAATGGGAGACGTGATACATATCACGGAGGGTGGAAATGAAGTGAGAAATAAACGTACGCGTAAACAAACTCAGGATGAGGCTGTGGTTGATGTGAGTATGTCCAGTTCTCAGTCGAGTCAATATTATGATTCCTTGACGTTGACCGTTGGCAGATGACTACAAGTTGAGAAGAGATTTGAAGTACGCTAATTTATTGTTTTTCCAACAACTGCAGAGTTTTCTTGGCATGAGAATAGATTTTATGCAGGAAAATTAAAAACTCACTGCTTCTTCCAGGGGGAAAAAACTAATATTTTCATCAGAGCTTTTCTTTACTTTTCAGATTATTTTTTCCAAACTCTACGAATGATTTCACGTACAAGAAGCAACCGATAATTGAAAGGTTCTAGCCGTGTAAGGGCAAAAAATGGCCTCGGTCGAAAAATGTTTCAAATGTCCGTCAACGTGTTGTCCCCAATGAGAAAACTCGAAACCCAAAAACCCATCCGCTCACCCACGTAGGCTGCAGAGTCATTTTTAGGCCTGAAATCCAAATGGCTGTATCTCAGGCAATAATGATCGCACAGCAATGTAATTGGGGAACATTTTAGTATATGTAAACGTTCACCCATGGTATTCTTTTAAAAAAAAATCATTCATATTTTCTTTAGTTTCTAGCAATAACAAAACTTCAAACTCGAGTATTAAAAAGAATCGGGGGGGGGGGGAGCACCCAGGGAAAATCATTCATTTGAAGCGCCATACCCTCTACTAAAACATACATTAGTACCATAGTCCTGGTTGTGATGGAACATTCCCAAAAAAATCAATATTTAATGAATTTCTGTGATTTTTCCATGAATAGCGGCGTGAAGTACGACTGCTACCGCAATAGACCGCGAGAAGTCAATAATCAATGTTCGAGCTGAAAAATTCGCACTCCTCTGTGGGATGAAATGGGAATGTAGATACACTAAAAATATATTTTCAGTATTTCGTTCATCGATTTGGTCAATTCCTATGTAAACACATTCACGGATTACGTGGAGTGCCTTAGATTGAGAAAAATAGTTGAAAAATTCTCCAGTTTCTGGAATGCCCTGGAAATGACAAATAATCAAGAAAATCCACTTTTTCACACTGGAGGACCGTGAGTTTTGGTATTTTGTTCATCAGTCAGGTCAATTCTCATTCTACATTTTAAAGTAAAGAAAATGAATCTTAGGGGTGGGTGTGTATTCTTGAGTTTTTACTACTTCCAGAGCGTCCCGGCGACTGGAGAATTTATTGAATATTTTTTTCCAACTTGTAAGACGTATTAACATGAGATTTGACCTAATTGATAAACAGAATACCAAAAATCACAGCTCTCCATGTTGAAAAAGTGGACTTCCCCGATTTTCTGCTACTTCCAGACTGTTCCAGAGACTGGAGAATTTTTTGACCATTTTTTTCAAACTCGACGGACATGTTTACATCATAGTTGACCTAATTGATGAACAATATACCAAAATTCACGGTCCTTGAAAAAGTGGATTTTCTCTATTATTTGTCATTTCCAGAACGTTTCAGCGACTGGAGAATTTTTTTCCAACTTGGCGGACGTGTTTTCATAAGAATTGACCTAATGGATTAACGAAGTATGAAAAATCGCAAGTTCTCCGGGTTGAGAAAGTGGATTTTTCATCTCTCTACTGTTCTCAGACTGTTCCAGCGACTGGAGAATTTTTCAATTATTTTTCTCAATCTAATGTACTTCACCTGATCGATGAATGTGTTTACATAAGAAATGACAAAATCGATAACCGAAATACTGCAAAAAAAATTTTTGGTGTATCTACATTCCCATTTCATCCCACAGAGGAGTGCGTATTTTTCAGCTCGAACATTGACTATTGACTTCTCGCGGTCTATTGCGGTAGCAGTCGTAGTTCATCCCGCTATTCATGGAAAAATCACTGAAATTCATTAAATATTGATTTTTTTGAGAGGATGTTCCACGTCACCGAGGACTATGGTACTAATGTATGTTGTAGTAGAGGGTATGGCGCTTCAAATGAATGATTTTCCCTGGGTGCTCCCCCCCCCCCGATTCTTTTTAATACTCGAGTTTGAAGTTTTGTTATTGCTAGAAACTAAAGAAAATATGAATGATTTTTTTTTAAAAGAATACCATGGATGAACGTTTACATATACTAAAATGTTCCCAAGTTACATTGCTGTGCGATTATTATTGCCTGAGATACAGCCATTTGGATTTTAGACATAAAAATGACTCTGCAGCCCATGTGGGTGAGCGGATGGGTCCAATTTTTTGGGTTTCGATTGTTCTCATTGGGGACAACATTTTGACGGACATTTGAAACATTTTTCGACCAAGGCCATTTTTTCCCCCTTACCCGGCTAGAAGCCTTTATTACAATTGTTGGAGGTACAGGCCCCGAAAAATATCCGCTTCTGGCTGACGTGACTAATTGACTAGAAAACTTCCTGCTCAAATTTCTATAGCGGGGAATTTGAAAAGATTGCAAACTCTGACTTCTAGTAAGTGAAAAAGAATTTAGCTTTGAGTCTCATGAGGGAATTTAGGCAGGAACTTGAATCCTTATGAAGGTGAGGCTCTAAGTACGGAAGATAATTATAATTGACCGCCATGTTATGTGGGATCGAGTCTCCAGTTGCTGGTTTCAACTGAAGCCTAATCTTCACCCTCGTGACACAATTCAAACTAAGATGACGGTATTTTGAGAGAAAAACTCTGCCATCAGCTGGAGACTTGATCCTCTTCACGGTGGTCTAATATATACGAGTATGTATGTGCATAAGTATCTTTTTGGCCCCCTCCAATAGACCGTTTCGAAAGATGTCATTCAAAAAAATTTGTAAACGGAATTATAAGAAAGGAGAAAATGAAATAACAAAATTAAAAAGTTGAAGTTATACAATACCTATTACTCATGCAGTGATTTATTGAGATATACACGAATAATGGTAAGGAATCTCTATTGACAATTTTCGAGGACAGAAGTTTGAATTGCGAAATACTTAATATTTGTATTTGTGACTGTGTATAGTGTATTCTATTTACACATAGGTCTGTATAAGCAGCGATATCACAGTTGATACTACATCGATGGTTGAAGAAAGAAGAAAATAATAATTCAAACATCCAAATCCCTTTTGGAACAACGTACTTTATCGATTGAAAATAACGTAATCCCGACGAAAAGAAGCATGATGAACGAAGGGAATTAATACTCAAGTTGTAACTCGCTGACAAGAAGGAAAGGAGAGAGAGAGAATTCTGTACGGAATGCAGCATCTAGATTCGTTACGTATTTTCATTATTCCACCGCAAATCTCTTGACTGAAGAAAGGAAAAAAGAGTTCAGTATACGCGTATATGGATAAGTGAGAAGGATGCGCCTCTTTTGACAATTTTCGTTGCCAATGTAAAATCGTAGTAGGCGCGTATACTTTGTGCAGATAAATGCAGAATGAAAACCGTCACATTGATAAACGAACAATATATTTCGGGTAAATCAAGGGGAAAATTATAATTCTTGTTTGAACTGATTCTTTTCTCGAATAAAAAAATGCTTTCCATTAAAAATTCTACCGTAGGCTTCCTCATCTCTTCTTCTTTTTTTATGTCTTCCTTCTCAGTCTCTCCTCTCTTGTCCCTCGACCGTTTCAATTTTTTATTTCGTTTCCCCGTTCACTATTTTCCTGGCGGTCACTTCTTCACATTCTTTTTCCGATTTCCCCCGGCACCTCTCCTCTTCCACCATTTCTCGAGAGTAATGCCCTAGAGATTTTCATAGGAATTCTTATAACTGTGGTTTTGATTAGGGTGGAATTTTTCCTCCTTCTCTCTTCGTTTTATTCATTAGTTTCTTCATAAGACTTTCAGAAAAAGAGCTAACTTGTCTGACAGCATATTATGGTCTTTGTACACTCGAGTAAACACCCTTTGTATGATTGGACATCAAGCATACGAGCTTTGTTTTAGTTGTCATTCTATAGGACAACATTTCCTTCTTTTTTTTCTCTCGTTGTGCTTTTCAACGGCTAAAATATTTCGTTATCTCTCGTTTGAAACAAATGCTTGATACGTATATATTTCTAATTGAAAATGTCCGACAAAATTCTGGTGTACTAACTAGCTATCATTTCCTTGCTCTATCCTTTTCCTCTCATTTTCCTTTTCATCGATTTTTCGGAAAGAAGATAGGTTTTTTATTTGCCATAGTGCAAATACTCTTCCACGATGAACGAAACAACGACTTATCAACAGGGGATGAGCCACCGATCACGAGAAGCGAAGTACTATACACCAATCAATTCCAAAAGAACAATTATGCTCCGGGACCAGATCATATCCACGCTGCGATCCTAAAAGTAGTGGTGGAAAGAGATGAAGCGGGCAGAACAGAAATGACAAAATTTTCCAACAAAATATACAGTACAGAGCGCGGATACCAGTGGACTGGCTAAAATCAACTTTCGTTACACTGTCTGAAAAAGCAGAAGCAGAGAACTACGATGACTATCGCATAATAAGTCTGATGTCCCATGTCCTGGCACGTGTGAAACGCAAAAGGGTAGTACACAATTTGGCTTCAGATGAGGCGTTGGCACCCGAGAAGCGCTGTTTCCAACGCTGCCGAGATATGAATGTCGGTGTCACGCCTACTCCATCAACTACCACAAAGAATTTGATACGGTAAGACCCTCAGCTAGATTGGTACAGACAAACGCGACATACGCATCATCGTGGAGCTGTACTGGTCTCAAACAGCTGAATTAAGAATAGAAACGAAAACAGTGCTCGAAATCTAATTTATTTTAAGTTCCTTCATAATGCATGTCTTCCAGTTAATTTTACTATCTAGATGTAAGCCCAGATATCGTGCGCTATCAGCTTGTGAGACAGGTTCGTTGTTGAATACGTTGGTTTGTACACATGAACCTGGAGGGCGAAGTTGACTTGTATTGTCTTGACCACATTGATTTGGATTTTCCACTTGGTCATCCGGTCATTAATTTCGCTGACTGCTGTCTGTAAGTGCTGCAGGATAGGCTTCATGAGTTGGTGGTAGTACTGCAGTATCATCTGCAAATGTCAGTCTTTTGAACCAGTAGTTTTAGATTCTATCTCGTCCAGGCGTTTTCCAGTTATGCGTCCTCTTAATAGCTTTCTGAAGTTCTCTCTTTGTAATGCTTACATTTTGCATTTGTTCAAGTTTTTCGTTTTCCTTTTCAATTTGTTTCAACCAGACTCCCTCTTTATGATTCATCTCTTTGGACTATAAGTTTGACCAGTACTCTGTTATCTGCTCTTTTGTTGGGATTCCTCCACTCTCTTCTGGCTTCTCCTTACTGCTTAGGTTTCTATATAAAATCTTTTCGTTTGCTATAAATTGGTTATTATCATTTTTTCTCTGTCTGCAGCTTGGCGGCCGTCGACCAATTTCTGTTTTATTGTATCTCGAACTTCTATCATTTTTTTGTTCGCTGGCTCATGTTTGCTGTGGAGTGAATATTTTCTCTTTGTTTGAAACTTTTATTAGAAGAATAATGAGTTCACTCGCCGACGTTTGCACCTCAATTCACCGTGCAAAGTAAACATATACAAAATGCGTGAACTTCAGCGCGCTCTGGCGGCGTTATTTTCAACTACACAAAAATTTTACAGGATACCTTTTTTTATGTAAAATTTAATAAGGAACATCTTTTGTTTCAAAAATTTTTCTCTAAAATGTTTTTTCGTACGATATTTCAACAAAAGACTGAATTTTGGGGCATTTGAAGCTTCCTGGGGGGCGAAGCTCCACCGGAATCGCTGTGGACTTTTAGTATGTTCATTGGGGAGCCATTTCAATGATATTCCATAAAAAATCTTTGATCCGATTTCTGTCCACAATCCACCATTTTTGCGATTCTAAAATTTGTCGTAGTTTTAGAAAGCGGAAATTTGAAAATCGATAAAGCAGTTTAGTTGGAAAAACATTATCTGTCAAATTGTTGACTCCAATATTCTTCTTCTTCTTCTATAGTGGTACTCGATGCAGTCTTTATACTCGGTATAGACAACTGTAAATACGACACTTATATAAATGAGTATATCGTACGCTGACGGAATTGTAAAACAAAAAAGAAGATGCACAGCGAGAGAACGTGGAACTGTTTCGGGCTCGAGTTCTAACACGATACCAATTTAAGCGCGTTTTTAACCAAGTAAACTCAGTTCCGCCTTTTTCAAATAAACAAACTACGAACGTTTTCATTGAAATCCGTTTTTCCATGCATCGATCACACGAGGGGTATCTAAACTATCGTTTCCATATTTGTCTTCCGAAATCGGCCTCGAATTGTTTTCCTTCACTTGGAAGTGAGGATTATTGTTTTTCGAAGTTTAGGGACGAACGGGTTACTCTTCGAACTTCATCGTGTAACACCATTTTTCATTTGTTTCGATTTCTATTGGTGGTCATAATTTCAATTCTATATAATATTATATGAGATACTTTTGAATGCCTCAATATTTAAAGACGAGGACTCAAGTTTGCTGTGGTAGGGAACTGGAGTGGAATAGAGTATAATGTTCGTCCCATCGTAACAACACTCGACCGTTATTTTGACCATCGATTGGAGCGCAATAACGCATCGTTGCACTGCTGTAAATTAAAATGCCTCTCTACTCGCAATAAAATTGTATTACAAACTTCAAAATGTTGTTTCGCGAGGCAAATAGGTCCGGGTATTTATGAACCAATAAAGAGAAACTGTATATGATGCAGGTAGACTCTCGTAAATGCTAATCGAGGAAACAACGCAGATAGAAACGTACATACGAGTATTATATCTATATCGGATGCGACACAATATGACACGCTGATAGAAAAAAAAAAAAAACTCGAATTCGAGCAAAGCGACGGCGGCAAATGCCGCGCGTAGCCACTCTTTTAGAGAGAATTGTACGCTCAAGCAGAAAGATTAAAAGCTATGTATAATGAAGCTATGTCGCGAAAGCTTTATTATTACATCTTACGTTAGTCATGTGAAACGAAACTCTATTACAATTTCACCTCACCTGTACTACGCGCAGCGCGAATCTTCGCAGTCACCCTCTAACTACAATAAATATTATTCTTTTCGAGTCCTCGTTAAAAGTATCCCGTTTTGTCGCTCTCGCCAGCTAAAAACTTTCTATACGCTTCCTCATTCTTTTCATTCATTCCTCCCTTCAGCTTATCTTCGCCAGACGCCGCGTCGCGTCGGGCCGCACGTTTTACAGCGGGCACGGAGAGTAAGCCGAAAAATCATCGTTAAATTGCGTATCATTATTATTACTACTACCACTACGCCAATCTCGGGCCATAGTTTTCGCATTTTCCCACCCTACAATCTTGCTTTGGTCGTTCGCTCGAGAGTGGCGAATAAGAGCTGGTTGAAATATTTTCGCGGCCTTTTCACTACCATATTTTTGCTGTATTGTATTCGCGCGAACTTGAATGAATTCATCGAATTTTTTCGTCGTCGATAGGTTTCAATACAATTTCTACTGCTTCAATTTCATATTTTTCTTATAATGTGATTATGCTGCAGAGAGCAGTCAATCGATACGATCTGATCGTAAGAAATAATGAGAATTTTTCGCATTTTCAAGGGGCCTACTCTATTTTTTTTCCTGCTCTCATTTTTTACCACTATACCCCTCTCAGTACTTCCTTGTATTTATAACAATTTGCTGGAATATTGTAAAAACAAAGTTTTTCCTATATTTTATGTATTAAAAAGAAGTCGGGGGAGGGAGAGTGTTTTACACGAAAGCTATTAATTAATTGGTAGTACGAAATTCCAAAAAAACTTCCAAGGTTTTAAGACCGCAGTTCTAATTCTTATACAAACCCATCACCTTCAAATTTGGCACACTTTTGATATTTACCCATTTTCACCACACACTTCAGTTTTCGCTCGGTTGATGAAGTAGAAAGTTGTGAAGAGGTTGAAACTTTCTTAAAACTATTTCTAAAACAGTTTGAAGCCTTTTTACGACCTTCCACTCCATCAACCGAGCTAAAACTGACGTGTGTGGAGGAAATAGGTAGGTAAATATTGAAAGTATGCTAAATTTGAAGGCGATGGGTTCGTAAGAATTAGAACTGCGGTCTTAAAACCTTTGAGTTTTTTTTTTGTAATTTCGGACAGCACGTTACATATGTAAGAAGAGAAAGCGGAGCTTGGAGGAATTTCGACTCATAATTTATGTGTTATGATATCGCATGACAAGGTTTAGACTTGCAAAATGTCGATATTATCCCTTTTGTTGAGGGAGGGGGGGTATTTTCAGGAAATGTTTACGGGCGTGAGCGGTCGGGGGGGACTTGGAATGATTTCGACTCTCGAGGTATATATGACAGGAGAGGAACTTGGACGAAATTCGACTCTCGAGCTATATAATATGACACGAGAGGGACTTGAAAAAACGACGACTTCCTTAACGAAGAACGCAGGGAACCTGTTTTGAGTCAAATTGGATTTGATATTGAGAATCCAAGGGTGAGTAGAACTAGGATAAAACTTGTATAAAGGAGGCCTAGACCTACTCTAAACCTAACGTCATCAGTGACCTTGACCTATTTTAGGGACTTCTATAGCTCGAACTCTCGATCAGACCTAATACGAATACTCATGTAAGATTAGCCGTTTCCCACGGAACTTCGAAGCCTGTGGGTTCCCCTCTGCCATTGCTGAGTTTGAAATGGCATCTAGTATTTTTTCTTAGGCCTCTTTGCTTTTTATTTTCTGGAAAACAGTTGTGGCTCTGTTTCTTTCTCTCTTGACCTCCTTACCCCAAAAATCCTGTACCACTTCGTAAGTTGGCTTCTATCACTGCTGTTGGATATTTGCAGGCTGGACAAATGTATGTGTATTTCTTGCTCTACTTAAATAGCTTAAATCCCAGGCATTATTTCAATACCCGTTCAGGGTTTTGTCGGCTTCCCCGAAAGTTTCAGATTCTGTTTCTCTTTTTAAAATATGTCGTTCTTTTTTTAACCTATGGCGTTTCTAAATTTCTCATCATTCATTTTAGAGTCGAGTATTGGCAAGGTACATTCAACTGCCACAATATCTGAAAGGTTTGCTCCCTTATTTATAATGTTGGAAGGGATGTAAAACGAGGAATGGGATAAGCATCCATACTGTGATACTCATCAAGAATGTACCACCAAAGTCTATTTAATTGTCCAGTGTCCGATTCTGCTTAGTGTGTGATTGTTTTGGTATATCATCATTAATTTTGAAAGAGAAAAAAGTAAAGGGCTTCAGTAAATTTTAATGATATTTTTCTTTATTATAATAATTTTAATCATAAAAATTGAATTAGTTTTCAATTTAAATTTATTTATATTTTAATAGAATATTTTATTTTGATAAATAAAATTTTTTTATTTATAATATTATAGTATTAATAATTAGAATTTTTATTATTTTTATTATAATTTTATTTATTTAAATAATTATATAAATTAATAAATTTATTTTAATAATATTAAATATTAATTTATTTTAATTTCTTTTTGTATCAAGATTTTATTAAAATTTTTATTTATTGAAATGATATTTATGATTTTGATATTTTAATTATTAAATAAAATTATTTGGATAAATAATAATTATTTGATAAAGAAAAATTATTGTATAAATTAATAAAACTAATAAATTTAAAAAAAGAAACATCATATTTCCAGTCTAAAGTTTAAATAAGATCTTTACTTTTTCAAAATAATATTATTATTGTAACTTTTTAAATTTATAATTTCAAAATTCAATTTTGAAGTATTAGTATTGACATATTAGAAATTTATAAAACTATGAATCAAAAATAAGAAATAATTAATTTTTAATAATCAATAATCGAAATTGATAATTCAAAAATATACATTAAATTAAATTAATGTGGAAGGAAAGTCGTTTTTATGAGATTGAGAAGTGATTAAGCGTTGATTTTTGTACTCCTCGACTGTGTGAACCAATAATATCTAATCTCAATTCGCATGAGGACACAAAGTAGGCGCCCTCTATGAAAACTGTGGTGGCCAGTTTTGGAAGCTGCCTGAAAAGGGGATGTTACAGAAAATTGTTGAAATCTTAATTTTTTCTTCTTTTAGGTTATTCTATGAATGAAAATAATAAAAAAATGCTCTTACTACTTTTTTGTATTTTTCAATATTGACAAAGATACAGCCCGTTTTAGTTTTATACAGGTTTATGGCAATTTTTGCCGAATCCCCTTTTCGGGCACGACTCTAGCGCACCTACAGTTGTGTCCTCATGCGAATACTAAAATAAAAGCAGTTATGGTTAGTGGACTGTCTACACTAGTTCGTTGTTTCTGCCGCACGCAAGAAATCGCTCCGGTCAATCTTCAGCTTCTTAACACAGGCTCCCAAAGAGGGTTGACATTCAAACTCATTTTTCTCTGTAAATATTTAGTTTTTAGAAAAAAATGAAAGGATGGGAATTTATTCCGCGTAAAATTTCCTTTCAGATGCGTTTAACTTCGAGTGAATCCGCGAAATTTTTCTTTCCCATAAGAATACATTGAGTGCGACTCTGCGACATCTGACGGGAGAAATTATCTCAACATTTTCAGGGTACCGAAATTTAACATAGGGTAGATGGCGATTTAGCAATCTTTGTAGTTCGTGGACACTCTTGTAGAATGTCAGCATTGTATTCGAATGTGGAATTGTTTTAACGTCTTTTGTGGTGTAGTATAGATATACCAAAACTTCCGGAGGGTCAAGACTTTTGTCTTCATTTAGTCGCAATTACAAATTTCAAACATTTCGGGGAGTTGTTTTTTTTTGGGGGGGGGGGGGAGGGGGATACGGGAATCTATACATTGCGGTTCATATCGAATGAAGTTGAAAACATCGAAATCAATCAATGTAATTCGGAATTTTAATTCATACAAATGGAAGAAACGACAAGGTCGTAGAATATCGAATCGTAAAAACTCGAAAAATAATACAAAAATCGAACTAACGACGAGGTCGTAAAACGTCGAAAGTCGGAAAAAATCTTGAAAATTACAGGTCGTGAATTTTCGACTCAAGTTTAGTCGAAAATTTATGACTGTTTAGTCCAAAATATCAAGATCTGTAATTTTCAAGATTTTTCTTGACTTTCAACGTTTTACGACCTCGTCGTTTGTTTGATTTTGACATGTTTCATGTCTTTAGCCTCACCAATTTATCGCGATTTGAAAATCTGTCGATTTTGGTCCTCATGAAAACAGGTGACGAACGATCGTACCTACGTCGATTATTGGAAGCCGAATTGAAAGGCAGTCATATAGGTCCACCAATCCTAAGAATGGACGAATTAGAACTCAAATGTGGGACAAATCCCTTTCCCGTAGATTGGACCCGCGGCTTCAAAGATATATATTTGCGTATCATGGTTCCGCCTGATTCATCAAAAAATGATCCAACGTCAAGCTATGCGTTATCTTGACCCGGAAGTGTCGATATTTCCTTAATAATTGGTATCCTTTTATGAAATTTAGGTAGTAAAGAGACTAAATAAATTCTTGAACGGTAACATAATGTCATGTAAAGATTTTTTGCTCTTACGTATAAATACGAGTATCGGTACATTCCTTTCCACGTGGGAATTTAACAACTATCTGGCAAGTCTTAACAATACCTGCTTCTATAATTCCATTCGCTTACCTAATAGAGAGCTTATTCGTTACCTGTATACTTAAGTTATGCAATATAGATGATACGTTTTTTTTCTCATCGTTTCACAATTCTCGAGCGTATACTCATCATAAGTTATCGAATATATAACATTAATATACTGGCAATCTAAAATGGAATATGGTGTCCTAAATCGATATCCAACGACTGTTCAACATTTCCTATGATTCTTTATTTGTCATTTTGGGATTTAGGAATATGGTTTCTTCATCGTGCTGGTTTATATTAATTTAGTTTATTAGTTCCATTCCTTATTTCAAATTCGTAGACTATTGAAGGACAGTCCGCGTCCCTCCAACCTGCGAGAGTAAAGTCGAGGAAGTTCTTTATGCTGATTCCGGTTTAGGCTGCAGAAACGCAGTAAATTATTTTTTTTACTAACGCCAGAAGAAATTAGTTTAATAGGCACGAGTTCGTTATTATTTTCATCAACCTTCGCGCGATTGTCGCTGAATGAGTATGCGTGAAATTTCCGGTCACGCCGATCCATTTCATCAGTATCGCACATTACTACACAACACCTTTAATCAAATCTCCGCGCATTATCATTGATGGTCTCTTTGAATAAATTAATGGCTAATTTTCTTGGTAAATTATGACATTTGACCGCGGACAAGTCTCTATACGCATTCAGACACGAAGTTGAGCCACGCTTGAATGACTCTCTCTCTCTCTATTAATTACTTCAGTAGAGTTTGCAATTCTTAGCGATCATCTTAAAGTAGGACCGTTAATTACTGATTGGTATTTGAATTGTGGGTTTATTGAATCTTTGGATTATGAAATCGCTCAATAGTTAGGAACAGTAGATTAGTGGATGTTCGTACATTTTTCCTCGGTAGCTATTGGAGGATTATGTTGACGATATCGATCGTCGATTTGACATCGATCTTCGGTCGGTTTTCAACGTTGTCCACCGCGAATTCACTTCTCTGAAAGTTGAAATCTATTTTACGTAGGCTCCACTGCGATCCAAGTTTTTTATCGACTCGAAATCGACTGTTCTGTTGGGTCAACTTGAAGTTTTTGTCAGTAATGTACGTTGGTCGACTATCTGAAATCGGCTGCTTTGTTATGTCAAATCGATTTATAGGTCTGGTAATGTGCGCTAATTAACTTTAAGTCAACTTCAAATCGAGATCGATCTGAAGTAGACTTTGAGTCTTCTCCAAAATTTTTTATCAACCTGATATTGAGACGATCAATTTCTATTTTTCTGGGGATGTTTGCTCATTGGAATTGAGTCGACCTTAAACGGACGTTGATCTGGAGTCGACTTTGTGTCGATTTCTCTAATTTTTTTTACGACCGTTCGATTGCTTCGATTAACAGTTAAGTCATTTTCGAGTTTCAATGTCGATCTCGAGTTGATATGTACAGTCACCCCCTTGCTCCAATGACTTTTGTAGTACTCAAATGCGCGGTCATCATTATACAACGAGGACACCAGAGAATCTCAATTATGCTTGACCCAGTGCAGGAATGGTCGAACCTACGAAACGTTATTGGGACGTCGATTTCCAGTTGGTATTACAATGTAATACCAGACCGAAGTCGACTCGATTCTGAAATCATATCATTTGTGCCCTAGAACTCGATGCAGTGACGACGTTGATTACAAGTCTTTTCCCGATCGATAACACATAATTAGACTTAGAATTTCCATGATACTGCATGTTTTTGGTGAGAGGTGAGCTAAATCTAATTTGAAATCTGGACAATCCATGCATGTAGGAGGCTTCCTATGGAATTCAAATTTGTTCCTTTTTGCATGTTTTGCGTTTATCGACAGATTGATACTTCTAAAGGGTCAATTTTCAACATTTTCAGCCGCTTCTGGTCGTTTTTTAATCGAATTAGGTCCTTCTCTGGTTGGTTTTTTCGCTTGTAGCAATTTTTGTGGTCATCCTTAGTCATTTTATGTTCAATTTCAGCCGTTTGTGGTTCGTTGTAAACAATTTTTTGTATTTTTTGGTCTTTATTTCTTGGTCGTTTGTTGTTCCATCTTGAACTTTTTAGTCTGCAAGTTTTGTTGTGTTTTGACTGATTTTGATCATTTTTCGTTATTTTTTCATCAATTTCGGTGGGTTGTTTTTTGTTGATTTTGATAATTTTGTGATCATGTGAGGTCGTTATTCATTTCTTTCTCCTCGGCTTCTAAAATTTTGGATAATGTCGGTCAATTCAGGTTATTTACAGGTCGTCTCACTCGGTTTTTAGATTATTTTTTGTCACTTTTTGCCCGATTTTTTTATGTCGTGTTCATCATTTGTGGTCAATTCTGATCTTTTTTTGATGATTTATGTGTCTTTTTTAGTCATAATTCATATACAGCATATTTTCTTATTTTGAAATGTTTCATGTCTTTACCACACCCTCAAATCTGATTTTAACACCTCCCCCCCACCCGAAAAAACCCACAATTTTCGTCCATTTTCGAGAGTCCCCCCCCCATGGCTTATCTCGCTTATCGCTAATTCGCTGTCTTTGGATACACGGCCCCCTCGAACCCCAGGAAAATTCTCCAATTTTGCGAGCCTCCTCCCGTGGGTAATCTCCCCTATCGCTAATCTACCCTTCATGGCTACATATGCAGCACCAACCCCAAAGCCAGCAGCGCCCAACCATCAATAAATAGCTATCGCATTCAAGAAATAAAACGTTTGGCTAAGCCAGAAAATCTTTATCATTGCACGTTCTTGATTTTTGTTCTACGTTTTTATTGTATTTTTTACTGTTTTTACTGCACAGAAATCCTACTTAACATCGGCGTACGACCGAGGTCGACTCGATTTCGACGCCACGGTGAGTCGATGGTTAGAAGGAGTGGTTAATTTCAAGTCGACTTCCTGTCCTTTTAGGTAAATTGTCCCCTCCCCTCCTACTGGATATGCTATTCACTGTGAGTCACCTTTTGATTGGTTCAAGTTTTCATTTTCTCTCAGAGGATTTGAAAGCAGTGTCGCCGCACTGGTTCAGAAATAATTTTTTGCGGCCAAAACTTCAGGACTTCGAGTATACTCGTTTTTTGTGTTGCAGAATCCGAATAATGGTACCTAGCAATTTTGTCATGCAACTTCAACAAACTTGGTTCTTTCTATTTTTTTCGTGAAAATGTTGTTTCGGATTACTGATTCGAAATTTGGTGAAAATTTTGCTACCAAAATGTTTTTCACAAAAAAAAAAAAAAAAAAGTTTCTGTAAGGAAATTTTTTTTTTTTTTTGTGAAAATGTAAATGTTGTTTCGAGTATTGGATTACTGAATCCTAATTTAGCAAAATCTTTGCTACCAAACTATAACAAGGATGTTTTTTTTTAGAAAAAGAAAAAACGTTTTTTTGAACAAGAACCTTATTTTTGTTTTTCTTGTGAAAATATTTTACTTCTGTATTGGATATTTTGAACCTTGATTCAACAGAAATTTTGCTACCTAACTGTAACAGACATGTTTTTCACAAAAAAAAAAAAACATGTTTCTTTAAGGAAAAACTAGTGTTTTTTTTTTTTGTGAAATGTGTTTTACTCAAGTATTGGATTACTGAATCCTAATTTGGCAAAATCTGTGCTATCAACATAGATGATTTTTTTTTTTTTTTTTTTTAAAAAAGTTTTCTTGAGCAAGAACCATGTTTTTTTGTTTCTCTTGTGAAAATATTTTACTTCTGTATTGGATACTTTAAACCTTAATTCGGCAGAAATTTTGCTACCAAACTGTAACAGACATGTTTTTCACAAAAAAAAACATGTTTCTTTAAGAGTTTTTTTGTTGTGAAAATGTAAGTGTTTTACTTAGGTATTGGATTACTGAATCCTAATTTGGCAAAATCTGTGCATCACAACATAGATGTTTTTTTTTTTTTAAAGTTTTTTTGAGCAAAAACCATGTTTGTTTGAGCAAAAGTGATGTTTTTTGTTTTTCTTGTGGAAATATTTTACTTCTGTATTGGATACTTTGAACCTTGATTTGGCAAAAATTTTGGTACCAAACTGTAACAGACATGTTTTTCAAAAAAAAAAAAAAAACATGTTTCTTTAAGGAAAAACTAGTTTTTTTTGTGAAAATGTAAGTGTTTTACTTGAGTGTTGGATTACTGAATCCTAATTTGGCAAAATCATTGCTATTAAACTATAACATAGATGTTTTTTTTTTAAAAAAAAAACGTTTTTTTGAACAAAAACCATAATTTTTTTTTTTTTTTGTGAAAATATTTCACTTCTGTATTGCCTAATTTGAACCTTGATTTGGCAAAAATTTTGCTACCAGACTGTACCAAACATGTTTTTCAAATGTTTTCTAGTTAAAAAAACATGTTTTGTTGTGAAATTTTGTGAAAAAATCGTTTTTTCATTTTGTGGACCACTGAATCTAAATTTGACAGTAATTTTACTGTATAATTTCAACAAACATATTTTTCACAAAAAAATAACATGTTTTCTTTAGAAACAAACAATTTTTCAATGAGAAAATATTTTTTCATGAAAATGAGAGTCATTCTATATTTTGTAATACGAGCTCAAATTCTGTTTATTCTTTTCATTAAGGACTGCTTTATCACGCAGCTGCAGCGGTGGCAGCGTAGTTCTACCACTACCGCCAACTGACAATGTTCTTTTCGAATTTCGTTACAAACTCGTGTTATTTAATGAATTATTTGTATAACTCTACTATTGGCACATATTGGCAGCTAAAGTTTCCATTATCTAAAAGCTAATGCTCCACCGAATCAAGCTCTGATTCTCGATTGACGCATTGCAATCTATTAGTTCTAGTCCATAAAGTTCCTACTTTATACCCAGTTAGTTGGGTTTGTCACTTGAAAATGATGTTTTTCGGGATAACTATTGAAATTCCAATCTCAAAAATTATTTCATTCAAAAATAGAGATTTCAAGGATAAAAAAAAACATAAAAAAAATCGATGACAATATCAGTTTTGAAGCCAGAATACATATAAAATTCAAGTCTATGTCTATATTGAGCACTTTTCTCATAGTTTATACCAATTCTTTGGAAAAAATAAGGAATAACTGTACAAACAAAAGTTATTTTGGTGGAAGTACTGTAATATTCTATATCCTGAAGAACAATTCTAAATAAAAATATGGGCACTTCTCAATAACTTTTCCTTCAGGGTTTTGACCGCAATTTTCCTAATCTGGACCAGTGCTGGTCTGGCCAAAAAAAACACGCGAAGGTAACTATAAACATGGGAGTTTTCGGAGGCCCGACGACCTCTTTACCCGGCCTCCGCCCTAAAAAATTTGAGCCAGCACGACACTAACTATAATAATTTTATATGTGGATGCCACGGCAATAGAAAACATGAAAACAAGTTGGCTCTTACATCCACTTTATTTTTCAATGTAAATCACGACGTTTCGACGCCACATTGAAAAATAAAGTGGGTGTAAGAGCCAACTTGTTTTCATGTTTTCCAGCACGACACTATTCAAGAGTGATGATAGATGAGGAGAAATTTAGAGCTTGTGAGTTGTGTTAAGGAGGCACAAATTTTCGTGCTCTTCAGTCCAAAAGATATCTTCATAAAACGAACTGATTTCCTCTCACACACCACGTCAACTTGGAGAATAGTTGAATAGAGTGTGGCCAGTATTAATGTAAGGATGCGAGATCTGATCATGATATCAGCAGCCGCTATGAAGTTGATGTAGATGATCGGATACTTTTTTTTTTTTTTTAATTTATTTTTTTTTATTTTAATTAACGAGCTACTAGCAGCCTGCCTTCAGGGCTATGAGCTCGGCTAGATTGTGTGATTATATGCGTGAGAGGAAGTTGGCTTGTTGTAAAAAGTTGAATATGTTAGGGATGGAGGGAAAGAGATCTGAAAGTGCTTCTGTATGGTTGTGGGGGATGGATAAGGAATTACGGAGTTGGGTCAAGTTGGGGCAGCAGAAGATGTGTTGAACGGATAGGGGGTGTTCAGATTCGCAGTGAGGGTATGAGAGAGGCATAAGATGAGAGATGAGGTGGGTGTGAGTGAGTCTGGTGTGGCCGATTCTGAGTCGGGTGATGACTATTTCTTCTCTGCGTGTTGACAGATTTGAAGAGTCCCATGCGGTGGGAATATTTTTAATTTGGGCTAGTTTGTTTGAGTGTGATTTGAGATCAGACCAATGGGTGAACCATGCTTGAGTGATGAATTTGTTGATGTGTTTGGAGAGATCGGAGCGTGAGGGGAGGAAAGAGCGGTTGACTGATGGGTTACGGGTTGCTAGTTTGGCTGCTTTGTCGACATTTTCGTTTCCTGGGATACGCTTGTGACCAGGTACCCAGATGAAGAATAATGGGATGGGGATGGTATGGAAGGTGTTAATGAGAGTGTGTATACGACTTATGAGTGGGTGGGAGGAAGTGTGGTTGGATATGGCGTCGAGTGATGATAGGGAGTCGGAAATGACTAAAAATGGGTTGAGAGGAAGACGGGAGGGTAGGTTGGTGAGGATGTGCTCTAAACAGCTAAAGATTGCTTGTAGTTCAGTGGTAAAGACGGATGCGGTGTTGCGGTGTCGGTGAGAGTTTGGAGCAAACGAAAAACGCAATTTAGAAATACTAATGTAGACATGATGAGGGGGAGGAGGGGCTGTTCAAAGACAATAATACGCTCTCGATCTGGATGGACCTTAACCTGAATGGAGATTTCTGTGTAATGACGTCCTTGGCTGGATGAGGATTACCAAGAATGGAAACTTGGGTGGCGCGTTCCCTCCTCTTAGGCTACGTACTTTGAGAAGTTGCGTTCTAATTTTATTGATTTGAACTTCTCTGCTATAAAAAATTCAGCCCATTTTCTGACTAAAATTCCAGATAGAAGAGATTGGATCGCCTTCAGCCATTCTCCCCACAGAGTTCAAGAAGACAAAAACTAGCACAAACGAAAAAAAATAGGTTTAATCATAACAGAAACAGTGTAGACTCAAAATCGAAATTGGAGCTTCGCATATTTAATGGTTGAATGGCAAAGAAAGTGATTAGGTGCGAAATGTGAGATTATTTTTTCTTTCTTTCTAATTCAACCCTAATTTCATTTTGTGAACTTTGATAGAGGTTTCAAAGACTGCTACAGTTTCCTTTTGAACAGCATTACTGAAAATGTGCACGCTTTTGGTTTAATGAGTAAAAATAATTCTGAAATATGCGTCACCAATTTTGGAAATAATTCCGATTTCGGAAAATTGAGCAATTTTAGAGTGACCGGTGTAATTAAATGGTTTTTCATCAGAAGATGTTTTTTTGTACTTTAGTACATTCACGAGTTCCCGAAATTTCTACATAATATTTTGGCGCAAAACGCAGGTGTTTGAAGAGAAAAAAACTTGTTTTCCTTTGGATCGCTCGTTTGCCATTTTTCAAGGTCGACCAGTGCTGTATTATGTGTAATTCGGATGACGCTATTCCATAGAGAGTAAGGTATACAATTTTTGAACTTCGTTTGTGATTTTCAAAAATATCACTCTCGCGATTTATTATTTTTTTTATGAAATGACGATAACACAATGCTTTTTTAATCCGATTATTTCAAATATAGCCTCGAAAGAATTCTCTTCGGTATAATTTTTTGTCCGATCAACGGTTGAACAAAGAGAGGAAAATAGAAAGGAGATGGGGAATTGACGAAAAGCCCTATCAATTTCTTATGAAAGAAGTGCTGGTCAATTTTATATATATATTCAGCAAGGCAGCAAGTACATAAGGTAAAGCACGTCCTGATCGAAAATACACGTTGGCAATCCGAGGTAACGGCAACGTGCGCGTATTTTCGAATTAAAACATTTTCGCCGTTTCCGCATTTCAAAGGGGAAAAAAAAAAAAAAGGTAAAAAAATGAAAAAATATAAAAATATTTTATATTCTTATCGTACGCGTTATAATTCTATTTTGCTACTGTGTTACACAACAGCATGCGTTCTGTCATCGATTTTCGAAAATTCCACCCCCACGGGGAGGTTTCTCTAAGAATTTTCGCGCCGCCCAGTTTTTACCTTCGCGGCTGTGTACGCGATGAAACATCGTGTAAATCCGTGATATTCCAGATTAAATTTTTTTTTTTCTTCTTCATCCTGTTTCTCTCCCTCGATTGCTTGCTGAGTTTTCGAAACTGAATTCGGCTTCGTATTGTTATCGTTGCGATATCGAAGACTATCGAAATTCGACGATCGACAGTACATTGGATTCTAATTTTTCGAGTGGATTCGACTCGACGTCTCGCGACGGGATGCCGGTCGCACACACGTGCCAACGTGATTGACACGTTGTTAACGGAGTTTGTGAAGGATTATATACTATAGAATTTATCGTAGAACCGCAGCGTCAGTTGAAATTTCTTCCAGCGACGAATATCCAGACCGCAGAAATAAGAAGAAAAATTTGCTACCGTTTCGGCTTTCAATCTTTCTTATTTGCGATACAAAAGACCTGGTGAAGAGCGTGTCATCTTGGTTTGGAACCTTCGGAAAATGTGTTCGTATCTACTATGATTCACGAAGGAAAGGGGAGGGAGATCAGTATTTTTAGCGACGCTCAAGAGTTGTAGATTCTAAAGAGAATCGTTTGAAATTGAAAGGCTTAAGAAGTTGGGAATTATGTGGGTAGCTTCCAATGTAGTGGTATAGGTTTTTTGATATAATTTCTTTTTGATAGTGACAGAACCGAAAATTGCCGTCTTTTTGCTGATTTATTCAAGTAATTTATATCTTTCAACCCCCCCTTTACTCATTGATTCCAGAAAACCTGTTCTGTAAAAGTCCTTGATGACTCAATAATAAATTGTGAGGAAAGAAGACATCTTATTTCACAAACTCAAAAATGATACGACTTCTTAATTTTGATGATCAATTATTATCCGATTCCAATTTCTAGATCGCACACGTTAACAGATTTCAATCTTTTGGGATGAAGGTAATTTTACAAGTATTTTCGAAGCTAAATACAGTGTCATTACCGTCTTTTCAAGATTATCTCTCATTCTTGTACAATACGCGTGATCAGTTTCCGCGGTTCATCGCGATAGGCAAGTGTACCTTCTCGCGCATTGAAATTTTATAGCCCGATAAGGTACGTTACGCGTCGCAACAAACTGCGTAAGTAAACATGAGTATTGCCCAATAATGAGTGGTAATATCGATAAACGGCAAATGAAATTGTATCGAGTGTCGGAAATACTTTTAGAGGTAGCTTCGATATTTCATGTTCATTGCAAAGTTTGAAATTTGTTCGTGTGCGTTATAAATGAATAAATATTGTTCACATGGGTGGATAACAGAAGAAATTCTGGAACTCATAGACGAAAGAAAGAAACACAAGAACAAGGATGAGCGAAGATACAGAGAGACCCAGAGGAAGGTCAAAAAGGCAGTAAAAAAAGCAAAAGAAGAATTTTATCTTAAATCTTGTGAAGAAATTGAACAACTAATTGAAAAACACGACGAATATCAGCTACACAAGAAACTGAAGGAAACTGCCGGAATTTACAGACCAAAGAAACCTTACGTAATGAGAAACCAAGAGGGAAACATAATTGTGGAGGAAAACAGTCTGGTTGTGGAATGGACCAGATATATTGAGAAACTGTTTGAAGATGAAAGAGAATCCGTGGAAGTAACTGCAGAAGAAGGACTAGCAATCCTTCAATCCGCAGTAGAAAGCGCATAAGGAACGCTCCAGTAAGAAAGGCCCCCGGACCGGATGGAATGATAACAGAATTACTGAAAGTGTTGGATGAACACAGCATTGGAAAACTGACGAGACTTTACAACAGAATCTACATTAGCGGAACAATACCAGAAGAATAGCCAAAAAATGCGAGTACTACCAGATATGGATGAATAATTCCATCTTTATTTGTAAGTCTTGATAGCTAAATTTTAATTTGCTCAATTGTAAACTTATTTTATAAGAAATACTATAAAGAAAATTTTTCCTTCCTATACATTTTCTTCTAGAAGTTGATTTTTCCGAGATATCAGCAAAACTTCGATAAATTTCGTCCAAATTTTGAAAACTATATTACTTCGAGGGAATTTTTGAGTTGACTATTCTGTTTAAACTGGATATTCTATACATCATTTTATTTGAAATTTCAAGAGGAATATCTTTTGTTCGAAACATTTTCTCGTAAAACGCTTAGTTCTTGAGAAATAGTCCAAAAACTGAATTTGGGGGGCCAAAACGTGCTACAAAAAATTTTCCCCAGCCTTTAGGGAGTGGGGGTTTCTTTTGGTACTTTTCGATACCTTCCTCTACACATTTCAGGAAACACCCGTTCTCTACCAAAAAATTCTTTTTTATCGTTTAGTTTGCCTAGACTACATAGATGAATGAAGCGCGTTATTCTTACTATACATACATAAGCTAGCTCGCTTATTTTTTCCAATTTGTGGATGTTCTTGGATTGTGAGTATCTAAGAGCAGCTTATCAAATTATTTAATTGAAGAAATTAAACCATTAAAAATTTCCAAGATGGCTGGTACGACATGCGTAGGATTGGAGCAGGTTTTGTCTTGGACCAGACAGTCAAACATGTATCTTTTGAGTGTCTTATGTACGGTGAAGGATGTTTGGGAGATGAGATTGTAGCTGAACTACAAATAAAATGCGCGCAGTCAGTAATTAAGAAACTATGGACAAGGGTGGAGCATCGTATAAATTTGGGAAATCTAGCCAAGCTTGACCCAAATACAATAGAAGTTGCTTGCTCCCTCTTGACCTGAAGTTTGTTGAGCGTTAATGATGTCACTCCCTGACTAGAAAAGGGAAATCTCCTTACATATTTTCAACACAGGAATCTTCTTTATCCCCACATTACTTCAAATCAATGACCGAAATAAGTATTATGTTTTGGCCAATAAGAACACAATATCTTATTATTGTAAGAATAAATTTCTAAGAAGTGAATCAATTACAACACAGCATTGTTATAGCCAATAAGATCACAGTGTTGTTTTATAAAAACTCATGGTTAAGGCCTTGTTCTCCACTTGCGACACAACTGATGATGGGATAACACCCGAAAGTACTCTTGTATAAGCAACTAATAAAGTAGATTTGTACAATTGAAAAACCCTTTTTCAATAACAGTGCTCTACTTACACCTCACTCACTCATTATGAGTTCCGACAATAGACAAAGTTACTTATCATCATAAAATAGAGAAATTTATAAAAGGCAATCTATGAAAATATGTCTTTGGCTGGGGGACAATAGGGAATTCACAAGACGCATGACGTCATCAATGACCTTGACCTAATTTCACGGCTTGGAAAACTTCACCCATGACGTAGCATAATATCATCGAAGACCAAGTGACCTACGTTAGGGATTAAAAAACCTAATAATAGTACAGTATTTTAGTTAGCCTCTAGCTCGGAGGTCGACATTTTTCCAAGTCCCCATCTTATCATATATGGCTCCAAAGTTCGGGTCTGCGACGTCACAATTTGATGACGTCATAGGTCAGGCTTTTGACGGTACAACCTGATGACATCAGAGATCCCCCATAAAACATGTTCTCTGCCACCCCACGTTCAACTCCATTGAAGAATTTTTCATGGTTATCATTCTTCTTTCAACTCTGGAGTAATTGATTTTTTTTTCGTTCTCCGCATGAGGAGATTCATTATTAAGAGTGTGTGAAAAAATTTCACAAAAATGTGAAAAATAATTTCCCCCATTCGCCAATGCTAATCACTATCATAGGGGTACATTATTCATTTGTTCACAGTTCTTTCACATTCTTAAGAAGCCCGAATTATTCGTATTCAACGATACCCCAACATTTCACCTTGAGAATTTAATACCAAATCGTAACTAAAAGTTTTTATACTTTACAAGTGTACCACAGATAAGGCTTCGTATGAGAAAGCGAGAGTTCTATAAACTTATAAGATTTTCAATTAGAATAAAAACAAATTTTCAGAAAGGGTACATTACTCGATCGAGAAAATCAGAGAATACAAACATAGAATCTTATACAGTAAAATAATTCAGTTGAGAATTCGAAGACCTTAATGATATTATCGGAGATTAAGCCTGGATGACGTCGACAAATGCCACATCAAACAGTCTTTACTTCCGCAAAGTAAATGGTCCAGTTTGTCAACTTCACCAGAAGCGCCGTCATTCTTCTCTTTTGTCTGATCATCGGATCTCTTCTTTCAAGCTCCCACATTGTTCTCAAGCTTCTTTCATATACTCCTATCATACCTTATTTTATTTGGCAATGTAGAACTTCGATAGCCTTATTTTGAGCCAATTGTTTTCCGTAACTTGTGCTTGTCACCAGCCTCCCTTCATATTTGAACTTTGCAGGGTACATTGTCCCTTTCTGGCTGATGCTGGTGAGAGATAATAGGATCTTTAGCTCCACCACGTTTCGGTATACCCTTGGAGAACGACATCTTTACAGGTATTCAGTGATGGAAGGGTTTCGGTGACCACTTAAACCCCACTGAAAAGGAGAAGAAAATTGTCTCTTAATCTTCCCAGTATTTCCGACAATAGAAACACAGAAATTCAAGTCTCAAGTTTTGGTCAGCGTTTTTCTTTCCCCCCCTTTTTTTTTCGTCGATTAAAAAATCAGAACGTACATACGATGAAGGATTAAGTAAGATTCCCGTCGAAAGTTGTAAAATAGTGAAACGGAAAGCGAAAAAAATTCATCGATACGCAATTCGTTGCTCTACGGAAAAGTGAACTGCGGAAAATTTTCAGGGTTGAGCTCATTAAGAGTATCAGCGAGTCTCCATTTGCTGAAAAGACCATTTACATTGTCACGAAAGATATTACACTTTCTCTCGCGCCAATCTGAAGTTCATTGAATCGGAAAAGTTCGAGCGTAAAAATCTGAAAATTAATAATTCAGAAGAATCTCAGATAACTCACGTACGAGGAAGCGTAGTCGTACGCGCGGCTTACTTTCCATTCCGTAACTCGAACGTACGTGAACTTTGAAAGAATGCGAATAATCCGTCATCTTTTTACCCAGATTAAGCTATGAATGGTACGGTAAAAAGAGGGGAAAAAATACACACCGGCATCGGAATGGTATCGGTACACCAACTTGTATACCGATAATACAGCGGTATAGTGATGGAAAGTTTATACACCGGTACTAGTATTCAGAGTACTCTCGTAGTACTATTATAAGTACTACAATCATTCCTACACACATTATCGTACTCTTCATTGTTCGTGTTTACTACGAGGAAAATCGAATTTACCAGCAAAATTTTGCGGCTACGAAGTACAAGCATTCAAGAGAGAACGAAACAAGGAAGGGGGTTAGTGGAGGAAACAAACGCCGTCAAGAGAACAAGGGAAGTACAAGTAAGTACACTATAACAAAATTACGAACATTATCAGCCTATGCAGTAAAATCAAACCATTATCTAGACACTCGTATCCGATATCGTTCCCAGCGTTCGACTTAAACTTGGTTATTTCGGTCGAGTTAGTAGTAAGAAAAAAAAAAGCTGGTAAACCAGAGAGGTAAGATCGGTTAGTTATGAAAAACGTCTTCCACGAAAATTTATCAACTTTTTATTTACCGATTTTTCAGGAAAATGGAAATTGTTGCGAGGTCCATTTTACCGGATCCCTTCACATCCTCCATGTGAAATTGACGGAGAAAGAAAAAGCAATCATATTTTCTGCGTATCATTTTATTTCGTTTGTTCGATTTTTTCTCTCTAGAAAGAAGACGTAGTGGAGGCGATAAGCGTCGAAAATAAGGCCAACCCTGCACTTTTTGATAAAAACATGAAATTGAGTATACTTCTTTATCTCACTGTCAATGATCAAATTCGATCGGGAGACACTCTCGCGAACCACTAGGACCACCTCAGGCAGACACTTTCCCTAAAAAATTTCAATTTTGACATGTTTCATTTCTTTTCTCTACCCCTACCCTAATTTAAGAATATGCGTCCCGTCTGGGCGTCTGTACAGGTGCTACTTCATGCAGTATATTACACTAGGTATTTATTAGGTACTATACTGGGTCCAAGCCTCCTGGACCTGAAATGAAATTTTGCAAGTTTCCACCACTCTATGTCCTATTGGTGCTACTTCATGCAGTATGATCGTCAGTGCGCCAATAATTCGTCGCGCTCCTGCCCCTACTTCTTCAAACACACCACTTATAAGCATTTATTAGGCTTAATGGTCAGGCTGAAGCTCTGTACTGCCCCCGCCAAAGCGAAAAGTATTTCTCTTGGGCAAAAAAGGAAGAGGGAAGACTTGCAAAAGCCAAAAGAACGCTACTCGTGCAATAGGCTGAACATTTATTTCACTGTTGTTTTTAATTTTTTTTTTTTTCTATACATTCAATTTATTGTGAGCTTTTTCGTTTACTCCCCCTAAATTTTATGATACTTTGTCGTTCTAAGATCGGTTCATTTCATATGTTGCTCGAAATATTAATTATGCTAATTTGTCCTTTTACTGTTGCTTTATTTCATTTATTGTTCTACATATTTTAATAATGATAAATATTATAATTACAATAATACTGATATTTTATCGTTTTAATGTTTGTTTCTTCTTTTTATTGTGATAACATTCCAATTAAATGCTGTGATATATATTCCCCATATTATACTAGGTGTATTATACTAGCTCTCTTCTCCCCCCTATTTGGCCCCTCAAAAGCTAGTAGCCTAATATATAGTATACTGGGACTATACTAACAAGGCTCAATACACAGTAAACCAGAGTATACTAGGCTAAGCCTTCATTATACTGGACCTGAATTGGCTAGATTTCTCTTTGATCTATACAGTAAACTATTGGTACACTAGCTTCATACTAATGTTTCATGTCTGACCCCTACCCTAATTTAGTAGACCTCAAGTGACTTACACTTCTTAGGTCTGTATTAGTAGTTTAGCGCAGTTACATACCTGAACCACCTGATGAGAAACCTAGAGGAGCCGAAAGGAGCAAGAAGAAGAATCATGATGAGCACCGCCTTGTCGATCGTCCTATATGGTGCCCCAGTATAATCCAACTCCATGAAGATACCCTACAGAAGGAGAGAGATTGTAAAGGTCCAACAAAGAGCTGCGCTGAAGTGTGTTAGTGCCTACCGCACTGTCTCGACGGAGGCTCTTTGCATATTAGCCCATTTGCTACCAGTCGAGCTCCTTGCTGAGGAGAGAGCGGTGATGTTCAAAGCATAAAAGAAGACCACGACCCATCGAGAGGCTTTACGGGTCGAGCAGGAGGCTAGGCGCTCCTTGCTTGAGGAATGGAAAGCAAGAATTGCTCAGATTTAGCTCGGTAAATAGACGGCCTGTGTGTTAATACGCGACCTTGATGAGTGGGTGGATAAATCGGGATGAAGGTCAGCCGAACTTTCACCTGACGCAGGTGCTAAGCGGCCAAGGAAAGTTGAACAGATAATGTGTTGGCGCTGCAATCAAGGACGTTATGATGGACCATAGCACACCTTAAAGCGTGAGCGGAGTAAGCTTAGTGGGTTTCTTAGAAAGATTGGGCTAGGTGAAGCGCTTGCACCATCATGTTAGGTTTTAAAGAAACATGGAACCATGCATGTGTGTGCATTTGCAGCCACAGTCATGAAGAAGAAGAGGGACTTGGAATGGAATAGGCAAATTCAGAATCTCGTTATGGCCAACTCGACACCTGGGTACCATCCACATACAGATGAAAATCAATTGAGCTTGAAGCGCTCTACTATATTTAAGGTATTGGTGTTGTTTTTGTGTGTTCTGAAGTTTTGCGTACCTGGGGAGGTGCAGCTTGGAGGTTACCAAGAAGAAGAGGGGGTTTTCCGAGGAGATTTGTCCAATACTAAAGTTGTATCCGCAACGATTCCGGTGATCGAGAAAACAAAATTGATGCATACGCAATTAACCTGCACCCACTCCACAATGGTGGAAGGGTGGCGCTGCACATGGGACAAAAGCGAGTATATTAGATGCTAACCAAAGTACCGTATATTAGGTTATTTAAATCCTAAAGTAGGTCAATAGGTCTTTGATAATATCCTGCTCCGAGGTTGACGACGTCACGGAGAGGAGGGGTCTTGAAGAAATGTCGAATCTTGAGCTATTTATGATAGGAGAGGGATTTAGAATAATTTCGACCTGTAAGCTATATATGATAGGCGGGGGGACTTGAAAAAAACGACGGCTTTGAGTCCAAATTTTTCCAAGTTTTTCGCCAGATATGCCAATTCTTGAGTGATAGGATAATCTGATTAAAAATCTGGACAATCCATGCATGTAAGAGGTCCCGTATGAAATTTGGTGTTCCACATTTTGCGTTTATGGATGTACAGATTTGATACTTCCAAACGATTTCTTGACCGTATAATATTTGGTCAATTTTCAACATTTTCAGCCATCTGGTCGATTTCTGGTCAAATTAGGTCCTTATGTGGTTGTTTTTTCACTTGTGGTCATCTTCCTTCATTTCATGGTCGATTTAAACCGTTGGTGGTTCATTTTAAACATTTTTGGTAAATGGTCGTTGTTTCTTGTTGTGGTCGATTTTGGTCGTTTGTTGTTCTATTTTTAACTTTTTGGACAATATTTGCAATGTTTTGGTAATATTATTGTTCTTCGTCATCTTTTGGCCGATTTTGAATATTTTGGTCTATTTTGGTCACTTTCTGATGGTTGTTTTTCGTTGGTTTTGATAATTTTCTGATCATGTATGGTCGTTTTTCATTCCATTCTCCTCGGTTTTCGAAGTTTTTGAATAATTTTGGTCAATTCAGGTCATTTACTGGTTCTTTATTTTTTCTGATTTTGGTAATTTTCATTTTTTTGTTCGATATCTGACCGCTTGTAGTCTATTTTGATCGTGTTCTGGTCGTCTTATGCCGTGTTCATCGCTTTTTTTGGTCGATTTTGGTAATTTATGTACATTTTTTGGTGATAGACGGAGTTTTACTGTAGGTACTGCCTATTTTTAGATTTCTTCTTTTTTCACGTTCTTGATTTCTGTTCATGGAAATCTTGATATAGTAGTCAAAATAATGTAGAAATACATTCTACTCTACATCGCATAATGATGTGCATCGCAAAATCTCGAAGATTCTTTGCTTCCGAAAATCAATGAAAAGATCAACACTGGTTTTACGTATCAGGATTAACACTGTTATTCTCAAAATCAAAAAATTAATCTCATATCTATCATCTACATTCGCTTTCGAGAACGGCACCATCCATTTTAAATATACGTTTACGTTTTCGGAATGAATAGACGGCGGCGCTGATAAAGTATTGCTCATTACTCGTCTCGTTTTCTTTTTGAAGAAGCTATCCAATTTTTTCTTCGCTTTTCAACTTATCGCGAGTTACATGAATCATTCAGAAGACGTCGAATCAATTTTCTCGCTTATATAGGTGGAGTCCATTTAGTAATTTAGTCCTTTAATAAATCGTACCATTTCATCTCGCTTGTATATAGGTTATTTGATTACGACTCCAATTAATTTAATCCTTTAGAGTTAATTGAAATCCACGCAGTCAGTTCTTTCTCAATTTCGAGTATTGTACCGAAGAAAATCTTGAGAACTTACCGAACAAAAGAGCGTAGAAAAAGGGCTGCAAATCTTCAAAAGCTGTTGTAGGATCTGATAGAAGTCACTCGTATTATAAGCCTTTTTAAAGCGTGTAAAAATGAAAAATATAGTATCATAGATACTCGGAGTCTGTGGAAAAGCACGAAAGAGTAAGAAGGATGAAGAACGCTTTCACTACATAAATACGGGCTTAACTTTCATATTACAAAATACGTCTATCGAATTTAAAAATTTTCGAGAAAGTTAAAAATTGTAGCAGGACATTAAAAACCCACTCTAAAGTATCACCAATGATACCTCATATGACGACCTCGTGACGTCAGACTTTTAATATTATAATGAAAATATGTCCTTGATAACACATACTCGACTTTTGTTTTGTTTTCACAATTTTCCACCGAAACAAATGATTTCTAGTGTGTATGGGAAATTCCCGTACGAAATTTACATAGGTATTGCTTCTCGATTTATTGATTTCGCAACAAAAAAGGGGTTGTGGAAGTGAATTCTTACTCGACGTGACCTATTTGTAAGAACATTGAAGAATTGGTCCATTGTGTTTTTTTTTTTTTTTCGTTCGTCTCTTTCGTTTTCCTTTCTGGTATTTTATTTATACGGGCTACCGCATTTTTTAAAACATACAATCAAGTTTGCGCGATCTATTAATTGTAACTCTCAATGACACTTTACCCAACTATGAATCATCTTTTGAGGTTGTTTGTAAATAAACTCAATTCTAGAATAGCTCTTCAAAAGATCGGGAGATAGAACGCTATTTAAATTTCTTTATATTTTTTTTCCCCCACTCGTAATGTCTCCGTATTCAAAACTCATATCAAATATGACGTCACGTGGTTTCGCTTGCCACGACGATCGATCAAAGTAGAATTTTTCTAGAATACAAGTAACAGAGTAGGAAAATTTTGTTGAGTCACCTATGAAAATACATCTTTTGGCTCAAAGTTCTGTAGAGGAGAGACTGAGAAGAGTCAAAAGCCGAAGAAGGCGGATGCGATGTCGTCACTGTAGAAAGTTTCCCGACTGAACAGCTGAAGGAGATGGTTGACTTATTTGAGGGTCTTAAGAGGTATAGAGGAAGAGGAAGAAAGTAGACATTCTGGGTGTTTTTATCCTCTTCAAGAACTGAAACAGACCCATCGCGTAAATATAATTATATGATCGAAAGAAAAATTATAGAAATTGTACGAATATAATTAGAATGTGGAAGTCAGTTTTATAATTTCATTCATTATTAAAGTATGTGCCCCAAATCATAGCCAATTTTCCAAGATCTGGAATTCTTTTTATCTAAGATGATTAGAATATTATTACATAACAATCTAACGTCCAATTTTCTTCTCTGTTGACAGATTCCTGTAAGTCGGTAAGAAATAATAATTTTGGACGTCGCCTAGGGAATTTTCATGATTACGGTTTTTCCGTTCGAGGAATGGTCTACGTTCCAGACGAATCAACCATTTTTATCGACAACTTCCATTACGACGGTATAAAACCTGGTAAGCCTTTATCCTGAATTTATGTAATTTACTCGTACTTGTGCCTTTGTCAATTTAAAAATGGGAAAAGCTCGTCTGCAAGGGCGCTATCAAGATTTTAAGGAGCTTAGAATTTTACATAACGAATTGATTCATATGAAAAACAAAGTCGAGTACCTCACTATTTGTTAAACGATTCGATGTATCTTGATGAAAGAAGGCTCGGAACAAAAACATCCACAAAAGCAAACTGTCTCATTTAAAAAAAAAAAAAACAAAACATCCACTGCTCGCAGGATCGTCAAGATTTTGACGTGTTTTATGTCTTTCTCGTACCCTTAATCCCATTTAAAACTACAGAACAAAATGTGAATTCTGGGAGGCAACACCCTCCCCCCCTCTAAAGGATGGCGAACGTTCGGGGTAAAATTCTGGAGTTTTGCGAAGCCACAACCCTTCCTGAAGGTTGGCGAGACCTTGGGGAAGAATTTTGGAGTTTTGCGAGGTCAAAACCTCCCTTGAAGGATGCGATGACACTTCAGGGAAAATGCTTATGGTTTGCGAGGCCACAACTTATTCTTTTCTGTGAGGCTACTATACCCCCCATCCCCTTCCTTGAAGGCCATGGATGACGACTTTTTAGAGAAACTTCTGGAGTTTTGCGAGACCACAACCCTCCCAGAAGAATGACGACACTTCGGGAATGATTCTCGAGTTTTGCGAGACCACAATCCTGCTTCCAAACCCATTCAAAACCCCAGGACGAAATTCGAATTCCGCGAGGCCGCAACCCCCACTTCCTAAAGGATGACGATACCTCGGAGAAAATGCTCGTGGTATGTGAGACAACAACACACCCCCCTTAAAGGTTGATGACACCTCGGACAAAATTTTTGAGTTTTACGAGGCCACACCCTCCCTGAAGTATAGCGACACCTTGGGAATGATTCTCGAGTTTTGCGAGACCACAACCCTGCCTCCAATCCCATTCAAAACCCCAGGAAAAAATTCGAATTCCGCGAGGCGGCAACTTCCTTTCCTAAAGGATGACGACATCTCGGGGAAAATTCTCGTGATTTGCGAGACCACAACCCTGCCTCCAATTTCATTCAGAACCCCAGGACAATATTTGAATTCCGTGAGGCCAGAACTTCTTTTCTGCGAAGCAACAACACCCTTCCCCCTTTTGGAGGCCATGGATGACGACAAGGAAAACTTCTGGACTTTTGCGAGGCCAGAACCCTTTCTTAAAAGATGGCGACACTTCGGGAAAAATTCTGAAGTCTTACGAGGCCACAACCCTCCTTCCCTGAAGAATAACGACACCTCGGGAAAAAATTCGGAGGCCCCCCCTCACCCTGGCGAGTCCACGGATGACGACACTTCAGGAAAAGTTTAAGAGTTTTGCGAGGCCAGAACTCTACCTTAAAGGATGGTGACACTTTGGGAAAAATTCTTGAGTTTTGCGAGACCACAACCCTACCTCCACCTCCATTAAAAATTCCAGGACAAAATTCGAATTCCGCGAGGCTGCAACTTGCTTTCTGCGAGGCCACAACCCAACCTTTAAAAGTTGGCGACACCTCAGGGAAAATGTTGGAGTTTGTACGAGGCTACAACCCTCCGTAAAAATTGGCGACACTTCCGGCAAAATTTTGAAGTTTTGCGAGGCCACCCCTCCGCCCTTGTGAGTCCACGGATGACGACACTTCAGGGAAAGTTTTGGAGTTTTGCGAGGCCAGAACCCTTCCTTAAAAAATGGCGACACTTCGGGAAAAATTCTCGAGTTTTGCGGGACCACAACCCTACCTCCACTTCCATTAAAAATCCCAGGACAAAATTCGAATTCCGTGAGGCTACAACTTTCTTTCTGTGAAGCCACAAACCCCCTTAAAAGATGGCGATACTTCAAGGAAAATTCTCGTGTTCTGCGAGGCCACAGCCACCTCTATTCTCGCTTGTGAAAGTTTTTGTGTTTTGTTCCATGATTCGAAACTTTGTTTTTTTTCTTCAATAGACCTTATTCGTGAAAAATTTATTTATGTAAAAAGTTTTTTTTCTTCGCAAATTTAGTTTCTGTCGTATGTTTAATGGTATTTCGAACGGTGAAACGTCAATAGTTTTTCGTATGGAAAAAAACTTCGATAGTGGAGTAGGAGTAGAATATAATTATTGTGATGAAAATACAGTCATGAAATTGTCGAGCTGATGATCCGCATTCGCCAGAAGAATGAAAATTTTTATCACTTACGATAACCGGTGAAAAATAGGAAAGAAGTCTATAAATGAAATGAAATAGAATATCAAAAATACCAGCAAAAAATCAATATCAAATTGTATCGTTGGTTGGTGAATATTTTCCTAGTATACCTATACAATTCTATTTACTTAATATTCCATTTTTACAGATGCCTATTTTTGGGCCGGAGGTGCTACAAGCCAACCAAGTCCAAACGGAATATTGCTACCATATCCACAGTCAGACGGAGAAAAGTAAGTCTATTCCTACTGAGTATCTTCAAACAAAAATTTAATATGTATCATGTACGATCTTCATATGAGGTGCATCATTCGTGTATTGAAACATGATTGAACCTTTTTGATAGTGTCTTCACTCAATTTTCTTCATCCTCGATTCTTTAAAATAGCAGTAAAGAGATAGTTCGAAGACATTTAAGCTTCTTAGATGAAATTAGAGACTGAAACAGTCAGAATATTGCGTACTTTTTTTTTCTCTTTCGATGTAAAAATAGTTTTAATTAGGCGAAAAAGGATTAATTTATACTTTTGCATTGTATGAAACGTAATCCTTTTGGAAATAATTAGAACTTCGAAACTACCTCTCTAACATTGTCACGTACTATTGTGAACGAAGCAATATTGTACCTATATGAATAACTTTTCGAACGCGAATAAATCACCCGACGATTATAAAAAATTAAAGTCTGGTGAATTCCATGTTATTTGTATAATCCAATTAGGCGTATTTGTACGCAGCAAACTGGTATTTCTGATTCTATCTCGCGTAGGTATACTTTCAAAATTGTGATGTCAGTTTTCATAGTGACTAAATGATGAACGTAATTTTATCTTTGATTGGATTTTTTCCCCGCAGTCATTTGATTACAAGAGCGCTCCGTCAGAAATTAATTGGCCTGTTAAGTACCCAGATACCATAAAAGAGCAAGAAATTGAAGACAAATGACGTTATTTGTAGACAACGCTGACGCATTTTCTCAGAACCGTCATAATCATAGAAATACTTGGCTTTTGATTTCTGATGACTCACGTATAATTCATTGAAATCCCTGGGTACCAAGAGTATAGAGTTATAGACACTTGAAGGCGTAAGTGCAAACAATTGTAATTTTTCTACGCTCCGACTTCCTTCTTCAAGCCTCCCCACCTCCGCTAATTCTCCTTGTAGATCGTAACATATTCATCAAAATGGTCTCCATGTTGGTCAATGTCAATCACCGAATCAGGGACGGAACCCCAGGGTGAGATCATTGAGCTCACTGAAGAGGGAGGGGTCGACTTCCTTCTTATTCAGGTCACCCCCTTTTGCCGCTAATGTTCATTAGTAAGTCCCTTGCACACAGAATTTTATTGTACAAACCGCATAGAACAAACTCAAAATAGTAAAAAAATAAAAATAAATAAATAAATGAAGAAATTATAGCGAAAGGCTTTCAACTGAAAAGTCATTGAGCAACACAAAAATCTAGACTTCTCAATAATACCCTGTGACGTCATCAGCCGTGACCCCGAGGCTCCCTTCAGCTATGACGTAATCAGCTAGTGACGTCATCAACCGTAATTCCTCCTAGCTGAAATTTGCGAGTTCAATCCACTCCCTTTATTCTTGTAAACTATAAGTGGTTTAGTATGGGCTTTTATACCGCTATATGCTAGGCTTACGTTGGGCCTGGTTTCATAAAAACCAATAGTAGGCCTACAGTACAATGGGGCCTAGTGGAGACTGTTGAAAGGCTTACGAGCGGAGTGACTGGTCCCAAGAATAGAAGAAAGAGAGAGAGAAACCGTCATGGAAGTAGTCATCATGGATAGGTAAGACGAGTGAGGCCCCTGTGGACAAGACAGCTGACCTTGGAGTATTATGACTGTTTAAATAAATTTAAAATTTGATTCGAATAATTAAATCAATATAAAATGAAAATTTATGAAATAAAAATTAAGAAAATAAATTCAAATAAAAATATTGAAATCAAAATTTTAAATTATAAAATATAAATAAATGATATTTAAAATTATTAAATAAAGATTTATCATTATTATTTCTAATTTTATTAATAAAATAATAAATTTTAGTTTGAATAAATTAAAAATATCAATTAATAAGTTACTGAAAATTTTCTTTTTTGAAATTAATCAATTGATTTAAAAAAATAATATAAATTAAATAATTAAAAAGAAGTTTTAATAATAATAATAAGAAATTGATAAAAAATGATAAAATGATAATAGATTAATGAAAAATTCAAGTTTAATATTCAAATCAAAAACTAATGGGTAGATATAATTATAAATAATAATTGAAAATTGATATAAATATTTTTATTAAATAAATAATTCTAAAAAGAAAGTATCGAGTTTAATTAAATAGATCAAATCAGAAAATATATCTTTACAAATAAATATTCAGAAATATATTATGCCTCTACAAATTTAAACTCTTATTATTACTAAATAATCACCAAAAAATTTATTTATTATAATTTGTAGGCACATCTTGACAATCATAATCATTATTATAACTTATTAAACCAATACATAAAAATATTATTGATTTAAATATGGTATGAATAACAATATAACTATATAATATTATAATATAAATATACTATAATGTGATGCACTCTGTAAAAAGGGACTACAAGTCATCATGGTGAAAGCTTCTTGTGTAAAACTGGCTTTCACGTTAGGTTCATTTTATGCAAAAAAAATTGTTTATAATGTTTGATTGCTGACAGTCTCAAGAGTGCTCCATCATTTTCTGATGTATGACGGGCCTAATTTGACGGTCAATTTTATACGCGGAGCTTTCACCATAGTGACTTGTGGTCCTTTTTTCAGAGCGCATCACAATATATTAATTATTAAAAAATTATCGGATTTGAATTAATTATTGTTGGTAAAGCTATTAATTTTTTTTATGAAAAATAAATCATTTTAAAAAAGAGTCGCCCTCTACATTCACTATAGCGGTCATTTGTGGAAGCTGCACCAAAAAGTAATGTTTCAGATAATTGGTGGAATTTTTATTTTCATGAGTTTCATATTAATTTACCAGTCAAGAGAGACAGAAAAGGTCATTACAAGTGGTACTTTCTTTTCAGTATTAAGAGAGATTCAGCGAGTTGAGATAACATACGCTCTTATGTAAATTTTCGTGTGATCACCACCTCTAGCGCTCCTTGCGGAACGTTCATTCGCGAATGATAAAGCACTAATTACACTACTGAACAGCTATCCTGTTCTTGGATACTTTTCAACGCTAAACACGAATCCGTTGTCCGTTTTTTGCTAGCACGTCACAATTTTTAGTGATCACGATTAAAGTTCTCGTTTATTTGCCGCGCGTCGTCACAAAACACATTGCTGATAGCAGCGTCGCTATCGAAAACGTTCGTTACGTTCCGCAACAGCGCGCGGCAAGTAGACGAGAGTATTTGTTATGATTACGTGAATATTTATTGTGATTACTAAAAATTGTGACGTGCCAGCAAAAAACGGACAACGGATTCGTGTTCAGCGTTGAAAAGTATCCAAGAATTACATAACAGAATCTTTGTAACAGGATAGCTGTTCAGTAGTGTTATTGAATGAAATTCAATTCATTTTAAATTATAAAATTTAAATATCAAAAAATTAAAAATATACTTTTACTATAAGGGAACTTACCCAAACTACGTGACAATTTTACAGGGGAGGGGGGGTTTGTCAAAATACTACGCCAGGTCACTGTAGAGGGGGGGGGGCTAAGGTTTAGTCACGAGGTTTAATTGTATGAAAAAGTTTGCATTATTAGAGCTGTAACATTAGGTTTATTTAAAATCTTGTAAATAGAAAACGCATTTTTTCCTGAATAGAGTCTTCAAAATCCTGTAGACATATCCGAAATTGACTTTTTCACGAATAAAAATTTTCCTTTTGAAAATGCGTAATAGTATGATAGTGATTTAAAATTATATAGGGCAATAATTATGTTGGGGGGGAGGACACTACGTGAAAATTAGAGTGTGTAGAGGGGGAGTCCAGTATATACTATACGGATGGTCACGACAGGGGGTAAAAAGTCGGTCAAAATGGGTCACGTAGTTTGGGTACGTTCCCTAACTAAAGTTGATGAATGTACTAGTGAAGAAATTGATGATGGCATGACTCGAATCCAAGAAAGGGTGGGGGGGGACGAGCGGAGTGAGTGAGCCCCTGACCTAGATGCAGTGCACCACGCCTGTATTAGTCCAAGGACGCGGCGTACGCCTCTGGGAGAAAAATTCACGAACTAGGCCATAATTTCATAATAAAGCAGGCGTGACTTTAAAATATAAGTGAGGTCATTTACTAGTAACTTAGACCCGAAATATGATCTTTTTTTTTTTTATTTTAATTAACGAGCTACTAGCAGCCTGCCTTCAGGGCTATGAGCTCGGCTAGATTGTGTGATTATATGCGTGAGAGGAAGTTGGCTTGTTGTAAAAAGTTGAATATGTTAGGGATGGAGGGAAAGAGATCTGAAAGTGGTTCTGTATGGTTGTGGGGGATGGATAAGGAATTACGGAGTTGGGTCAAGTTGGGGCAGCAGAAGATGTGTTGAACGGATAGGGGGTAAATATGATCTTTATTTATTTGGGTCTGCTAGAAAATCTCTCTTATTCAGATATTACTGCTTCCGTTTTTAAAAATTATTTTTAATATTAATAAAATGGATGAGCAGTTATGTTTGCAAAGTTTAATAATACACTGTGACTTATTTTTATAGCGGCTATTCACCTCCTCTAGGACCTCATAACGGTACCCAAATCGTGTTGAAAATACCTGTCGGAAAGACAATAAAAGACTTCAAGTGGCTATCCGTTTGGTGCATTCGTTTTACGGTAAGACTTAATCATTATTTTCTGATTAAGCATTTGCACAAGAAAAATCTGCTTTTGCCGAAGAAATTTTAAAAATAATTTTTCTTCCGCGTAGGAAGAGTAAGCGTTCGCACAAATACGTTTGTGTGTGTGTGTGTGAAATAGTGATAGGCTTTCTCTTTTGTAAAACTGTAAGATAGAGATTGACCAGGATAAAGGGTCGAAATGTTCTGTTGACCTGGCCAAGCTGGCCACGTTGAACTGACGAGTACGGAGGTGAAATTAATGGCGTGTAAATTATACGTAAATCTCGGATATACGGCGCGATATTCATTCGCTCGCGAACGTAGAAAGCACGTTGGAACCATTTAGGATGAGGGAAGAAGCGCCGTCGCTTCTCGTGATTACGTTGTATTTATGAAGTCTGCTGCGCTCATATTTGAAACGGTTGCGGCAATCTAGAAGTGAAATGAAAATATGTTATCGCGGTGGCTTGTCCTCGTTGGAAATGCGAAAATTATGCAAGACTTAGGCCTTATTTTCAAGCCTCGGATGGGGCCATCTCGAGAAAATTGAACCGCAGAAGACGACTCAATTAGTGGGCTTTATTTACGAGAGACTTTATTATAAACGCGATAATTAAATTATGGTACCGAGATTTTTGTGCAGCCTTTAAAGATATCTATGCGCTTTGGTCGTCTTTCTTGGACGTGTGCGCAATGAAATACTGTACTGTCTAACTGCGTGTGTGATTATTCAAGCTGCAAATGGCTCTCGTATTTTAGAAAAAAAAACTAGGGGAAGGCATATACCTATAGAGCTTAAAATACACACTTCGTCGCATTTCTCAATGTTATCTACGTTTATAGAGCAGTTCCTTTTGAACGAGGTATAGCGAACGCGAAATGATGACGAATTTCACATTTAAGTAGGTACTCGGGTATTTCGTTTCATCGTACTCGCTAGTTTAAATAGCGCTAGCGTTTGCGAAGATTTTTAATTTAAATCAAAAATTTCGAGTACGGGAATAACATGCAAAAGGAACAGCATTTTACGAGATTTGCGTTATAAAATTGGTGCTATACACATAATAACGAATATATATACCGAGGATGTATTCCGCGCTGAAATGCAATATTCTACAAGTAGTCAGCTCATTTTAATAATACAGTCTTTATATACTTATGTGCGCTTCCTCAATTTTAAATTTTTCCTTAATTATTTTGTCGTATATTAGATGAACTACGCCGAGGTATATGTGCCGCCGGATCTAGATCCTCCGAGGAAGAGAGTGCTACCCGAATTTAAGCGACTGTCTCACGGATTGCGTTCCGGAAATATAACCATATTAGACGAGAAAACGATTTACATTCCGGAATTGCATTACGATGGCAAAGGGCCGGACGCGTATTTTCTGGTCGGAAATGGTGCAGAACCACATCAACATGGTACCAAAGTTCCCAACGAAGCTGGAAGGTAAGTTGGTATTTTCTTTGACTGGTAGGATGTAAACATAATTTTCGTCATATTAGAAATGAGATATGAGAACGTAAATAGTATGGGCCTGCAATCCTAATCTCTTCTACCCTTTATAGCAATTCAATATTACCGTATGTTCTGTGAAGTATTGGAAAGTGGAAACTACATTCAACCGTACGAGGGCAGCGTCTTGTTTTAGTCCTTCGGGTAGAGTTCACCAGAATCCGACCAGTATAGATTAAAGAAATAAAGCTTGTATTTCATGTCGTTTTTTGTACGTCCCATATAATTAAAATTACTTTATTTTCATCCCTAAAGTAAGTCAAGCCCATGCCTACATTATGAGGGCATCAGCGGGTGAAAATCTTGGACTAGCTTGTAGACTTGAAGAGAGGTTCACTAGGCTCATAACTCAACATTTTTCCAAGTTCCACCGTAGGTTGGAACCTAGTACACTGTATGTCAAACTGATTAGCTGTCAGGCACTCGCATTCCTCCCTCTTTCTCAACCTATCATACTCTATGTTAAGTTAACGAGCTTACGGCCTCATTCGTCTTAATTCTTAGCCCATTATTATATTTTAGGCTGATTAGAGGTAGCATATGATAGGGGAGGGAGGCTCACAGAATTTTAAACACGGTAAAGGGTTCGGAAAAAAATTTTCAAGTCGGATGTTTGAAAAGTTTCTCAGTCCGAGGTACCCTCATTGACGAGTGGAGGGAGACAGTAAAGTCACCAAACGTGTCAGATATATCAGGTAGCCTCCAAAAGGTTGCTTCCTATTGTGAGGGAGGAAAAACGGAGAAACATTAATCCTTCAGCTTATAATTTCGTGTTTGAGCGTCCACTCCTGTGGGTCCTGTGGGAGCTTTTCTCGCATCACGGCATCTCACTACTTGGCCTTAGGTATTGTCTTCAGCCTGGTCTGTAGGCTCTGCCAGCAGCCGTGTAGAGGGCAGCAAGGAAACCCCAATCTCTGCTATCATTCCAAAATTCTCTAATTTACTGCTCTCGAGTCGCAATCTCCCCAAGTCTAGTACTCGAAAAAGGCTCTTAAATTGATCAACCCCCCCCCTCTCTGTTCTTTTCGTAAGATTTCTTCAAGTGTACCTCCTCTACGTAGCTCTAGGCTTGAAATTTTTCAGTTAGAAATCGTTAGGTGGGGATTTTTCTAAATTTTCTTCCTTCATAATATAAAGCAAGTCCTTCATTCACAGGGATTTGAGCCAAAAATTTCTTCGAGGATCTCACAGGACCACCGGAGAAGTGGGAAGAAAGCGTTTCTCAAAACCAGATGCCAGAGTTGGCGAATTTTGCAAAAATGTGCTTGGTTGGCGAATTCGATTATTAATAAAACTAGAAAAAAGGAATGAAAATTCTTCCCGCCCTCATAATAATAGCTTTCGTGACGGCTTCGAATTCCCGGTTGACGTCATGATCTTTCTTCAAATCCCTCTTCTATAAGTATAATTAGCTTCAAAATTTTTGGCAAGTCCCTAAATTATGTCAAGGTTATTCGGATACAAAAATTTTCCAAGGATGCGGCGAGTTTCTTATCGAAAATCATTACGTTTTGGCCACCGCCAAAACATATGCGCTCTCTGGGTCTTTTCTATCTCTAGCGGTTAAACTTTGGAATCCGCAACCGTCGCAGGTTCACTTCAGAAGAGAGGGAACGTTTCTCATCCCCTTGATATTCGATAACAGACTACGTGTCTATCTGCTTCAAAACGGAATAATGTAGGCAAATAAGAAGAAAAAATTTCTCTGGAGCAAACGTTTTTTTTTGCTGAAAGTGGTTCAAGATGTGCTTCTGAAAAACTTACTAAAAATCCGCGTTTTCTCCATGAAGTTTTTTTTTATGGGGCTCGACCCTCCGGAAAATTAATTTTTCGCCTATATCGTGCGAAATTGAAATTTTATTTAAAAATGTTTTAAACAAAAGTTGTTCCTCTTTGAATTTCCTACCAAATCATGTATTCAATTTTCAGCCTATGCCAATTAGTTCCTTTGCAAAGGCCGTTTAAAAGAGTCCCAAAATCAGTTTCTCTATATATCTCACAAAATTGAAATTTTATTCAAATCAAAGTTGTTCCTCGTTGAATTTTCTGTCAAATGAGCTATTCAGCTTTCAGGATAGAGCAACTAGTCTGCAAAAAAGGGCTTTCGATGTTGAAAAAATGACGGCTTCCTTAACGAAGTTAAACGAGGAACGCAGGCAACCTGTTTTATGATTCGAATGAGATTTGGTATTGAAAATTCAAGGAAGCCTAGATTTGGAGAAAGGTAGTAAAAAGAAGGCCTAGACCAACTATCCTATCATATATAGCTCGAGAGTCGAAATTTTTCCAAGTCCCTCTCCTATCACATATGGCGCGAGAGTCGAATTGTTTTCTACGTCCCCCCTCCTATCATCTATAACTCGAGAGTCGAAATTTTTTCTAAGTCCCTCTCCTATCATATATGGCTCGAGAGTCGAAATTTTTCCAAGTCCCCCCCTCCTATCATCTATAGCTCGAGAGTCGAAATTTTTCTAAGTCCCCCTTCTATCATCTATAGCTCGAGAGTCGAAATTTTTCCAAGTCCCTCTCCTATCACATATGGCGCGAGAGTCGAATTTTTTCCAAGTTCCCCCCCCCCCCCTCCTATCATCTATAGCTCGAGAGTCGAAATTTTTCCAAGTCCCTCTCCTATCACATAGGCGCGAGAGTCGAATGTTCTCTACGTCCCCCCCCCCCCCCCTCCTATCATCTATAGCTCGAGAGTCGAAATTTTTTTCAAGTCCCTCTCCTATCATATATGGCTCGAGAGTCGAAATTTTTTCTAAGTCCCTCTCCTATCATATATGGCTCGAGAGTCGAAATTTTTCCAAGTCCCCCTCCTATCATCTATAGCTCGAGAATCGAAATTTTTCTAAGTTTTTCGCTGGACGGCGCACGGCGGACGGCGCACGGCAGATTTCTCAAATAGCCCCCCATAAAACAGGTTCCCTGTTAATATAAGGATGTGCTATATTTTTCTTATGTTCAGATAGTTTTGGTGCTGATTTATGGAAGTCTTGCATCGTTACAGATTGTAAAGACTATTTTTTTTACCAATTACCGTATAATTTCACAAAGCCTTTATCCCGAAACCCACTGTCCCGAATTTGCCGATTTCCCGAAGCCAAATTCCTGAAAATCCATTTTCCCGAATTGCCAATTTCCCGAACGTTCATTTTCCTGGATTCCAATTTCCCGAACGCCCAAATTCCCAAAACGATTTACCCAAACGTCTGAATTTCCGAAGCCAAGACGTATACAGTTTAACAATGGGCTTTGCCGGGGCATTAATTGACCTAGGCTGAAAATTGAATATGTTATTTGGTAAGAAATTTAACGAGGAACAACTTTTGTTTGAAACATTTTTTAACAAAATTTCAATTAGAAAAGATATAAGCAAAAGACTAAATCTTGGGGCGTTTAAACCCATATTAAAAAAACCTCCTGAAGGCTTAATAGCTCATTTTATGGCAAACTTAACGAGGAACAACTTTTGTTTGAAACATTCTAAAGTAAAATTTCAATTCTGTGAGATGTGTAACTGATTATTTGCAGAGGAACTAATTCGTACAGGCTGAAAATTGAATACGTTATTTGGTAGGAAATTTAACAAGGAACAACTTTTGTTTGAAACATTTTTTAATAAAATTTCAATTTTGCGCTATACAGGCGAAAAATTAATTTTTTGGGGACTCGAACTCCCATAAAAAAAGAAACTCCATGGAGAAAACGCGGACTTTTAGGATGTTTTTCAGAACCACATGCTGAACCATTTTCAACAAAGAAACGTTTGCGCCAGCAAAATAGTTTTTTCCCAATATTGCTCTTACTTGCCTACACTAGAAGCATTCTGTGACCAAGAGAACTGAACGTGACAGCCGTCGTCGGGTTCGGTCGGGTCAGACTAAGTGGGAGAGGGGTCCCGGTCCGGGCGGGTACCGTGTTGTGTGAATGTTCATAGTGCCTGTGTGCGTAAGTGTGTTTCATTTTTAATTTATTTTTCATTTATTTTATATATTATATTAGTTTTATTTTATTAATCGTTTTTTATTTTTTTACCATTTTTTGATACTATTAAGAAGTATTAATATTGTTATGTTAATTTTGCTAGGCGCCAGATGGCTCTTCAGCACTAGCGCCCCTACGAAATAAAAAAAGAAAGAAAGAAAGGAAGAGAGAGAGGGAGAAAGAAAATTGAGTGGGTATAGAAAATGTACAATACTCGCTGTTGGCCGGGAAAATTGTGGCTCTTAAAAGTGCGGTGACCATAAGATTATTTTAGGAGTTTGGAGAAATGTCAGGCTTCAAGCTTCAGATAAGAGAAGAGAGATTTGGAAAAATTTCAACTTGAATTTCAATGAATGATGCTCGTTTCAAATTTCTCCCTTTGAGAAAAACATAATATGAGACTATGGATGTTTCGCTTGATATTTACATATTATCATTTGGTATCTCTCAATAAAATGTAGAACACAAAAAAAAACAAAAATACTTGAGTCGCAAAATTTAATGAATGCAAAAAGGAACGTTTTCGACCGACGTGTCGGTCGAAAACGTTCCTTTTTGCATTCATTAAATTTTGCGACTCAAGTATTTTTGAAATTATCTAGTGTCTCATGTTGATATCCTCACGTATCTTCAAATCTCTATCAACATCTAAATTATAATATGTTGATGACTTGTCATGTCAATTATGTGTTATAAGAATGTTCATACTAAAATTTTGCTCATTTGAGACATGTGCACGTTTGTGAATTCACAACCCTTAACCTTAAGACATCAATATATTCTTTTGATGTCATTAACCTCCAACCTTGATAACATCATCCTCCAACCCTTAATGACGTCATTAACTCTAACCCTGAAACATATACTTTCTCGTGACGTCATTGAACCTTGACGTCTTCACTGCGTCAGATATTTTGGCAAAGAACCCCCTCAAAAAAAACTGTCAAAAACTCGCGATCATTGAGTATTATAAGAGGCTAGGTGGATTTGGAGAAAGGTTTACTACTGTGCTTTATACACAATCAGAAGGAGGACTTGAAAAAATTTTGAAGGAGAAGGGAGCTTGGTAATAGTCCTACTATCGAGCTACATAAATGTGTAGGAGAAATTGAAAGAATGTCGACTTTCGAACAATATACTATATGAGGATGGAGGGGCAAAAAAAGGATCAAATGAACGGCCTGGGAAAAGTTCGATCGCAAAACACAAATTACAGACATCTGTATTAAACGTATAGGTGCAGTGCTGAACAACTTTTCGTTTCCATAGCTCAAAGCTCAAAATTTTCTCCAAGCGCTCTCTCTTTCTGTATACAGTTCAGAGTTCCAATTATATCAAGTCCCCTGAGGATAGAATTTACCTTTAACAAGACCAATAAAAATCTCGTTCTCGGTATGACTCTTGGATTCTATTTTCTCGTTCATAAGAATTTAGGCTGAAAATCCTTCTTAGGCCCCCTGATGATATCAAAGTCCAGACATTTACCTTGAACAAAAATTTTTTCACTCGAGTGTGAGCTCAGGTACTTCTTTCGAGACCTTTATAAAGCTTGTTTGGTGTTACAAGTGGCAATAGTGATAGCAAGACATAATGTGAACGACGGCCCTTGAAATCCTGAAGAATTTTCATTGAGAACTCATGCGTCTGAACCGCGGTGGGTTCATTCAGTATATCCTCCCTCTTCACAAAGAGCAGAACAATCCGGCATAAAGACTTACAGCAAACCACCAACGTTTGAAGAAAAAATGGAGGAAGGCCATGGACCTTTACTCGTCTCCAACCTTGCATTCTGCGTCAAATTTTGAAAAGCTCCCAATAAGCCCAATTCATTCATAAAACGTATCCAGTTAAAAATAGGTATTCTATTTGTTAAAACAACCGCGAAGAGAAAGTTCAATTTCCGCGATGAAGTTTTACTCTCAGAAATGAATTTCAAGCCTTCTTCATCAAAGTTTAAGAGCCGGTCGTCGTAAAATGTTTACATCAACTGTAGCTCGATAGTGCCGTGCAGAAGAGAAAGAAAAATGATTGATTCGAGTTGTTACAGCTACCAAAAGCGTTTTTACGTAATTAATACCGATTATATCGTAGACTAAGCACAAATCGAAAAGGTGTTACCGCGATATCATTTTACCCGCATCGCCGAGCCATTATTTCATTATATATACGCGATAGGGTGCGAGTTACGCGCTTCTTCATTGTGCGCTGAAAAATGAGGAAATATACTTCGTGTGTAGGAACGGTATAGCTTATGGAGTATTGCTGCTGAATGTTATGAACGTAGGTTTATATCTTTCAGAAGTAAGATGCTAGGTTACAGCGCTTCAGTGACTTCCTTTTGTGTACGAAAGGGTTTCTCAAGTATCAACGTATAACATTGGAATATCGATAAGAATATGTATATACTTCCAATGGAAAATTATTCGTGTGACAGAAAATTTAAATCACATTATTCTGGTGACGAAGAATAAGAATTTCTCTCTGCACAGAGGTAGATAAATTTTGCTCTTTGGAATCTCAAGAAGTCTTTTCTAAATTTCGTGTATCTGTGTACCTTCGAAGTTTGCTCACAAAGGTTTCCGAAATAATTATGATTCAGACTCGGACAGAATTTTTAATTAAACTCGTCTTGAACAGTGGAAAATTTTCATTGTGAGCGAGTAATTCATAGAAATGTTTAATATTGAGATTTTGAGTAGTTATGAAAGAATAACCGAAGAAACTTTTAAATAATGAGTTTTCGGAAGAAGAACCTCGAAAATACTTTAAAAGAAGACTCTGGAAAAGACGTTGTAGACCAAGAAATGAAGCCAGAAAAAGAGGGCCTTCTAGACATGAAGAATACGGAGTTGATTTTTTCAAGGAATGTTTGGAACCGTCTCCCTCCATAATCCCATTGAATACACGTTTAGCTTCCCCATTTACTGGGAGGTAAGGCGGGTCTACATTAGATTTCCAACAAATAATTTTCCATGGTCTTTTTCGTTCAAGTTCATATTTCAGCCGCTAGAGCACGTCACACCTACCCGCCTACTGTCACACAAACACGCAATAGGCATCATGATTGGGCTATGCACCATTTTGACGACTGATTCCCAATTTAGGACGTTTTTGGAACAGATTGAGCTTGAGTGCCTTTTTTTCTAGCCTCTCTCCTTTTTATGAAAAAAAAATTGCGTATATTTCCACTGCTATGGATTTCGCAGAAAAATTTATGGAACCAAATTTGTACCATAAAAGCTCCTCTACATTTTTACTTATTATCAAAAACTCATTTGAGAGATTCTTTGAGGCCCAAATCAGAAAGATGTGTTCCAAAATACCTCAAATTTACATTCTTTGTATTTATAGCAAAAACGGTTGCGATGATGGAAGAAAACTCATAGTCATATAAACTTGAAGCGAATTGTACATCTGGAGGGTTCATCTCGACCTCGTCTCTCACCCCTTTACCCCTCAACCACCTCCTCCTCCTTCGATAAAATTTATTCTCATTACATTGAATTGAAGGGCAGTAAAGTGAGTAGATGGCGTACATAATTTTGTGATCCCTATGATCGAAATTTTTATATATCTTGACTCTCCCCCCCCCCCTTCATAAACAGGTTCTTCCTTCGCACCTCTTACCAATTTCACCAGATACTAATTTTAGCCAAAGAAATGCAAGAGCCGAATCTTGTGTAGCCCTAATAATATATATTAGACTACTATAGGGACTTGTAAAAATTTCAACCCCCAGTTTTCATTTTACTAGACCTAATATATAGTCTTCTAGTCTTTTACTAGACTAAGAAGGGGAGGTAAACGAGTGGAGTGAGTGAGCTCCCGAAACCTACTTAGCTGAAAATATTGTATGCTAGACTTATACTAGATTATAATATAGGCCTATAATGAAGGCTCAACTTATTAGAGCAGCTGAGTGTAGGATCAATAATTCAATCACAGAGTAAACAGAAATCGTCTTTGCTACAAATACGGGCATCATCCAAATTTGTAGTTTAGGTTCGCCTGACGCGTTGAGTGCGCGTCAAGCTCTGCAAACACCTGTACACAACGCGAATTGTTGAGTGTTGCAGATTCACCGCTTGGTCAACTGCGTTAGGCGAACCCTAAACTACAAATTTGGATGATGCTCGTGTCTCAAGCTCTCTTTAATGAACTCTGTTTGCTCTGTGATTTCAATACAATCAAGATCAATGTATCGATATAATCGAAATGGATATACATATCAATATAATTGATATCACCGAGATAGATATATCGATATAATCGATATTGATATATTTTCACCTTGTATTTCTTCGCAAACGCTCAAAAACATGGATTCAATGTTTTTCCATGTACGCAAACTTTTATGTCTTTGGATTGAGGGTTGGTCTGAAACTGCGACGCAACGCTTTCTGATGTCATGAATGACCTTGACCTACTTTAGGGACTTGGTTCATTATACTAGGCCTAGGATAGAGTTTAGTAGGCTTGACTTGGAAAAATGTCGACCTTTAGCCTTCATTACATCTAGGCCTAATATCAAGCATAAATTAGGCATATACTGACTAGGCCTAATAATTCTGGGCCTAAAATAGGCTGCTAGAGTAGGTTCAGCCTTAATTTTAAAGAGTGCTCCAAAATGATGTTAACAGGTAAATGGGATTTCGGACTAAATTTGTTCTATCGCAAAAACGCAAAACGTTACATGTAAACTTCAGATGTACGAAACTTATGTCTCATTTTATCTCTAATTTGCGCCAAGTACGAAGTGCCTACGACTTTTCCGAGCCGAGTTATGGACCAAAATGTGCCGAAATTTTGCGGCGAGGGTTCCCAAAGTTGTTAATTATGAGTCAAAAAAATTATGTTCCTGAATGAAAGAATTGCGAATCTTCGAAGTTTCTCTCAATCCTGTGATAAAATTTAGGCCTTTCTCTGAAAAAATTACGAAATAACCCTACGAAGCAATAAAATGGGTGTACAGGCCCAAAGAGGCTCAAAATTTCCCCAAAATGAAAAATCGCGTAATCTTCAAAATTTTTCTCAACTCCGGGATAAAATTTATGCACTGAGTCTGAAAAAATTACTAAAATGACCTTACAAAGCAACAAAATGGGCGTGCGGGCCCAAAAAGGGTCAAAAATTCCCTTCCAAGAAAAATCACTCAAACTTTCTATTTTTTACTCAAGTCTCTAGTGAAATTTAATGCCGTGTCTGAGAGAAATGGTCAAAGATCTGGAGCTCTTTTTCTACCAAGGAAGCTCCAGGGATTGAGATTTTCTCTATGAGGTTCCTAATAAAAGGAGATTCACCTCCTTGAAGAACATCGCGACGTCATCGAACTAAAAAATTCTCCTCTCGAGTCCCCTGTTCAGAAAAAACTCGACCTCTCAAAGTTTTGTACCCGTACCTTATCACTCTATAGAGAAGAAGCAAACTTTATTGCTCTTGTATAGGTAATATAGGGTTTCTTTTATTTCATTTGGTGAAAAGTTCTGATATCCTTTTGATTGATTCTGTTTTCATCTACAGTTTGGAACCTCTTCGAGCGTACGCTGGAATAGACATCGAGTTACAGCTACCAGGAGATTTGACCGTTCACGATATCGACTGGCTAGCTGTTTATTGTATCAGATATTCGCACAATTTCGGCCACGTAAAAATACCAAAATATTTAGACGTGCCTCCAGCTCTCGGCCAAACCAAAATATACGTAAGTAAAAACAATGAGAACGCAGCTCCGCTCGTTAATGGAGGCGTGATATTAGCAACGATATGCGGCTTTTTATCTTTTTATTATTGGATTATAAATGCACAAATGCACGCGATTTATTAGCTTCACAAGTCATTAACACTTTCGAAACTTCTACATCAGTATCCACTATTGTAAAAGTATTTTGTATTTTATAAGCTCTATTAATCTAATATTGATCGTGTTGTACTCGCATGTATATAGTTTATGTGTAGTAAATTGTTATTCGGTGGCCGAATGTTAATTGTTGCGGTGGTTTTAATCTGCGTAGGACCACAGACCGCAGGCCAAACGAAATTTATATCGGTACCAGTATTATCCGAGCAATATTTTTAAGTACTTTTTTTCATAACTTTTAAATTCTTCTTCTTCTTCTTTCTTCCTTTTTTTTTTTTTTTTGTCAATATGTTCGCCAAGTGATCTTTTATTTCAAATATATCATATTTTAAGATGTACTCGTGTGTGGAAATTATTATATCAGTGATTTGTTTTACAATACCTTTTTTTGGGTTGGTAATTTTCAAATTATTTTTACACGCTGTCTCGGGAATAGCCGTTTTGGTGGTACACTCCGGTAAGTACAATCTTTAATTATTTATCATTTTTCTTTGGCATGATTTGAAGATGATCGCACTAAAAGCACGTAGAAATTTTGAAATTAAGAATGTGTTCATTTTACATGATTAGTAGAGCATGGCTTAATCTTAAATAGTGTCTGTTTCTTTTTTTTGCTAATTTTTATCAAATTGATAGAAAGCGTGGGTTACGTTAGGTAATGGAGGCTAGCAGGGAATCTGTTTTATGGAAGGATTTTTTGTTTTCAACAGATAATTGATAGGGATCGATTTTCCAAGTCTTTCTCTGGATAAATATATAGATCGAAGTTGGAAATTATTCAGAAACCTTTTCCTTTTAATCTATACAGAATTAAAAGACAGAGTAAATTACTCAAAAAGAGTAATATTGCCAAGTACAATAATTCAAATTATATATTTTATAATATTTGATAAAAGAAATTTTGTTCCTGCAAGGATCTAGACTAAGAACAAAAACAGAAATACTTTGGCTTTGCCCGCACTGCTTAAAAAAAAATACTTTATTTGCCAACGTTTCGGTTACTTTGGTTTAAGGAGTGCGGGCAAAGCCAAGGTGTTTCTGTTCTTGTTCTTGATTTTATTATCAATTTTAATGATAAATGTGATAAATATTATACCTGTAAAATATTCGATTTCCCATAATTTTATAAAATTTTTAAATTGGAAATTGAATGTATTTACTTATATTGATGAAATAATTTCTAATTTATCTAGTTAAAATAGTAACATTGATTTGTCAAATTATAAATTTATTTCAATATACATATAATAATCCCATGAATTTAATTTAAATATATATAATAAAAATATTTTTTAAACACGTACACGAAAAGTATGACATTATGCAATTGATTTGCGTGGTAAAAGTGCGACTTCTTTGGTGAAAGCATAAACAGTTGAACAATCGTCTCTGACAGTGAAATAATGATTCATTATTTAACTGAGTGAAATAATAATTCCCAAAAAACACCATTTTCGGCAACATAGTGTCATACTTCCGTGTACTTGTATAAAAAAATAGCATATAGCACACGTATGAGATGTGTGCGATATGACTCGTCTGTTCGCTTTACTCGCCGTTCCGCGGCTCGTTTCGCGAATCATCAGACTCGTCAATAATCGCGCACTTCTCACACTAGTACTATAATATACTAATAGTAATATATCTTAAAGATTGAAGTTTTTTCATGTTTTTTGCCGGATAGCAAACGGCAAATTTCTCCAAAAAAAAAAAAAAAAAATATATATATACAAAAGATGAAAGTAGCCTAGGCAGACAGAGTAATTTCCAAGGATTTATATGAAAAGTAAGGTTCTTAACAGGAAACCTGTTGTATGGTTTTTCTTTGAAAATTTGCCGTCTGCTGTCCAACATCCAGCCAAAATGGACTTGAAAAGATTTTGCTTCTTTATATGTATAGTTAATTTATTAATTTATTCTATTTATTTATATTATTTATTTATTTTATTTATCAATGAGGACCTTTCTGTCAAAAAGGCGTCTGCTCAATGTATTTCTTATGGGACGGACGCCCTTTTGACAGAAAGATCTTCAATTTATTTACTTATTTATTCATTTAGTTTCTCTCTTTTTTGGGACTCGTGCTCCTGCTGAAAGGCAAGAGTCCCCATGCAATTGCAAAAAAAAAATTAGATGCCCTTGCAAGTCCCAAGATGAAGTTTTTCTTAGTCCCCCTCCTATCATAATACTGTACAGCTCAACAGTGGAAACTTTTTCAAGTCCCCTGCCCTCTGTAATGTCATTCAACCTTGTGACATCATTAACCTTGAGCCACTTGTGTCCGCGCTTGCGGACAAAAATGTCCTAAAAGTACCCCAACAAAAGGGGGTGCGGGTACTCTGCTAAAAAATTCTCACTGGAAAAATGTATTGTGACGTCACTCAAGATAGAAAAATTTTGCTTCTTTATTTAATTAATAAATTTATTAATTTATTTATTCATTTATTTAGTTTCTCTCTTTTTTGGGACTCTCACTTTTATCGCAAGGCAAGAGTCCCTATGCAACTGCAAAAAAAAATTCTCACTAGAAAAATGTATTTTGACGTCAGTTAACATAGAAAAATTTTGCTTCTTTATTTAATCAATTAATTAATTTATTTATTCTATTCATTTATTCCATTTATTTATTTATTTATTTTATTTATCAATTGAGTACCATTCTGTCAAAAGGGCATCCGCTCAATGTATTTCTTATGGGACGGTCGCCCTTTTGACAGAAAGATCTTCAATTTATTTACTTATTTATTTATTTAGTTTCTCTCTTTTTTGGGACTCTTGCGCTTGCTGCAAGGCAAAAAAAGAAGGAATAATGAAATTTTTACTGGAAAAATGTGTTGTGACGTCACTCAAGATAGAAAAATTTTTCTTCTTTATTTAATTAATTGATTTATTAATTTCTCTCCTTTTTGGGACTTTTGCCTGTGGCAAGGCAGAAGTCCCTGTGCAAGAGCCCCGCCCCACCCCCCCCACCCCCAAAAAAAAGTGTTGTGGCGTCACTCAAAATAGAAAAATTTTTCTTCTTTATTTAATTAATTGATTTATTAATTTCTCTCCTTTTTGGGACTTTTGCCTGTGGCAAGGCAGAAGTCCCTGTGCAATAGCCCCCCCCCACCCACCCCCCACCCCCAAAAAAGTGTTGTGGCGTCACTCAAAATAGAAAAATTTTTCTTCTTTATTTAATTAATTGATTTAATTAGTTTCTCGCTTTTGTGGGACTTTTGCCTGTGGCAAGGCAAAAGTCCCCGTGCAATTGCCCCCCCCCCCCCCAAAAAAAAAGTGTTGTGACGTCACTCAAGATATAAATTCTCTGTCTCTTGAGATTTTATATTTGCCTGACAAATTAATATTTTTTGTGATTCAGCTGTTTCTTGAATTTTTATTTTTTCCTGGCAAATTATATTTCTTTACAGTCTTTGGCAACATAAAAAGTTTTGAATTCTTGTCACAATAATTATATGATAGAAGGAAATTTTGGAAGATTGGTGTTTTCTCAATTCAGTTCCACACTACCCTAGAAATTGAATTGATGATGCGTTTTTTTTTTTTTTTTTTATAATGGTTTCCCCAAATAGGCCTATAAACCTCATTACTAAAACAAATTCAATCATAGAACAGGTTCCTTGCATTCCTTGTTTAACATTGTTAAGGAAGCCTCAATTGTTGGTCATTAAATCAATATAATATATTGAAAGTTCAAATTAGTATTTTGAGGAGAGAGAGGGATAGAAAGATAGGTCTTAAATTGTTGAAACAAAACTCTGAATTTTAAATAATTACTCCCTAGCACATGAACAAGAACATTTAAAATTAGAATATTATTCCAGTTGATGTTCTGGGATGATGAGATTTCCTATGTTACCTACTTTTATGAAAATCTTTTACTTTCATAAAATCTAAGTAAACATCAAATTTAAATTATGCTCCCATTAGTAAAATTCATCAATTTATATTATTCAAGTAAACGTAAGAACTTGAAAACTAGACCTTTTTTGGATAATACAGAGATCTATTTGTAACATACCCCCATCTGATTATGACTGATCGATCCGTTTGCAAAAATATCGAAGTTCCTATAAAGTAACAATAGATAGAATGATATTTAACAGCATTTTTAAAATTTTCAAATTTATCCACTAACAGACAACCAGTCCATCAGCTGGCCCTGAAAAGAGGAAAGATTTCAGCAACTGTCGTGAAATGTTGTCGGAAAGATTACAAGTTCAATGGGAACGGGACGGTGATAAAGTACGTATCGAAGTATCTGCAGCAATAAGGATCGATCAATTCATCGCTTTCGGCATAAGCGGCGACGATCGAAGGTAAGAATTTTTTCAACATTTTTATTATGTTAAAAAAAAAAGAAATTATGATTGGTTCGACGGGAGTACATGTAACAAAGAATAGGAATAGGTAACATAGCGAGTTTCCTTGAGTACATTGAAAAATATTACATTTTCAACCTACGTGCACATACGTGATGAGTTTCCTTATTTTAATCTGATCTTCGTGATGGCTCGTAACGGCTATAGAATGAAAATTATCGATTTCGTATTTCGTCCTATAAATAAGCAACCGTACTCGTATTCGCAATTTCCAATTAGAGGTTGTATGTTCGAAATATAGTAGGGAATTAATGCCCAAGACCAGAAGATACGAAAATAAGAAAAATGAATCATTTTCAAGACCTTCGATTATTTCATTACTTCAGATTCCTTAAGACTTCGTCTTTGTATTTTGAATCCACCAAATAAATAGGCCTACCATTTCATTTCATGTTTTTCTTTTTTTTTTTCTTCAACGGAAGGACCTAATCAAGAAAAAAAAATAAGCCGCAGTTGATAAGGTTCAAAGTTTGACCTATGTAGACGAACAGAAGTCATTGCACTCGAACTTGTTTTCACCACATTTTTTTCAATTGAGATGAAACCTCTTACAAGAACTGATGTAAGGCATCATTAAAAATCAAGAAGGGTTTAACGTACGGATAATTGAATAAATTGTAAGATGAAAATCATAGGGATTTGTTTTCATTACCGTACATTATGTAAACTTTTCAAGAAATAAAGTATGGTACGTAGTTAGGCTAAAGCGTATTTCCGACAAAGAGTTCGTATTGATGAAATAAATGTATTTTTGAGAAACTTAAAAAAAAGAGACTGGAATCATTCTTACTAATACTACAAATAAACGAACAAATTGCTCATGACAAGCTAGTACTAGTGTATCAATCCTACTTTAAATGGCAGCAATACTAGGCAGGTGTAGATGGCAAATAATTCGACAGAATATAATATGGAGGTTGAGCAATAAAGAGGAATACTCCGACGTGGAGTAAAAAAATGCAAACCGCAGAAAAAATGAAAATACGACGAGCGCTTTCGGTTAAACAACCATCTTCGAGCCTGAAATGAAAGCAACTGACGAACAAAAGAGAAGAACGAGGTATTAAGATCGTCCAAACGAGAAATCACGGTGTGAGTCATAAACAAGTTCGATCAGGCCAATTCCGGAATATACGAATTAAGAACAGTGATACCGTCAGTGTTGAGATGACGAATTATCTCTATATTCTCGAGGGCGATACGCTTACGGTAGGAATTCTCCTTATGGAGGAGCTTTTCGGATCCCTCACGGAAGCTGTGGCCACTGTTTATTAAGTGATCGGCGAAAGCTGACTCCCCCAAGTGTCCCTTCTTCCAAGACTTCAGGTGCTCAGCTACTCGAACTTTCATTTGGCGGCTGGTCTCACCAATATAAAAGCCTCCACAATCCTCACACTCCAACTTATACACACCACTCCTCTCATCAACAGGTATGGGGTCCTTCAGTCTCACAAACAACCTCTTGACTGTGGTAGGGTTGTAAAACGCGGGTCTGAAGCCAAACGGGCGAAGGGCCCGACCCAATTGCTGGGAGAACTTCCCCAAGAAAGGGAGACTGATCCAACGCAAACGGCGATCACGGATCGTGTCTCGGGGGAGGGAGGTGGTGGAATCCAGGAGGCCCCTCGTAACTTTCCTCCGAACCATCACGTCAACATCAACATTGACCCCATTCACTCTGGCCAGGTGTTTTATTGTGATTAACTCTTTCTTGAAGGCAGACTGACTCAAAGGAATACGAGTCAGTCTGTGAACTAGGCTATGAAAAGCAGCCATCTTGTGAGCAACAGGACCGAACGAACCACCGTGGACTAAAACATCGGTCGTAGTATCTTTCCTGTAAATTCCAAACTTATGGATACCGTCTATTATAGAGATCGATAAATCCAAAAAGTTAATGGAAAATACCCCTACTTCCAACGTAAATTTGATGGAAGGGTACCAGGAATTGAGATACCTCAGAAACTCACCAAGGAGATCTGGGTGACCAGTCCAGGTACATAGAACGTCATCAACGTACCTGTGCCAATAATGAATATGATTAAGTAACACCTGGTCCGAGGAAAAGAGGTCAAGTTCAAACTTAGACATGAAGATTTCGGATATGAGAGAGCCTAGTGGTGATCCAATGGGGATCCCTACCTCGTCAGGGAACTCGAAAAATTTCCCTTCAAATTTACAATAGTTAGGGGACCAGCAAGTATTAAGAAGATCGAAGAATTCGTGAAGCTCATTATGAGGAATGTTGGCTTTGACGAGTAGCTCACCCATACGCTGGATAGTAGCAGCCTTAGGAATATTCGGGAACAAACCAACAACATCAAACGAGCAGATGGTCGTTCCCGGGGGAAGGCTTACATCCTTGAGGACGTCAGTTAAAGAGGCCGAATTCAAGACCGAATGAGGGGATTCAAAATCGATACGATTTTTGAACCAACGGTCAAGGAATTTAGCAAGGAGGTAGGTAGGAGAGGAGACGAAAGAAACAACGGGTCGCATCGGGGTATTGTTCTTATGCACTTTAGGCAGCCCGTACAAGAGGGGGGGGCTGCCTAAAGTGCATAAGAACAATACCCCGATGCGACCCGTTGTTTCTTTCGTCTCCTCTCCTACCTACCTCCTTGCTAAATTCCTTGACCGTTGGTTCAAAAATCGTATCGATTTTGAATCCCCTCATTCGGTCTTGAATTCGGCCTCTTTAACTGACGTCCTCAAGGATGTAAGCCTTCCCCCGGGAACGACCATCTGCTCGTTTGATGTTGTTGGTTTGTTCCCGAATATTCCTAAGGCTGCTACTATCCAGCGTATGGGTGAGCTACTCGTCAAAGCCAACATTCCTCATAATGAGCTTCACGAATTCTTCGATCTTCTTAATACTTGCTGGTCCCCTAACTATTGTAAATTTGAAGGGAAATTTTTCGAGTTCCCTGACGAGGTAGGGATCCCCATTGGATCACCACTAGGCTCTCTCATATCCGAAATCTTCATGTCTAAGTTTGAACTTGACCTCTTTTCCTCGGACCAGGTGTTACTTAATCATATTCATTATTGGCACAGGTACGTTGATGACGTTCTATGTACCTGGACTGGTCACCCAGATCTCCTTGGTGAGTTTCTGAGGTATCTCAATTCCTGGTACCCTTCCATCAAATTTACGTTGGAAGTAGGGGTATTTTCCATTAACTTTTTGGATTTATCGATCTCTATAATAGACGGTATCCATAAGTTTGGAATTTACAGGAAAGATACTACGACCGATGTTTTAGTCCACGGTGGTTCGTTCGGTCCTGTTGCTCACAAGATGGCTGCTTTTCATAGCCTAGTTCACAGACTGACTCGTATTCCTTTGAGTCAGTCTGCCTTCAAGAAAGAGTTAATCACAATAAAACACCTGGCCAGAGTGAATGGGGTCAATGTTGATGTTGACGTGATGGTTCGGAGGAAAGTTACGAGGGGCCTCCTGGATTCCACCACCTCCCTCCCCCGAGACACGATCCGTGATCGCCGTTTGCGTTGGATCAGTCTCCCTTTCTTGGGGAAGTTCTCCCAGCAATTGGGTCGGGCCCTTCGCCCGTTTGGCTTCAGACCCGCGTTTTACAACCCTACCACAGTCAAGAGGTTGTTTGTGAGACTGAAGGACCCCATACCTGTTGATGAGAGGAGTGGTGTGTATAAGTTGGAGTGTGAGGATTGTGGAGGCTTTTATATTGGTGAGACCAGCCGCCAAATGAAAGTTCGAGTAGCTGAGCACCTGAAGTCTTGGAAGAAGGGACACTTGGGGGAGTCAGCTTTCGCCGATCACTTAATAAACAGTGGCCACAGCTTCCGTGAGGGATCCGAAAAGCTCCTCCATAAGGAGAATTCCTACCGTAAGCGTATCGCCCTCGAGAATATAGAGATAATTCGTCATCTCAACACTGACGGTATCACTGTTCTTAATTCGTATATTCCGGAAGATGGCCTGATCGAACTTGTTTATGACTCACACCGTGATTTCTCGTTTGGACGATCTTAATACCTCGTTCTTCTCTTTTGTTCGTCAGTTGCTTTCATTTCAGGCTCGAAGATGGTTGTTTAACCGAAAGCGCTCGTCGTATTTTCATTTTTTCTGCGGTTTGCATTTTTTTACTCCACGTCGGAGTATTCCTCTTTATTGTTTAGTATGGATAGCCGTAACTTAAAGGAACGGATTCGTGTAATGGAGGTTGAGTTTTTCAAACGAAAAGTGTGAGATTTCACCATTGATGGAGAAGGCGTAGCCAGTTTTAGGGGCCGATTTCGAACCATCTGTAAAGCACAGGTTGCTGGCGAGGTCGAGGCGAATGAGAGGTGATGAGGATGTCCATGGAGGGGTGGATGAGAAGATGGGGAGAAGGGGCTGAAATTCGAGATGGTGGTCAAGATGAGATTCTAATGAGAGGAGAGAGGGCTGTAGACGTGAAAAAATTGGCTGTAATCGATAATGAGTGGAATCCTATAGAGGGGGAGTGCATAGGCTGAGCATGGGGCTAGACCGTAAGGCACAGACATAACTTGCTTTTACGAAATAGAGTTCACGTTACATATCGAAGAAAACGATTATATTTGCAACGACTTGCCACGCTATTAAATGAATGGCTTCACTTTTACTGTATCGGGCTCGAAATTCGTGAACGTTTTGCCGTACAAAATGAGAATAAAAAGGTTGAATTATTTTTCAGGCCCGCGATGACCGGTAGCGACGTTGTGGTGGTGTATTATGACGAGAGAAACGGAAGATTTCACGCCGATGATTACTACATATCGTCGACGAGTCCGTGCGATGGCTATACCGGCGTATGTAAAGACGAAATTATCAACGGACGAAATGACGTGAAACTAATACACGGTGAACGACGACACGGAATCACGACGGTAATTTACGAGCGGCCAATGCAAACGAATGAACTGATCAACGATAAGCCGATAGAATTAAACACAAAAACAAATGTTATTGCGGCTCTCGGCCAGCTCGGTGCGCGCAATGAGCCAACTACGCACGCAACGACTGATAAAAGCACAGGTAAGCTTTTTTTTTCATTTATTAAAAGCGGACTTTTCACGATTTCTCGGGCTTTCTTGTAAATGACCTCTTAGTTCGTCGCATCAGTCGCGGGTTGTAGATTTTGGTGTGATTACACGACTCTAATATAGTGTCCAGGTCGAAGGTGAATGAGGATTACAATCGCGAGAAAGCGATAAAGACGATACGAAACATCTAATTTGAAAACGATAATCGTATTGTATATGAGTGTAGATTTCATCTGAACTCAGTATGCGCTATTCGATGACCAGAGGCGTCCAGGTCACTGTAGAAAGCGTATGTATTGTACGAGAGCATAATAAATGCGTATTTATGTACTTACCTATAAGTCCAACACTCGCGCGATTATGACGTAATGTAAGCACTGAAAATTTTTTTGTTCTCTCCAAGTTGCGGCGTATCGATTTTTGAAGGACCGAAAATAATGCAAAACCTAACGTCATCGGAATACTTAACATAATTTTCTTATTCAAATGTTGACGATAGGAATGTAAAATGAGAGAAATTGTTCGAAAGTTTTTACCAACATTACGTATAATATGGATCACGTAAGAGAACTGCTCGGAATTCTCGCAGACTTATATCACGTACATTTAAAAAACATTATGTAGGTACCGTATAAGTATAATGAGCAAATTACCCGGCTAGTTATTGAAAAATTTCCGAAAGTTTGAAGATGCGGAGAAGCGGGCAAGCGTAGTCGGTAAGCCCCGGAAACGCTTGCTACTCCTAGTAAAAACTTTGTTTTCTTAATTAGTGTTGTAAAGATTTTCAGATGGTAAAAGAAAATTTTAATGTTGACGGCACAGTTATCGTTCCTTACGTCTGTACCAGGAAATGAACTGACACTGTGAAATCGAGTGCTTTTATCTGAAAGATTCAGGCCGTGTTATTCCAAAGTATGTGACCCGCGTCGCAGATCTTGAGCAAGGCTCAACCTACAAATTTAGCGTTGTTAAATACGAAATGAGAAATAAACTCAGTTGAAACAAAACTTTGTGTGTTCTCCTTTCGCGGGGTCTCTTTCATGAACACCGATGATTGAGGCGAAAAGGGAATCTGTTTTATTTTTCGATTTCAATAATCTATTCGGATCGATTATTTGTTCAGAATTTCTCGCCAAGGTCTTCCTCCACTATCCCCGTCTCTTTTTGTAGAGCTCAAAGATCATTACTGTTAATTCCCCAAACGCGCTCCCTCAAACTGCAATTCCTTAAATATACGATCTCGAATATCAAAATATTCGGTCGAATATAATGCTTGATTTTTCAAAGCCCAAAAAGAGGTCAACTTCCCAATTCACTCTCTGCCTGAAATCCCCCCACCGCCAGAACTGCAAACCTCAATGTACGCATATAGCTGAAAAGTTGGAATTTATTCGAGTCCCCTGATTCATGCGGCTTCCCCTTTCAACCTCATCTGTATGTATATCTTGAAAATTGAAATTCTTCTAAGTCCGCAAAATATGATCAAAATTGTGTGTTACAAATTACATGTAGAAATATTTATGAAATCCAGATAGGAGGCATTAAAACATGTAACGAAGAAAGTTTTTTTCACAAAATAGAAGGTCAAAAAGTTAGAATAAAAATGAAAAATCGAAATTAAATGGAATACAATTTTAAAGTGGATAAATTCTTTATACATTGCATCATCAGCATTGAATCCATTAGAAATCGGTTGATAAGTTTAGATAAATCCGCAAGAAAGAACTGGTTGGAGTATGACGTATATCATCGAGGGTCGTAGAGTAGAAATCGGAATAATGATATCGTTAAAAGCGATAGGAAATTGCTTTTAACGATTCACCGTTTACAACGATCAAATTAGCGAGTCCCGGGTGTTACGAATATAATTCTTATCGCTTTAAACGATATATTGGATTTAACGATTGAAATTTCGATCCCCGTGGATATCGTTATATCCGATTTCTACTCATCATTTTCAATGGCTCGAAGTATTTTGTATTGTTTGAGACTATTTAGATTTTGATTCTTAGGTTGCTGATGTACGAGTTTAGATTTGATGTGATCAAAGTGGGGGTTGTTAGGTGAGCATTGTGGAGCCATTGCAGACAAAGTGAACGGGAAGGGGCATTTTTCCATGCCATGAATTATTAAAGTCTCTTCTGTGTTCTGTGAGGCGAGATTTAAGTAAACAACCAGTTTGTCCATAGTATTCAGTGTTGAAGTCCTTACAAGTGAAGCAAAAAGTCCCTGAGTGGTCTTCAGCGTGGATCTTGAGGGAAAGAGGAAGGTCCCAGAAACGGAAGATGGATCCATTTTGGTCTACGGCAGGAGAGGGATATGGGGGCCGTGCTGAGGCCAACGATAGAATTCCTTTTAGTGAGCAGCGACACCATAGTTTCTGAACGTTGATTTGAAGGCGGTTGAGGAGTCAATAATTTCATGTTGATTGCCTCTGGAGAGGTAGTTGTTCCAGTCGGCTGAAAACTGATTGCAAAAGAGCCCTTTTTGTGTTTGCGAGGGTGGAAAGACGTATTGTAGATGGTAGATGGAGAGGCCAGTATGGGTCGGTTTTGGGTAGGTTTCGAACGCAGGTACTAAAGTATTACTGTGTTTGGTCAGTTGTTAATTTTCTGTGACCAACATCCACAGTGAAGGTTATATTCGAATCTTTGACTATACAGGGTGAGGCCAAAAGATGTTACCAGTTAAATGGGAGTTTGCGTTAAATCTGTCGTAGCGCAAAAACGCGAAACGTTAGATGTATACTTCAAATCTACGAAATTCGCATCTCAATTTTATCTTTAATTTGCGCCAAATACGAAGTTTCTACGTCTTCTCTGAGCCGAGTTATGGACCAAAATGTGCCGAAATTTTGCTGCAGGGGTTCCCAAAGTGTTTAATTATCAAAAGAAAACATGATTCTGTTTTAAAAAATTGCTCGATTTTTGAAATTCTGTACAATACTGAAGTAAAACTTCGCGCTGAGTCTGAAAAAACAACCCAAATCACCCCACGAAGCTTCAAAATGGATGTACGGCCCCAAAGAGGGTCAAAATTCCCCCAAATAAAAAAATTGCCTAGAATTCTGAAATAAAATTTCATTCTGAGTCCGAAAAAATCAACCAAATCACCGGATGACGATCTTCCCTGAAAATTCACTCTTTCGACTGACACAATAAGAATGATCACACTCTTGCCCGCTTTCATCGATAGAGGCACTCCGGCTAATTTTTCATTGCGAGTTCACAACGGAAGACAAGCTTCTTGGTTCCATGCTTTCCCTCATCGTCTGAAACAACAAGTCTTCCACCAGCTTCAATCATACTCAGGGCCTTAGTCGAACTAAGCTCAATTTCGCAAGAGAATCGAATAAAATATGAAAATTTGAACGATCTTTCAACTTGTGAATATGTGGAATCTCTTGGGACCCTTTCTGTGAATTTGGAGCTTTGCTAGATAATTTTCGGGTTATTTTTCCGGACTCAGTGTGAAATTTCACTAGTAAATTGTACAAAACTTTGGAGCAATTTTTTTGTTTGGGGAAATTTTGACCCTCTTTGGGGCCGTACATCCATTTTCAGGCTTCGTAAGGTGATTTGGGTCATTTTTTCGGACTCAACACGAAATGTTACTTCAGAATTCTACTAAATTTTTGAAGATCACGCAATTTTTTTATTTGGGGGAATTTTGACCCTCTTTGGGCCCGTATATCCATTTTGAAGCGTCGTAGGGTGATTTGGGTAATTTTTCCGAACTCAGCCCAAAATTTTACTGAAGAATTGAATAAAATTAGCGATTATCCAACTTTGGGACATTTTGACCCTTTTCGGCCTCATTAACCCATTTTTGTGCATCGCAGTATTCTGTGACTATTTTTTTTCGTTTTCCCCGTAAAATTTCACTTCAGGAACAGTAATTTATTGATCGGAATGTTCGAAATTCAGCTCAATACTGTAAATATACTGTAAATTAATTAATTTTCAAGCCCTATTTTGGGAACTCTGGCAAATCGTTGAATTTTCGGCACATTTTGGTCCATAACTCGGCTCAGAGAAGACATAAAAACTTCGTATTTGGCGCAAATTGAAGATAAAATTGAGATGCGAATTTTGTAGGTTTGAAGTATCCATCTAACATTTCGCGTTTTTGCGCTACGACAGATTTAACGCAAACTCCCATTTAACTGGTAACATTTTTTGGCCTCACCCTGTATACCTCTTATGGACTGAGCGAAGACGACGTTTACCTGTGGAAAGATATGATATAGAATCCAACAGTATTACTACTAGGCCCAGCAGTATAGTGGAGATTGTTAAGTTAGTCGAATATTAATTTGCTCAACATGTTTGGTAGACGAGAAGAAACAAATTTCGGAATTGAAAAATTGTCTTTAAAAGCCATTAGAATCAGAAAATGGTTTCACCATGCAAGTTAGTCTCAAAACAGTCTCACTGAAAAGGGGCACTCACAAAAATGTATTTTTTCCAAAATAGAGAGAAAAAAGCTTCCAAATTTTGCTGATGGTCGACGACTTCATCATTTAATTTTATCGTTGATATTTTTTGTATCCAATAATGATAAGAATTCACCCGTGAATGGAAGAATTTTCAAGTCAATCCTCATCATTCTAATCTTTCATCTTTGATTCTAATTTGACCCTGTTGACTATCGTTTCTGCGTCCACGGTTGTCTTCGTTTTCAGGAGGTTCGATCTTTATACGTTTTTCCAAACTTTTATTCCTCTTCATACTTCGTGAATTTTTCAATAAACTATCCAAGCCCAGGGAAAACGGGGCTCTTTTAGCCGTCCGTAAGATTGGCGAGCCTTCGTCCTCTAAGACGCTGATATTTTTACTGATATTTTCTATGAACCATTTTCCATTTTCGTCAGAGTCATCGAGAACATAAACGAAAGCATAGTGAGACGTATAAGCTCGGCTTACGTAGTAAGTGGTTGAAACATTATCGGCGACTGGCTGTGCTAAACAAGGCATCATCCATTCTTCGTATTCGCCGTTTATTGTCTCCGCCTTTGTTGTGTCCATTCTGAACGAAACTCTAATTTTATCGCATTTGTTTTCGAAGCGTCGATGATCCGGCCAGTACTTGATTTTGCCGTCGAAGTAAGACGAACTCAATACGGAAGCGCATATTCGAAGTTTATTTGATTCGCTTAGTTTGCATAAAGGGTCGTCTGAAGACTGCTTCGCTAGGAAAAAAAAAAAAAAAACGTATATAAAAGCCATAATCAGAAAATATTTCAAAATCAGAGTACCAGAACTTCACCTACGTTATGAAATTTTCGCATTTCCAAATATAGATCTTCGACAGCGTACTCAGGACTTGAGATAGCTATAGCAGGTTCTTCAGCGATTGCTACAAGTCGACAAAGATTGTGCATAGTTAGACACATAAAACGAGCGTACATTCTTGCTTCAGTTGGAGAGTTGTTTAAAACTTTATTCATGTCGTATGTATCGGAAACGAAGTACAATTTAAGCTTTTTCGATTCGTCTCGTTTTCTCGTAACACACGGAAATACGTATTCCCATAGTCTCTCGTGAAAATCCAAACTAAAAAATACTTTTTCAATAGGATATATGTAGACCATGCGAGAATCCCGACTTTTCCGGTACGAGTCTATCAATTTTTGCAGGTATATATTCCAAAAACCGTACTTTTTCTGCTTTTGTAGATCAGCTTTTAGCTCATCGTATATGGTGTCGTGATCGACTGGATCTTCTTCCATGATGTCAAAATAACCACTTCCGATTATGCTCCTGCAGATTTGTCGTTTATTGACAACACTGGTCATCAGATCCGGTGAAGTAGCCCTATGTGGATCTTAAATGGAGAACGAAAGTATTTTTTATTAATAGGGAACCTAATTTATCGGGAGGGGGTCGCTTTGCCGTCCGGCTTGAAAATTTTCAAAGTCCCCCTCCTATCATATATGTGTAAGAATCGAACTTCGTCTTTCTCGGCAACAGGTCTCTATTGATCCGAAGACCTTCGTCTTTCCTGCTACCGAGTCTCTATTGAACGATATCTCAATTACACGTACAAAACGTGAATTAACTGACACTCGCTATCTCTATTCTAATCTCTTATAACAACTACGACTACCTATTCTGTCTGCGAGTGCCAGCGTGCAAGAATATGCAGCAGCATATTCTTACATATGTATAGCTCGGTGGTCGGTGTATGGAGCCTGAAAAATAGTCCCTTCACATAACTAGATATGCAATGCTTCATACACAAATTAACTTGGCCCCTTCAACGAGCCAGTTATGCAACGCTTCAAACACCGTAAGACTCAGAACGCCCTTCTATGGTATTTTAAGTACCCCTCCTGTCATACATAGCTCGGAGGTCGGAATTTTTCCAAGTCCGCCTCCTGTTATATAATGTCCGGGCCTGTGACGTCGTAGATCTGGTACGTCAACATTTTTTAGATTCCACGTGCTCCATAAAACAGGTTCCTTGTCACCCCTCGTTTGACTCCGTTGAAGAACCTATGAGTTTTTCACATTTAAATGTTTTCTTCCCTCTTCTTTTTCATCTTGGATGCCTTGCTTAATAGCCTATTTGTGCAGCTTGAGGCTCATTAAAATCGGCGAAGCTAATTACGATAAATGTTCATGAGAGTTGTGGCTCCTCTCTCTAGGCGACCTGTTGGAATATCCGCTACTCGTGGTCCTTCCGGGAAATTGTGTGAGGGCTCTGACCTGAAAAAAAGACTTTATGAATATATTCGTGGAGGAGGAAACGCGGAAATATCGACTATTGAGCTAGATACATATATGATGGAGGAGAATGTTCGAATTTTTTCCGACCATCCAGCTAGAAGCAAGCCCGATAGACCATATCGATTCAAAATTGACGGTGATTTGACTTTAAATCAACCACAACCCACTCGCTAATTTGATAAAATGTTGATCTAAATTGACGTCGTTTTCGAGTTGCTTTAGCTCCGCCTATGGTGTCGATCGAAAATTGATTTCTACCATAGACTCATTGTCGACGTCAAAATTCAGTCGATTCCCGGTACTACAAATTAATGTTGCACTGAAAATTGACTTGGTTTCCGGTGGATTAGGCCTAGACTTGTTTTAGACGTTGAATTGGCGTCGACATACAATGCAAAATCTGGTAAGGTTTCAGAATCAAGGTCAAAAATGTGTCGACTTCCCGTATTAGATTTCAATACCGACTAAAAAACGACGTCATAAAGTCATACGAATTCTAGAAATAGGTATTAAAAGCCCTGAAAAGTACTGAAATTTTTGAAAAAATCACTCAAGGTGGTACTTTCAGAAATCAATGTTATAAAAAATTTAATCGAAATTTTCATTATCAAAGTAGGCAAACTAAAAAATCAAGCAAAAGGTCCTAAAATGTGCTTCATTTTTAATAAGGAACCTGTTTTATGAGAGAGGGTGATAATTTGAAGAGAAATGACGGGCGCCGGCCGCCGTCTGGTAACCGGTAAAGTGTGAGACTTGGAAAATTTTGACATCTGAGCTATGATAGGAGGGGAGGAGAGGAACCTAGAAAACTCGCGGGTTCTTTGACGGAGTTGAACGAGGGGTGGCAGGGAATCTGTTTCATGGGGCACGTAAGATATACCAGATCTATGATGTCTTCAAATTGTGACGTCACAGATCATAAGAGGGGGGACTTGGATTACCTATAGAAGGATGTTCTGAGTACTATCGTGTTTGGAGCTTTGCATATATGTCTCATTGAAGGGGTTAAAGTCGAATGGTGTATGAAGCATAGCATATCTAGTTATTCAAAAAGGCTATCATTCAGACTATATACACCGACCACCGAGCTATGTATCATAGGAGAGGATCTTGGAAAAGTTTTGAGCTCCGAGCTTTTCCGTTCGGGTCCGTCCGGCTTGACGGCGGACGTTTAATACCTAAAACCCTCGATAAAACAGATCCCCTGTTGAAAACCACGACTTTCTTATCGATGTTAAACGAGGAACGCAGGGAAGCTGTTATATGGGTTGAATTATATGACCCACATTAGGATACCCTCTTCGAGTAACTAGCTAGGGTACGCAATATTTTGTACACTAATTAACTTAACCCCGTCAATGAGCCACGTATGCAATGCTTCAAACACCGTAAGTCCCGCTTCCATCATATACTGGTCGAAGTCGACGTTTTTCCGAGTCCCCTCCTATCATAATTATATAACTCGAGATTCGAAATTTTTCCAAGTTTTTTGCCGGGAATTAAGCGACAAATGACGCTATTTACTTAGAAAAAAAAACCGTAGAACAGGTTCCCTATTAAAATTGTAACCTTTGATATATATGGGGGACTTGGAAAAGTTTATACCTCCGAGCCATCGCGGTGAGGAACACCTCATTGAATAAATTGAACAAAAATTGATACTGCTCATGAATGAATCTCATAAAACAGGTTCTCTGTTTGCTGCAATTAAGAAGATTGATGAAGGCAACCCCGAGCAGCTCACCAAAAGGGCTTCGAGTTTTAACAGGGAACCTGTTTTATCGGAGGGTAAACTGAAGGAAAATGACGGGCGCCGGGCGCCGTCCGGCAAGAAAAAGGGACTTAGAAAAATTTTGATGAAGTGATAGGAGGGGGACTTATCCTCTCTGCTTCATGCAGTATATTATACTAGGTTTATACTACGTATTATACTAGGCGTATACTAGGTCCAAGCCTCCTTTATACTAGGTCTAGGCATCCTTCATACCATAAGCTTACAAGATCTTTATCAATAGCTTATACTAGCAGTTTGTCCTAGCTCTGTACTAGGTCTTAGGCTTCCTTTATACTATAGGTCTAGGAGGTCTGTATTAGTGGTTTTACTAGCTCTGTGACGTCATCAGATAGTGATGGCACGATGATCGTGACGTCACAGATCTCCATCGTGACGTCACCAGATCGTAACGTCATTAGATCGTGTGACGTCATCAGATCTCCGAACTGATAACAGGATAGGCCTACTAGGCTGTAAAAATAAATAGCAGGAAACCTGTTTCATGGGGGCAAGCTGTAACATTTAGTAAATTATGATTGGAGAATTTTAAGCTAAAAGTTCACTCTACTTGAGACGACAAAAAGCAAAAAATGACACTCACATGATTACTCCCATAAAACAGGTTCCCTGTTTGCCTCAATTAACAGAGTTAATGAAGGCAATTCCGAGCAGCTAACTGTGTGGGCTGCGAGTTTTTTTATTTTTCTATTTTAACGGGGAACCTGTTAAAATATCCGCCGTCCGGCCGGCAGCTTCAAGGTCGTTTAGGGGCCGACCTTCTATCATGTGTATAGCTTGGAGGTCGAATTTTTTTCAAGTCATCTCCTATCACATGTAGCTTAAAGTCCGGATTTGTGACGTCACAATTTGATGACGTCATAGATCCCCATAAAATAGGTTCTCTGCTACCCCTCGTTCAACTCCATTAGAGAATTTGCGACTTTTTGTACACACCCTGAGTCAATATCAGGTTGATAAATTTGGGCGAAGTTGACTTAAAACCGACTTGCCAAATCAATGCTGACTCAAGGTCAATTTGAGTTTGACGAGGGTACATTACCGGAGGACTATAAATTGATTTCAAATCGACGCACCACAGCAATCAATTTCAGGTTCATAGAAAGATCTGAAGTGATTAATTTCTAATGGACTCCTCTAGATTGACGTACTTCAATTTGAGATCAATTTGAATTTTATGAGCGTATGTTACCAGAGAATTAAAAAACGACCAGAAATTGACGCATTATGGAAGTCATTTTGGGGTTGATTAAAAATTTGGGAAGTCAATTTGAAATTGACTCTAAGCTAACGTCAATTTGAAGTTGAACTACATACATTACCAGAAAACTACAAATAGACTTGAAATTGACGCAATTGAGCAGTCAATTCTAGATCATTAGAAGAATTTGAAGACTTCAACTCGAAATTTACTCTAGATCAGCGACAATTTGAAGTCATTTTGAAGTTCACCAGCATACATTACCAGAGATCCTATAAATTGATGTTAAATTGACGCATTAAAAGAATAGTCAATTTCAGGTTGACAAAAAATGTTGGGAAATTGATTTAAGACCAGCTTGCCAAACCAACGTTGACTTGAGATTGACCTAGAAAACATTTTCAGAGGACTATAAATTGATTTGAAATTGATGCAACACAACAATCAATTTCAGATCAATAGAAAAATTTGGTGAGGTCAACTTGCGATTGACATCAAATTTACGTCAATTTGAGGTTATTCTGAACTCGACTCGCGTTCATTACTAGAGGATTAAAATTGATTTGAAATTGATGTAACAAAGTAATTCATTTCAGGTAGAATCAAAAAATTTCGATATGTTTACTAAAGATTGACTTCGATGATCAGATCGATGTTAATTTTTAAGGTCAGTTTGAAGTTGACCAGCGTACATTACGAGAGAACTAAGTGCACAAATTGACCTGAAATTGACCCAGCAAAGAAGTTGATTTTTGGTCGGTAGATGGGAAAATTTGAAGAATTCAATTCAAAATTGACCCCAGATTGACATTGATTTGATGTTAATCAGCGTAACCTAATAAAGTAATGCAGTCAATTCCAAGTTGATAGAAAAATTTGGGAAATTGACTAAAAGCTGACACCATTTTGACATCAATTTGAGGTTAATTTGAAATTGACCAGAACTATGTATTGACTTGAAATCAACGCAACAGAGTATTCAATTTTACATTGATAAGAAAATAAAGGAGCTCTTCCTTGACAAAGATGAACAAGGAATGCAGTAGGAAACCTGCTCTGGTTTTGATATTGATAATTGAACTAAAAATTAGAGTCCCAGTCTAAATTTTTAGTTCTATCATGTACAACTTGGATGTTGAAAGACAAAATTTCTTTCAGTACAACTCCTTAATTAGGGTAAGTTAGTCTTTGCCGGACAGTATAGCAAGGCGCCAAAATTTTCCAAAAGACCCCCTTAGGAAAGGTTCCCTGTTGAAATTAAAGAAGTCCACTTAAAATTTATTGTAGGTCAATGTCATTTTTAGTTGATATGGACTCAATTTTCAATTAACACCTCTAAGGGCGTCAATTTTAAGTTTATTTGTAGATCTCTTGTAACATACGCTAATAAACTTTGAGTTGACCTCAAACTGAAATCAATCTTGAGTCTTTTTGAAGTTGATTTCTCCAAATTTTATCAACCTGAAATCGATTGCTCTGTAACGTTGATTTCAAATCAATATGTAATCCTCTAGGAATGTTCACTGGTCAGCCTAAGAATGACCTCAAATTGGTGTTAATCTGGAGTTTATCAGAAATTGATCTCTGCAAATTTTTTCTGTTGGCCTGAAATTGGTTGCTGTGTTGCGTCAATTTTAAATTAATCTATAGTCAGTCAGCGTTGATTTGGCAAGTCGGTTTTGAGTCAACGTCCTCACATTTTTCCATCAACCCGAAATTGACGCGTCGATTTCACATCAATTTGTAGTTCTCTGGTGATGCACGCTAGTCACCTTTGAATTTACTTCAAATTGATGTCGACCTGGAGTACATTTTGAGTTGAAGTCTCCTAATCTTTCTATTGATCTAGAATTGACTGCTCTATGACGTCAATTTCAATAAGTTGATTTGTAGTTCTCTGATTTGTTCAGCAATTTTGTTCTTACCCCGCTATTTAGCAACACATCGATGACACAGAATCATATGTTTACACGGCAAATATATGCGTCGCTAAAGCAACGGACGCAGGCGTTCTGGCGCTTGACACCTTATGTACTCGCGACTCGTATTTTTATCTACGAGTCTTGGAGCAACGCTACCTTCACAAAACGGTCCTGAGAACGGCGTGCGTTGCAGGGAAAGAAACTAAAGTATTAAGGCTAAAGAGGAGACGTATCCTCCAATTTTTCTTATATAGCTTTATGAAATAATGAATTATTGGACTCGCGTACTCACCTCGTATTCTCGCCATTTTATATAGATCTGCCAATTCATTGAAATAAGTAACTGCCCTGAAATTATCCCGAGTCATAGGAGGCATCATCAGTGAACCAGAACGAATTATGATAAAAAAATATGCAACGTGAAATCTCATATCTAAATCAGACTAAACTACACCGCCAGAGATCTCTGAACGATATGACTATAATGGTTCTGTAAGGAACCTCTTAAAGACGGGCCCCCTCTCACTCTTCAATTTTTTATCTCTGTCATAAAATTCAAGTTTTTAGTTACACACTAATGCACGATTTGTGGTGAAAATGAAGAATCAATATGGAAAATCTGTGATTACTTAATTTCGCTGTTCACAATTTATGTTGACAATAGTGCGAGACAGCTGCAGCGCTTTTGTTACCCTCAGTAATGATAGATTAAAATTGAGAAGATTTTTCAGAATTGTTTGAAGACCTCAGTTCAAAGTTCGTTCCAAATAATTTGTCGTAAGAATTTTTCAAATCCTAGTTCTCCTACTGACTTTTTAAAGAGATTGTTTCCAAAGTAGACGGCGAATACTAAATGTTTTTCTCAAAACTCGTTCTCTCTCTCTCTCCCCCCCCCATCATCAGTTGTCCTATGGAAACGAGAAAATGGTGGGACAGAACTGTACAAACGACCCTCACGTTCCAGTCTCCACCATTCTAGAAGAAGAAAATATGTAGAAACAATCGGGAGAAAGAAAGCGACCACTTCTTGAATTGCGCAGAGTCTAACTCGCACCCCCTTTGTCATTTGAAGGAAGAATATTGGACGACGGAACGATACAGAGCAAACGATGTGCCTTTTTTTTTTTTTGGAAGCCAGTCCAATTTATCATAATAAGTACGGGGATGGTGAAGACTCTTCTCGAGGCCAAAACTTTCTATACCTTCTTTTTTTCGTCTCACTCTATCGAACTCTTTCATTTTCAGAGAACACTTTCATCGACTTCAGCTCCGAGAACGACGACACGTGTTTGTCAACAGAGGAGGAAAGATCTACTAGAGTATGGACCAAAAGCGTTCTTCGTAATATAAACGTATTTCATGCGAGAATCGGACCCAGTGGCGGTGGGAAAGGTTTTCCAGATCAAAACAGTTGAGTAAATCAACGCTGAAAAACATCTGAGATTTTTTTGTACAAACCGCATCTTCATACATTTTTCTACTTACAGAGAGACCGACTATAAATCTTGCTTGGTATATCAATGGAAAGTTAGCACCAGAAATTTACGTAGAACGAGGAAAGACGTATACGTTCATCGTCGAAGGCGGTAGGTTGGATCGATTAGAACAAAGTAAAGTACTTGTACAATATTTTCACATTCGTGTGTAATTTATAGGTTACGTACCCGAGAACCTTGTGCAATATCATCCGCTCTACCTAACAGACAACTCGGAAGGAGCGTTCGGTACGAAACTTGGAAGCGAGCAGAAGGATCAACGAGTTTTTGCCGGAGTCAGTTACGATATGGAGGGAATCCCTCTTCCTACAGCAGGTATTATGATTCGTTCGAGAATGACCCCTGCAAGAAAAAGTCCAGGCGACCGGACCGGATTCTGTTTGATTGACCTAGGAGGATGAAAGTTTGCCGAAGTCGTCTCAATGTTTCTCAAAATATATGTGAGCGACGGACATTTTTGTCTTCTTTTCCTGCTGACTGTCCTGCTGGCCAACTCTCGTAGAACGTGGAACTGATTTAGTTACACCAATGTTTACGAATATCTTTTGACATGACGTGTTTTTCTATGGGCTGGTGATCAGAGAAAAACTTGGGTGACGATGGCTTGCGAAATCGTTTTTTTGGAAATATGTGACGTCATCAAAAACCTTGACCTAATTTAGGGGTTTGGAGAATGACGACACCAATGACTTTGACATACTTTAGGAAGAGCTATAGAGGGTATGTTGCTTAGCAAACAATGATTGTATAAGTTACCCTAAATTAAGCTAAAATTGTAGTCCAACCGAATACTAGCGCAATTTTCGGTATTTCAAGGAATTTCAGCTGTGGCTCATCAAAATATTATTATTACAATCGACATTTGGATCTTAAATTTTCTACAAATTTGTAAAATTAAAAGCCTGATTTTTGTTCGATTTTTACAGCTGGTCGTCTTTGTCAATGGACTGCGAAAACAAGTGATCAAAATGCGCGCACGTTTGAGCAGTTCTTCAAAAATCTGGAATTACGTTGTGAGCCAGGGGATCCGGCTTACCTAAATTGGACCGTGCAGGAAGAAACACCCAACCTTATTTACTATCAGGTGCGAATATCACCTCTGATGAAACATGTCGACCTTTTATTTACTTTTTTCAAAATTTTGGTCGAAATTGTTTCAATATAAAGTCGATTTCACGTTGACGTCGATGTATGGCACACGAAATGTCGACTTCAACTCATTTTGTCTCGTCGATTTCATATCGATTCCGCTGAATTTTCGTACGGATCTGAAACCGACTGCTCGGTTGGGTCAATTTATAGTTCTTTTGAGAATGCACGTTGGCGGTCGATTAAATCAACTCCAACCTGCTGACAATTTCAAGTCTGTTTGTAGTTCTCATGTCATTACGCTAGTCAACTTCAGATTGACCTCAAATCGACCTCGATCTGGAGACAATTTTGGGTCGACAAAGTTCATCTAAATGTGTTATTTTATTTTGAATAAATTGTTCCAATGGCGTAATTAGAAATTTTCTCTGCGGGTCGAAAAATTGTCATAAAGAAAAAAAAAAAACTTTATTAGTTAGTTCAAAATTAATGAATCTACAGGTCTTTAACAAGAAACCTATTTTATAGAATTTTTTTTGAAAAATTTGTCGTTCGAAGTTCACCTAAAATTGACTTGAAAAAATTTTGCTTCTTTTCTTGAGCTATATATGGTAGGAGGGGATTATTTAATCAATTAATCAATTTATTTATTTATTTATTCATTTATTTATTTATAAAAACCATACAACAGTTTCCCTTTGAACTTCGAGCTATATTATGATAAGAGGTCAATTTCTAAACGACCTCGAGGTTGCCGGCCGGCTGGACGGCGGACATTTTTTCCGTGACCGCCCCCCCCTCCCCTCCCGATAAAACAGATTCCCTGTTAAAACCAAAAGTGAGATACCTAGGAAGAATCTGTTCATGAACAAGGGGAAAGAGGAGAGGCAAGATATAAGAAAATTTCGATCATCGAGATTACGAAGTTATAAACGTCATTTACTTAGACCATTGTGCATCGATTTAGTGTCATGGGAAAAATTTTATTGTGGGAGGAGACGCTTGAGGGATGGTGGCGTCACTGAGGAGGGTAATTCGGTAATTTTTACCCCTCCCCAAGAAAATAACAGCTAATAAATGAAATACTTGATATTATGTACTTGTTAAAACCTATTATTATACGAGTAAAAAATCCCTCCAGCATTAACCATTTGAAGTATTCACAATAACTCTATATTCACTTTTTCCTAAATACGGTGTAAGACGAGGCAAGGCCTAGTAGCCACCCTCTACTCCAACCTCCCTTTTTCCCCTCTTTTTTTCCGCCTTAATTCTTTAAAAAAAAATTCTTTTACGTTTTGCTATTATTATTGTTTAAAAAAAATTCCTTCCTTCGTTCCTTCCTCTTTTTTTTCCATTATTATTATTTTTTTTTTAGTAGTTACTATTATTTTTATTTTTGTCATCTTCTGTTCCTATGTTTTGTTACGTACTATTATTTCTTTTGTACTTACTATTATGTATTCTGTTCTTATGTTTTGTTATATTATTTTCTTTTATCATTATTATTTAGTATTTGATAAATATGGTTGGAATAAAAAAATAAAAATAAATAAATAAAAAATCATAGGTTTATGAAATTTCTCAAAAGTCATCCCACTAATAAATTTTCCAGCGACGCTACTGTTAAGGGGTAAAGGAGGTAAAATTATATTCTATAAACGCCTTGTATATAAGCATGATTCTATTATTAATAGTTTTCGCTATAGTTTGAATTTGAGGTATTATGGTACACATTTTTCAAATTTGGGCTTCGAGGAATACCTCAAATGACCTTTTGATTATAGGTAAAAATGTAATGGAGCTTTTATAGAACAATTTTTGTTTGATAAATTTGTCTGTGAAATCCATAGCAGCGAAAATGTACGCAATTTTTTAAAAAAAAGGTTGGGTCCTACGATGGATAGAGGCTAGTAAAAATGGCATCCCAGCTCAATTTGTTCCAAATACGTCTTAAATTAGGAATCAGTCCATAGCGCAATCATGATGCCTATTGCGTGTACATGATAAGAAGGCGGATAGGCGTGACTCGATCTAGCGGCTGAAATATGAACTTGGACGGAAAAAGTTACAGAACATCGTTTGTAGGAAATTTTTACGAAGAATAACTTTTATCCAAAACATTTTTTTGTTGGATCACTTGTTATTGAATAATTGACGAAAAACTCGATTTCTTCCCCCCCCCCCCCCCGTTCCCCCTCCCCACTGTGAAAGGGAAAGCCAAACGTGGATTCACATCTTGAGTGTACTTCAGAGGAGAGTTACAAATATTTCACGAAAAATCGGTTCTGTATTTTTTTTCCCAGCTAGATGTCTTCGTTTCTTGGTATAGTTATATTGAGAGAGAAGATGTTGCTAACTTTTCAAAAAACATTGTTGTTCTTTATCAGGACATAAGCCAGGAGAGATAGGGCAACCAAAACAGAGCTATATGATTACTAGAACTATTTGAGGTCGAATAAAGAGGCTACCAAAACATCATTGAATCTAGCTGTGGTAGAGAAAGAAACTGCTATTTATATTTTATATTTAGAGATATTTGATAAAAGAATTGTGAGGAATTCAAGTTTGTGTAGTTTGTGAGGAACTGGAGTACGTAATGTTCGAACGAGAGTGAAATTGAGCGTAAAAACTTGATTTCTCATATGGTGTATTAAAGATCATTAGGCTTCAAATAGATTCCGAACTCTACTTCAGATGAGTAGAAATTAATAAAGACAATTTTGCTTCTTTGCACACTACTTTGTAAATAATTTTCAATTTTTCTTTTCTTTTTTTAGAGCTACACCCACAGTTATATGGGATGGAAAATATTTGTAGAGGATGCAAAACCAGACTCGAACAGAGCGCATATAAGTCGATACGCAACGACGATAATTCTTTATTGTTATTCAATTCAATTTTTTTCCTCGTGGTCTGTCTGGCCTCTGTTGTAGACTATTTTTTATGTGTTCAATTACTGACTCCCTAAAAAGGAAAAAAAAATTAATAAGAAGTTAGTCAATTCATATCAACGAGATTTTTATACTGCGCGTTTCAAGATTGAAAAATAATAATTTTTGTTTACGTACCTACTGTTTGGAAATATCAAGAACGGTATACCTAACAAAAATATAATGTGTGTACGCAAACGTAAGACAATAATTAATTTGTGATAGTTTTAACATTTATTTTTCTTTCTCTTTTTCTTTTTTTTTTTTCTTCTGTGTGTTCTCATAATATGCCTAATGGAATACTGTTGATGTTTTAAAATTTTTTCAATTTTTGATCGAGTTATTTCTTTAATAATGTTCTAATCATTGACGATGATAAAATTACACTAGACTGATCTTCTTAACAAATCATGCGTAAAAAGCATCTGATCCTCAACTTGAACCTTTATGGATTTGTCTTGTTTTGTTTTTTTTTTTTCCCCCTTCTTTATACTTACCTAATATGTGCTACTGAATAGGTTTGTGACTCCAATAATAATATAAATCAGTTTTCACCTCATAAGTTCCAAAAATATGAACGTTTTATTTCAGGCCTATATTTGCGCGATGAATGTAATATTTTGTTGAAATCTGTTTTGTGAACTAGTACATTCCAATTAATTACCCCTGCAATTTCCGAAAATTGAAAAGGAAAAAAATATAGTAGAACAAACTTGATATTTCGGTTCACAAGGGGGATTTCATTTTCTCAGATGCCTCCGGCAATGAATTCGTCGGAGCTATTTGATGTTTTGGTACCCTCAATCTAACTACAAGCGAATATGTATTGATAATAATTGATTTATGTATATTAAGAAGCATCGCTTCTAAGCTAACAGCTATGAGTAACATCAGTTGAAAAACATTATTTCAAGTGTGAAATTCTTTTTGCGAGGGAATCAATACAGCAAGCGCTAAAGGGATCACCTCAAAAATATTGAAAGATACTGAATAAAAAGAAATTTCTTAGATCTAGCCTATTTTTGACTTTTTTTGGGGTCTCCAAACTTTCAAGAATAAAAAAAAAAAAAAAAAAAAAGAATACCTCGTTGAATTATAAATTTTTCAGATACAAAAATATTCACCTATGAATTTATCAGTACTTATTATGCGTACACCTTCCCCATAAATTGGTTCCTTTTCTTTACTGTGTCCGGAAGTAAAACTTGTTGTTGCGTAGAAAGTACCTAGAATTTGATTTTTTTACCGCCAATTTTTCATCATTATTTATCCCTAATATTTACAATAATATCGTATTATAATATGTAGAACCTTTTTTCTGAGAACAAAGGTGAAAATTTTGTTCGCGTTTCATCGTAATACGGCAAAAACAGCAGAGGCTTTAAATAATTCTTTCAATTTTCGAAATGATATATACAATAATATTTCTTTTAATATTATTATTTTTTCCTTTCATCACACGATGATTTTACAAGTTGAAGATTTTCGCCATTTTTTATTTATTTATTTCATTGGTGTTGAACTCTGAGTGAAAGAATTGTATCAATTAATTCTCAATAGTTTTAGGGAAATAATTTGACAATAAGTAATAATATTAGACTTTAAGCTTTGGAAATTCATTTATATTACTTGTATCGTTAGTGAGTAAGAATTGACAATAATAATTGTATACTTTTGTATTATAAAGTTGATGTCTTTTTTTTTTTATTGTTAACTTTTTCTTTTCCATTTGTTATCTATTACTATTTTTCTTTTTTTTTTTCATATATATTCAAACGGTTGTGGCGCTTGATCAGAGTACTATAATTCGTAATGAATTTGAAAAATTGATCCTCTAGAACTCTGAATTCAAAAATATCAAGTCGAATTATCACTTCGTAATATATTTCTGTTTTTTTTTTTTTTTTTGCTAATGCTCTCATTTCTTTACTCTTTCGTTACCGTTACTTGTTTTTATTTAGATAACTTAGCACGTTATGATTATCTGATTCGAGAGTCATTTATTCCTAGTGTATCATAGTTATTGGATTAAAAATTATAGAAAATTAGGAGAAAGTTACTCCCTCATTTGCTTACCATTTTTAATCTTGATTATTCGTTTTTTTTTGTTTTTTTTTTCTTGTTTCTCCGTTAAGTTTTTTAACCAATATTTTTAAATGATGTCGATCAAACTGATTGAAAATATGGACAATAATTGAAAAGTTTTTCATATTCTTAGGGGTAATCTTGGACTTTTTGTGTAAGTATTATATTTTAGGATCTTTCATTTTGTCAAGAAAGGTGGGAAATTTACAATAAGTACGAATAATTTGTGCAAAGAAAATCATTTTTCTGTGTGTATATAAGTATGTTTGCATTATGAGATGGCAATAATTTCAAAGTACTTACCTACATAAAGATTCGTCAGAGCTGCGGCCTTTTGAGAACTCGAATCCTTATTTCACAGTTCAACATACTTACACGTACTGAATAAGTTAATTTTCATCGTTTCAGTCGGACTTAAATTGTATTGATGACTGGTTTGATCATTGTTCGCGGTTATCTGTACCTTTCTAGTTCTCTTTCGATCACGCGAAATACGCGTAATAATTACTAATATCTGACTAATCGAATTGTTCTCTTCGAGTTGTGCCCTATTTCTCTTTCTTCTATACTCGTAGAAAATGAGCTCAGTCACCCGTAAACAGAGTCTCTGTGCTGACGAATCAATTTTCTATATTTTTCGTCAACGAGCCTTTTACTATTATTCATTGTTTTTGTTTCAACTTGAACTTTTGTATTCTTCATCTTTTATTTTCATTCATTTTATTTTTTTATGAGTGTAATAAGAAAATTGACAATAAATAACGATATATTAATATTTGTGTAAAATTTATTTGTAGGTCTTGCTAGAATTTTTCTATCCCATTTTTATGATCCATTCTTTGATGGATATTTTTCATTTTTCAGAACTGTAATTATATCTAGTGGGCCATTAGCAAATACTGGTTTGCATTCTCTATCCAGCGGTCACAATTATCAACTTCTGTGCAGGCGCGGATCCACGGGGGGAGGGGGGAAATGGGGAAATTCCCCCCCCAAAAAAAAAAAAAAAAAAAAAAAAATCTGTAGTATCGAAGAAAATGTACAAAAAAAAAAAAAAAAGTCCTTTAAACTTTTTTTGGATTGTTTCCCCTCCCAAAGTGATCGTCTGGATCCGCGCCTGCTGTGACAGTAATAAACATATTAAGCTTCGTATGAACCGGTATGGGGACTTGGAAAAATTGGATAGTTTTTCGAAATCTCGCTTGCGTGATTTGTTAGTCCATTACAAACATACATATTTTTATCCGAACTGTTTTGAAGGTCGCTCCCTTACATGATCTTCAAAGGCTGATTTCGTGTACAGTTTTCCAAATTTCAAAGACAATGCGGGTCGGAGAAAGGTGGACGCTCACTCGACCATGATTGAAAATTTTTGAAATTTTCGCGTTCATCGTTTTGGAACCTGTTCGAAATTCTGCACTTCGACATCAGGTGAAGTCGGGACAAGTTTTACTGCGCGCATGCGTCGTGATACCTCGGAGACCCCGTTTATTTTTTTTCTTGTCGTAGGTACCTCGTGTACGACATTACAGTTCTTGTCTCGTTTGTTTTCATTAACTCGGAAACAGTTGCTATGTTTTTCAAGATCGTTCACGTCGCGAATACAAGAACATGTTGAAGCGTGGTGCCCGATGACTCATCGCTAATTTGAGATAACGAGTGACTATATCATCAATTTAATATACGTGAAAAAATTAACGCGCAGCTTATTATACGCGCAATAATATCGTCGTCTTTCTATTAATTTTTTTTTCTTGCTTTTTTATGTTGCGGTAATTTTCGTATTGTCGGTAGTGCTAAAGTGTTTTCCTAATTGTCTTATGGATACCAAAAATATATCTTAGAGAATAGAAGTGGTAAGTACATAAATAGTTACTCTATATTTTCTTTTTGTTTGGGCAGTCTGTGACCACTCTTCCCAAAAAATAAGCAGCTATTCTTACTGGTTCTTCCTCCCCCGTGAAATAAGCTAATTGAAAAATAATTCCAGGGAGTCACACTTCGAAACCTCGCTTCTTTCTCAATGTGTTCTCGTTCTTAGCAGGACCCGTAGTGTCCTTTAATTCTACTTGTCTGCAGTCCGAACGGAATATTAACTGGAACTTTTTACGGGTTTCAAAATGGTTGATCAACACGACATTATTAAATCAGGTCAATTTGTCAATAATAATTTCTGGGACTTTCTTCTTTTGTGCTTTAAACCTGATCTCGATGAAGAGCAATATTTATCGACATCAAATCACGAGCACCCTGACCATCCTTCAATACTAGTAACTCTGCAAACCATGTGGTGTACGACAAGCATTGTTGGTTTTCTGAGTTTTTGAAGGGTTGAGCGAGGGAAGGGTGATTTGACAGGCCCTCATTTAAAACATGTGGTGATAGAAGCTGGAAGGTTTGCAGTCACGCGTATTTGCAGTGATGGATGTTCAGCTACTTCGGAACGTGGCTAGGCCGGCTGGCACTGTGCTCAGTAGTATCTAGTGAGTTTGGCTCGGATTTGCATGCCTTTCAGTTGATTGCGGAATCATAGTCCAACTCTTCTTTTTTACAGCTTCTCCTGTTCTATTCGTCAATCACTCTTTCTGCAGCCCGCGTTTTGAATCCATCAGCCTTTTCCAGAAAGTTCGCATCAGCGCAGTAGACATAGGGTAGGTCGGGTACCGAGATGAAAAGTAAACTCCCACTCAAACTCTGTAATAATTATGTAAGCGGGATATTCTCGGCAGATATCTACTGCTTTTGAAAATTCTAAGGGTACTCATCTTCGGACAGAGTTTGGAGGGGCTTCACTTCATCTCCACGGTTCATGTTTCACCCCAACTCACCCTATAATAAAGGAGGATGTTGAAAAACAGAAAATGTCCATCAAAGATATTTTACTTGAAAGTTCTCATCTCTGTGTCTCTATTATTTGGTATAAACTCATTACTTCCATCCTTATTTCTCCCAACAAAGTCAAATTTGGCCCATTTTCTTGTGTTTTTTCAATTTATCTCGAAAACTATGGGGTTTGGAAGAAAAATACCTCAGTACACAAATTATCCACGTTAAATTTACTGAAAAAAAGTATTCTTGTAATTTTTCGGTGAACGCGATACAAATGGAATTAAAGCGCCGGCAAGTTATTCTCGCACAGTAGCTTTGTATTTTTGAAAACACAAGAAACGCAAAAGAAAATAGGATTTCCTCGATTTTTCCTAGGAACCGCGCCTCTTACGATAAAAATACCTCAGTGCAATTAGAATCTTATTTAAATTTACAAGAAAAAAGTACTCTTGTGATTTTTCGATGCACGTGATACAAATGAAATTAAAGTGCCGGCAAGATATTAATGCACGGTAGCTTTGTATTTTTGAAAACTCGAAAAAAGAAAATGGCATTTTCTCGATTTTTCTCGGGAACCGCGTCTCTTACGATAAAAATACCTCAGTACGATTAAAATCTACTTTAAATTTACAAGAAAAAAGTATTCTTGTGATTTTTCAATGAACGCGATACAAATGGAATTAAAGAGCCGGCAAGATATTCTTGCGCAGTAGCTTTGTATTTTTGAAAACTTGGAAAACGCGAAAAAAAAATAGCTTTTTCTCGGGAACCGCGCCTCTTAAGGTAAAAATACTTCAGTACAATTAAAAACTACGTTAAATTTACGATGACACTGCAGACCTCATATTTTGATTAACTCAAATACAAATCTTTGGAAATAAATAAACGCGTCGCCAGGTAATGTTTTGTTTGTATGTACTTTGCAGAATTTCCATATTATGCGTCACTTTGACGGCACGTTTACTTCATTTGTAGCTGGTTAATCGAAAAATTACAAGAATGCTGTTTTCTTGTAAATTTAACATAGATTGTTTTTGTACTGAGGTATTCGTTCTCTAGAGTCCATAGTTTTCGAGAAAAATCGAAAAAACGCAAAAAAAGTATTAAATTTAGCCCGTTATGGGAAGATTTCAACAAGATAGACGAGTTCTTACCACATGATAAGGACAGTGTTCAGCCCAATTAGTTTTTGAGTCGAGATGTTGTTCAAGGTACCTTGCCGCATTGGCCATAGGGATTAATTGGCCGTCTCCGGTAGTGGGGGTAAAGCTGTGAGTGCACAGTGCAAAATGGACGCGCAGAGATTTGGAGTTGTTAACGGCTATTTTCCATTTTCGAGTTCAAGTGTTAATGTGGTTCAGCTTGTTCTGCACTTGCTCAATTGCCGTATTATAGTCTGAATGGTGAGCGGAGATCACAGTGTCATCGGCAAGTAGAGCTACGATGGCGTTGGCATCCTGAGGTATGTTATACGTGTACAGTAAGTGCAGAGTGGGGCTAAGGACACTACCTTGCGGCACACTGGCTTTGATCAGGGTGTATTTAGAGTAGTCCGATCCGATTTTGGCCTCGAGGTATCCTTTTATGAGTGCGCAGTAGGCAGGTGGTGGACTATTGCCTAGTTTAAACATGAGTTCCTCATGCCAGACTCGATCAAAGGCTCTGGAAACATTTATAAATACTGCGGCACTGTCCTCTTTATTCGCCAATGCTTGCGATATGTCGTTTACCAGGCGGTGGACCTGTTTGATTGTACTGCGTTTTTCGCGAAACCCATTCTGTTCTACAGGGAGGATTTGCTGTTGTGTGACTTGTTCTTTGAGTCGCGTTAACAAGATTCGTTCAAAGATTTTGGTAATGGTGGATAATAGAAAGATCGGTTGATAGGACTTTTGCCCGTTTTGAGGATACAAACGACTCCACGAGTTTGGGACGTATTTTAGGCGGAACGTTAAGTTGATTAGCTTAGTGAAGTATAGTACACTTCTTTTGGAGAGGGTTTTCAACATATCCATATTGATTTCATCAAGTTCTGATAATTTCTTTGCATGGAGTCGGTCTATATTTAATGCTACTCTAACGGTGAGGTATTCTTGATTTTACACGGCTATTGAAGTCTATATTTGGAATGTCATTTGGTTCAAACGTTGTTGCCTGGTACGAGGCAAATAGTTTGGCTTTATCGAGGTTGTTTCTAACCCACACCCCATTATCGTCTTTCAGAGGGGGGGGGGGGTTACGTGGGCGGGTCTACCAATTTGTTTAGTAGCCTTCCATGGGGAACCTTACAGGTGGCATCCTAATACCCTCCTCTCCCCTTGGCGAAGTTCGGAAATACCGTATCTCTCGATATTGGCTCAAATTTTTACACGATCAGAACTGCGGAAACTAAAAGCTGACGAATCTCTAGGACAGCAGTTGAGCCAAAAATAATAGACAAATTTCCATCCTCTTTCCAAATTTTCGCTTCGAGGAATTTGTTCTATACATTTTTCGCAAACGAATATTGAAAGATCGTTTAAATGCTGTCTATGAATAATCGCACGTACGTGGTCAATGTTTCACGAAAGCGTTTCCCTCTTCCCTCTTCTCATCTAGTTACATAGTATAATAAAAATGATCGTAGCGTGAGTCATAGACATGCGAGTTATAACCGATGAACCACCGGTATCGTCTTCTGTCTCGCTATTTTTTATAAATTCTCACGATGCTGTATCTAGTGAGAGGTTGGGCGGATATTTTCGCGCACTCGTGACCCTATAACTTTCATTGAAAGACTTACGGTTAGAATCTCTTCATTAAGTAGCCCATCATGGAAAAGAAAGACACAATTTTGAAGAAGTTCACTAAAGTAATTCTAATAGCCGGTGAGGGGGATGTAGACCATTTGAGGGACAGGTATCAACCTCACGGGGCTATTTTCACACCCGAGAGCGGTCGCAACTCGTAAAATCGTACACAAGTTCTATCTTTGAAATCGCTCGATGTTTCTTCTCTCATTGCAGACGTAAAAATTAGTGAGGCTATTTTGTTTACCCGCTTCACATATGAAGAGCTATAAAGGAAATGAAAGAATTCTTTTGACTATACGAAGAGAAAATTGTATATTTATAAATATGAGAGCTAAACGAACTGGTTTTATGCATTACACGGAATAGAAAGCAGGGGATTTATCGTTCACAAGAATTTTAGGGTAATATTTAATGTCAAAATGACTTCCAAGTACACACGTAACATGTAACAGACCGCTTAGTAATGGTATAATTAATTATGACCGAAGAATATCGACGATGCATGGGTTATTGCAAGCGGCGTCTGGTTTCATATCGGAAACTATGAGGTGAACAATGAATCCTATACAGTCAATTAGTCACAACCGTACAAGATGTCACACGGGGTACGAATCATAAAAAGTACCTGGTGGTCTGAATCATGCTAGAAAGAGAATCTTCTTCTTGAATTAACATAAATAATAAAGAAACTTTGCTCTGTATGATGTTAGGGCGACGCATCACGTGCCAGAGAATTCAATCAATTAATTTGCGCGAAGAGATTGTACTAGACTTAATCTATATAGATGACGATACCTTCGAGTGCATATAAACGTCACCTGTCATAACATAGTTTCTGTATGACTTCGATGATTAAGGGATTAGTGAGAACGCGGTTAGGAAGCGTGAAACTCGACCGGATAGCGCGAATTATCGACATCCGATAGCAGTCTAATCGTAAATATTCATCGTACCTATCATTTTTCTCGTAATTGAGGACGATCACTATAGACGTACGTAGATGAGATTATTGGTACCACCGTGCCTATCTGTCAGTCATCCTATCATTTCTCGGCAAATCCGAAGAATAAGTATGACTGAAGTTTTGGTTTTTACGTGGGAGAGAGACAATATTATAGATATGTCTCCCTTTCGTCGATGTCTAACTTTATTTGAAAATGAGAAGAGGAACAAAAATTTATGAAACGCACATCCGCAGAGAACGTAGTAAAATTTCCTCAGGAAATATATATAGACTAGAATCGCATGAATGCAGGAAATAATATTGACGTACTTATACTTGGTTTATCGCGATGATGTCTACCCGTACGATTTTGCTTTGAAAAATTACCCTTTTCCCACACTACGTGTATATCTTGTTTCATAGTTTTCATCTATCTGCGAACCTGGAGCGAGAATGCTTACCATTGGCGAATCTTGGGGCTCTGAGTGATGAGTGGGCTATGATTTATGAAAATACCCACTATCCAGGTAAGGTGAAATTGCGACATTATTGAAACTCGTATTGAGTGAGTGAGGTGTAAGTAGAGCACTAAAGTTGAAAAAGTTTGTCGCAACTCTCAACTGATGATGGAGAGACACCCGAAAACACTCTTGTAAAAACAACTAATAAAGTAAAATTGTACACTTGAAAAACTTTTTCGAAACTGCGACGGTCGAGCTGTATGTTTCAAGAGAAAGGATTAGAAACATTTCGACCTTTGAGTCTGACTTTCGAGCCACATAATATACAGAAAGGGAATCGCCCCTACAAGCTGTGTGCGTGAAGACATAAGGGGATTTGGAAAATTATTGACGAGGAAGGAGCCCTTGAAGAAAACAAGACTGAGTCGCTAAGCGTCTCAGTATCCGGGTCTCTTGTTTTTTTTTGTCTCTCATCGACTGTTGCGAGAGAGAAATTGATTTTCAATTTTTTTCAAAAAATCTGGAGCTTCTTTTCCTACTAAGGTGTAAAGCTCAAAGACCTACATTTTTTTCTATGTCAAGATTTGGAAACCAAGAGATCCGCAACTTTGTTCCACTCAGACCTGGGACCTGAGAGACTTTATACGTACGTTACCATTATTGAAGTATCGAGCCAAAGAAACTTTTTTGAAGACTAAGCTGATGACGTCATTAGCTCCTGACCTCATGACCATCCATGATGGCTACCTGTGACGTCATCAACGTTCATAACGTCGCTTACAAGCGGAGTGAGTGACACCAAGAATAAAAGAGAGTAAGGAAGAAAGAGAGCCCATACTGATGACGTCCTTGGTAGTCGTCGTGGATGGTTATGACGTCATGAGCTGAAGAAGTCACTAATGTTGATATCAATGGGGTGGCGAACGAGTGGAGCGAATAAGCCCTCGTAAGCTAGACAGCTGAGAATGCAGCGAGCAGGTGGAGCGAAAGAGCCCCTCCGAACTAGCTGGTTTGTCTTATAGGATATCACACCTATATTAGTCCAAGAACTAGGCAGGTCAGAGAGGAGGGTTTAATCTTTACAAAAACAGATAAAACTAATGCTGTTGTAGTTATAGAGTAGACCTCTTGTGTGTCCAAAGTTTATGACGTGCTCAAATAATACGGGGCTAAGGAGAATACTCTCTTCTCTTTTCACAATTTCGTCAAAGAGGTGAGAAACCTCATTAACAGGAATAAAGTTATTATCAAAAGTCCTTTGACAAAGAAAACCATTTTATAATCGAACCCTGTTCCTCCCCTCCTTTATAGATTGTCCAAAGTACACAAAAAGGATATCCCTATGCGGCCTGTTCTGTCGTTTGGGTCTTCACACACTTACTTCTAAGCTAAGTTTATAGATCTTTGGTTTAAATCTGCGTCGAATTTGCCTCTCCCTACATTGTGCTTCCCTAACGGATAGGCTGAAGGACGTAAGTCTTCCTGAGGGATCGACTCTATGTTCCTTCGATATTGTGAAGGATTATTTCATCACGTTTTCAAGACCGTCGCTATCTAACCTATGGGCGTTTCGTTAAATCTCGTGTCCCTCGTGAAGAATTGGAAGAATTTTTTGAGCTTCTGAAGGTATGTTTCTTTCTTAACTTTTGTAAATTTGATGGAAAATTTTTCGACTTCCCCGAAAAAGTGGATATTCTTTCTCCCTTAGGCTCGCTTATTTCATATTAGTTAATGTCATAATCTGGGATTGATCTGTTTTCCTCGGGCCAGGCGTTTTTGGGTCACGTCTATTATTGGCACAGGTACGTAGACGACGTTTTGTGCAAGTGGATTGGTCCTGCAGAACTCCTGAGTGAGTTTCTTGCATATTTATATAGCCAATACCCTTCCATAAAATTCACTCTGAAAGTTGGTGGCTCGTCAATGAACTTCTTGGATTTACGGTGTCCAATGAGTTTGGAATTTACAGGAAAGAAACTTCGACCGATATTGTAATCCACGCCGGGTCGTCTGTTTGTCTTGCTGCCCACAATATTGCAACTTTCAATAGCTTAATTCATCGAATGACTCGTATCCCCTTGAGTCAGGGTGCTTTCCAAGAAAAACTGGTGACAATTAAGCATCTGGCCAGAGTGAATCAGGTTAGGTTGGACATTGACCTCACGGTTCAGAGGAGGCTTACTGGAAAATGCCTCGACTCTACCAACTCCCTCCTTAGGGAGTTGCATGGATTAGACTTCCTTCGTAGACAAGTTCTCTTTGCTTTTGGGCCGTATCGTCCCGGCCTTTTACAATCCCAATGGAGTGAAAAGTCTGTTTGTTAAATTAGAGGACCCCATTCCTATGGGTAGCCTGCAATGATTGCCCTGGAGTCTATAAAGGGATGACTGGCCGTCAGCTCCAGATTAGAGCGGCTGAGCATAAAAAAGCGTGGGAGAAGAGTAACTTGGGTGCTAAAGCAGGCGTGGACTTGAAATATAAATGAGAGCATTTAATAGTAGACATGGAACATGATATTTATTTATTTATTTATTTGGCTCTGCCAGATAATCTCTTTTTTCGACAGCGCAAAAATTTGAAAATCCACAACGAGTATGTAAGTTCAAGAACCACTTTAATTAGGTATATAGAAATAAACAGTTTTTTGCGATAATAACTCCACTTGACATAGAGAAGTTATTGTATCGCACTGAATACAGATTTTCGCCTACAAAGCAATAAACCAAACCAAAAATCGAAAACAAAAAGAAATCAATAGTATTGTCGAAAGCTACCAAGAAAAACGAAGTTTGTTGATCTCGTTCGTCAACAAGATTGATTGAAAAAGGTAAATATGGTTTATTCTTCATAACGAAGAAAGAAAGCTCTGAGTCAGTGGTTTTTAATAGCCTTCCTGATTTGTGGACCAACAATCTGTTCTCACTCTACATAAAGGCCATTTGAAAGCATCATGTTGAGACCTCGGGAATAAATTTTGATGACGAGAAAGAAGAAAAAAATATTTTATGTTGAAATGACGTTTTGACTGCATTTATAGGTGCTGTCAAAGTTTAATTTTACCTACAGCTAGATTAGCGTGAAAGAAAAACGAATTAGCCAATCACGTTCAAGGATTAGCGTAAAAGAGAAAATGGTGTTCGAGGATTCGTTGACTGAATTTTGTTTGAACGTCATTTATAGAGACAAATATATTACAATACATGCGGGTATCGTGAACGATCACCACTCGGCAAATTGCTCTACCCGTCTCCGGCTCAGACCGCAATTTTCGCCTCGTTAGGTAAACGCTCACTTTACCCACATGTATAGTAATATGTATACTATTGTTTTTTCGCCGGGCAAACTTCGATAGGAACTCAGCTTCTAACTTCTTATTACAAAAATCCCAGACCGGTTGAGAACCACAGCTGGACTTAGGGACTAGAGAACAAAATAGAAGGAGCACACATGTTAAGCAGTTTTTATATTGTTATTCGCCAGTTTCTCACAGGTGAGCCCGGTGATAAAATCCACCTTTGCCCTCCCCTCCCCCTTCTTATCAGGTCTAATCTTGCAAATAAAAACAGTTTTGTGTCCTTCGTTCGATACCAATGACGTCACCATGAATCATACGAAGGCGTGACGTTTTTGAATAGTATAATTGATGCATAACGGGGAAAGAAAAAGAGGAGCTGTAAACAAGTTATGATAGGATTCGTGTTTATTGACCCTAAATTTTGTCCCACACCATTGATGTCACCATCGTGGCTCCGAGAAGGGCAAGGTTTCTGACCAATTTCAAGAACTTGTAAACATTTTTAAAAATGGCTTATCTGAAGGGGTATAGAAAGCTGTGAACAAATCACAGTGAAACCGAAAAAATTTCTCATGAAAGAGGTAATTGTAGTTTCGAAACATGCAATTCCAAGGTAGCACTAATGACCGTGACGAGGAGAAGACCGCGTGGACCTAATGTGGGAATTTTCCTTGTCACGGAATTTTCGAAATGCAAATTGTAACTATTTGGAACACAAAAATGTAAACGTCGACTTTAAAATCAAGCTTTGATCTAGTCAATTGACTACGACGTAAAAAACGAATACAGAAATATACGAAAGTATCTCCTTACAACGGTGTAGGCCAACTGAGACCGGAGATGGAAATTTTTTTACCGTATTAGATAGATCTTGTATCGTCATCATACCAACATAATTTTTTTCTACTTCGGGAGTATTTCTTTAAAATCGAAAAAGAACAAGCACGACTACCGTTATTCGAAGTGACTGAAAATAAATGACTCACCGATAGTACCTACTCGTACTTAAGCGGAATACGACGTTTTTCATGTTCTTTACTGATAAGAGCGGAAATCGACCAAGTACTCGCGTGTAACCACCATTACGCGTTTCCTTAGGAGCTTTAAACTGTACCCAATTTGTGCCAATTTAATTTGACAGTCCTGGAATTCATGGGGCCTCTTCCTCACGACTGGCTAATCAAGGAAGAAATTGGATATCATTGCAACAAACACTCGACGTTTTCCTACCAAAGTCCCCTTCCTTATTTTCGAGATTCAAACTTGAACATAAACGTCTCAGAGATTAGGGAACCTAATCCCCACCTCTTCAGGGAACTCGAAAAACTTTCCGTTGAATTTACAAAAATTCGGACACCAACAAACATTCAACAAATCGAAAAATTCATTCAACTCTTGATGAGGAATGTTCAAGTTCACGTGGAGTTCATCCATCCAGTGCATAGTCACGGCCATTAGGGATGTTAGGGAACAGCCCCACGACGTCAAAGGAACAAAGGGTCGAACCCGGAGTAGGGAGACGTTCGTTTTTCAGGCTGTCGGCCAAAGGAGAAGAATTCTTAACGGAGTAAGGAGACTCAACCGAAACCCGGAATTTAAACATCAGGCAAGGGAGTACGTTGGGGAGAAGGTGAAAGAAACTACGGGTCGCATCAGAATACCTTGCTTATAGATTTTAGGTAAGCCGTACAGGAAGGGAGGCTTAAAGTTTGGATTTAGAAGAGCTCTCTTGATAGAGGTACTCTTGATAATGAGCGTTCTCCTATTGATGACGCTACGAACCTCTTTGACATGGTTCGGAAAGTTGAAGCTGCCATTCTCGTTTGTCCCACACTGCACAAGTACATCATGCACTTCAGAATTATACGATACCACACTGGTCCAGATTAGGAAAATTGCGGTCAAAACCCTGAAGGAAAAGTTATAGAGAAGTGCTCATATTTTTATAGAATTCTTCTTCAGGATATAGGTAAACAAAATATTACAGTACTTCCACCAGAATAACTTTTGTTTGTACAGTTATTTTTTATTTTTCTTAAGAGTTGGTATAAACTACGAGAAAAGTGCTCAATATAGGCATATATACACTTGAATTCTATATTCTGGCTTCAAAACTGATATTGTCATCGACTTTTTTTTTTTTTTTCTTTTTTCATCCTTGAAATTTCTATTTTTGAATGAAATAATTTCTGAGATTGGAATTTCAATAGTTATCCCGAAAAACACAATTTTCAAGGACAAACCCAACTAACTGGATATAAAGTAGGAACTTTATGTACTAAAACTAATAGATTGCGATATATTGCGTCAATCGAGAATCAGAGCTTGATTCGGTGAAGCATTAGCTTTTAGAATTTAGATGATGGAAACTTAAGCTGCCAATAGTAGAGTTATACAAATAATTCATTCAATAACACGAGTTTGTAAGAAAATTTGAAAGGAACGTTGTCGGTTGGCGGTAGTGGTAGAACTACGCAGCCGCCGCTGCAGCTGCGTGTTAAAGCAGTCCTTAATGATAAGAGTGAATAGAATTTGAGCTCGAATTACAAATTAATATAGAATGGCTCTAATTTTCATGAAAAAATGTTTTCTTATTGGAAAAATTGTTTGTTTCTAAAGAAAACATGTATTTTTTTGTGAAAAATATGTCTGTTGAAATTATACAGTAAAAAAAATTACTGTCAAAATTAGATTCAGTGGCCCACAAAATGAAAAAATGATTTTTTCACAGAATTTCACGACAAAACATGTTTTTTTAACTAGAAAACATTTGAAAAACATGTTTGTTACAGTTTGATAGCAAAATTGTTGCCAAATCAAGGTTCAAATTATGCAATACAGAAGTGAAATATTTTCACAAGAAAACTAAAAAACATGGTTTTTGCTCAAAAGAAGGTTTTTTTTTTATTAAAAAGAAGAAACATCTATGTTATAGTTTGATAGCAAAGATTTGCCAAATTAGGATTCAGTAATCCAATACATGAGTAAAACTTATTTTCACAAAAAAAAGAAAACAAAAAACTAGTTTTTCCTTTAGAAAACATGTTTTTTTTGTGAAAAACATGTCCGTTACAGTTTGCTAGCAAAATTTCTGCCAAATTAAGATTCAAAGTACCCAATACAGGAGTAAAATATTTTCACAAGAAAAACAAAAACCATGGTTTTTACTCAAAAAAACTTTTTTTTTTTTTTTTTTTTTTTGTGAAAAACAACTTTGTTATAGTTTGGTAGCAAAATTTTTGCCTAATTAAGATCCAAAGTATCCAATATAGAAGTGAAATATTTTAACAAGAAAAACTAAAAAACATGGTTTTCGCTCAAAAGAACGTTTTTTTTTTTTTTTTTTTTTTAAAAAGAAGAAACATCTATGTTATAGTTTGATAGCAAAGATTTTGCCAAATTAGGATTCAGTAATCCAATACTTAAGTAAATCACTTACATTTTCACCAGAAAAAAAGAACAAAAAAGCTAGTTTTTCCTTGAAGAAACATATGTTTCGTTTTGCAAAAAACATGTATGTTACAGTTTGGCAGCAAAATTTCTGCCGAATCAAGATTCAAATCCTCTTATCCTTCCTCACTTTCCGTTACTCTACCAACTTCCTTAAAACCTCCCTTTCTCATGTGTTATTTATAATATTCATAACTTTTGTAACGCCGAGCCAATAGCCCTCTTGAAGCTCTAGTGCTCGTAATTAAATAAAATAAAAAAAAAAAAAAAAAAAAAGTATCCGATACAGAAGTAAAATATTTTCACAAGAAAAACAAAAAACATGGTTTTTACTCGAAAAAACTTTTTTTTTTTTTTTTTGTGAAAAACAACTTTGTTATAGTTTGGCAGCAAAGATTTGCCAAATTAGGATTCAGTAATCCAATACATGAGTAAAACTTATTTTCACAAAAAAAAAAAAACAAAAAACTAGTTTTTCCTTTAAAAAACATATTTTTTTTTTTTGTGAAAAACATGTCTGTTATAGTTTGGTAGCAAAATTTTTGCCTAATTAAGATCCAAAGTATCCAACACAGGAGTGAAATATTTTCACAAGAAAAACAAAAAACATGATATTTGCTCAAAAAAACGTTTTGTTTTTTTTTGTGAAAAACAGCTTTGATAGTTTGGTAGCAAAGATTTGCCAAATTAGAATTCAGTGATCCAATGTGGATTCAATACATTCCATAAAAAGAAAAAAAAAAAAAACTAGTTTTTCCTTGAAAAAACATGTTTTTTTGGTAGAAAAACATGTTCTTTGAAGTTGCATGATAGAATGCTACTATATTCGAATTCTGCGACCCGAAAAACGGGTATACTTGAAGTCCTGAAATTTTGGCCGCAAAAAATCATTTCTAGATCAGTGGGCGATGCCTTCTCCATAACCACTATCGCATTACTCTTATAGGCCTTAGTAATTATTAACTCCTCCTCCCGGAGTTTCCTTTTCAATCTTTTAATCACACCTCCCACAAGGCTTTTCTTACGCGGGAGGCGGGGTATCTCGGACAATCTCGACACACTTCTGTTGGGTGTTACGACCAGGACCTATTTTTATGGTTAAATTCGCAACTACGTTCGCGAGGGCATCGCGTTGCCGTTATTGGAAGGCGGTAACGCGAATTTCAGACCTTGGACCGAAGCAGACTATTAGGCCTAAAAATCGGAACGTTTGATGATCATGATGATTATGATGATTTGGGACTCGTGGAACTCGCAGATTTTCAGAACTGTGTCGTCGATTACTTTCTGGGGTGGGGAGGTGGTGTGAACTCGCCAATTTCGGAATTAGGGCCTAGGATTCATGGCACTTCAGGAAATACGTGAAACATTTCAATGATGCTTCAGCAGAGTAGCATGAAGGAAAATCTAAGAGCGGGTATGGGAATGCGGTTTCAAGATCTTAACAAGGTGGAAAGACTGGCTATTCGTTTGATTTCCTCCTTCAAACCTTTTTTCACAAAAGGTCCTCTAGTCTCTCAGCCACAAGTTCTGACACCAGGAGTGTAATACGAGTAGAGTAAATACGGAGATCAAAGATGATGTTTTCATCTTCCTAATGTAAGGCAGTGACAGAGAGAGACGCTCTGTTAGCGAACTAGAAAATATTGAAGCTCTTCATTCGATTAATACTTCTTCACGTTTTGAAAAGCTGCATTTCATTGTCTACCTCTACCCGCGATCTAAAATTACAGCCACTATGAACCTAGAGAATGCTCTCACGGATTAAATAATCCTCTGCTCAGATCCAAGTTTTTCAAAACAACTTGCCGATAGAGAAGGTAACATTTTGTTTTCTCTATTTGTACTACAGTAGAATAAACTTTATTTCATTCAGACCTTGACAGCGCTACAGAACGTCGATGCTCAATTTCTGCTCTGTCTCCGTCATAAAATGGAACTCGTCACACATACGTATGTTCACTTGAACTTGAATTTGATTGTCAATTAATGGTCTCTCACATCCAAGCGAATTTGGTATTTGCTTGGATGGACTTTGAGGAAATCAAGAATTTCGCGCTCTTCAAACGAAAGGTGCATGAGAATGTGAGAAGATGTTTCATATTCGTATTTTTTTAAATGAGTTCTACAGCAATGGTTAGATAGCACTATCATAAATGCAACTGTTGTCTAAGGTCAGTGTATCGAGCGTATATACGAGCACACACTCGTAAAAGTGCTCATCGTAAGTGAACGTATTTTCACCTTGACCAATCCAATCTATCAGAACACGACTAACACAATAAGCTAACAAGTACATGTCCATAAGTGAGAAATGAAAGACCTGTCCTTATTAGTATAATTGACAATGAATTTAGGCAAAAGCGTCCGATAAACATGTTGGTATTTCCCTCTTGAGCGCATTACATTCTCTTCCATCTCGTTTCTCCAGCTACAGATTTTGGTAGACTAGCAAAATGACATTGATTATTTGAACAGAAATGTACGAAAAATGCAGAAGAAGAAAACAAACACACACACAAAAAAGAGAACGTGAAATAAACAATAAAAAGGAAAAGTTTATTAATTTTTAATCAACATCGAGCAAAATTTCGTGTACACACTAATACAAAGCGATAAATCACTTTCTTACACAGAATTCCGTTACACGTTCCAATTAATGGCGTACTGCATCTTGTAGATGTACGCATATAATATTATGTAGTGGTTTCTGAACGATTTTCATCGCGCGTACACACTTAAAATAGCGTAATTAACAGGATAATTAGGAAGACTTGTTTTAAAAACACTACATTGACATGAACAGTTACTTGTATAAACAATTTTAATAAAGACTAAATGGCTACACAATGAATGACAGATCATTTACTCTCTCGAAAACAGTTTCTGTCTGCTCGACAATAAACGAAAGAATATACAGCCGCGTGAAAAGTCTACCATCCTACGTTCGACGATAAAAACAAAAGCGTTCGGAGTCTGTCGGATTCCAGATATCCTCCAATTCGCAACCAGCGCTCAGGCTATGAGGAAAAGAACAAATCTATGTGACCATTTATACGGTCGAGGAACAAAAAGGGCTTCTCAGCGCACGAGAGAAGGCTTCATCGGCGGTACCACCGCCTTCACACGTCCTTCTAGAAATTGGAACATACGATACCACCATACTTTGCAGACTTGATTTACTCCAAACTCGTGAACGTTCTTCAACGAGTTGTTATTCGCTAAAGTATGATAAACCCAGAATAAACGGGTGGTAATGTAATACGCCGTAATAATTGAGATCGTGTAGTCGTATTCGCTCATCACAATAAGCGCAACGCCGCACACTGCGATCAATTTCATAGGCAAGACGACAATCCACACTGGGCAGTATTCGTCGACTAGCAAACAATTCAACACGAACACGACAGTGTGGCCGCTGAAAACGTAGTTACCGCAATACTTGACGTTTGCCAGACCGCAGGTCGTCAATAGCTGAAGAAATCTGGACGCCAGCAGGCCACCATCGAAAGATGCGCTTTTCGCGTCACATTTCTCGAAAAGCGTTTTGCTCGATACGGGTAACATGGTGACATTCATAGAGATCAATCTGACACTGAAGAGCAGAGTTAGCAGAAAGAACATTCGACGAAAAATGATGGATCGATGCTCGTGGAAACTCAGCACGAGTACGAGAACGGAAGTCGAGCCGACAATCAGCACTTCTGAGATCGTTAAGAGGGTAAATCGAAATTTATTCCCGATCAGCCGGTCGCTCACGTCCAGACTGATATCGCGCAGCGGACTCTGGAGCGTTGGTTCCTTGTTGAGCACAGTCGGAGTTCGATCGTGAATGAGGCCGGTAAGGAATAGATTGAGCGCGAACACGCACATCACCACCAAGAATGAGAGTATTGTTTTCGCCGGCTCCGCAGGCAACGATTGGGCCGTATCCGAGCCACCCGATCCGGAACTAATCGAACTCTCGAGCTTGAGCCTGGTGTGCGAATTCTCTCTCTCTCGTCGGCCTCCGTTCTTCGAAAACTTTACCTGCAACTCCATGTTGACGGTAGGTTTGCCGTTCGGCGTTCTCCAGCTACCATCGGTACATGTATTCTGTAATGACGTCATGATTCAGATTTTACTTTCGACGAATGGTAACATGATGATCTCCTTTTATTTCTTCAACAGCTAATTAAGAGATGAAAGCGAATTTTTTTCGAAGCTATCTCGTTGTCGTCTTCGGAATGAATGTTTACGGTTTTTTTCTCTTCCTATAACAGAAAAAAAAAATGTGCACAATATAAATTAACCGCACGTTTACGTAACAGAATGTAACGGGTTTTGCACCAAAGGCGCTTAAATTTTCAACGTAGTGGGATTTGTTAGGAAATGTATCAGGTGTAGGAGGAAACGCTATTTTCTATATCGACTCGGAAAGTCCGTCCGTCGTGATTTTTCGTCACGAGCGGCTGCGGCGCGGAAGTTCACACAGAAAGAGGAGGTGTGAGGCACGAAATACGATTAGCGAATCCTACTCGTATTTTCGGATCATGTATCAGGACTCCCTTGGCGCACTGCGAAAATATTTGTATCATTTATTATTTCATATTATACTTCGACGTACGAATATACTCTCGCAATATTTAACGAGAAAGTAGATTTTACGACTCTCTCGACTGACTAAAGAAATATTGAATGGAAAACGGCGATATCGCAAAGTGCGAATTTACAACGGTATTTCTGAATACAAGATGATATTAAGAGCGGTATCAAGGTACCAACGCGGGTCCGAGCTATTATAATTATGCACGAAGTAGAAATATTACGGGAATGTACATACGAAGTAGAGAAGGTGTTTGCCTTGAAATAAGTCGACGATTTTCGACTAATAACGACCGCTGTCTATTCTGTACACGTATTTTCCCCATTCTGTTGTTCTCGTATAGTATTAATAAATAGCATTGTCCAGCATCTCAGGAAGTTCTATTTCACGATCTAGGCACATATACTTCCTCTCCAAAAAGGTACACATGCACAGTATGTTCTAACTGCTACATTGAGATTCAACAGGGAGATCGAGTGTTTTATCTTGTTAGATTTTTTGGGTCTTAGATCGAGGATAATCGAGCCTATAGTCACACAAACCATTCGACAAGACGATAGCTTCGTATACCCTTCTGAATATCTCAGTTTAAACGTTCATATTTTTATAATCATTTATGGAAATGAAAAAAATTACAAGGAAAAGGTGATTGCAAAACTCGATGTTTTGTTGCTGAATAATGCATTGAGTATTCCCATGCACAAGGTGCGCAGCGATACGGAAGCGCTAGAAAACTAGAAAAACAAATCAATATATTGTAATTTGAAGCAACATTATTTTCCTTTCGTATCGAAAACTCGATAAAAGAGAACTGAAAGTGGAAAATTAGTCAATTCAATTTCTCTATTTTTGGTTCATAATCAGCTTTTTTAATGGGTCCATCGAGTTCCGAAAAATCTCAGTTCTTTTTGGGGGTATTTCTGACGTACTAAATCAACTTAATGGACTTATTTTATTTTTAATGCACTTTCATCAAACAGTATTCATAATCAAAAGAAAATCATTGTGAAAAGTCGAAGTTTTTTGACACACCCCTCTTCCCGCTCATCTGGATGACAAATATTTGAACAAGGAACCTATGTTAGAAGATTTATTTAGCACGAATGTACGCTATTTTTCCAGTAAATTGTGTGGTCCTTCTTCAGAAACGTAGAAAATACTTCGTTTGCTGCTCGGGGGTCCCTCAACACTTTGGGAGATTGAGCTCGGAAGACCATTTTAAAAAGGTACCCGTTTCATAAGGGGATCGGAGAAAACGTTCACCGACCGGCAAAACTCAGAACTCGAAAATTTATCAGATATAGCTCGGTTGTCGGTGTATACAGTCTGAAAGATAGGCCCTTCGAGTAACTAGATAATTATGCAATACTTCATAGCCCCTTCAATGAGCTAGACATGCAACACTTCAAACACCGTGCGACTAAGGTCTTCTAAGTCACCCTCGTATGATACCAAATACAGCTCGAAAATTGGTGAGTATAGTATGAGAGATAATCCCTTCAAATAACCGGATATGCAATATTTCATACACTAATTGGATTAGCTCCTTCAATGAGCCAGATATGCAACATTTCAAACACCATAGGACTGAGCACGTCTTCCTGAAGTATTATACGTCCCTCTCGTATCATATATGTGCCCCACAAAACAGGTTCCTTGCTTCCCCTTGTTTAACTATGTTAAAGAACCAGCAAGGTTTTGTTTCAAGTTCGCCTGCACCCGGTCAGCCGGCAACGGTCTATAGCTTGGGAAACAAGGCTTGTGACGTCACAGTTTGATGACGTCATAGATCAATTCCTTTTTTTTCAAGTCCCCCTCCTATCATAAATAGATCGGAGCGGGGTCTATGACGTTACAATGTGACGTCTAAATCTGATGACGTCATAGATCAATTTTGTTTTTTTTCCAAGTCCCCTTCATATCATATATAGGTTGAGAGCAGAGCCTGTGACTTCATGTGTCTGATGGTGTCATAGATCAATTTCGTTTTTTTTCCGAGTCCCCCTCCCATCATATATATAGGTTGGCAGCGGGGTCTGTGAAGTCATGGGTCAGCCATGTGACATCACAATCTGATGACGCCATAGATCAGTTTTTTCAATTTCCTTTACAATATTATGTAGCCCCAAAGTCCGGGCCTGTGACGTCACAATTTGATGATATCATAGGTCAGCCCAGATCAATTTTATTTTCCAATTTCCCCTTCCTCCTATCATAGATCAATTTTGTTTTTTTCCAAATCCTCCTCCCATCATATTATATAGGTTGGAAGCGGAGCCTGTGACGTCATTCAGCCTTGTGATGTCACAATCTGATGACGTCATAGATCAGTTTTTTCAATTTCCTTCACAAATTTATGTGGCTGAAAAGTCCGGGCCTGTGACGTCACAATTTGATGATGTCATAGGTCAGCCTTGTGACGTTAAAATCTACATTTTTCAGATGCCACGTGCCCCATAAAACAGGTTTCCGCCACCCCTCGTTCAACTTTGTTAATTTCCAAGTTTCACATTTTGCCGGACGGCGCCGGGCGCTCGTCATTTTATTCAAATTACCTCCCCGCTTCGTTTGTTTCACTCACCCAACATTTTCTGCCTCAGGAGGGAGGAAAAGTTCTTTACGTCCCTTTACTGCGCTTAGGAGGTAAACAGCCGAACTTGTCTCGTTAGTTGCAATTCACCCCTTAAGCTACACGAGGTGGAAACGATCCCCTAGATTTTCCTAAGGAGGATGACGGGTCATTTCTGCCAACACAACTAAATGCCTAAAACGAAAGATTGGTTCTCAGTCGCTAAAGTAGGTCAATGCCACTGATGCCGTTATAAAGCGTGCTATTTTTACAAAAGTATGCGTGTAGGTCCAGTCAAAAAACCGTCAGGGTTTCTTCCTTAGTGTTTATTGTTGCGTTACTTAGCTGGAGGGCTGACGGACACTCTCCTTGCTTCTAGTCCAGTGCGAGGCTGTATTAGGATGAGCCTAGTAAAGACCCAGTTACAAGATCAGAAACTTATATTACACCTAGTGTAATGGAAATAGCGTAGGTCAACATTTTTCCCAAGTCCGTAAAGGAAGTCAAGGTCACGGCATCGTCAGCGTGACTAAAAGCTGTAACAGTTTTCCCAAGATGAGTCCATTGGAAAACCCGTCAAAAATCTGTAACGGTCTTTTCCAAGAGCAGTCCCAATTTCATAGGCATACAAAACGCTAATAGTTAGGCTGCATTCATGCACATTTAGATTGATGACGTTACCAAAGTCGAAAGCGAACGTTTTTTGAGGATGAACCCTTCTCCTAAACAAACGAATGTTGAGCTAAGGGGTGAAATGGGTTTTGACAAACTCAAGTTTCCTTATAATTTAGCCTAGACAGATTCCTATGATCTAGTCCAGAATAATTCTCCTATGCAATGTAACTTGACCTAACTTAGGTTGTAACGTCACCAAGTTGGACGCAATTGTTTTCTGAGGACACAATTCCACACCTAGACAGACAGAGGGTTTCCCACTAACAAATTTCTCTTTTTGGGCAAAACATGATCATCCATTATCTAGAATTTCATGTTGATATTTTTCGATTTCTATTATGCAGAGATACTTAGCTAAGCCGAATCTTTTAGCCATTAGCCGTTAGGCAAGGGAATTTTGGTCAAAATTGGCCCTGTTAATGACTAATTTTTCCTTCAATTCTTTTCTTTACTCCGTAACCAGTTACGCTTCAAAATACAGTAGTCGCAATTCTCAAATGGACCAAGGAACCGCTTCATGCAGAGAGTGTTCTAGAGACAAAAAAAAATCTGGAGAATGAGTTCTTCTGTCCTGCTAAAAGAAGACTATTTCACTTGGTTGCTTCACAATATTGATATTTGATTGCTAAAGTGCTGCTTGCTAGCGCTGCTGAGTGCTGCAGGACTGCAGAAGAAGTTTGTAAACAAAGACTTCAGCTTATCAGCCACTACTGAGTACTGAGCACTAACAAGCAGCTCTTCGGTAAAAAAATCTTCTGTTCTTTTTTTCTTTCCAATTTTCATTCTTGTTTGATCAATAATTATTCAATATCCATGCCATTGCCAATAACTAAACTCAATATTTAAGAATATCTTTCAGATTTTATTATTCAGTATTTACACGTAAGAACGTTCTACCGTTCTCACAAATTCTCGTGTGTTGGTAGCGTTGCCTCGATACTCGCAGTCAGAATTGGTAGTTGGATGCGTTATAAGGTAGAAAATATTAGTAGAAAGGTTGTCAATTGATTTTACAGGTCTACGGATCATTAGAGACCCAGTATCGAGGTAAAATAAAGTTCGATTCTTACATACATTTACAGCAAATATCTCCCAATTTATTCTCTTGACTAGACATTTTTCCCTCAATTGGACATGATGTCCAACACTGTGGACCAAAGACCTGTAAAATAATACCCATATCGTTGTTTTTGCTCGCTCTAGGCGTTAACTAGGCAATGCGACTGGGTTAACCGTTAGCTGATAGCTGAAGCCCACCAATTCGAGAGGTTAGTTTTTAGCGAAATTCTTAGCCAATGCGATTCCTGATTTTCAGTTAGTAACGTGTAATATTTGTAATAAAATTCTACTCATTTAAGACCTATACACTCTTGTCACGATCACCCCAACCTTAGTGACATCATCAAACCGAGATGTCATTACCGCTAAACTTGAGATTTCAATTTCTGTTGGTACGGACGTGCATATCTGAAAATATGGATATCTTTATTGGTATAGACGTGCATTTCCAAAGTAAATTAATTACCGAAACAACCGACAGGGCAAATACATCTTCAACAATTTTTCTTCGCCTCACGTTCAACCTAATATAATGCATTCAACCCATCTCTCTTAGTCTAGCCCTCTTCAACTGTACTCCAGGACCATCCAAAAAGTTGCTTAAGCTGCGCTCTTAGCCTAGTTTGGTCCTTTCAACAGTATTTCTAAACTGATACAATGACGAGTGGATATGATTTCTCTGTCAGCCAACTTAGCTTATCTCATCCTCCAACAGTATCTAATGCACTGTATATTAGCCTAAACTTTTACATTTTCTGTACAAAGGCTTGTAAAGTTTGTCGAGAGAAATGTAAAACAGTTTTGGAGAGTGCACCGAAATTGAATGGATTTGCAAGTTTGATTCTCTTCTTCTCACACATGAATTCTTTGGCTACCCCTAGGCCACATTTCTCTACGAACATAAATCCGACAAATTACTATTTTCCAGACAAAAGTACAGTAAACCCCAGAACGTCGAGTAAATATTGTTAAATCATCCGCACCATCAAATCCTGCAAACAGAATCGGTCACAACAGTTGGAGGCGCAGTCGCGCGTCAACATTGAGGTCGAACCGTACAATTTTGTTCCGCTGTTTTTTCCAATAGATTTCTTCAATACGGGGTATTTACGAGTAACTGGTATTCGTTTTCAATTTCACTCTTACAGTTGCTATCGGACGGGCAGGACATTCTTTTTAAACATCCTCTACGAAAACGCCTACTGCTGATAAGTCAATACACTCTGTATACATAGCGTACGCAGATGTATTTTGGCACCAGGAAAAACATTATCACCGTATATCATTCGAATTTAAAAAATATACGCGTTATAATTTAAACGAGACTACATTCTAACGTGTTTTACGACTGGGTTCTTAGATCTTAGGCGCTGATGAGCGGTCATCACTAAACATACATACCGTCGTATCTTCATCAATGATTCTTCTCCGAGTCTATGAGGGCGCTCCTATACAACGAAATATTTGCGAGCCTTTACAAGAGACCCCCTCCTCACGTCCGTCGAATTTTTCAAACAACAGACTAGCTCGCATACCTTACGAGATTGGATTTTACTCGTAAAAATTTGACTCCTCCGTATCCGACACGAAGACGATAGTTCTCAAGCGATTATACGAGCCTATCTCACGTTCGATCTTGCTCTCTCGAATTCGTGAAGATTTCCAAAATATTCGCAACGACCACGCGCGTTAAATCAACAAACGACCGCACGTTGACCGAACAATCTACAATACCTAGGTCTAAAACTATCTATTTTCGATACTACCGTGCGCGAAGCGAGAGCACATCCTATAGCTCTTATAGGTGCATCGCGGGTATTGGAAATAACCACTAAGAAAGTGAATTGCCGACGCGACGATGAGGTCGTACTTCATCGACCACGAAAGCAAACAATATTATTTCATAATTGAGCGAACGCTAGCTAAATGTACCGTAGTGCTGTATTACCACGTATTGAAGCTAGACGCGACACAAGACCGTCTCCCCCGGGCAAATAAACGTGCAGCTTTATCATCTGTTACTCAATTAACTCTTCAGTATACGCTACATATTATTATCGTGAACACGCATCGTTAAACTGACGTAGACATTAGGCGACCGAAACGAGAGAGGAAACAAATTTTAAAATTGTCGAATATGAAGCGAGTTGAGGAACGGCGCAGTTTACCGTGGTAGAGGTTACGTCAAATAAAAGGAAAATACGAAACTTTTTCGCTTGTCACAATTGCGCTTCGTTTGAATTCATCGACTGCAGCAACCACATACTCCGTAAACAGTAAACACTTCTAGTGTACCTACGAGAAAGCTTATATGTAATCGCGTAATCGAAACTGATTCTTCAATTCAAGAGTATCCTGCAAGTTTGCTATCACTTGAATGCTGTCGCACAACGTTCGGGACGAGGACGAACTGTTGTTAGAATTAATGATTTCCTCCTATATTTTTAAAGGAAGTTCGTGAGCACTTGACAGCGAGCAAATGATAGAATGCTTGTTCCGACCAGGTATCCACTTGGAGCGCTATAATCGTGTATCAGTTGTAAGTTTTCACAAGTAAATATTTTCCAAGTCCCCAAATCATATTTCAGCCTGGGATACCTGAAGTAGGTCAAGGTCACTGATGATTCCACACAAAATCCTCCCTCCTCTGTATTACAACAAAATACTTTCCAAATCCCAAAATTCGGTCGATGTTATTGATGACTTCATAGTAACGTTCCCTCCACCAGTATCTCTCAGCCTAATACACACCTAAAGTAGATAAAGGTCATCAATAACGTCATACTCTATTCTACCTCCTCTGTTTAGGTAGATTGACGGTCCTAAATTAGGTCAAGGTTATTGATTGCGTCATAGATGAATTCCTGTTTCCCCCAATATGTTTCATCCTAACTCTTAGGTGGGTGAAGGTCACTGATGACGTCATACTACATCCCACCCCATCTATAAAAAGTAAATAATATTTTCCAAAACTCCAAATTGAATCAAAGTTATTGATGACGTCACAGTAACAGTACCTCCCACAGTCAGCTAGTATATTTGAAACGAGTGGAGGCCATTGATGACGTCATTCTACACCCTATCTCTTTTATATACATCGGTCGACTATAAATAGTTTCCAAATCCTTAAATGAGGTCAAGGTTATTGATGACGTCATACTACGTTTCGCCTCCTCTCTACATAGGGTGAGGGTAAAAAATCTCATTATTTTTAAATTAGGTCAAGGTCAATGATGACGTCGTAGTAACGAAATGATTTTTCTACGAGTACCTTGTCCCAGTTTTATGAGCAAAAAAACTGCTAAACAACATTTCAAGGCAGGGAACCTGTTTTATAGGAGATAAGTTGGGAAAAATGCCGCCGTCTGTCTACCCGACAAATTGTGGTTTCAAGAGCGAGGAACTCTGATCTAATTCGTAGACTTGGAAAAATTCCTATCACCAAGCCATATAATGAGGCTAGGAAAAATGTTAATCATCGTGCCAGAGATTGGAAGGGCGAGTTTATTTTATGTAACCGGGATGGGGCAACGTGTCGGTTTACTGCCATACTCGGAGTAAGAGGTGAGTAAGAGTGATGCCGCGGGACTTGGAAATATTTTTGTACTTCTTGGACTTGTAAAATTTTTCATTTTCAATTTTTGGACTTAGAAATATTTTCAACAGTTGGACTCGGAATTATTTTCAAATTGTGGAAATATGAAATATTTTCAACTGATAGACTTTTCTTGGACTTAAAATTATTTTCCAATTGTTGGACATTGAAATATTTTCGTACTTCTTGGACTTGAAATTATTTTCTAATTGTTGGACTTTGAAATATTTTCAACTGTTGGACTTGGAATTAGTTCCGAATTGTGGGACGTTGAAATATTTTCGACTGCTGGACTTGGAATTATTTTCCTTTGAAATATTTTCATACTTTTTGGACTTGTAAAATTTTTCATTTTTGATTGTTGGACTTTGTAATATTTTTAACTGTGGGAGACAATCAAAAATGAAAAATTTTACAAGTCCAAGACTAAAAATATTTCAAAGTCCCACAATTTGAAAAAAATTCCAAGTCCAACAGTTGAAAATATTTCAAAGTCCAACAATTAGAAATAATTTCAAGTCCAAGAAGTACGAAAATATTTCAATGTCCAACAATTGGAAAATAATTTCAAGTCCAAGAAAAGTGCATCATAAACGAAAAAACGAATACTCCAAGGGGAGAGTAAACAAATGCAAACCGCAGAAAATAAAAACGAAGGGAGCGCTTTCGGTTAAACAACCATCTTCAAACCTGAAATGAAAGCAACTGACGAACGAATGAGAAGAAAGAGGTATTAAGATCGTCCGAACGAGAAATCACGGTGTGAATCATAAACCTGTTCGATCAAGCCATCTTCCGGAATGTACGAGTTGAGTATAGTGATACCGTCAGTGTTGAGGTGACGCATTATCTCTATATTCTCGAGGGTGATACGTTTACGGTAGGAATTCTCCTTATGGAGGAGCTTTTCGGATCCCTCGCGGAAACTGTGGCCACTGTTAATCAAATGATCAGCGAAAGCTGACTCCCCTAAGCGTCCCTTCTTCCAAGACTTCAGGTGCTCAGCTACTCTAACTTTCATCTGGCGGCTGGTCTCACCAATATAAAAGCCTCCACAATCCTCACATTCCATATTATAAACACCACTCCTTTCATCAACCGGTATGGGATCCTTCAGTCTCACAAACAACCTCTTGACTGTGGTGAGGTTGTAAAACGCGGGTCTGAAACCAAACGGGCGAAGGGCCCGACCCAATAGCTGGGAGAAATTCCCCAGGAAAGGGAGACTGATCCAACGCAAACGGCGATCACGGATCGTGTCTCGGGGTAGGCGTATTTATTGTTCCTTTTTCTGAAATTTCGGAAGCAACGCGCTTCGTTTTCCTCTCATATTTGGTTTCTTCGTCGGTGTTTAGCTTTGCATTTGAGACCTAAGTTCGTCAAATTCCGGTTTTATTCCGATTGTAAGATTACGACTAAGAAACTGGAGAATTATATGAGGGAGAAGTGGATCAGAACGGAGTTGCGAAGATGGTATGGTAAATTTAATATTGCGACTAGATTAAACCTTATGGTCCATTCGAGACTCTCCGGTGTGCTCCCCCCCTTGAGTTTGATTACTTTATGCGTGACGTCAATTTAAAGTGTCGGAAGTTTGAGGTGAAGTTGAAGGAGAGGAAAAATAAGAAGTTGTCCTCCCTAATGAAGGTTAATGAGGATGTGGTTGAGGAAGGGGTGAGTGACGGTGTTGTTGTTCACAAATTCCATCCCCCCCTCATAAATAATAGTCACGTAGTGTTTAATAGTGACGAAACAGCCCTCCTTGAGAAAGGTTTGAAATTCAGTCTGCCTCCTCTTAAGAATGATGAAACCTTGGCGAATGTTGTTGTGGATCTTGCGGTTAAGATTGGTCCTGGTTATAATACCCAGAAAGTCTGTGCTGAATTGGTCCGTAATAACCCCTTCCCTCGCATGAGCAATAAATTGGGAGGAGTGATTCAGGGTTTAAAGAGGAAGATGAAAGAGGGAGATCTAATCGTCACTAAGGCTGACAAGGGCAACGCTGTTGTAGTGATGGAGAGGTCGGCCTATTCTTCTAAGGTCCATGAAGTCCTACAGCAGTGTGGTGCTAAAGAGAGTGGGGATTTCAGCTTTCCTAAGCACGTTAGAGAAGTTAGGAGTGTCATCAACAGGAGTAAGGCTATTATCAAAACTCCTGCTTTGAAAAAAGCCGTCCTGGTTCCTAACCCCACACCCCCCCTCCTCTACGGGTTGCCCAAAGTGCATAAGAAGAATACCCCGATGCGACCCGTCGTTTCTTTTGTCTCCTCCCCTACCTACCTCCTTGCCAAATTCCTTGACCGTTGGTTCAAAAATCGCATTGATTTCGAATCTCCTCATTCGGTCTTGAATTCGGCCTCTTTAACTGACGTCCTCAGGGATGTAAGCCTTCCCCCAGGGACGACCATCTGCTCGTTTGATGTTGTTGGTTTGTTTCCAAATATTCCTAAGGCTGCTACTATCCAGCGGATGGGTGAGCTACTCATCAGAGCTAACATTCCTCACAATGAACTTCAGGAATTTTTGATCTCCTGAATACTTGCTGGTCCCCTAACTTCTGTAAATTTGAAGGGAAATTTTTCGAGTTCCCTGAGGAAGTAGGGATCCCTATTGGATCACCTCTAGGCTTTCTTATCTCCGAAGTTTTCATGTCTAAGTTTGAACTTGACCTCTTTTCCTCGAACCAGGTGTTACTTAATCATATTCACTACTGGCACAGGTACGTTGATGACGTTCTATGTACCTGGACTGGTCACCCAGATCTCCTTGGTGAGTTTCTGAGGTATCTCAATTCCTGGTACCCTTCCATCAAATTTACGTTGGAAATAGGGGTATTTTCCATCAACTTTTTGGATTTATCGATCTCTATAATAGACGGTATCCATAAGTTTGGAATTTACAGGAAAGATACTACGACCGATGTTTTAGTCCACGGTGGTTCGTTCGGTCCTGTTGCTCATAAGATGGCTGCTTTTCATAGCCTAGTTCACAGACTGACTCGTATTCCGTTGAGTCAATCTGCTTTTAAGAAAGAATTACTTACCATAAAACACCTGGCTAGAGTGAATGGAGTCAATGTCGACGTTGACGTGATGGTTCGGAGGAAAGTTACGAGGAGCCTTCTTGATTCCACCACCTCCCTCCCCCGAGACACGATCCGTGATCGCCGTTTGCGTTGGATCAGTCTCCCTTTCCTGGGGAATTTCTCCCAGCAATTGGGTCGGGCCCTTCGCCCGTTTGGTTTCAGACCCGCGTTTTACAACCTCACCACAGTCAAGAGGTTGTTTGTGAGACTGAAGGATCCCATACCGGTTGATGAAAGGAGTGGTGTTTATAAGATGGAATGTGAGGATTGTGGAGACTTTTATATTGGTGAGACCAGCCGCCAGTTGAAAGTTAGAGTAGCTAAGCACCTGAAGTCTTGGAAGAAGGGACGCTTAGGGGAGTCAGCTTTCGCTGATCATTTGATTAACAGTGGCCACAGTTTCCGCGAGGGATCCGAAAAGCTCCTCCATAAGGAGAATTCCTACCGTAAACGTATCGCCCTCGAGAATATAGAGATAATGCGTCACCTCAACACTGACGGTATCACTATACTCAACTCGTACATTCCGGAAGATGGCTTGATCGAACAGGTTTATGATTCACACCGTGATTTCTCGTTCGGACGATCTTAATACCTCTTTCTTCTCATTCGTTCGTCAGTTGCTTTCATTTCAGGTTTGAAGATGGTTGTTTAACCGAAAGCGCTCCCTTCGTTTTTATTTTCTGCGGTTTGCATTTGTTTACTCTCCCCTTGGAGTATTCGTTTTTTCGTTTATGATGGATAGCCGTAACCTTAAGGAACGGATTCGTTTAAAAGTGCATCAGTTGAAAATATTTCATAGTCCAAAAATTGAAAATGAAAAATTTTACAAGTCCAAGAAGTACAAAAATATTTCAAAGTCCCGCGGCATCATTCTTACTCGCCTTTTACTCCGAGTATGGCAGTAAACCGACACTGCCCCATCCCGGTTACATAAAATAAACTCGCATTGGGGCGGGGAGAGATTTGAGAAATTTCAACTGCAAAGCTGTACCCATCAAAACGGGGACTGTGAAGAGTTCCGATTATCAAATTCTGTAAATGAGGGGATGGGACGGAGAAGATAGATAAATTCTGAACACCGAGCTTTATATATTTCGAAAGACTGAGAAATTTCGACCATTGAGCTAGTTCAATAGGAGGAGGGTCGCAGCGAGCGAGGACTTGGTTTGAAAAATTCTCGACTTTCGAGAGTTTCGAATGACCGTTAAGAGAACAGAGACTTGAAATAAGTCCGACCCTCTAGCAGAGGGAGGGGGAGGCACTTGAAAGAATGATCCCCATATAACAGATGTCCCGCTCACCTTAATTAACATGGAGGGAAATTTCTTTAATTTCACAGTCAAAGAAAGAGACTTCCCAAGCTGAGTAATTTAGGAAACACCAGAAATCGATTGGAATCGGAAAAGTTGTCGGGAAGTTATCATCAATGCCTCAAGACCCGTCGTCGATTAGAATAGCAGATCTCCTCCAACTGTGATTTGAAGGGACACAAATACAGTTCTCGACCTATAATTCCTCAAATATTGATTTTAAAAAAATGATGAAGAATACAAAATTAAAGATCAGTAAATTTTCTATAAAAACATCCATGACACTTTTCTTCCTGTCTCTCATACTAGCTTCACAAAATTGCGTCGAAAGGGCCGTTCTGTCACAAAACACGTTGCATTCAGTATTGTGAAGGCGTAAAGTGATCCTTTCTAACGGATTGCTCCGGGATATTATGTCGATACGGATTTCGACCATACATTGCCTTGTCGATTAAATATTTTGATTTTATTTTCTTACCATCCCGTTTTGAGGAACCTCTATCTTGTTTCCAGTCGTCAATAAAATTACGAAAAAATTCCCGTACCCTTCATTCACCAGTACAATGTGAGTATCCATGGAAAAGAAATTCAATGTCGCTAGGACGACATAAAATGTCGCCAAGTTCGCTCGAATCTAACGTTCAGTCACACCGTTTCTTTCTCCATTCATCTGCGCGAAGCCGCGAAGAGTGCGATTATCATTGTCTACGTAATTGACGAGGTCACGTTTTTTCATGAGTCATCGGTCCAGCCAGTCGAAATCAACTCGAAGAAATACTAACTTCTGATTAAATAAATTTTAGAAGAAAACCGAGTGATGGCGCAACTCTGCACCTCATACCAGACGTAATATGTAAATTTACCTCGTGTACGACGTATCCACGAGCAGGTATACGCCTACATTTCAACAAGATGATATCATCAGCAACAACAACAGCTCAGCATACAGTTCACGTTACTGGGTAAATCACGTTCAACTCTTTTTTTTTTTTTTTAAATCAAATTCCTATCGTTACGTATATTGTTAAAATATTCCTACATTTCCGGTCGTCGTTATGTTCCAAAACTTATACGGCCCATAATTTTTTTTTTTTTTTTTGAAAGAAAATAATGAGATCCTTCCCCACTTAAACGAGTCTGAGACGGGTTTCTAATCGACTTTAGTCCGAAAAATAAGAGTCAGGTGTAAAAATGTGAAGGTGGCTCCATAAGTCTGAACACAAAAGAGCCACGAAGACAATTAACTTGTTTTAAAGAAGGGAAAAGAGGGAAGGGACGACCAGAAACGAGATGGAGGGACGAACTAGAAAGAGAGAGTAGGAACTGTAAATAGCATGAGTAAATCTACAATATAGACAAATGAAGAAAAATGGGGGAAGCACAAGCCCGGTTTTGGGCGACTGACCATTTTCCGACGGTCGATAGCTTTGTTTTAAATTCTATTACATAAGAACCTTGCGGTGGCGAACAACCCACAACAAAAATGAAGGTATCAAATTTCTGTAGCATACGTATCTTTCCTTGGAGACTGCCAATCAGCTCTTTCGTGTCCTGAATCTTCCTCTTCTACTTCCTCCTCTTTATTCTGATATTCACTTACTTGATGGTCTCAAACTTTCATTTCCTTCTTCAGTAACTCATTTTTCCGGGTTCACTACGATGGTTTCCTTTTTTTCTAGAAAATTTAGATCGAACATTTTTCAATGAACTTGACGATTGTCAATTCCACTGTCTCAAGTTTCATATCGACGAGACAACGACAAAGAATCAGAACAGGGAATGATATCAAGCATCCTTCGCTTGCCTAAGAATTCTTTGAAAACTAAGAAGATGCAATTGGAATCTAATTGATGAAATTGCTTCTTCGACGAAACCGGTAGAAGATACCGATACTGTGCGTGTGGCAAGGTAAATATAATCAAGTGACAGTAAGAGCACTCTGAACTTCTTTCTTTACTCCCACAATAACACAACTATTTTAAACCCGTTTTCTTGAAACTACATATAATAAATTATGCGGAAGCATTAGAAGTTCAGTGCAGAAGGTACAACTGCTAGTACGAAATACAAGATGATCTTATAACTTCTACCAACACCTACTTACGATATTGGGATCACATTACAGCAATAAGCCTTCCACTGCCTAGAGTTCAATATAAAACATGAAGAAATTTACGTATTATTGGGCGACTAGCCTTCCAAAAAGCTCTTAATGAAAACTTTGATAAATTTTTATACATTTGTAACGACTTACACGCATAGTAGGTATATCTTCTCGAATGTTTACACTCAACCCACAACAGTAGTCGATTCGAGTGCTTCATTAAACACACTGCTGTACTTATCAGAAAGTAAACTTAATCGAGCTTGTGAACATCAAATAGAACTGAGGAGCACTAATCGTTTTTGCATTCGAAGAATGATATCTGCCATACCTTGTAGAGCGCGAGAAGAAAACACAATACTATCAAAACGTCGAACGAGATAAAACAGGTATTCTCAAAATACTGAAACTGCAAAGCGGCTCTTAAAAATTCAAGGAAACCGGACAAGTTGAATAGAGAATGCATAAAACTTTACGAGCATTTCTCTGCGAAGAAAGAGAGGTGAATTGTTGAATATAGCGCACGTTTTTAATTAGAATCGATAAGTAATTAACCTAAAGGATCAAATGGGAACGATTGCGTACTCATATACTTTGCCGTCATATCAAACTTTACAATTACGAATACCTATAGGATCTATATAACGAACTATATAAGATAGATATGCGCAAGTGATAAGAATAGGATCGTTATCATGTTCATAATATCAAAGGAGGAGCAATTAGAGTAGTATCCTAAGAGAATTTTAAGAATTCAAAATTACAAAAAATAAAGAAAATTCACTAAGTTTTCGTTTTCATTGATATGAACTTTCAAATTAACCAGAATATTTGATATTTAAATTTTTCTTAAAACTGCTCCTCCTTCGACTTCATCAACATGGGGACGGTCCTCTTCTTATCACTTGGGCGCACCTATCTTAGTCTATATCACTTTTAGTTAACAAGACAGTTCTAGAAATATCATAATGAATAAAACAAAAACTCACGGGTTTTTTAACGGAGTTGAACGATCAATTGATTAACTGAATTGAAAATTGGAAAAATGAAAAATACAAAAAGTATTGTTCATAATTTAATAATATTAATTATTTGAAATTCAACATAATATTTTAGATATTAATACTTGAATTTTTAAATTTTTATCAGATAAATTGATACGACCCGTATATTAATACACAATCTACTCCCCCTCCCCCCCCTAATATAACAAATTCTCATACTTCTTTCATACAGAGTTATAGTCTACTAAGAACGTTATTAATGAATAAATAAATAAATAGAATAATATTATTTAAATTTATATAGTTTTTAAATGATCATTTATCAATAGAAAAATTAATTATTATTATTATTTTTAAACTAAATTTTAAATTAATCAATTGATTGACTGAGTTGAAAATTGGAAAAATGAATAAAATAAAATTTATCATTCGTAATTTAACTATCAATCATTTGAAATTAAATATTAAAATATCTATTTGAATTTTAAAATTTTTATCCGATAAATTGACACTTTTTACATAATCAATTTTTAAAAAATGAATTGAATTAATTAATAAATATAATATTAATTAATATGAGTAATTCAAAAACACAAATTGAGAAATTAGAATTAAAATTTATTATCAACAAAATTTAATAAAATAATAATAGAAAATTATCAGGATTATTCACGACAATCTTATATTTCATATCATATTTTAATGAATTAAAAATGTTTAATAATGAATTCATTTTAATAAGAATATTTTTCAATTATATGCCAGTTGTATTATTAATTTCAATTTATTTTATCGGTTTGAAACCATTCATGATGACTGACATTCCGTTTTCAGTGGTGAATGAGAATGATTCATTTCCGGATACAGATGATGGGTCAGAGTTGAACAATATACTGATTTTGAGGAATTAGTTTTTTAAAAAGGGCCTCACATATTTAATGCATTCACTGTAAACTGAAGAGATAGTAATAATTTTATTTCGGGGACATTCCACGTTATGCGTCCACCAACTTCAAATTCATATCATTCCTCCATAATGAGAGCACTCAAATTTCCATCCCACGCCGTCATTTTTTGGAAGCGGGAAATCACAAAAGAATCAACGGACTGAACCAAACAAAATAACTGATGAAAAAATACTTTATCAACAAGTTTCAATATTCTAGCTTTTGCAAGCAGACTATAAAACACCAGTCTTCGAGAAGGAGCAGAAATTCGTTTGAGCATTTGCCCTATTCTGTACAGTTTTTCTGTAATTCATTGAGCAGCTAAACACAGCTACAACAAATAGAAAACTATACATTATATTTGACTGTGGATGCGCGAACAAAGCTTATAAATAGCAAGTCGTGTCCAGAAGGCAAGGATACACAATGCAAAAAATACTAATGAATATATTCTTGTAATCGAAAATCAAAGATCTCTACTGGATTTGAAGTTGATTTGCGAGTCCAAAAGTGTACTTTTGCCCATTTCCTATATCCGGGAATGAATCATTCTGGATTCAAAACAAAAAACGGCACATTGTGAACCATCGTGAATGGTTTTAAACTGATAAAGAAAATTCAAATTAATAATATAATTGGGATATAAATGAAAAATTTTCTGATCAAAATAAATTTATCAATAAAAAATGATTCATTAAAATATGATTGAAAAAATAGAATAATAATTAATTATATTGTCATGAATAATCCTGACACTTTTCTCTTTTTATTTAATCTTACAACTAATGATATAATCATAATTATTGAATGTTATTGATGGTAAATTTCAATTCTAATGTCTCAATACGTTTTTGAATTACTTATATTAAAATTTATTATATCAACTTGATTCATTGTTTAAAAATCAATAATGTAAATAATATCAATTTATTGGATAAAAAATTAAAAATCCAAATAAATATTTTAGTATCCAATTTCAAATGATCGATGATTAAATTATGAATGATAAATTTTATTTTATTCATTTCAACTCAGTCAATCAATTGATTACGGTAATTTAAAATTTAGTTTAAAAATATTAATAATTGATTTTTTTATTAATAAATGAATATTTAAAAACTATATAAATTTAAATAATATTATTCAATTCATTTATTTATTAATATCATTCTCAGTGGACTATTTAATTATTAAAAATTAATTATCTATATAATATCGATTTATAGGATTAAAATTTAAAAATTCAAATAAATATTTTAGCGTCCAATTTCAAATGATCGATAGTTGAATCATGAATGATAAATTTTATTTTATTCAAATCAACTCAGTCAATCAATTGATTAATTTAAAATTTAGTTTAAAAAATATTGATGATAAATTTTTTTATTAATAAAAAATGATCATTTAGAAACTATATAAATTTAAATAATATTATTCTGTTCATTTATTTACTAATAACATTCTTAGTAGACTATTCATTTTTTAAAAATTAATTATGTAAATAATATCAATTCATTGGATAAAAATTTAAAAATTCAAATAAATATTTTAGCGTCCAATTTCAAATGATCGATAGTTAAATCATGAATGATGAATTTTATTTTATTCATTTTTCCTATTTTCAACTCAGTCAACCAATTTGATTAATTTAAAATTTAGTTTAAAAATATTTATAATTAATTTTTCTATTAATAAAAATGATTATTTAGAAACTATATAAATTTAAATAATATTATTCTATTTATTGATTTATAACATTCTTTGAAGACTAACTCTGTATGAAATAAATATGAGCATTTGTCTATCAGGGGGGGTAGATCGTGTATTAATATACGGGTTGTATCAATTTATGGCATAAAGATTCTAAAATTCAAGTATCAATATTTAAAATATGTTCAATTTCAAATGATTACTATATTTTTGTTTTATTCAATTTTCCAATTTTCAATTCAGTTAAATCAATTGATCGTTTATCTCCTTTAATGAACCCGTGAGTTTTTGTTTTATTCATATTTATTAATAACATTTTTAGTAGACTACACATGAAAAAAATATGAATCTGTTATATCAGGAGGGGAGAAAAAGTGGATCGTGTATTAATACACGGGTCATCCATTTACCCAGCTGACTCTGAGCAATTCATGCTTTCCATTTCTCAAGCAAGGGGCGCTTGTCCTCCTGCTTGACCCGTAAAGCCTCTTGATTGGTCGTTGTCTTCTTTTTTGCTTTGAACACCAGCGCTCTCTCCTCAGCAAAGAGCTCAATTGGTTGTGAACAAGCTAATACTGAAAGAGCCTTCGTTGAGGCAGTGCGGTGAGCACTGACACATCTCCGCGCAGCTCTTTGTTACTATCTCTCTATTTCTGCGCAGTCGGACCATACTGGGACACCATATAAGAGGATCGACAAGGCGGTGCTCATCATGATTCCTCTTCTTGTTTTTTGAAGTCCAATAAATCATTTAAATGTAATTTTTATAAATCGAAGTAAAAATTTTCTCAAATCGAAAAGTCGGAAGATGAGTTTTTTAGTGTCTTAGATGCATTTAAGTCACTTGGTATCTCAAGTTGTTGTTTAATGCTGAGTGGATAGAGGAAGATATTTCGAGAGAGAATCTAATAGGTTGTGAAACGAGGCAAGAAAATAAATGTTTTACATATAAAGGAGATATGTACGTGGAAGACGAGTGTGGCCCAGTCTTAGCCGGGCTAAAATGACCTCACCAGCAGGTCTAGAATTTGGTAATATGAGGAAGACCTTATGATAAAGAAGTGTAGTATACTTTTGATGGGTTGCGTCATCTACTGTAGTAAAGTAGCTTTTTTGGCTGCTTCATTCAACGCAGAAGGAAATCGACGAGACCCCACTTAGCTTTCATCGATCATTATTCTTTGGCAATGGTCATTCCTTTGAAAAGAAGTAAAGTCCGAAGGAAAGACTTCAACACTTCGAACGTATACCGTATATATACGAATACAAGATGTACGAAAAACGTTATTCTAGTACTAGATTAAGTCACGCAAAATCCTCTCTAGGAAGTTCGGTTCACACGGTATAAATAAATGTACTCCAGAAAATATTTTTGCACGCTCCTCGACCTGCGAACATTAATGAGAAACACCTGCTGAAGAAATGCGATTTCGAGAGAACGACTTATTTGTGCGAACAGAATAAAACACGGATGTACTCTTTCTATGAAATGCTGAACGAACGTTGCGATGCATTCACGAAGAACAATAAATTGATGTTTTAAAGATGTTCTAGCGGTTTTTATATGCATCGTTACAAGGGGACAAAAGAATTGGTCTCAATGATACAACGAGCATCCGTCTTCTACCCGGCCAAGAGTTAATTTTTCTCCAGTCAGGTTTCGGGTCATAAAGCTCAGAATTCGCTGCAACTGAAGGCTAAACATAATATTTTATGGACGTGGGCACTACTTTAGTGATAGTGAAATAAATTTTGTCGTAGAAAATTCAATGCCATGGAAATGATTGAAAAGTTTCGATCATGTTATAATTGTTTATTCAAGTTTGGTGAGTCTTTGAAGACAGCTCAACTTTTCCTACATATTGTTTGCTCAAGTTTTTCGAGTGTTGTCAGTCTTCTAAAAATAAAATGATTAAACAACGTTTCTTCAATCCTCTTCGATATTTCAACTGAGCTCGTCACATTCATTTATTAGATATTTATTCTTTTCGAATCACTTGTAGTATTCTCAACACACATCACTAGAGTACGACATCAGAATTTCCATGAGCTCTAGCTAATCATAACGACGATGATGATTTTCTCATCCTTGAATCGTGAAGGGGAAATGATAAAACTATTCTCAACACTTCTGAATCACGTAACACAACTATCCTACACAACAGTGGAAATGCGTCTTAATCGGATGGACCACTGCATCTTGAGGCTGAGACAAACCTTTATCTGAGTTCTCACTTTTTCCTAATACCCTGGAATAAAACTTCATTCCACCAGAAAGGGCGCAATTCATTAATTACGTAAGGATGATTTCCTGTTTTTGATTCCCATATAAGGATACATAAGGTTTTCAGACCTCCCACCTCTTACGCAAAATTTTTCCAAAAATTCTGCGGAAAACAAAAGGTTTTTTTTAAATGTTTAAATTGGTAATGCGTGATTACTTTTTGCCTGCTGGAAAGATGAAATTTGACTCGTGCGAAAAGAGTTAGAAACTTACGTAAGAATGGCTTTCTAGACCTCTCCTCCCGAGTAAGGTCATGTAGAGAGTTTTCAAAACTCCTTCCCTACGTAATTAATGAGTGGCCGAAACTGGCCAACAAAAATCCCGCTCATGTCTAATAGCTGACCGGTCCGTCACGTTGACCGCCAGCGTCTAGGAAAAACTATCTCAAAAAGTTTCGAGCTTTTCGGTCTCAAACTAAGAAAACTACGTACAAAGCTTTCCTGGGAAAAATGAACGTATGCAAGTTGTACAATTTTAATCGAAACTTTTGTAAACAATTTTGTTGATATAAATAACCAGAATAAAAGATTTGATAAAAGGAAGATCGACACGGAGACGAATTATCAGGTGTACTAAATCAAATACATACGGTTGACTACAAAAATGTGAAGAAAGAAAGAAAAATAGAAGTAAGAGAAGGGAAGACGAAATTAAGTCATCGGAAGAAGATGCATGATTATGCACGCGAGCTACAAACGGATTGACGAAAGTGAAGCGAGGATCAGTAAGGAGAGAGTTGTCCGAACGACTAAGAGCTAGTACCAACAATGTCCGCCCCTACACGTCTGGCCTTCCAGACAGTCATCGTCGTCGTCACATGATACCTGCAACCATAAGAGAGAGATTTTGATTCAAAAGATTCATTTAAGGCTGCCTTTCGTTTAATCAAATATTACTAAAATATAAATTTCGATCTTCATAAGTGCTCCCTTCATATGAGAAGGATAAATCACAGATTTTTTAAATTTGGAAACATTTTAAATTTGCCTAGATAAATTACGGGGACATTTTTTTCGAAGTGTCATCAAATAATAATAATAATAATAATAATAATAATAATAATAATAATAATATCAACCTTTATTCCGGCAATGATGTCTATACTATACAATAATACAATAATTCGGTATTACCGGACGCTCACGTCTGGTTCATTCCCATTTGTGAGCATAGGCCTCCCCTATTTTGCCCCATACTTCTACTTCTCTGTCTTGCGCCGATCTTTTCCATAGCACTCCTAGCCTTCGAATTATGTCATCTTCCCACCTCGTCACAGGTCTACCTCTTTTCCTTTTTCGTCCATACGGTACCCAATCCGTTACTCTTCCCACCCATTCATCCTTACTTCTCCGCGCGACATGCCCAGCGTACTTAATTTTCAACTTCCTTGTTGTAGTAAGCACATCTTTTACTCCTGTTTTTCTTCTTATTTCTGTGTTCCTTATTTTATCTTTCCTTTTAACATTCAAAATGCTGCGTTCCATGCTTCTTTGTGTGGTTTGGAGCTTCGCTGCTTGGCTTTTAGTTAACGCCCACGTCTGTGATCCGTAGGATAGAATGGGGATGATGCACGACTCTAGTATTTTAATTTTCGATGGTACCTTTAAGTTACTTTTGAAGACTTGTTTCAGCATGCAGTACCCATTCCACGCTTTCTTTCTCCTAGTTTGTAACTCTTTATCTAATCGTTTCAGGAAAGACATAATTTGTCCTAGGTACGTATATTGGTCAACCCATTCTATTACTATATTGTTGATTATCAGATCATTCCTTTCACCATTATTCATATACTTTGTCTTCGAAACGTTTATCTCCAAACCTGCCTCTCTGCTGGCTTTTATCAGCTCGCTTAACATTTTAGAAATTTCATCTTTATCCTCACTTATTAATACAATGTCATCAGCAAATCTTAAGTGGTTTAGTTTTTTCCCATCAACACTAATTCCGTAATTGCTCCATTCAAGCTGTTTGAAGACCTCATCAAAAATGCTACCGAATTACATGCGATTTGAGCTGTAAAAAATCAATATTAAATTTTCTCAAGTTAGAATTTAAACGTGGATACAAACTGAGTATATGTTAAAATCAACGACCTCAACATTTATTTTCGCGATACAACCTTCCCCCCTTGGACTCTCCCTCAAACGATTAGTGATAATAATATTTGTACTCACCGCAAATCCTGCCCAGAAGGCAAGGATACACAATGCGTAAAATATTAATGAATTTATTTTCGCCATTGAAATTATAGATTTTTTCTCGATTTAAAGTTGAGAGTGCTTCTTTTCAAGATTCTAAAAGATGATACGAGGACCAAAATGGGATATAAATCTCTTCTATAGACCATCTATATTCGATCGATACAATATTTCAACAAGTGTTGTGTACAGGAAACATAGTTAAATAAACTATGATGAGTTTCTTATAGCTCACATGATTGGACATCCCTCCCACCATCCATTTTGTAGAAGTAGAAGACAAATGAAGGCCACCTCGATGTGAAATTAAATATAAATTTCTGATGTTTTTTATCGTGCGAGACAAACTTTGTTATGAAAAAAATTTCTTCAGGAATTTCGTGTTCATGGTTTTCGAGAATTAATTTTTCTTTTACAAGCTATTTAACCTCATAAACGAAAAAACGAATACACTACAGGGAGAGTAAACAAATGCAAACCGCAGAAAATAAAAACGAAGGGAGCGCTTTCGGTTAAACAACCATCTTCAAACCTGAAATGAAAGCAACTGACGAACGAATGAGAAGGAAGAGGTATTAAGATCGTCCGAACGAGAAATCACGGTGTGAATCATAAACCTGTTCGATCAAGCCATCTTCCCGAATATACGAGTTGAGTATAGTGATACCGTCAGTGTTGAGGTGACGCAGTATCTCTATATTCTCGAGGGCGATACGTTTACGGTAGGAATTCTCCTTATCGTGAGCTCGACTAAACGCGCTGGATTAGATGGATATGTAAAAGGATGTGAATCGGAGGATGTTCAGAGTGTTAGTAATGGAATCTGAGCTATTGAAGAGGGCAGAAAATACTTGAGAGGGGACAGAAAATGATTTTCCAAGGTTTAGGAGGAATGGACTCGAGCTTTTCAATCTCAAATTAAGAAGACTATATGTACGAAGTCGAGTCGATACGTTTTTGTATGAAATTACGGTCACCCGTAGAGTTACTTTCCACACTTCGAGAATGGCGGATTAGCCGAAAGCGCTCGTGTTTTCAACTTTCGTGCTGTCCTTTGCATCTTCTCTCGCGTTACTCCTTTGAGTATCCTCTTCACTATGTACAAAGCTTTCCTTGGTGATAAACAGAAAAAAGGAAAAATGAACACGCAAGTTGAACAATTTTAATTGAAACTCCTCTAAACAATTTTGTTGATATAAATAAATAGAATCAAATATTTGATAAAAGTAAGATCGACTCGGAGGTGCATTATCAGGTGTACTAAATTAAATACATACGGCTAGCTAAGAAAGTGCGAAGAAAAGAAGAAAAATAGAAGAAGTAAGAAAAGGTAAGACGAAACTACGTCATCGGAAGGAGATGCATGATTATGCATGCGAGCGATAAACGGATTGAGGACAGTGAAACGAGGATCAGTAAGAAGAGAATTGTCCGAACGGAAATCATACTATTTCTACCCAGGGTACCAACAATATCCACCCCAACACTTTTGGCCGTCCAGACACTCCTTGTCGTCTTCACATGATGCCTGCAACCATAAGAGAATAATTTTGATTCAAAAGATTCATGTAATGCTGCCTTTCGTTCAACCAAATGTTACTAAAATGTAAATTTCGATCTTCATAAGTGGGCGCCTCCCTTCATAAGAGAAGGAAAATTCATGAATGTTTTAAATTTTGAAACATTTTAAATTTGCCTAGATAAATTACTGGGGCATATTTTTCGAGGTATCATCAAAAATGCTACTAAATTACATGCGATTTTGAGCTGTAAAAAATCAGAATTAAATTTTCTCAAGTTTAAATTTAAACGTGGATACAAACTGAGTATATGTTAAAATCAAAAATCGACACTTGTATCCACCTTGACACTTATTTTCGCGACGTTTCGAACGCAATTGTCGATTTTTGAATTTTCTTTTCAATTCCGAAAAATTTTCAACGGCAAATTATTCAAAAAAATCCTCAGGTATTTAGAATCGAACAACATTTTCTCCGCCTTCCAATATGGTTTCAGAAAAGAATGGAATACTATACAATCGCGTTTTGACCTTCAATTCCAAATCTACGATGCTACTACCAACAAATCCTGCCTATACATAATTTTTATCTTCCTCGACCTCCAGGAAAGCCTTTCTTCGAGTCTGGAGATAGCTTATCTCTACGAAACTCCATGCAGGAGTCATCTCCCAAATATCCTGAAAACATTTCTGAACGACAGAACCCTTTTAGCGAGAATCCGTCACATAACCTCCTCCGCACACTCGGTTCAGAATGGAGTCCTTCAAGGAGAAGTTTCGAGTGTTTTACTTTTCTTAACAGCTATCAATGACACCACCACACACGTCAACCTCCCTCTCATCCAGTGTGTTTGCTGACGATTAAAACATCTCTATCAGCTTGACTAACCCCCAAAGAGACCAGCGACTTCTTCAGAAAACCCAGAACTCAGTCACTGCATGGACATCAAAAAACGGATTCAGATTTTCGTTCTCAAGAACCTATTCAGTTATTAATAAAAAGATAGATTGTATCTCCCTTGCTTCCTTGCTTCTCTCCCTTCGAAATTCCACGTAACTATGGCAAACTCCTAGGCTTACTCTCAAAAACTTACCTACGCTCCCCACATTAAATCCCTTGAAGCCTAATGCACACGCGTTTAAAACCTTTTAAAATTCATATCCCATTCCTCAAGAGGATATGATAGGAAAATACTCCTCCAACTATACAAAAGCCTCATTCGCTCAATTTATAACTCAGCCAACAAATGTCCTCGCCTAACTCGACCCCATCGAAACCTCCTCTCCATTCGCCTCGCACTAGCCTCAACCTGCCCAGGAGGTAAGGATACACAATGCGTAAAATACTAATGAATTTGTTTTCACCATTGAAATTAGAGATTTTTATTCGATTTAAAGTTGAGAGTGCTTCTTTTCAAGATTCTAAAAGATGACACGAGGACCAAAATGGGATATAACTCTCTTCTATAGACCACCTATACACATATTCGATCGTTACAATATTTCAACAAGTGTTGTGTACAGGAAACATTGTTAAATAAACTATGATGAGTTTCTGCTCTCCTTCTATAGCTCACACGATTCGACACCCCTCTTACCATCCATTTTGTAGAGGTAAAAGACAAATGAAAGCCATTTCGATGTGAAATTAAATACACATGAATTTATGATGTTTTCTATCGTGGGACACAAACTTTTTCATGGTTTTTGAGAATTAATTTTTCTTTTACAAGCAATTTAACCACACTAGAGATCGTGAGCTCGAGTAAACGCGCAAGATTAGATGGATATGTAAAAGGATGTGGATCGGAGGATGTTCAGAGTGTTAGTAATGGAATTTGAGCTATTGAAGAGGGCAGAAAGTACTTGAGAGGGGACAGAAAATGATTTTCTGAGGTTTAGGAGAAATAGACAGGAAAAAAAATAGGAGATGGTAAACAGGGGGACTGGAAAATATCAGACTTGCGTGCTATATGTATACGATAGGAGGGGGAATGAAAATGTTGCTTTCTTGTTCTCGTTGAAGATGGTTTTTTAACCAAAAGGACTTCGTTTTTCGAAATCGTTTCTGCAGTTTTTTTGCAATTTTCTTTACTCTCGCGAGTAATTTCTGCCTTTTGCATTCTTTGCTCTCTTGAGTATATTTTCATTATAAACAGCCGTAACGTGGAGGATTCAAATCAATTCCATGGGAGGGAGACTTGAAAGAAATTTCGTTAATCAAAAGTCGAGATTTCCCTAGACTCCCTCCTATGTTACAGCTTGAAAGTAGAAAATTACCAAGTCTCCATATTTTCTACAAAACAAGTACTGTACAACCCTCGTCTTACTCCAAAGAAACTAAGAGTTTTTCAATCGAAAAAAGTGACTATAGAGCTTGTGCTATGTTGCGATGATTAGAGAATGATAATAATATTTTGAATCATAGGCCGGAAAAAGATGACGATTTTCATGAATTTTCATGAGCTTCAGCACGAAATTAATATCAACTTTTCAGATGATATTCTTCCTCTCATTCATCTTAGGTAAGTTCAAGACCCTCAAAAACGATAAAAATGCAACTAAATTACTTATATAGACGACTGCATCCATTTGATTACCCACCAGGTCCGTCGCAATCATGTTGCAGAATGGGCGATTGCCCAGGGTGGCGCATTTTTGGGGTGGTAAAATTGGAAACACCGAAGTTGGAAGAGAGAAAAATTGGTAAATGAGAATGAAGTTCGGCGCAAACGTGGGCAATATTGCTTGTGTTCCCTGAAAAACGATAGCAACTGTCCAAGGGTGGAGTAGAAAGTGCTACCTTAGGGGCATCAAAGAGAAAAACTATGGCCAAGGCGGCAGAATAGTTTGCGACGGGCCTGTCACTTACTCTTTGATCAGTTCGATAACTCAAGAGACTCGAAGATCTCAATCCAAACTTGATAAAGCGACTACAGGTTACACTACAAGGGAGAAAACACATACTCGTATTCCAGTAGAACAATTTTAATCGAAAATTTTGTGAACAATATGGAGAAATTGATTAATTTGGAAATTAATTTTTCAGAAAACAATTCATTCTATTTTAAATATTAGACGAGCGGTCAACGATTGTGATGGTTCAGATTACGGGTCAGCTGAAGCGTTTATTACACAAACCATACGATTATGGGTCCCCACAAAATCCGTCAAAACACTTCTCCTCGCCCGGACACTGTTTGTCGTCTTCACATGTCGCCTGTAATTATAAGAAGAAAATATTGTAATAAAAAAGGTCCATTCAAGATTGCCATTCCGATTCACGAAGTGCAAATGAAATATAAATTTCATAATTTTCTGGTTGTATTTTCGAACCGTTCCTCCTCAACTGAAAATTTATTTTGGTTGCGATAGATTCTAATTATCATCAGACAGTGAATTCTTTCAAATGGAAAACAGGAACAGAAAGTCCAGAATATTTCGTAGTTGAAAAATATTACAGTTTGATCTCAGTATGAAAAAAAAAAAAAGGACTAGAAAGTTGAAAGGATGCCAAACAAAGTTGACGTGTTCAAAAATGATCATAAAAGTCAAGTGTTTTGTACAGTGAGAAGTTATATCGACCTCTTTTTTTTCTACTTTTCAATTGAAGGCCGACATGATTCTTAAATCTTTACAAAAACTCTTGATTTTGTGGTCAATAATCATTTTTGAACACGTTCACATTATTTACTACCCCTTCAATTTTACAGGTTTTTCTTTCATACTAACGTAAGCGCTTGAGATCAAACCGTAATATTTTAAACTTCACGGACTTTCCTGTTGTCGAAATTGTTTGAACTATTACTGAAAACCTGTGCCATCTTCGATACTTTCTCTGTCCCTTTTTTCCTAAACTAGCGTTAAATTGTAGACACGATAAGAAATTGACACCAAATTTCATTTTTTTAAAACTATTCAACCCGCTTCGTTTTACTCATTGAAATCATAAATTCTTCCAAAGGATTGAAGGTGCAAAAAATTACAATATTAAATTTTTTCTTCAGTTTCGACATTCAATTTTTGAACGGGCTAGAAAATATTTCGCTCAAATCGATGATCCAGGCGAAACCTAATATGAAACGTACTCGGTTCCAAAATGTAAAAATTTTTTGTTGCGAAATTATATATCTCATGAGTCCTGAGTTTTCAATTTTGGTGCGATGGAGTTGCATTCCTTCTCTCCCTCAGGATCCCGAAAGTCTAGATATTTTTCCGAATTTTAAAGCTCGAAAGTAAAATTTTTTTTAGGCACCTTCGTAATCAAAAATTCGAATTGAAAGCTAAAAATTTCAGCAGGAAGAAACGGACTTTTCAAGATGTAGGATATCCTTTCTATTCACATAAAAATATTTCACCTGAATTGTGGACAAGATTTGTAAAATTCAATAAATCAAAATCGGTGAACTTATTTTGTTTGAGGAAGAGAGAAATTAATAGTCAGCAGCTTTATTACGGGAAAAAAAAAAAAAAAAAATTTAATAAACTTTGAACGAATGACTGTTTTTTAGCGTGAACAAATTCAATCAGTTCTTTCTCGATAAAGAACGATCATCATTTCAGAAATACGTAGAAAGAAATAATTTTTTTGTTACTAAAGTTGGTGAGAATATAGCCGAATTTTTCCTCTACCTTGAATTAGTGATATTGCTCGAAAAGTATTGCGATTAAATTGACTTAAGACTCACCACAAATCCTGCCCAGAAGACGAGGATACACAAAGTATAAAACACTAATAAATTCATTTTGGCCACAGATCGACCAACAAAGACCTCAACTCAGTTCAAAGTTGAAAGTGCTTATTTCAAAAAGCTCTGAAGTTGATATGAGAACAGAATGAAAAATATCTCCCTTTTATAGATTCGCACCTAGAGTGATTTTGTGATATCGATCGATACAATATTTCGACAGATGATTTCCATATATTTGAGCAGAAAATATGCTCAAATAAACGTCACGACAATTTAAGTTTCTGTTTCCCTTGTGTGGCTCACACGATTCGACGGCTTTCCCCTCAATTTATTTTTCGGAGGTAAATACTAGAAAGACTCTCTACCTATAATATAATGATAGGAGAGGAACTTCGAAAAATTTCAACCCTCCCAGCTATGCATGATAGGAGGCCAACTTGAAAAAGTTACCGAAACCCGTCGTCTACTCAATAAATTTAAATGCGATTGAGTTACTTCGACATTTTTAATATAATAGGAGAAGGACTTAGAAAAATTTTTATTCTCGAACCATTATATGATAGGAGAGAGACTTGGAAAAATGTTAACCTCCAAGTTATGATAGGAGGGACTTGGAAAAATTCTTACTTTTAGGCTGTATACAGTTATACACTATGATACAAGGAATTCGGGAAAACTTGAGAACCTTCAAGATTTCAATCAGAATTCACAATACAAAACCAATTCGACCCATAGAATAGGTTCCCTGCGTTCCTCGTTCAACTTTCTTAAGGAAGCCGTCGTTTTTTCTCTTTTTCGAATTGATAATATCGCTCAGAAAGTATCGCAATTTAATTAGAATATTAAACTTACTACAATTTGTACTCACCGCAAATCCAGCCCAAAAGGCAAGGATACACAATGCATAAAATACTAATGAATTTATCTTCGCCATTGAAATTAAAGATTTTTACTCGATTTAAAGTTGAGAGCGCTTCTCTTCAAGAACCCAAAAGTTGAAATGAGGACGGAATAGAATTTACGTATTCGGTCGATACAATATTTCAACAAGTGTTGTGTACAGGAAACATTGTTAAATAAACTATGATGAGTTTCTGCTGTCCTATGGCTCACACGATTCGACACCCCTTCCGTCAGCCATCTTGAAAAGTTAAAAGAAGACAAATGAAGGTCACATTGATGTGACATTAAATGTGAGTTTAGAATGTTTTCTATTGTACGACGCACACTTGATTATACAAAAAATTTCTTCAAAAATTTCAAAATCACGGTTTTTGAGAATTCATATTTTGCCCATTTCAATTGGTTGATTGCGTTTTTTTTCTTCTTCTTTTACGAACTATTGAACTACACTGGGGGTTCCAGCTCGGAGAGGAGCATAAGATTAGATGTATATGTAGTAGGATATGGATTGGAGGATATTTGGAGCCTTAGTAATGGATTACGAGTTGTTGGAGAGGGCAGAAGATACTTGAGAGGGGACAAAAAAATTATAATCCGAGATTTAGGAGGAATGGGCATGAGAAAAAATGGGAGATGGTAAACAGGAGGCTTTGAGAAATGTCGACTTCTGAGTTTTATATGTTGGGAAGGGACTTGGGAAGACACGGGTTTCGTACTTTATACGATAGAAGGTGGACTTGGAAAAAATTTTGCTGATCGAGAATCAAAATTTCCCAAGTATAGCTTGAAAGTAGAAAATTTTCAAGCCCTTGCTACTCTTCACCTCTCGTCTCACTTTAAGGTAACTGTGAATCTTTCAATCGGAAGAAGTTTATGGCGAGATTGAGAGGACCGCTGCGATTTTACGCCATAAGCTGGAAAAGGGACATATCACTCGGTCACGACTTTCATGAGCTTAACCACGAAATTAATATCGACACTTCAAATGATATTCTTCTTCTCATTCATCGTATACAAGTTCAGCAACTAAAGTGAATGGATTACTGTATCCATGGTACGATCATTCACTCCTACCTACTCGCATTGATTAATTCGATAATTCCCAGCCTAATACTCCAGAACATGGGCTGCTCCTCTCCAGTGCTTGGAAAAACTACCTTGAAAAGTCTCAAGAGACTCGAGGATGTCAGTCTCAACTTAGTAGAGTGACTTAGGTACATAGCTTTTCTGGTGATACAGGTTATATTGCAAGGGAGAAAACACATAATATTTTAGTTGAACAATTTTAATCGAAAACCATGTGAACAATATTGTCTCATTGATATCGAGAAATTGATTAATTTGGAAATAAATTTTTCAAACAACAAATTGTTTTATTTTAAATATTATACGAGCGGTCAACAATATTGTAAGGGTTCACGAGTATAGGTTTGTTGAAGCATTTATTACACAAACCATATTATGGGTCCCCACAATGTCCGCCATAACACCTCTGCTCACCCGAGCAGTCTCTGTCGTCTTCACATGATGCCTGTAATTATAAAAGAAAAAAACTTTGATGCGAAAGATCCATTTAAAGTTCCGGTTTACGAAGTGTAACTTGAATATCAATTTTATTCTTTTCCGGATATCCCTTCTTCTCCTTCTCGAAACACCTTAAGAATTATCAAAATGATAAATTTTTTCGAATTCCATCGAATTAAAAAAAAAAAAAAAAATACTTCAATAAATTAATCGAAGCCGATTTAAAATATTTTAATAATAAAAGAAGAATTTACGAAATTTTTTTATCATAATTATCTAAGATTTAGTGCTAAAATAGGGGGAAAAGAAAAGAGAAAGGATCGAGAATGGCGCAAATTTCCCAACGTGGTCCAAAATACTCCGAAGTCAGGTAAGTTCGTAAAATTCAAAATATTACGGCTTGACCTAAAATAATTTTTTGGGTGGAATATTAATTAAATAAAATACGTATGTTAACCTAAATTCAGGACTTCTTTGTGTCTTTCATGACTTTCATGACTGGTGGACAGCCTGAAATTTGGCACGATGAAGTAGAAATTCTAAATATTTAGCCAACTTTTACAGCTCGAAAGTAAAACTTTTTTGGGTATCCTCATTATATCAAAAATTCAAATTAAAGCTAAAAATTTCAAAAAGGAAGAAGGACGTAGGATATCCTCTCTATTCACATGGAAATTTTTGACTTAATTGCGGACAAGATTGATAAAATTGAATAAAGTGAATTTTTACGTGAACTTATTTAGTTCAAGAAAGAGGGGGAAAAATGTTATATTCATTAGCTTCGTAACGAAAACAAAAAAATTATTTTTATACATGTTGAGCGAATGATAGTTTGTTCAACACATCGAAGAAGACCTTTTTTTTTCTCTCTGTCTCTTCTTAAGGAAGCTGGAGAATGTAGCCGTTTTTTCTCTCTTGTTTGAACTAATGAAATATCGCAATCAATTTTTAATAATTTTTAGACTCACCACAAATCCTGTCCAGAGCGCAAGGATACACAAAGTATAAAACACTAATGAATTCATTTTGTCAATAGAACAACAACATAGGACTTGTTTCGGTTCAAAGTTGTAAGGGCTTATTTTAAAACGCTCCGGAGTTGATATGAGAACGGAATGAAAGATATCTCTTTTTTATAGACTCGCACCTAGAGTGATTTTGTCGTATCGACCGATACAATATTTCGACAGATGATTTTCCTATTTTCGTGCAAAAATATGCTTAAGTAAACTTGATGAACAGAGATATCACGCGGTTCTTTGAGTTTCTGTTTTCCTGGTGCGGCTCATACGATTCGACGCCGTTCTCCTCGATTCATTTTCTATAGAAGTAAATACGTACTCGAAAGAAAAAGAAAAAAGTGCGCTCACCACCTATCAAAATAAATGAGAAGGAAATCATATACCTGTGGTTCTGTAGAATGATTTTTTATTGATTCGTTAGAAAGATGTAGACAGACTAATGAAGGCCACCTCAATCTTCTCTATCGTACAATGCGAACTTACGATGTAGTTTCCACAAATAATGTGCATACTTTTAAACCAAAGATTTCTTCGGGACGTTCAAGATTATGGTTTTTAAGAATGAATATTTTCAATTGCTTTCGAAAACCTATCGATTAAAAACTTTTTTTTTTAAATTCTTCAGAATTCACTCCTGACTCCTTTTCAAATCAGAACCTCTCCCCCCAAACTCAGCCTACAGAACTTTCAGATCAGCCTCCCATCCTGCACTGAATTTCTCGGCCTTACCTTCGATTCCAAACACTACTGGACTCCCCACATTAAACGTCTAAAAACCAAATGTCTAAACTCATTAAATATCCTTAAATATCTATCCCACACTCGCACTGGTTGCAGTGTTGCAAGCTCCTCCTTCAACTATGCAACTCACTAATTCGTTCTCAACTGGTCTACGGGTCCCCTATTGACAGACAGGCTAATAAATCTTTTCTAAAATCCCTAGATACAATTCGATTTACAGCACTACGTTTCTCTCGGTGCCTTGCGGACTATAGCCCAACGTTTAGCCAAGGCGCTGAAGCAGGCATTCCCCCTCTAGAATTACGTTCATTATCGATTACAGCCCAGTTTCCCCTTCTCCCTACCTACCAACCCTCTCTCCCCCCCTAAAACTATCTACTTCTCTCATTAGAATCCCATCTTGACCACTATCTCGAATTTTAGCCTCTTCTCCCCATCTTCTCATCCACCCCTCCATGGACAACCTCATCATCTCTCGTTCGCCTCGGCATGGCCAACCTACCAAAATCGGCCAATGTAATCTATATAAGACTTATTAAAGACATAATTGATGAAACTGGCTACGCCTTCTCCATTGATGGTGAAATCTCACGTTTTTCGTTTGAAAAAGTCAACCTGCATACATTCTGCCAAACTATCTGCCATCTATACCTGCCTTACTCACCTCACTCTTCTCCCTCAACCCTGTAAATTCCTCCTGCTCTCTTACTCTCTCCCTCTTCTCTCCAAGCCATGCAAAACCCTAATACTTCCAATCCCATTGTACAGCACATTCTCATGGTCCTGCACACCTTGACATCTTCCCTGTCTTTAATCGCTTTCCTCTGGATCCCTGATCATATCGGTCTGGATCCCTGATCATATCGGTCTGCCGGAACACCACGCAGTGGACTTGGCTGCTAAGCAAGCCTTACTTCTTCCCTCAATCACTGATCACTCTCTTTCTCCGGCCTATGACTTGAAATCATTCTACCGTTCAAAAATCACCTTATCATAGCACAACCTCTGGTCTTCTCGATCCTGCAACAAACTTCGTCCAATTAAAAAATACCCGACTCCTTGGTCCTCTTCAATCCGTCCCTCACGCCGCGAAGAAATAGTTGTAACTCGACTAAGAATTGGACACACTCACCTAACCCATCCCTTCCTTATCCTTGGACTCTCTGCCCCTCCCTCATGCCATTACTGTCAAACTAAGAATTTATCTGTCTCTCACTTTTTCAACTGCCCTTCTCTCTGAAATTTGAAATCTAAATTTGTACTTGGTATCTAAGAAGTTCAAGTGGTAAATTATGAATTAAGAAATTCACCAGTTTATTTGGGAAAGAACTCGAGTGATTATTAAATAATTTCTTCCTAGAATCCTAATTTATTTATTATGTAAATAATTATGTACACCCTGCAGATTAAAATTCAGTTTTCAAAACCAAGAATTTCTTCCCCATTCTCAGCCTAGATCGAATAAGTTATAGGGTTTGTAAAGAAAATCTTATCAACTATAAAAATTTCTCCAGTCCAATTATTCTTATATTTACTACCCAAAACTTTCTTACAAATATAATATTCGTACTCTCTCTTCTACTTTGAATTTTGGAATTTTTTTATACACAGTACCCGCAAGATTATTCCTGCTCATGTTGGTCGCATTACATTTATTTTGTTTGCTGTTCTTTTTGAATAAACTTCAGTGGGTCTCATCCCTATAGTTCTATGAACATCTTGAGTGTTGTATTCTTCACTGAAATCGCGATCATATCTCAATAAATTATTGTACGTCCCTAACTTTTTTATTACTCATTTGATAGGGGCCATCAATTCTTGACCTTCCAAATAGGAAAAATGCCGATCTTCGAATTTTAGATAGTAAACATTAGCGTCTCTTCCAATAAGTCAACTGCATAATATTCGAAAAAAAAAAAAAAATTTACAACTCAGTTCTCTCTTTCATTAACTACGCAACCGCTACTGTTTTCAATGCAGTAGAACCTTGTTTTTACAGAAGTTTTTTGTGAGTAACTTATCTTTACCTCTGTACCTTATTTATTAAATAACTACTAGTTGTATTCAATCGAATTTCGGATTGATATTCGTCAACTCAAATTCATACGATTGAAGAAAAGTTGGAAAATATTCTTCTGACTCGAATTGTTTTAATTAACAAAACGACCTGACCGTAATTTTCTATTAAATAGTATGGCGGGTGCTAAAACGCCTTCGCACTCGATACTATATGAAACTAGTCAACAAGCATGCGAAATAGTAGTAAATTAGGAATCATCGTCGTATCTCTCAGTTTGGTTTCCGTTGCCGTGCAATAAAAACTCCGAGGAGCGTCCTCGAACTTCTATATCGATACATGCGTTAATTTTACCTTCCTGTTTACCAGTCTCTATCAATAAGTTATGCATTATTGTTCGCGTTAGCAATACGAGAATTCGAACGTATACATAGATTTGAAGCTATGGTCTCTATTGACAAAAATTCGAAAATTGTACCAAACTTGTCTTCATGTTTATTAAATCCAGTATTCTCGTTTATGTTCGCAGCTCGTTACGAGAAATGCCAAAATGAGCGTTCAAAATTTACGAGAGAAATTCAACCAGCCGAGTAAAGGCGCCGTTTCACCACCGGGAACCAGTTTTGGCACCATTAAATCACCGCCAACCCCAAAGACCGCGAAAATTGGTACCATCGCACTCAAGAATGAGCCGTTGAAAAAGAAAAGCACTCCATTCGGTTCCACCATCAACGGTAATCGTCCTTCGAATTTCCGTACGTCTTCACAAAATGAGAATACATTCTCTGTCTCCGATCGCCTGCTGAACAACACTCCTAAACCGTATGTGAACGGTAATTGTCTCGACGCCGGCAAGACAACGTCTAGAAAAAGTCCGGAACAAAGTCAGCAAGACATCATTTTGCGCAAGTGGAACAGAAATGGGGTAACTTCGTCGGGCGATCTACCCGACGGTATTTCCTCGACAAAACAGACGGTGACGTCAACGCCAACGCCATCAGCTCACACAAAAACTCGCAATTCCGAATCTCCATTTTCCACGCTGATGCTGTCGAAGCCGAAGAATGTCCTTTCAAGGTACATAAGTCAACTGACAGTAGACGAAAAAACTAATGACTGTGATGAAATGTCCTCCGAGAATGAGGGCACAATCCCACCCGAAAGGGCAGAGCACTTAAAGAACAAATATGAGATAAACGATACGAGTAATACGGCTCCATCGAAATGGGATCAACCATTGCTCAACGGTGGTACTAACCGCAGAAACCCCGGTTTTTTAAATAGTGTACGCTCAAAAATGAATGGAGACGCGACGACGAACAAAGTTAATGGCAGTAACTTGAATGGTTGCGGCAAAAGTGCGACGGCGAAACCTTTCTGTAATGGACTGAAGAGATCAACGAATGACAATCACGAGGAAAAACAAATTAGGAATACTCAAACGAATAAAGGTAAGTTTTAGGGTGTACATATATAACAAATACGAGGGCGCGCACTAATCAGGTAATTAATAAAGAAAGATTTTCTACAAACAAAAAATAAAGATCATGTTCCATATCTCTTTTAGCACAGTGAACCACATAACATCAAGGGTCTCCTCTTGACTAACTAGTTGACGGGGTTATTGTCGTCACTTCAATCGCTACAAAAACCGTCCAAACTTGTAAGATCTCTAACTTATTCTTTAAATCATGACACAAATTTAGGGGCAGAGCTATCCCACCGAAATTCACGAAAAAATCAGGACTACTGAGACAAAGGTGCGGATGACATCATGATATTTTCGGCTGGGAGTTTATGAAGACATATTTGGCAAAAGGGCGTCCGTTCAATGTATTTCTTATAGGACGGACGCCTTTTCTACTAGATCCCTCCTCATATTGAAACGGTAAATCCTCATACGGGCTTTATAGTTTTATACGATTTTTGCAGTCCTTTTGAATCTTACTCATTCTAAGAGTTGATCATTGCAATAAGGAAGGATTTCGATTTGTTGTCAATGCATGAAACGCTGAAAAGTTTCTGTCGTTGTAATATACGTTCGTATCCTTCAAATTCTATGCTTCCTTACATTGTACCTCATTTTCTAGTGTTTGAAGTTCCCTTCCTCAAACACCAAAACTAATTTCAACTCTTTCAAACATTGTATTTACTTTTTGCTTCTGACAGTGTACTTTTCTCGATGTTCCAACAACAAAGAAAATGTAAGATTGACGTTTCACATTTGTCATTTAATTTTTGCAATGACGGATTGACTTGTAAACACGAAAAGTGTGTCTCGGAATTGATTCGTACGAGATGTGTTTTTCACTCGATTTTCCCTGTATTTACTCGTCGGTCCCCACGCCAATCTCTTCAGAGAGTTCGCTAACTATTCTGGATCAAGTCAAGAATTCCTCGCACATTTTCTGGGAATGATGAAGGGGAAGAGATCTTCACGGACTTGCACTCGCAGATTTCTGATAGACGCCTGGGATGCCGGTAAAGACATTGAAAAACGACGGCTTCCTTAACGCTGTTTTAAACGAGGAACGCTATTCTATGGATTGAAAAATAATACATGACATGATCAGCATTAGGATAGACCCTTCAATTAACTAGACATGCGATGCTTTGTACTCCAACTGTCTTAAACCCTTTAATGAGCCAAATATGCTACGCTTCAAACACCATAAGTCCTCCAACTCTCACATAGTGCGGGTCGTGTGTCGAAATTTTTCCAAGTACCCCCACTATCATACATAGTTCGAGAGTCGACATTTTTCCGAGTTTTTGGTTGAACGGCCCACGGCAAATTTCTCGAAAAAAAAAAAAAAAAAAAAAACATAGAACAGGTTCCTTGTTAAAAAGAGGAACTCAGTCCCAAACTTGCGAATTTTTGATAGCGGATAGAGGCACATTGAACACATCACTCAGTCTAAATCTCCTTGTGACGTCATCATCTTCCGTTGAATATACTTCTGACGTCATCACCTTCTGTGACCTCATAGTGTAGCTTAGGCATATGCCGACCTTAGCCTCTGAGCCCCCACAGAGGGTGGACTTGGGAAAAATTTCGACCTTGGAACCTCTATCGAGAATTTCCACTAATTCCCAGGAAGCAGGTTTCCTACTTTCCTGAGCGTAGACTACTAATGAAGACTGATAGAGCTGTTGTATCTTTTAGTGGAGCCAATCGCTACACGTTCATCTTCTATGGAAAGATTGGCCTCTTTTAATTTGCAATGTACATGTTTTTGGGCTGAGGGTTAATCTGGAAGCTACATGACGCAACGTCACGCGACACGACGCTTTATGACGTCATCAATGACCTACCTACTCTAGAGACTTGGAAAAATGTTGACCTTTAGCCTTCATTATACTAGCCCCAACATAGAGTATACTAGACCTATACTAACTAGTTTACTCAGTAAGTTTGTCCTTCACTATGCTGGCGGGATGAGGATCAGTGAGAATATGTGTAACGTAAGGTCGAAAGCCCAAAGACATATAATGATTCAATGTTTTTCCATGGATAGAGCACAATTTGATGACATCCTAGATCTGTTTCATCCCACGTGCCCCATAAAACAAATTTCCAGCCACTCCTCGTTCAACTCCAAATGTTTTTGGGCTGGGAGTCAATCCAAAATCTGGGTAACGTGACGTGCCGCTTTATGACGTCATCAATGACCTTGACCTAGTTCAGGGACGTGGAAAAATTGCGACCCTTAGTCTTCATTTTGTAGTCTACTAGCCCTATACTAACAAGGCCCAATATATTGTATTGTAGGTTTCCTAATATGTATACAGCATACTAGACCTGGTTGAACCCGGGTGCTCTAGTAGGTTCAGCCTTCATTATACTCGTGCTAGGCCTATACTAACTGACCAATATAGGCAATATACTAGCTGCTTCTACTAACTAGGCCGAATATATACAGTATAATTAGTAGACCAAGAAGGGGGGCGAACGAGCGGAGCGAGTGAGCTCTTGAAAGATTGGGAAATTACTCTTTTTTTCCAAGTCCCACTCCTATTGTATATACATAGTTCCAATGTCCGGGCCTGTAACGTCACAATTCGATGACTTCATAGATCTGGTACGTCGAACACGTTTCAGATCCCACGTGCCCTGTAAAACAAGTTCCTTGCACCCCTTGTTTAACTCCGTTAAGAGCCCGTGAGTTCCAAGTTGGAGGAGAAGTTATCAGTCGAAATACGTGTAGACACTCGATTATGACTTTCAACGTGTACGCACTCGTTCTGTATGCTTTCCGCGACAAATTCACACTCGTATAAACAAAGAAACACATTTTATGAATGAGTGATTCATATTACTCACCGCATGTACACAACGTTTGGGTCTTACAACGAGTCATCCAAAGTACTCGAAGCTCAGTAAAGAATAACGCTCTACTACTTTAAGATAGAATCTAACAAATCAGCGCTGAAGGGGTAGCAATATCACCTACACTACATCGGTCACGAAGTTCACATAAATTATAAATCGCTATACACCATTATTCGATTTTTACTTCGCAAATATTCTGCAACGTAGAATCTCGTCTATGCGAACTTGAGAGAAAATTCTCGTCCTATCACTCATCTAGAGCCCAGGTTGATGAACTCATCTCAAACAATTCTCATTTGAAGGAGTACGATGGAAAGTGCAATTTACCATTCCCCTTTCTTTTATTTTGCATCATAATAATAAACTCAAATTAACCGTTGCATTGTATGCGTAGGTGAAATAGACCAATTCGTGTAGGTCATGACTGGGCGTCAACTCGTTCGCGTGATTAATAACGAGTACATTTTTACGAGGGTACAGCTGAAAAAGTGAATAAAAAATTTTCTATTAAACTCAAATTCGCCTTCTTTTCCACGTTGCACTTTTGTGCTTGATCCACATTCGTGGGTATTTCTACGTAAAACGTATTATGCGCGAAAACATATTTTCAAGTTTTTTTTCGACCGCCGATACGTCATTACCGCAGCTGATAAACAGATAAATAATTCGAATGAGGAAGACGACAATACGAAGAATTTCATCGAGTGGAAAAGTACACACACACATAATTAGCATGTAGATGCACATTTTCTTCGTCGCGATCATTTCGAATAAAATCGAAAGAAAAAAAAAGATGATATCGTCGTTTATTCAGACGCGAAATATTGTCATTGTTGTTTGAAAGGTGAATTACGTATTATTTCTGAGTGTTTTTGGTAATAACGTTTGTACGGCGGCGAAGAGAAAGTGGAAAAAAGTACGTAAGTTATCGACCTTTTCTTGTTGAATTTCTTAGTAGGCTACAAATTTCTAACCGAAATTTAGAGTAGAGAAGTTCTTTCGAACGAGTACGCTGATTTCTTTAAAGGAAGATCGGATGGATTAACATCTATTATCATTGTGATGTGGGACTGGACTTTAAAAACGGATCCATTAATCTCGAATTAACTTAAATCATACCGGAATTTTTAGAAAGTTCAAAATTTAAATTTGTTAGGAATATTCAAAGGTAATAAAATGAACAAAAGAAATGAAGAAGAAAAATCAGAAGATATCTTCCAGTTTTTGTCCCAAATATGCACATAGGTGAATGTACCTTTTCATCATTTGAAACGTAAATTCTCAGCAAAATAATTATCTCAAAAACAGGTTCAATAAACAGTACAGTTCTCGATATTGTTTCTACTCAATTTACTTCAAATTCTTTAAAGAAATACGTTCTGAGATTAATTGAATATGTCAAGATTAGGTGTGAAAAAGTCATTGTACAGCCCACGTTTTGAAATAGGCTGATATCATCATGGTTATCAGACATTCAGAGGAAAAGACTCAAAATGAGTGCGAAGACAAACGTGTGCTGTCAAATTAGGAAAAACTTGTAGCCTAAATTGTTAGCTGCAGGACTTCAACATTTTTTCAAGTCCCACTAGCATCATAATTATGTGGCTTGAAAGTCGAAATTTTTTCAAGTCCGTCCCCCCTATCATACATAACTCGGGGGTCTAGATCATTCTAAATCCCTCTCACATCAAATTATATAGCCCTTGGTCTCGTAAGTCTTCTTCAAACAGTTTGAGAACGAGGTTTTCCATTCTGGATTCCACCTCCTCCCTGACGTGGTTTATTGGCAGTTGACGATGCCCTTTGTCTTTGGACAGGTTTTATTTTGGAACTCCAAGCTTTTCTCACCTCACTCAACGATAGGTACCCACCATCAAGTTCACCTCAGAGGTGGGGAGTCTTCTATTAACTTCATTGACCTCTCTATTTCCATTGAAGGTGGCGCTCATAGTTTTAGTATGTTCTGGAAAAACATTTACACGGATATTACGGATGCCTCTTCGTTGTGTCCCACCTCCCAAAAATTGGCCTCCTTCAATAGCTTCATCTACTGCCTCCTCTCTATCCCTCTTTCTCCTCAGACGTTTCTCGAAGAGGTGCCAATCATCAAGCATCTCGCTCTTTCTAATGGGTTGAGTTTGATATTGATAGGATGATTTAGAAAAAAAAAACTCATTTCTAAAGCTCTAGATCTTACCACTTCTCTTCCCCGGTCTATGTCTGGTTCAAGGAAAGAATACAGATGGGTTCGCGTTCCCTTCTGAGGGACGTTGTCCTCTGAGCTGACCAAAATCCTCAAGCCTTTTTGGTCTTCGTCCTGCTTTTTATAATCCTAATACGCTTCGTAGTTTTTTCTGCAGAACTAAAGATTCTATCTTTATATTTGAGAGAAGTCGTGTCTATAAGCTTCAATGTTCTGGTGGTTTGGCTGTCTACATAGGGCGACTATCAGGGTTCAGGAACAGCTCGATGAAGCCGCTTTTATGTTCAATTCAATTTGCTCATTAAACAATGTCCCGTAATATCGTCGTATTAATCATAATATATAACAGCATTTTTGTAAGTCCTTTTCCCATGATACAATATTACTGGAAAAATAAATTTTTTCAAGTCTCCGTCCTATCATATGTTATGACAGAGGACATGAAAGAATTTCTATTTTCGAGCCATAATATATATATATATTCAAGACTAGGTATCTCTAATTTTGAGTCCAGACTTGAAAAGTTTCCTCTCCATCGGAAGCTCAAATTAAGAGAAGATCATCAAGACGACAATTATTTCTCAATATCCCTGGCTATGACTCGAAATTCTTTCAGCTTTCCCGAATAGATCAATCAACTTTCCCTTCTATTCATCAGCTGGGATTTTTCGAAACTCCCTGTCTTTGCGATAGCTCATCACCTCAAACAGAATTTTCTTCGCCCCATCGAATCGCTTTTTCCTCTATAACTATTTTCCCCATCAAAGATCTCATAATCAAGAAACAATGTTAACCATACGTCTCATCCAAGAAATTGCAGTACTCAACAACTTCCTATTATAGACTAGAAACAGTTGGAGTATAATTAAACTCTTCCTTTTCCAAACATTCTTCCATGTAAAACCACGTTTACTCATCGACCTCTAGACCTCAACTGAGGATCACTATTGCTGCTCCTTCCAGATAACCTCTCGTACATTAAATAACTAACCACATCTATATTTATTTTACCACAAAATGGTTGACTATACTACCAGAAAAATTCTCCCTCCTCTATAAATAAGAATTCCTCGAATATATTCAGCATTAAGAAATTCGTCACAAAAATGTAATTCTTCAAAAGTAATATTTTTCTTTTCCTTCTTTTCACAGTGTTGTTGCCGACTCAAGATTACTCCTCTCTCGAGAAAAAATATCATGCGCTTCAAAAAGATCATGAAAAACTCAAACGAGAACTCAAAGAAAGAAGCGACCAACTTACCCAATTACGAACACGTGAGTATTTCCTAATATCGATTCTACCAATTTCACACAACATAAAAATTTACCACGTGGATAAACTCATGAAGTTTAAAACTTAATTGTTAACTTAATTAACGGTTCACGGTTGTAAGACATTCTTAAGTTATCGACGAAATTCGGGATTGTGGGATTAGATTATATAGAATACTGACGGAAATAAAATTCCACAATTTTATATCATGAATTCGAGTATAAAGAATAGGTAGTATTAAAAATAGACTGTGCTGAATGAAAGGAAAAAATTCACATACAGTAACTAGAAAAAATTGTCAAGTTTAAATAGAAACTGGTGAAGTGTGAAGGTATCCCGTCACAAGCGGAATGCGAGTGTCGGGAACGTGACGAGTTGAAACGCCACTTGACCCGCTAGTTCAATACATTTTATTCACTAGTGGACACGCATTAAAATAAAATACTTCAGTCTCACTTTCTCTTAAGCTAAGAGAATGATTTTTTTGCATATCATAGGACTCGTGAGATGAGACCCGAAGTTCAGGTAATAAATTATTGCACTTAGTAAGAGTGTATAAAAAAATGCTTACGCAGCCGCGTAAGCAACACACGACTTTTCACCTGTATCTACAATCAAGTTTTTTGCTTAAACTTTAACTCTAGTACTCAAATTTATTCAATGAATCGTCTTCTCAATAAGATACACACATCCTCATCATCTCTTGCCTCTCTAATAGAGTCGCTTTCGTTTACGCTCCGATGATGGTTGTTTAACCGAAAACGTTTAGCGGCTGTTTCTCTTGTGGTTCAATATAATTTGCTACACCTTCGGGTGTACACTCTTCTTGGTAATATGAATAACCATAAATTAGAAGAACGTATCGATTCATTCTTGATCATCTCCGATTCTCAAGTATCTTTTAATGTTGGTTGTTGTAGACTCACACACACACCCATCTCATCACTTATATCCTTCTTTCATGCTCTCATTGCGATTCTGATAGCTTTCTCATTCAACATATCTTTTCCTGTCCCAAATTAGTTTCACTCCCGAACTCCTGACTTATCTCTCACAATCACATAGAAGCACTATCAGATGACTCTCTATTTGTTGTCAACATCTTTCAATTCTTCCAACAACTAAATTTCTTTTTCCACATCTTCACTTTTCAAAACCACTGAGCTCCCACTCTCTTAGTAACTCGTCAATTTAAAAGAAATCTAAATGTAAATTAAAAAAATGAAATAATTTTTACCTCTGCCTACAAGTCATCATTTCGCTTAAGTCCTTTCTTCATAACTCCAACTTATTCTATAAATCGTTCTCTCAATGAGGCTTACATATATCCTCACCATCTCTCACCCCTCTACTCATAATTCATTCTTGATCATCTCCAATTCCCGAGCATCATTCTATGTTCTTTCCAGCTGCTCTTCTCTTCATGCAATCATAATTTGTATTCACGCTCTCATCGCAATCTATGAGAGAATTATTTTCAAAACTGTGTCGTCATTGCACGTACTTATAAAAAGCTTTTTCCTTGAAAAATATTATCTTTAGGAGAATTAAAAGCGCACACTTATGGATGAAAACTCAAAAGAGTTATGCAATAGCAACCGCCCCACCCCATTTTGCAAGCATAGGAGCAAGAATATCGCGTCATTATACGCCCCACCTTAAACCGGAGTAATTCAAAAGAATTTGATGTTGAAATTAAAGTGTTATTGAAAATTAAGTTGTGTACCTCGCGTAGTTTCATGTTTTTGCCACAGAGTGTGAGTAAGGGTTAGCCACAGAATCAGTCACCCTAGACTCACACACATACACTTCTCATCCCTCATCTTATGCTTCTCTCATGCTCTCATTCCCTCTCCCACATCTGAACTAACAACACCAAGCTTATGACAGGCTCTTATTAGCTCATTAATTGAAAAAAAAATTAAAAGAAAAGAAATAAAATGAAGCATGAAAGATTATACGTACGCAAAAGATTGCTCACCAATACTATAGCATATCCTTACATAACATTCATTCATGAGAAACTCAACACATACTTAAAATTCATTCATAAAGAGCGTATCCTTACGTGTGTGAACAGGTAACCCAAAAAATGAATAAAACTAGCTACAACTACACTGACAATCTACGTAACCAAAGGTTACCCTTCGCTTTTGATGACGAAAGCAACTACCTGAAGTTTAGTACTACAAAATAGTAGTAGCTCGAATATTTGCAAATTTCATCAAATTAGTTCACGTTTCAATTTGAGATTTCTCACGAACCAGACATCGTATCAACACCAAAAGTTCACAATTACATTTTTAGACATGTAAATTACAATATATCAACATTTGAAAAAAATTGAACAAACCATATCAGAGTTATAGGAGTGGGGAATTTTTTTTAAATTGGGTATATTTGGAGAACTACTGATCCGATCGTCAAAAAAAATGCAGGTGCACAACTTCAGATATAACACTACAACTTGACTAAGTTTCAAGATAATCCATCCAGTAGTCTCGGAGGAGAAGTCCGGACAAATTTTGATCCATATATATATATATATATATATATATATAAGGAAACCTGAAATTTTTTTAATGACGTAGCGATGATCTATGACCTCTAAAACGTCGAGAAAGTTCATTTCCCCCCCTTTCTGCCACAACTGTGACGGGTGTAATACTCGCTTTTCTACGAAAAGTCGGTAAAAGACTATAAAGGGCCAGTTTTACCAAATTCGAGCGAAAACGACGATGAATAAAAATCGTCGATGAGTCCGATTTTTGGTTTTACCCAAATCGGCGATTAAACTTACAAAAATAGGTTTAAAACTCGAGTAATCTATATAATATTAGTCTTCGATGTTTTGTTTTACTAGCCAGTAAGTTTTGGCCAGTAAATGATTAATCTGAATTTTAAATTTTGATAAAACCTCTTTCGGACGTTTTTTTCTTTATCTCAGTTTTACGTCGATTTCCCGGTTGGTAAAATTGGCCCCTCCTGGTTTGCAAAAACTGAACAAGATATATAGGATTCAACCGATCGAGGAAGAGTCAGGAATCTTCGTTCCAAGATTGAAGATATTCTTTTTGAAAATTCGATGGGCCTCGACGTTACAATGAAAGAAGGCCCAGAATACCAAAATGACACCAAACGAATTCCAGTAGGGCTAGAAAATATAAGATTGATTTCTTAGGACCAAATCCATGTTGAATATTATACGAAAAAAATAACTGTAAGATTGAAACAGTATAATATTATCTTCTGTCCAACAGTGTCTGAAGCTATGTATAAGGAGTACGATCAACTGCGAAATCAATACAACCTGGAAACGAGTACCATGCATCAGGCAATGGAAAGAGCCACACAGGTACGTAGATTTCTTAGCCCACAAATGTAGGACGATCAGTAGCCGATTCTTAATTTTGCAATGGTTAATTTTTCATAGTGGTACAAACAAAACAGAGAACTGAAAAGACAAAGCACAGCTTTAATGCAACATGTTATAGCAATGAAACCAGATGCTCTATCAGAAATGGGAGATGAAGTAGATACGTATTCGGAACAAGACAGCGAAATCGAGGCTCTCAGAAAGACCATTCAAGGTACTTTACATCCGTTGAAATCAGCTAAAACAATGATCACTTTGTAGTATTTAACGCATTAAAATTTCAATTACAGACTTGACTAGAGACATGTCCAAAGTACAAGCCGAATTGAATTCGATAAAGCTAAAAGAGAACGAGGCTCAAGAACAAATCGTCTATTTGACTCAACAATTAGAATCAGAGCGTCGAGCTGCATTGTCGACGGATGGATTCAAATTAAAGGTTAGTACTACGCACTCTTGTGGGAAAATAGAATATTTTAGACTAGAAGAAACAAGTGATCAAAGTTTTCAGCCTGACTTTGAGCACAGAGTTATCAACACAAATTTCAATTTCTTGTGCGAGTATTTTTCCATGTTATATTACGGAATATCTAAACGAGAACTATTTTAAAAATGAAAACAACTTTATTTTTAGAAAGCTTTTTCGATAGACTGAGATTTCAAAAAAATATATACGGATATAGTTACGAATGAAAATATTTCTATCTCTCATAAAATATAGTGACAAAACTTAGTATCATTTTTTGCTAGTCAGGGTAATTTATTAGACGTAAAAGAAGAAACGCAATAACGACATTCAATTCAGAAAAATATTACGTTGTTCGATGATTCTACTTTGAGATTATTCAGAATATCGCGAAAGAAATTTCAGAATCTATCAATTATGGATTGACAAATGCAACTTCTGTAGACTATCAAACGCCGCATAATTGACAAGAAAATATTGGATACCGCGGTTTGACGCCAGGAATATTCCGAGAATCGATGTTACGTTTATATTTCCAATCTGAAGAATCAGTTCTTTTCGCCTTCTCGTCGAACAGTATCATAATTTCTTGTCAAATTGTTTGTAATCCATTTTTGTTATTCTGATATTTTGTCTTCTCTTTTTCTAAACAAATGTTGCTGAAGTAGGAGCGCGAGAACTCATTGTTTATTCATTCGTGTAAACAATTTCTTCAGTGGAATACGCTCGTACAAAATAGCGAGGTACAAATACGAAGACTTTAAAATCAGGAGGAAAGAGGAAACGCTGGCGTAGGATTTCGAAGAGTTTCTTTTTCTTTTCCATAGACACTGAAAATAATTTATTAGAGAATAATATCGCGGCGATGTAGAGCAGAGAATGAACTTACAGAAAATTTAGGCAGAAAACGGAGACAAAAAAAAAAAAAACTTCACATTTCCATCATCTCGATTGCTCTTGTTTTCCATCCTATTATTATATTTTAAACGCAGGTTTCTTGTCGAGATTCAGACAACAAATAAGTCTGTAAGTTATTCAAATCAGAACAAAAGAAGCCTGTAAATACGAATAGATTTGACCTCACGTTCTGAGTTTACAAGATAGGCTACCTATTTCACAATCACAGCATAAACTACTTCAAATTTCGACAAATACATGGTGATGTCTACCTTACAGCCCCTTTCTATGTAATTTTTCCCGTAATTAATGGAATAGTATAAAAAACAGCAAAAAAATTTCTACGAGTGCTTAGTTCGATACACGAGGCGAAGCCGGGGGTGGCCATATTTATTTCATCCAAAAAATACAAGTCTCTACTTTTTCGCACTAGCTGAAACCACATTTACACGAAGCATCCCAAGAACCTTTCCCAATACAGGAATATACATTTCAAGAATTTGATTTCTCGATATTTTAGGAATCATAGGGCTGAAAAATTAGAGTTGAGCCTTGACACTGAAAAATTGAAACACATCCATATTCGGAAAAAGGAACAGATCGATCTCAGTCGATAACGCATCTCTAGTTTGAGGAATTCTTCCTTCGTATAGTTGTATGGAATCTTAAATGTAAGAATAGATTAAGTAAATTCAATTATTCTCCTTCTCTCCCAGTCCCTATAATTATCTTGAACAATAAGGAAAAGTAGCACGAACACATTATCAACTTCGATTTCCAAGAACCAACAGTATCCAATACCTGCTCTATCAAAGTAGATGAATTTTCGGTCTTATTACGATAATACGTGCCAATTTATACAACGTTTGTTTTCAGGAAAGACGCACCAGCTTCGAGACGAACAATCACTCTGATAATCTTGAAGACAAACTACGAGCAACCGAAGCCGAATTGCAGTTAGCGCTGAATAGAGCGAACCAAGCAGAGGCTGAAACAGCGACTCTATCGAACAAAGGTAAATAATGCTAGGGCTCTTCTCGTTTCGTAATATATCTTCTTGATTTCATTCGATCATCGATGCCAATTCTTCTGGCGCGTACAGAAGAGATAAACGTATTAATATTAGTCTCTATACACGATATAAACGCAAATACCATCATTAATTATTCATATTGTTGACTCATACATGATAGAAAAAGTCGGATACAAGATCTGATACAATAGTTAAGAGACAAGTTCGTCCGCTTCTAGCAGAGTATCTCATGCTGAGTACAGAATTATCAATCATGCGAAGATGATACCCACATCAATTAATAAACGAACGATCGATAGTTATTACGTATAGGTGTACTTACCATCCTGCTTCGATCATGGTGAGGTAATCGGATGTCGGAGCGAAAAATCTGACAGATGAACGAATTCTCGAACTCGGCTAACATAGGATTTGCAATTCTCGTTTTAATAAATGCTGACAATCGATGAGCTTGAGCTGAACATCGCGTCGCAAAATTTGTACACTTCGAACTTCGAAGTTGCGCTAGAAGTTTTAGAAAATGGTAAAATACATACAACTCTTCGTTATCAACCGAACACTGGAAATTTAAAGGAAACTGGAAACGAAAGGGAAACGTCAGTCAATAATACGAGGATTCTGTAGTGGTACTACGTGAATATAATACCGATAGCGCAGTAGCGTGTCTATTATAAAAGCCCGTTGAAAGGTGCCGAAGAAGAGAGCCGCAGAGGGGAAATTGTAAACACAGGCGGTTATCACGCAAAAGTGGTGCGCGTTTTTTCATGTTCGTCACTTCGTTCATCAACACTACAGAGTATTCAAATATTCTTGATGTGAGCAGCAATGATTATTTCTTGGCATCGTGAAGATTGAAGAAAGAGAGAGGATGAAAGACCGACGGTTCTTGAAAACGCCAACGATTGTGTGAGGAATTTCAAAGATTGAGGAAAACAATGTAAGAATTACTGGAGTGTATTGATGTATTCAAATTTCAGGAAATAATAGGTATTACCTACAACATCGAAATTAAATTAGTTTCAAGATACCTATCAATACCTATTCAACAATGTTTATTTTTTCAAAACTTGATAAGTATCCCTAATGATGAGCATCAGCGACTCGAATTGCGTAAATCTCTAATGAATGAAGAACATTTGAAAAAAACAGTGATAGAACAAAGCGATCCATAAGAATCGAGAAAAAACATTCAATTGATATTTAGCTTTAATTATATAGGCGTTATTTTTCAACGGAAGAAATCCTCAAGTATTCATCAGTAGTTTGTTTTTTCTTACCTATAAAAAAAAATAAAGACGAACATTTTCCATAAAATAAATGTATAAAAAACTGAAGGATTCTATTAGAATGCTGTTTATTTACAAAGATGATTCTTTATTCTTATGAATAAATATAGCTACGAGTGAAAATCACACCAGAGGCTACCAATTCTTGCGTCCTCCTTTATATAACGAATTGAACCAAAAATTACTCCAAGTCCTGGAATAAGTTCAAGGTGCAGAGGCACTATAACTACAAAGAGAAAACCAATTCAACATTTATTTAAAGAAGTTTTGAAAACACGCTACAGAACGAGGAGGATTTGAAAGGGTACATAATTATACTAGTGACCCCTTTACGATCCTACCGTTTCCTGTGAATAACATAGTAAGAAGTTTGTCATTTGAAAATTTAATAAAGCCACCGATCGAGCTCATGATATCTAGGTCTAGGTGTTGACGTTGATTCTCATTTTGTATTCATGAAAACAGTTGAATCAGGTTAAAATATTCCGTCTGCATCGTGTGCCCGATACCAGATAAGTTTGAAGGTTGTTATATTTACCAGTTTTCTGAAAAGTCACTTGTTTTTTATAGTTTTGGAATTGGAAACCGAATTACAAGAAATAAAACAACAGGCTGCTTCAGCTCCGCCCGCACCACCAGCCCCACCTCCGCCTCCACCGCCTCCTCCACTGCCAATGACATGTTCGCCCGGCTTGAATAATATTTCCAACGTCGTCCTGAGAAAATCTAATGGGCGAGCAGATCAAACGGAGGATAGCGCTGCCGAACAAATGGCTGATCTGTTAGGAATACCGAAAAAATCAGGTCTTCCCAAGGTTCAAGGAGGTAAGATAATAAAAACATAATATCTATTACGAGACTATTTGACTTTTGATTCAGAGCCGAGGAATTTCTAGCTACATCAGTTTGAACAGAACAAATTTTTTTTACATCCTCTCATTGAGCACTACTCCTCTATTTGTTCCATAATAATACAAATTATACAGCTAAACAAGCCCGCAAAAGATCTTTGAAGTTAACTTTGAATAATTATCACTTGAACATTGAGTGGAGCAAGACCCTCATAGAAACTCGAACTTTGCCATCCACTTTTCTTCAATTGACGGATGACTTTTTTCATTAGCACAAATTCTCTCTTCAGAAGCCAGTGCTTCGCTATACGAATAATAGGCTAATACAATTTATAATAAATACTTCTTCACGTTTAGGTGCTATCGACGACATAATTAATGAAATAAAGGGAGGGCGATTCTCTTTGAAAGCAACTGAAGTACGTATGTCTCTGTTATTTTAACGATCCTACAAAAGTCGTTTATAATAACTCAAATTTATTTTGTAAAATTCAGAAGCAGAGCTGCGTCAAAAAAGAAGAACCTCCGCCGGTTGTGCACGAGATGATGAATGTTCTCGGGACCTTGAGACGTCAACCGAACAGGAAGAAGGACTGTTCGGTCGATCAAACTACCGAAAATAGAAATTATAGTTTTTGATAACGTCATGTCGAGAATCTACAGCAATGAAGAGGCGTACGTGTGCGGCCATTGCTCCGACCTCAGTTCCATCTTCCGTTGTTTTCCTTAATTTTGGCAGCGGACTTCGACAGCAAATGAATGACGAGCGGTTGCAAGCCTATCAATACAAAAGTCTTCAGGAAAGAATTTTTTTTTAATATTTTGTAGATCTTCTGATGTTACTTAACTTCACGTTATTTATGGATTTCGGGACTAGAAAAATTGTATGGAATGTTATTCGTTACCGAATCGTGATAGAACGTATGAATATTAAGATATTATACTTTTTCATATTTATTTGATACAACATAATTCATAATAAATAAAAGTAATTGTATCAGTCGCTAGCCTTAATCGTTTACAGAAAAAAATTTACCTCTTCGTTCGAGGATATGTCGATTATACCGATAATAGCTTCAGCGACCTATCTCATCATAATACTGAGAATATTTCAAATTATGAAGATTATTTCTCACAAAAGCGAAAATCCAATTCGAATTTACCCGAGTTAATACAAGTAAAAGTTCATCGATACAAAATGAAGCTGTATTCTTTGGAAATGTAACTAAGAACAAGAACGGCATTACTTTTTTATTATTATCGAAAATTAAATTTGCTATTTACGTAGCCCTATTTCTTTTGTCAACTTTTTGACCACGTAGATTGTATAAACTTTCATCTATGTCAGAGCCGGAAGTGTGATCTGAGTCGCTTGAATCATCTGATATATATGATCCGATACCGGGTAACACTCCAACACATTTCATAGCTGAGGGATAAACTAGAAAGAATGTACAAGTAAATACGACAAAACAATAGGAAAAACACAACCCATCCAAATATAAAATTAGGTGCTTACACATTGATTCTTGCATAGCGCCGTTACGACTTGTATTGCTCCCTTGTCCAGTCGAACAATTTTCCGAGTCGGAATTACTATTGTCGATACGATTCCCGTTGGTAGTCTTAGGTGATTGTGAATTACTATTTTCATTAGAACGAGTATCAGGATCAGTTTCAATAGAGCTCTTTTTTGCTGGGGTGTTTGGTAACTTATCCGAAGCTGCTCTTTTCCTCACGATGCTGGCTAAAACTTTGTTATGCGGTGTGAGACTATGGAAAGAAAATGTTCAGAATCGACCATTTGATCATAAAACAAGTTTTCAAAAATTTCAGTGGTATAATGTACCTGGATGTAAATGATTCATTCAAACTGGAGAACTTGGAATTTGTTTCCTCTTCGACTTTTTTATCTTTTAAAGCAGCAGCTTTCTTACGGAATTGTTGCAACTCTTTGGCTTCTTCGTTCTGTAGCCGTTTCTCTTGTTCCAACTTCGTACGATCGACCATGTCAAGAAATTCTATTTCGTCGTCATCGAGACCTTTGATCATATTCTCTATTACGGTAGGAGAAAATATGTATAAAAATTGGGGAATCGAAAAGCAAAGCGAAATTACGGAGATACATCGAAAAGAAATTATTAATATAATTTCAATATGATAAATAATAAACCGATATTACTTTCACAAATAAGTTCCGAAGAATATTTGATGAGTGGTTTCAAGACTCACCAGAGTTCACATTCTTTAGGTCGGTAATGAAATATTTGAAAACTATCTCAAAGATACTAACTCAATTTGTGTGTTTCTTCATATTCCAACTCTTTCTTCTGCCGTTGTTCCTCCAATCTTTCGAATAACGTTCGATTATCATATTCTTCTTCCGGAGCCTCTGCAAAAATTTATTAATCATAGATATTTCAGGAAATTTCTGAAATTGAAAAATACATGAAACGTTTAGGAAGCACTTCTTATACTAACGGACAGGTTCATCCGGCTTTCGAACTTTTTCCCATTCAGCTTGTCTAACTCGTCGACGTTCTTCGATTTCAGCTTCAGATATGAATCCAGAACTCATAATTGATTTTAGAGAAGAATTCAGCACAGTTCAATAGCAAGGATATCGACTCTATGATTGATATGAAGTAGCAAGGTACACACGAATTCCAATTTCACATTTTCTGGTAATGACAAAACAGATTTTGGGCCAGATAATATTCTTACTTCGTTCAAAATTGAACTTGAAGATTAAGCAGAGTGCAGAGATTATGTAAAAATAATTACACGAAACCTGCACGAATCGGAAGAAGCCTCTTTGTTTGTTTACATGATACGAAAACATTATTTTGTTGACTTTCTGTCTTCAATCTATATCGAGAACCGATCGTGAATGATAATGTATAATCGAGAGAAAAGAGTTATTAAGACGTGAAGCTGTACAACGTCAAACCCATTTCTCTTAATTTCAACTCGGAGCGAGGCTCTGCCTGCCTTGCTGCGCAACGGCTGTGTCGCTGATTTTCATGACGTCATTTATTCTACGGTTAGGTACTATTATTTTCTCACTATCATCGGGTATTTTGCCAAACAATAATTTTGAATTTGAATGCAATTTTTTAGCTAGTAATGTTCGAGTGTTTTCTTTAAATCAACGAATTTGCTGTGTGCCTGAATTTTGTTTCAAACGTATTTCCTGTAATTCAACTTTACATCTACTCGAAGTTGAAATCGTGTCGATCTATGAAAGAAACTCACAGTTCTGCATTGTCATACTATTCGACCGGTGGGTTGATGTTCTTCGTAATTAGTGCCATAAGAGAGAATGGCAGGAAATTTTGAGAAAAATGTTTTCAAAAAATCGGGTCGAAAAAAGTGGACACTATTTCGTAAGTGTCTGACGAGCAATTCTCAATTCTTTATCCGCATTCGAGATTACAGTTTGATGAATCTGATGAATTGTCTTACGCAGGTGGTTCAAGAGGTTTATTTCAGAGAGTAGGAAGTGAAATGGCTGAAGACGGATGTCCAGACGCTCAGTACGATTTAGCTATTGAATTGCTACGAAAGAGCTGTGGTAAGATGCATTTTCATTTTGTTGAAATAACTCTTTGAAGTTTTTTTTGTGCTATGTGTATTTCTATCTTCTCACTCATTCTAGATTCTGCATCAGAAGAAGCAGAAAATGCTCGAGAAGGTATTTATTGGCTTATAAAAGCATCCGAGCAGGGTCATTCAGAAGCCACTGACGTCTTAAAACAATGCCTGGAAACGGGAAAAGGTGTGTCTTGATCATTCTTTCATTAAAAAGTTTTCCTATTTTGCGACGTCGTTTGATAATGATGTACATCCGTTAATTTGACAGGTATCACCGAACACAATATTTCCGAAGTCGTAGAATGTTTAGAAACCACTACAAATGAGAAGTTATCAGTCAAAGCTATGAGACATCTATTCGTGAAGTAAGTTTTACTCAAAAAAATTTATCTTATTATCTATTCGTGTAATGTAGAAGTATGTTTGTCAAAAGTTTCTCAGAAGGAGAAGAATTCATCACTAGTAATCAGCTGATAAAAAAACTGAGAGAAGTTGAAAAAATAAACCAAAGAAGCGAGAAACTACCCCAAATTGAAGAAAGAAAAGCTCATTCTTCGGGTAAGTTCCTATTTTTCGAAGCCACCAAATCTGAAGACCTTTCACTTGAATTTTCTTTCATGGATTCCAGATTGGACTCAGAGAAATCATTCTAATGGTGAAAAACTGACAGAAGACACTCTCATATCGGCAGCTCGAACATATGCTCGCGGTGAATTGCCGGATATATGCCAATCGTTAGTCTTGTCGGAACACGCTATTTGTAAATCCAAACCAGTCCGTATTCTTTCCCGAATTCTTCTATTTCCTATTATTTTCCAACAATTACACTCTTACTTATTATCTCTTAATCCTCAGGTCATATATTCTTTGTTGTATTTATCTTCCGCACACCTTAAATTTTTCTTTCTTCTATTCATCTGGAGCAGCCTAAAATTCGATGTAGTACTCTCTTCATTACCTATTCTCGTCTACTATTTTTCTTTTCTCGTAATGATCGGAGCTACGTGCCAAATGTTGAAGTATCGTCAACGTTTTCGACAATTTCGATGCTGGTCAAATTTATTTTTGCAATATGGAGGCGAAAATTTTTCACCCGAAGAAGCCGAGTTCTTGCACTGTCGAAATGGTCTCTTCGCGTACGGTACTTTCTTCGCCTGTCTTCTAGTCAATCTATTCATCTTATCTGCTTTTCCAATTAGTTCCTTTTTTCAAGCTGAAATTACTTTCGTTGCCTTCATGTTTACGATTTTGACTTTGGTCGCTTTCACGGTTAGTATTTTTTTTTTGTAGCACCTAGTAAAGGACGTGAATCAAAAAGTAACAATTTTTTCCTCTGTTTTCAGTGCTCCAAGTCAAGATATATAACTACTGAAAAAAGTATAGATTATCTCGGGTTGTTCTCGTTTATGCTACATGTACTGGCGAAATACCCGTACGAAACAGATTGGGTCGTCGGTGTTGGTTGGAGATTCTTAGATCTTCAAGTCCCCACCTTCGCATCCTACGTCGTTGGTAAATAGATAAGTTGAATGCTATTCAATTGTGTGGGACGGAGTATTTATTTGTTAATGACGACGATTATTTTCAGGGCACGGAATCGAGTTTTGCCTGAATTTTCGCGCTTTTTTCTATCTGATTATTCCAGCTGTATTGCTGAAGATGGCAGCACGACATAATTGGCGTGGCGTTTATAGTGACCTCATACCACACTGTGTCACGCTTGCCTGGTGGCAACTTACACTTATATATGCTCAAGGTATGAGTTTGACCTAAAAATGGCTTTCTAAACCTTCTATGAAACTAACTTGTTCAATCATTATCGTAGATGCTACTTGGTATTCGTTGATTAGACCAGCCTTAGCTTTAGTTGGGCTATTGTGTTTTCTACCGTTGACCATCCTCGCTTCCGTATTCCTACCCATTTATGCGGTAGCAAAATATGTTATTGAATACGAAAATTTGTGGTGCGTGATAATCACATCTTTTGTCACTCTCGGGGTCCCAGTCATCGTTTTCAGAAAATATGGTAGTCAACGATGGAGGATAGCTAATCGTTTCACTTTTCTACAGGTATGTATTACGAAAGTGATTTAATTCCAATATCGATCATTCAATAGGTTTTCTTAATCATTTTATTTGTTTCAAGAAAACAACAAATATCGCCTCGAATTTTGTATTTTATATACCTAATTTAATTATGAAAAACTTTCTGCATTATTATTTCAACGCTTTGAGTTTCAAATCTCATCGATTCTGATGATGATCAATTTTTTCATCGGGTCCGATATGTTATTGCATTCAGTAAAGTAACCTCAAAATTAGAAATTGAATGATCTCAAGTAGGTCGTAAATATCAAAACTCATAAACTATTTTCGGATTTTGTATTATAGATCCTGCTATCGATTATTACCGCAGGCTTCCTGCTATCACAGTCAAACTTCAGTATTATTCACAAATTTAAAAATACTTTTGCCGAATCATATTCTCTAGAAGTGAAGGAATTCATTTCATATTGTAATTCATTCGATACTCCGTATTCGGATGCTGCAAAAATGGATTCCGAACTGATGTGCTCGCAGTTATCAGGTTTGCCTGTATTCTGGAAAGGTAGAGTAACGAAAACGAAACTGAAGAAGATTTATAATCCAATTTCAACAGTGGTGAACAATTTACCGTTGGTAAGTAAAAATTTCCGATTTCCCACTCCTTTACAATTACATATGCTTCTAGGTTTAAATTATCTAGTTCTCTATTTTCTGCTGAAATAGTTCTTGATTCGAATCGCTAATTGTCTATTGGGTGAAGAATTTCCATTATGTGATGAATCGTTTCGTATTCCACTTTGTAAATCGTTAGATGACTCGTGTCACCTCAGTAACTGGAACATGTAAGTTAGAATTTCAAACACCTTTTTCTGTTTTATATTTCTTTCGAATTTTTAATAATAGTTGCACTCGTTTTTCAATGATAGTTACGAATTTGAGATCGAAGTAGATGTGATGTCAGATAGTGGTGAAACGCTATTTGTCATCCTGTCAGCCAATCATAACTTTTTGAATTTCACTCGGAAATTGAATACTGACGACGACGTTTGGTTCTCTGGGACACTCATGAGCGACGACACTGGAAAAGTGAATTCATTATCTCCTCGCGTACATTTATCCAGTATTACGTGTGTATCGTGTTTGGATTCGGAACTAACCGAAACAACCAGTAGCGTCAATTTCTCGTCTAGCCAACTTTACAAATTTGTTAGATATTTATTAAATTTTCTTTTCAACCCTCTAATCGTATTCAAGTGAAATACCGAATCGAACAGATTAATTATGCGTACTTCATTAGTCATTTTCATTTTAACATTTTTTTTAGGTAGACTTAATAGTTCCTTCGTTACCCGTCTGTATGAAAATTAATTTTGTGTTACCTATCATTATTTGTTTCCTTTTCTTTCTTCTAATGGACTGATACATTTTTTTTTCTCATCTTTTTGTAATGTTTTTTTTTTTTTCTCTTCGTAAAAGATGTATTATGCTCCTCTTTGTGTGCCAATTATATAGAAACTTGGGTTTTTTACTCTATTGTGCAAAGGAATATTCAGTTGAATTATGTGGTGTTTACTTTTATAGTTTTAAAACATTTTTGTAGTAATAATTTGAACGAAATAAAATCATTACGTGTTCAACTAGAAGTCCGTCGGAAATCATTTCTTTTCAGCCTTCTAGCTTTACATCTTTTCGAATGCATTCATGAAAAATAAGTTTGTGATTGTAGGTTCAAAAGTTTCATCAGAACATCCATTTCCTCAAACTGGTAAATTTTTCAAATTTCTCCCGAAATCGAAAAGCTTCGGAAGTTGAGAACGTACCTACTTTTTTAATGTAGGAAGTTCGTCCTTTTGGCTGTAGGCCTAATGATAATTATATGACTTTTTTTTTTTCTTTCCGGTTATGTAAAAATCTTTGATGTATTTACATTACGTAATGTATGGTTCTGTTATCTGAACAAAATTTTAAGGAAAGTATACGCGCATGTTACATCGTAGAAATGGTGATTTTATTACAATATTGAACACATCATTTGCTCATACGTTGCCTTTTCATACTGATGCTCTCGATTCTATTCTACTGAGTATCGAAAGTGTGGAAACGCCCTTGGTATAATTTACTTTACTTACGCCTATCACATTAGGGCCTTTTATGAGGTTGTAAACGACTGTGTAAATTTTACGTTATCGAATATTTATTAGCTATCGATTGTTAGGTTTGTAACTAATTTTGTGTGCATAAAGGTACTTGAAAATAATAGGTAAACTTTCTCATTGAAATATCTTACCTTCGGAATTGTATTGAAAGAAAAGAAGAGGACACTGAAGAGAAGGGAGAGTGAGATTGAAATTGAAATTATTAATAGCGCTCCAAAGGAGCATTTGTTGCACAAAAAACTAAATAATTGTGGTCGTTTTTCATCCTACATATTTGATCAATTTTCAGACCAGAATTGTCGGTAAAAATCTAAAAAGATTATAGATTACCATTAATTTCCTGCAGAGGATTATGAATTTCGTCCATTTTCCTTGATCGCGTTGAAATTTGAACATCAGTCACCATATTATAATTCCACCCCAAGTCACCATAGTTCTTGTAGTAGACTATTTAAAAAGCCCCAATAATGAAGAAACAACTTGGAAAATAAAAAAAAGAGCAAAAATCGGAACAAAAATTTAAACCAGTTGAAAGTTTTTTTGTTTCTTTCTAGGAGCAAAATCACGGAGCGAAGATATTTTGAATCGGATACAAAAAGGGGCGATAACCAGAAACTAAAAAATTTCTTCGTTTCATATCCCTACAGCTTTTCAAATAAGGTATCTTGAAAAATGTGACGTGAAAAATGAAATGAAAAATTGAAGAAAATGGTAGTTTTCATATGTGCTGGTAAAATTGGCCATTAATCAGCTGTTTTCAATATAGGTAAACTAGCTATTTTAGTCACAGGCCGGATCAGTAGGTAAACTACCTGTTTCAGTCGTCACGGGCAGTCATTTTCGGCGGATAAACTAGCTGTTTCAGTCAGGCTCATTAATCACTAGATCCTATACCCTGCGTGTGTAATTTGAGGAGTTATATGCCAAAAAAGCACCCGTCCCATAAGAATTACATTGATAAGGTGCCCTTTTGACAGATAACTCCGCATTTGCACGTAATTTTAACGTATAATAAAAAAAATCGTTTCATACACGGTCTAAGTATTAGCTCGTGATAAGTTACTCGTCCATTTACTTCACTCGCCTTTGGCTCGTTTCATAGAACTCTGACTTATTATATTACATCGCTTAGGACCTTGTATAATAAATAACAAATTTTTTCTCCTTAGGTACCTACCTATAAATTCCTATCAAGTACGTCTTAATGGATAAAATCAAAATCCACACAAAAGTTTGAATATTGGTTTCCTACCAATAAATGAAAAGTAGGTAGGTAAACGAAAATCTGATAGTCAAATACAAAGAATACAACTAAATCGCAATCTACAGCAGCTGTTCATCTGCGATATTATTCTGCCGTACAAAATAGAATGTATCAGTCTATCAGTCTTATCCGCACAATCTGCGGTAAAGAGATCATCCCTCACAAAAACACCTTTTCTGCTGATCGTCAATGTGCAGATCTATACGTTCGGATCACGGTCCAGCTGATTGACGGATTCTATAACAGACGAACTTTTTCATTGGTCGATTAAGGGATCAAAGCGTGCACCATTATTAAATATTGCTCGCACTTTGGTATGTTGCCATTTTCGTTTGATTTGACGTTCACGCCAGTATAGACGACGCCAGACTTCGCGTTTGCGACCAATTTTTTGTTCTGGTACTTATTAATTATTTTTATCTTCCTCGTTTGTACTCAATGTATTATCAAATCATCGCCCAATTCATTTCAATCGTTTGGATGTTTCTTTGGATACTAGGTACGCGTTTCTTCTCGATTAAGTAAGTTCTAATCTTTTCATTGTAGGTATATAGGTTGATTATAGTCCCCCATAATTATTTTACTTGGATCTCCTAAGCAAAATACGTACGTATACTGTACAAAAGTATATCAATACATTAACTAGATGCATAAGGTGCGCAATGATAGACAATAAGTGCAAAGGTTTGCAAACGTATTTTGAATCAGGTTAGTAAGTTATTGTTTTGAGAAAAACAAAAAATGCTTAAGCCAAGAATGATTGCTACCAACAGACCACTCTACATATCGGTGGGCTGAATACTCATTCTATATCTGCGTAGAATTTTTTATAATTTCTTATTTTCTTCCAATTGTAGTTGTAGGCTACACCGATCATTCATTCATTGAATAATTTGTCGTTGACTTTCGATCGCAAGTGCAAGTTGGAGCACTCGAAGTACGCAATTCAATTTTTGTTAGAGCTGCATTTTGCGTCTAACCCAGTTTCATTCCTTTGAAGTTCAACAACAATAATTGCGTGAATAGTTCTAACACGGGCTCATATGAACAAGCTTGGAATATATCTCTACAATATCTGTAAGTATAGATATACAGGTATTTGAGTAAAAATGATATTGATCAGATATTGTATGAACGTATAGGCCTAGAATGAAATTATAAAATTTCAATCGTTATAGTTACCAGTATAGCTAGTATTTTCAATTTTGAGATTGAGCTTGGTCGATCTTTATTTAATGATATGTTTTCAATTGTTCCTAATTCAGAACAGAATACTGGTATGATGATGAATTGTCGTTGAATATTTTGAATATTAGGAGTTGACATTTGTGAAGGTGTTGTGAAATCAGGAATGTGAGTTAGTGAGTATTAATACTGGGGTGATATGTTTGAACATGATTGAGTAAATAAGTATGAAGGTTATGAGGAAGACTATTAATCAAAAGACAGCTATCTATACCTGCATTGAATTTCATTATCATCATCACAATTGAAAATACGTTCAAAGTTCTTCAATTGTTCAGTTATTGTTCATTTTCTTGTAACTTGATGGACTTCTACAAAATAACCACAACTTCAAATTTGACAAATTCAGTAAAGTCTTTTTTTTTTCTTTTTTCTTTTTTTCTTTCTTTACCTAGCTTCTTTTTTGTGCTGTAGCGTGAGAATTTTGAAGACGATTGTCAAAATACTTATAGAGACATCATTTTAATATGAAATTAATCAGAAGTGATTTATAGTATTTAATTGTCAATTTATATTCCATTTATTACTAAATATTCAGTATTCATGAAAAACTTCTAAATTTTGATTTCAGATTGATGATGATAGAAATTTTTTGTTCAACGTTGAAAATGATCAGGGCTGAATTTGAGTAAATGGGTACGTGTATTTATTTATACTATAGTTCCTATTAACTTACCTGTATACCTATGTTTTCTGTGATCATAAAATTGGGCCTGAATTCAAGTAAATGGTGCACGGGTATCCCGCAAAGTATTTTCAATTTTCAGAAAAAGCTTTTTAACTGTGATGATGAGTATTTACCCACAGAAAGAAAGTCTCAGGATAAAGTTTTGATTTCAGCCATACATGGGTCTACATCAATTCATAATGTTATAGCATATACCTATGTTGAATATGCACAGAGCAATTGTCTCCACTTTTTAATATGTCTTAGGCATTCACAGATTACAAAATTGGGAATAATAATTGACTAATTACCTAATTACACAATTAATTAACAAAAAAGAAGATGTATAGCAAAAAATGCAGATCGCGCTATCTACAAATGCAGATTGTAGAATCTGCGCAGTAGTTTCATCAAATATCTGTTAAATTGAGGATCTTTCTGTCAAAAGTCTTCAATTTTAAAATACGTATGAATAATACTTTCAGAGGATGAGTTACAAATGTGAAATATTTCTACAAATGTTGTAGTAGCTAGACAGAAAAATGGCTAAATGTCTGTGTAACAGAAGTTGAATTTTGAAAATTATCTGGTCATAAGAGCTGTTGAAATACAATGCGCCTTCTTCTCCTCCACCCCCTTGTTGAATACTAGAACTTGAGTTGTGTCACAATTATGTTTTTATATTTTATTTTGCTCTCTTTATTTGAATGTATTCAACTATGTGCTGTACCTAGATATCAAATTTATGCTACTTTGATCCTAACTGAGTAAGAAAGCGATAGCGATTTTCCAGTGGGACAAAAGAAGTGTCAGAAATTTTCTAATTTACATGAATCTGTTTTCTCAGAGCAGCTTTGTGCAAGCATACCCCCAAATTAGAATACCGATAGTAATTCTAAGCGGTGAGGTATTAGGTAGCATTTCAACACCCTAATTTAACTGATTTTTCTTGAAGCGAAAATTCTGTTTCTCCCGATGTACACATGATACGTGTAAGGTTTTTCTAACTTCCATTCAAAATTAATACGAATACATACAAGGTTTTCTCCTCTAAACACGCGGGAACTCGGACTCTGCGGGTAGTAGACAAAACTAGGAATTAGGTCGAAACGAGAAAACTTTGGTTAACAATCGAAGCGAAACTTAAAATGAAACTATATTCAATGCACACTGTTTTGTTAATCTCGTAAATAAGCTCGCATAACGTGGTATAAAAGTTGCGTGACGGGGGAATTTCAAAATCTAAAACTTATTTTGTGGAAAAAGATTCGGTCGGAAGTTGTGTTCTGCCTATTTGGATCAAGCGCAACGAAACATCCAGGGAAGTAGGATTAATTTGCCGAAGTTGTGGCGGAGTAAGTTTTGACCGTGTGCCGTATTTCCAATTTTTATCTCTATACCCTCGCTCGCGACTGACAATAATATACGAAAAATTTCCGAGTTAGCCCTTGTTCGATCTTTACGTAATAGGCATTCTTGGAAGTTTTAATGAGTCATTTAATCTCGCTCTCGATAATGAAATCATCTCCATCAACTCATAGGTACGCGAGAATTATAGGATTCGGCGGTATTTCGGGTCTAGTTTCTTTTACGACAGAAGACGGTACCTGTGCTGCAAAAACTCGCAAAAGAATCTAAGAGTGACCTAATCGATCTACGGTATCCTGATCGTTACACATTCCAAGAATGCATTCTTGTAGCTCTAGATACCATCCCTTTATCGCCACGTTTGTAGAAAATCTTATTTTTCGATCTCATATTGTTTCTTCTATTTCTCTTTTACGCTTTGCGCCCAATTTAACATTTTCTAAAGATTTTTACAGATTTATCACGGTCATATCAAACGTACAGTAGTAGCCGGAATTACAAACTGTAGTGATACGTGTTTTTGTTATTTTCGGCCCAATAATGAAGCTCGAGATATCTATTCGCGATATTCTGTATCGTAGATACAATACCAAATACAAGAACAGACGAACACTTTTTGGGACAGACAGAATTAACGTCAACGATGTAAGCTACGCTGCACTGGTCTCCGACATGGTATTGTATGTTTGTAGATTGAACGTTTGCGTCGAATGAGGGCTTCGCTTGCTTTTAAATAAATAACTGGTCGAACCATGCTCCGGATTAGCACGGATGAGAGAAGACATACGATCACTTAAAAGGCTAAACATTTGCGAATATAAAAGATTGGTGACACGAGATCGGACAAAGTCTAAACTATACCGTATTGAAGGTAAAAAAGACCACTTTTGGAAGTGTGCTAATTTTATTTTCAGTAGAAATTGAAATCTGGGAAAAGAATATAGGGCTGCTAAGAACTGCATCAGCGGTTTACGTGCGCTTTCGATGCGAATTACGTTCACTTGTTGTCACAATGAATTAAATTTGTTCGTCCAGATGAGTGAGAGAAGAGCTGCGACAGTGAATAGTTTGAATTTTAGCACGAGTAGTGAAACCTTTGTATTTAGCACAATTGTATACAAAACCGATAGTACCAGAAACATTAGGTCAAAAGAGTGTAATCATTTCTTAAATATATTCATAATTGTCGCCGCGAGCGAGAATAGAGATAATATTAGAAATACAGCACAGGGTCAAAACTTACTCTGGCAAATTAATCCTAAACTTCCCTGGATGTTTTTGTTGCACTTGATCCAAATAGGCACAAGGAAAGCCATCTTAGAACCTGATCCTGTTCCTTCCCTCCTTTATGGGTTGCCTGAGGTACATAAAAAAGATATCCCAAAGCGGCCGGTTGAGTCATTTGTATCTTCATAAACGTACTTATTAGCCAAATTTATAGATCGCTGGTTTAAATCCCGAGTAGAGTTCGATTCTCCCTACTCATTAAAGAACTCAAGTACTTTGACGGAAAGGCTGGAGGACATAAGTCTTCTTCCGGGAACGTTTGATGTTGCAGCATTATTTCCTCACATCGCCAAGGTCGTCGCTACCCGACATACGGGTGATTTGCTCGTTAAATCTGATGTCTCTCCTGAAGAATTGGAGAAATTCGTGGACCTTCTGAAAGTTTGTTGGTCTTCTAATTTTAGTAAATCTGAAAGAAAATTTTTCGATTTCCCCGAAGAAGTGGGGATTCCTATTGGTTTTCTCTTGGGCTTGCTTATTTCAGAAGTTTGTGTGTCCAAATTTGAGATTGATTTGTTCTCTTTGGGCCAGGTAATTTTGAATCATGTCTTTTATTGGCACACGACATTTTATGCACGTGGACCGGTCCTGCAGAACTCCTGAGTGAGTTTCTTGCATATTTAAATGGCCAATAACCTTCCATAAGATTCACTCTGAAAGTTGGTAGCGCTTTAATAAACTTTTTGGATTTGTCCATGTTTGATAGAGATGGACCGACATTGCAATCCATAGGTAGTCTTTTTGTCCTGCTGCACACAAGATCGCTTTTTTCAATAGCTTGATTCATCGATTGACTCATATTCCCTTCAGCAAGGATGCTTTCCAGAAGCAACTTGTGACGATTAAGCTTCTGGTCAGAATGAATTAGGTCAAGGTGGACATCGACTTAATGGTCGTGGATCCATAGTCTAGTCAATTTTTAACTGGAGTTTTGTCTCCATGAAATTATTTTCCGCAACCTTGCGATCTTTTCGTGCCATTTGGAGGTCTATTATGGTAACTGCAAGGTTCTCAAGAGAACATCTACATTCGGTTCACTACCGTACTCGAATTTTAGTTTATCTAATACTTGTTCGATATGCTGTCATTTGTATCACTGTGGCTCGTACACTTGAAGATTCTATTATTCTTAAAAGCCTAGCCTATTGCATTTCCCCCCTATGACCTCAAGGCCTCGAGACTAATATTGTTTATTATTCTGATTGAAGGGGGGAAAAAAATTATTTCATGTTAATTTTTCATTACTTCGCGATCCACACTTTGAAACCCGCTGGGCTAGGACCTATAATGAAAACGTAGTCCGCGAATGGGACCTTAAAAGCTAATTAGCTTGAAATATTTTACCCTAGACGAAGTATTTTCTTCAGTAGACCCAGACTCTGGGTTTAATTTTTCAGGGCAAGGCTTAAGTTTTCGGATGCATTCTTCGCCATGCCTATTCTGCTTCTGATTTCTTTGTGGTCTCCTTCAGCACCAAGGTACTTGAAGTCATGTCTTGTCCGTCTGTTTTAATGTTTACAACATTCTCACCCGTCCACAAGAATTTCATGATTTTTGTTTTCTTGGCGTTCATCTTCATACCGTATTTGAGTTCTGCCCAATTTTTCCGTAAGTATCACTTTGTCATCCGCGTAACTTATTTTGTTTACTTAGAATTGAAATTTGGCTAACCTGGTGCTTGTTTTCTCGTTCTCCATCTACTTATAGTTTGAAGTCATTCACAGCTCTGCCACTCACATGTTTGTAAATAGCCTGATAATAATCCAAACATCGTTGATGCGAATCCTGTTGAAATGGATAGGCGGTCGCACATGATGGAGATGGTTTCGGCGATCGGAATGCGAGTATACACAGACTTGACATCAAACGACACTAAGCGGGCACCATGAGGTATTTGAAGATCCATTAAGCGATCGGTGAGGTCAATGGTGTTTTTGGGAGAGTGTAGAGGTTTGAAGGTATTTAGCCAGCAGCACGGAAGGATCTGAGTAGATAAGAAATTTCCTCTAAAAAAAAATCTGTTACGTGCCGGTGCAAAATATTGTCCATTATTTTGACAGATGGACCCAGGCCAGGGTGACGCTAGAGAAAAAAAACAAAGAGACTCATTTTCTCTTAGATACAAAAAATAATTTTTCTTAAGGTGATAGTTATGATGAAACATTGTCCATCATATCGTGAGATTGTTGGTTAATTATTTCCTAAATCTCATTCTTTCCTTTGGCTCGCACAGAAGTTCACTATGAATACGAAGTCATTTCTTTGATCGAAGTTTCATCAAAGGAATCTGTTGGAGGGTAGAGAGCTTTATAATAATTAACCTAATGCGTGCAGTGCTCTAGCACGCATAATATTTAACACGAGAAGCAGTCATATTTGCTAAGTTTATTACAGTATTCCAATTTAAACTAGCCGCAAGTATAGTACCTGATTTCTCATTAGAGAATACTCGTGTCTGACAAAGTGAAGAAATTACTAGAAGCAAACGGTGGTGGTGGGTGTATGAAAAGCATGCGGCGATAGGTTATGTAATATCCAAAAGCCTGCACTGATACGAGTGATTTCTCGCGATAGGAAAAATAAATGTTTTTTCTACATTTCATAAAGAGCTGGTATTAATTTGCCCTTAACGGTGAATGAAGCCGTAATCATATAGTGAAATCAATGGTAGTAATCCGGCTATCGTAATTTAATACCTATAACAGACCCTCGCTGGTGTTTATGCACTTGTACCAGAAGCGTATGTATTCTCTTCATGCTATTCAGTGCATACTAAAATGCTAGAGCGAAGTTCGATTGAACTCTTCGTCTCTTTCTTTTTATTCACTATCCATACATCAATTGCAACTATTCGTTTTATTATTCGCAACGTTTATCTTTAACAAAAGCGTCAAAGTAGGAGAGGAGACGACCCTCAGACAGTCAACAATCACTAATTAAGCAATCTACTTATATACGAGATTTATAAAAATAATATTCTAATCTCGTTTTGTCTTTCAAGAGCTTAATTTCTCGTATTACTTGGAAGTATGGTCGCCATTAAAGATGTTGACGTGGTTTTTTCCACTCCTCGATTCTCAAGCAGACACTGTGCTCGGTTTTGGTGGCGGTTTTTTTCAAACAGGGATCACGCAATTTAGCCAACCCTAACGTTACATCGAGTAGACGAAGAGAGTCTGAATCATTTTTACACTATACAAAGTGATTGAAAGAGTGGTGCACCATAAAGAGATGATACTACTGGGGATATTAAGTCGAGAGAATAAAAGCTTTGATTACAAGCTTTTAATGCATCAATAAGACTGGAAGCGAAGTTAAGACTCGCGGACCCCTCTTGTTCGCGATTCGGACAATATTCATCTTTTAATACCTGACTCGACCCCCGCGTAGAAAATCTTTTTCCAACTACGCGGCATCAAAAGGAAAAGCTAATAAACGCGACACGTAGTTACAGGCGAAAGTAATTACTCCTCGGTACTTTATTATTTATAGAAGCGTATATTCGGACGTCTGTTTTTGTATTAAAGTAAAGACGTTATTTTTATAGACTCGCAGTTAAAACGAAATTTTTCTTCGATTAAATTGAACGAATTTCGTAAACCGGCGACAGCGACACGAGCGTCTATACTTTTGAATGCGTGTACAGATGATGCAAATATAAGGAAGAAAGAAGGGGAAAAAATGATATCGAAATGAAAGGGAGGAGAATTGTATGACATCAGTTACGATGCGGTAAACGGCGTTAAGAAAACGGAACGTATACGCATTACAAGAAAACGCCAACTGGGAGACTGCTGAGGAAATATTCGGAAAAGCGCCAGTATATAATGTAAATGGATAGCAATTTTCTGAACCAATGAGCTGAAAATAGAACAATGTGTTTGAAATTTCAGTGGTGTTCCAACCGAGTAAACTAATCAACGCGTTCATTCCTACGGGAGTTGAAAAGGCAGTGGCGACTTCACAATTAGAATTCGGTATTCTCGATAATGCTCCGCGTGTTGTTGTTGAGTTTTTCGCTAAAGGTGGAAATTCAATAGCGACGGTGCTGAGACAGGGTAATCTTTAATTCCTGCTTTACGATTCGGTTTACTCAGTGCTATTCTTTCACGCAAAAATACTCGTATTCGATTTATTTTTGCGAAGCGATGTAATTTGAATGGTAAAAAGTACTTTGGAGTGTGCGAATGACAAGTTCGGTTAATAAAAATCTCGTCGCTAGACTGGACCCTATGTGAAAGATACTTTTCCGAGGAAAATAACCTCATACGTTGACGAATGATAATTGACTTATTTTTACAGAACCGCTGACCTTTCAATCTGTTGCGAAACTTTCCTACTTCTGAAGCACGTCAATTTTGCGAAGAGGCCATCTGACTTCTGCTTTTATCTTGTTAGGATATGTCTTGAGTCCATCTTTTCAGAACCGGGAACATTTCTTCTTATACAGTTGTAACGTAGAATTTTTCAGTCTCTCGAAAATAATTTGTAATTGTTTCAAATGTTCTTTGTTGGAGCTCGTCATCTGTAGTCTGAGATCTCGAACCTTTCGTTATTGGCCCCGAGATTGGTCGGTCCTCTGCAATTCCAGGGGAGACTTTCCCTTCTTCCCTTCTGAGAAATTTAATTTTGGACAGTACTCTTCATTGCTAATGAAACAGCGTCGTCCATCTGTGCCACTTTCTTCTTTCATCTGTTTTATGGAAATATGTATCTGTCGTCGAGATGCTTTTGTAGCAGTTTCTACTTCTATAAATCGGTAAAACGAAGTACAACAGATTTGAATTTGAAAGAGAGAGAGATTTTATTTTCAAACACAAAATAGAGATGAACAATACGGACATTGACGATGGATTTCGTTCGTCCTTATGATTTCGTTGGCTGCTTTACTACTCGCATGGTATATAAAACCATAACGCGCAACCTCTGTGAGTAGTAAAGCAGCCTAATACTCGCTCCGCGACACTAGGGCATAAGAAAGAGCTTTTGATTCGCGGACCTGGCATTGGACTAAACCAATCAAAGATTCCATCTGTAGAAGCCTAGAGTACAGCCTGTTTCACAGTTCCCATTATGGCTTCTAGGCAAGGACAACCATAGGATATCGCTCGAAAAAGCCTGCAACCTTCCCTCTGGCTTGTCGACAATAGAGCTGCTTCACCTAACCTAACCCCACTCTGCCGAATATGCCTGTTGAAATTGTGGGTGTAGGAAAATTGATCGCGAGAAAATTGATAGCCAGAAAATTGAAAGCCGAAAATTGATAGCGGAAAATTGATATTATACGAAAATTCATAGTCACGAAAATTAATAGTTACGAAAATTGATAGTAACGAAAATTGATAGTTACGATAATTGATAGTTAGGTAAATTAATAGATAAAAAATTCGTTGTTCGCGGCTAATATCCAATGTTATGGGCGACACCTCGCAGATATTCAAGGCATAGGCCTTCGTCATCCATATCGTCCTCGTTGAAAGCAGACACTACTGAAAATAAGCGACTCGCTGCATCCTTGTACTTCCTCTTCTTACGAGGAGGTTCTCCGGCTATCGCTTCTTCGTATGACGCAAGCATAAGGGTTTGTTCCTTGAGGAGGGCGTTTAATAATTTGAAAATGTTTGCGTGCGTAGTCTCAAGAGTGGTCTCAAAGCCACGATGCCACCCCTCGACGGCATTATTAGTTTTCGGTATACTCTCCTTGACGGACTCGTAGCAGTTCCACCACTTATGAGGGAATCTGGGTTTACGTCGTCGGCTACGATTTTGAGGACGTCCTACCCAAGTGTCTTCGAAGTAATCGATAACGCTTTGGCTTTCCTCTGGGAAAATTCCGCTAGACGTTAGGGTCTCGAAACAACTTTCGATTCTACCTACTGGTACGAAAGCAAGAGCAGCAAGGTGTCGCATTGTAAGGGCGAATTCCGCGTCGTTCTGATATCGTTCTTTCAAACCGCAAGCAGCAATTTTTCGAACCAGGCATTGGCAAAAATGGAAAAAACATCCCTGCGCGTGCACTGTAGGGAACTCAACCTGATACAGAAAGGATACATAAAAGTTAGATGGAAATCATTTGACGTCATCTGAATAGTTTCCTCATTACTTACTGAGAAAGCTTTCACGGTTGCTACTTCAAAGTCCATCATGACGTACCGCGGACATAGATCAGGTTGTACGTTCTTGAGTTCCGCCAGTACTCGTTTGTAGGTGGTCTTTTTTTTGTCCGGAAGAAGGGCGTAGACAAGGGGGAACGTATGTCCACGACGCATCCCGTGTATTGTAAACATTTGACAGAAATACTTAGGTGCGCACTTGAAAGTCCCATCAACGTACCAACGAGAACACGATCGCAAAATGGAGAGGTTCTTGTGAGTCCCAAACATTATAATTTGGTCTTCGTCATCAGGGCCCGAATCGAAGAGCAGAAATTCGTCATCTTCATGCGTGGTAGTACGCCCTCGAAGGTCTATTTCCTCTCTGGTCTTCGGGAGAGTGGTACAGTTTCCAGCTTTACGACGTCGATTCGTGATATTCCTTTTCAAATAGCGAATGGGTGGTAGGCTCGACTTGGCACTTTGCGACATTGCCTCGAAGCAATTCGCAATAACCACTTTAGGAGCATCCGTGGTGCTCTCAGCTGCCTCGCGAATAGCTGCGGAAACTTTTTCGCCCTCGATAGCCGCTGCATCGCCAACATGATTGTGTTCTTTCCATCGTGACTTTATTTCGTCGCCAATTGTTGTCACCCGCGCAACACATTTAAATTTCTTCACACATTGACATTTCCAATGCACTTTGTCACCAATTTCACGATCACGGTAATAAATGTAACCCCCCTCGCATAACTTCAAATGACCCCGTTCACTCCGTACAAACGAAACCGACATCTTACGAGAATCTAAGTACAGTACTATTGATCGAATGCCGGTGCAATGCTGTTAAACGCTGTTCATAACCCTTATCATAATAATATTACATGTCGATACATTGGCCTACATCTGATTCACTTTTGTGTACCATACGTGCGAAAAAAAGAGGTTGAAGACATGTATCTTCCTGTGCTTATTCTTATCTCTCTTTTCTCACACTCTCTCTCTTACGGCTTGTACAGTATTACTGTACCGTATACGTATTTCAATGCTATTAATTTTCGTCAGCTATGAATTTCCTCGCTATTAATTTTCGCCCGCTACGAATTTTCCAACTATCAATTTCGCGCTAACAATTTTCGCTCGCTATCAGTTTTCGGCTCCCAATTTTCTGGCTATCAATTTTCTCGCGATCAATTTACGGGTCACCGAAATTGTTGCTTCGTGACTTCCAAAAGTTTATTGTAATTGTCTTTATCTGCTCCCTTGAGATTGACAATAGCTGCAATGCTGATCCCAGTGAGTTTGCCAATAGATTACCTGCTTTCATTTGTAGAAATTTGCAGCAGCTTCAACTTGACTTCTATACAATTCCTATGAGATATTTCAATTAAATGACTAAACTTGGATCCTATTGTGGACTGATGGTCTTTCACAGCTTCCTGAATTCCCAATTCTACTGGATAGGGGCAATTCATTAATTGCGTAAGGGCCTCGGGGATGGGGGGCTTGAAAATCTCTGCATGACCTAATGACTTTACTTGGGGGAGGGGGTAGAAAACCATTCTTACATAAGCCTTTTCACAAGTCAAAATTAGCAAAATTCATATTTAGAGCGAGCAAAAGAAAAATCACGCGTTACAAATTTAAAACTTTGGAGAAAGGTTTTTTTTTCTTTTTCTTTAAAATTTTGGCAAAATCTTATAAAAAATGGTCAAAAGGAAAGTCGAAACATCCTATGTATCCTTATATAAGGAGGGGGGTCAAAAATAGGCGAAATAGTCCTTACATAATTAATGAATGACCTCTTGACGGCATGGAAATAACTGGACCAAACCAGTGAGTAGTAGCAAGGCCTCTTGGGAACTATTCCAAAAACCACCCAATGCGTTTAATTGTCGCCCAATTTGATGTGTGTCTGATAAAGGTCGTTTTTGGTTGATTTTCGTCAGTTTTGGTTGATTTTTGGAACTGTTCCCAAGGGGCCTTATTACTACTCCTGTGGGCAATAGTAATTGATCTTACTGCTTATATTACTGTACCTGAGTAGAAAAAACTAGTCTTGTCTTGACGGATATCAATTAATCTTTGCTCTACCGTCATCAAAAGAAAAATTACAAACAAACAAAGGGTGACCGATGTTTGATATTCTTCCCCAGGGTCAAGATTGTTACTGGCAGAGCTGAAAATTATAGTAATAGAATACTGTACCTTAATTTGTTCCTGAAGATCAGCTATCTTTCCCTATGCCTGTTGCTGCTTTGTTGTTGCATCTCTTGCCTCGAAGGTTTTACTTTGAAGCTTCTCCTTCATTCAAGTGCACTCAAAATCTCATTTTTCTGATAGAAAGTAATCGCACTTCCCGTTGTGTGCCAAATATACCTGTGTTCACACTTGCGGTATAATATCACATTTGAGGAACATTAGCGGAACAGTTGTTGACCACGCCCACTTTGTTTGAGGTGCAGAATAGACTGGTACACAGTGCAAGATTCTTCAAGTGTGTATGACGCTGATGTGCTAGTCATAAATAAATCACTCTACTCGCAGACAATGTTTGACGAGTCATTCAAATAATGCAAAATTTTACAAATTCATTTAAGGAACATATTCGTCACATGTCGGTCATAAGAGAGTTTTTTTGATAGACACTTATTTGGACCTTTAGGTCATATTGTGTCATTTCAGCGTCATGCTGTCGTCACATCACCGTCACTGCCTCAGAACTGCTAATCTTTTAAACCTGTATGTGCCGCGGTTGTGCCGCGCGGCAAATTGTCGCTTCAATACACCCACTGGTTCTGCCTATACCCTACAAAATATATTCTTCATGTGTTTAGCTTATCAACGGCACACCTGCGTCACAAATCAGCGACACGCACGACACCATGTTCCGCAAGTATGCCGGCATTTTGGACAACGGGTTGTGCTGAGGACTTCAAATGTGTGGGGGTTGCTTCAATGAAGACTCCTATGATACGTTGCGTTTTACAGTTCTAGTCCATTGAGATCAGCTAGTAAGTCTTCATATCTATCTCTCTCTCTCTCTCTCTCTCTCTCTCTCTCTCTCTCTCTCTCTCTCTCTCTCTCTCTCTCTCTCTCTCTCTCTCTCTCTCTCTCTCTCTCTCTCTCTCTCTCTCTCTCTCTCTCTCTCTCTCTCTCTCTCTCTCTCACACACACACACACACACACACACAAATTCAACATCTTCCACATTGAATCTGTCTTCTTCAGAAGCTTTTTACAGACGCAGGGCTAAATCAGCTTCACTTTCATTCACTGATATTTCTACGTTTCAATATTCTTCAGGGAATTTGTCGCGCAATTATTCATGTATTCCAGGCACGGATCCAGACGATCACTTTGGGAGGGGAAATAATCCAAAAAATGTCCAAAGGACCTTTTTTTTCTACATTTTCTTCGATACTGCAGATTTTTTGTTGCCTTTTTTTGGGGAGGGAGTATTTTTCGAGAGGGGGGGAATTTCCCACATCCTTCCGTGGATCCGCACCTGTATTCAACGATAATTGTTTATTATTCTTTATAGGTTGATAATCGACATTTTTCGGAAGACGCGTTTTGATATACCTGTGTATCATTGGTAATAATTTTTCCAGGTCTTCCTCCGTTTGAGTAGCTCAAAAGTCGAAATTCTTTTGAAATCCTCGTTCAGTATAGCCAGAAAATCGCCGCCAGATGGTGGACGGCGGGTATTTTTGGAAAAAAAAAAAAATAAAAAAATAGGTTCTGTATTGAAATTTTTACAATACATAAGAAGAGGGGACTTGAAAAAATTCCGACCTTTAAGCTTCATCCACGAAGAAGGAGTAGTAGGGAAAATTGTCAATTTCGAGCGATATGATAGAGGGAGGGAGGGATTAAAAGCATCTCGACCATTGAGAAAGGGAGTTTGGGAAAATTCCAATCATGAAGTTTTATACATAGGAAGTGATTATACGTAGGTATACTACCTACGGCTAAAACGTTATTCGTAGGTATAGTACAATGACTCACGAATTATCTTGTTGCCCTATATTATCATGTCTTGTGACAAATATTTCTGTATTGAAGTATGACGCAGGAATTATCTTGTAGGTAGTAACTTCTCGCAGCGTCTCTGAAGCTCAATAAGCGTGGATGCACATGCTCTTTCACAAAAGTTTGAAGGCCCTGCAAGAACGCAGGCAGTACATGAGTATTGCAGATGGAGGCGTTCGCGAGATGTACGACACTGAGGCTTGCACATATGACTGTCGAACCACGCAGTGCACCTATACAGTCATTTTCTTGCAACCGCCAAGCGCACCATGCCGACATATCCTGCTGAAGCGGGAACACGACACTGGCTCCCTTCGTTCTGTGTTTTCCGAGGCTCAATTCCACCCACGGTATAACAAGAGTACTCATGCTTCTACCAGCCAGTCAACACCCTCCCTTGATACTGATGTTGTGGATGATGTAGTTCTAGATAATGTAGACTCGTGCGCGCCAAGAACCTTGAATACTCACGAGAAGTACCTACAAATTGATCTCACCCGTCATGATGAACATAGCCTCCCTGGTGTCGTGTCATGGCACTAAGCAATTCAACTCATACTGGCAACCATGAAGGAGATGGAGAAGTTGATTAGATCAGGCTCCGATATTCGTCCAGTGCTATTTCAAGTGTTGGTTCTGCGAGAAGTTAGTACAAATAACGTTTTACCCGTAAGGATACTACCTACGAATAACGTTTTTAGCCGTAGGTATGCTACCTACGAATAACGTTTTAGCCGTAGGTACTATACCTACGAATAACGCCAACCTTATACATAAATGGCAGCGGTATGGAAAAATTGCGTTTTTAGAACTTAATAGAGTACAACAAAAGAGAGTCGTAGAAGTGTTGCAACTTTCGAACTACAAAAATTTTGACCGAACAATCAATTTGAACAAATTACCAGAGTCACATTAGCAAACTCCCCCTATAAAACTCTATTATTGCCTCGATTGCGCACAGAGTGGGCTGTGAGTTTTTCTTCTTTTTTTTTCGAAATTTTTACGACGCGAAGATTAAGTGAAACGAGAAACTTTGCAAGCTAATCGTGCGCTGCTGAAAGCGCGTCGCTTCAAACATTCTCCTTTTGAACGCGTTGCCTTTATAATATCGAGAATAATAAATTATAATATTTAAAAATTCAAATATCCACACTCGCTCCCTTTGTAGAGTAATATTACCTACACTTTGGGTGTAGAAAACAAAAGTGATTACACCAAACCACTGCTTCCGGCTTTAAAAGCGTAAGAAGCTCTTTGCCAAGCAGATATAAAATTGACAGGCTACCTACTTGGTTTTTTAAAATCGGAGCGGGCGGTACAGAGATCTACCGTTTTCCCCTCGTTTTTTTCTCCCCTCCTTCTTTTTCAGAAGCTTTTTAAAAGATCAGACAATAGCGCAATCTTGTAGGATAAAATGCTTGAAGTTTTTTCAACTATTCGTGAGAGCTTAGATGATTTTTTTTAAGTGGGAAAAATAAATTTTCAAAATGGACAAGGCTGTGTGCACTTTAAAAAGGGGAAGCTGGCTTAGCAAAAGAAATCGTGAATATGATAGGTAAATAAAACGATCTTTCGTCGCTTGAAAACTCGACGAAATGAAAGTAAACTGCAACTACTACTATCTAAATCAGAGTACTGTGCGCGTCTCAAATCTTATCAAGAATTCTTTGTTTGATTTACGACTCTAGTAATCTTTGTGTTTTGTGAATTTTTGAAAAGCATGGACTCAAGCCCGCCTCAAAATTTTTTCCCTGAAAACGTTATGAATTTTGTACGATATTGTTTTAGATCGTAGGATCATCTTCAGAAGACGATACACCGCAAGTTGTGGCTGGTATAAATGATATGACATAGACGAAAGTTTAGAGATCAACACGTGTAGCAAAAGTCTCAACTAGCTATCAGGTTTCAGAAAATAAAAGAAAAATGGCGTGAGAAAAAAAATGAAATAAAATATCCCATTAATGAATGAAGATACCAACACCATACGGTCTTTTTTAAAATTTATTTGTTAATCGAAAAATACAATGAAATTTAGAAGTCTTATAGAAGACAATATTAAACCATCAACTTGATACGATGCGTTGCTTTTACGCAAAAAAGTTACCGTCGAATATTCGATTCTTGCGCCCCTCAATCGTATACGCCATATTTATCCTGGTAGGTCTATACGACGAAAACCAATGAGAGAAGGGTGAAATTTCATTCGCTCAGATCGTCAACTTCTCGACGTTCGAACAAAATACGATAATATTGTTGCTAAAACGTCAGAATCGTATATATTTTTCGAATATAGTTACAAGACTTCTTTATACAACGACAGTGTGCCGTACGTAAAAATTCTTTGTCATCCAAAAAAATAACGCCATTTCTACAAGTTAGAATTCGTATCGCTCAGGTGGCTTGCGTCCAAGTTATTCATAATACTTAAATGTAAGCCACATTCCTCCTTCCCTAAAAAAGCGAAGGTAGGGTCAAATAGTGACATTTCGACCACAACGAGGAAGGAGACAAAACTACTGCGGCAAACAGTAGAGGGAGGTGGTGATTGAAGAAATTCAGTGAATACAGGCCATAAAATTCAACTTTTCTCCCTTTCCATACAAAAATTGATACTTTGACAGCAAGAGAGAAGGGTATTCTCGGAACAGTTCTTGTACAGACTGAAAAATCTGAAATTAAGGATCCAGGAAAAGAAGTTGAGGCGACAGATTGACAGATTTTGTTCTCAAGCCCTAAGAATCGTTAACCCAGGTTGCTCAAACGGAGACTGGGAAGAAGTAGGAGCTGCACGCGCCACGAAAAAAATTGTGCGAACGTTTCATAATGAATACCGTAGCAAACAAAATTCCCTATTATTCTAGACATGATTTTCTATCGAATCTCGACTTTTAGAAGAGTACGTTGGTTTTCATAGAGAGAGAACAAATAAATTTTATGGCGAAATGCTTGAGGAATGATGAGGGTGCGGTCTGACAGCATGGTATTAGAAATGAAAACATTCAACAGAAAGAAATAAAATTAATAAAGCGTACTCATGCTCATAGCCTGCAGTTGTGTTTTTTTTTTTTGTCTCTCGATAAAAATAATCACGTTAATTGATAAGTATAGCCTTCAGTTATTCCACCACCATAGATACTGGAGTGTTTCAATCAAAATGTGGTGTTCCTGTGCTGTGAGAGTTTTTGTAAGCACGAGAGCGAGTGTGCTCGCGTAATACAACACTAATGATCAATATAAGCCGATAAGGGTTGGTAACGTAGTAAAAAACTAGAGGAAAATAGCACTCGTTGAACAGATCGTTTCATTTTCGATACTTTTTGCTCTTCAATCTATAGTTCGTTGCGTTCATTGAGGGCGACATAGCCCGGATCCAATACACTTGTGTAGATAAAGAAACGATGCTGCACAGATGACACATGAAGAATTCTGTATTTAACAGTAATTTCAGTATGAAAACTCTGACAGCTAACGCACTGACCTTGCTTTAAATTGGAAATATCGAAAATCATAAACATATGTAAATTTAAGTATCAACCAAAAAGTTTGAGTAAATTTCTCCACCTCATGGAAAAATATGTCTTCGGCCGTTTACAAGAAAATAAAAAGTAAAGATAAATCAATCTCGACTATATCGATACATTGATCTGGATTGTTTCATACAATAGTTTAAGCTACCTACTACAGCTTTCTGGAACTCACTCGCTTCTCTCGTATGCCCCCCTGTCCTCTTTCTTAGTCTAGAATAAATCTAGTATACTGTATACAACTATAATTATTGCTATTTCAACAGGAATTAAATGGATATAAACGAAATCCACCAATAATTATATGATCAATAGGATTCTTATTAATATTTTAATCTATTACCTATTTTCTGACAATGAAATAAAAAAATAATATTTTAGATACTGAAATTTTAGGAAATTAACGATTTTGAAATTATTAATGTCTAATTCTTATTAAAAATTTTAATTCATATTCAATATCAAATTTATTCATTACATTATTCAATCAATTCAAATTAAAATATTCAAAATAGAATTTCAAATTATGAAATATAAATAAATTAACTTAAATAATATTTAAAATTATGAAATGAAAATCTATCATTAAGGTAGTTTTAATTGCCCAATAATATAAATTCAAGTCAATTAAATAAGAATTGAATGATTTTAAATAAGTCATTGACAAAATAAAATTTATTGATCTTATAAATGTGATGCGATCTGAGAAACCATACCCACTTGCGGAATTGCAGTTTTCGAGATTATGCGCGAAGTGGGTAGAGGGGGGATAGGAGAGTATTTTTAAGACCAAGAGGAGCCAAAAAGACCGATTCGCCGCTGAGATGCAGCGGAAACGTATGAGCACGACGGCCTTGAACATTGTTGCCGCATGTGGGTATGGTTTCTTCCCTCCACACACTTTGGTTTCATTCCACTCGTACTACAAGACGTACGCGGCAGGTACGAGTCGAAGTCTTTCACGAAAATGTTCCTCTTTCATCCCTCCTTCGCTTTCTATCGTAACCTAGGAAAGGCTAATTTTCGCCCGAATCACTTCACACCGCTGTTTCTCGCGTTTTAGTTGTCCGCATGTGGGTATGGTTTCTCAGATCGCATCACAAATTAAAATAATTTTAATTTCTTTTATTGGTTATAAACCTTCTAAAGAACGTTATATTTCAATTGTAAAAATGAGTTTATAATTATTCATTTTAGAATATTTATTTCAATTTATTTTCAAAAAAAAATTAATTAGGATAAAAAAATCTTGAATTTGTTGAAGTACCTAAAAATAATAATGAAATTAATTACCTATTATTTAATTGCTATTAAAACTAAAATGTGTTAATATCTTTCCCTACAATGTAGACATCAATAAAAAATGACGTACTTACTTCCCTAATTAATTTTTTTCCTTTCTATATTCTAAGATGATACTTATTATAAGCATTTTTCATTCCTATATTCTGAGATTAAATTTTTATGCACATTTGAAATGACGGAAACCTTTTTTATACCATATTTTACTATTATTTTCACTTATATAATACTAATCTCATTCCCCTGGAACCTTTCTCCATTCCTCTTTACTTCTCAATTTTGTCTCCCTCTCTTTATTATAAGATAGTTTTAATTAGCAATTTTTTCCTTCCTTACTCTAAGATAAATTTTTTGTGCACTTTCTGGAATGAATGACACGTATATTTTTAATATTGTATCTCACTGTTCTTCTCATTATCATATCACTAGTCCTATAATCTCATTCTTCTGGAAATTTTCCTCATTCCCCTGTACTTTTCAATTTTGTCCTCCTTTCTTTATTATAAGATAATTTTAATGAGCACTTACTCCCTTTCTTAGTCCAAGATAAATTTTTTGTGCACTTTTTGGAGTGAATAATATATTTTTAATATTATATTTCACCATTATTTTCATTTTTATATGACTAATCTCATTCCTCTAGAACTTTTCCTCATTCCTATGTTTTGTAAAAATGCAATTTGAAGAATTTTATAAAAAGGTGTAAATGAAGCGAAATTTACTGTGCTCGCTTGTTTGTACAAGTGTATGTCAAAAACGTTTCAAAAAAAAAGGAAAAGAAGAAAATTAAAAATGAAAAGACTGCTAATCGCAGAATGCCCTGCTCACGAAGAATTACCCATTAATGGTAATCGGAAGATTAGTTTTCAAATAATTGAAGGCCCATATAATGAAGGCTAAACATACTATGACAGCTAGTTTAGGCAGAGTATACAGAAAGAAGGCTAAAAGTCAAAATTCTTACAAGTCCCTGAAGTAGTCAAGATAATTGATGATGTCATGAAGCGTGATGTCTCGTTACACAGATTTATTTACGTTCTGTTTTCGAAAGGACATTGGTTTCGCTTATGGGGAAGAAAAGTAAACAAAGACTGAATAAGCTTCAGCTAGCAGCATTTTGCGATCTATCGACATTGATAGGTAGTTGGAAAATCAGTCCATTCCTGGGTGAAGATGTCGAGCTTGAATCGTGATGTGATTTCATCAGATAGTTCATATGATTTTGTTGGTCGTAATCCTTATAGAGGAGAGACCTGGAAAAAATTCGAGTTAAGAGCTGATGCAGGAGATCCACGTTGTTTTTCAGATAAGTCAATTTAACTTTGGATGAAAGTACAGAGCAAAGGATACATTGCATTGCCTTCCTACACTGAAAAAGAATATCCATCTCAGTAGTGTACATACTATAGGCCTACTTGTTTCCTTTTACCCTCGCCTCTCTCCTGGACTACGGTCCTGCTTCGTTCATTGACGAAATCGAGAGTACTCCGGTACATTCGTGGAAATTTCCTTTTGAGTGTATTTACGTCGTATATGTCTTTTTTTTTTCATTGTACAAAACGATTCCACGACAGTAACATACAAATATTTTTTATCCTCTAGCTTTTCTTCTTTCTCGATGGGGAAATCACGACTTACTCGTTTTTTTTCTCGCTTTCGAGTGCAGAAATGTGCTTTAGAAATCTGAAATAAGTACGTGAGAAGACAATTTTGCTTGCGAGGATGAAGTGGCGTAGTGAGCCTCGAATACGCGGTGACTCCGCGTACGTCCATCTCTTACATCAGTATTATCTAAAAACGCATTATCGTATTTTCTGTAATTCTCGTTACCCTTATTAGATTGTCGTTAGCATCATTTCAGATATCCGTCGTAATGTATTTGTAAGATATTTTACAAAGGTCATACGTTCTTATTGTAACGCAAAGTAACATCAAAAAGATTTGCCAACGTTGGAGGCGCGAAAAGTAAGGGTTTTCGCACGTTGACAAAACAGACCAGAAAGTAAAGACTATTATCCACATCATGTGTAAGGGATAAAATCCCATTTAGAGGAACTGTTGCTGTTAGTCGACCACTCTGCATGGAAAATATTCGAGGTGATCATCAAAAGAATTTGAGTGTTCGGATAAATTACATTACCTTCCAACACGTATGAAGTAATACTGTTACGGTGTGCGCACTAAGGATTTAAGAATAAATTCATTTTTGAGTACGAAAAATCTTTTCGTTTGAGGAAAACAGACTGGTGACTTTCTTTTACATTTACAATTCGAGTGTAACTTACGAGGTCGTGAAATGAGAGATATACGAGAATGCTTTCTTGGTTGTCCCTGAGAATCATGCGAGAAATTTTGAAACAAAAAAACTAAAATCTTCAATTTCTTTCAAAGCCAAATAAGCACTTCCCGATAATTAGATCAGACGACCATACCAACAACTTCATCGATAAAGAATTTCCATGTATTTGCTGAACCCTTACCCTTGATCCCTGAATTTGCGTCCACTAGGCCACACACTTTTTAGCTTGGGCCTATAACGCCAATTGCCTGCTCTTCAGCTGAAGAATATCAGGCTAGTACGGAAGGAGAAGGATACATGTTGCATATCTTTGTTGAACCCTACCTCTAATTCCTGATTTTGGGTATGAGTTACGCTGATCATACTAGACTAGTGCGGTTGAGGGTAAAAAGCGTAGAACCTCTGACTCGACCACTTTGGTGGTGTCATAGGCTGGGCAATTATCAATATTGCTACTTTAAGAGATCTAGAGGGGACATTAGCAGGGCAGAATGGGACACCCTAAATTGTAAACTCGTTCCACTGGTCACTGGACACCAGCGATGAAGAACAGTCACAAATAACTGAACTTCATTACGTGTACCGAAAACTCCTTTAAATACACGAACGCCGTATGCAATCACAGTCAATGCGAAAGCACAATGATCACAACGATTTCTAATTCAATGCTGATCGTTAAGCAACTTATCCTTCTCGTCTTTCCTCGATTCTTCATCTTTCATGCTTTATTCTGTTTTCCGTTGTCGCGATCTCGTATACGCCACACTGCCCCCTCATAGCATCACCCAGCCAGCGAGCTAGTCGATTCCCATGGACCACTTTTAGCTTCTTTTTATGGCTAATCCGGTATAGTACGTCTTTGATCTTTTTCTCCCCCATTAATGGGCCTTCCCATTTGCATTGAAGTTTTGGGCTTTCTCTTTTCTTCTTCTGCGGGTTGTATAACCAGACTTTATCACCAGGTGTCATATCAAACATTCATCCCTCCTCTGGCTATCTCCAATTTGTCTCGGACTAGCTCACGGGCCTTCTGGAGTTGCTCTCCAAGTTGCATGAAGTATTTTTGGACGTCCTGGGGTTTGTGAGAAGACGCTCCAAATGTAGTGTGCGTCCAATCATAATCTTGGCTGGAGTCTTTTTTGGAGATCGTGCACTGATGACCGATATGCCAGGAGAAAGAAGGGTATCCAGGTATCGCAGTCTTTTTGGCCTTCATTAATGACTACAGTATGGTCAAATAGTTCAACCATCCTGTCTTACTGTGGAGGGAGCGGCGTGGTATGAGTTCTTCTTAGACCCAATATCCTTGCGACCTCTCCAAATACTTTCGATTCATTCAGTTTCAAAAATTTTAAACAGTTGTTTTTTTGGGGGGAAATAATTAACGACATCATGTGAGGATTATACATTCTATCTGCAGCTAAAACTCTTTCTCATGAAGGTACTTCGCTAACTGCACATCCGTGAAGACACTCTAATCCCGTACTTATATTAGGATTATCTTTTTTTTTTTTTTACCGAAAATAACGATTCCAGTTCGTTATAAATAGATACAGCGCGTTGAAATCCTTAATTTGATTGAGGCACCAGCCACCTTGCCGTCGTTCGCTAATGAAGAGGCAGTTCCCCCCACTAGCCCACACTTTATCCTTGTTCGATTCGCGAGAAACGAAGCAAACTGAAGAACCTCCAAAAAAGCAGAAAACACATTGTTATTCGAGATGTTGTTAACGACGCGTAATTTATACCCGTCGGCCGCTAAGACCCCCCATAAAGAATATCGTTTTAATCGGATCAATGGATAAAGAAGAGACCGAAAAATTAACAAACAATCACTGATTGCGCGCGCATAATAGCAGATATTGTAAATAAAGACTAGTTTTATATAGTAAGGAGAAGCCTGTTAAAAGTTACTCGTGTGTTACAGATCATCATTCGTAGATCAGGCTTCGATGATTTTGTTTAACTTGGAAAATTTCCGCGTATGAGAGCCTTTAGGTATAGTAAATTACTCTCGCTTCGAGTGATCGCGATACGCTACTACCGTTGCCGAAGGTAACAACGACGAGCAGGCGCGTCATATTCCAAAATGTACGCAAAAACCTTTGCGATGAATAATATTGATATTGATACGTGGGTTTTCGACTATAGTATTGTGTGCTGAAAACAATAACCCTCGTAAACTGATTCTTCTTCCGTCGTATAAGAATTTTTTGGCTGATGCGAGCTACGTATACTGTATATAGTGGTTTACGAGTTCCACGTGCAAACTGCTCTCTAATCGATGAATTGCTTCACGCGATACGAGCATTTAAGCTTTTATAGGAGAGAAATTCGATGTCGATGCTGTTGCTTCTGGTCTTTCCATCGAAGTGTTAAACTCGAGAAACAAAATTGACGAGTTCACGCACAAAAAGTATCTCTTTCGCCACACTTTGAAAGCAATTTTGAAAAATTTTACGTACTTCGGTTTTATTTTTGGTGATAAAATTCAATCTACAGCGATTTTCGATCCGGGGGCTTTCACTTTTTTTTACGGCTGGCTTAGAGTCGGTCTCGTTGTCAAATATTTCACGGGTTGAACGTGTTCGCGTAATGCTGAGAACTGAGTTTGCGGAAAATAGCTTTTTGTTTTTGTGGGCTTTCGAATGTGATCGAGTGTTGCCTGAGAGAATCACCTGAAGATGGATGTATATAAAAAGGCTCTTTACCGAGAGACGAAAAGAAAATTAGACATGAACTGTTTGAGAATAAGGGATGTGCGCTGCTATCAGAAGATTGACAGGAATTATATTGAGCAGAACCATCAATTATATATCCCAAGAAAGATTTTCTGCGGTGAACTTGGGAGTGTACCCTTGGAAAATCTCCTAACCTAAGCTAACTTAGGGGCTTGAAAGATTTTTGGCCTCCCTGATGTAATGAATGAGCTCGATGCCATTAGAGTAGCTTGTAAAAATTGCGTGTAAAGAGTGATAAGGAAAGGTGGCCGATCTAAAAGAGAATGTAACGTTTATCAGGAAGACTTGGAAAAATTGAGACTTCCTTTACGATGTTAAAGGAGGACCGCAGTGAACCTGTTCTATGGGTCAAATTTGATGATGAGGCTTATAAGCCTATAGGGGAAACCACTATTAAAAAAATGCAGTATCAAATCGATCTCTAGGGTAGTGTGGAACTGAATTGAGAAAACATCAATTTTTCAAAATCCTTCTACCATATAATTATTATGACAAGAATTTAAAATTTTTGCGAGTATATACGAGTATTTTCCTTCCTTAATATTTATGTCTTGGAGAACGAAATAGTTCCAAGTCCTTCCTATATCGTACATAATACTTCGAAGGACGACGGACGGCCAATGTTTCAAAAAACCTTTCATATAACACGTTCCCTGTTAAAATGTTGAACTCCGAGATATATAGTAAGGACTTGCCTTTCTTTCATGTAAAGGAAGAAAGAAAGAAACTAAATAAATGTGAAGCGATCTGAGAAACCACACCTAAACTCGCTCCTAATTGTTTTTCAGTCACAAGCTTTCAGTACCTAACTTTTTTTTAATTTTCTGAGAATTCACTTTTTAAAAGTTGTAACTTCAAAAAATCATGTCTCAGAGAATTTTCAACTCATGTGGAAAATTTTTTGTAGATTCAAAAAACTATCCCCTATTTGAAAATGCAAAACAAAAAAAATGAAGCAGAGTTTAGGAATGGTTTCTCAGATCGCCTCACAAATAAGTACTCGTATATAAGTGAATAAATAAATAAATAAATACATTAATTCACGAATAAGTGAACAAAATGATTAAATAAAATAAATATTAATTTATTTTATAATAATTACAAAAATTTGCTTATAAATTTATCAATAAAATTATCAATTTTTATTTTTATTATATCTGAATTATTATTTTTCTCTGTTTTTTTTAATACATATAATTCAAAGTAATATTTTGATTTTTTTTAAATAAAAAATGTTATTTAATAATATTTAAATTATTATTTTTTATATCATTAGGTAATAAATTTAATTATTTTATTATATTCAAGTATTACTTCTATGATTTTTATTAAAATAAATAAAATTAATATATTTAATTAATTAATAAAATGAATGAATAAATAAATTGATTAATTAATTTATACAAATAAATCCAAGCCCTCCCCCCTCTTATCATGGCCCTCCTACCATATAGGTATAGCTCAAGAAAAGAAGCAACATTTTTCCAAGTCCATTTTGCCGGGACGTCCGACGGAAAATTTTTCAAAAAAAAACATAGAACAGGTTCTTTGTCGAAATGTCGACGCAAGATCATTTCAAATTTTCAGCTGTACAGAGGAAGGACATCCAATAATTCTTACCCGAAGAGAGGAGGGAAGAGTCTGTTGAATCACTTGAGAAAGTACAGTGATCAGCTCTATGTGTAGAAATATGGGTGAATTTAGGAAAGAAAAAAAAAAAAAAAAAAAAAAAAAACTGAATTTAGGAATAGAGGAAGGAAATTGACTGAGCTGTTGAATTTAAATCTCCCTTGACGTTGCCCATAAATGAAGGCTACAAGAGAAAAGGAGAGGCTGTCTAAATGAAACAATCTGGAGAAAAGGTTTCTTGTCAGAGACGCAAGAAACTCAACTGTCCAGATCGTTTCTTTTCACACACTCCCTCTCCCTTGTACTCTCCAATTTTTATTCCTGAATTGTTTTCAGCTCCTCGCACTCTGTTCTCAATGTTGATTGAATATTTTGTTTCTTTCTGGCTACGCTCCGCGTGGATAAAATAGTACATACTGCTACCTGGGTAGTGTAAGAAAGCGAACAGGTTAGAGTTCTTATTAAAGGATTAAGAATTATTTCAACTCAGTAGGCACAGATGGATAATGGTTTTACTCTATTTTCAAATATTGTGCAGTTTTTTATACGAGCTTCTGAATAGTTGAAATACTGGAGCGGCCAAAAATGTTCTCAAAGAAACCGGAATTGTTCCCAAAAACGTCGTCTATGGGGAAAAGAAAACACAAGATTTTAATGAAAATAAAATAGAAGTTAAGAGTACAATGACCTAATTATCTTATATTTTACCAAAACACTATGAAAATGATATCCAGCAGTATGGTCAAGAATGCCCAACGTTCCGATAGCTTGCTTCACAAAATCTGTCGCATTTGGAGTAATGAAACTGTCAGGAAGTATGTGGTGGCTACTTTTACTCATGTTGGTATTTACTATCCCGGGTGATAGAATTTGGATTGTGACACCACTTTTACGGTTTTCGAATTGCAACGCTTTTGTAAAAACTGTGACAAATGCCTGAAAAGAGAAGAGCGCTCATTGGTTTCATTCAATTTAGGTTCAACTGGCTCTTTTCAATGCTCTATATCTTCTGTGCTACGTAGGATATGAAATTCTTTAAAGTGCTCTGAAGAGATCAATCATCTCTCTCTATTTGTCAGTTGAAATTTTTCCAAATATCCCGGATAACTTCACCTTCCCTGAATTATTTTGGGATAGGTCCAACCAAGGGGTCGTCGTATCAAAGATGATGGCAGCGGACAACCAGTAATGTCCGGTTTGATCAATTCTAACAGCTCACAGCTCCTTCAATTCTTCTCTCTGTTCTTGAGTTGAGAATTTCTTGTGAATTAAAATTTCCTTTGGTTTCTCATATGATTCAGCTATATCCCACTCGGAGTTGGTCAAATTTTCTCAAGTTCCCTTACACAGACGTAATACTATACTCTGACCTGTCCCTTCTTAGTTAGGGATCTATACCAAACGATTTTCCAAGGACGTGGAATTTTCTGATTATGTATTCCCGTAAACCGCTGAAGAAGTATTCTTAATTTGTCGTCTTCCCACTCTTCCATTCAGGAGATCTCCCCTACGACGTCACTATATTGTATCACCTACCTCCCAATAGATTTTATATAATGAAATACTTGGAGATATTCCGTTCATTGTCTCAAACTTAGAATTATACAGATCACGTCGATCACAAAAGCTTAGTTAGGCTATGAAAATCGATAAGAAGTAAAGATTTCAGATATTTTATATCAATAGAGAATCAAAGAGCAGATCCAAGGACGAATTAGTGAAGGGGAACTCATTTCGAAAATTTTAAAGAAAAATGATGTTCAAGAGTTACATCGTATCGTTGACAGTTTAGGAAATACCAGAGTGTTAAAAACCATAAATTTATAATCGATGTGCTCAGGAATCCATAGGAACGTTATTTGGGTATGTATTGAGTCTAGAGTGAGTACCTACGTCGTGCGAGTGGGTTGGAGTTGTATAAGTCAGAGAAGGAGTGGAGAATTTACCTTTGTAGCAGAATACACTGCTATCAGTGGGGTAGGTTGCATATCAGCCATCGAAGATATATTCACGATCGCACCTTTTCGATTTCTCCGCATGCGAGACAAAACCATTTTTGTCATAATTAATACAGGAACGCAATTTACGTGTACCATTTCCCACATCAAATCCTCCGTCATTTCACTCACGGGTAGAGGATACGGTACATTAACTCCGACATTATTCACTATTGAGGCAAATGGATGAAAAATGACTTAGTTGTTGGACACGGGTACTCGAGAAGAAAATAACTCACCAAGAATCCCAATCGGCAGTTTACTCACTTCATCCTCGATTTTTTTATACACAGATCGACCTCCGGAAAAATCGGCTGTTATAATTTTAGTTTCCACCGAAAATTCGTTTTCTTAATTCCAATGAAACAAAATACGTATGTAGTAAACTATAGATGGAATATTTTCTCAGGTAAAAATTGTGGCTTAAACAAACCTACCAATTTCGGAACTTACTCTTCTTAATTTCTCCTCGGTTCGACTAATGAGTACAAGGTTCAGTTTTCGAGCTGCCAGTTCTTTTGCATAGGCTAAACCAATTCCGTCTGTCGCCCCTGTAATCACTGCAAATATTTTTTTTGTTTATGCTATGTTTGTGCGTACCTTTTCTACTAGAAAGTGGAAATGGCTCATTTCAACAACACAAAAGCTGTACTGTATAATTACAATTTCTTTCACTTTCGGTATTGCTCATGACCATCGTTCGTCAACTTTGTTGTGCTATTGAAATCACACTTGTCACACTTAAAATAGTGGAGAACTAGAAAGACGACCCAATAACCCTTTCTTGCTCATGTTTCTTCTGCAAAGGAAGTATAGTGGGAAGAGTTTTCCAGAGGGGATGAAAGACTACCCAATCGTGCACAAGCCTGGAATAGAGTCAAGGCCTCACTTTTCCCTTCTCCTCCATGAATTCAATGAGAAGATAACAGCACAAATCAAGAGAATTGCATTAATGGGTAAAGCACAAATCGAGCACTATCCACACCACCAAGAATCTGTCTTAATATTTTTTGAACCGAAAATGTATTACAGTTTTTTTTCTCATCAATTCTTCAGAACACTGGTGTAGAAAATATACAAAAATAAGAATTTCATACCTGCCCATGGTCCATATTTTTTCGAAAATTCATCTGTTGATCGACTAAATCTAGGTAGCACGAATGCTTTCACACTCAAAATGAAATCTTTAATTATGGTTATCATGTAGTACGTGCTAATTATGACTCCAATATCGTAAAAAAAGACTGAGAATAACATTCTGAGATGTGAAGTAAGCTCTAATATTATTGCTTTAACAGGTAATTGACTTCTCAACATAGCAGCTTTGTAAGTGACACGATTGTCAAGAGTTTGAAAACTATTAGCTTATTTACGAATGTTCTCATACTTTTGTAAACTATGGAGATACACGTCTTCCTTTTCTGAAAACGAAATTTATTGAGGTGGAATTTTCGAACACAAAAATACATCATCCGTTTGTGCATCTCGTCATCTGACCTTGACTTAGTTGACAAGCGTTCACATTCTAAGAAGAATAACATCTCTTCTTACAAAACATGCTCATGCATTTCAATGATTTCTTGTGCCATATATATGTACATATCTATACTCTCTCTCCTTATTCTAGTTATATTTTACGATATAGGTACCTATGATATTTGTTGTATGTGTTTGACTGTATGCAGCTAGAGTTAGGTCTTGCTGAAATGTTATTAATGCTGTCGAAATAATATACGGAGACGATATGCAGTTTTCATTGTGCACGATCATGTTCAATGAAGCGAAATAGGTTTAATAAAATGCAATACATTTGTAGGGATGCGACGAAACAGAGAAATTAAATGAAAAAATGGGACATTGACCTCTGGCATTTGTGGTCTTCAATTTGAATAATGTGCAATCTGATTTTGTCCTTTATGTTGAAGAATTGCCGAATTGAATACATTATCAAAAAGCATATACAAATAAGGAAAGAACGAGGACTTGAAGCAGAGTTGTGGAGTAAAATTGTTACGTTATATGGATCCAGTTATTTTTGTTCATCTTATCCCAAGAAAATCATTTTCATGGTCCCTATAACAGGTCTAGTTTCACTTTTGAAGTATTACTTTGCCATCTTTTTGATTCAGAATTAGGGAGTCTGGCGGCGCGGCGCAGCCAAAAAATTTTCTTCCACTCCCAATTGCTCTGCGGTTTATTCGGACGAAAGCCCGGATGGCCCAAATCGTTTGATGTCTTCTTGTAAAATTGATCAACCGCGAGAGCATATTCATAAATCATGATTCCTTTTTTTGAGATTTGTGCTCTTAAAAATACGGCATAATTCGTCAGTCTGGGTGTAAGCGTTAGCAATAACTTCTGGAAGCATGTAAGCCGAGACTTGTGAAAGAAAGCAGGAAAAATCTGCTTTTTGATATCATTTTCCATTTCCCGATAGCCCCACGCGGTCTCGAAAGCGTTTTCATCACGCTCTGCTACCCTCAGCTGTGCCTCCAACACGCCCATTTGTTTCTCCAGCTTCCCCTTTGCTTTTCAACGAATCATCATAATTTTGGTACAGTTTTTTGTTGAGCATTACTTTCTGAACAATAAAATCATCCAGGTCCAGCGATTCCTACGGCTCTAGCATCGATGAACTTGGCTGCATCTCGTGTGACAATATTAGAGGCTAGCCGTAGCAGTAAGAGCTTTAGGAATAACAATATTCTTATTGTAAGCATTATATCGAGTTGACAATTCATTTTGATAAATTCTGAATGACTTTTTATTTTATTTTAATTTTTTTCCCCACCCGGAGTGTCGCGGAGCGCATAGTGTACAAGAGTGTAACGGGGCAACTCGCATACAATGTGTGAAGATGAAGAATAGAAATTATCTTTCGTTGTATTTATTTCATGCGGAATAGTAACGCGTGAATCGCTTGCGTTAAACCGTGTTCTCCGCCAGAGGGTGTAAGATAAAGTCATTTACACCCGAGATACTGTTTCAATAGACCTATCTTCCTGTGATGTCATAGCTATTCATTATGTTATGTATATTTCAGCAAATGTCATATCGACATCCATGGAAGTTTTGGTCATTCATCAGTTCTTCAAAAAGAAGAATTAGTATTTTCTCGAGTGTAACACGAGTATAACACGCACCTTTTTTTCATTAGATACATCAGAAATACTTCCCCCCCCCCCCACTTTTCTTCCGTCTCATCAAACTCAAATCATTCTTCATCATTCCTCTCAAAAATACTTAGAGCAGAACCCGTCCCGATTAGTTTTTAAAGATTGAAAATCTGAGGTGCATGTTATACACGAGTGCGTGGTATATAATAGGAGTAAAAACAAACTTCGATACAAAAATCTAAGAAAATTTAGAAAACTTGTAAGAAATACAAGAAAATTTTCGAAAAGTTTGGAAAAAATCTTGAAAATCCAAGAAATTTTGAAAAAATCCAGAAAAAACGTTGAAAAAAAGTGAAAAATCTGGAAGAAATCTTGGTAAAAGTCTGAGAGGTTAATTGAGGAAAAATCCAGAAAATTTGGAAAATTTTTGTAATTGACCTGTTTTTTACCTGCGTGTTATATTCGCAATAGAAAAAAATTCAAAATCAAGTCTTCAAATTTCTACTGCGTGTTATACTTGGGGGCGTGATTTACTTAGGAAAATACGGTAGTGAAGGATAAAAAGACAATATTCACAATCTTCAAGCTTTCCAGTATATAGGAGTGCATTTTTTATTCTTGACTTCATTTTTTTTTTAGTTTTGAGTAGAAATGGAGTGATTGGAATGTTTCCATGTGATTACTTGGACCATATAAGAGATAGACCGAGCATAGGAATTAAATTTTGAATAGAGGATATGATAAGAAAATACAATAAGGAAATAAGGGTACTGCACCTTGTTTACAAGTTTTATGGGTGGCGTGGGTGTACGGTGTGTTTCACTGTTCCCCGCGTTCACCCGCTTTGTCTTCATCAAGGTCCAGCGTCCCTTATTTTCTTATCAAGCCTTCCGTTCAACGTGTTGTGCACGCTTATATGGCCGATGCTCGGTCTACTTCTTACATGGTCTAAAGGTTATTTCTATACTAATTGTGAAGCTGCTTAAAGCTGATGGACTGCTTTGTGGGTCCTTTTACCAAAAGTTATCAGTGTTGTGACATGGCAGAAAATCGATCTACCGGTACAAGCCGATCATCTTTAGGCCAGCACAATTTAAGCAAAACCTCAAATACTTTATAGTTGATTCTCTTCTGCAAACTCAACTACCTTTTTCCATCGGTACACATGAATGATTGAGTATAGAACGGTAACAAGATCCTTCTAATATTCAGTTCTCTACTTACACCTCATTGTATCAAATGGATCTCGGATGGTCGTGAGAGACCTGTACAGCTAGATTACTAGAACAAATTACAGAAATGTTCTGGTGGAGCCAAATAAATAAAGATCATTTTGACATGTTTCATTACTTTGCTCTGACCCTACCCTAATTTCAAAATTTGCGTGCGCGTGCGTGCGTGCAGATAACCTTGGGACTTGGAATTTTTTTCTCTAAGCCCTATCTTAATTTTGAAAGAATGTGCGTGGGTGCGTGCAAGATCTCTTTGTACAAGAAAATATAAAAACTAAAAAACGAGAGAAACTACAAGACAAAGCGAGTGTTATGAATGGTATGCAAGATTTCAAGTCTTCGTATAGCTTTAAATCTCTTTATATAAGAAGATATAAAAACTAAAAAATGAGTGAATTACAAGAAGAAGGTAGTGTCACAAGACTCTAGTATGTTCAGCTTTAAATCTCTTTGTAGAAGACAATATGTATAAAAACTAAAAAATCTCCAACTTATGCAATAAATGGTATACTAGACCTGTACTAGCTTTATACTAGCTCTAGGAATCCGGTTATACTGTATGCTTCATACTGGATATGAATTAGGCTAAGAAGGGCTGGGAAACCCAAACCTAATATACAGTACACTAGCTTAGTATACTAGGCTAACTATGCTATATTATTTGACATTTTATACTGGGCTTATACTAGGTCCAAGCCTCCTTCATACGGGCTTCATACTAGGTTTAGACTTCTTTTATACTACAGGCTTAGGAGGTGTGCTCTATTATAAGCCTAGTATAATATACAGAAAGCTCGGAAAATTTTCGTAAAAATCACTGGACAAATCTGTGTACCACCCTTGTCCCGCCCCCCCCCCACAAATTAATGGACAAATTGGTAGCCCGTGCGTTTGCATCTGAGAGCTTATACCTCGTGGATTATTTAGAAATATACGAGTACACCTCTATAAGACCCTTCTTCCTTCAAATTAGTGGATAAATATTTCATGCAAGTGAGGCCCGCGAAGGCTGATAGTCTAAAATATGTCATATCAGACTTTCGCCCCGCGAGTGTAGATAACTGCTCCTATAGGCTTACTGAGAAGCGTCACGAAAGGCTTGTAGTTTAATGAAGTAGGGGAAAAAGTGAAGTAATATCTCACGAGCGCTTGACCAAGTATGTGTAGATTAGAATATTTGAAGATGACTGATAAAATATAAAAGACATGACACATCTTTATTTATTTGGCTGCGCCAGAAAATTTTTTATCATCTTTTTATACTTGTTCGATCCAGCTATCAGTTAAGACAAAGTAATTGTGGACAATAGCGGATGAAGACGCAGTAAAGCCTAAAGCTCTTTGTGACGTCATCAATGTTTGTGACGTTATGTGTGTGGTCGAGTGAATTTTTCTCAGGGGGAAAAAATATTTTTTTTCTTTATTTTCAATTTTTTATTTCATCCTATTCCTATTTGTAAATTGAGCATCTCTTCATTTTTTCCACTCTTTTGTGAAGGACGCATTACCCCCACTGTCCGTTTGTGGGGACAAATTGCACCCTTACTCTCCTACTCTGCCACTAAGCTAACTAGTTTTTGGGGACTCACTCGCTCTTCTCGTTCACCCTCATTCTTGATCTGGTGTGATGAGCTAACTATTCTGGATCGAGTCAAGTATTCCTCGCAAATTTTCTGTTGGGGGGGGGGGGGGGGGGGTCAACTCAGACTTCGACTCGCAGATTTCCGATAGAAGGCTGGAGTACCAATGCCGGTAAAGACAATTAAAAAGAAGAAATCCAGCCCCAAACTTGCCCTCCTATTGCACGAGAGTAAAAATTTTCTTCTGAGTCCAAATTCTTCCCCGTTTCTTTCCCATAATAAATTATGGCCCAAGAGTCGAAATTCTTTCAAATCCTCCTCCCATCATATATTATGGCTCGAGAGTCGAATTTTTCCAAGTGCCTCACAGCTCGAAGGTCGAAATCCTTCTAAGTACAATCCGTCTACCTCTGAGCTTTCCGAGCGATATAGGGGGACTTGAAAAGTAAAATAAAGAACCCATAAAACAGGTTCCCGTTTGCCTTGAGTAACACAGTTAATGAAGGCATTTTTGAGCAGCCAACAAAGTGGACGGCGAGTTTTTTATATTTGTGAATTGCTAATAAATTATTGTGTTCTAAAGTGACAAGAAAGAGCCTCCTAAGAGAATGGCAGAGCTTCTCCTCGTTACTCCTTGGAAGAAAAAATTAATCTGAGAGTCGCCAACTTCGAAACGTACCTTCTTCGTGAGATGAAAAGAAATTTTATGATTGAAATTTCAGTAAAAGTTTATTGGTCGTACTTCTTTAATAATACGTAACTAAAAATGAATCGACTAATCTTGTACGATATCTCAAATACTTAGGAGTTCTAATTAATGATAATGTTGTCGACTGTTAAATTTTGTCATTCGTTGGTTGTAAGACACAGACTATTCTCCTATTCAAGTCGAAGAAAAGAAAATCTTCGTAAAAGAAGCGGAAGAAGGTTAAGGACTGGCTTTGTTACTACTCGTCGTCATTATATAATATAACGACAGAAGTGAAATGAGTTCGTCGAAAGTGGAATAAAATAGTTTAATGAATGTTAAGGTGGACTACCAACTTCTTTCTTGACGAACACAAGTAAGATTAACTTCAAAGTTCGAAATATAAGTCTTTCCAAAGATAGATTTCGAATGTCATTTTAGGAGAAAGATTACCAGCTTTAAATATAACCAAAAACGAAAACGACGAGAGAAATGAACAGATGATAGAGATTCTTCTTCTTCAGCTTTTGAGAGAGAGAGAGAGGAGAAGAAGAACAAGAAGGTATTCGCACACTATACTATACTAAACCAAATGAATAAACTTTTAACCAATTTTATCTTTTCAAAGGGAGAATTCGCGGCGAATAATAGAAGTTAAAAGGACTACAGGGGAGGATCATTCATGTCGCTTTAACGAAAATGAAGAAACCCTTTTAATTAAAATCCGTAGTCTACTTGTATTGTGATACACGTGAAAGTTTATACGTATTGTATAGTTTTACTTCGCTTTCGCATCAAGACTTTTATCTCTCCGTTGAAAATTTTCGCGGAAATTGTACGGTTTTAAAAATAATAGATTTTCCTTCTGCCGCCGCCTTTTCTTGAAGAAATAGCTTCAAATTGCGAACATTGTACAACGAAACGCTGAAAAGATGTGCGTCGTCGTGATTCATCTTGTTTCGAAAACTTTTGGCAAAATTTTCTTCTCTCCGAACTTACCCACGTGAACGCAATACTTATAGACGTTAATTTCCACTTATTAAACTTTCACTGTAGAACTTGATTAGGAACTAGAATACTGCATGCGGGAAGAGATTTTCTTCGTGTCACAATTTTGGTATGGGAAAAGAACTTTTGATTCGGAGCAATTCGGTTCGTCATTTATAGTGCATTGGTATAGCCTATTTTTTGTTCATACATGACGCAACTCGCTTTAATAAAATGTTCGTATATAGCGTCCGTAGATATAGGTACTTATTAAGATAAATGGAAAACTTTTTATAGGCGTATATATGTTTATTTTTTCGCAAAAGTGCAGTTTACTTTCTTTTTTCTACGGCAGCGTATAAGTCTGTTCGGGTTTTTAACATGTACGCAAAATATTCTGGGAATAATATACGGAAACAGCTTTTTCGAAACCTTTTGATAGGTAAATCCATTTGAAAGATTGATTTATCAGTAAGCTACTTTCATATATAAATAAATCGGGGAAATATGATGAACGAAAAACGAGGAAATGGAGAAAAATGGTTTATTTCTTTTCATGCGTACGATATACCTATACATATAAGTTTATCGTTAATATCGAGCCAAAAAGTTATTTGCAAAATTGAGAAAATATTACGTTATACTCCGCGAACCATTTTTTTTCTCGCTAAACTTTTTTTTTTTTTTTCGTATGAAAAAATACGAATATCTATTACCAATATGGGTGCTTTTATCAATGCATAAGGTGAGAGTTATAAATAAAGTACAAAGGGGCGGATTAATAAACTAACAGCGCGAATTTTCGCATCGCGTCCGTTTATTTCATCATAATCGACGCGAAGTAATGCTGTGTATTTAATTTATACTTCACTCTTTTTTCCCTATTTTTTTTTTCTTTTTTTTGTACAACTTGATAATGTAACTGAATGCAGATATCGTGCTTTCGTTCGACAAATGTCTAGAACTCTACGATGTAGTGCCGCATTGTAAATAAAAAGTTACTTTTTAACCATTTAAAATTACTACTCCTCAAGAACGTTCAGGGAGAAAATTTTCCAAGGCCCATGTGGCTAGCTCTCCTTTTTCTGTTTTGTAGTACATCGTTTACATTCCCACTTCTTCGTGTTTGTAGTCATTTTCCTCAGAGGTTTGGAGCCAGTCACATATCCACCTTCCTCCAAAAATTGTCCAAATCAACAACTTGAGAATGAACACCGATCTTCCCATCTGCAGGAAACGACTCCGCTCCCTGCTTTCCGAAAACCACGACCCTCCTCAACCTCCTCCCACTTCCTCTACTGAAAGATGGATGCGACTACCTTACCTCGAAGCACCTTCGGGGAAATCGTCGTCTAGGTTGAGGAAATTACTGACAGATACCGGGTAGGCTTGTACCTACTCTGTACGACAATGTGGAGAGTGTGCCTCAGAATACGTTGGCCAAACGGGCAGAAAATTTCGTATCTGTCTCCAAGAACACAAACAAGCCTGTACTAAAGGGGATGAAAACCAATCCGCGTTTGCCTCCAAACAGGACATAATTACGAGAATCATTCGTCCACACTTCTCCACTCCAATATGAATCGATTGGAAGAAGCCGAGACTATTGCTGTTGTAACCGCCGGCCACAACGTGCTTAACAATTTAGAGTTTACTTACGTAAATCCTTTCATCCAGTTTTTCTACGGCCATCGTCACCCATCACCAGTCTAAGCTTGACTCCTTACTGATTATTCTCGTCTCCGGTCTATTTCTCTCTTTTCTTCAACTAACTGCCGTCTTTCATTCATTCTAGTCCTGAAGATGATCGTCCTCGTACGATCAACTTTAAATATCTGAAACTAGCAGTTTCCAGCCTCTGTTAAACTCGAATTCCAACTGAGTTTAAATTCAACAGTCTCTAACCAAAAGTTTTAATTTCTAATATTTTTTGTTTATTCTTAATTTCTTTTTTATTTCGTGAGTTCCTCCAAAATTCTCTTTTTCGTGAATTCCAATTTTCTGGTCCAATTTTTTCTATTTTGTGATTTGCTCCTTTTATTACCGACCATCTGTATTTTATTTATTTTATTTTGTATTTTTTAATCTCTCGACTTTGATTATACGCTGGTTGTGCCTCTGTGGTTTCATTTATTTTAATATTTTATACGTTACCTGCCTGTACCTCCCCCATCGTTATTACGATTTGCGCTCCTCTCCTATCTGAAATATAAATTGGAATATTGTGGGACGGGGGCAAGGCAAAGCTATTGCGACTGTGTTACATCGTGCGTAGTTCTGTCTCCTTTTTATCACTCCGAAACCAGATAATATTGTCTTAGGTTAGGGAGATTCCTAAGGTTGGTCAATCTTACTGTCGACTCTCTAACCTAAGGTTAAGAAGATGGTATAGGGTTCAGCCTGAGCGGCCACTTGTGGGGCGTTTACCTGTGATAAAGGACTTATTCTGACTTGTGTTTTTGGGTGAAGGCTGTCACATAAGAACAGAAGCCCTAGTATTTTTCTCGGTGTGTCTTACCTCATCCAGGGTATACAAATGGACCGGTGGTTCTTACACAGTGTTGCATAATGCACAGATTGGAAGTGGGCTTCCGAGTCAACGTACTTTCACTAGCTCGGCCCATATACTCACTATAAGGTCTGTCCTGTGCGACAAGTGTACATAGTGCATCTCTGTACACTCAGCAATGATTCACCCCAATACACTGCGCCAGCACACTGACTACTATTTTGGTAGTAATTTGGAGCTGTGTTGCATTCAAGGTGTGCAGTACTTTCCCAGAACGGTCGTCATCCGTTGTCAATTTGATGGTTGCTGTTTCAAGGTATTGTCATCTTGATAAGAACGACAGGGGCTATGTCACGAATTTAGAGGTTGAGTATCGTGGCTCCAATTCTATGGTTTTCCAAATTCGATGCTTTCCTTCTTTTTATTGCTAGCCCTTATTCATCTGTAGGGTATACAGCGAGATCCTTGCCTGTAAATGTAAGCGTATCCTAGCCCTATCGTATGCCCCCCAAGGTCAGAATAATGTGGCCCAAAATTTTAGCTTCGATTTTGGGTGGCTCGAATTTACAACTTTGAAATATAAAGCTCTCGACTTTGTCTGTCGAAAGATCTTATGCTGAGGCTGATTTTTGGCTGACCGAGGTTTCGCAGAAATATGCATAAGTATAGAAGAAACGATCAGAAGAATTGAGGCTTCGTTACACAGGTGAAAGATGCCTATCCTCCAGATCGTGTTTATCTTGATGGAATGACTGCAGGCTTCAGTACGTACGATGAAATATTTATCATGTTGTACGATACGGAACAGTAAATATCTCTTCTCTCTGACTTGATTTAGCCTGGAAAAATTCGTATAATATCTAGCCTTGACAAATTCTTCTGACTTGGGTTAATGACGTCATCTCCAAGTCCCGAGTAGATACGTCACACTTCTAATCAGTGACCTATTCTACTGAAGTACTTTTGAAACTTTTCACACTGTATTCTGTAAAAACCACACTTTCATCACGGGCCATAGGACCTTTAAACTGAGAAAAAGTGGTTCGGTACAACAGAGAACTAGTTCCAGATGTGTGAGCTCAAGTAAACGGGAGAGAAAGAAAGTTTGCCGAGCATTTTTTTAAATGTCTTTACCGGCACCCCACCCACATCGCGCTAATGGAAATCCGCGAATGGGTATTAGCTTTAAACGAGGCCTCTATACCTTGGCATATAAACTGGGCTTATGTGCTTTAGTATACATAGGATGTTCGAGTTTTTCATTCTTAGCGTACAGTTTGACCTTGACCTACTTTTTGGAAAAGTTTCGACCTTTGGCCTTTATTATAATGGACATATACTATGCTGCTATACGAGTGCGCTTCTTAAAGTTAGTAGCTTAAAATATACAAGACTTTTACTGGAGCAGGAAGGGGGGCGAGCGAGTGAGCCCTTGAAGGCTAGTTAGCTTGAAAAATTGGCATGTATAAGAATACTTGAGCAATTATAATAGGCCTAATATATAGTATACTTATACTTTATAGGCCTATCAATGACCTTGAACTACTTCAGGGACTTGGAAAAGTTTCGACTTCGTTATACTTACTAGATTGGCACTAGACCAAGACGTGAGTGAGCTCCTGAAAGCTGGTAGCCTGAAATATTGTGTAGAAGACTTATATACTATAGCAGAAAGAGGGGCGAGTTCATGAAAATAAGCAGCCTAAAATATTTATACAAGCCTCCACTACCCGTAGTAACTAGGCTAGTTTTCTCGTATAAGTCCAGTAATTCCCCTTACCTTGTCGTTGATTGTGAGCCGTGGGAAGCAAATAGAATTCTGAAAAATATATTGCACAGGACACAGAGAAAGACTATTTTGGCTATGCCGCGCCAGAACGTCTTCCACAATTTGTAGTCCTCAAGTAATTGGTGGAAATGTAAACACTATAGCTCATGGTGAAAACCAATCATAAGATGGAATTAGACTTATGTTAACACCTCTAAACATGACTCACCTCGAAGAAGGTGGCGCACCAAAACCAAAATTTGCGAGTTTTTTTTTAGTATTGTATTATATGATGATAATGATGGGTTTAGCAATTTTATGGCGGTTCAAAAATTTGGGGACGGTACGGTTTTGACCTCAAATTCTCCATTACGTCACTACCAGTTCTTCTTTCGGCAAGCTCTCCTTCCATCTCTCTTATTTATTCAAGCTCATATATCTGAGATTAGCTTTATTCTAGGGCAAAGACAGACGGCGCTCCTTTTTTCTGCAACGGGCCGGTCGTTTAAGTGGTACTTCGAACAACACGCCAACTCTGAGTCAGTTCTAGTGCTCATCTTCTGGGATCCAGACCTCTACTCCTCAAAATATTCGGTCTGACACGAGGAGAGTTGCAGAAATCATTAACCCAAAACGATATCCTTGCTTCACGTCTTGCCTGTCATTCAGATAGTTTTGACTAATTCTCTTTTCAAGTGATTAAGTCATATCCCGTGTATGAATATTTTGTCTTAATCTTTATTACGACTCTGGTAACAGTTTATGAGTCTAGAATTACCACGCAATGTTCGTCAAAGAGGATGTGAGACGCGAATGTATAGGTACCAAAATATTCTCATCATTATAATAATTTTGACAGTTATTTGGTACGTGACTGATTTGCAATTTTCGAACGTTCCTTTTGCAAAGTAGAGGAATGTTGGTCTCGTAATATACCTAAAGGTACACGAACGTTTTTGTCCTTGTAATGCGTTCAGGTTACGAACGCTTCGCCACTTAAGGTATTGTTTTCTTCGCTTTTAATGAAATTCAGACTAATTACATTTTCGAGTGTATGAAGTCGTAAACGGAAAGACCTCTGAACGAAACTACCACGCGTTTAAATAGGCGAATAAAAGCCTCGAAACATAATAATATCGCAGCTGGTAATGATGCGTTTATTAAGAGCCCTTGATAATAAGCATCGTTCGTTCCCTAGGGGTAGAGAGAGGGCGAGCTTGACTCCTGCTGCGTGTTCCGTCGGGATTTCAAGTTTTTATTTGTTATGTACATTACCAAAAAAGTGGTTTAATATACACTAGTGATTTTTTAAGTAACATGTAATCGCGTACGTAATAATAACACGAACGCGGGCTGGTTCATCTCGCGTCATTCAGAATCTTATGCAGCGTATAATATATAATATTATAGAGATGACTGGTGTTCGACGTGGGCTTTTTTTTATTCATCACTCCGTTTATGTTGCTTTTACAATATAAAATGCAATGGGTTTGTGTATCTAACTCCACTTTATTTCCGCAAAACGAATATCAATTTTTTTCCGGTGTGATAGTTCTGATGTACGTTTTTCGAAATGACTCGTAATCCATTCTGAGTAAATAAAAGAACAATACGATTTTATCATGATTCAGAAAATAACTGGGCGTGGAAGAAAATGAGCATCAAATACTATCGAAACGAAAGTAGGTTTGATTTGCAAATTAAGTCAGGTATGACATTGAGTTCTAAATTGTTCCTACAAAGCCACTTCCGGGAATTAGCTCAAGTAGCACTTGCATCGGTATGCAAAATAATAAATTCAAACTGCCGTGTTAATGGTCCAATTACGTCATCCACAACGATCCGTTGGTCTGCATATCTACTCCCGCACTTTACTTGTTCTTTAATCTGATTGGTTTGAGAGTGTTTTACGCCCTCATTGGCTATATCTTATTCTCGTTTTAATCAGTCACAAGCCTAGCTCCGCTGTAGTCTGCTATGCTACCGCTTCAATATCTTTCTAACGTTCTACTTTCTGCGAACAATTTTTCACTCCCTAAGTACCTAGACCTACATCAAATTCTAGAGTAAACAGCGTTTTCTTTCCTTTTGACCTCTAAATTAAATTAATAAATTAACGTTGACTTTTCTTAACTTGTGATTCTTTCTAATTTCGTTACGTGTCTATCATGTACCCCAAATCCTTATTACTATGATGACTCGTACAATTGAGGACTTAATTCTATATTCTTCAATTACTTCCCGTCTACTATAAAGAGGGTATACTCAGAAGACTCCCAATACCGTAACTGATAACGTCGCAGATTGAGCATGTCTGAGAAATCACTTTTCAAATTTTCAATCACACTCCAAAGAAGTGGTTGGAAAATGTGTCATATTTAAGTTGTAAGAAATAAGGCTAATCGATGAACCAGTCTATTTCCGTTGAACCATATCGACTGCAAATCGACGTCATGTCGACCCATTATCTCAATAAGTTGTTGACACAAATACGACGTCGATTTACCGTCGAAATAGTTCCGGGGGTATGTCGATCAGAAATTGACCACAAACGACTGCAAAACGACGTAAGATCGACTCAACCGTTCTAACCTGAGTCCTGTAATCGACGTGGAAATCGAGTCGATCATGAGTGAACAGAATTTAATGAACTTTGATTCGACGTCGACACTAAGTCGATTTCTGAGTAAATGATTCTTGTACATGTCCTAATGGACACCGAAAATGAATTATAAAATTTCGCTCGTCCCGAAATGAGGTCGGGATAAAGTCAATTTGGAGGGGATAGTGTTATGCCTATTTACTTTGAGTTGACGTCAAAATGTAGTCGATTTGAAGTACGTGAGTTTTTGTTCACTTCACATTAACGTCGATATGAGGTCGATTTCGTTGCTCAACCATTGACCGGAAGCTCGCTTCTCAAAAATATGGTATGTTGATACCTCTTTAAGTAACTGTGAATACGTAACTTATATGCGAGTAGTGAAGTTACAGAAACAAACAACTCGATCAAATTTTTCTGAAAGTCGACGTCGATTTCGAATTTTTTATCGACCCGACATCGACAATGACTCGTCGACCTACAGTCGATTTTTCGTCAACATCACAGCCTAATTACGATCGACTCACAATCAATTTCGATTTTGAGTCGATTCCAAGTCAAACCGAAAATCGACCATTTGTTGTTGTCGACATCTGGTGCACAAATTGTTCATATTTTTGTAGTCTGAGAATCGACGTTGAAATGCAGTCAACATGATATTGGACAAAATGTTTCCTGAGTCGACGATATTTCGACTTCAAATCGACGTCATTATGCGGTCGATTTACCTTTAAAAATCGACTGTATTTTTATGGGCATCGGTGACACATATGTCAATTTGACGTAGAATTTTAGTCGACTTTGACTCGAAATCGACCCCTAATCGACGGACTTGATATTTCGACCAATAGTACTCCTATAGTCAAATTACCAAATCCGCGCGGTCGGCATGTCAAAAGTATTTCAATGACTTGATTCCCAATCTAGAATATACTTAGAACAAATTCGCCTTGATTGCTATTTTTTCCAGACCCTCCTTCTTGCAGGAACCGCCCTCTTTTCCTAAAATTGATGAGGGACGGAGATTTTTTTAATACGGAGTTTGTTGTTAGATCAATATTGCCAAAGTGTGTTCCATGATTGGGTGATGAGTGAACGGTAGTCATTTTCTTAGTCTAACCAACATTTGATGTATTTTTGGAACACATTTTCCAAGTTTGCGCCTCAGGTATTTCTTTAAATGACTTTTTTATAATAGGTAAAAATGTAGAAGAGTCTTGAAAGAACAACTTTTGTCTGAAATTTTTTTCCCTTAAAACTCATAAGAGAGAGGATACACGCAATTTAAGAAAGGAGGGGTGGTTACTGCGTGAAGGAGAGGCTGGAAAAAATGGCACCCAAGCCTAATTTGTCCTAAATATATTCTGGATTAGGAATTAGTCATCAAAATGCTTTTAACATACCGATCGCGCGGAGACTCGTTTTTGCTGTAATTTGACTATATTACGAGTACAAGGGTCGACTCGAAAGCGGCTGAAAATCGACGTCGAAATTCCGTCGATTTAAAATGCACAACTAATAGGGTTTTAGAATCGAAGTCAAAAATACGTCTGCTCTTGGTATTAGATTTTAATGTCGCATGAAAATCGACGTCAAAATTACGACTGGTCAAGCATGATATTTTTTCACAAGCATTTTAAATCGCTCGGCGTTACAAACTTGTTGATACAATTTGAATTAGATTTGGTGTCATAATTGGTATATGATATAATTACAACGGATTGAAATAATGATCGTGACAGAAACAAAAGGAATTAGTAGGTGTTTTGTATGACTTTGTAGAATCGAATGGTGTGTAAATAAGTTAGAGTTGAGTCGATGGTTTCACAGTTGTTGTAAGTACTGAGTGGATATTGGAAGATATTTCTAAGGAGAATCGAGTGGGTTGTTGGACGGGGCATGAAAAAACATGTTCAACCGATAAATTTTCTTGGAGGCAATGAGGGCATGATGGAGGAGCGAGATTAGTCAAAAGATAAGAATGAGTGAGACGAGTGTGGCTTATTCTTAGCCGGGCTAAAATGACCTTCTCTTGTCTAGAATTTCGGTGGGATGAGGACCAAAAAGTGGGTTTAAATTTTGAAGAAAAAGCGGTGGAACACTGAGAAAAATTTTGGTGGTACTTTTAACTAAAAAATATAGTGAAACCTGTTCAGTCGAACATTATAGTTATAACGACTGAAAAATATAGTTACACTCACGAGAAAAAGTAGTCCATAAAACTATATTATTACTAAAATTGCTCAGTTGTTTTGACTCAAAATTAAAATCGTGACTTGACCGGCTTTACTATGTTCTTAGTCAAATTTACTATAGTTTTTTCTCCGTGAATAGATAGAGGAGGATTCTCTTTGCGGAAGATAGCTAGAAATGTTTCTTTTTGGGAAAATTGGACGACTATGTTAATATGTTGTCTGCGGTTTTGTGTAAAAGTCTATAAGGCCTTTCAAGAATTGGGGGAAAGAAGTGGTTCGCGAACAGTCTTCGTGAGATTGGCTAATCTGCGTCAAGTGGGAGATCATTTATCGCTACCAGGAAAAGGATTGAGATTGTCAATGGCCCTTGTAATATAATTATGACCACGTATTTTGTCCGAGTTGTGATGGCTCTTTTTCGTACGAGTTCAAGGCCTTGAGGCAATTTGCAGACAGAGCCTTTCCTCGAATCTATTCAATCAAATCTGCGGACAGAATTCTAAAATTTTCGCTTCTAAACTCTGAGGACGAAATAACGTTCCAGGTTTTCGAATTAAAATTCCAAAAAATATTCTTTCAAACACTGAAAGGTCAGTGAGAGAACAGAATTAGACTTTGCGATAATCTTCGAGCCGAGTCAAAAACCGGTACGGCGTTCTGATTATTGTGAAGTAAATCTGATCGCCTTTATACATATATAGTCGAGGCATATTGCCCTAGATTTCACCTCACTTAAGAGCGATCCATGTAAACTTTCGCGCCTCTACGTTTTAACACGTTCGATTTGAGGCCCGGAATTACATGCTCCATTCGAGAGTGCTCGCATTTAAAAGGTAACAATCGCAGTTAAGTGGTGCCATTCGTGTGTTTATTGTTATTCAAAGTGAGCGTTCGGATACGATCCTGCGCTCTCACTCTCCCGTACCTCGTCCGCCAATTGACAAGCACCCTATACATATACTTACGGTAGAATACAGCAGACTTATTTTAGCCTTATCGTCGGTACGTACCTCTGTGTTCAAGAGAATACTATTGCGGCTTCCGACAAATTTCTCTCGAGTACGGTAGTGGTACTTCGAAAACGTTAAGATTCAACAAAAGAGGAATAAAAAGATTCTTGGCATTGTTAAAAGATTTAAACGTGTTGAGCCTCCCTATTACTGTCCTTCTCGTTAATAAAGACGTAAAGCTACTTAGAAACCCTTATTTTTTCCGCTTGGATACGTAATACAAATGCTACCAGTTCTGCTAACACCTTATGAACGATAATCGTCGTCCGATATTCGGTTTTCTTTTACTCTCTTTCTCTGGCTTGCTCCTCTCTCTCTTATTTGTTATAACGACTTGATTAGTTTACGGCACATCTGACTACTAAGGATGTAATCCGGGAAAGAGGATCGAGATAAGAAAAAATTAAAATACTACATTTCTGGCGTCACGTCTATCTTTTATGGGTGCGAGTATAATTTTGCAAGTGACCATGTAGTCGAGTAACTAAATTAGGTATAAGATATACTAAAACGTCGAGAAAGTTCGTTTCTAAAACACGCATCTTAAATTACTGTCCAAACAAGTAAATGGCTCTCTTAATCTCGAGTAGATGAGACAGCTGTTGATGCTGATGGTATTAATAGAGAGTGAATGTTTCGAATTATCTTTTTAAAATTATTCAATATTTATCATCATCATTCTATTGAATCGTTGAAGAGGAATATCATAATTCGATTTGAAAGAAAATGAAAATATTTCTCTTTAATTTGACTCGTTCGAGCGTTCAGGAAGGGATGGGGAATGTTGACTCAGAACGAAAACTGGAGGTACAACTTAATTCGAGAATAAAACGAGATTCTGAAGAGTTGTGATTTGATCTATTCAAATTTTAAGGAGATAGAACGATCATAGGTGGAAATTTTACTCAATTTTTAGTTGATTTCAAGCCAGGATTGGCAACCCGATGAAGAAAATTGAAGCAGATGAAGCCCTCTTGTAGCTACTTGAAAAATGCTCTCATTTACGCTGTTGAAAGCCCACTTCCATTTGTGTAGAGCCCATTTATAGCTTTGAAGCCATTGCAAGAACTTCAGCGCTAAGAATGGGATCTTGAAAAATGGAGCGCTCTGATTGGTTGATGCAAGATAGAGCTACAAGTTAGCTTGAAAGAGTGGGGCGGGGCACTTTACGACAAGATTCCAGCAGCCTCAATTTTCTTCATCGGGGAGTAACAACTACGGGTATTGATAAGGAAACGTCGAAAGAATTTAAAAACAGTGAGATTTGATTCATCTAATACGCTTCAAGTTGATGTCAGAAAGAGTTCAAGCATCAGAAACTCAGAAATTTGGTCGTTAAGAAAAATGAGCTGAAAAAAAAAATGTTCTCTGGACTGAATACTTGATCGACACGGAATGAAGACGCATACTCTATTATGTCGATTAACAGTAGATTTGAGTGCCTCAAGAATGTATGTATCACGCACTGAGAGAAGAGAATAGTCTTGGTGACTATAGAAAAAAAGTGTTGACTTTAAGATGCCTTTTTTTTTGTCAATTTGATCAGTTTTTCCAGTTATTTCAACTGTAAAGCCTAGTCATAGTGAATAAAAATGGGTGACATGTCTTGAGTTGACACTTTTTTTCTCTGTGTCCTGTGTAATTTATTTTTCAGAATCCTATTTGCTTCCCAGGGCTCACATTCAACGACAAGGTATAAGGGGTATACTGGACCTATACTAGAAAACTAGCCTAGTATACAGTCTGTCAGGCTTACTACGTACCATGGGGCTTGTATAAATATTTTAGGCTGCTTACTTTCATGAACTCGCCCCCCTCTCTACTGTAGTATAAGTCTTGTACACAATATTTCAGGCTACCAGCTTTCAGGAGAGCAGCTTAGTATAAATCCATTATAATGAAGGCCAAAGGTTGAAACTTTTCCAAAAAGTAGGTCATGGTCAAACTGTATGCTAAGAATGAAAAATTCGAACATCCTATGCATACTAAAGCATATAAGCTTAGTTTATATGCCAAGGTATAGAGGCCTCGTTTGCTAAGCATATCAATATCCACTTTCACATGGCTAAAGTCTCCCTTACCGCAGCTTTATTTTTTAAAAGATAAACTCACCAACAAGACTTTACAAAACAATTTCAATCGGTTTTGTACAAACTTCAAGGTAAAGAAAACAAAAATGAGACAAGCTGTTTTCCACAAGGCCGCAAGGCTTTCGGATTCCCCGAAACTTTTTTTGTAGTGGAAAACCCGCCATTCCTTTTATTGGGCGGTCATTTTCAGAAAACGTCCGCGTCCGCTCATTTGTGACATCATCAATTTCGGGGAATTGTCTAGGGCCTAGAATTTTCTTGATCTGCGTTCGACCTTGATTATTATGTTACCTTGCATACAAAAATTTGTCTAGGCTAAATAAAGCAATGGAACCCGGTATAATATTTTGTTTGGAGTCATTCTCAGGAAACGTCTGTGTCTGTCAAGTTATCATTTTCGGGGAAATGTCGAGGGATTAGAATTTTTGCAATCAAATTGGATGATGTCATCAATTGTTGACTTAGGTTACGCTAAATGACTGTATAAGGTAGGTATGCACAAGTGATAAGAGTAGGACCTTCACCATGTTGATAAAGTCGAAGGAGGAGCTTTCTTGAATTCTCAATACCAAAACCAATTTGACTCATAAAACAGGTTCCCTGCGTTCCTCGTTTAACGAAGCCGTCGTTTTTCCAAGTCCCCCTACGAGAGTCGAAATTTTTCGAAGTCCCCTCCCCCTCTCCGTGACGTCATCAACATTGGACCGCTCGCGCTCGCGGACGAAAATTTCCTGAAAGTACCCCACCAAGAGAGACAGCGGATTCTCTGCTAACAAGAATTCAAACTACGAAAATAAAGGAAATTCACTAATTTTTTGTTTTCATCGATACAATCTTTCTAATTAACAAAAATTCGTTGTTCGACAGTTAAATTTTTCCCACGGCTTTCCTGAAACCTCCTAAAACTACTCCTGCTTCGACTTTATCAACATGGCGACGAACCTCTTCTTATCACTTGCGCAAAACTATCTCATATTCCTTAGTTACGCTATGTAGGACCATTTGTTCAGGCTAGATAATAGCAATAAATTTATGTCTGGTTATTAAATCTTTCCTTTTATTGGAGGGTAATTTTCAGAAAACGTTCGCGTTCGCGTCCGTTTATTTGTGACGTCATTATTTTTTGGGAATGGTCTACGGCCTAGAATTTTCTTGATCTGCAAAAATTTGTCTACGAGTGACAGTGGGTTCCCCGCTGCGATTGCACTTCTGCAGTGGCTTGTAATATTTCAAGAGTTTATTTATCCTCTCCATTTCGAGTCTCTTTCACGTCGATCTGTTGTAGTTAATATACAGTACAGTCACCTCTCTCCATAATCGATGGACTGTCTGGTGACTTCGCTACTTGCAGATAGAATGTGCAATCGTTGTAAATTACTAATATGTTTGCTAAATACGGTAATGGTCGGATAATTCTTGAGGCTGAAGTAGGTAGGACTAATCTCCATGACCGACCAAACTTTATCTCATTCTCAATCTGAATTCAAGATCCCAATTCCAGATCGTTCATTAAAAATTGATGCACTGTAAAGTAAAATAGATTCGAAATCGATATCAATTTTCAGCTGCGACGTTGAAATTCACCTGATTTTCACATCAACTTATCGTTATCGTTTGGCTGCTTCGTTTTTGAAGACCCGTTGAGAACTCAATCCATCTCATTAGGCTAGTTCTCGTCTGCGAGTCACATTTCACTCTTTCTCTCAGACAGGTTAATGAAAAGGACAGAACTAGCGATTGATTTTGAATCGAATTTGCAGTCAAAATTAGATAAAACTCGTTAGAAGAAGGATCCGCGTGAATTTTGAGTCAAATTTTGGTCAAATTATTGAGTCTATTTGATGTTAGATGACGTCGAGCCAGCGTCGATTATGGTCCATCGAGAATATCAGAGGGTGGATCAGAAAATATTTCATGTTCCTGTCCATCTGTATGAATTATTTTCTAAAATTTCGCCATTTTATTCTTCCCTTAAATGACATACACGTGGATATCAACCCCAAAACTTGTCCGCTTGCCCCTCTCATTTCATTTATGGGGTCCTAATGTCATAACTATCATCGTAGCGTGGAAATATTTTGATTTCAATTTTAAAAAAATCTTGAGTCTGGACTAAATAACAAAGTAAATTCTTTCATGTTAATTTTTTTTTTTTTTTTTTCATCGTTCAAGAGCTTGACAATCGCTTTTCGCTCAGGCACTGTAATTAAAAGATTAATTGTCGAAGAAAAAGCGTTCGAGAAGACAAAAAGACAGAAGAAAAAGCTATCACCGCTTTCAGCATGAAATTTCCTCTTCTATAAAGTGACACGATCCACCATTCTTCTCTCCGTGTACATTTTTTTGATCTCTTCTTTTCTTTTATTTTATTTTCTCCTTGTGCATAAGATGCGCTCTTGGAAAAGTTTCGCAATCAATTACTCGTACAAACGAAAAGTGTATCGGTACTTATAGCGCTGAAAAGTTTTAAAAAGATAAATTAGTTTCTTGTGAACGAAATCGCTTAAATTGAGGGAGGTTTTTCCAAGTATACAGAAAACCCTTCTTGAATCGTATACGTTTTTAAAGTAGGTTTGTACTGTAAGTACAGAGAGCTGCAAGATGCCGTATATATGTATCTCAATAACGCGAACGTTTCAGAAGAATTGATCCTTTCTATATAAGCGATTAGCTTTAAAGTGTTCGTTGTCCTTTCTTTTTCTCTTTTTTTTCCTCTTCCTTTCATCGCGCTAAAGTTAATATCTTTCAACTCGAGAAAGCGCTGTTCACGAAAAAAAACTTTAAAAAGCTTACGGTAGTTGCCTCGGAGGCAATAAATTTATAAATGGGAAGCAAAGAAATCCGATTGGCTGCTTGCGCGGCGCAAATTGGCAAGGTAATCGAGGGTGAAGAACAATCGATAAGATTCTGGCGTATGCGGGAACCTACATGAAGATAGAAATAAGTTCGTTACTAACGTGCAAAGGTTAAAATGTTTGAATTTTACGGACGAGTTGTACATCAGCATTCGACCTTTGACCATTTTGTTAAATATTTCCGATGGTCAATGTCAATATTTTATAGCGAGAAATACGTTTGTCGGAGGTATATCTAAATAGAAATTCCGTTGCGGCAATTGCGCGCTCTTGCGGTTGCGTGATATTGAGTAGCTGAAGTGTATCGAAATGTGCGACGCGATACGCCAAGGCGCAAGAGGGTGGAAAACAGATTTTATTTATTATTTACATTAGCTAATCATCCCTTCTCCCCTTTATTGAGCGCGCTCGCTAATTTTACATTATTTTCTAATAAAGACCCTTTTCACTCGAACACGTTTATGTTTTAAGCGCATTACCAACACAAAGATTATAAACTAAGTTTTACACCGAGCGACCAATACGTTTCTCTCGCGCTGTTTTAAAAGCTGATCATTCATTTTATGGCGAAATTTTCTATCACGCCTTAAATACGTCTAAGAATGGAAGATGTACGTACGCCTCTACTTGGAGGCGTACGAACAATTCTTATTGAGCGGATTATTTTCCACTTTATCTGTTGATTGTTTCACTCCTACAAAATTATGTACCGCTTAGGTACAGAGGAGATAGATGAAAAATTCTTCGAGAATAGTCTGAAGCGATGAACTTGAATTTGAGAAGTAGGTTTTCTTCTCAACTTGTACGTCTTTTCTCACGATAAATCTACAGGTTTTCTTCCTTGTCCAACTTCTGCGATTGCTCAAGATCATAAGTTATATTTATGAGAAGTCGGAGAAAAATAAGATGGTTGAAAGTGAATTAAAGACTATTTTGGAATTGGTACGGTCCCGTAATAAAAAAAACGACGGCTTCCTTAACGAAGTTAAACGAGGAACGCAGGGAACCTGTTTTATGAGTCAAATAGGATTTGGTATTGAAAATTCAAGGAAGCCTAGACCTAGATAAAGCTAGTATAAAGAAGGCCTATAGACGTAAAATAAGCCTAGTATAATGTAGTTTGAAAGTCCAAGTTTTTCTCAAATCTCGAGCTATTTATGATAGGAGGGAGACTTGGGAAAATTTGTCCCCTATCATATATAGCTCGAGAGTCAAAAGTTTTCCAAGTCCCTCTTCTATCATATATAGCTTCAGATTCGAAATTTTTTCTAAGTCCCCCTCCTATCATATATAGCTCGAGAGTCGAAATTTTTCTAAGTCCCTCTCCTATCATATATGACTCGAGAGTCGAATTTTTTCCAAGTCCTCCCTCCTATCATCTATAGCTCGAGAGTCGAAATTCTTTCCAAGTCCCTTTCCTATCATATATGGCTCGAGGGTCGAAATTTTTTCCAAGTCCCCCTCCTATCATATATTCTCGAGAGTCGAAATTTTTCTAAGTTTTTCGCTGGACGGCGTACGGCGCACGCCAGATTTCTCAAATAGCCCCCCATAAAACAGGTTCCCTGTTAAAAATATGGGCATTAAGTTTAACTGATGAATTTTAAAATTTAAGAAGAATGGAAGTCTATGGAGATGTACTTATATGAGTTAGTTGGGTGATTATGAACGATTCTAAAATGAAAGGGTATACTAGAATTTGCTAATTCAGTGCATTTCAGATTATTCGCGATTAAAAAATTGTGAGACAACATTATTGTTTCAAATCATAGCGTATTTCTGTTCAGCTGATTGAATACGGCTGAAAGCATCTGAAGCTATACAGTTTCAACTTCATTATGAGAATATCAAGACATATGGGCCTCGAGCCAGAAGTTTTGATATTTCATCGAACGACGACCGGATCTATCTTCTTTTTGTTATCCATCAAAGTAGCCATGGACGCTTCATGGCCGTCTCTCTAGTATCAGGCCGGAATATTTGAAACTTAACAACGATGGACGGGCCTAAAATTTGTATAGTATCTTATGGGAGAACATTGAAAAACTTGATTTTACACAAATATGATGAAGTTTTTGAAAAAAATGCAGAGAACGTTATATAAAGAGCCTACGTTTGATCGCCATAAAGTAATCTCCATCAACTGTTGCTGTGTCATCGAGGGTTTCGTCAACTTCCAGATCATCCTCTATGCAGCGAGCATTAGTACAGGATATACTCCCTTATCCTGAGCAGGGGTTGGAACACTTGAGTCGTTCAGAAACAGAATGTAAAGATCATGAGTTATATTAATCCTGTATGGAATTTAATTTACAGAGTACCAATTCTGATAATTGAGTACTCATCAGCTTTCCTACAGCCGCATGCAGACAAGCATCCTTTCAAACAACCACGTGAGATGAGTTTCAGCACTTCCTCGGGAGCGGGAGAAGCTCGCGTGGTGATGGGAAGAAGATGGTCATTTTCTGTTGACCATCCCCAACGTTGGAGGCATGGAATTTTCTCTCCATTTCTGTATTGCAAGAAGGTTCGAACTGCTTCAGGTGTTGGAGGTAAAGAAGCGAGTTATAAACTATTTCTCGATGCGCTGGCCCCAAAACGCAAATATCGGTACTGATCCACTTTGACATTCTTCTTCACTCCATATAATAATCGAAAATACTCACACCCTGCATCAAAAATTTCTTCATGATTGCTGTCTGCGTTACCTATTAACTATTGCAGCAATATTGTCCAAGCTCTGTTTCTGGATGAAACAATATTTATAGTCCCTTTGCGATAAATGGCAAATGTAGTATCGGAGCCACTTAGGAGATTGTCTTTTACTAAAGATATTTTTTCTTAAATTTCCTGAATAGAAAATACCTCTGCCGGCTCATTTTTATTGGAAGGCTTCAGGAATGAAATATTGCCACAGGATGAAGTAGCACCAGCAAGTAAAATGCACAGCAGGTCTGTATCTTGTCCTACAACAACAACTTTACTTTGAGAGCAGTATCTATTGCAGTGGTACATATCTATGAGTCAGCATCATCTCCAGCCTGTAATACGGTATGTTTCTTGCTGACGAATTCTTCCTGTAACATTTTTATAAGACGATTTTTGTTTTCATAGCGTGCCATGAAGTCATTCTGATTGAAATTAATGATGGTAGCTTCGTCAAATACCACTTCTAGGCAGAAACCATAGTGCCGTTACTGTTCCGCTTATTTTGTGATACCACCCGCCCCATTGTCGCATAACCATCAAAAATGACGTTTTTCTACACCTGTCGCTAAAATCTTTAAAGGTAGTGCTTCGCTCTCATACCACTTTCCTCAATAAAAAACCACCAACAATTACATATATGAAACTTCAGCTTTATGGGAGGATGCAGTACTCTTTGGAAACAGAGTATGCGGATTTATTTGTCTTCCATTTGTTTTCCGCATACCACCATTGTTAAAAAAGGCGGGCTAACTCGTATTTCAGATAGTTCTTCAATTGAGTATCACTCTTTTTAAGAATTGAAATTCTTTTGAAGAGAACTAGTGGATCTATAGTTTTATGCTCATCTTGAACTTTTATTTTTGAAAAAATTGTCATTGTTTTTACAGAATTGCTCTATCAGAAAACGGGATGCCGTGGAAGTTTAATAACAGGTCAGCTCGACTTCATAAGCTTCATGGCAATTGACATCCGGATGTGTACTTATACCACTTGAAAGTGAAGTAAGTCCTTCATTACACTCATCATTAAATGGATTATGCGAACATAACCATTGGTAGAGTGTGTCAATGTCGGCGTTAACCCTGGACCAGTCAATGGATTGCTCAGATTGGGTAGATCTTGTACACACAATGGTATAGTTTTCAATGGCTTTTCAAACTTTGCTGGATGAAGGCATTGAAAAAATCCACTGATACTGGTAACGTTTTTACCAATTTTTTTATTTTTCAATCTAGATTTTTTTTTGGAGGGGGGAGAGGGGACGGGGCACACCCCTGGTGAGCTCCCGCCTACTCTGAGGGTTAGAATTATTTCACACCGTGGAATATTGCACAAGAGATCTAGTTCAAGATTTCCAAATACTTGCAAAATTATGTATGTATTTTATTAGATTTTTGTAATGTGGCCACTCTTAAGGATGATTGTGGGCCAACCGTTTGGCCTGTGCTCAACTTCAAGTACATAATTTTGAAGGAAATTTTACGAGGAACATTTTTTGTTTGAAGCGTTTTCTCCTAGGACTTCAAATTTTCGAGATATTCTCAAAACATAGATTTTGGGGGGCTAAAACATACTACAGAAACGTCAGCACAGCCTGTAGGAGGGAGGGGGGATTTTTAATATGTTGTTTCGGATACCTAGCTGAACATTTTTCGTCATAATTTGCTTTTGGCCCCCAAAATTTTTCTATTCACTTATTTTGTGCAGTTATCGCCTGTACCCAGTTCCAAATTAGAGTGATTGAACATGAAAAGGCGTGAGAGGAAGGAAATTTGGGCTTGACAGCTTTTTCTGACCATTTAATTAATAGTGGTCATCGTTTTAGGGAGGGGTCCGAGTCCTTCTCCATAGTGAAAATTCATATTTCAGAAGTTTGGCCTTTAAAAAAATTGAAATTATTCGACTTCGAAATAATCACGACGTCACCTTGTTGAACGGGTACACATCTGATGAGGGATTGATTGAATTGACCTATGAGAATGATTCACATTAGGATGACTCGCTAGTACAGTCGTGACCTCGGAGGATATTACTGTTTCTCTTGTTGGTGTTGGGTTCAGTCGCTTTCCTGTAGTCTTGTTCAACAGCGGCTGATGCGTCCGAACCCAGGGTTTTCTTCCCCTTGACCGTACGGCAGCGGTTGGTTTTTTGTCGTGGTTTTCCTTCTCTTATCCCCTGGGGAGATCGGCAACCGCCAACGGAGTTTAATGGGTTTTCTCCTACGTCTCTCACTACGCTTGGTCGCCTACTGGCTACAGCCTAGTATATAAATACTAAATTGAGAAATCTCTATATAAGAAGACAAACTCGGCTCAAGATTTCAACACGCTGTTGACGTCATACAGTAGACGTAGCCTTGACCTACCTGACGTCAACTACTACGAGACATGGACATGAATTTACGGAGCGTTTTTGTTAGTGACTAAGAGAGACAGCAAATGGAGAGCAAACGATTTCACCACAATGTACATTCCTATGCGGCAATCTCCCTAACGAGTGTACCTGATGGGGCAGGGTTCCTTTCCACTTACTATTTCGCAATCCAAAACTATTTCAAGAGATAGGAGGGGAATTTTTACATCCGTGTATATTATGCAACATAAAACGAAATGAATTGGCATACTTTTAAAATATGTAATTCGGATAGATATAACATAACAAATATGAGGCTAAAATTTCTCATTTTCGTACTCATTCATAATACAAAAGGTGCAGATCTAAGCGTATATTATGTATAATATGTAGTTAAAACGACTATTAAATAAAATAGGTGTAGCGTCGGAACGTCGAACACACGCTACTGCATAAACCACGTGTTTATTGCGCCATTAAAAATTACAAAGTTCCATTTGTAATGATATCTGAGGGTACGTCTTTTTAGGGTTAGCCGTACGTATATGTATTTATACAGTACACTTATACACAAGTACAGTATATGGATGAGTAGGTACTTATATTATTCACCTCCAGCGCAGCGTAGGAAACCCAACGGGAGCATTATCAAGATGGTACCTTAATTCATTTAATTAATTTAAAAGTAACAGCTGCAATTATCCTTTGGCTGAGTGTTCTTCGCTCTTTTTTTAATACTCAAACGCGCAGTAAACGAAGAAAAATTTAAACCAACATTAAAGTTTTCCACTTTGTACGCGTATTTTTTATTTTTTTCTATTTACCCATTTCTCGTACGGCAAATAGATAGCGAATTTCTTTCGTAAACAATATTTTATTATGTAATGGTATATGTTCGTGATAACGCTACATAATACACGCGTGCTCGTATAAAAAATTAGTTGGAACAATAAAAATGATCTGATATTTCGGAATCGGGTGGCGAACGTTTTTGAAAGAGTTACTGAAATCGGATACCGATGAGGTCGGATTAATTATAAAGATCGACCTGCCAACAAATCAATGGCAGACGAGGAAAGAAACATGATATGCACACTCGAACATCGGTAATTAAATTAATACCTCGTCGTCGCGTCTCAGTCTAAAAATATGAAGATCTAAATATAAAGCTAATAGATATTTTGGACATGTCCAAATAGGGTCGCCTGCGTAACGTACCTAGTAATAGAGTGTTATCGAGAATCAATTTTAGTGGTTTCGGAAAGAACGCTGCAAGTACTAAAAGGATTATCAATAAAACCTTTTGTAACAAGTACAATAAACGCCGTGCGTACCACAAAAGAGTATGGCCTTTATTTATTGAAATATAGGCACATTCGTCTACGCTAACGGTGTACAAAATATGAAAGCCTGGCGCCGCCGAGCATGTATACCTATTGCTACTGTTTTGACACACATATATATAATATTCTACCGCATTTCCCGTCTACATTCTCAACCTAAATTATAAACTACTGTATCCATTTGAACCTAGTCTTAGTGGTCTGCAACTCGCAAAATATCCGCTGAATATGAAAATATCGACTGATCGTTTTTGGTCGGTCTACTTTGTCGCAAACTAGTTCTTTAGTCGAATCAGGAATCGATATTAAAATTTTTTCGCGCATCATCTAACTGCGACAGTTCTACGACACAACCCGTTAGAAGTTTTTGTGACAAGATTATTATGGTGAATTCTTTTCGTAGCTAAAATCGTTTCTCGCCAATGGACAATATTTCCCTACAGAAAGAAATTATCACGTTTTGTTTGTCCCTGTACTTATCCGAACAATTTATTCTCCGTTATATTCGTAGCCACTGCTAGTTTTATTGAAGCGAATAAAATAAATTCGGAAAGGTAAAGAAAGAGCCGCATTCTTGCTGATGCTTTCTGTAATACCGCCTTATTCAGACTATTCTAGAAAGAGGGGTTGGGCACGTTTGCGAGAGACTGAGTTTTCTCAAGGAAAAGCTTGTCTCTTAGGAAAACTCATTTGGTGAAATCTTATGCACTCTCTCAGCCAACGAGGAAGCACAACGAGAAAAATAGCGAACTAATATGTAGCTTTAAAGTTTAAAGTTTTCCAAGTCTCTCACCTTGATCTCAATAGCTCAAAAGTCGAAATTCTCTCCATTCTGATTCACATACATAGATGGATGTTTCTAATCTACACAGATCTATCATTGGAATTTTTCTCCGATCCTTCTCCTCTCAAGTATAGCTTCAACATTTTTCCGAGGGCCCTTCCCCTCTCATGTAGGCCTACATAGTTCCTCAAATTCTCTCTGGATGATGGAAATTTTTATCGAAGAATTTTAGGTGCGCGAGTTCACACTTGAGGCACAGTCACTTAGCATCATAGAACAGCTGTTGGCCACGTCCACTTTGTTTGAAGTGCAGTTGTGCAGGTTTGGTTCCGCTACAGTTCACAAGAGAGACCCATCAGCGGAACAATTTGCTGGTACACATCAATATCCTCCAACTGTGACATAAAGAAATTTCACTACTCGCAGACAATGTTTGGAGAGTCATTTGTGTAAGGTAAAATTTCACAAACTCATTGGCGGAACATACCCGTCACATCTCTTTCACGAGAGTTTTTTTGATAGACACTTGTTTGGACTGCTGAGATCATGTGGCGTAACTTCAGCGGCGTAGTATCGTCACATTTCAGAATGAGACCATCACAACTGCTACTCTTTCAAACCTAGGTGTCCTTCACATGAGTCGCGCGGCAGATTATCACTTTTAAATACACCTATATCCGCCTATGTTCCGCAAATGTTCTTTATTTGTGAAGGTATTTTCCTTGAATGTCATTGGGTAATCAGCGGAACATCTGTGTCACAAATTACCGGCACACGCGGTACAAGTCTCCTGGTACAGTGCCGGTATTTTACACAATCTCTTCCATGTAGGTTAAATGTTGAACTTTTCCAGATAATAAAAGCAGCTTCTGATGAACCACATCGACTCGAAGTCGACGTCGATCTGACGTCACACCAAGCCCAAATCGCCTCCATCATTTTGACCTAAAATGAACTTGAAATGAACATGTATTTTTTGTCAAATGGGTTTTCAACGCTGAACTCAAATCTATTTTCCGCTATCACGTCACGTTTTTGAGTAATCAAGTAAAATATGGAAAATTGTTATATTTTCAGACGAAGCTCATGGTACCTATCATGTTGAAAATAAATGATGATTATATAGACTTAAATATGGAAATCTAGCTTGAATCTTTTTCTATCACATATCAATAGCTCAGTAAGATTCCATACTTTCAGGCAAGTACGTAGGTACCTAGTTTGAAATTTTGGGAGAACCATAATGATAATACATATAAGGAGTTTTTTATACGTGCAAGAAGAGACAAACACTAACGAAAAGAATTAAAAGCTTGATGATAATAGTACAAAAACATAATAATATTCCGCAAGATCGCAAATGAGGTTTATTTATTTCGAGAATATTGAATGTTTTTGATTGTCTGGGTTCTGAAAACATAACAATCATTTATGGTTCACATGATTAATCAAAAATGTGACGTGATAGAGAAAAACAAAAATTGATTTGAATTCAACGTTGAAAATACTTCTGGAATCACTTTTGCTACCAAAGCACTTTGGCGCTGCTGCGGCAGTAGACTGCACTACTCAACAGAAACGGGGATAACTCGCTTTGTTGGCAGCACTGAACAAACATCCAGTGAGAGAAATTTCGGTACGCTCATGGCCCATCACTATTCGCATGAGTGTAGAAGATTCCAACTCGAAAAATAAAAACTAGCTAAAGCGATCTTGCTCGTACAGTATCTTTTATTCAACTGACCTCGGTCGTCGTACAAATCTTTTACACAAGGAGACGGGTACGCGAGAACAGGAAAGCAGCTGAGACAAGAAAATATCTCGAACAGATAAAATTAGTGGAATTCCATCACCAAAGGCCCTCGGCTCCTTGAACAATCTAGAACAACTAGAAGGAAAAGTCTTCATCACTTCGACTAATTAGTAAAATGCCCGCGAAACCGCAAAGACCTTTTCGATCCCCTAATAACACGGAGCGCAGCTCAGCAGCTACTACTCGACTGGTGGCGCGTGGCCCGAACGTGAACTAAAGTGAAGAACGAAAAACCAGTGCCTACAGAATTCACTACATAAGTGACGTCGGCCAGGAGCACCACTTTCCACGCGAGAAAAAATTGATGAAAACAAGACCCATTTAAATAACACAGCCTTGATTTTCAAAAACTATTTTTCCATTAATTTTAAAAAGTGAGATATACAAATAATGGAATGAAGTATGTTATACCAAATTCCAGTGCTTTTCAAGTATGTTTCCACTTGAATTTTTCGAGAAATATTAGGAAAAGTCAAGTATGCTGTGTTAAAGGAATGGTACGTATCATGTTTTCATCCAGCTTCCAAAAACTTCCATATATAGCAGGGACTCTTTTGATCACTCATGCAAATGCAAAAATGTTTTATACTGTAGACCAACGCTGAGACATACCCCATAAAATAAAGTTATTTTTACGTCATAATAGAATGACACAGTCTGCGATGATAGACTGCTGTGTCATACTATTATTAAGGCACCATATTACAATAAGGCTAACCGCTTATTATGTAAAACGAGCATGCCTCGAGTTTGAGACACATTTACAATTGAACCTTGAACTTAGCAAAATGCGTACCAGGGTCAAACTATAAACGTCGAGCGACTTACTTTTTGAGAATACGCAGTTATAAACTATGTCACTCCATCCACTTTCTGGAGCGTAGAGCTTCCCGTCCATAATTTTCACAGCTCATGCGCGATTGTCCTAACGATATCTTAAGCCGGTAACTCCCGGATTCCACGAACTGCATTTCGATATGAGTAATTAGTAGTGAGAACAAACTAGACGAAAACAAATTAGAAGACCAATGTTTTCGATGAAGTCCCTTAATTACAATAGGTACGTTGGACTGATAACAGAGAAACAACTTCTTGGTTCCTATTGTAATGTAGAGCTTTCTATTATGACGTTGGTAGCAAGAGGGTTACTCAAGACTAGCATTCTAGGAATTCAAAGGTGAAATCAACCGCTAATTTGTTCTTTCAAGTCATCGTCAAGTCGACTTCTGAGATTCAACTTCGATATCTTCTGAAGCGACTTCAAATCCATCCAATATTACATTGACTGCATCAATTTTGAATGAATTATCTAGAAGGTATTCAGAATTGATACCTATTGAAAATGCAGTAAATTTTGGTCGTAGTGATCTATTTCAGCTACAAAAACTGTGCGCATCCTCATCGCCATTCGACAATCGTTGTCGCATTGGTTGAGCTAATATTTCGTGATTCCCAATGCGTCTCATTAAGTCAAATTATATGATTACACATTCTGTCTGCAAATAACGAAGTCGCCCGACGCGCAAAATATTTGCTGTGACCCCGAAACATTATTGTAACTCAGACACAACACGATTTGGGCAGATAGCAGGTTACATTTAAGTCACTATATGACGATCATATCAACCACGCCCACTTTTCATGAAACTCAACTGACTGAGTAGCGTTGGTGGCACAATATGGTCACATCTGAGGAATTCGACTACTAGATACAATGTTTCTCAGATGTGTCGCATGTGTGGCCCGGGGAAGCAATGTAGGGTCACTATATGGTCACGATATAGTCTCCCTAGCAGGAAAAGTACGGAATCTCAGCGTACATATACCTGCAAGTTTAGTGATGAATTAGGAGCTCATCTTCCTTGCTGCCTCCATCTCATTCAGCGGACTAGAAGAGGAGTTGGCGTCATAGGATGAAGATGATAAGGTAAATGAATTACAGAAATAATTCTACAAGGCAGGAAACAGTTGTCAGAAGAAGGCCACAAATATGTTATTCTATGGTCACCAACCAAAATATTATGATCCTTTGACGTGACTGCAATAATTCTTATAAATAACCTGTAAGCGTCGCAAGTCACATCTGCGATTCAGGCGACTCAGCTTACCACAAAATTCCTCCTATGTTACCTAAAAGTTACTAGTTTGACATTAAGATGTGTCCACTGTTTCTTGCATTCTGATTAACTAACTACCCGACACAATCTAGTCACATTTTACGTTCACTCGGGTAAGACGTCTCTGGTCACACACTTTCCCTGTTGTGACCTCATTTTGCATGTCGGGTCATCAAGCAGACAAAATGTTACAAGTCTACCAATTAGTAATGCGGAGGAAAGGGAAATGAGTCAAACAGTTTTGACTCAAATCCGGTGTGCAAGATTTGTAGGTGTACCGGTTCACACTTCACATTAGCATCACATTCAAGCAACATTAGCAGAACAGCTATTGGCCACGCCCACTTTGTTTGAGGTGCAGTTGTGGAGGTTTTGTCCCTATATACTGTACCGGTTCACAAGAGTGTCACATCAGAGGAACAATTTGCTGGTGCACAGTGTTCTTCAACTGTGACGCTGATATGTCAGTCATAAAGAAATCTCACTACTCGCAGACAATGTTTGGAGAGTCATTTGTGTAAGGTAGAATTTCACAAACTCATTGGCGGAACACATCCTTCACATCTCTTTTTGATAGACACTTGTTTGGACTGTTGAGGTCATGCGGCTTCTTTTGAGCGTTTTACTGTTGTCACTGCCTCAGAACCCGACTGTCACGACTGCTACTCTTTCAAACCTCAATGTGCCGCGGTTGATCCGCACGGTACATTATTGCTTCAATGCTTTCTCGGGTAGATCAAATTTGGAGAAAGACTTCAGGAGATGTTTACTGTTCCGTATCTTACAATATGATAAATACTTCATCGTATGTACTGAGGTTCACAGATAATACAGATTGCTAAGCATAATCAATATATTCACTCTCACATGGCTAGAGCCGCCCTTACAGCAACTTTTTTTTTCGAAGGATGAACTCGCTCTCATTAAGCCTCACGTTTTCCCTCCACCGAGACTTCACAAAACAATTTAAATCGGTCTTGTACATCTCAGAGACCTAAAACGTCTACTCACTCGAAGATAAAGAAAACGAAAATGAGACAAGCTGTTTCCCACAGGATTCCCCGCTACTCGCTTTCTTATTTCTATCTTTTTAATCTTACGAGAATTTCATTAGTGATGAATGTTTGTGCTTTAAAGCTTAAATGTTTGTTGATAATCATTTTCAAATTTAGCTCCATTTTTCTGTACTAATTAAAATTCTTCTGCGGTCTCAACAGAAAAATCGAAAATCTATAAAGAATTTATTTTTAATGTATCGTAAAACGATTTCACTACTTGCGTTTTAATTTTCAAAATTTAAGAGGCAACCTCGATTCTAATTTTTTTTTTCATCAGAGCCGCTCATAGAGCTAGAAAATTGTCCTTTTTATAAACTGTACGCAGCGAGTGAGAATACAGATCACGTGAGCCTATACAGAAGAACAGTTGACAGTGAAAACGCGATGAAATTTTTATAAACTCGCGCGAGAAAGTAGAGACAAGAAGAACAACCCCGAAGAGTGGAAAAGAAAGAAAGACGAAGGAAAAAACAACAACAAGGAAATTACTGTATGTCTTCGAATTTTAGCTACATTTCAGCAATGCGAGAGGGTTCGTATAGTACGTGGTACGCGGATTTGGTGCTTTTCACACAGAAGGCGGAGCCTAATTTGATATAGAATTGAGATTTGAAGGGTGGCTGTTTGTTTTCCTCGCCCTTTTTCTAACAAATGTTTTACCAGCTAGAGGGGATGCATTTCACGAGTTGAAATTCAAGTTGGAGTACGATTAGTCACGAATACACATTGTCCTACGTAAAGTGTACCGCACGTATGATACCTACATAATTTTGCATCGCGAAATATTTCGTAATTTATTCTCGTTCTCGTCTTCAACGTATTTTTTTTTCTTGTTAGTTTCAAATGTATATATTATTGTATAATGTTATCGAGGTGTTGTAAATAAAGTTAATTTAACGTATGATTCGGACAATAATGAGTATATCGCCCAAGTCGGACTCTTTCAAAAGCGATTCCATAGATTCGACGAACAGATCGGAAGGAGTTCGAAGTAAGACTTCAAAGTACGTCATGACTTGTGGTACACCTTCGCCTCCTAAGTCGCCGGAAATATCGACTAAAAACGCTCAAAATTCGTATACGTCATTTTCAATTTCGAGTATTTTAAGTAAGCACGATTCCGGCGAAAAGAATGTTACCGAGTGCAAGTCTTCGTCAACGGACAGCAGTACTACGTCATCTTCGTCCGGAGGTCCGTATCCTTTGCCGCCGTCCACCGGTTTCATGCCTCATATCGGTAACGCGGTGGCCGCCGCCGCCGCTCTTCATCCTTGTTCGTCCGATTCGTTGATGCTATCGCGGTGAGTGAGAGAAGATATAAAATTTAATTTAATTAGTAGCTATATAACTGTACGATATTTCGACAGTATACAGGGAATAGGCCTACACTGTAATTAAAATTAGCCTGGACGATTGATTCTGAGGCAGTAAACATAATGTATAGACTGCATATTATGCAGCAGTAGATTTGGGATTTATTGGTTTTCATTAGCAACGAGGCATAATATGTGGTAGTAGTTGAATGGTTGAGGAAATATGTCTCAGCAGATGTTCCGTGAGACCAATTATTTAAAAAATTTAAATGCAATAGTGGCATTGTACAGTCTTTCCACTTATCATTATATTGATAGATCTCAGATGTCAAAAGTGTAACTGAAAAAAACGTTGCTATAATAGTCTTATATCGCTTTTGAATTGTAAATTGCACTAGTTTTTTAAATTTCTCTCGTACGATTGCTCAAAGACCAGTAAATCTTGCATTCAATTATGCAAAATAGAAACGAAGAGAGAAATACGAGACTCGTTATTAATTATGAAGGCTCTCGATGATAGTGAGAGCTATGAAAATTTCCAGATAGGATGCTAGGACTTGAAAAGGTAGGATACGTTTTTCCTCATAAAAAAAAAAAAAAAAAACGTCCGTGAAGAAATAATCTTACAATACCGGTATATAACATTACGCGCGGAGACGATCGTACTTTTCAGAAGTTCCATTTTGTGGAAATATTCCTAAAATTTTTATATGAAAAATCGCAAAGCCCCTTGCTCTTTATTAAGAGAATACAGTGATGACTCAGATTTTTAATCAAGACGGCTTACCTAACTTCATTGATGAGTCGAGATTTTTCGAATTTTATCCTCGATATAGCAAATTCTTCTAAATAGGTCAGCTGTTCCCTTAACCGCTCGTCCTTGAGCCGAGATTTTCTTCAAGTCCCTGAAATCGGCCAGATATTCCCTCTACGCGTTAATCAACATTTTTTTGACTCTCTTGGTGATGTCATCTCGTCATTTTTCGTCCTTCCGGTGTAGGAATGTGAGCCAAAATTTCCCTAGTATCTAATAATTAGGTCAAGATCATCGAGATGGGTAAGGGAGTTTTTTGTTGAATAAGTTTGACAGGAGCTTTGCTAGTAGAGTCACTTGAAATTAAGAACGCCCCCATCTTTTTAAAAATGGCTTGCAGCATCACTTCATTTCTGTATTTAAGAGTTTTTGAATTTTTTCCTCTTTTTACGGGTCATCAGGTCCCTGATTCGACTATATCGGCAAAGTAATCTGTAGTATTTCAAACGAAAAACTCATGCTATCATCTCCCTCTAAGTGACTTTCTCTTACTTTTCCCTAATGTTACGAATGTAAAGGAAATACGATAGTTGTCACTCAAGTTGGACTTTATTGTGGAAAATAATATACAATTTTATCAAAGAATAACAACGAAGGAGAGATTGGAAGAGAGTGTTCGGGTTGAACTCGGATTACTTTGGCGGCCTTTTCCACTTACCAGCTTAGCGAGTCTCTTCAAAATTCGTCAGAGAAGGAAAATGTGTGGCTATTCGTGAAATCTATAGCTACTTATATACCTTAAACTTCTCAACCTTGTTTGGTAACCAAACAAGACTGAAGAATGACAGTCTCAGGTAGCCAACTACACTTGTACATAACACTGTTCATAATTTTTAGCAAACTAGGAACGGCCCACAAAATTTTCGAATAAATTGTGCAGTCCGTGATCAGTAACAGGTTGGTAAAACCTGGAATACATTGTAAAGAATATTAAACGGGATCTGTAGAAGTTGACCAACAGTCTCAATCTCCAAAAAAAAAATTATTTAAGGCCTTTTTTTGGGAGAAGATTGAAGCATGTCAGCTGTGAATACGAGCCAAGATCAAATAATTTGAATTTGGACCTGTCTCTGAAAAAACCTACCCTCAAATTGGAGAATTTTCGCTTGCGGTCATCATTCAACAGCGAGCCTCAATTGAATAGTTATTTTTTTGTCTCCAAAAATGAAGTTCCAATTTGGAGATTTTCTGTTCATTCCATGTAACGTTTTTTAATTAAAAAAATTTACAACCGTATTTTGATTAATATTTCATGCGGTGGGAAGTTCGAAGAAGTAAGGAGAAATTTCTTGGAATGATGGAAAGGTAAAGTTGTTCTTTTTTCGTGCTTTTGAAAGTTCTATTTAATTAATACGTGGGCCTATCGTTTATGAGCTCTTTTATCCTTCGTTGGAACATTGTCTTTAAGTTTCTATACTTTCACCAAAGGTGTTCATAAAGTGAGGAAATAAAACGAGTAATTTTGGAATGAGAGCCCAAGTCGAATCAATTTTCTCCTTCGAATTCTTCATTTTTTCATTATTACACATAATTTACGTAGTACTGCCCTTGAGCATTCTCCTGTACAATTTAGTACATACAATATTGGGCTACATAAGAAGAAAACTTGTGGGAAAAGTCGAACACCGTCTTTTTCCTTCTTTGAGAATTTTAAGGAAGTCCAATGGTTATGTCCTCTTCAGTCTCCTGACCTCCTGTGTTGTGTCAATGAGAACAATTGCCTCGGGGTTTGGTTGACTGTGCAATTGTTGTTCGTGGCATTGAGCCACTACCTTTATGATTTTATCTATTGTTGAGATGTTCAGATTGTGGTGTAGAGCACAGTTACTGACGTACCATGGAGCATTGACGATGAGACGGAGTATCTCTGGTACCGTTGAATTAATTCTCGGTTTGATTTTTTGGCGCGGCCCCAAAGCTAGAGCTCGTATTGCCATATTTTTTTTTTTTTTTTTCTTTCACAAGTTTATTTTTTGAGGTGTTGCCGAAACTACAGTCTGTGACCATTTACAGCCGACACCACCTTTACAATAAGCTAAAATCTAAAATACAAAATCCGAAATCAATAAAAAAAAAAAAAAAAAAAAAAAACACGTACACATACATACGCCACTCAAAACATCAATCCCGTATATAACATCAAACAATCAATCAGTCACACAAACACACAAACACTTCACTGCTTTCAGCCTAACCATATGATAGTAGGAGTTTATTTTCCGTGCTTAACTTGGACTTCCTGCCAATAAGCCATAAGTCGTAGCTCAAACTCTTGACACTTCTTCTTGATGTGGCTTTTCCAGTTTAACTTGGAGTTGAGCGTCATCCCAAAATATTTTGAATAATTATTAAAATTTTCAAACTGTCCGTCCCTAATCATACTATCATGATATCATTTATGGCCTAGTGCGCGATCACGTTCCCAAATTTGCTGCCATTCAATATCTTGTTGATGGCTGCGATTTTATCGTTGGCCCATACGGGTGTTTATAAGACTTATTATTTAGACGACAAAAGCTATACATAGTCAACAATCTTCTGGACTATAACTTGGCCAGATACCCGTAGTAGCAGTTTTGCCGCAATAATGTAAGAAGTTTCTTCTTTGAGATCTCTTCTACGTGTGGGGTTGCCGGTTTCCATCAGATTGTCCAATCTTCCAGTTATATAGCTTCAAATTGTTTCTATTTCTACGCCTAGTTTTTTTTTTTCAAAAAATAAGTCGCAATTTTTGAAATTTTGTAGCATAGTGATTGGATGTAGTTGGAAAGTGGTCCCGTGGAATTTCCCAGAACTCTTCGGCTTTGCTGCTGTTGGATTCATAACGAGCGTTCAATCGTTGACGATTAATTCATTCTCCATCAAAACCGTCACCCAATGCTGGAATTTTTCTGTTGGTCCCTCCTCAAATCTTTGGATCTCTTTTTTTTCTATTATACTTAACCTCAACCCTCTTGATGCAGGCGTGTTTATCTATTGGGATAACATGTTTTTCTTGTCTACCTTTGTCAAAATCAGATGGTTCTGCTCGATTTTCACCCAGAGACTGAAGATCCTCCTGAACGAGTTGTAGTCGTAGGTTGAAATAAAATCTTATATTCACCGCAGAATTCTTCAACCTACTGATCCGTTATGTGCCGTAACATCGAAAATCGTATTTCCACTGTAAAAGTTGTGGTGTCCCAGAATATTCTCAGAGTTGGTTTTGACTCCCGGGCGAGTGTTCATAGTTTGAATGACCTGTTCAAATTTTCATGACCAATAACTCATGCCCTTTATCTTTTTTCGAGTTAGCTTTTCTGGCTGATGTTTAAGGTAGACTCCGTGACGGTGGGATCAGAAGCCCGTTCGAATAGGTTTCAATTGGGCTAACTTGTTTGATGAGATTTTATTTTGCCAAAGTGTGATCCATTTATCCGTAGCTTGAGGTGGATGGTATGGGTGAGAACACTTTTAGTGGGAAGAAGACGAGCCTTGATTTGTGGAAGTTTTGTAGCAGTTTTATCGATTTTTTCATTGTCTTGGATCCCTGTATGGCTGGGGACTCGGATGAAAGTTATGTCGTAAAGAATGGATGATAGGGTTATGAGGAGAGCAGGTATTCGTGAGACAAGTGGGTGTATGAGTGTACATTGTAAACTGCCGTTAAGGCGGACAAGGAGTCAGTGGCGATCAGGAAAGTGCGATCTGATGGGAAAGGGAAGGTTAGTATTATAAAGATGGCTTGGACTTCGGCCGTTAAAATCGGTTCGGAGTTTCGGTGTCGGTGAGAAGAGCTTTTGTTGCCAATTGAACATGCGAGACCGACTATAGTTGTCGATTTTTGATCCATCTGTAAAACCAATTGAGGTCGATTTGAAGTCGATCAGCTTACATTACCAGAGAACTATAAATCGACGCTTGCGCTACAGGGCAGCCGATTTTAGGTTGTTTAGGTCGACAAAAAAATGTGGAAAAGTTGGACCTAATATTGACGTCGACGTGAGGTTGATTTTAACAATGTCGAACAAGACTTTGAGGGGCATGAATTCTAGGTCGATCGAGTATGGTTTATCGAGAAATGCTGTTGCGAAAACATTTTAAGTATGTAGTTAAATACTCATTATCATTGGTCTCTCTCCATTGCCTTTCAGGTTAGAATAAATGTAAACTTCACCATACATTTATATGATCGTTTTTTCCAGTCAATGTTCATTAGGTCAGAAATTCATTTGCAATGTATCAACTAAAGGTGAAATTGATGTTTAGAATTTTTAGTATTGTTAAAATAACATTAAAGACAAATTTTGGCTAAAAAGTACCTTGGAATTTTCCTATATAACAGGCATGGGCAACCCGCGGAAGCTTTTTCTGTGGCCCGCGATACGAATACCAAAATACAAAAAAATGAAGAAATTTTCGTTGTTCAAATCAAAAAATGTAAAATTTTATACGAATTATTTCCAATATTTTTGGATACATTTAGTATACAAACAAACGTGAACTGATTATTTATTAGTTAGTAGTGAGAAACTTGCCTTTGCAATTCATAAACAATTTCATCAAAATTGGGGGTCAAGTGAGTAGGTATGCTGCAAACGCATCAAAGCAGTCAAATGCTCATCATTCAGCTTGCTTCTTTCCGGAGGTTTTGTATTTTTCATGAGCGAGAAAGCATTTTCACATGCAAATGTAGACCTAAAGAAAGCAAAGGTTCTTATGTTGGAATATATTTAATACCAGGCATTATTTTATAAAATTCTCGCAAAGGGGTCTCTGAAAACAAAGTGAGCAGAGAAAAATCAGCTTTCAGATCTATTAGTTCCATTTGGTACTCTTCAGGCACTTCCATCGCACCAACAACGAAAGGGTTCTCAACCATTCTAGCATTTGACTGTTTTGATGCGTTTGCAACATACTCACCTGACCCCCAATTTTGATGAGCTTAAGTTTCTCATTTAGTAACTAATAAATAATCAGTTTACGTTTTTTTGTATACTAAATTTATCCAAAAATATTGGAAATAATTCGTGTAAAATTTTACATTTTTTGATTCCAACAACGAGAATCTCTTGATGTGGGGCCCGCCGGATCATGAAAAGTTACAAATTTTCATGAATGCGGCCCGCGATGTGAAAAAGGTTGCCCACGCCTGCTATATAACCTTGTTGTATATAGTGTTATACTGTTCATGAGAGCGAAGTTCATGTGTGTGTTTTTAGAAACGTGTAACGTAGATTCGACGGTTTAGTTTTGCAGACAGTGGCATATTTAGGCCTAGGCAAATTAGGCAGAGGGAGCGCGGAGTTTTGTAGAAAAATCTGAAAAATTGAGACCAGCGAAAAAAAGGAAACAGATACTGTGTAGATTGATATTAAAATACTGACAAGAATATAATCAGTGGAGGAAGAAAGGGAGCGCTAAATTTTGCTTTGCCTAGGGGTGCGAAAAGTCTTTATGCTTGAAGGATTCAGTCCAGAGAGGTCGCTAGATATGGGGTATGTACCTGGGCTCTCTCGCGTATATCAGACAATCGTCAAAACTGTTCTACCGTTGAGAAGTGCAAAAATTGCATAAAGGCTGCAAATCGCCCTGATAATTCTTCATAATTAATTCCTTAGCGTGAATAGCATCTTCAAGATGAGAAGAGGATTCGAGAAAATGAGCTAAGGATAGGTTTTTCAAATTTCTACCAAGTTTCATCTTCAATCGCATGATATCGAATGTATTGATTTGAACGAGTTAAAAGCTAGAAAATACGACAGAGCATTCGTCGTTTTGCTCTCATCGGAATATCGATAAGGTTCTTAGAAACGTTTAGAAAGCAGTAGGAAAAGGTATTTTTTTTCAGCAATAATTGCCTACACCATAATTTGTCCGTGAGTAGGGTATAAAAATTACGGTATCGTTGCCACGCCACCCTATAAACGAGATAGTTCGTTGCTCGAAATTTTACTTTCAGTGAAAGTTTGCTCGTGGAAATTTTATTCCTCAATTAAGCTCTTCGAGATGTCTTTTCGCGGCGGTGAAGTACGATGTTGTAGACCTATACAGCCATTTTATTATAAGGAAGGAAAAGAGTGTGAGAAAAACAATGAGAGTAATGCGGTAATTACGTGAAGCCCCTCCCGATAATAACGTTACGCTCTACGCGTTTCCTCTTCTCTGCAGCTGTTTACTGTTCGATATATACCTACACTTTATTGTGGTACCCTGCACTTCTCACACTTCGGGGTGGTTGATGCTGTAAAATACTCCGGTAGCTGTTGTAGTTGGTCGTACGCACTATACCGTGACTGCACGCCTTGTACGGTTCGTAAGGAACGCGACCGCGTACAGCATGGCGGTCCGACGAGCCTTTGAAAACCCCGATGATACCAAAACGATGCATTGATGAAATATCGCGAGCGTGTACTATCGTATTAGTTTTCATTTTTCACTCATAATCTTCATGATGTAGAGTCGTTTATCTGATTAATTAATCGGCGTATAGAGTCTCAATTGTCCGATATTTTAGTAGTCAATGTCTGGAAAAGGCCATGAGATCGGGTTCCATTACGATGTATGATTAAAATTATTATTATTATTACAGCCGTATTATCGTCGACGACTCTCCCTTTCGACTTCCCTAACAAATAGTTGAGCTGCACGCGAGATACCACGCGTCTGATAACGACATTATTATCGAGCTCGTGTTGTCATTTTTGAAAGCAATTTGCCATTCTCTGTTTTCGTATTATGACTTACGCGTACGCGCGCCGCATTTAGGCGTCTAATTGTTGGAGACGAAATTCAATCATTCAAATTGGGCGTTGATAACGGTGACGTGACCTTTGCGTTATTTTGAAACCGCGCGACTTGTGCACGCAGTTTGTTCAAGTATGAATAAGTTATACTTTGATCGTATCAATCCGACGAGTTCGCAACAACGAGTTATAATCATTGAGAAGCTTTTCTCCGGGGAGGTTTTCTTTGTAGATCGATTATATTTTGCAATAAATTAGATAAAATCTAGAAGATGATGTCATCCACCTTTCTCAATACACAAAAAAAGTAAAAGAAAGCTTCTTGATGGATTAATTTGTATAATTGATCAGAATGACTTTTATAACGAAGATAATTTCGATTTGTTTCAAAGTGGTGCGACACATTTCTATAGAATGGAGGACACAAAAAAACAAAAATACCAGAATCGTAAATTTAATCAACATGTCGAAAACGTTTTTTTATCTTTATAATATGTTTGTGACACTGACATTTTTGTTTTAACAGGGAACCAGTTGTCTTGACCAGTGTCTGAAAAAGTATACGTTCAAAAGTACATAAACTCTCAACAAGTAGTCCTTTGTATTTGGTCTACAGTTTTCCCAGAAAGCAGAGGTTGTGGTCTGGGGTGTTGCTCAGTTTTCGAAAAGTGGTACGCTTTTGAGACAAGATGGAGACATAAAGCTATCGACAACTCATTGTTAACTTCTAGAATAGAGCTCGGAGCTCAAAAGTTTTCTTAAATTCCCCTTCCATCATATACCGGGTGGACCAGAAAGATGTTACGAGTTTGTGCTAAATTCACTCCAGGGCGGGGTGCCGTGATCTCCCTGGTCCAATGAAGAAACCCCCTCAAACTTTAATTTCTTATAGGTCTAAAAAAAAATTAAATTATAAGGTCCCCCCCCCCCCTGAAACGAATGCGAAGAATCATCTTCATGAAGATGACCTCACGGCGTCCCTGCTCCAGGGTAAAAACGCAAAACGTTAGATGTATACTTTAAATCTACGAAATTTGCATCTCAACCAAATCTTTCATTTGCGCCCCTACTTAACTTTTTACGACTTCTTTAAGCTGAGATAGGAACCAAAATGTGCCAAAAATTGACCAATGGAATCAAAAAGGCTCCTCGTAACTTTCCTCCGAACCATCACGTCAATGTCGACATTGACCCCATTCACTCTGGCCAGGTGTTTTATTGCGAGTAATTCTTTCTTGAAGGCAGACTGACTCAGAGGAATACGAGTCAGTCTGTGAACTAGGCTATGAAAGGCAGCCATCTTATGAGCAACAGGACCGAACGGACCTCCGTGGACTAAAACATCGGTCGTAGTATCTTTCCTATAAATTGCAAACTTATGGATACCGTCTATTATAGAGATTGATAAATCCAAAAAGTTAATGGAAAATACCCCTATTTCCAACGTAAATTTGATGGAAGGTTACCAGGAATTGAGATACCTCGGAAACTCACCAAGAAGATCTGGGGGACCCGTTCAGGTGTATAGAACGTCATCAACGTACCTGTGCCAGCAGTAGATATGATTAAGTAACACCTGATTCGAGGAAAAGAGGTAAAGTTATAACTTGGATATGAAAATTTCGGAGATGAGAGAGCCTAAAGGTGATCCAATAGGGATCCCTACTACTCTGAAATCCGCAGGTATGTCGTCAACGGGCGTGACCCAGAAGCCTAGTATCAGAGCGACTTGATCAGTATTACTATTGGTACTATAGTATAATGGAGACTGTTGGGAGGCTTACGAGCGGATAGAAGAGAGTAGAGAGAGTCCAAGTTAATGGTGTTATGAATGCTGATGACCTCACAGGCAACCATCACGGATATTTATGACGTCACGAGGTAATGACGTCATCAATGTTGATATCCATATAGGGGCTAGATAGCGTATCGTACAGTAAACTACGCCTATAATATACCAAGAATGGAGACGAACGAGCGGAGCGAGTGAACCTTCCGTGAGCTAGATAGCCTAACTTACAGCTCAGCACGTCTATATTTATCCAAGAACGGAAGCGAACAATCGGAGCAAAAGAGCCTCTCGTAAGCGAGAGAGCTGAAGATGAAGTTCGCTAAGAGCGAGTGAGCCCTCTGAGCTAGATAGCTTATCTTAAAGTACACCATCCCTGTATTAGTCCAAGAACGGGGTGTACGTGTCTGTGAGAAAAATTCACAAAGTATAGGCCAGGATTTCGTCACAAAGCAGGCGCGTGGCCTAAAATAGATCACTTACTAGTAGACATGAAACATGATTTATTTGTTTGGCTGTGCCAGAAAATCTTTCTTTTTACCTTGAGATTTGGGAACATTTTGTTGATTAGTTGAATAAACACAATCATAATAATTTTGATGTGCAATATCGACGTTAAAGCGGCCGAGAAGTTATTTCTTTGGAAGTCTAAGCTGAAATTGCGTCGATATAATTATTGTAACCCAGGAAGATTAGGCTAAAAAATAAGAGTAAATGGAAATAAATGCCGGCGTAGGTTTTTTTCGTGGATTATACCAGGGTCTGATATAGACAAATACATATTTAAAAATTCATGTTGAAACTATAGATGGTGGTCAGTGGCACTTTCAGGTTTCTTCTGGTCCCAATAGCTCAACCTTCAATCCAACTTTTCAGCTCGAGTTTTTGGGCTAAGTTGGCATAGTGACATTTGTAGGAAATTTGATGAGAAACAACTTTTGCTTGGAACTTTTTTTTTCTCTGTTGCTTAGTTTTCGATTTATTCTCAAAAAACTAATTTCTTTGGTACTCTGACCCCCTTTGGGAGAGAGCCACCTCTCTGATCGCTGTGGATTTTTAGTATGTTTATCAGGAGACCATTTTAAACATAATCCACGAAAAAACCTATGCCCGCATTATTTCCATTTCAAAACCTCATCTGCCTGGGCTATTGTTGAGATCAACCTCGATTGGACAAGTGTCGAAGCCATTGATTTCAGACTGACTTCGAGTAGACTTCTCCAAATTTTTTTATCGATTTGAAATCGACTATTTTATTGCGTCGATTAACAGTCACTTTTTTGTTTTCTGAGAATGTACTCTGGTGACCTTAAATTCAAATCGACCTGGAGTCGATATTCAGCCACCTCCTCGTAGTATTCTGTCTGATTGGCGATTTCCCTACTCGTAAAAAGAATGTATAATCAAAATTATATAATGAGGGCTGTGGCTTCACGGAAGATTAATACGATGATTGAATCGACGCAATTCGACGTCAATTTTCAGTCGAAATTAAATCTTCATACCTTCAGTCGACTTAATTTTGGCCTCAGTCTTGAAATCCTAAATCGAAGTGTGCATGTTTAGAATCTGTAAACTTTCATCGTGCGACGATGGGTTGATGGTAAAAGGGAGAGGTCGATTTTGAGTAGACTTTTTATCTTCTTGGGCACATTGAGTGAAACTATAAATCTGAAATCGACGTTATCGATTTTTAGTCGACTGGCCGAATTAAATAGCGAGTTGAATTGGAGTCGATTTGATGTAAAATTGACGGTTCGAGTTTTCCCCATGTACAACTTTTTCATGAACGATGATGAGCTGCATGAAAAGTAAACTGATCACACTATCGCCTCTCACGTAGGATCAATTCAAAAGAAAAATTCCAGAAGAAGATTGTTAAGTTTTTGTAGAAAAATTTGATTGACGATGTAATTATACTTCAATAAATTTTCTGCGGACCTCATTCGACTTCCTCATACCAACTGAAAGAACATTGACAAAAGAAAGAAGTTATGCGTCTCGCTTTTAAATTCGAGTTGTTACAGTAAGAAGGAATAGCCTGAGTCAACTTCTTTTTAATGGAACGTACTTCCCTGCTCAAACGAAGGTGATTGCATTATCGTTAGATTGAGCAAAGATGTAACCTCCTTGAAAACTTCAACTGTCTAAAAAGCTATTTGTGATCTTTAAGACTCCTTTTCTATAAAAAAGGAATTGAAAAAAAAATCGTATTCAACTCCAACTGAAAACAGGTCATCTTGCAATGTTCCAACTGACCCCCAGCCCAAAGATGTATACATGTCAACTTGTTGCTGAATGATGAAAGAAAATAAAATGGAGCCAGTTTTCTTTGAACGATGACTAGGTAGTGTGAAACGTCCTTAGCGCCAGGGATAATCCGGTGGCGCATGCAGAAGAGGTGACTGACTTCACTCATTGTCGGGACGGCACCTAACGTCTAATAGATAGTATTATAACGCCTTAAAGGCGCTAATGGCTTCATTACTGACGTACTTATAACATCTTTTCGAACCCCCATACTCATCAAGTACCTAGTAACTTTAGATTACACTTCAACTTACCGCGCGCAATAAATATCGTTCGCACCAAACTACGTACTCTTGCTTTGTCTAGGTGTGTATTTTATAAGCTCGAATGTCTACCGAAGCCATGTAAAAACTTATCAATGAGCTTGTATCGTACCGACACCTTTGTAAGATCTCTGTTATTACACGATAATCGTTATAGATTTCAGTCTCTTTTTTTTTCTGTACACTGTGTAATTAATACGTGATTTTTTTTCCATTGCGATTGACAGATTGGGTTTAATGACTCACTTCGGAGCATTAGCAGCTGCGACCTCATCGTGCCGAAGTCCACTACTGGCGGTATATCATTCCGTTCCCGTTCCGGTTTCGTCTGTCATCGATAAACAATGGTACGATGCGTGGGCTCATCTTCAACAACCTGCTCCCGCTACGAGTCCAACAGGTTGGTAAACTTATAAAGACTTTTTGATCGAACGTTTTCTCAGCAGTAATCTAATGAGGTTACGTTGAGACCCAATTATAATACGCTCGTTAGTAGAACCTTAGGACGCCACGAAAAGATGATGAACATGTCCATACTATAGTGCCCTTTCTCGTCAGTATGTAGAATGTATTCGCTGGAAAAATATCACCGGTCACGAAAAACGCTAAATGCGCTTTTTCCCTGTTTTTAAAAGAGCGAGAGACAGAGAGAGAGGGAGAGAGAGAGAGAAAAAGATGTAATAATTAATCTAATGAGAGGGTGTCCTGTCCACGTGCTCGTGATTTACATTATTAAGAGGCTATAATGAACACCTGTGGACGTGTTCTACACTATGTATTCGTAATTTTAGGTTTCGTAAAACAACGTTATTCGTGCTGTAGTGTAAAACAGAAAGCTTAATTCTAATTAAAAATTTGTTTAACAAAATACGCTCGACTTACCTACCGCATTTGTTTACATATTATATACGTATACCCGAATATTTCATTTTTTGTGCATTCACGAAAAAAATAGCTCGCAAATGAAAGTGTTTTGTTGTAACCAAGCCTTTAGAAATGATTTGAACGTATGAAAGGTACTTCCAAAGGTACCTGTGTTGATTGATAACAAGTGTCAGTGTTTGAAAAACGAAACTCAATTTGAGCCCGCTGGGACGTATCAATTTGTTGAAAATAATTTGTCGCAAATGTTCTGGATCTGTTGAATTTAACGTGAAGAACTGTCAACATTTTTTTCTTCACTTTGACTTTATACTCCAAAAAGATGATAAAAATATCAACTGCACCAATATGACTCATTTACACTATGTCAATTTTAGGACGATTTCGTGTCTGCTCTCCAAATTTTTGTTGGGTCAATTAGTTTTTTGGTAATGTAGGCCTACGCTGGAATCGACGTTGATTTTGATTCGATTTCTCCAGTTTTATCGACCCGAAATCGACTACTATGTTTGGTGGATTTCAAGGCAATTTATAGTAGGCTGATCGACGTCAATCTGTATAGTCGATTTCGAGTAGACTTCTTTAAATTTTTCTAGCGCAATCTAAAATCGACTGCTGTGATGTTAAATCCGGTTCTCTGGTAATATACCGTCGTAGGTCGACTTTGAATCGACCTCTAGTCGATGTCGATTTCGATTCGACATTTTCAAATTTTTTATCCACCTGAAATCGACTCCAAATAAGGGCTGCTTAGCCAATCGTATTGGCTAAAAACTTAGCTAAAATATAGCCCTTCAAATTGATTGGCTTCGGCTACCAGCTAACGACTAACCCAGTCTCATTGGCTAGCTAACAGCTAGCTAATTTTGGCTCCAAATAGAATGGCTCACGGCTGAAAGTAGGAGAGGGAATCACTCCAATGAGGAGGGGAAGGGAAAATAAACTACTAAGCTAATGGCTAACTGATTTCATTAGCTAGCTAACGGCTGGTTAATTTTGGATGAAAATCGCTCAGCTAACGGCTAATGGCTTCAGCTTACCTGAGCAGCTCTGCTTGAAATACTCACCAATTAGCAGTTGATTTTTAATATACTTATCTGCAAATCGACGTGCAGTCAATAAGCCGTCAGCCTCCGTAGCATTCTGTCTGTTTGGTGAATTCACGACTCGCGGAGAGAATGTGCAGTCATATATAATTATATAAGGAGGACTAATTGAATATCTAAATGCTTAATTAGTTTTGCTAAGATCGAATCGACGCAATATCGCCGTTAAAGGGCTATCTTTTTGCCAATTAATGATTTTCAGATTTCAGACGAAATCAATCTGCAATACCGAGAGTCGACTCAATTTCTACGTGTCGACGCTGATTCGATAAAAAGAGGGAGTGGTTGATTTGTAGTCGACGCGTTCACTTATTTTGCGTTCGATGTTGTGTGGAACTAAATCGACCTAAAGTCGACGTCAATTTTGAGTCGACTTTTGTTCGAAATTGCGAGTCAATTCGAAATTGATAGGACGTCATCGACATGGTTCAAATCTCTGGTCATTTAGAGAATTTTTAGAAGTTGATGAACCGCAGCTTTTAAGTTTTTTTTTTTTCATAATTTGTAATTCACAAATTTTAACCGCATGTAGTCTTCAAATTGACTCAAGTCATTGATTAGAGTTGATTTCGTTCTACCCAATTTCACGGGACCGCGAATGACGAGGCGATCTCGACTCGTGGTCGACCGCACATATTTTCCTATCGACTCTATTGTCGACTTCGGAATTAAGTTGACTTTTATGTTGAATTAATAGCAGTTGAAAATGGACATCAATTTTGGATCAATTATGCGTCATTCATCTGCAAAAATCGTATCGAAATTGAGTGAATTAATTTCGCCGACTGCGAATTGATGTCGATTTTCGAACGATCATACGTCATTTATCGGCAACAGACTTAAAAATCGACCATAAAATTGCGTCGATTTCGAAAGCATGATTTGATTGGGATTGTAGAATCTAGTTCTAAAAAGAATGGATTTCTAATATTCGATTTGAAGTTCACTGAGAAAATTGGGTTGATTCGACCCAATTTCTGCATTGGTCAAGCATAATTCAATTTTTCAATTAATTCTCATTATATAATCTATTACGCATTGTGTCTGCGAGTAGCGAAGTCACCGAACAGACTCGGACAGTGGGGATTAAACGTCGACTCTAGATAGGTCGATTCAAAGTCGACTATCGTATGTATAAATCCCCAGATCGCTATTAATTGACTGGTGATTGACGCTACAGAGCAGTTCATCTCAGGTCGATATAAAATTCAAATAAGTCGACTCGAAATGGACTAAAAATTGATGTGCCGAATTTAGTCGACATAGCGTCAATTCAAACAATATATATCGACCAAGTTTTTAAAGTGAGTAGATTTTTAGTTAATTTCAAGTGAAATTCTGTCCACCTTAGTTAGTGATTTAAAATTTTTCAACTAGGAACCAGTTTTGTAAGGATTTTTTTCTTTACCGGCACCCGACCCCACTATGTGAAGCCGAGTTCGAGTTTCTCAATCCTATAGTATACTATATATTAGGCTATACTAGCTTTATATCAGGCCTAGCAAAGTATGTAGTATACTACGCCTAGCATGCAATGAACTAGATTTAAGACCGCACTAGACGATCAAGATTTTCGTCAATTTTCCTCGTCATGTTTTCAAAAAATCGAGTTTTAAACCAAATTCTTGACGGAATCATCGATAAAATTCAAAACAGAATTGAATTTTATTGACGCACCTTCAAGTTTCCACGTCAAGTAATCATATAATCTCGATTTTTTAAAAAAATGACAGGGAAAATTCACGAAAATCTTGATCGTCTAGCGCGGCCTTATATTAGCTCTAGACTAGAGTATATTAGCCCTACACTAGGCCTAGTATAGATTACCATAATATATTATACTACGCCTAAATTAGGCCTAGCATGCAGCCGAATCCAGAAGTCCAAAAAAGACAAAGAAGGGAATGTTGATAACAAAACAGGCAAATTCTAGACGACGACCCACAATTTAATGACGTCTCGGATGGTGATGACGTCCGAACCGATTCAACAGAATGACGATGATGACGTCACAAGAAGGTTTAAACTGATGCCTTTATCCGATGTCGAGAATTCACAAGTTTGAGACTGGGTCTCCTCTTCTTGATATCTTTACCGACACTCCAGCCGTCTGTTGGAAATCTGTGTCTTGAAGTCCGAGTTAATCTCAACACCCCAGAAGGTTTGCAAGGAATCCTCGAGTAGATCCAGAATAGTTAGCTTATTATACTAGATCAAGATGAGTCTCCAAAAGCTAATCAGCTTAAAATAGAAGCAGCAGCTTAGTATACAAACAATATATCGATACAATCATCATCGATATGTTTATGAAATTCCCAAAGACTTATCATACAAAATTCGACGTTTTTCTATGGAACGGAGAAATTTACTTTTCTTAGCTTTAAATTAGGCTTAATTAAGTAAACGACGGTTTCCTTAACGATGTTAAACGAGGAATGAATGCAGGAACCTGTTCTATGGATTGAAAAATAATACATGATATTGTGACCCGTATTAGGGTAGCCCCTTCAGTGAGTCAGATATGCAACGCTTCAAACACCTTAACTCCACCTTCTATTATATACTACGGATCCGAGTCGAAATTTTTCCAAGTCCCTGTCCCATTATGTATAGCTCAAGAGTGGAATGTACCCAAGTCCCCCTGTATCATATATAGCACAAGAGTAGAAATTTTTAGACGTTTTTGGCCGCACGGTGAATTTCTCAACACCCCCCTCCCCCTCCGTTCCATGTTAAAAGAAATTAAACATTATCACATTTGGTTCCACCAGAACATTTTTTTTCCTTCTTTTTTTTTTTTTTATAAAATGTACCGCACCCTGCGCCTTCCACTAGGTGCTGTCTAAAATTTTTTGATCTTGGGATAGAGAAAAAATTTCACTATTGGAAGCTATTAATAACACGCACGAACAAATTTTAAACTTTTTAAATGAACATGAACTATACAAGGTATTTCTAGAACTAGAAGTATTTTTGACGCTGAGTACTGTGGCCATTTACCATTTTTTGATATTACCTCTCTTTATTGTGCAATACTTATGTTTAGTCACCGCGGATTGTTGCGACGCATAACGTATCTTTTCGAGTTAAAAAATTCTAACGCGCGAAAAGTTACACTTGCCTGTCGCGATGAAGTGCGGGAATTAAACATAAATATTGCACAATAATGAGAGGTAATATTGAGAAACGGTAAATGGCATGATACTCAGCGTCGAAAATACTTCTAGAAATACCTTCTATAGTTCATGTAGTTTGTTCTAAAAGGTTGAAATTTGTTCTAGTATGTAAGGGATCGGTAAACCCAGGAAAATTTTAAGCTCTAAATTCTTCTGGAGAAAAAACTTGGAAAAATATTTCTATGAGGTACCGTAGTCTACGAACCATCAAATATTTTTCACCATTATACTATGAAATTGTCGAAGTGTCTAGAAAAATGCACCAGCACAATCAGGTGAAATAAATTTCAACTCCGATGAAGTTTCTTAGCTCTAGCCGGAAACGGATGAGTGAGATCCGAATTTTCAATCTTACTAGATTATTCAAAATCGGCGACTTCTGACAGTCAATTGGGTCGCGGAAACCTTACGGGAGCTAGCTCACAGACTTCAGAATTAAAAAGAGAAACTCCAATACGAGAACGCTTTCTAAAAATTAAAATGCATATTATTTTCCTCTTTTTTAACTCCAAAAAGAGAGTTATTCTTCCTTGTAAAATAAACAGACAACAGAACAATTTCTCTGGCTCTTTGAACACGGAAGTACATTCTATGTTTTATAAATTGTGAAGTAATCGACGTCATCACGTCGGCGTTTTCTAAAAGAAAAGATTCCACTCCTTTCTACTTGTAACGGATAAATAAAAATACGGTACGAGCTTGAATGTCTCTGACTTGGAAAAGTCGTTTTTTTTACAGCGAGAGTGTTGGTAAAACGATAAGTGCTCGTTATATAAGTTTGAAAAAGGTTGCGCTATAGTACTTGCAACGTGAATAAGAGAGAAACGCAATGTTTTGTAGGTGTTTAAGCTCATTGACGTTTTCATATACAGCGGTAATCTGATATTTATCGCCTTATCAGATTTCAGTCGCTAGATTTTTTTTAAAGAAAGCTCGGCAGCGCTTATAGACGCGCAGTAGACTTCGTTATAGCAAGTAATAGGGGTTGGGTATACCAGGTATAAGTTTTGTTACTACCTTACAATAAGTATCGTTTGCATATAGTTCATAATCTACTACGAGGGTAGTTGATAATCTCTCTGTCTCCTTTGAGTTTGGCGGGAGACAGCTTGACGGCTATTTAAGACGACTGTCATCTATAATGAATGCGCTGAAAACTACAGAGCAATTAAATGGCGTCGTCCTTTATTGTAATTAAGAAGTTTACGAGTAATACGAGTCTCCGCCTTGGGAGCGACTTTGATTTAAAGGTGCGAAACTGAATTTGATATACGATTAATTTTCGTCCGAGCGATGAGAGCGGCGAACGTCAACTTGTATTTGTTTCCAAACGGATATATTTCATCATTACTTCAATAAATTAAAGATCTGGGACGATAAAAATGGAATTGACGATGAAACAGAATTTGTCTTTTTAAATGTGTTTGTATAGGGTTGGCATGGTCAAGCTGTGACGAAGATAAGCTAATTGCTGGATGAGTTATGTTTCATCGTCGTATAGATATATTGGTGGTGTACGGAGTAGTTTTTAAATTTATGAGTGCGCCATATGTTTGAAATGCATTTATACTACACACACTGGGTAATGCATATTACCGCACGATGTCTATAGTGGATTTGGGACGTGCGTTCGTTTTTTTTTCGTAGATAAGATATAAAAAATGACATAAAAATATGCTTCAATTATATTTGTTGCGCGTAAATTAACTCGAGCATGCTTAAAAATGAATTTTTTCAATTACCTAACGGTAGAAAAAAGAGAGTACCTACTCGATTTTTTTCTTTAACGGAATTCTCTTCGTGTGGTTTCTTAGTCTAATCTCACAGTTGTGTTCTTTCGTGCAGAATTGAACGATTTCTAAATTCAGGCATACTGTTCTGAGAACATTTTTCCATTTTCGTAGTAAGACTGGAACTAGTGCACTATCTTGGAAACGCGAGAGAGATATTTCAAAATGAAAAAATAATGTAAGCCACTCCCTCTAATTGAAATTTTTTCATGTATGTGAGAGACAAGTTTATATGAATTAAAGAAACCTATTTTCGCTATTCACCATCCTTAGAAGGTTTTAGGATTAATCATTTCGGCCCACTAAATTAAATGCATTTATCGTTTTTCGTCCCCGTTTAGCCAATTCAAAATAGGGCGTGAAATAGTTCAAATTGGGGATAAGAGGTCAGAAAAAAATGTTTCAGTCAAGCTTGCTTAAGGTCTGAGAAGAATTTTGCGCTCAAAACAGTAAACCACAGGACCGGGCCGACCATAAGGCAAGATGGAATTATTGCAGGAAAATTTTTACAAAAAAATTTAAACAGAATTTTGAAAAGTTGATGCATAAATCCAAGTTGAGTGAGATTTTTTGAAGGTTTCAGTTTTTAGAGACGCTTATACTAAATTTGACGCAGGGCGCCAGAATAGCTTGGCTCGTTAAACTATGAAAGTCAGGTTTGTGTGACAGAAGAAGGTTCGATTACAATGTCAATATGTTTTCATAACTCACACTGCGAAAGTGCGCTTTTGGCGTACTGATTTTAGAAGCGAAAACGTCTGTTTGCGCTCGCGTTAGCTATAGCGCATGAAAATGTGATAACTACTTGTCTGTCCTCTCCACTTACTTTTCTGTCCTGCTGTTGTAACTTTGAATAATTGTTCCGCTGTTATCACTACAGAATGATCAATAATGAAGAATGAACGTACGAACATCACAGTTCCTAATTGAAGTTTGACGAGTATAATAACAGCTTGTAATAAAGAAATAATGAAATTAGGAATAAAGAAGATGACGTAACGAACAAAATGATATGTTTTTATTTATTCATAAGTCTAATCTAGTTATCACGACGACGACGACGTTTTCGCTTCTAAAATCAGCACGCCAAAAGCGCACTCTTTGCAGTATTCGTTATAAAAAAATCTTCCAAGACAAGGAGCAAGCGACTTCCAATGACTCGTTCGGCTTGCTTCGCTCGGCTTTGCCTCGCTTCGCAACGTACCGAACTTGTCATTCAAAGCGTCGCTTTCGCTCCTTGGCATGAAATATACTATTGTTCGTCTGATACGAAATTAACCCACCCAAAATAAGGTAATGTTAGTGGAGAAATTACAACCAATCATACTGCAGTAAGAACGTATGGACTGATGATACCAGCTGAGCAATTGAAAGAAGCATAATTATTAGGCCTTAAGGGATGAGAAACGAAAGCACTTTGGAAAAGTCATAGTAGTGATGAAGTCGAGCGTTTTTCTTTGTAGCCTGTGAGCTGCACAGATATGTTTGCAGAGGTAGGCAGGGCCCGAGTACGTCATAGCGTAGTTCTGCATTCGTCTATTCCATTCCAGGTTCATCTTCTTCCTCATGACTGCCTGCAAATGCAGGCACCTGTTTCCATGCTTCTTCGGAACCTAGCATGGTGGCAACCAGACTACTCAGAGCAAGCGCTTCATCTACCTCAATCTCTTTAAGAGATCGACTAAGTTTCTCCACTCACGCCTCCACGCCTCACAGTCAAATAAGGTGTGCTATTATCCATCATACTGCCCTCAGTTGCAGTGCAAACTTTTTGCTTGTTCAACTTTCCTTGGAGTAGCCGTGGCCGCTTACCACCGGCGTCAGTCAGCTGACCATGATCTCGTTTCTCTCACTCATCAAAGTCGCGTATCAATTTATTATTATAATATTATTTTTTATTAATTTAATTCATATTAATTTTTTCAAATATTAATTTATTATTTAAATTACATTTTTTTAAATAATGTGTTTATTGATTGATATTTTTAATTTTTTAAAATTTGAATTTATTTTTTAATTAATAAAATTAGAAATAGCAATAATGAATTTTTATTTGAAATTATTAAATATTATTCATTCCAATTTTTTAATTTATTATAATTTAAAATTTTGATTTGAATTTTAAAATTTAAATTCAATATTAAAATTGAAAATTAATAAATTAATATATAAATTATTAAAAATTAATAATCCAATACACAAAAATATTATTGATTTAAATATAGCATGGATAATTACATAACTAAATATTGAAATAAATAATTTTAAAAATGAAGGATTAGGTACAAAAATAACTTAATGGATATAAATAATACTATAATAATAAAAAATTATTATTTCTTAATAATTAATAATTAAAATTGATTAATATTCAAAAATATAAACAAATTATTGAAATTGAATGAAGTGAATATTTAATTAAATATAAATATAAATGTTCTTATACTAATAATTAATTTATCTATGATATTATTATTCTACTTATTTTTTAATTAAAATTGATACAAAAACTTACATGAAAAGATTAAAACTAATCAAAAATATTTCATTTATTTTATTTAATATATTTTGATCCTTTAAATAAAAATTTAAGAATTATTCATTTGATAATTTTAATAGTTATAATTATTTAAATTCATTGAATATTGAATCTAAATAATAAAAAAAAAAGAAAATTTTGTATCTAAATATATTTTATTAATATTATTCATTTTTTGTCACTATTTTTTTTTTTTCAAGTAACTTAAATACAAAGTATTTATTTTTTAAAATTAATTATGAATTGATTTCCTAAAAATTCAATTATTTTAATAATGGTTTTATTAATTCAAATTTCAAAAATAAATATTTTTATCATTACAATATTTGAGGACCTTTCTGTCAAAAAGGCGTCCGCTCAATGTATTTCTTATGAGACGGACGCCCTTTTGACAGGAAGGTCTTCGATTTAAATAATAGATTATTCATTTTATATTAATTAAAAAAAAAAAAAATTAAAATATAATACATTAATATTATTATTAATAAAAAAAAATTACTGAACTTAGAATATTTATTGTTGATAAAGCTATTTCTTTCTTATATCGATAAAAAATCCCAATTATTATTATGTATTAGATACCTAATATTCAATTAATTTTAAATTTAAAAAATTCACCCTCCTTTTCCACTGTCATCAGGAAATGATGCCGGAAGCTCAGCTTCGAGTCAAACCAGATACCTAGGTACTTCATTACCTCCTTGGTCTTGATTTCCAAACCTTACACGCGGGGAGGGGAAGTTGGATTGAACTCTCGACGAATTGTTACCTGCTGCAAGTTTTAGTGTGGCCGACTTATCCAATGCGTCACTATCTCTAGGCCCCAGTTTACCCTGTTCTTACCCGCTACAGTTGTCTCAGTGTGTCATCCCCAAAGCAGATAAGCTTAACACTCGGTGGCCGTTTTATGTACCTTGAAATTCCCGTGAAATACAACGTACCACAAGAGCGGCCCAAGGACCGATTCTTGCGGCACCTCACAAGTAACTCGGTGCTTTACTGTACCAACGAACGTCTCTGCTTGTCGATTGGTCATCACTCTTTCTAAGTGTTTGCCCACGTTATCTATAGCAGACAATATTATGATCGATAAGAGTATGGCAGGTCAGGTGGTTTATCCTTCTTATCGGTGAACGCCAGCCTGGCTTTCTTCCACGGGGAACAGTCCTTGTGCAAATGCCGCTTTGTACGTATCAACAAGCTACAAAATAACGAGGTGTATTTGTGATACGTTGCAAGCCGTTACTCGAATCTTTCGTGCTTCAACAAGCAACACCGGATCTTGCACTCCGGACTGAATATGGAACCTCGTCTTTCGAAATTTAACCCTGCAGTCTAATGACTGCTGCATCTACCTCCTCGGTACCTAGGAGGGATATACCATAATCGAACATATTGATCTTAATATCCCATTTTTCTGTTTGTTGCAGGCGAGTCAACCACTACCAACGAAGAAAACAGTAGATCAAGTACGCCACGCAGCAACTACATTAATACTAGTCATAGTTCAAGTGGGGTAGCCTCGACTAACGAGCACGATGCTATCTCACCTAAATTAACCCACAGTCCACCGTGTGTAGATGAAACTTACAGATCATCGGTCGATAGCCTTGCAGCTCGAACTTTACCGTCCAACATAATCGGTAGTAATTACCTTCACTCTTCGGGCTCATTGTTGGCTAGCAGTTTACGTCTAAGTTCGGCGAAAAGTTTTTCATTTTCACGGGATATCGAGCCGAATATCTCATCTCGTAAAGAAGAGGATGACGAAGAGATGATTATCGAGGAAGATGATATGGATGACGGGACCGATGAGTACAGTAAAGACGACGACTGCAAAAAGGACCCCAACTCAATGAACTCGAACAACGCGAAACGTAAAAAGAAGACCAGAACTGTATTTTCACGCAGTCAGGTTTTTCAACTCGAAGGGGCATTCACTGCAAAGAAATATCTATCGAGTTCAGAAAGAGCTGGCCTAGCCGCATCCTTGCAGTTGACAGAAACACAGGTGAAAATATGGTTTCAGAATAGACGCAATAAGTGGAAGCGACAACGGGCTGCCGAAGATGAGGCTGCGCATATGGCTGCTTCGACGAGATTTGTACAAATTCCGATGATTTGTCATGATCCTCCAAGTGCTGCTAATCTTTACCATCACCACCACCATCACTTGAATACGATGGAAGCATTATCGACGGCTAACGGTATAACGTCGCAGGCTGCGACTTCCATATATTCTCCTCTTTTCTACCATCGTCACAGCAATAATTCTAATTCGCCATCGAGTCCTGCAACATCTCGAGCGCCTCTACCTAGTATAGTATAAACTATTGAATAAATTGGCTTCGAGGTGTCGTTTTTATATTTTTTAAGACTTATGGTTTCATTTGTTGTCTTTCTTCGTTCCTTTTGTTTTCTTTTCCTCTTTTTGTTACTCTTTCATATCGTTTTATCGATTATTGCAATTCTCAATTTTCTAGATCTCTTTTACTTGAAAATTCTAAGCCATGGATTCTTGGGAAATCTGTACAAAAATTAGTTTATTTCCTCTCCTTCATTTGCTCATTTCGGTGATTTGAACAAGTTGTTTTTTCTAATGATATGGTAGGTTCAGATTCAGCGTGTTGCGTTGTCTCTGTCTTTATGCAAATTGCCCACCAATAAGGGGGAGAAGCTCCACTTACAGCTTTCAGATCCCAGTATCTCATGCATGTTCATAAACGGTGCGAGAATAAACTAGATTTTTGGATGTACGCGGTGTATTTTCAGGTCTGCATTAATTTTGTGTAATTATTTCATTGTTCTTATGCGTAAATTTAATGAGATATTTCTGAAAATATTTCCTTATTTTTTATGTCTTATTGTACAATTATTGTCGCCGATGTGTTATTATATTAATTGTGTTTTACTATCTCGTTATACTTTACTTTTTCAGCTTTGTATTTTCCTTTTGTGTTCGCGTAGTTTTGTTTTACAGTGCACATACGTTGTCTTACCTTTCTGTAATTTTTTTTTTTTTTTTTCATTTTCAAGTTACCATATTGTATATAGAAATATTTATTTGCATTTCCCGACATCTATTTTAACTTTGGCATGAAATAAAATTTCTTCAAAATATTATCTAGTGCACTGCGGAGTTTCTCTCAAAAGCGGGAACATTTACGCGATTTCTTTGATATGGGTTGAAAGACTTTGTCTAGTTTTCGGGATCAAAAAATGCTAATTCATTAACAAATTTCCTGAACTTTGAATGTCGCTTAATGATTTTACCCTTCTGATGATAACGCCGGATGACAGAGTCGAGAAAAACTAAAGCTCATCATAAAAGCTTTCTAGGAATCCTTCAAATCGGAGCATATGTTCAAAAACGTCAATCTGACAAAAGGATGGGAAGTAGATATTTTCTTTCTATCGCCGTAGACTTGCATGAAGGTCCGTTGATTTGAAGTCGATTCAAAGTTGACCAAATTGCTTTAAATCGACCCCACAGAGCAGTCAATTTTAGATCGATAGAAAATTTTGTAAAAGTCAACTCTAGATCAACGTCAATTTGACTAGCTTATATTTTTAGAAAACTAAAAATCGACCTCAAATTGGCCCAACAGAGTAGTGGATTTTAAATTGATGGAAAAATTTTGAAAAGTCGACTCGAAATCGACGGCACATTAAGGTTGATTCAATGTTGATGTAAAGTTAAGCAACCTAGTTTTCCATACAACTAAAAATCGACTTCAAATCTACGTAAAAGATCAGTCGATTTTGAATCGATAGAAAAATTTTAAGAAGTCGATTTGAAGTCGATTAAAGGCCGACTAACCTACATATCCAGAAAACTAAAAATCAATCTCGAATCGGCTTAATGGAGTAGTGGATTTCAGATCGATGGAAAAATTTTGAGAAGTTCACTCAAAATTGACGGCAAATTGACGTTGAAAGAACCTACATTTCCAGAAAATGAAAACTGATTTGAAATCAACTCCAGATCGACGTCAATTTGATGTTGATTGAAAATCGACTGATCTACATTTCCAGAAAACTAAAAATCAACCTCAAATCGGCCCAACGATTTTAGGTCGATAGAAAAATTTTTAAAATTTAACTCTAGATCGACGTTGATTTGAAGTTAATTTGAAATCGATCAATCTAGAATTTCCAAAAACGAAAAATCGACTTCAAATTGACCCAAAAGATCAGTCGATTTCAGGTCGATAAAAAAATTTGAAAAATTGGACTCCAGATTGACATCGTCGATTTGAGATTGATTGAAAGTCGACTAACCTACCCAAAATTTTAGAAATCAACTTCAAATCGGCCTATTGGAGTAATCGATCTCAGATCAATAGAAAAATGTTGAAAAATCGTCTCGAAATCGACTGCAGATTGATGTTGATTCAAGGTCGATGTAAACTCGACTAGCCTATATTCCCAGAAAATTAAAAATTGCTCTGGAATCGACTGCAGGTCGACTCCAGATTGACGTCGAAATTTGAGATTGATTGAAAGTCGACCAACCAACATTCCCAAAAAACTATAAACTGACTTCAAATCGACCCAAAAGGGCAGCCGATTTCAGGTTCAGAAAAATCCGGAGAATTCCACTACAGATATCGACGTCGATTTGAAGTGACCCAGCTTACATTGTTAGTAAACTAATTATCGACTTCAAATCGACCATACGGAAAGTCTATTTCAGGTCGATAGAAACATTTGTAAAAGACAACTCTATATCAACGTCAGTTTAGCATACATTTCCAGAAAACTAAAAATCGACGTCTAATTGGCCTGGAGGACAGTCAGAAATCCGTGTAAAGTGGCGCGACGCTTCATGACGTCATCAATGACCTTGTCCTACTTTAGGGACTTGGAAAAATGTTGATCTCCAGCCTTCATTAAACTAGACCTCATGCACAGCATATTAGGCTTAGGCCTGCGGTCGATTTTGAGTCGATTTGAGTCAATTTTGGTCAATTTACTATCGATAGCAGTGGTGAAACTAAATCGACTCGTAATCGTTTTGGAGTCGATATGGATTGATTACTCTGGGGAACACGACCTTTCTCTTCTAGAACACTTGATCGGCTCATCATCAAAAATCTTTCCGAATCCCACGCCTAAAAGGGTTCAGAGCTTGAGATTTTTTAGAGCCTCTGTAAACATTCAAAGCTTAAGGTATTCCCAAGTACTCCTTTTAGGGGTTTAACACTAGTTCTCTCATTTTACTCATGAAATCTGTATGTGAAATTTTCATATGCCTCTTCTAAAGGGGCTTAAAAGGCAACATTTTTCAATGCTCTCTTCAAGGGATTCAGAGTTTGGAATATTTCCAAAAGTTAGCCTTTAGAGTTCGAAATTTTCCGAAGTACTATTTTTCCTTATGACTTACTTCAGTGATATTGCCTCAAAGCCCACTTGCGACGAAAAATTCCTTAGAGTGGATATCTTTCAAGAAGAATCTGCCTATTTTTTTAAATGGTCTTCCAATGCACACTTTACGAGTAATACATAATTTTTTCAGAATGGCAAAGCCGGAAATTCTTTTCAATTTCCCTCCATAGAACGGGTCTCAATTACTGCCAAGCCAGTTTTTTCATTACTATAGATAATTTATTTGGTGTTTTAGTATAACTGTCAGGAGGAGTGGAAGGGTCCTTCTACTAGATGAACTATTGCCTGGAGGGGGGTCAATGGCTAACTTCTTCAGACTACTGCATTTTTATGGAGAAAAGTTGATCGTGTGTCTTGCGCGTGCGACTTTCGATATGCAAGAAAACGTGGCGTTAGTTTGCAAAGATTCCGAGTTCCCTGGATGATGTAAAGTCATCTCCGATGATATTCTTTGACAAGCTGGCCAAAAAGTAGAAAATTAAATAAAACCGAGGATGGGGAATCGGAGACAGTATTTTCCTTTCAATTTCTATACGTTTACGAGTCGCATATGTTTAACGTGATTGGCGCCGTACGACGACGTTTCTCTACATCCTTTTCTCGTCAAGTGTAGGTCTAACTGTACACTCGGGGGAAAGAAAGAAAGGAAAAACGCCAGCGAGTTTGAATTGAATACCGTATGGTGCGCTATCGGAAACAGAGAATTAAAAATTTCTGTTCGTTCACTTTCGACGAGGAGTGAAACGACACGAGTGCCGAGTAAAGCAGCTCTTTTAAATAGTCTCAAAAAACGAATTAGACACGAGGAGAGTGGAGGGAAGAAAAAGAAGAAAAAAGTTGTTTTAATCGCAATTCTCTTGAAGCCTTTTAAATAATGACAAAAATTGTTCACTGCTTACAAGAGCGAGTGAAGGAGGGGTGGGTACAGAAAGTGAGGTTCGTAGGGGAGTGCGAAACTCGGGGATTGGTTTTTTTCTCTTGCGATCGCAAACCTCCGGCCGCCGATACACCGCGTGGAAATCATTCTTATTTAATTTTTCCTAGCCTCTTTTTTCTGCGCCCTCCCCTGTCCCTTCCGGGCTGAAAATCGTTTTCGATTTCGTTTCTGCGCTACTTTGCTTTATTGTTGTGTACATAATATCAGCGTTGTGTTGTTAGTCTCCTTTTCAGTACAAAGTTTAATCTTTTCCTTCTGTTAACAATAACCTAACTTTTTTTCATCATTTTCTCTCTCACTCTTCACTCTATTCATCGACTTTAATCGCCTTTTTTCATCTTTTTTTTTTTATCATTCCTTTTTTATTAAGTGCTTCACTTTGCAATGTGTATCTTATAGTCGATGTAGTAACAACGGTTTGTGCTTCGTTTGAAAATTGTTTTCTCCGTCGTTAAATTACCTTTTCATATTTTATACCGTCGACTTTCCGATGTTCTACATTTTCTATCGAGCTCAATTACTGTCACGCGGTCTTCATTTTTCTTACAGCAAACTGAAGATATCACTAGTTATTCGTAATATCATTTAAGGAGCATCGTTTATTTGGAATGAACGGCGACTATGGTACTGGGAATGTCTGACGATACAAAAAAAATTTGAAACTTAAGCGTAGGTTTTTAATATGATTTCAGAAGAAAAATTCAACGTTCAACGATAGTATACATCTTCCTGTAAAGAGGAATTATCACCACTTGCTCAATCGACATTGGAAGTCCCTGCACTCAAGTGGGGGAGGGCAAGTGGAATGCTGTTTCCTCCAATTTTACATTTTTGTCTGAGAAGTGGTAAGATCGTTTGTTAAGCTTCCTCTTTTTTATCGTTCAACCCTATTCCACTCAGTGCTCCGGGCTGGTGACAATTATATCTTGTCTTACGACCATTTGCCAATTATTATTTTTATTTTTCTCGTTTGTCCCACATTTTCCAACTCTAAAGAAAGAAAGAGCCTTCGTTCTCTCCTCAAAAAGAAAGAGATCACTACCTTAACAATGGTATTTGTGTACGGGATACATCCAAGTGGAATGTTTGAATCTATGTCCATTATCTAGCTAGTATAGTTCTTACGGGTTCACAGAGATTGAAAAATTAATATTGCAAAGGATATTTTTGTTCCTGAGAGCGAGCGGGATGTGGACGTATTAAATCAATTATGATAAGAGACTTCTTTTATGAAAAGTTATCCATGTCAATATGGATATGTCTTTGAGCTGAGAGTCGGCACAAAAAAGGACAACACCGTAATGTCTACTCCTACTGGACTACACTGGGCATTACGAAAGAAAATTGAAAAAGCGAGATAAATAAAAAGAGGAAAAAGAACCCCTGCCCTCGTGATATGGTTTGCCACCCCGAGATGGTCATCGCGTTCACCACCGCGTAATTAAGTACTTTATTTACTCGTAGTATAACTTGTTAGCAGTTAACGTGTGGTGCGAGAAAGTCAGCTGGTTCGGGCAGTTCGTATTCAAACACGAGTATTTCCGGCCGAGGAAGAGGCGATAATGTTGAAATAAAATAAAGTCCAGCCGATGTGGTGTACATGCGTGCTCGCGTGCGTTAAACGCACGCTGAACGTCCAAGAGTCATCAAGTTGGATGGCATCGCGGCGATGCTCCCCCGCCGCGTGCGGTATGCGGTGTCGGAGTAGCGCCAATAATCGTAATGAAATGTGCGATGTCAGCGAGCACGATTATAAACGGGTTAGTCGCGTGACACGTTAGTATCACTTCAGCTGATAAGTAATTTCCGTTTTTGTTTTTTTTTTTAGTCCGCCCACTTTATACGATACTGATTACCTTAGCTCCCTTCTCTTCTCGAGGATGGCGCGTACCCGCCTCGTCGTGGTCAGTTTGCCGTCGTTGGAGCCCAATATTATAATATTGTTTCAATGGGAATGCCTTTTTTGCAGACGGTTATGAAAATGAATTGTTTCAGACTATATGTCCTGTCATCACATTTATATAGTCTGGGCGAATGTTCGTTGTTCGTGTAGCATTCGTACACGTATTTGTAAAAATGTACTCTCATTTCATTTATATTTTAGTACTTGTGTATTTAGTCCAGCTGTTTACAAACTTAACGACTGTAGTTGAAAAGTTAATTAAATTTTTGAAATATTACCCTCGATCCGATCTGTGGAACGCAAGAAGTATAAACTGAGGGCAAAGTCATGAAAAATTTGTCGACAAGCAGAATACGGCCTTTGTATAAAATGTAATTTGTCATCCATGCTCACAATCGTTCCCCAAGTAGGCAGATCATTGTCCGGTATTTTTCCAATCATGTTATACCACTGCGCATGAGTGAAAAAATATATACTAAAGTCCGTATAATAGGTACTATAAACGACATCTTCGTGGGGGTGAAAAGGTCTAAACTAATTTGTACTTTGGAGAAATGGTCTGACTGTATGGTTGGGTATATCATTACACTTTCTGTACCTTTTAATGCTTCAATTAATAGGTCCAACTACAGAAAAAAAAAAAAAAAAATTAAACAAGTTAAAACCGAAAGCATGAAATGACAGTTTGAGAGATTACTCGAACCAGTAGACTTTACTTTCATATCTCTATTGGCTGCTGACATCTTTTAATTATTGAAACATTTTTTTCTTCACCTCCAATAACGGAATAAAAGGATTTAATGAAAGAAAACAATATTATGAGTCATTTTTAATCAGACATGTACAAGCAAAACTTTGGAATTGGGTAACATATTAATATTGTTGAAAAATAATTTCCTATCGCAATTTTTGCAGTTTACTCTAATAAACAAGAATTGTATCGATCGCAAGAGAAAAAGATTAATGTTTTTTTAGTGAAAACAAAAGCCATAATTCATTCTTACAATCAGTTTGCAGTTTCCTCCATAAATAGAAATTATTTTGAAAAATTAAGTAGGTACCTAAGTATATTATTTCTACAAGAAAATTTTAGAACAAGGTCTTCATTTTCAATTTAGAAAAAATCAAACACAAATGCTGTGTACAAGACACTGCACTGTTGAATTTACTGGTGAAGAGCAAAAGACAATTAATTTGATGATGAGATAGAATTTTTCCAATAAGTAATTAAGTATCATGACTTTGGTGTGAACTGTGCGGCCGTCAAATTTCATCAAACAAACAATCAACAATAGGCCTATAAATAAAATGTTAAGGATTTAATCATCCTTACGAACAACATTGAGAATTGACAGTGAAAATAATTACGGTACAGCGGATCATAACCAAATTTACAATCTAATATCAATAACCAAACGAAGAATTTTATTTTCAATGTTAAACAATGGCCGACTGTGGCTAATTATTCTTGTTTGGACGCAAGAGTAGGCTAGAACCTTTCTGTCGAACAAAAAATAATATTTTAGTCATCTTGTAGGAAATTTTACGTTTTACCGATTGGTTCCCTTTTTTTTTTTTTCAAAATCGCTCTGTTTCGAGTACTTAATTTGAAGGAAACTTGAAAATCCCCATAGTATAACTTTGTGTTACAGATATTACTTTGCAGCATAGGTACTCCTCTTATCAATTTTCTTGAATCAATACTGGTGCACCTACAATATGCCCGCAGTCAAAATCTTATCCTAAATGACCAACTTGGTTTAAAAAAAAAAAATGCCCTAGCTGTAAGAAATATTCACAAGAACGTTTTGATCTGACGTTCAGATTTAAAAACCAGAAATAACTGATCAAGGACCACAGATACATATTTTTGAATATGTACTTGAGAACTTTCTAATGACGTAGCTGCTTATTTATTTCCAGTTTTTTAATTTGAATGTTTGATTCAAATCTAAAACGTTTCAGTATACTTCTTATAGGAATTGGTAACATGGTAGATCCACTAACAATACAATTGATTGTAACTCAGTCTAATTGTCGTACCATTAACACACTCTAGCCACGGCCTACTTTATAATTATGCCGTACGAAGTCGGATTGACGTATACATCCAAATCGGAAGAAATTCCATTTTTTCTTAATATAAGATTAATACATATCTAATTGAGATGTAAATATGCGTTAGTGCGTTACTAAGAATACTTTTCGATGAGAAATCCAATTATCATACTAGTTTTCCGACACAAGCATCCCTCCTTCCAATATTAGCGTTTTTGGGTCGTGGTTTGGATGTGCGTCAGAATTTTGATGTACATCCAATGTTCATCTCAATAACACAATTCAGAGTAGAGTGTTCATCCTACGTGAAAGAAAGCTCCAATTTCCTAGATCTGAATTTTTCCCTGTTATTCCATCAATGAAGTAACTTAGTAATAGCCTAATAGGTGGTAGTGTATTGTCACAATTCTGCCGTACAAAGTTTGAATTCACGTATATGCAGATAATGAATACAGGGAAAAGAGGTTATCGGTTTACTTGATATAGCCACTTTTTCTTGTATTCATTATTTGCATATACGTCAAATCAACTGTGTATATAGCAGAATAATTCACACACTCGCGCCTATCGTCTGAAAGATACAGTTTGCCTGATCGTTCCTGTGCAAAGAACCAAAGCCACACGTCATCATATTATTGTAGGTACCAAATAGAATGGACGTATCTGCACATCAGCGATCAGCAAAAAAGATATTCTTGCTGCAATTGAAGAATCCTTTCTCCGCAGATTGTGAATATTATGCACAAAGTCATATATATTACTAACGTAACAAGTTGTGCATCTTCCTATATACGCAATGAATACAAAAAAATGTAACGAAATTTATCACTATAGGCGCGCAGCGTCGCATTGCTTATGCTCTTATGGGAGAAATACACGTAAAAAGTATGTTTAGAAACTGCGTGTTATCTCCAAAAATCGATCGACACCTACCTATTTTTTCTTTTGAATATTAAAGACGAGGCTTCCAGCTTTTTTTTAAGCCATACATGAATATAAACGGTTCATTAGAATTTTAGAAATTAAAATTTGAAAAATACGTTTTCTCCATTGTCAGCCAGCTATTTCCAAAAAAACTCGTGAGCAATGCTACGCCAGCGCTCAACATTCATGTTCCGTGGCAACAACATGAAACTGCGCGAGTTACTCAACTTGGTGTTCTATACGACTTTGATTATGCAGATACGTCAATTCCACTTTGTAGCAGTCATACCAGAGGTAGCAGCACGTCAAAAAAGTTCTGGAGCGCAGTGCGTGATTCTTGACTGAGAAATTTGGCTTTGATTCTCCATTTTACTTTAATTCTAGTTTACAGAGCATTATTTACTTGCAATAGTATAGTAACGGAGTTTGTCATGTTGAGCATAATCAAAGTCAGTGAACTGAATTCAATAATCAATCACACTATTGTATGTAGGTACTCTTTAATCTTAAAATCGAACGGTGCAGTTTTGTCACCTACAATATAATATTTCATTTCTACCTATCAATATTATTCTTAGGTTTGTTAACAAATTTGGAGTCAGTATACAGCTTTCTGTCTATACAGCTTTCTGTTGTTCTCTGCATATTTTAAATGATGTGATCCTAATTGTTCAATAACTACCCAGCAAATTCTCAACTTGCCACCCTGAGAGTCCGCGGTTCTTTTCAAGGTAAGTGCCCATAGTGAATTTCATTTGTAGACTATTGCTCTCAGTACCAGTGTTATACTTGCAGAGGTATACTTATGATTCTCGAGAAATGAAGATAAAGAGATCAAGCTGCCTTACATTTGTAGGTACGCACCCAATCCCATCAATCCAGGTTCGATATTTTGAGGAGTAAACAATGAAAAAGTTCTTCAACCAAGTGAGTGATTTTCATCATGTATATATAGCCCTAAAATTAGATAAAAGTACAAGTGTCTTGACACTTGATTGACAAATGGTCAATCTATTTCACAGTTTACCTGCGTCGAGAAAATGACATGGAATTCAAAACCGGAACCTATACCTAGGTATCTATCTTTTTTGATGAATAAAATCTTAGGTATTTGGTCAGCGGCGATATAATGTGGATACTCTTTTGTTAGCGTGGACTTCAGTTCATTTGTGCTTAGATGTTTTCATTTCTAGTCATTCAGGATAATCGTAAGTTTCGACTTCATTTTCATCATTATCAGTTGTATTTTATCGCCGTGTTTTATAAAGAGATCTATGGTCAAGAATTGTTTTTCATGTTTTGCATCGAGAGCTGTTGGTTGATCTCTATCTATTCTCGATAAATCACCGTGCACAATGATTTTCAACTCGGAACGTCGCGTCCGTCGAGGGCGCTACCGTCGCAATGGAATTGCATGTAAAAGTTCCGAGGATCAATGGTTTCCAGTTGTACTAAAACTCTACAAAATAGAGGTAAAGTTTTTAGCAGGAATTGTTCTCATTATGACTCATCATGATACAATAACTTGTTTTATCAATAGATGAAAGTTGGGAAAATAAGTCGTTCATTCAAAATTTTTGGATTAATTCACTCTCAACTTTGCACAGAGCGAGCGAAGTTTCATTTTCTTCCGTTTACAATACGACAAAAATTATACGGATCCTCGGAATTTTGGTGATGCCACCAGAGAGCGACTCTTGTTTTGACGTTCGCAACTATAGGTATGAGTTATAATATTATAAGCTTGTTGAAGAATAAAAGCTTGATACTGATGATGATAAGAACAGTGATAATATAAACTGTGTTACTAAAGTCTAGAGATCATAGAAGAATGTATCTGTGCTTACATATTTATTTTTGACGAAAATTATCTAGGTAATTTGGATTCCTGTGCATATTATATGCGTTGGAAATATATTTGCGATTATAGTTTAGAAGAAATCTTGTAGGCCATGTCATGCTCTCTAGTTTGTTTCATATCGTCGCCCCTTATTATTTTTGATTGTTATCTCCGCGATTCAAGATCCCAAATTAAAGCCTAATATTGCCTTCTGTACATGTACTATAATGTTCAGGTATATGAAACATATAATATGACTGTATCCATCATTAGGTATACATAATGACAACTATATAATTGAATGTAGGTACCTATAGTGACCCATATTCGTTATTCTTTAATTCTGCGCCATCATTTGCGTTCATGTTTTCGTGAAACAATGCGAGTATCTATAGTGGACTTGTCTAAACTTGATGCTTCACATTGCTCGACAATTAATTACATCGACAGAATAACTTACGAATTTTCGAAAATATTTTACTGTTCAAAGAAAAGTATTCGCTGTTTGAAATATTTTCCGCTAGAATTCAATGTTCATATTGGGTTCTCTGGTTGAATTTTGTTTTTCGATATTTTTGTGTCATTTGAAATATTTCACCGACGAAAAATTTGAATTACCTACCGACCAGGAAGATAACCACTGAAAGTTTTTCCAAAAATCATTGGAATGATTCTTTTGTGATCTAACTACTTACTATAATCTTTTAAAATTACATTACTGATAAGATTTTCTATGTTTTCTACGACACATTTTAATTATTATTAGTAGGCCTGCTAAAATATATAGCTCTATTTGTATATTCCTCAGAACCCACTCCGGCTGGGATAAACGCACATTGTTCTTGAAACTGAATCTCCTTTTCGTTTAAGAATTGTTTTACACTTGTTTCGTTCATTGCAGAATGGTAAGCCAATTATATCGAGTGTGATTAGGCATAAATTAATTCAAAATTTGATAGGTACCTATAATGTTCCTGCAAGTCTTGTGAATTATTCCACTTTCCTTAGCGACGCCAGAGGGCTCATTAGAATATTTTGAAAAACTTTATACTTAATTATTTTATTTCTATTGCAGAATACTTATTCGGATTGAGAGAAATAGTTTTTCCGTGGTATGAATTTACTACCCCTTGACATGGAAACGAGAATGTAGTACCTAGAAACTATAGGTACAGGGGAGAGTCGCAAAATTATTTATACGGGCTCAATTGAAATGAATTAAAACGTGGCTAACGTCGTAAACGCTGAAACAATTTCATCATAGGTATGTATGTTTTGAAACTAAAATTCTCACTCACTATTTGTATGGTCCATCGATCAACGGGAGATCTAAAACACGCCAGAAAATTAAAATTATAGTAGAGGTGTGCGACGATAAAAAGAGAGTGCGAGAAAAAAAAAAAAGGAAGGAAGAAAATCGTGTAACCTGCAAATTAACACGATAGAGTCTGAACTACACGCCGCGTTTCATTTCCTCAATACAGTATGGTTACATGCGAGCTGAAAAGTTGGGCGAAAAATGATTATTCGAGTCTCGCTATAATAGTAGCTTGTCGCAGTTGGCGCGGCGCGACAAACCCTGAAGGTTTTTCTATCAATAAGCTCGACAAAATATGGTGTTACTTTTAGCTAGTTGATATGTCATATAGGAATCCGCCCATTCTAAACACCAACAAACAATCCGAATAAAAGAACTGTCAAGTTGTACGTTCACAGAACTTATACCATTCGTATTTTACGATTGCGTAAGCAGGCAAACGGAACAATACATAAGTATAATATAAAAAAAAAAAATTAAAAAATAAAAGAAGATAGACTATACTGTTTTGGAGGGACTTGGTGCGGGAAATTAATGGTCTTTTGTGTAATACGAATCAAAACCATACCCCGTATGCTCTCGCATTCTATGGTACTTTTATTATTTTTTTCTCTTCTTCCTAAGGCTTCAAATGTCGCTTAATTTTCTGCTGTTAAAGAGCGAAATACGAGGTTTTAATCACCGAAGAGGGTACGACGAGTAACGTTTTAATTTTTATTTGTTTGGTCGCGAATATGGTATTTTCTTTATGCGATCTGGAAAGGAAAAAAACCGTAATTGCCCTTGTCGTTGTTGCTGGTGTCGTATTTCTTTCGATAAATCGAAAATCCGTGGAAAAAAGAAGAGCAATATTAAACTGTTTCCATTCATTAGGTCGGATCTGACTCGCGTTGACAGGATGCACTGATGTTGAAAACGTGATCAAAAAAATATACAACAGTTGTGGGGTTTATAAGTAACCTGTTCATCTGCACCTCACGCGGCCAGAAAATTATAAGCCGATCAGAAAGTTAATTCCTGAAAATTCTACTGTCAATAGCAAATGGAGGTGATAATTAAATTGAAAATTTCAAAACAACAGGTCGATAAAGGTCTAAATTATTGCCGTTGTTCGAAAATATGATTTCTCATCTTTAGAGAGGGAAATGTAGTTCTAAGATTTGCCAGATTTGGAATTTCACCTTTTCCATTTTCACTGAAGAGGGCGAGTTTGTTCCTCCGCTAGTTCGACCTTGGAAATTTTTAGTCTCGACCCGTCAGAACAGTGGGGCTAGAATGAGTCTTTATATTATGTTAAAGCTGGGTCCTCCGCAACAGACATGTATGATTTTACTACTTTTCTTAAAGGAAATTTCCGTAATGCCGACGACCAAAGGAAAATTTCTTCAGTAAATTACGGTTTCTATGGCAAGTAGGTTTGACCTGTCGCAAACGTGGTTGCTTTGACCCAGATTGAGGAAACAAACAGGTGAAAACGCCAATAAAATACTGTGAACGTGGAGTTGATTACCTATAGATGGATATTTAGATGTAACTCAAATACCTAAGTATATAAAGACACAACTTCCTCGATTATTCGCAATTTATCAGCGAAATATTAGAATTACATGCACCAAAAACTCAAACACGGTATTTTAAGAAAATCTGATCTCGACATTTTTTGCTTGGTCTTCGATGAAATCTATTATTCAATTTAAGCGGCGATTCTGATACGAATTGTAACATTTTAAGCTCTGTTTCTTTAATTTCTGGTCCCTCTTTGACTTTCCTTTTCATAGTCTCTATCTTCAATGGGGCAAATACTGGAACTTGTTGGGGTTTTCGAGCGCATACTATTTCGGTGATAATAAAAACAAAGAAATTTTAAACACATATTATTTGTATACACAATACCGCGAGTTACCTATTCCATTTAAATCTGTATAGCTTGTGTGATTAAGCAATCAATTAAAAACTCATTCGTGCGCTCGTCTAAAGAATCATTCCGATTCATTGGTGTTGAATACGTGTGACAATAAACATCTCGAATGTTAATTCCATTTTGAAAACGCAAACCCACTCCTGTGAAAAACAATAACAACAATTTTAATCCGGTAATTCAATTCGCGTGTATGAGCCGTTAGCAAGCGAGGCATCATTTATTGATCATTGAATTGCACCACACCCCATTAGCTTTACGATTATAATATGTTGCAATGATAATCCTGCTTCATGCAGCAGTAGATTGAAAGAGGCACGAAAATTAAAATTGTGAATAAAAGATCGTGCTACGCGCGTCTCGCTCGTTGTTTTCTTTACGCACCTATTATTCCAAAATATCCAAGTTGTAGAGTTGTATTTTTGCCTTCCTACTGGTCTACAATCATAGAATACAATACAACTCCCACCGTAAATACAAGGGCTGTCGTTTGGGGGCTGATGTTCAAGTGTACACTTATGGTCCCATATTGTAACAAAAATAGAATAGCTTGTACGGGGCTCTCGATATCTCGATAGTAGAAGTATATATTCATCAATTAACCATGACAGAATCAGAATACATATTATGCACAAACAGTGGCTAATGGTTTGCGTGTAAACGGATGGTACTTCAAGTTTCCTAATCATTACCGACTAATTTGGTTCGTTCTAATTAATTTTATGGTATACCAACGATATTATCGTATCGCTACTTGTACTGAATTTGCAATATCACAGAATATTTTAAACAAGTCCCCATTGTGATATTATTTGTACTTACATGAATTTCTTCATCTTTGCGTATTTCAATAATCGATTGGAGAATTTCTTTCCGTCACAATTCTAGAAAGCGCTTTCTGTTGAAAAGTATTGATGCTTTGACATAATCATTTTTGATTATCAATACACAAACACTAACCGTTTATCCCTACGCAAGTCAAGTCTTGCTAACAAATAGCACCTCTGGTTCTTATATAATTCAATGAATCAATGACGTATTTCAAGCTCGGAAACCGTACTGACTCCTAGAAATTATCTTCTGAGATACTAAGTGGTTCTCCAACCACGTTGTCACTGCTCGCTCGAATATCTTCTCGACAGTGTCGAGTAGGCAGAGCGGTCGGTAGGAGGACGGTAGGCCTGGTGGTTTGTTCTTCTCGATCAGTGCCAACCTGGCCTAAGCTAATGAAGATAGACATACGGGTATGTAAATCGCAGATGATTACCAAACACCAGACTACAATAGAGACTGGAAACTTGATAGAGATAAAAAGCTGATGATGGTAGCTGCCTTGCTGAGTAACTCTCAACGGGCTGTTTAGAACTAATGAGGGGGTAGTGTGGCATATCGATATGTGATAACAGCGAGCAAGCCAAAACATGACAGTTGAAGAGTGGAGAGAAGACGAGAAGGATAAGTTGCATAATTTAATCGCCGTCTTGAACCTTAGGGAAATATCTGGAATAGCATCCGCGGATATATAAGCCCGAGAAATAGTCGGAATAACGATCAGTAGGCCTATTGAATTAGAAATTGTTGTGATTATTGTGCTGTGATTCCATACAGTGTTCGCATGTTTAACGTGTATAGAAGTATGTGAATTTTTGATGCAAGTAATAAAGTTCGGTTTTTCGTAACTGTTCTTCAACGTTTGTATCCAGTGACTGGTGGGTATCAGAAGTGGGATCTGAAGACATCACGCTTCAATGTGAATTGGATCATCGCACTTGAAGTGGAGATTGATTGTGGGTTTGCAGTGTTGGTGGGTCGTGAGACGTTGCGGCAACCGACTCGTCTTAACTGGTCAAGAGGATGAAATGAGCGCCGCCCATTGATATATTTATCATTTAGGACTCAACCGGCTTAATTTACCCTTATGTTTAACTTCAATATTGGGGAACGGACTTCTTACCTATGTTACCTATGGTCTAGATTGATGACAGGTGGCGTTTAAAGACAGAACTATTTTTCGTTATAATGCTTGAAGAAATTTTCAGGTTTCGTTACTCTAAACTGACTTTTAGCGTACTGATTTTATGAATTTCTATAGCTTTTTTGTGGCCCATAAAAATTTGTAATCGTATTCGCTTAAATACTTGTACCAGTTACAAAAACGTTCGATTTCTAGTCTGTAATATTTTATTTTCACACCTATATTTATTGTTATAATCCTTGTATTATTTTTCATATTTATAATGTGTATTTGTGGGACGGAAACCTTTTCAAAATTGAATACAGAAGTAACACGCTCTTCATTCGTACACGATGGGTATGTGTTATTCAACACCTTAACTCGTCAAATCAGCGAGAGTGTCGCCGGGGACTATATTTACTTACTTATTTACTTTAGGTGTTTTTTTTTTTTTTTTCTTTTTTAGTATTTAATATAAATACAGGTTCGATGATAGAGCGCTTTACTCGTTTTACATTTCGAAAATCTCCCGTCAGCGTCACCTAATTCGATGACGAGTGCGCGTATAATAAGATTTTGTAAACTCAGGAAGTTTATTCGAATGATAGAGACGAGACTCGGTTTAGAATTACCAAACGGCTGAAATATTCTTACACATAATAGCGCCGCGTCGCGGTAACTTGTCAACGCCTCGCGCGCATATCGCGCACCTTTCCTTTTTCTTTTTAATCGCCGTTTTTCTTTCCTTTTTTTTTTTTTTTCTTCTCGTATTTTATACGATGCGCTCGCACAATTACGGTAGTTCCTTCGCCTCATCCTCGAGCACTTCTTTTTCATTTTTTTTTTTTCAATCGCATAATAATTAAACGTACACCATTTCAATTCGCATTCATTCACACTGTCGTAATAAAGCCTATTAATTTGTCTGAATCTCTTGTGACAACAATTAGCTTTTGTTTTCCATAGGCGTACACCTCGTGTAAACGTTTACACCAACCTGTCTAACTTGCAAATGCTGCAAAAAGAGGAACTCTAGATCTACACGATACCTAATATTCGTTTAATTATTCCGTGAAGTATAGTCTGGCATTGTATTCGTCTTAAATACTGCGCGTACCTCGACCAGACTTTATACACTCGCGCTCAAATATAATAAATAGTCTCTTCTTAATGGTATTTAACAAATTTTCTGAAAAGGTGCTGATTGTACTGAATATTAATGATAGCTGTGCAAAGCAATCCTCTCAGTCAGGGTAATAGACGAGATAAAAAGAAAGGAAGACAGAGAGAGAAAGAAGGGAAGAGAGAGAGAGAGAGAGAGAGAGAGAGAGAGAGAGAGAGAGAGATCACAAAGTTAACGCGCCCTGGTAATTTTCCTAACAACATCTGGATCAAATGTCTGTATTTGTAGTGTTTATAAAGCGATATTAATCATTTCTTATTTACGTTTACGTATAATTGATTTAGGAAACGGTCGATATATCGTAAACGAGTGCGGTCGAGGATGATTTGGATAAATGCTCGATGATTGTTCAACTACAATACTATCAATTAACCAAACAAATTGACTTTTTAGCTACCTGAAAAGACAACATATTGTTCTCTTTCGAGCAAGAACTGAATCAAGCGGGCTGTTTTTTTTTTTAATTTTTCGCTAACGTCGAAAATATACTTCTCCGATAGCAATTACTACCATTCATATTTTTAACGCATGAGAGAGTGCGGTCTACAGTAAAGGTACAGACCTTAAAAGTGAAATACGATAGCTTGAAAAAGAATACGATCATTTTTATCGCTTGTTGTTCTCCTATATTGATAATTCTTCTAAATCGATGCTGTATGATCGAGGCGCTTGTCTTCGTGCTCGATTTCTTTTTTACCCACTTTTCACGTTGGAAAAGGGAGGTTCGGGTTTCCTTATATATATGTGTATGTATTTATTTATAAGATTTTTTGTCCGCGAAACTTCCTCGAAACTACCAGATAGATGTTTTTTGGAACTTGGCCATATTTTTTGAAGATATGAGTAGTTCACGAGAAATTTTCAATTTTTTAAAAAATTTCGCACCATTATGAGTAGCTGCTTAAGTCACGAGAAGCGGATTCTTCTATCCTTTCGTTATCAGTACTTATTGTGATAAAAAACCTTTTTACGGACTTTTCTGGGGTTGGAGTTTGTATAGAAAATGGTAATGAAAGCGTGAATACAATTTATGAGAGCGTGAGAGGAATAGCAAGAGATGCCAGGAATCGGAGGTGATGAAGAATTGAGCCAGTCAATCTAATAGACAGTGTACTAGACTAACACTAGGTTAAGAATAACGTATAGAAAAAAGTAATTGTAAAGCCCTTTTTTTTTACCGACTTTTCTAGCTCAAAAAGTGAGGTATTACATCTGTAGCAAGATTGACAGGGGGAAGAAGCAGTGAACTCTCTCGACGCCTTGGGAGCCCTACATGACTATCAGCCTGAAAAAAATTCAGGTTTCTATTCGGGCTTAAAAATTTTTTTTTGTCCGCGGATCTCCGCCAAAACTACTGGATGGATTTTTTCGAGACTTAGGTAAGTTATAGTCTCATATCTGAAGATGGGGACCAACAATTTTTTCGAGGATTAATTGATAGTAATTCCTTAGCGCATTTCCAATTGCGGGTGATACGATTCTGTAGATTCGCAAGAATATTCAGCAGAGTAATTAAAATATAAATTTGCGAAGATCGCAGAAACAACTGTTATAGCTAGGTGGGAAGGGGGAGTGGATTTTCTGGAGACGTTTCGTAACTTTTAGATGAATCCTAGCCTAAATTAGAATAAAATTCAGGTTTCCTTATTGGATTAAGGGGACTTTTACTCTGTAATCAGTTGATGTGACGTCATTGTGATAGAATTTATAAACTGAGTTTTATTGTTCATTCTACAAATATGGCTTGATTGATACGTTATTGGTACCGGTACTTAATCTAAAAAGTGGGCATGACTCTCTCAATGAGTTTTGAATTGTGAGAGGAAAAGTCATGCACGAGTGCTTTTTAGCAGAGTTTTTTCTGGTTAATCTTCCTGGTATATCTTGGTCTATGGTGTAATGTGTTTTATTTTCCAGATTCGTATCCTCCGTAAAGGCGAACCTGTGGATACAATCTTCTCCCCTTCTTCCACGAAGGAAACCAAATTTTCTGGCAAAGCCAAATAGAAAGAGATCATATTCCATGTGTGCTATACTGTATCATTTCGTGACGTCATAAGGTGCTGAAAATTTTTCCAAGTCCCTTCAATGTGAGAGTGAAAAGAAGGAAGTTACTCGCAAACGTCGAATTTCCGATGGGTATATGAGTTCATGACGTCTGCCATTGACTTGATAGGATTACACCGACAGGGTAGAGGGGCGATTGTACTCGCAGATTTCTAAATCACCAAAGGGGTAAGGGTTGTACTTGCAGATTTCTGAATCACCGACAGGGTAATGAGGGCGAAGGGGACAGGGATGGGGCCATTCGCAGAACAATTTTGACCCTTAGCTTTCATTATACTAGGTCTAAAATAGCAAGCAGTCGGTACAAGCCTAGTTTACTGTATATTCGGCCTGGTATAATGCAAGCTAAGCCTGCAGCCTAGTTTAAGTCCAGTATGTAAGTTAAGCTAACTAGCTTTCGGAAGCGGGGGGTGAGCGAATCACTAACATATATTAGGCCCAGTTAGGATAAGCCTATTATACTAAGGATTCGTATTCCCGTCGTACAATTATTATGTTCTGGATCCTTCTCTACTTCAACAACACCAGGGCCTTGGCGACGGGTTATCCTTCCTTTACCTCTTCTGAAGTGCTGGATCTGGCAAATTACTGTGCGAATATTGTCTTCAGCTAATAGCGAATATGACTCGCTAAGTCTGGACTTATCAATCCCGATGGCGCTTTCAACTCCCCTCCCTAGTTTTCCAACGTGGAACCTGTTTTTTGGAGATCTCTCAAAATTTTTACCGCCCACCGTTATTCGGAATATTTCCACATTAAAATGTATGGTTGCGCGGGGAAGGAGTGGTGATGTAGAAGTATGTGACGTCATAGCGTGAGCAATTCGTGACTTCATCACATGGGATTTTCGGCGCGAAAACACTCTTTCTGTGACTAACAAGGCTGTACCAGAGTTTCGAGGAGCTCAGGTGTGGTAGAATACAACTAAGATAAAAAAAAAGAGACGAGCCTGAATAATATATCTTCGCAAGAAATTCATGTGAAATACAGATGGAGCGTCATTGAAAGATTTGAAGTGTGAATGAATCACGTGATAGGAGAGAGGAACATGGCTCCGAGGTCATTCAGAACGTCATTACCATTAGTTTTCGATGACGTTTTCGTTTCGGGTTCTTCAAATTTATTCATGAAATTACCTACTTTAGTGCAAGGATAAACAAGTTTGCCAGCTACTTTGCCGAAATCATGTCCATATGCCTGATTTCTCATAAGTTGGCACTTTATCTTTTAGAATTATCATTAATTGATAAGACCCTGTTTGGTAGCCGTATCTGCTAAGTTCCTTAACTAGGTTAAGAAGGCGAAGCCAATGTTTACGACGAGGGAGGGGTGGGTAAATTGAGTTGGAGTTGGCTTTAGCTTCAGCCAAGGCCGGAAACTTATATTTCAACAGGGAACCTGTTTTATGTTTTTTTTTTTTTTTGAGAAATTCGTGCGCTATCTGTCGAAAAACTTGGGAAAAGGTTGACTCCTATATTGTATATAGCTTGGAGGATGATTTTTTTTCAAGTTTCCCTTCTATTATAATATAGCTCGAGAGTCAAAATTTTTTTGAGTCCTTCTCCTATCATATTAGGTTCGAGAGTAGAAATTTTTCCAAGTCCCTTTCTAAAACAGACCTATTTCATACTAGGTTTATACTAAGTCCAGGCTTGCTTGAATTCTCAATACCAAAACCAATTTGACTCATAGAATAGGTACCCTATGTTCCTCGTTCAACTTCGTTAAGGAAGCCATCGTTTTTTCTATGTATATCATAAAAAGGCCTGAAAAAAAAGTGTGGCAAGTGTACGCTTGATATACCTAAGTTTCCGGCCATGGGCTCAGCTAATAGTAATGGCAATCTTTTCCGTTTTATCATCACAGTTGGCTCTCAAAAACTCCCAGCCCACTTCGTTCGCTGCTCATAGAATCTCTCTTATCAATTACGGTAAAGGAACCTGAGCAAATCTCTATTTTTATTAATTACGCTAAAGGAGACTGTATTTTGGAGGATTCGACTTTTGATAATCGACTTGGGTCGTCTATCACGTCAGAGACCTCCTCACCCTAGAGACTACAAGTTCCTGGAAGGACGTTCTTCCATATGACCCTACATAAAAAAGCTGACGGTTGAAAAAATTTTGTCTTTGATACGTTAAGGCTCCGAGGTACGTATGACCTTGAACTCGCGATTAATGCAAATAATTTAGCCGTGGTACAAAGTATTTAATGAAAAAGAAAAATTTCGGCAATAACGTACCACTATTATGATCTGGGTATCAATGCTGGGATTTGCATAGTCGATGAACAGGGAGGCTGTGACTTAGTTATGATAGATGTTGGAGCCTTCAATCTTTGACACCTGTAATGTCATCATGATGTCGTGTTTCGGAGCTATAACTTTGAGACTTGAAAAAATTTCGACTTTTAAACTATGGATATATGGAAGGGAGCTCAATTCATTTTCGTGTCTTTCGAGAACACATCTCTAAATTCATGATTACATTTCATTGCCTTGGTGGGTATTTCCCTCAAGGCTTCAAACTATGGTGACGATTGGAAATCATAAATTATTGTGATTAAATCAGCTGACGAATTTGCCAATGCATTTGCATGCAAGAAGGATGATTACTTCCTTTTTTAAATTAGTGTTTCTGTATAAATTGTATCACATTATCTAAGAAAATTCTTGCGGTTGACCATGTGAGTTGTGCTAACACGTATACCCATCGACAATGGTCTTATAGCTCCATAAAATTTACCCATCGGAACCAGTTCCAGGATTACTGTAGAGTTTATTTAATCTCAATTCGCCCTGTAGAAAAATTCAAATTGACTGCGCGGTCACCTTTCGCAAGTATACCTATCTACATATATAATTAATTGCCTCTCTATTTTCATCGAGTGAATAGTGAATTAGAAATAAATCCGGATCCATCAGAAAAAAAAAATCTCCATTTCGAATGAATTTGAATCCAATTTTCGACGTCATTGGGATTCGATTCCAAAGTAATACTTATTTACAAAATGGATTCAATAACTCCACTTCAGCGTGTTTTGTTGAAATTTTTGACGAAAAAATGTAGAAAATCCAGCGGTAAGAAGGTCTTTACGGTGGACAATGGCGGAGAATATCTGCTGTAAGCTGGTTATAGTATTCAACTGGATATGATTTACTATATAAGCTGTGTGAATCGTAAGCGTTGAAAAGCTACCCTCGTTGAGGCCCTTCACCCTCCATTCGTATACACGAGAAACTAATGTACAAGGTAGAAAACTTTATAAATCTTTGAAACGTGCTAGAATCCGACGCGCATTTAGCCTTACGTTTGAGGAAACATACGACTTTACATAATACTCGCCGAATCGAAAACGATTTTTTTTTTTTTTTTCAGCAATAATAGCGAAATCGAGTCGCTGCAAAAAATGTCTGCGTCGCGATTGGCCGAAATTATTTTTCGTTCGTTATAATCATCTCCCCTATTCCCATTCCAATATCCTTTTTTCTTTATGACTATAGTTTCCGCTTTTATTGAAGAAACGACATTTCACATCTTCTTGTCGCCATTTTGGCGAGATCTTTTCCTTTCTTTCCCCATTTTTTATTTGACAATTTAATATACAGTATATATCGTGGACGACGTACCATCGTATTAAGTTTTTGCCAGAGCGCGTTTGCCTAATACGCGAAAGTAAAAATGTGGGGGTTAATCCGCGCGGATTTTTCACGCCAAATGGAACAAATTTTGGTCCGAAAGCGGTGCTATAAGACCTCGGCGTATACGCGGGCGGGGAAGAATGGATCAGTTTTATTCGCGAAGAAAGGAATATCGTTCGCGAAATGGTAAATTACTTTTGGAAATTATGGAGGTCGCAAGCCCCTCGACATGTATCGGTGCACAATACATAAAAAATAAGTATACACGTAGAGATCATCCCTCATCGCATTCAGACTATTCGTGATATTGCTTTGTCGAAGTCGATGAATGGCGAAGACCAGAGGTTAAAGAGACATTTTTGAAATTAAAATACCATCATAAGCGGAGGATTGCGAAAAGTGTTTTATCTGCGTGAACTCGGCAAATATTTATGACGGCTTTTGTTTTATTCGACACATTATATCCGTGTGTAGTCCGTAGCCTACATCGGTATTCAAATGTAGAACCATTAGTAAATTGCGTGTAGAGGATTATATTTTTCTCTCATTCCATTTCTTTGTTCCACTATTGTTTGGGATGTATGTATTTTGCTCTGTACCTATAAAGTTTTAAAAAAAATGTATACACACTGTTTACTCGTTTGAATACATGACACATCGTTTTAAAGTGATGCCACTCCACTGCCACAATAATACAGTATAGTATGTTTTTACTCGGACATGTTTTCACGTTTTTTTTTATAAAGTTTTCTTTACGATTTCGTTCAACTAATGATTTAGAATGAGATCACAACCTTTTTCCCCTCGGTTGTTCATTCTGTTTTTCTTCGTTACTCGAACTTTTAGTCATAATTATTGTGAAAATGAGGAGAAAAAGAATCTGTGTACGTTTGTTGTTTTTTTTTCTCTTACATTCTGATTAAACTAACCACTTGCTCGTCCGAGAAGAGTGTATATGTACGTGCGTCAGAAAAAACAGATAGTGGCCTAATCATTTGTGAAAATTGTACAAAAAAGCCGGAAAAACTTCCGTATACGACTAACCAGCTTCAGATCATTGTATCGTTAGGAAAATTAAAGAACACGAATAATTCATGTGTACGTATTATGTGAATGGTACCTATGCGTTAGAATGTTTAGTTTTTCCAGAGAAAATGAGTTTTTTCTTCATTTGAGCTCTGCCTACAAAAACTTGATCATCGCATGAAGACAAAGAGATGGTCAATACCACCTTTTGTTCGTCATCTGAATTTCGCAACTATATTTATAGATATGGGTCTCGGAAAATCTTCACTCTCTCCCGTAACATATTCAGCTCACGTATAGCTACGGGCTTCCTCTGTTCTCACCGGTCAATCCCTTTGAATCGATGTTTTTCAATGAACTGTTGGTAAAGTCTTTCAATCTTCAACTTGAAGTCTCTCATTTTCCGAGTCGGCAGGCAGGCAGGCGTAACTTCTTCTGAAGGGATTTGCGATAGATTTTTCAAGACGGCACTTTTTGCTGCTCTTAACGAGCGTCGCCCTCGAGATCCGCCATTCTGTTCAAGAAGCCTTGATTGTCGAAAGATTTGTCTTCGAATCGCGCCGGAAAGAAACTTGGGGAAATATAATTCGTAATTTCGTCTTCAAATTGCGACGGGAAGAGGTAAAATGTGTACTTGCAAGAGATAAGGGTAATTTCTTTCGTCGCTCACCTTGAAAATACTTGACAACATCAGTATCCTCGTTGTATTTACCAACATCTGTCTGCAGTCTGAAGTATCGGGATTTTGTTGGTGGATCGCCCGCCAATCGCTGCTCGTATCGCGTTTCCATCAGAACATTTTTTTTTTTTTTTTTTTGAGGACTTTGAAGAACGGGGATATGTTTGTGTGGACATTGTCGACAGTTGTCTTAAATGCATGATGTCATTCTTCGACCGCGTTATTTATTTTTGGAGGATTCTAGATTGTATCATGGAAACAGTTGCACAATTCCAAAGGAAATTGAAGAACCTGATGAAGTTGCCACTCTTGTCATTGTCAAAGTCACGTATCTTCAAAGTGGTCCAGGACAGTTTCCAGTCCAGGTGGAAAAATAAGATCCTTTTCTTCATTTATTGTTTCAAACGCAAGAGCAACCTAGCCGTAAGGCCGCAAACAAAGCAATTGAATTTTTTGGAAGACTTTGTATGCTTAGTTCAAATAGTATCAGATCTGAGAAAGAAAGACTACCTAAACTGTGGACAATGTCAATGTGATTGCAAAATTGGTTCTCTCGTGGTCATTTTTTATCATGACTACTATTTAGATATAGGTTGGACTAACTTTTTTGATTACAACTCACAACATTTAATTTGAAGATGAAAAATTGAATCAAAATATGCGAGTTGTAACCCAAATAATGAATTGATTATAATCGATTCACTTTTAGAAATAACCGTGATAACAGTCACAACCGGTTTGATCGTTTCAGAAAATGTTTTTGTGACAATTAACCAATAACCATTTTGAATTCTGTATCTGCACTGATACCAATAACTGTTGACCGTTTCAAATTACTACAGCTGCAATCCCTATAATATCCCAAACAACAATCCAGTGATGGAAAGCCAATCGTCAATGGCTTAAAATTACTATTAACACTACTGAACAGCTATCCTGTTACAAAGATTCTATTACATGATTCTTAAATACTTTTCAACGCTGAACACGAATCCGTTGTCCGTTTTTTGCCAGCACGTCACAATTTTTAGTAATCACGAATAAAGTTCTCGTTTACTTGCCGCGCATCGTGGCGAAACACATCGACGATAGCAGCATCGCTATCGAAAACGTTTGTTACGTTCCGCGATAGCGCGCGGCAAGTAGACGAGAATATTTGTCATCATTACGTGAATATTTATCGTGATTACTAAAAATTGTGACGTGCAAACAAAAAACAGACAACGGATTCGTGTTCAGCGTTGAAAAGTATTTAAGAATCATGTAATAGAATCTTTGTAACAGGATAGCTGTTCAGTAGTGTAATTGGAAAAGTTTTTCCGTGATAGACACAACAATTACAGTTGAATAAAAACGGCTTTGCTATCACTTATATGGTTTATTATTACAGTGACGTTTCGCTACCAGATGCTACCGATGGTAGCGAAACGTCACTGTAATAATAAACCATATAAGTGATAGCAAAGCCGTTTTTATTCAACTAAAATTACTATTGGCTGAGACCTCACAGTAACACTGGCTTTAAGCTTTGGCTTAGGCTTTTTTGGTTTTCATTAACTGCTTAGTCAGTGCGTTCAGCTGCTCAGAATTTGTTAAATTTAGTTGACAAGAAACAAGGTCCAAGGGGACCTGGGAGTAGAGATTGGACTACGTTCTTTTTTGTAATCGATACTCGATATGATATCATGTTATGCTAAGATAGTTTGGAGTCGAAAAGGCCTAACACATCCGATTTACGATCGCTGATTACATTGGACGTCACAGCCAAAAGCCAAAGCAGCCGGCAGCGTGAAGTCACGGAAAAAAATTTGAAAAATCAAAAATGACAAAACTGAAAACTCACAACAAATATCACCACCACCATGAGATTGAAGAAAAAATATTAAAAAATTAAAAAAACAGTGAAACTGTAGAAAAGCTTTAAATCATTGATTAAGCAGCCATTGGGATTGGCTATTAAATTAGCTATTGGCTTAATGAGAGCTCGTAAAATCATATCTACTGCTGCTGCTTGGGTGCTTAAGCCATTATTAATATTTTCTTTCCATTTGTGTTGTCCAAAAGATACAGTTTGCCTGATCATTAATTTGGATGTTGATTCAACTTTTTACTGAAGATCAGGACACAAACCGTTTCCAGCCTGCTACAGGCTGCTTGTTGTTCTGTCTTTAGGCCACGGTATAAGATGAAGAGGTAATGACACAACGCTAAAATCGTGTCCGCAGTTTTGAAGTTGTACGTACAAACTTCCGCTAGGTTTGCAGCGAACACTCGGGCTGTTTCCCTGTTCCTTCCAGACCCCACCTGCGCCGAGACGTTACCGTTGGTACCCTAGTATTGATGAAATTTCCAAGGATTATAAAAAATCCAAGAATTTACTTAGAAGGATGATTCTTTCAAAATTTTATAGAGTAGATTAAATGGTATTTTTATGCCAAATATGAAATGCATCGGCTGATTCCTAATCCTGCAATAAATTTTTGAAAGTAGCGGCGTTCCCATAAGACTCTGTACATTACCCATCACTTTCATCACGAGCGCTGCGCTTGGAATGTTCAGAACTACTTCAAAATCACGGACAGCGTTTACCACAGTCGGAATACGTTCGTGTCACTACCTCTTCATCTTATACCGTGCTTTAGGCTTTGCAATTGTTGCTCTCCAATATCACTTTGATCACCTGTTTGTATACTGCGTAGGTACTATTTTTTGTCCATTCATATTAAGCATAACAAAATAATATATAGTCAACGCTCCTAATGAGAGCATCTACCTTCAAAATATTTCATTTCTTTTCTGACCTTCAAAGTGCTAGTGAATAATTAAATGAGTTGAATTAATAAGTGTTTTTCTGAAAGAAGACTTGGACTATTTTTGTTTTATTTACTCAAAGATGATTCAAATCATTTTCTTTTTGTATCATTACTTTTAACTCGTCAATATTATATTTCAAATGACTTATGTCATCACCTCTCTTTTCAAAATCATCTTCGGATTCATTAAAATTTTTTTATAAAAAGTGTTGACTTTTTCCTAGAAATTTTTTTGAATTTGTCTTGTTATATCAATATCTATTTTTCAATATATTTAAAAGTACAATAATCATTGAAAATATTTCCACTCTTATATTTTAATACAATATTTTTATTTGTTTCAATGTTATAGTCATAGTTGTCTGTATTCTCATTTTCTTCTCTTATCTTGAAGAACTATGTGAATTAATACCATTTTTTTCTTTCTTTGAGGTAATACATATTTTTAATTATTTTTCTTTTTTTAAATGAAAAAATGGAATAAATCAACTAATTAGAATTGATGATTTCAAAAGAATAAATAGAACTAATAACTTAGAATAGAATAGAATAGAATGGAATACCTAGAATAAATTAAGTACATAAATAGACTGGAATAAATAGAAAACAAATTTTTATTTTGAAAAGATGAAAAATAATATGTGTAAATATTAGAAAAAAAAGTTGAAAAATTTGGAGACAAATATTATGAGGATATTAATATCTCTAAAGATAAGTTTATTCAAATGCAGAAGGAACTTGATGAAAAACAGAAGATTATTGATGAAAATATGGAAAATAATAAAAAAGGAAGATCTGCAATTTTAAGGGAAAACATTTCTATAGAAAGAAGTGATATTGTTAGTGAATCTAGTTGATAATATGGGAAAAATTTTTAGATAAGACAAAAGATGAACAATATTATGTGGTAGACCGAGAAGAGCTAAGGAAATTATAAAAGAAGTAAAAGTAAAAAGTAAGCTATTTCTGAGAAATAATGACCTGTTGAATAACTTCTTATTTTTGTGTTATCACTTTTACAATAAATAATGAGTAAAAATAATATTTGGAAAAGTTGCAGCTAATTGTATTGCAGAATTTACTCAAAATTAAGGACTTTTTTTTTATTTATTTCAGTTAACGAACTTTTAGCTGCTCAAAGGACTATTTGCTCGAATTTTACAAGATTGTAGATTTAATTACTCATGTTTGAATTTAAAGTAAAGTAAAAATGGGCTATATTAATTGAGAAATAATTAAGTTGATTCTATTTTGAACATATTTTAAACTGTTCATTAGGTCTACCTCCTCTACATTAAAATTTAATTGCTTAGAAGGTTTCATGTCGGTTTTGAGAAGGTTTTCATATCTTGAAAGGTATTGTGTTCGTTTTAAAAAGGTTTCATATTCTTAATAAATTTCTACATAAATAAGGCGAATGAATTCGTCCAAATCAATATTAGATGTTTCAGCCATTGAAGCTGGAGAAATTCATCTGTGCAAAAAATGTAAGATGAATTTTTTTTTGAAAAAAAACGACAAATTTGGGTAAAATCAATCTAATATATAAAGCAGAAAGTTTGTCCGTCTGTCGTCCTGTCCGTTTATAACTCGAGAACTACTGGGCCGATCGCTTTCAAACTTTCAGGATATATTGTCCTCATCCCAGAGCAGCACATGGACTCATAAAAATAAAAATTTGACGGGGAGGTGCTGAGTAATTTTAAAAAAGGGCGAAAACAATGACTTTTTTCAATATAAAAAAACGTGGTGGTGTAGCTTGCCATGTACGTTAGACCTACGCGCGTTGAGTGGCGCAGTTTCGAGAATTGAATTATTGTGATAACTCGAGTATAACTCATTTTTATGAAAAATTGAAGAGAACAAAAATTGTAGCCCCTGTAATTTCCTTTCGAATGAGCCCGGTTCCAGATTTTTAGGAGGAAATTTTGTGACTACAGTATTCGCTGTACTTCCATACTAAGCAAGTTATTTTATTCACAGTTTTAAAAACACCTACATAAAGGATTTTACATCCGGTATCTCATACAAGAACCAATGTCTAGACACGGTGCGCACTGCGTATGGGCTAGCGGAAATTACCCTTTTTTTTACCTGTTGTCCGTGTGTTTTCTTAGGGACTGGCAAAATGTCAATGGATTTGTCTGTATTCTGCTGCGATGAATACAGGCTTCACGCGTTAAGTCAGCTCTCAAGTGAATTAGTGTGTAAAAAATTTAATTTGGTGATTTTATTTTTGTGCGACTCGGAACTTTGATATATTTTTATAAGTACAGTCGCAGTTTTTGGTGTCTATTTTCTTATTTTTGACCTGAATAGTTGTAAATTTTGCAAAACTCTTTCCACTGTTTCTTTTTTAAAAATTCATCTGAATTCCAAGATACCTACAAAACACACATACCTACAAGATACAGATACCTATAAAACACAGATATCTACTCAACACACAGCTAGCGGTCAGGCGCGCCGGAGGCGCGACGCCAACCGCTAGTATTGGTATAAAGAATGTAAAAATTCATTAATGAAAAAACATCGGACTGTGGAGTGATTATCCATTCAGGCCCCACAGCGCTAGTTTTGTTCTATCAGCAAGTTTACGTTATCAGTTTGGCTTAAATTGAATTTAAGTCTTTTCAGCTGTATTTACATAAAATTGAAAAATTATGTATTATATACCATCCTTATGAAAGATGTTGTTTTATAATGGTCAGGAATTTTTATTGTCAAATTTTGATAGAAATATGGTTGACGACTAGAGAGTTTGTTCATTATTCCAAATTTGTAGTCCAATGCTGCAAACTTTCTTTTTTTCCATATAGTACTCAGGCACAAGTGCACCCGGACAATTACCAGCGCTGAATAGCTTGCTGAAATAAGGAATGCGGATCTATTTTTCTTTTTTACGCTTTACAAATAAGTTTCTTGTTGATTTTTTTATTGGTATTCTGTTTCTTGTGATTATTCTCCGCTGTGTGGTTGATAGTTTAGGTGTTTATTCTTTTTTTTTGGAAGCTCCAGACGTGAGAGTAAATCATATAGTGAGGAAAGAATAACCATCTATTGTATAAGAATTGGCGAGGACTTCGGCGTTTGCTGACTTCAAAAAAGAATGATGGTTAGCTCACTCTCGCTGATACTTTGTCGAAGCTTTGCATTTAATTTCAAAAAATTGAAGTAATTAATAATATGAGCATTATTTCTGCAGTTGAGCAATCGATCACCTTTTTGTCTGGGCTTAAAATTATTAAATTCTTTAACTTGATTTTTTGGCCTGAACTCTTGGTTGCAGGGAATTAGCTTTATTAGTATGGATTTTACAACCTGATTGACCTTCTTTGCTATTGATTCAATTTTCATGTGACGTGGACAAATCTATCACAAGATTGGTTATGATAATTTTATTCGCGAAAGGGGAGGGCGAATTGGAGCCCCTTCCGTGGAAGATGTTGTTTCTTCCTCTTCTTCCTTGCTGGGTTAAGTTTACTACCTTTTCAGTAATATGGTCATTTTAACCGGAAGTGCTCTCTTCAATTATCATTCAATATATTTTGTAAAGTTTATTTGTTCTTAATTTTACAGTTGGCTTATCTCTTCTGTTTTTTCCCTTTTATAAAATTTTCGGGTATTTTCGTTGGAAAAATTTCGATTATTCTATATTATGATGACCGTAACATCAAAAACCGTATTGAAACAACTTCCAGTAACATTTCAAGCGCTATCCAAGACTGGAATATACCTTGTGAGATACAAAGACTTTGGCCTTTGAAATACGAAACTGTAAACACAAGCATGCAGCTCAAAATTCTACGTTTTTAACCTTACAGTGACCTGACTCATGCCTATTTTCTTTGAATAGGTTCAGAGTGAGCGTAATTAAAATATTATTTTAGATCAGCGATACCGCAAACGGTAAATCCTCGTCATTCATATTACAAGGGACGTTTTTCTTTATTGTTGTTAAAACACACTTCGCGTAATAACTATGCTTAATATTTGCACCCCCAACTGCGTCTTCTTTTGCCAACATTTTCTGTGTGCGAAATGAAGCACGTCCAGAATTACCCGCATCAATCTCCAATAGACAACACGTATACACTAATTTGGCCGAATGAATTATTATAAAACCGGAGGATTTTTTTTCTCCTCCTCGCCGACTCTCCCACTCTTTTCAGAACTATTTCAAAAGTCGTCGGTATTCGCATTGTTTTCGCACAACCGCGTCAGAGTGAAAATCTGTCCGTCAACTATTAACTAGAAGCAAGGATGCGCTATGTTGAACAGAATGATTTCTGTTTAATAGATGGATTAAATGGATGAGTTAACATTAGTTTTAGAAAGAGCATAATCGGGCTCACCCTTTACTCTTGCGCGCGACTACGCGGCGTATTTACAGGAGGATGCGAGAGAAGTATTACTCGGTAGACGTAGTGGATGCTCTCTCTCTCTCTCTCACTCTATCGTTTTCGTGTTGTCTATTCATCATTATCACTCCCTATTAGCTGTGTAGTATCCAAAAGCCATCGCCGTTTTAACGTAGGGTCTTCGCGTATCTTGTACCAGTATTTATGTATGGCACAAATAAAGTACTTCACCATCTGTCCAAGTTAAGCATCCTTTAAACAACATCATCGTACTAACCCTTCATCGAATTGGAATTAAGTATTTATGTACATTCTTTAATCAGTCTATAACTGGTAATGTACACAATGATGTGGAGTGGTAGTTTTGCTACTAAATCATTTTATACTCTTTTCAACCCGCAATAAAATTACAAGTTGATGTTTACTGTGCATTTTATTGGTGGTTATTATGATACCATGTTCGTTCATTGTACAGCATCAGTGCTGTGAAAGAGGTAATTTTTCTGGTGTGGTCTTTTGTCTGGCTAGGTACCAAATCCAATGCCGATGTTTGTAATTCTTGACCACAATTCTGACCTCACGTAGCGCACCTGGCCGTATTTCGTACACAAGTTTAATATCGGCGAAAGCATTATTCTCTGGATAATCTTGATTATCTTCAACTGGAAAACACTTCAAAAAATTTTTGATGAAATCTAATTGGGACCACACTAAGCCATTTTTCGCGAATAGATTTCCGAGCAGCTGAGTCGCAGACTTTTGATGATTTAGAGGTGGGTGATTCAAACCTCGTCAGTGGTGGAGCCAAAAATATTAGTATACCTGTTTTCAACTTTCCTGCTTCCAACTTTTTCTAATTTATTTTATTTATTTATTTTAACGAGCCTCGACTACACCTTGGGTCATTTGCTCGGCCGTTAGATTACATCAGTGCACTGAATTACATTAAAGAAAACGACTTGAAAATATGGAAACAGTTTAGGTAGTTGAGTTAAGTATATACGTTATGTTGATAAGTAATTTGAGTTATATATGTGTTCGTAAAACTGAGTTGAGCGTAAGTATGTAAGAGTTGCTGTTATGTTTTTGGAGTTGTTGCTTAAAGCTTAACTGATTGGTGAAGGGATTTTGAGGGTAAACCTGATAGACTGTAGTGCGGGACAAAGGAAGAAATGTTCTACTGTTAGATTGTCCCTCAAACAGTGCGGACAAGAAAGTGGGGTAAGGTTTAATAAAAGATGAGAGTGAGTGAGGTGGGTATGTCTTATCCTCAGACGGGAGAGGATTACTTTTTCCCGTCTTGATTCTCTATGGGATGAGGACTAGGGGATCGGTTGATTAACTTAATTTGTTTTCGGTGAGATCTTCCCATAAATTGAACCAATGTTTCGAGATTTTAGCTGTGTAGTAAATTTTCAAATCTTGGGCGGGTGATGGTATAGGGTCTGTTATTTTAGAGAAAGATGTAGCTTTTTAAGCAGCTTTGTCAACAGCATCGTGAGGTGGAAAATTGATGTGTCCCGGTATCCAGATGAAATTGAGGTGAGACTCTATTGAATCGATAGTGAGAAGAAATAGGTGAATTCGTTGTATCAAAGGATTTGTGGAGAACGGATTTGAAAGAGCTTGAAGAGATGATAGAGAATCGGTTAAGAGATTATAGTTGTTTTGAGGTTGAAATTGACCGATGTGAGATACACAGGCTAGAACGGCCTTTAATTCAGCTGAATAAACTGAAGCGGAATTTCATATTCGCTGGGCTTTATTTTTTCGTTGATGGAGTGTGCGTATGCTGATTTGTTATTATTTTTTGACCCGTCCGTTACACACAGAATGTGATGAGGGAATTTGTCCATTATTTGTGTGATATATTTTTTGATGATTTCGTAATTGTTTGTTTTGGGAATGTCTGTCAGGTCTAGGCGAGTTCGGTTGTGGGAAAGTCCAAGGAGGAGTAGTTGAAAATATTGGTATTAGAGAGTTTATTTTAATTTTGTGGTTGAGGCCACTTTCTAGCCTTTGGATTCCGCCATGGCCAAACATTGTCTTGAGAAGGAGCATGATTTCAACAAGGTATCAGGGAAAATTATATACCGATGCTCAAAAGGCAATTTGATGAATCGAGTCGAGGAAACCGAAACAATATCAGCTATTAAAGATCATGGTAGTAGTAAGGTGCTCAACGATATTGACGCTACCTTTCTCACGCCCATCATACGATTCATCCTTAACCATGACGCATCAGCCGCTGCATGTTAAAGCTTGGACGTTGTTCGAGGCGTCGTGTTGATTGAAGTTGGCTAATCTATTTTTTAGTTGTATACTTATTCTCACCAGATGATGGTCGTCCCGCTACGTCCGAAACCGGTCGTGAATGATAATTAGTCTCGACATCCTCTCCCCCCCTTTTTTTGATAGTAAATTCGTTTGATTGTTTTAAAATTTTTAACCGTGACTCCAATATATTTTTCAATTGAAGTCTTTCATTTTAACTTTTTTATAACTTTTTCTTTCTAAAGATTTTGATTCCATTATTTTGTTTTTTATCTCGACCGTTTTTTGACCAAAATTTCTCGTTATTTTTTAGTGTTTCAGTTTTTGGATTTTAATAATAATTTTTTAATAATATTTTCTTTTCGTGTTTTTTAATAATACTTATTTTCTTTTCGCGTATTTTATGAGTTTCAATATATAGTGATTTCGAGACTATCCTTGTTTTTGTTACGTGCCTATGTGCCATCCAACCCTCAATTATATAATGGCTCGTACCTTTGAGGATTCAATCTTATTTAGTGATAGCGTTGTTTGGTTAGCTAAATTGTAAATCTGTGATCCAGAGTCGAGCTGAGAACGAACTAAGCTTTTATACAATTGAAGAAGCAGTTTTAGGTTGCATCCTATTTTGGGGTGGGATAGAAGTAGATAAGATATATTCCTTCTGGCGCACTTCCTCATTTCTCTAAAACAGAGCACAATTTACTCATTTAACCTCTCTAAGAATCCTAGAAATCTCCTCAATTTTCATCGTGAATATTTGATTGTTTTTAAGCTAAATATGAATCAATTCACCCTATTTTTCTTCCAAGCTAGTTCGAAAATTTCAGAGTTTTTGTATCAATTCTATATCAATTTTTTATATTTTTACCATAAATATATATCTCTCATGAGAGCTACTTTCCAACTCTCCTAAAATACGAGAAATGTAAGAATTTTCCTTCTGGCGCACTTCCTCATTTCTCTAGCGCAGAGCAAAATTTACCCATTTTTCAACCTCTCCAAAAAAACCTAGAAATCTTCCATTTTTCACTCTGTCTATTTGGATGTTTTCGTGGTAAATAATGAATAATTTCACTCTTTTTTTTATCTCTGCTAGTTCGAAAATTTCAGAACTTTTGTATCATTTTTGTATCAATTTTTAACATATATAAGATATTTTTTGTAGCGCAGTCAAGCGCAGAGACTGATTTTTGTCAATTTCTGTCATTTTTCATTCAATTTAAAAAATCCTAAGAAGAAGCGCAGAGGGCTAACTTTCAACATTTTGAGGCTATTTTTTTCGCATTTTTCATATAATTTTAAAAATCCTAAACAGAAGTGTAAGGACCTGTTTCTCTCATTGTGAGGCTAATTCTTCTCATTTTTCATTAAATTTTAAAAATCCCAAAAAAGCACAGGGGCCAATTTCTCTCATTATGAGCTATAGTGCAGTGTAGCGCAGGGGGCTAATTTCTCTGATTTTTCATTGAATTTTAAAAATCTTACGAAGAAGTGAGGGGTGCAAGTTCTCTTATTTTGAGGCTAATTTCTCGCATTTTCCACTCAATTTAAAAAATCGTTAAAAAAGCACAGAGGTCAATTTCTTGCATTTTTCATTCAATTTTGAAAGGCTTAAAAAGAAGCACAGTGAAGCACGGGGGTTAGTTTTCCTCATTTTTGGGTTAATTTATCTCATCCTTCTTTCAATTTCAACTAACCCAAGAACTGTTAAAAATCCTCCCTGAATATTTGTTGTTTCTAAAGCAAATAATTAATCATTTTACTCTTTTTTTCATCTCTGCTAGTTCAAAAATTTCAGATGTTTTGTATCAAATTACTATCATTTTTCTCTATTTTTAACTCTAAAAAATTATTGTAGGTGAACCTCCTACGAAGTTATACGATTGAACTCTTTCTGCACCAACTTTCAACCATCAATATGAATTTCTAGCGCAGTTGAGCGCATTGTACAAATTTTACCGTTTTTTCTACATTTCTGAATAACCAAAAAAAAAAAAAAAAAAAAATCCCACTCAGAATATTTCATTGTTTTCAAAGCAAAAGTAAGTCATTAATGTCATCTTATTTTTCTTCTTCATTTGTTCGAAAATTTCAGAACTTTTGTATCAAATTTTTATCGTTTTCCTCTTTTATTTAAATCATGAAAAAAAATCATCGCAGTTGAAGTTTGTAACACATGTATGTTTTGCATCACTGTGCCCCATATTGATGTTTTTCCTATACGGTCAAACCTGTCCTGTTGGAATGTGGTTTCGACGTAGGAAGACATCAACCATAGCTTGAATTTATTCGTCACAGAGTGTCATGATGTTACATCTTAGACGATGTAATCGCTGCTTTCACTAGGTACCTACACAGTATTATCCGGAATTTTTGCATGCTCAGGTCTTTTCTTTGTTTCCGTGACCGCACTCTATTAAAAGATTTAAATTTTGTTACCTACCGTTTAAAATTATTACTGTTGTCATGAAGTTAGCTTTTGTATTATATGTAACAATTGCGTTCTTGTATGTATCTTCGCGGTATGTAATATCGGGAAATTCGCAAATCGAAGTTAATAATCAGGGTAACGCGCGTTTTTCCATTTCATGCCATTGATGATTATGAGGATGTTCGTCGATCTAGATCACCAATCTTTATAGGACCTACAGAGAGAATTATTTATTCATATTCAGTGCCTACACATATCAGTGGTATGAACATCACGATCTTCAAGCACCTCAATGCAGAGGATGAAGGAATAGTTATTGCTACGAAAACACTTGGAGATGATGAAAATCAATGTTTCTGGGTAAGCGGTAAATATGAATCACCGCAATTATTAAATTGTACCAACACAATAGGTTGTAACGATGATCAGGATTGTGAAGAGCAGAGTGAGTTTATAGGCTAACTGAAAGTATATTTGACCTAAATTTGTAACGAATACATTTTTGAAATAAAATGGTACATTGTATCTCAGAACATCGACTTATTATTATGAATGTGTCATGGATTGGCACTCATATTTCGAGACTTGTTCCTACACAAGTAAATATATATATATATATATATTTTTTTTTTCAAAGGCAAACGAGCACACCCATTAGGAGCTGCGCGTCACTGCAGTGCTAGGTCAAACTACGTAGCGTTGATGGAACAGACAATACCAGAATAATTATGAACTTTGTTCGATACATCCTGTATGATATTATGAAAAGTTGGGGTGACGTACTCTTTTTCCCAGACATGAACTCTACCCAGTCTGGCCATAAATACTGTCCGTTGTAGGGTCTCAAAGTTTGAATTTGAAATTGAAAAGCAGTCACTTTTAATAATTGTAATTTTGTCATTTTTATTGATTTTTCACAATTTTTCATTTCAACTCTTGACTTCAATGTGAATAAATCATCTTAAAAATAACCGCAGATTCCCTAACGTCATAGGGAAATACGGTTACTTTTTGTGGACTAGAAAGTACTATTTTTCATACACACAAGTTTCGTGGTAACAGAGCGACGAACGTGCGGAAGTACGAACGAGAAAATGAAAAAAGAATCATGTGCGCCTTACAGTCGTGGCTCTGCAAAACTTGATAGACCGGTGCATGAATCGTGAAACTCGTGTGTGAAAGGTAAAATATTGTATTCTATGTAGGAATAATCGCGATTTCCAAAACGTCATTCTTTCACATTTTTTTAAAGGAATGACAGTATTTATTGCTTGGGTACATATGTGTGGATGATGAAACAATAAGGTGATACATTTGAAAACAAAGAGCGAGTATCTTATTATCGATGATGGGAGTGAGACAAATGAGAGGAGGTGAGGTGGTCAACGCGGGTGTAAATAGATGGTCTACATTCTTTGTTTAATTATAGGTGATAGAAGATATTCATCGATTTATGAAATCAGTGACGCGATGGACGAGGAGACGTCATATAGGTCAAATGGATAACATTCAAATCGTCTTTCCGCAGATTAAAAACTTCCGTTGCGTGGTATCACAGATTATCAAAAACAGAGAAATAGTCTCAAATACTGCAATGTCTGTGGTCTTGACCACTAGACTGCGCTACAGTTCTTTCACAATTGACTGGGCAAAATTAGGTTAATGTTTGACAGCGCGTTTAGCAGGAAGCCATTTTGGAAACTGTCAATGTTTGGCATGAATTTAACTAGTCTAACTGGATTCAAACAAGAGTCAAACATTGTTGTGACAATCTTTGACTAGAAATTGACTGATCAAATTACAGCTCAAGTTTGACAACTTGTTTGGCAAAGGGCGGAGCTTGGCAAATGTCAAAGCTTGACTTCAAATTGACATGTCAAACGTGTCAAAACTGCTCGATTTTTCCAATCGGGTAAATACTCCATAGGTTTCCGTTCAAAATATTAAAGTTATAAAAAATGGAGAATGTTCAAGAAATAAATTTTGATAGTACCTAGTATATATGGAGAAATTACAAGACTAGCTAGAAGAAATTTTGAAGCTACTCTAAATCTTTTTGATGAAATTCAAACTGAACCAGATCTTGGATATGAATCTGGAAATGAATTTGATATAGATGAATCAAATATCAACTCAGAAATTGAAGCTGATGAGGGAATAGAAAGTGATTAGTTATGTACATAATTAATTTCAACATCAGATTCAAAATCATCAATAGGAATATTTTAGATCTTTTATTTCTCTTTCTATAATTCTTGATAAAGCACTTTAATGAGCAATAATATTTACCATAAATTTAGTATATTTTATTCTTTTATCTTCAGATAAATGTTGAATTTTATCAGTAAGTGGATCCATTAAAGTTTCATAATTTGACCTTGTTCTGGCAATAGGCTCTTTAAAATGTGGTATAATATTCTCAAAATCAAATTCATCTTTATCAACTAAAGAATCTTTGTAGACCTCCATTTAGATAGAATAAATTTTCTAAATGAAAATATTGAAATAATAATAAGAACTATTAATATGATTCATCTAGTAAACAAGATGTATACTTTGACAAGATACTGTAAACTTTGTTTAAAATCGACTAACCAATCAATTGAGACAATAAAGGTTAGACCTTATTTAAAAAAAGAAATGAGTACATGTCCTCAATGTGAAACCATTCTTATTAGATTTGTAGATTGTATGGAACATGATGAGAAACTCAAATTTATTTGTTACAAATGTAAAGCAGAAACTCAACATTCTAGGAGTAAATTTGGAACAATTCATAGGTGTATAATATGTGGACAAATTAAAAAGTAGTATTTTACATTATTTATTAAATTGAAAGAAGTATAACTAACTTCTGTAAGTATTCTTCTAATAAATTTTCTAATTTTTATGTTATTTTTATTACAATTCATATCTTTGATGAGTAAAGTAAAATCTATTATTCCTGAGATTAAATTCATTTTTATAACTTTTAATATAATATAATTCACATGTAATAATTTCTTCTAGAAATGATACAGATGCATAAAAATTCTTGACTCCTTGAATTTCTTCTAGAATCTATAAAAATGTACAACTCCTTAAATTTCTATTAGAATTGATATAGAATTGATATAAATTGATATGAAATGTATAAAAATTCTTGTCATCTCTAAACTTCTTCTATAATCAATACAAATATATGAAAATTTTTTGGTCTTCAACTATTTTATAAACTTCTGATGCGGATATTGGTTTAACAAAAGTAAAACTTTTATATAACTTTTTATAATCATTATAATTATTTAATTTTGGAATTATCATTCCTTCTTCATGTTTAACAAATATTTCATCAAAATTAGTTTCTTCTGTAACATCTATAAGGAGACAATCTGTAGCTACATAACATGTTTTATTATCAATCATTTTAATTCCAAGTTTTAATTCAGCGTGTTCTTTATATTTTCTTATATTATATAAATATTTCATTTTCATATCAATATTTTCAATAAAGTTAAATTTTGTGTAAATTAAATCAACTACTTTTTTATCTAAAGAATGCATCTTTATATATTTAATTTATAATTTCAGTTTTTCTTAACTTTTTGAAAAATGTATTGCTACCACTCAACATTTTTCTGTTTTCGAGTTTTAGAATTGATATAAAATGTATGAAAATTCCAAACTTCTCAAATTTCCTTAGATATTCGAAAAGCTTCACAGAAATTCAGGGATCGACATCACGGACCTTTATGAGAAATCCGATGAAAGTGATCATGTTTTTTTTATTATCATCAGATGAAAAATATTACGAAAATAGAAAAATTTATTCAGTATGTGTTTCATGGTGTATGGTTGTATATCCTGGAAAAAAATCAATGATTCTGATTGAAAATGGATGAAATTAGATCGTGGCTACTAAAAGTGATCACGTTTTCTTTTTTTCTAAACTTGACTTAAAAACGTGACCGGAAAAAGCGGTCATGATTTAAAAGACTTTGAATATTGAAATTTCTGGAGAGCTATTAATGGGTTTTGAATATTTTTGAATAGAAACTTATTACTTATACCTATTGTATACAAGATGATATAAAATGTATGAGATTTCTTGACTTCTTAAATTTCTTCTAAAATTGATACAAATTGTATACAAATTGTTACAAAATGTATGAGACTTCTAGACTTCTTAAATTTCCTCTAGAATTGATATAAATTGTATACAAAATGATATAAAATGTATGAAAATTCTTAACTCCTTAAATTTCTTCTAAATTTGATATAAATTGTATACAAATTCATATAAAATGTATGAAAATTTCTAAGACTCCGAATTTCTTTTAGAAATAATATAAATTGTATACAAATTGTATACAAATTCATATAAGATGTATGAAAATTTTTAAGCCTCCGAATTTCTTTTAGAAATGATACAAATTGATATAAAATAATGAAGAAATTTTGCTCCGTGTGCTAGAAGGAAAAATTTGAATTTCTTACATTTTTATGAGTATTGGAAAGTAGCTCTCACGAGAGATTTATTTTATGGTAAAAATATAGAAAATTGAAACAGAATTGATACAAAAACTCTGAAATTTTCGAACTAGCTTGGAAGAAAAATAGGGTGATTCATATTTAGCTTAAAAACAATCAAATATTCACGATGAAAATTGAGGAGATTTCTAGGATTTTTAGAGAGGTTGAAAAATGGCTAAATTTTGCTCTGCGCTAGAGAAATGAGGAAGTGCGCCAGAAGGAAAATTCTTACATTTCTCGTATTTTAGGAGAGTTGGAAAGTAGCTCTCATGAGAGATATATATTTATGGTAAAAATATAAAAAATTGATATAGAATTGATACAAAAACTATGAAATTTTTGAACTAGCTTGGAAGAAAAATAGGGTGAATTGATTCATATTTAGCTTAAAAACAATCAAATATTCACGATGAAAATTGAGATTTCTAGGATTTTTAGAGAGGTTGAAAAATGAGTAAATTGTGCTCTGTTTTAGAGAAATGAGGAAGTGCGCCAGAAGGAATATATCTTATCTACTGATAGATATTTTAGAATATTAGTTGTTCTCAGACATTTAGCTTTTAGTAATTTGATGTGGGGGAGCCATGAGTGTTTGTGATCAAGACTGAGTCCTAAAAATTTCACTGTATCGGTGATTGTTATTTCATAATTTTGTAGCCGAAGGGAAGGGATAGTTGGAATTGGGTTTTTCTTACGAAAGACGAGAAGGGTTGTTTTTTTTTTTTTTTTTTTTTTGGGGGGGGGGGAGAACTGAAATTCGCGTTCTGATGACCAAGTTGAAATTTTGTTGAGACTTTCCTGAAGGAGTCTCACAGTGGGATGAAATGCTATTCTAGCTGGCCAAAATTCGAAAATCGAAGGTCTGTATACAGGTGCGAATTATTTTGTTCACGTTTTAGAAACGTTCCGACCACCCTAATTCAATAAAGAAACCAGTTTTTGTGGAAGTGTGTTGGTGTCAGCAGCGGGTACATACTCTGAGTCATTTTTTAGCAAGCCAATTCTCAAGTCGGTGATGAGATTAAGAGGAGGAAGTGTGAAGTTTGAAAGAGATGAACGGTGGACGTAGATCGAATTTCTGGCACGATTGAATAAAATTTATATGTAGAATAATTCTGACCAATTTCTCCGCAAGATGCTAGTAATAAGAGAATAATTTCGCTGTGTTGGCGACGCGCAAGAAGCAAATTGGAAGAAAAGGAAGATTTTTTCAATTTTGAATTGAATGATACTTCAATCTGAAAATTTGGGATTTTCCTAGATACTAGAATTTCTAAAGAATAATTCCATATTTTGATAACCATACTCAATATTGCTTGTTGAAATACATTTCTTTTTTATGTCAGAATATCGAATTATCTAGAAGTAGCTTCAGAGATAAAATCCAAAATTATTATTGTTATTATTATTACGTAGAAGGTGTTCTACAGTCTCGATCACCCCTTATCCTATTTTCATAATCTATTGCTCTAACAGTAAAACCTTCGTCCACAAAGTCTAAATAAAAGCTTCAGAAATCAAGGAAAAATGCTGTCATCATAAATCTGACTGAAAATTTGAATTCTACGATCTCGATTACCCCTTAGATGATGTTCATCAACTTTTTCTCTTAGTCAGTATACTTTTTATCCACAAACTCCAAGTAAAAGCTTCAAACTAGGAGTAAAAATGATCCAAAACGTTGAGAAAAAATTATCCAATCATAAATCTGACTAAAAATTCGAATTTTACGATCTTGATTATCCCTTAGACGACTTTAATAAATTGTTGCTCTTGATCAGTTCAACTTTTGTTCACAAACTCCAAATAAAGGCTTTAGACTTTGAGAAAAAATGAACCAATCATTGGAAAATCGAATTCTACGACCACAAAAACCCCTTAGTTGATCTTCATTAGACATTCAGTCGAAAATAATTTTGGCCACCTAGCGTGGCGTTTCATCCCACTGTGAGTCTGTGGGCTCTCGCTGGATTTGAGGACGGCAGAGATACGCTGTAATCATCAGCGAATAGCCGTTGGGTGATAGGGAAGTCAGCTCTTTGAGGGAGGTCGTTGATTGCGATTAAAAAAAGAAGAACACTCAGTACCTCCCCTTGAGGTACTCCATTTTCAACATTGTGAGGTGAGGATAGTTGATCTTGAATTTTTACTAATTATATCTGTCTTGAAGGAAGCATCGTAGAATTTTGGGTAGATTATTTTTTCCAGTGTTAAAATTCAATAAATTAGAAATCCTGTCGACCCACCGCTCTTACTAGTGTAATGGGCAAACTTTTCCAAAAAATCATCAACAATCATCAACAAACGTCTTTAATGGTTCCTGGATCAAAATGACATTTTATGCTTCAATATGGATTTAGAAAAGGACGCAATACCATTCAAGCACTCTCTGTCCTCCAAAAACTAAACAAATTGCGGAGAAACAAACGAAAATTACGTGAGAGGAAAGAAAACGAAGACCAAATTTGTAGCGCCTCCAAACTCATGGGTATTTTTGTTGGAGATCGAAAAAGATAGTGTAAATAGGAATTTTAAGAAGAAAAGCTTGTTCGATTTGATTTTGGAGGACAGAGAGTGCTTGAATGGTATTGCGTCCTTTTCTAAATCCATATTGAAGCATAAAATCTCATTTTGATCCAGGAACCATTAAAGACGTTCGTTGATGATTTTTTGGAAAAGTTTGCCCAGTACACTACTAAGAGCGGTGGGTCGATAGGATTTCTAATTTATTGAATTTTAACATTGGAATTTATTACTAAACTGGGAAACTTCAAGCGTCAAATTTAATTGTACATAAGTTGTTCATGGACCTCACTAAATCCCGAAAGGAATCTGGAAAATATTACAGGTGACGCGCCGACAACGACGAGGAGGAAAAACAAAACAAAGATCGGAGATTAGTCTCGCTACTGTAATTCGTAATTTAAAATGATATACACCAACTTATAACGAGTAGGCACACGAGATGGAAAAAATTACGTAAACATTTTGTGAAATATGTGTATGAATGTACGGAAATAACTGCGATGATACGTAATATGAAAGAAAGAGAAAAGTCATCTAGAAAAAGAAAATACCGTAATTTCCCCAGTTCCGTCGCGTAAATACGAAATAATCATTACAAAGGTATAAAGGTAAACAAAAGATAATAAGTGGAAGTTAATGGTTGAGTTGAAATTGGAACTCGTAAAAAGAAGGAAAGTTCTAATTAAAATGTGTTCGCGGGGTAACCTTTGGCGAATTGAAAAGAATGAAAAAGTTTGCAAAAATTTTCCATCGCGCGCTGTTATTCTCGCTTTTCTTTTCTTGTCCACAGGTTTTTGTGGATGTGTGTTCAGCGTATGGAAGTATACTATTTTTATACTCTTAGTGCTACCAAACGGGATATTTTATCATGAGTGCGCTATATCAGAATATCTTCAAAGAGAAATTGGTATAGGTTGTTTTTCTTATAAAATTCGATCGCGAAAAGAATTCAAGTCAACTGATATTTAGTGGTTTGGTGTAGGTACCTAAAATTAGAAAGAGCAGCTCGATTGGACAAAAAATCTGGAAAAATGTGTTTTTTAAAAGCAATATTCGTTTGAGATAGTTCCTTTGTCTAAAAAAACAAAAGTCGCAAAATTGGGCATTTTAGGTATCATTTTACGGTCCAAAAATTGATCCAGCATAGGTACCAAATCAAATGTTTCTTGACATCTACTAATATGAAAGCACTGCTCACATTTTCCATGAATTTGACCTTGATGCACACATTATAATTAATTCCCGAGATTATTTCATCGTTTTTCCCATTTAATTAGCAACTAAATCTGTGTATTTTCCAAAAGATTGAATAATTAAAAACAAAACAACACCCAGTGATTGAATATAAATACTACCCGCGGCATGACAGCGGTGTATACGTGGTGAGGTATGAAATTAAATACGTAGCTCTTCATTCAAAATTAACGTTGAAATTTCACCTTTACGAAAGCGTATCAACGGTGGATAATCAGTAATGCACGATGTATCTCGCACTAAAGTACAGTAGAATGAGTACCATAAAACTTCATTAACCTAAAATCGTGATGAAAATAACGTTTTACACTGATGCTTTTGAAGAATATTATTATCACAGCATGATCTAATGACGAAATTGCAGGGACGTGTGAAAGAGTAAGACTATATAGCAGAGGGGCTTTAAGTGGTTAAACGCAGAAATGAAATGCTTCCATCGAAACCATCGGCCGATGCCGGGATAGTTTGACAGTTTTTTAAAGGAGAGAATTCGTACTCTAATAGATGAAATCATTGCGTCGTTACTTTTTACTCTTCATTAGGGGAATTTAGGGTCGGAAACATCACTTTTTACTTCCTGCTTTTTGCTTTTAATATCGCGATTCGCGCCGCGAATCATAATGAAGGCGGGGCGCGATATCATATAATACTGCAAGCGTATCGTCGCTGCTAATTTTAGTGGTTTCTAAATTTGAATGGGGTTGAAAAGTATACTTTATTTGCTACAATTTTTCCTCGAGAGACGAACGTTTCGATGCATCAGGTTGAGTGCACACTTCTTTCTAAGAAAAAATTGGCAAAAAATGAATCACCAACAGACTCTCTTATTGTTGTAAATTTCGCCGTTAGTATCCGTACCTGTACCAATACTTTATATCCATTCCAGTGATACCGTATCTCTTATATCAAGGAGGATTTTGAGACCCTTTTTCTAGGTCTCCAACATTAGGCGCATTGCTAAAATTAACGGACTTGATGTGAATGCCTGTATTCTAATACGTAGGAGAATCCTTCGTCAACTCTTGCCCCCTCCCTCAAACCTTGATACAAAAAAAGAACGTTGGTTAAAATTGCTTTTCTTGGGGAAATCCTCCGAGGTGTTGGTGACTGAGGTCAGAAGATTCGGTCACAAGATCGGTTTCTACCCGCTCCTAACCGTTTCTAACTCAATCGCTCCGAAGCATCCTACTGCCGTTATGAAATCTGCCTGTGGGTATCGAGTTAAATGTGGCGATTGTCCTGCTCAGTACATCGGACAAATGAGGAGTAATTTGAGGAAGCAGCTAGAGGAGCACCGAACTACAGATACGGCAGTTTTCAACCACTGTATTCATGCAGTCAGGGCGTGATCTAGAGAAACTTTCCATTTCCCTCCTTAATCATGGTAAGAAAGGTAAGGATGCTACCTGCTTAACGATCTCGACTCAACGTTTATAAATGGTTTTACTCGATTTTGAAACAAAAAAAAAAAAAAAGACTAGATCTCTTGAGCTCCACATCCTGGTAGGAAAAGAAGCTCCAAATCTGTTGAAAAAAATTAGAAAATAAATTTCCGTCACGTAAGAGTTAATGAGAAAAAAGAAACCAAGAGACTCGGATACTGAGGTGCATGGCAACTCAGTTTTATTTATATTAGTAATCTAATGTTGACCCAACACAAGTGGTCGAAACCAGTCGCGAAAGTTATTCGGAAGTGAATCCCACATATACCTATTGATGTTTTGATTTTGGTTTTCAATAAAGTTTTATTAGATACGTGCTTGTGCTCTTCTTCAATTTACCTACAATGGATGATTAGGAGGGCTCTATTTCCCCAAGCCCCCCTGGACGGAATTTGCATCGCAACTAATGTCATAATTTTGTTCAATTTTGTTCAACAAATTTTAAATTTTGTTCACATACCGTTTTCTCGCTACATGAATTTCAAATTTGGGAGGCTGGGGAAATGCAGCCCCCCCCCCTCTTCGAATTTTTGATGGAAATTGGTGTCATAATTTTGTTCAATTTTGTTCGCATACCGTTTTCTCGCGACATAAATTTCAATTGTGAGGGAACTGGGGAAATGCAGCCCCCTCACTTTCGAATTTCGGGTTTAAATTTATGTGATAATTTTGTTCACATTTTGTTCAATTTTGTTCACCAACCCCCAAATTTTGTTCACTCGTCATTTCCCCGCTGCAGCCATTTCAAATTCGGGGGGGTAAAGAAATGAGAGAAATGTAGCCCTCATCTTTGAATTTTGGATTCAAATCCATGTGATAATTTTGTTTACATTTTGTTCAATATTTAAGAATTAATTTATTTGTCAGGACGGATTATATAATTAGAAGGTCGAATATGTCCGGCACTGCCGTCCAAAATTTGAAGAAAAAAATAAACAAATAAATGATTTATTTATTTATTAAAAACCCGACGTTTCGATAGTACAACTAGTTGTACTATCGAATAAATAAATAAATCATTTATTTGTTTATTTTTTTCTTCAAATTTTGGACGGCAGTGCCGGACATATTCGACCTTCTAATTGTTCAATATTGTTCAGGAAACTTTGGATTTGGTTCACTCGTCATTTCCCCGCTACATACATTCAACATTTTGGGGCCCAAGGAAATTTGTACCCCTCCCCTCTCTCATCTATGAATTTATAATCATAATTCACCCACATTTTCCAATTACTCACATCTCATATTTTACGATCCAAAGGCTGAAATACCCTTGCCTATCCTTATTTATGAACTTACACACTATTCAATTTTTTACAATAAATACTGGCCATAATTATAGTTATGTAACAACTTCTATTGCAATGAATTTTCGGTCGACATAATTTATCGAGAGGCTACCTAGTTTGATCCACAACTGTATTATTATTTTTTTTTTCTGCTGTAAATTCAACTTATCAAAATATGGCTAATTGTATCTCTGAAACGGGAATAATAGAACTGAATTCAACTCGAGCTTGATCTATTCGGTAACTTTGAATTTGAAAACGCATCTGAGGAAACTTGGTTCCATGCAAATATTAACCATAAAGTGGGTGAATACAACACGTCAACCACTGAAATTAGGTACGTCTTCACAATCGAGCCTGTTTTTTAGTCCAATATCAGGGAATTAAAATCGATGAGTAATTATCATTGGTTGATGACATCAACACAATGGGCAGAATTTGATGACTCTTATTCCGTTTTCAAATTGCCTCCAATGCTCGGTGTCGAATAATATGAAAAATTATATGCAATATGGTGTACTTAATTACTACTTATTCAATAAACAAAGAACCGAGCGGTCCTTATTTTCGCGCGCATTTACGCGGCTGCAATAAGTGTGTTGAAAGTATCCTAAATGGCTTTACAAGAGAAGGGTTGTAGGTACGAATTCAAACGATTTAGAAGGTAATAAATGTTTTAAAATTCGTATACGATTTCGGTTTCGACCATATATGAGACAGAAAATGCCAAACGATAATGGGTAGAGAAGAAAAACAAAGTGAGCGAATACACACGAATTGGTGACCACGCGATAATCCCCGGTGCCCAATAAATTAATCTGGAGAAAGCTTAGCGCAGTTCGATTCTGCGGTCGCTTTGGGAGACTAAATTTCAATGAGCTTCGAAAATTGAGATGGATCGCTTTTAGCTTTTCCTTTCTCGTTTGCGCAATTTACCGAAAGTGAGTTATCAGTACACAGGCCTCTTTTTGCATTATCTCAATCTAGTGGCGTATATATATACAATGCATTGCCGTGAAATACCACCGTACTCGTCTGCGAGCAGTTCATTTACCCTATATCGTATTGTTGTATATTGTGTCGTGTCAACGCGAGGCTCATTTTAAAATAATGCGAAAATATCTGTTAAAAATTATTCAAACAAAAATAAATTTTAATCTCGTACTTTTCGTCGCTTCTTTTATTATCCGCGCAGCGCACTGCATCAGCGTCATTTGACATCCATATTTTCACATTAGATTTGTTGCTCTTTGTTATTCATGTTCGATCCTTTATTCTCTTATGCGTTTTATACGAAGAAAGTTGTCATGATGGGAAATTGTATAATGTTGTGATATTTTTTTCTATTTTTGAAGCTGCTAGTATCTGATGGAGAATTCGAAATTTTGTATGAGTGTTCTGTACTCCGTGGATAAATTCTTCAAAAATTCAATTTTTTTCTTCGATATCGTCTTTGTTGATGAAATTAAAATCCTAATCTTCTATTATTAGCTAGTCGGCGAGAGTACATTGTCTGAGAATTTTGAAGTTTTTCATCTTGGTGGAAAGTTTGTTTGAAAAGTATCTATGACTGAATAAAGAATCAGATGAGCTTTTAAAGTAGCTATGTTCTCGAGCTGGGAGTTAGCTGAAGATTTGCGTGACGTTAATTTATTTGTGTTGCGCTCGACCTACTTTAGAGACGTGAACAATTTTGAGCACCTGGCTATATGCTGGATATTATTTCTTCCTTATCTCTTTGAGCATATTCAAGAGATATCTTCCTCTTAGAAACGCAGTGAGTTAGCGCAGTGATACAAAATAAGGACGTTAGTAGTAAGAAGAGGTATGTTCTGGTACTGCTTCTATGGGATCTGATCAGTTGTTGATTTGACTTGCCTATACCTTATATAAAAAGGTACGGTTTCTTGCGCCTGCCAGAACAGCTTGGGCGCCTTGCCTTTTTTAGATTCTACGTTTAAGGACAAACCATCTTCCGCATCACCTCTCAATGAAGGGACAACATTGTGCAACAAATTATTGGAACTTGATAAAATCTAGACCTCGCGTTTGATAAACAGGGTATATTTACTAAAAGATTGGAAATACACAGGCAGGGTCATTTGGTCTTATTCCTATTTTCTTTTTATTTTACCAGAAGGAAGGGAAGAAAATCTACAAAAATAATGGGAATGAAGCCTTGGAGCGGGGGTCTAAACAAACTAGTTTTTTTTTGTGTGTGTGTGTGTGTGTGTGTGTGTGTGTGTGTGTGTAATATGTCATATAGTTGAGCATTACAATTAGAGTGTTGCCTATATGTGCCCTAACTGGCTGTGGAGCGGCACTGCAATAGTAAATCTCTTTATAAATAAATAAAATATTTTTTCATATTTCTAATGATAACACGCATGAACAAATTTCAAACTTTTAGAATGAAGGTGAACTATTGAGAAAATTACATTTTCAATGCTGAGTACAATACCATTAAGCGTTTTTTGATATTAAGTACCTCTCATTATTGTGCAATACTCATGTTTCATTCCCACTCTTCATCGCAACAGGCAAGTGTATCTTCTTGCGTGTTGAAATTTTGTAACTCGATAACATACATTACGCATTGCAACAATCTGCGGTAACCAAACATAAGTATTGCACAATAATAAGAGGTAATATCGAGAAATGGCAAATGGCATGGCACTCAGCGTTAAAAATACTTCTAGAAATACCTTCAATAGTTCATAATTATTTATTCCAAAAGTTTGAAATTTGTTCATGATTGTGTGTAATTTATCCAACTACTATCGTTTCTTTCTGGCAGGCTGTCTATTATTTTGATTTCAATTGTGAGTAATTTTTGACTCTGACGATCAATTGTCTCGATTCCAATAATCAATTTTAACCAATTTTTGGGGAAGTCAATACTAAAAAATTTTCCCATTTCTCAAGTACTAGTGGTTGCTGCCTTTCATAATATTATGTCAGTTCAACAGCTTGTACGTCAAGGAAGATGACAAATGCGGACGTTAACAAAAATCATACAGATAAGGATAGAAGAGGAAATATGACGAAAAACTCTCCGGACCCGATATTTCCTCGTCGATCCTTATCTAACCAGATCTTGTACATTGAAAAAGAGGGAAGAGGGTAGCCTCACTTGATGGACATAAATTCCGTTTAAAGAAGAGAGATTAAGAGTCTGGTCCTCAAGCCCTTTTACGGAAACTATTCGTAGATCAGATTAGGAAGATTGCGCTTTGGGAAAAATTACAGAATTGGTGGGTGGGTTTTTGGGCCTCAGAGTTTCATATATTCTCAGATTCTGTAATTAAGGGAAGGAGGTCGAAAAAGTAGGCTGATTCTTGAGTTGGTGATCTTCCGTTGAGAAGAGTTTCTATCGAGAATTTTTAGAAGATTTCCTCTGAGACGCTTGTCTAATGGCACCAGACTAAGGAAGCGATTTTCTTTAGCTAGCGACTAGGGTCGTATCCAGATGCAAAAAAAGATAATGGTGATTTTATATAGGAGAAGATAATTTTTTCCAGTTAGTATTTATCATTTGTTTTATTCTTCACTTTCAACAAGCCAATCATTTTCTTCCAGGAAAGCATCTATGGCAGCTTCTATCGCGTTATTTGGTATAAGATCTTCATCTGTCATGAGTTTTCGTGTAGTGGGGTCAAAAAGACCGACTACCTGTGAAAAAATGTCATTTGTTTTGTAACATGTTACTTATAAAATTCAATAACTCAAAAACAAAAGACTATCCTGGTTCATTGAATCAAATAACACCGTATTCCCATTTATTAATACAGCTTTTGCAAAGACTGTATCACCCTCAAAGCAATACCGGACTTGAACCTCCGAATTAAGGAACCTTCTGCTCAAATTCAGAACTTCACTCCATTTTCTTCAACCTTTTGAAAGAGTTTCCACGGGGCTAGTATCACTACATCTCCTCCAATTCGAGCTAATTTACACAAACTCCTCCAAACCTTCCATCATTACAGGTATTTAAGAGTTAGATTCAAGAGCAATATTCTGCTCACCAACCCATCCAAGTGTCCCCACAGAGAACTACGGGGTATTTCTCTCTTTCTTCTTACCAGACGCATCTTTGCGGATGACCTCGGTATCTCTTTATTGACCTCCAACCTCCAGCAAGATTATTCTAATGAACTCTTGACAAAACTCTGAAAGGTCATGTGATTGTGGATTTCGATTTTCGAACCAGGAAACAGTCATGGGAGTATTCCATAAAAGATACTCACGCCCTATGCCTGTTCCTCCTCTGCATCTACAGAACTTTAGAACCACTGCATCCAATCCTCGACCAAGTCCCTCGACCTCACCCTCAACTCTAAACCCCACTGACGCCTCCCGCCCTCCCATATCAACACGTTGAGAGTAAAATGCGTGAATTACTGATACGTTCTGAAATACTTATCACGATTCTGTACCGACAGTAAACGTAATTCTACAATAATCTTATCCATTCCCAACTTGATTACGGTTCACCAATTTACAAGTACTCCAATAAAACGACCTTGAAATTGCTGGACTTCATTCAGTCTCCAAGGCTACAACTAGCTGTTGGCGTACTACACACCAGCCCTTCGCTCAATTTATGCGCTAAGGTAGGCGCTCCGCCTCGGCATTACCATTCGCTTCTACTCCCTGCCAACATTCTGGCCTCAATAGCTCAATACTCAAAACTGCGCATCTTTTCGAATGCTCTCGGTCAGCGTAATAGACCCCTTTTGTCGCTTCAACCACACTAGACACTCATCTAAAAACTCAGAACCTTACTTCTAATTTTTTCATGTACTCTCTCTTAGTTGATCGGTATCCCTCACATCTATCCTACTAAAACTCCTAAAACACCGTCGAACTTGTCCCTATGTTCACAATTTTTACTCATCCATCTGTTTTCTATGGATGCCGGGACACATTGACCCTCGGACCATTTGTACATGTAAACCGTCTAGAGTGATAAGAAGCCCGTCAGAACATCGGAAGAGCTGTAAGTTGGCTCGATTTTGTGAAGTGAATGTAATGGGACGTGGGAGCGTGACATCGCTCGTATCCCCCTTCACCACAAACCCACTAAGCGCTCAGATTAAACCTTGCCGACTCACAACAGGCCTCCTATGTTACGACGGTAGATAGTGCATTTTATATAATAGGTTATCGGGGGTTTATGTATACTATAATATGATTCAAGCAATGACTTAAGGATCTCTAATATCTACAATAGTCGTACTTTCAAGTGTTTTTCTATTTGCGATCTGTCATAAGTGATGCCGCTAGGTGTGATGACCGGCTCTTTTATGAGATCCAAACTGATTCTAACGCGAAAATATTGAGGTATCTTGGGCGGCTATGCAGGAGAAAACGTTTGAGTCAGTCAGTCTGAAAAATCCCGACTAGATATTTCGTGCGTTTTTCATTCCATCTATTTAAACATTCATCTTACTTGTTTATCATCATTTTTGAAGAAGACAGACTTCAGCGTATTGATGTATCTATCCTGCAAAAAAATCATATCGATAACACACAAATTTAAATCTTTTGGAATGAACGTGATTTATTGAGAGAATTTCTGGAGGTATTTTCAACGTTGAGTACAATGACATTGGCCGTTTTTCGATAAACCCCTCATTATTGTGCAATACTCATGTTTAATTTCCGCGCTTCATCGCGACAGGCAAGTGTACCTTCTCGCGTGTTGAAATTTTGTAGCTCGATAAGATACATTACGCGTCGCAACAATCCGCGGTAACTTAACATAAGTTTCGCACAATAATGAAAGGTAATATCGAAAAACGGCAAATGGTATGGTACTCAGCGTCGAAAATAATACCTTCAACAGTTCTTGTTCATTCCAAAAGTTTTAAATTCGTTCATGTGTGTAATGAAGAAAAAAAGACAAAGAATAACTGCGAATATTTCTAGTATTACTCACATGATCCGAGTCCAGTTTTATAATTTTATCTCCCAATTCTTTATCAGAGTCGTCATTAATTTTGTTCTCAATTTGGACAAGTATTTCTTCACTTTTACGCAAGGTGTAGTTCTGTATCAACTTTTCTAAGAACGTCTTTTTGGGGAAAATATGTGTTTATTAAATAATAATATCGCATTCTCGGGAAGTTGAATTTTTCATTAAAACACTCACATACAACTCGACCTTGTGGATCTTTTCTTCTTCTATCTGCTTCTGTCGTCGCTTTCTGTGCGCTGTCCTTAAAGTTGAAACTATCTCCGCAGTATCGCAAAATTCGTTTTGCCATTTCGCCAATTCACGAGCTACATGGCGGCTGCAATACACAAAATCTATGCCCATAACGTTGATAATCCATATTGCCTACTAAACGAAATAACCTTTTACCTTTCTGAAGGTGATCTATGGCCTCATTAAAACTTTCTAATCCAAGCCAAACCAAACCCAAAATAAAATGACCTTTCAGATTTGCAGGTTCTAGCTCTACCGCTTTCAGAGCATCGTCCAGAGCATTGTTCCATTTATTCAGCTGAATATAAGCGTACGTTCGGTTCCTGAGGAACATAGCTTCCGAGGGGTTCTCCATCTACAAATAAGAAGTTGACTCTAGAGTTCTGTAATTATGATGGAGATGAGGTCGTCCAGGGAGTACACTGAACTGGATCTCGGAGCTCATATTTTTTAGTCTGTGACATGCCGTACAATTTGCAAACTACGTCCCACAGAGGAGTTCTGAAGAGTCGACCTGTAAGCCAAAACTGTCGAATGATTTCCCTCCTTTACAGCCGACTGATCTCCACCTCGAATTTTCTGGTTTTTGTCCCACACTTTAACATAATCTTTACCACAAATGACTGCAACATCCACTAAGTTCAAGTAATGGCAGCAAAATTAACAAAAAAAAATTGGACAAAGAGTGTTGCAAATTTAAGTAATGGTGATTCTTATAGTCTGATGTAGAAGTATTGGATATGTTTGATACATATGCTAATTCAATCGTCTCCCCTACTATGTGATTACGACTCACAATTTCTTTGGTGAAGTATTCAATAGCCTCTTTGAATTTCCGTTGCTTCAAAAATTCATTTCCTAAACTATTAAAATCGGTTCCTTTAGACTCCCAATTCCGAAGTTGTCTATTCTGAGTATTCTGGTTTCCTGTAGAACAAAGACGGGAAAAGTACGGTAATTTAGTTGGTATTTTCTGTATCCATAGAACAAATTTCTTCCTTTCAAGATCCATACCTTGTATTAGACGAGAAAACCAATTCCTTATTTTATTTATTTTTTCGTCAACAGTTTCATGAGATGCGAAGAGTGATATTCTGAAACAATCGATTTATGTGTGGTTGAATGGAGGTAAGAATATAATAATCATGATTTAAAGATACTTAAGCCGGTAAACTATTTTTCCCTCATATCTTCTTGTAAAAAATTTCTATCGAGCTTCAATCAATTCCCCTTTTGATCATTGAAAGTTTACTTATAAAATTACTTGAGAACTTACTCTTACCTCTGCTGGGATGAAGTATTCAAATTTTGCTGTGTTATCGTCTCCACTTCTTGAGCAATAATATCTTTGAACGGTATTGCAAAAACTAATAGTAAAAAGTCATACAATTGCATCGCTAATCAACTTTTCTTGCTGTCTAGTCTTCTTCAGAAAAGTTGAAGGAAAACAGAGAAATATTAGATTGTTCGGCGTGAATCTTCGCGGTAAACAATATTGATCAAAAACTACTGTAAACGGGGCATCTGTGTCTATATTCCTCCATTCGTTAAACAATATTTTTATCGGTAAGAATTCTTTTGTTGATTTTAGAATATGCACAATATCGACTCTTTAAAACAATGAAATGTGATTCAGATTCACAGAATTCGTGAGTGCATCCGAATCGACATCAGAGGGAAGGAAAAAGTTACGTACAATGAAGACTGAAGATGAAGTCAGTTCAAAAGTAGCAAAACCCGGATGAACTTTGAATGCTGTGATGGATTGGCTCAGAATATGTCGACAGGTATTTTTTTCTGTTATAAAGATAAAATACAAAATGCTTGACTTGAATATTTGAAAAACCAGCATCACAGACGAAGCCCCCGCAACTTACAGAAACTAAACCAGTGAGCATGCATAGAGAAGTGAGACAAGGCGACAGTGTATCACCTAAACCTGTTCAAAGAGTTGAACTGGGAAAATATAGGAATCAATGTGAGTGGTAGCCGACTAAACCATCGCAGATATGTGGATGATGTAATTCTGATTGCCGGAAATCAGGAGAAATTAAACAGAATGGTAAGTGAACTGAGGAATGAACCCGCAAAAGTTGGACTAAAACTAAATATTAAAAAGACGAAAGTAATGCACAATGATGGCAAGAATCTAATTAGAATTGGCGACCAGGAAATAGAAAACGTAACAAAATTTGTGTACCTGGACTAGGAAATACAATTATCGAAAGAGAACCAAAGATGTGAAATAAAACGACAAAAAGGGTTGTCTTGGGCACACATATTGTGTAACCGCAAGATACCAGTTAAACTCAGATCCAAGGTGATGAACCAGTGTATCCGAAGAGTAATGTCGCATGGAGCGGAAACGTGGACCTCCGAGAAAGGAAATATAGGATCACTACAGGTTGCCTTAACGCGCCATGGAAAGAAGTATGCCTGGAAAATCATTGAAAGACCGAATAAAAAACACGGAAATAAGGAACATAACCAAAGTACCAGACATAACAAAGATGGCAGCGCAATTCAAATGGAGAAATGCTGGGCACGTGGTGAGAAGTAATCCAGAAAGATGGAGTCAGAAATTGCTGCGATTGCGACCGCACGAATATAGGAGAAGAAGAGGAAACCCGCCTATATGAGGTGGACGGATGAAATCGCCAGAACCGCGGGCAAAACCCAATGGGTCAGAACGGCACTAGACAGGGAAACATGGAAAAATATGGAGGAGGCCTATGATCAAAAATGTACGTAAAAGGCTGGAAAAGAAGAAGAAGAATACAAGACGATTATAGCAGATTTTCTGGGTGATGACAGTAAGGCTTGTGGCACATGTTGGCAGGAGACGCAATATCCATTGATGATGTCTCATTATAAATGAAAAAGATCGTGATACCTGCGTTGGTTATCGGTGGGTTTCAGGTTTCTAAAAAAAAGCAATGACTGCCACTATATCTCTCAATACGCCAGGACGAAACTACTCTCTCTTCTGTAATTGAACAGCAATGCAAATCTTGTTATCTTATATGGACGAATTAAAATAGTCTTGTTCGGCAGTAGAAGGCTTCTATCACAAAATTCCGGACTATCAGCAGAAATACGTGGACTCAAGCTGTAAAACGTTCATTGTTAGACGTAAAAATTGGTGTCGCCCTGAAGAAGAGAAGAAAAAGAGAGGTACTCAGCGTACTTTGGCAGAGCCATAGAAAAATTTGGCGGATGGAGGAGCCATGATCATTCATTGCGTTTCAAGAAGATGTAACATTGGGGTGGGATCTTTCTTAGGAGACTCAGCTGTTTATCTACTCATGTTATGTTAAGTAATGCTGAAAAACCTGTTGACCTTTCTGAAGTGTTGGTCGACCGTTTGAGGAGTCCCAAAAGTTTTCGCAGACCACATGTCAAATCATCGCTGTTTCATTTCTTCTTCTCTCTCATCTACGTACTTACCTATGAGGATTCAGCTTTCTGGAAAGTCTCACAGACCACTTCTGGACATTCCGTGGAACGGGGACGATAAGTTAAGAACCACTACCCTAAGACATGAGGTAGATCAACTGGACATTAAGTGCATTAGACTTCTTTAGGGCTCTGAAATAATTTTTTTACTTCAATTTACTAAAAAAAAAATCTAATCATTTACGCGTATTTCTTCACTTGGATGGAGGAATGAAGGAAAAATAAAGTTTTTTTAGCCTTCAAAAAAAAGTACGGAATCTCAATGATTGCAAAAGCAACAATTTTGACAGGTTTTATAATAAACTTTTTCATATAGTTTCCTTGAAAATACAGCCCCTCCTAATCATCTAATGGGCTTTTATAGTTTATTATTGTTTCGCGTATTGCCATTTTGCCATAAAATACGAAAAATTTTTTCAGTTTTGAGACAGAGTTACTGATCCCATCTATACATTTCGTAAATCCTCGCTCCGTAAACTGCCTCTTGACTGAACACTTGCTTACGATGTAGTTTCTATTCCCTGTTTTTTCCCCTCTCTCCTTCGCCATTTCGGGTAAGGCTCCCGCTTTATCGAGACAATAAACATTATTCTTCTTTAGCTTCATCTATTCGCCAATTACATTTTTCACCTTTTAATATCTTTTGAAGAAGAACGAGTCAAGTACGGCGACGTTTAATGGACATAACATTTTATTATTAGCATCGCCGTCGTCGCCGAGAAGATTATAATAAAAAGGAGAGAAGAAAAAAGAAAGTAGAATTTATAGACCTCGGGGTAACAATTAAATATAAAGTTCAAGCACATTTACATCTAAGTACGGTAAATGTTTCCGTTTTAAGGAGCGCTCCGTTTTATACGAGTATTTGTCGTGAAAATCGCGATTTTCCTCGTGTATGTTGACGATTTGATGTGTTCTATTTGTGTTTATTATATTTGGTAGCAAGTGTGGCCAATTAGACGATATTCAAAATACGGTAGATCATGGTGCAAAGGAAACGCGGTAAGTTTATAATGGCCGTCGAGGGTCACACTAGGTCCAGAGGAAAAATCAGCTGGTTTTATTTTAAAGCTACTCGATTTGATGACTGTGGTCTTAAATGAACATAATTTTTGTGAATCCTTTTCCTCCTTTTCCACGGAAACCTGTGTTTTCCGGTAGGGGCTATGGAAAATTTCGAAAATGTTTTCAATCGCATCTCTTTTGGAAGGCTATACTTGAGAAAACTTCAAGCTCTCATGGAGACGTCAACCGGAGACGATATTTAAGCTTGGATGATGATTGATGTCATCAGAAGACAATACTCAAATCTTGAGTTACGGGCTGTTGTAGAGAGGAAAGGGATTCGAAATGAACTCGACTTAAAAACGTCAACTGATTTATATATGAGAGAATTTCGGAGTCATGAACTATGTACAGGAAGAGGATTTGGAAAATCTTTTTTCAACAACAAGGAGGAGAATTGGGTTCTCTCGAAAGCTATTTATTTATATTGGACTTCTAAAAATTCCTAATAAAACCAAACAACGCGGATCTGTGCTACTGCACTTGGTTCAATGGCAGTGGCGAATTCACGAGAAGGGGAACTCAGGTACGTTTCCCCCCTCCAAACCTAAAAAATAAGAAATAAACTTAGGGAAAAACGTGAGTTTTTTTTTTTGCTCGTCAGATTTCAAAAAAGTTGTTAATGTCCCCTCCGAAAATCATCTCCTATATTCGCCAATACAGAGGCCGGTTATCTTTATGTTTCTTAATATGAGCTTTACACCCTTCTAGGTACCGAGGAGGTTGATGCAGCAGTCCATAGACTGTGGAGATTCCAAATCTAGTCTGGAGCGTCATACATTTAGTTGACCCAGCACTGCTTGTTGATGCATTCTCCCCGTGCGGTGGAAGAAAGTCAGGCTGGCGTTGATTGATAAGAAGGGTAAACCACTTAACTTGTCACCAGAGATATAATCCCTAGTAGTCAATACGGTTTTCAAATTGGACGACGTACATCAGATGCTGGAATCGGGCTGAAGAAGATGGCCGAGTCAGTTTAGTGCAGCCGTCAGCCTCGACATAACAAATGCGTTTAACTCAATTCCATAGGAGAGGATATCGGAAGCCTTAGTGGACGCAGAAGTACCCGCATACCTGCTTCGGATAATCAGCAGCTATCTTAGGTGTCGCGAAATCCAAACAGAGACATCTGCTGGTAGAGTAAAGCGCCTTGTTACTTGAAGGGGTGCCGCAGGGGTCGATCCTTGGGCCGCTGTTGTGGTGCATTGCATTTAAGGAATCTTCAAGGTGGATCTGCCACCGGTTGTTAAGCTTATCTGCTATGCGGATTACATACTGGTGGTATGCACTTTCGAAACAACTACAGCGGTGGAGAACAGGGTAAACCGGGCCCTAGAGGTAATGACGTGTGGATCGAGTCGGCTGGACTAAAACTTGCAATAGGTAAGAAGGAGGCCATTTTATTCACGACCCGTTGAAAATTCCGTCTTCCCACCTTTTGCCTGCAGGGTGTGGAAATTGAGACCAAGAGTGGATTAAGTACCTAGGCACCTGGTTTGACTTGACGCAGAGCTGCAGACACCATTTCCTGATGCAGCGGAAAAGGCAGGTAACCAGCCTCCTGATAGGAACCTAGGAGGAACAAGAGAAGCAAGAAGAAGGATCATGATGAGCATTGTCTTGTCGATCCTCCTATATGATGCCCCAGTATATGGGCCGACTCAATAAAGATACCATACAGAATGAGAGAAATGGTGAAGACTAATGAAGAGCTGCGCTGAGGTGTGTCAGTGCCTATCGCAATGTCTCGACGGAGGCTCTTTGCGTCGAGCTCTATGCGGAGGAGAGGGCGGTGGTGTCCAAAGCAAAAAAGAAGACAGGTCACGTAGGATGTCTGGCGCTTCTTGCTTGCAAAATGGAAAGCAAGAATTGCTCGGAGTGAGCTAGATAAATGAACGACTCGTCTGTTAATTCGCGGCCTTGATAAGTGGATGAACGGAGTTCATGGTCAGCTGAACTTTCACTTGACGCTCGTGTTCAGCGGCCATGGCTGCTTCAACAAGTACCTTCACGAAAAGTTTAGGAAAGTTGAACAGGCAACGTGTTCACACTGCGCCCAAGGGCCTTAGGATGAACCGCAGGACACCTTATGGCAACCAGGTGTCTGCATTTGCACCCGCTGTCATACATTTCTCCATATGAGATGACATTCTTCCGGCACTGCATTTCCAAAACTCCAATTTGTATTACAAACTTTTTCAGTGTTTTGACTTTTTCATATCTCTATAATTGATGTCCACCTCCTAATTTCGGGATGTGTGGTCCTACAAGATGGGCATAGGAGACCTCAGCCCTCTGATTCCGAGAAATGAGTGCTGTGGCTTTCGACCGGAGCTCGAGAAAATTTTGAGTTCTGCCATCAAAATACGCGAAAGGGTTTGGATGTTTCATGCATTTACTGGGGAATCCCCTGGGCTCTCCTAATTTTGAAATTTATGATGAAACATGAAATATAATTTGTATTTTCGGCCACGTCGCAGAAAGTTCTCGATTTTTATGACATTCAGTGTGAGTTCAGACTCCAGTTAAAGAAATTAGTACTAAAATTGACATCATTCAAAAGCTGGAACGTGTCGGTCAGGTAGGTAATGCTTATGATTACTTTTTCGAGTAAATAGAAAAAATTTGTAATTTTTTTTTTTAGTTCATGTTAATTTATTCTTTTGATCAAAATCTTGTGGCACACCGGTTAAGAAACGCTGGTCTATATAGGGAAGCAAATTTCGAGGTCAATTTTTTGAGATAAATATTTGCAAACAATTGATTTTTCCTCAAAACTCATAACTCTTGACAACATTTTCAGGTTGATTACTAAAATAATGATAAAGTTTGAATAGATTATATTATTGCAATTGTTGCAAATTTTACGAGGGATATCGTTTTCCTAAATGCTAGTTCGTGTGTTGTTCACATAGCGATAAAAAAAGAACCAGAAAAAATATTTATAAAGTTGATATAAAGAAAGAAATCGTACTTTCATAGGAACGGAAAGCAACAAGTAATTTATCTTGATATTTACTGCGAACCACCGTCCACCCTCCTGATGAAATTCTCCGTTCGTACTTTTCAAAGGCTTCCGAACTGAACAATAACCATCAGCGCTATCTACATTCTGTTTTAGTTGACTATGGGTTGCTGTCTTCGGAGAAAGAGTTCATTATCATACATAGGGTAGTTTGAACCGTGGACATAAGAGGTCGTTGTGAGATCGAACAAGATTTTTCCATAAATTCAGTAGCAATTTTCGGTTGCATCCTACTTGGTTCTAGGAGAGGTACTTAAGAACATTTATTGCACGTAAAGATTTGGCTCTTGGTAATTTAATGTGAGGAACCCATGATAATTTTTGATCAAGTAAGAGTCCTAGAAATTTTGCTGAATTTGCGATGTCTATTTCGAAGTTTTGTTGAAGAAGGGGTGGAATAAGTGGAGGGAGTTTCTTTTTGTGGAAGATGATTAGAATTGTTTTTTTTTTCTTACTTTGTAAAAGTGGCATCCACGTTCCGACGACCATATTTTGAAATATTGTTTAGGTTCTCTCCTAAAAGCCTATCAGCCCTTTCAGGATTGGGGGAAAGGAGTGAGAGACTATAGTCATCCTCAAACAACCTGTGTGAGATTGGGTAATCTGCGTTAAGTGGGAGGTCATTTATTGCTGTCAAGAAAAGGAGATGCTGAGGACCTCTCAGTGTATGAGGGGATGTTGAGAGGAAGGCTTGTTCGACTTGGTTCCAATATATCTTCTGGACCAGTGAGGACAGTTCATTGTGGTTGATTCGGTGAAAGGTGATTTTCCCCGATAATTTCTCAATGTCTCTCGACGCAGAGGCATTCGAAACGGGTTTGTTGATACTCTCAACAAACAATCTCCTCGATTCCTTCTTAGCTGAACAAATTAGGAGTCTAGCTTTTGCTCTCATTTTTTTGTAGACAATGAAGTTTAGTGGGTCACGTGTATAATTATATTTTTGGTAAGCTTTACTTCTATTCTTGATAGCAGTACTGTTTTCGTTGGGCCACCACGAGACTTAGCCTGGTTTCCGTATTTCTGAAGTAAGGGGATCGAGGACTCTGCAGTTTCAATTATGAAATTTGTGAACTGAAAAATTGCTGTTTGATCGTTCAAGAGGTCGGGAAGAGATGATGTCGCTAGTGATGTCGTAGCATATTGTCGTTCCGAGAGTAAAACGATATTCTGAAAGTGTCGCTCGAAGAAAGGGACAGTGACGACCCTTCAGCTGCATATATGAGTGTGAGGAGGGGAGAAGTGACTTGAAAGAATTCCGATCATCGAGCAATGCATCTCGGAAAACATTTAACCAAATGACAGAACCTTTTCTATTATTAAACTTTATATCGTGCGCTTCTGGCGACACACAACGACGTCAAAATAATGCGGTGTTCAGAACTTATTTCACTAACAACGCACGTAACGAAAGCATACATCGATTGTGTATTTTTGATGTATTTACATCTGTAGCGTGTGCCCTTATCAAAAATTCGTTTTTCTTTCATATCGATGTCTAAAATTTTTCAATCAGTTTTTACTTGCCCAGTTGACTTAGATTCCCGAAGAACACCGAGACTGACAACTGATGGGAAAATTTCTTTAGACTTTCTTGATGTGCCATCAACAATGTAAAATTCAATATTACGATGATAACAAAAACTAACGTAACGTACATTTTTGGACTGATTTTACATTTAATCGTTCGAAATAATTGCGATTATATATTCCGGAGAACTGTGGTCAAATCGCTCTCTTTGAGTATGTTTTCTGCTCTTTAGAACTTCAGGGCGGTATTTCGTATCAATTATTTCAAGTTCTTAATTCATGTAGCTTCTTTATTTGGAGCACTGTCCAGTCAAAAAGAACTTCAGAATCATTGTTAACGATCTATAGAATACCATCTTTATTTTGACCCTAAAAACTGTATACAAGGACAAAAACTTCATCTTCATTTTGTTCTGTGAAGTGAAGTTCCACTTTCTCCGTCACATCTTCAGAAAGTACACACAATGGTCAACTGACAAGTGAGCAAACTGGTAAATTGTCCCCAACGGCATTCTCTTCAAAGGCCTGTAAATATGAGGAAAGAGATGACCTGCTATATTTTGTCGTTACGTCCTCCAGTCTTTTATTCGCAGTTGAGAGATACGGTTAGAGAAGTTACATTAAATCCCTTCACAACACTATAGGTTTTGTTCTTTGCTTTGCCACTTGGTCTAGTTGTTCTATCATTTATAAATTTTGATAAACAGTAATCTGTTGTTGGAGCACGGAATTCTGAAGATAAATGGTGACGTAACGACTAGATAATATGGTGATCCATTTTCTCTCTCGTATTTATAGGGTTTTATCCTCTCAATAGAGCTGTAGCAACCTTCCTTGGGAAGTTAATTTCAAAAACGTAGCTCGTCTTCGACTGGCTTAAATATACGAGTTTTAGTGTAGAGGTCCAGAGTTTGTGCGAGCCTCTTGCACCTAAAAGAAAAAAAAAACGGTTCCAGTGTTGGTTCACGTCTTGTCCCATACTTCATTCGTATTTGTACGCCATAGAGGAAAATGCGTGAGTTCTGAACCTCTCTCCTGCTCCTAAATTTAGTCTTGGTTGTTAATACATCAGCGCGTTTTCAACGTTTTTGCAGTTCCAACGGATAGATATCCCGAAGGATTATTGGAGAACAACTACATTGCTGGTTTGAGTCTTGAAAAACGGCGAATAGTTTGTTTTAAGGCGCAAACATACGCTTCGCTACCACCATTTATGATCAATAATCAATACATATTTGAAGGGCACGTATACGCCATCGAATACTCAACCGGAGACCAAGAACTTGCCGTTGCGATAAAGTGTCCCACGTACCCTTCTGTGCATCTGTGCTCTGGACGAGATCATAATGAGATCAGAGTTATCTCTGCCCACGTTCTGCCGCCAAGTTTTGACGAGAAGTTCATCAAGTATACATTCGACATCGAACTGGTTAAGAATATTCCATGTAAGTAAGAGCATATTTCTAGGTTTGAGAGAAGTTCCGGACCTCGAAGTAATGGCATGAGCATTAGCCCCTTTTCTCAAGGGCATGGTACAGTTTCATTTACTGTTTTGCAAATTGAAAGTCATCTTTTTCTTTCTTGAAACTTGACTTCTTACTTTGGACGATTCCCTTTGGACAGTTTTCTAGCAATGCAATTCACCTTCCTCCACACACCAAATGCCATGTTTTAAAGTATATTCTTTTCTTTTTTGGGGGGACAGCTCCATCGGCGATTATGACGGGCGCATCTAAGAACGCAAGTAATGCGGACGAAAAATTCCGAAGAAATTTGCTATTTTCTCTGGATCCCGAAGACCGTTTCAATCTTTGTTTCGACGCTACCACAAGAATTCGACGGCAGTTCGTATTCACGAAAAATTCGATTAACTGGGCAAACGTAGAGTCGATAGACTATCGATTGAGTGGCAACGGGAAAACTACTTCGACGGTTAAACATGTTGTCATCAAGTGCGAAACCAATCCGGTCATGTATTTACGCTCGAAAATTTCCAATGTCACCGGTGAAGTCAATATAAAGATACTGGTTCTCGATTCGGATCCTGTGATACGTGGCGAACAGTCTGCAAATATGAGTATGGTGCCTGTCTAATAATAAAACCTATTTATGAATCCGAGTTACATTTTGAAAATTGGGTAAATTACGTTCTCGTGGCTGCCCTCCGCCTCTGGACTCGAAAATACGCTTCTGAAAAAAGGCCACAGCTTTGCGCATTTGGTCTTCATTCACATAGATCTTGAAATTTACAAGTAATTTAATGGATTGTACTGAAGTGATACCTAGTCATGATGGTTGCCTATTTTTTGAGATATAAATGGAAATGTCTGTCATAGGAGCAAGGCAGAACGATGCTGGCACCGCCTAGTCGAACCTGGAACTGAAAATCTAGCTTTTGATACGTAATTCCATTATTGTACTACCTCTTCTTCGCCCCTCTTAAAAGCAGATATCCTTCTCCTATTCCTACAATAGATTTTGTTATGGTTGGAATCGTTTTCAATGCGTTAACTGCGTATGGAATTGTTCTATTTTCTCGACTTCTTCCATTTAATTTAATTCCGATGGCGCTCCATGTCTTCTCTACATTTTATAAAGTGAAGTAAATGCAAGGGAACTTCCTTGAAAGAGCAGAAAAGCAGGAATAAAATGAAAATAGCAAGTTTTTCTTTTTGTGTAAGAAATTTGGAATAATTCAGAAGAGAATTTAAATATATAGTATTTCTCTGAGCTGACAGGAGAAGAGGGCGCTGAATTTCTGAAACATAGCAATCTTCCCTAGAAAAAACTGCTCAGGAAGTGGAAGTCATTATTTGGTATGCTGATAAGTACAGTGGATGCGGTAAGTCACCATAATCCAAGTGCTGCTGATAATAACTCAAGTAAGCAAACATCTATAGTTTTAACGAAGAATTATGGGAAGGCTGATCAAATACGTTTTACTACACTATGAATTTTTCGGATGTTTCTTACGATATATTTCTCCTACAAGAACGAAATCCTGTAAATTACATCTCTAAAATGTGCCTAATCGGATTCAATTTAAATTCTTTGATGCTCGTGATGGTAATTCCTGCGATCGAAAATTCCACAGAGTATACGTACGTACTACAAGAAAAAGTTGTACAATATATAAAACTTCCGGCGATACCAGAAAATCGCTGCGAAACGCTACTCTGATTTTTTTAATGATTACGCGGCGTCCTAAGCTGAAACCTCAAGGAAGTTCAGAACGCATCGCTGCGTAAAAACATGTGTCATTTTTGCTGAAAATAATCTCGCCGTAAATCGCTCTCATTTTTTCCACTTGATTTTGTCAATAGGGATGCCGAATATTGTGCCCTAGCAACCGCAGCTGAAGAAGTTATGTTTTTGAAAGGCATCCTTCAAGATTTGGGACTCTCTAAAGAAGAACAGTTAATGAACATTGAAATCTACGAAGATAATTCTGGTGCTATAGCTTTAGCCAAAAATGGGAACTTCATGAAAAGGTCGAAAAACGTTGATGTTGCGCTACACTTTGTACATGATTTAGTTATGGTAAATGAATTGTCCGTTGTAAAAATTGATACCAAGGAAAATAGTGCAGATATTTTTACCAAATCGTTAGGACGAAATATGTTTGAAAAGCATCGCAGCTCCTTAATGATACTTTAATTTCTCTTGTTTGTTGGTTTACCCTTTTGCAAATGTTTTGTTTTTCTTTTTTATTTTTCATTTTTATTTGTATCTTTACTTTTCTTTTCTGGATTATCGCAAAGGGGGGTGTTGAAATTGTAATAGTGTGGTAACAGACACTGGTGCGATAATTTCTAGCTATTTTTATTGTGGTAGATTATTGATGAGACTAACCACGTTTATGAGTTTTTCGATGTACATCGTAGTTACGAGAAATTGTCTCTATTAGTTTATGAGTTTGTCTTTTCACGCGTGAATAAAATATCAGAAAATGCAGTCGTTATTAAGTATTTCATCAATCCTGTATAAGACTGTTCTACATGTGCAAATGTCTTCTTAGCGCTAGCTTCATTGTTCATTTCATACGAGGCAAATTTTTCCTTCAGGCAAATTTTCGTAGGGCAAGTTTTCGCAGCATGCGAGTTTTCTCAGGCAAATTTTCGTATCCGAATTTTCGTGCGGCAAATTTTCCTGACACCGTTGCACCGGTATATCAAGTTCCCGTGAATTGTAGCGACGAGACGCGCAGTGTAGGCACAGTGTAGGTATTCGTATGTTCTTGTACTTACGAAATTCGATAGCTGGATAACATTCACTTCGCGTCGCTACGATTCGCGGAAACTTGATATGATCATTTCTCGATAACCACAGCCAATTTTGAAAAACGGTTAACGGCATCGTGATCAGCGTCGAAAATATTTCTAGAATCGCATCATTTTGTTCACGCATTTTTCAATTATTTTTTTTTTTGTCTTGATGTTGTGTCATTTTAGCACTTTTAAACTCATATCTCAATTATGTTCGGGTAACTAAGAACTTTTCTCATTGCTCTGGTCAAATTTTGTATAATATTATGGTACCTACTTTATTGTTGTTAGTCATTTAAATAGCTCCTTAATTTCATTTCTTTACAATTGCACTTCATGTGTGATTGGAACTTTTAGATCTTTGATGGATAGGTAAATAAAGAATTTGAGAACCGTGGAAAAGATACAGCTAGAATTTGAAGAAGAGCGAATGATTCCGCAGAATGAAGTACAAGCAGATCCTATCACTATATGAATGCCTAGGAAGGTGGAAAGAGGTTGTACAAGCTTACAAATGGGTCTTCCAAATAAAGTAACCTTTGAAAGTACGTTGAGTACGGAAAAATATGATTCTTGAGTATTTGACCATCAATATTCTCAAATAATTATAACTTCTTTTGTTCTGTTTCATGTAGGCGATGCAAAACTGCTGAAATTTCAGTACAATATTCCTCCTGTGACACACGTAACGGGTCCAATGTCGCGAAAAATGATAAGGAAAACCAAAAACCGATAGATTTTCTTCACAAAATGCGTCTTAAGAAAATGAATACCTACCTACCGTATTCGGTCTCGTAGAAAATAGTGAGATTTTTTATAAACGCAATTCAAATAATCTTGTACTACCCGTGTCAGTGAAAACGTATATGTACATCCGAAATGTAAATTTTATTATTATTACCTACCGATTTTCTGAATGTCAAATATGAGTGGCTCATTTTCCGCATAATGTTTCATTATTTTCAATTTCTCAAATTTTATTTTTAATATCTCAGGGACACTTTTCCCCATCAAATATACTTGAGGATTATAGAGATTGAATTTAGTGTGGCTAGGCCTACGCATAATTGTTTTTTCTCTTTCTTTATTTAGAATTTCATGTCCATTAGTTGTTAGATTCATTACCAATGACTCAAGTATAACTTATAAGGAATGCGTACAATATGATTTTTGCCATGTCGTGAAAAACAGTACAGAAGCCCTCCTCCTCCCTATCTCAATGTTATAAATACAAGAGCTGAATCATGGAAATATTATTACAGTCGAAATCAATGAGTAGAATTTTTTTTTTTTTCTTTTTATTATCATTATTTTTTATTTTTTGGGGGATTTACTAATATAGGATGAAGAGGAGACCATTGCAAGTGGTAACAATAATGATGATTTGACCATCGATGATGAACTGGATGATCGCGTAGGCCTAGGCTTGCAAGTTACTGAAGGAGAAGTCTTAACACTTGAAGAATTTAAACGTCGTTTAGGACTCTACATGGTATTATCCCATACCTCTGAAAAAGATGGGCGATTACTGTTGCATTTACTGCAGAAGAGTCCTGGTAATACCTACTCTTGCTGAATTACCAAAAGATCCGCGCACATTGAAGGAGTGTCTGCGCGACCTAAAATTTCAAGTGTGCAATTCTACACGTACTGTGGTACTCTTCATTCATTTATACAAAACGATCTACTTAGGCCTGAGGCCTGTTTTCATAGAAATCGTCGATTTTACAGATTGATTGAGCGTATACCTATAAGATAAGGCTTCAGATTGGCTTTGAGTTTTTGGTAGGTTCTCGATAATTTTCGCCCCCCACCCTTCTGAATAGTAAGGCGAAACATTTTTGCGGGCCTATAGCCTTAAAATGAGGTCTGTATAAGATGAATTCTCACCATTTCTTTGATATGACATGTAGGCCAATTATCGTTGAATTTTTTCTCATATAGAAGCAAATGTCATTGGAAGATTGAAGTTCCTTGAAAAAATTGTTCTAAACATTGATGAAACGGTTAGACTGTTGAAGACCAGCAACGATGCCTATCTTTCCAGAAATTTGGCGAGCGTAGAAGATAGAATAAATCTAGTTGACGCACGAATACCTATAAGGTCGGCTACTGATTTGGACTGGTTCAATCACGAATTGACCACAAATGGAGAGTTCCGGAATGATTTTGTGAGTCTCAGAATAATCAGCTTCTCATCTTGCCGAGCATGTGATACAAATACATGATTTATTACGTATTATCATAATTTTTTAATCCTTGTATTTGTATATGAGCTACGTGGCTCGCGTAACCTCCTTTTACGCATCTTCCACTTCTGCACAAAACGAGCCGTCCTATCTACTTGTGAAGTTACTCCACAAGATATTCGCGCTATCAATCATTCGGACGTGCAATTGGAGCGGACAGATTCGAGTTCGGCAAACTGATTGCAAAACAAAAAAAGATTTGACAGACCCTGACGTGAGCGAAAACACCAAAAAGTTGACAAAAACGAAAATAGCCGGGAGTGAAATTATTGACATCATCACTGGTGCGTACAGTACCGCGGTATTCAAAAAGTTATGTCTTTTGTTGACGAATTTTATTTTTCAATTTAAGTATACCTATTATGCCTTCTATTTTGATGTAGAGTTCATGAAGACAAAACATGGTATGTGCACCACAATGTGCGACAAGAGGATTCAGAAATTTTTCAAAAATATCATGGATCCGCGCGTCAACAAAACGTTGACACCTAAAAAGAAAACAATTTAGGTTTTGTATCGCGTTTTGGGCGGCCAAGAAGAAAATATTTTCAATATTTATTGCTGTTAGAGGCTAGCATAAAACGTACAGGGAATTTATTACTCATATGATAAACTGTGTCATGAGTCGTTCATGAGTCAGGATGTGTCATCCTGACTCGTTGCATACTGCACTGTATAACTCAATAAAGAAGTTAGTCACGCGTTGTCCTGTCTACGGTAAAGACGTGAACAATTGCTTTAACGTTTTTCTTTTTCAAAATTATGTAAATTGATTTCCTCCTTTTTTTGTAAATTTTCTATATACCTATTCACATTCTACCTATCTTATAGGAGAAAACTTGATATAAGTTACGCATCTCGAAATCCTTTCTATAGCTCAAGCACTTTTATAGATGAGTATGTTTCAACTATTTGGTAAATGACATGGGGAACACAATTAGGAAAATATGTAACACACAAAAGTGAGGTATTTTCTCTTTCCGGCAAAGAATTTGTTTGCCTCCTAAAATCCTTGGGAAAAATGAAAAAAACTACCCTCAAAACCTGCAATCGAAGTCCTATTGATATTTTCCTAGTTCCTTATTTCTTCCCACCTAACGCTTTCCGGATTCCTGGGCTCCAGTGGAAAAGCTACCCTTAAAACGCCCATTTGTAGCTCTGTTCACGCTTTGAATTAGTGAAGCCCTTTGATCAGATTTTCCGGCTTCGAGAGGGAACAATTTTTACCGGGTTCACTTATCTGTATTTACTTCTAATTTACAGTCAAAAATAAGTGTGAGCGTGAATAAGATGTGAACTACATGTAACTACTCCTAATTATTGTCTGTACTTTGTCTGATCTTACCTCCAAATTCTATTGTTCAATTATCTGAAACAGGTAATTTTTATCCGTACTTACTCCTAATTTACAGCCAAAAATGATTCTGCGCGTGAATAATTGACGTAAAGTAGGCGTAACTACTGCTAAATATTATCTGTAATTTGTCCGTTCTTACATCTAAGTTCTATTGTTTAATTACCTGAAACAGATTATTCGATCCTTCTTTTACGCCTAAATTACAGTCTAGTATATCTGTATTTTATCCGTATTTTCATCTTGCTCAAAATTATTGTTAGCTGTGGATAGCTGTTTTATACGCGCGTAAAAGGTGGGCCAAACCAGCTGTTTCAGATAACTTAACATAAGAAATTAGGAGTAATTCAGGATTAAAAACAGATAAATTTAGCAGTAGTTACGCTTATTTTTTTTCAAAGTTAGCTGTAAAATGTTTGACGGGATATATACGTGTCGAAGGAAATGTCAGAAACGTGGAATCGCAATCAATTCACCTCGTCAACACAACCAAAACACACAATCCTATCGTGACTGATTTATTGTCGAAATATGCTAACCTGACCACCCCTCCTCAGTACCACGAAAAACCTCTGCATGACGTTTATCACTACATTCATACGACTGGACCACCTTCCTACGAGAAACCGCGACGCCTAAACCAAAAACTTAGACGCGAAGTGAAGGACGAATTTCAAAAGTTGGTTCAAAGCGGCGCATGCAGGCATTCTGATGGGGAATGGGCTTCACCGTTAGTAGCTGTTCAAAAAAATGGTCAACTCCGCATCGTCGGCGATTACAGAAAACTTAACAGTCAAACGATACCAGATCGCTACCCCATACCGAACATACAAGATAGTACGCAGTATTTAAATGGTAAGCGAAAATTTTCTAAAATAGATTTAAGACGAGCGTATCATAATATAGCAGTTTTCTCGGAACATATAAAAAAAACGGCGGTCACCACGCCGGACGGACTATTCGAATACACTAGGCTACCTTTCGGCCTCCGAAACGCTCCAATGGTGCGGATTTCCTAAAAGAGTTCCATTTATTGCCTGATTTAACGAAGCGGAGATTATTAGATGGAAAATTGTTAACGAGTGTAACCTGCACTTCTCGCCATTCAAATCAACAGAGCATTCATCTAATCATTACAGTTGACTCTTTGGATCAGAACGTCGCTGCATTATTGAAGAAACACTCATCGCTGACCCAACCTCCTCGCTATCAACAGAAACCTCCGCACGATGTAGTCCATTACATAGTTACAGATGGACCATCGGTTCACCAGAGGTGTCGTCGTCATCAACCACAAGTTGCTCAGTATGTAAAGAAGCGTTTTCGTCAGTTATCTGAGATTGGAGTCTGTAGCCCATCCGACTCCCCATGGGCGAGTCCGTTAGTAGTTGTTAAACATGCTGACGACTACCGTTTAGTAGGCGATTACAAAAGGTTGAACGCCCAGACAGTTTCAGACAGGTAACCGTTTCCAAATGTATACGACTGCACTGATGTTCTAGATGAAGTCACCATTCTTTCTAAAATAGATTTAATTCGGGCTTATTTTAACATTCCGGTCCACGCACCAGATATCCCTAAAACCGCGATTATATCCCCGGCCGGACTATACCAGTACCATAGAATGCCGTTTGGCTTAAAAAACGCAGGTGCGACTTTTATGAGGTTCATTCACTCGGTTTTAGGTGACCTTCCTCTCCTTTTCGTTTTTGCCGACGATATCCTTATTTTCTCAAAATCCTATGATGAGCATATTAATCACCTTACCATTGTATTTGAGCGCCTTGAGAAGCACGCGCTCACCATTAACTTGAGGAAATGTAGTTTTTGTGTTTCAGAATTGAACTATGTGGGACATGAACTGTCAGCAAAAGGGTTCAAACCGACCCAAGAACGTATAAAGTTTTTTCAGGAGATGAAAAAACCTAAAACTATTAAAGCTTTGCGCCAAGTTTTGGGCGTTTTTAATTTTTATCGTAGGTTTAGGAAGGACGCAGCGCAGTTACTCGCGCCACTGAACGATCAATTGAAAGGTCATACAGTTAAGAACGACCGGACGCCGATCGTTTGGACGACCGAATTATCCAAAGCATTCGACTCGGCAAAGAGGGCATTTTCGGATTTCACCCTCCTACACTACCCGAAGGAAGACGCGTTATTGGTACTTACTTGCGACGCATCCGGCATTGCGTATGGGAGCGTTTTGGAGCAGGTAACTTCGTCAGGTAATCGGGAGCCGTTAGGTTTTTTTTTCAGGCAAATTTAATGAGGCTCAGCTAAAATGGAGCACGTACGATCGGGAGTTGTATTCTATTTACGCTTCATGCGATCACTTTGAATATATGTTACAAGGTCGTCAGGTTTGTCTCGCAACGGACCACAAACCTCTACTTTCAATGTTTCAGCAACCTCACAAGCTTGAGCGGCGTAGCCGACACATCGAGTACATCTCGCAGTTTTCGACCGATATAATACACATCTCGGGATCGTCCAACATTGTGGCGGATACGTTGAGCTGTCCCCAAGTCGATACAATCCGAGCCAATTCAAAGGTCATCGTCAACTCAGTATCGCACGAGGCGTTAGCAGACGCGCAAGCAGACGACAGCGAAATTATGCGGATGTCCGTCGAGGGTTTCTGTGACCACGACTTGCGTCACGTTTCAATGGAAAACGACAAGACATTACTTTGTAGCTATTTTAAAGGAATAAATCGACCAGTGGTTCCTAATCCTCTTCGTTTTCAGGTTTTTAACCAAGTTCACGGGTTAGCTCACGTCGGAATCCGAGCAACCTTAAGATTATTGCGATCGAAATTTTTCTGGCCCGAAATGACCAGAGATATACGGCTCTGGGTAAAAACGTGCCACGACTGCCAACGGTTGAAGGTAACCCGCCACACAAGATCCGAGATTCAACATTTTCCGACAGCGGATAGATTCGAACACGTTCACTGCGACATTGTTGTAATGGTCGAATTTGAGGGGTATCGCTATATGGCCACCTTCATCGATCGAGGGACGCACTGGACAGAGGTAGTCCCGTTGAGGAGTATTACGGCCGAAATAGTAGCACGTGCATTTTTCGAGAACTGGGTGAGTCGCTACGGCGTGCCTCTAAAACTATCTACGGATCGCGGACCACAGTTCCGATCCGAATTGTTTAACGAGCTGTGTAGATTTTTAGGCTCCCACAGCATAAGGACGACGTCCTATAACGCAAAAGCGAACGGAATTTTGGAACGCTACCATCGCCCGCTGAAGGCAGCCTGCAAGGCTCATGGAGATCGATGGCTATTCGCTTTACCCGCCGTTTTGTTGGGACTCCGTGCTGCACCCAAGGATAATGGGTTTTTGCCGGCCGAGATGACTTTCGGCAAATCTTTGATCCTCCCTGGAGAGTTCTTTTGTCCTTCGGTTGAACCCGCCGACTCTTCTGAATTTATTAAAAGACTCCGTTCATCATTGGCTAGCATAGCCCCCCATAATTTCGACCATAAAAATAAAATTAATATCTTTGTACCACAGGACCTGAAGACGTGCGAAAAGGTTTATATACGCGTGGATCGAGTAAAAGGCCCGGCAGAAGCACCTTACGAAGGCCCTTTCGACGTGGTAAAGCGGTCAAAGAAGTACTTCACAATAAAATTCCCCTCAGGTACTGAGGATACGGTGTCTATAGATAGGCTGAAACCGGCTTATACGTTGAACGATGCGGTTGAGCTGGGTAACGAAACTCCAGTTAGTAAGTCCATTTTGAAGGACAAGGTAAGGGAATCTGAGATTCCGAAAAAGGTTACTTTTTCGTCGGTGGAGGAAACAGTTAATTATATACCTCATAATATTATTTCTGCTCCGAGTTCTGGAATTGTCACTTCCGCATCAGCCCCTATTCCTTGTCCCCTATCATATATAGCTCGAGAGTCAAAAGTTTTCCAAGTCCCCCTCCTATCATACATAGCTCGAGAGTCGAAATTTTTTCTAAGTCTCCCTCCTATCATATATAGCTCGAGAGTCGAAATTTTTTCCAAGTCCCCCTCCTATCATATATAGCTCGACAGTCGAAATTTTTTCCAAGTCCCCTCCTATCATATATAGCTCGAGAGTCAACATTTTTTCCAAGTCCCCCTCCTATCATACATAGCTCGAGAGTCGAAATTTTTTCCAAGTCCCCCTCCTATCATATATAGCTCGACAGTCGAAATTTTTTCAAGTCCTCCTCCTATCATATATGGCTCGAGAGTTGAAATTTTTCTAAGTTTTTCTCTGGACGGCGGACGGCGCACGGCAAAGTTCTCAAAAAGCCCCCCATAAAACAGGTCCCCTGTTGAAATTTTAAAAACGATTACTCATAAGTGCTCTTCGATTGCAAAAAGGCAATGGGTATTGTTCGAAAAGTATAAGTAATCCCACTACTGACCTACAGAGACTCATTTTGTAATAGATGGTGCTGAAATATCGATAATAATAAAAGTCGATGACGATTCTATGAACGGGTGTGGATTAATTAGTGCTCTATATAATTTTGTAATACCAGCATAATATAAAATAAAATGATTACAGTAGGTAGTCGTACACATTTTTTACCTTCTCTCAACATACGACGAATAATTTTCGTTATAATTCATTTCAATGTTTCATATTATAGTACGAAGATTAGTAGATCATACATAGGTCATTTACCAACCTCCGACACTATTCTTACGTAATGAACAAATACGATGAATAAAAGCACAGATTATATACGTGTGTACAATACGGTATTTCTGTTTAAAACTCGTATTAAACTCATTACTACGCTTACATGAATATAACATTAATTTTAATCAGTTAAACGTTTTTACTAAAACGGCGTTCAGAGAAAAGGACGCTGGCTGATGTGTATCCGATCTTTTAGAAACGCTTTCTAATGGTATTTTCATTTGCGCGCCTTGTTCTCACTCGGTACGACATCGGCACGAGTATCACAGACATCAGGAAGGTCATGCAAATATAAAATGGCCTACCGAACATATAGACGTGTGGTAAGAATGCGAATGAAATTCGTAAACTTCGGAACTATTCACCATCAGAGCTCGAGACAATATTGTTATAAAAATCGGCTTCGAGTACTCTTACTCTCTTAATGAGATGATAATGCAATCGCCAAGATTTTCGAGAAGGTCATTATCATGCGTTCCAAGTATCTTCAGCAAACTTTACGCATTCATGGTGGACTGCTTGTCGGTGTCAGGAAAATTTGCCGCGGGAAAATTTGCCTCACGAAAATTCGGATACGAAAATTTGCCTGAGAAAACTCGCATGCTGCGAAAACTTGCCCTACGAAAATTTGCCTGAAGGAAAAATTTGCCTCGTATGAAATGAACAATGAAGCTAGCGCTAAGAAGACATTTGCACATGTAGAACAGTCTTATACAGGATGAATGTACCTCCGTATATTGAACAATGAAAATGTAGCGCTGATAAGATGTACCTACTAGGTAGGCCTACATGCATAATCTTATCTGTACACTTGGATAATAATTCCGTATTCGACTACCTATTGTTATTCGTCAGTGTTACTTGTATCCGTATTTTATGTACACATTTGCTCGTATTTAATGTTCACATTTGCTCGTTAAAATGTCTTTCGAATATGTGAAATCGGAGCGAGGACGAGATAAATTAATTCACAGTGGTTTTCTGTATCATTTTGATCGTAGAGTTGGTGACGTGACACATTGGCGATGCATCAAACGAGGCTTGTGCAATGGCCGAGTTTCAACCTCAAACAACAAAGTGCAAGTGAAAATTGACCATACACACGCAGGTGATGCAGGTAAAGTTGATGAGTTACGCTAACAGGCTTCATAATAAAGGAAGTTTCAAGGCAAATCAGGCAAGTTTTCGTTAGGCAAATTTTCGCTTCAGGCAAGTTTTCGTAGGGCAAGTTTTACGTGGCAAATTTTCTAATTTGGCAAATTTTCGTATCCGAATTTTCCCGCGGCAAATTTTCTTATAACCCTGCTTGTCGCGAGTGACCGTTGATCAGAGGAAAGGAAAAGTTTAGTTGACAAGGAGGCCTCTCAACAGACAGAATTTTTGGTATTGATGATGTCAGTCGAAGGTGACGAAGTAATAATATTGTGTAAATACCAGACTTGGACCATTTAGTCACATAGACCGTCGATATTGGTGAGAAGTGCTTTTGAATATTTGTGGCTTAGTACTCCAATTTGGCCCTGAACGTTAACACGGCGTTAAATGCACCAATGGGTGTAGCTCATATCATCATCTTGTCCCGTCGGTTGCCAAAATATCCATATAGGACCTAACATGCTTATTTTACAATCTCCAATATTAAGCCAACTGATAGCGTCGTTCCACCCTGTATCGATGGTCTGTGTTACTACAGGGTCTAAAGATGAAAAGTCAATATTTTCCTATATAGGTATCTGTGAAGATGCGAACAACAGGTTTGGTAGGGTAAACGTACCTAGTGAAAGAGAAAAAATGTCTTCAGAAATCGATTAACGTTTAATGATATCCTAGGAACAATGTGGACTGAAATTCATGAGTAATACAAGTGCTGATTAAGGTTAATTAATATTACGATTTCCATAAATGGTCTAATCTAAAATAAGGAGGCGTGTATGTGCGATCTGTTACGGCCGTGCCGTCACCTAAAACATTCTTATCCTTTTCTCGTTCCTTCTTTTCGCATTCCTTTTCGTAAAACCTACACACGTCATTTCAAATCAAACCCTTACCTTCTTCCGTTACTCATTCTATCACGTATCGACTTAATCCGCATAATTACCAATATTACGAATCAAATCTTTTTTTCACGTTTTCTAACATTCTTTGTATCTTTATACACCTTCCTACTCATAATCCACTCATCGATATTTCTAATCAAGATCTTCTTTTCCGCATATTCTCACGTTATCACTTCCCTCTAAAATTGTAATCTTTTCGCATTCCTTTTCGTAAAACCTACACACGTCATTTCAAATCAAACCCTTACCTTCTTCCGTTACTCATTCTATCACGTATCGACTTAATCCGCATAATTACCAATATTACGAATCAAATCTTTTTTTCACGTTTTCTAACATTCTTTGTATCTTTATACACCTTCCTACTCATAATCCACTCATCGATATTTCTAATCAAGATCTTCTTTTCCGCATATTCTCACGTTATCACTTCCCTCTAAAATTGTAATCTTTTCGCATTCCTTTTCGTAAAACCTACACACGTCATTTCAAATCAAACCCTTACCTTCTTCCGTTACTCATTCTATCACGTATCGACTTAATCCGCATAATTACCAATATTACGAATCAAATCTTTTTTTCACGTTTTCTAACATTCTTTGTATCTTTATACATCTTCCTACTCATAATCCACTCATCGATATTTCTAATCAAGATCTTCTTTTCCGCATATTCTCACGTTATCACTTCCCTCTAAAATTGTAATCTATTTTAACCTAACTTAACCTATTTATAAATTCAATTCTTTAATTAATTCTCTTAAGATTTCATCTCGTATCTTTTACATACGAGGGCTGTTCAATAAAGACTGAGACTGTTTTTTTTTTTCGTGTGTGGCAACACTGAATAATTTTTTCAGGTTCGTTGTACTAAAGTGTGACTAATAAAGAGTAATCATTCCAATTTTCACGCCTATACGTGCATTGGTTGTGGAGTTACAGTGTGGTTGAAAATTTCAGAAAAAATTTGCCTATACAACAATTATGGAGAAGGAATAAAGATACGTGATTAAACATTACGTTCGCGCAGGTTTGTGCCGGTAAATCGGCTTCAGAAGTACACACGATATTGCGTACTGTTTATGGCAAGGATACTCTCGCACGAGCAAACTGTTTTTCGTTGGCATACCGCGTTTTCGTAGGAGGGAAGGGAGAGAAAGGCGATACGGGCGCGCGGGGTACGAAGTTGATGGAAAGGATAATCGACACTGGCGCTATCTATCTGCAGAAGGATGTACGAATAACGATTCGAGTATTAGCAGCCTGTCTTGATATTTCTCCATCGGTAGTACGCATTTGCGCGCTCATATCCCCCAAAAAAGGCCGCAATACCGAAATGGAAATTTCAAGCTCCACCAGGACAATGTCAAAGTTCACTTTGCGAATGCCGTGAAGGAGTTCCTGGCCAAAAAAAACGTCGAAATATTTCTACATCCGCGGTATAGTCGTGATTGGTCACCATGTGACTTCTTCCTATTCCCTGTATTTAAGCGTGACTTCAAAGGATGACGTTTTGAGACCGTAGAAGACATTCTTTGGAGCTGTACAGGCAAATTTTTTCTGAAACTTTTCAACCACACTGTAAGTCCACAACCAATGCACGTATAGGCGTGAAAATTGGAATGATTACTCGTTATTAGTCACACTTTAGTACAACGTACCTAAAAAAATTATTCAGTGTTGCCACACACGAAAAAAAAAAACAGTCTCAGTCTTTATTGAACAGCCCTCGTATCATTGTAATCTATTTCTAATTTAACTCTTTTATTAAGCCTTTCTGATTTTAGCACGTATCTTCTTGTATCTATTCTATTCAAGTTTTAGCTCTCGTTTTTTGAATACTTTTCAGCGATACGACTGAAAGTGCATTAGATAGGTTTCAAAGACATTAGAATAATAAATGAGAAATAAAAGGCTGAATTCTCTTCTTTCCTCAGCTTATTGAGAATTCGACTCGAACAACTACTTAGGTACCTACCTACAATGTATTCGAGAAATTGCGCGATATTAATAGCGATCGTTCAATTTTTCAGATATTGTTGCCAAAGTAAAAATTGCTTGAAATTTAGAAATTATCATGTCGGATACACCGTTCAAAAAAGGTGTTTTTCCCGTAGAGGGAAGACTTTTTAATTAATAGATTAGGATTAGCCTGTCTACCTACTTAAGTCATAGATTCTAAACTTATAGTAACTAGGTGGAATCTGTTCTTTGATCGACGTAGGCACAAGATAATTGGATAACTTAGATATTGACCGGGTACCGGTATCAAGAATATTGAACTCATTTTGATGTACTTATTTAATAACTTCATCAATTAATATTCAATACCTAGACTATTCTTTGGAAAAAAATTATCGTTTTCGGCGAATCAATCAATAGGTAATAATTAAAATTTCAAGATCTTGATACTATAACTCACAATCGTACCCAGAACGCGTCTAACCGAAATCGTATCGATAAACGTATAGGTTCTTGACCACAAAGAGGTTGGCCGATCCCAAACTCAATCGACGAAAAAAAAGAGATTAAATGGCGTATCTACCTCCCAGTCGTAATTCATTTTACCTACAACAATATTATTCGTAAAAAAGAGAGAGAAATCAATAACCGTGAGATGATTTCTTGCAACCAGAGATTAAATTTTATACTAACTCATAATCGGTTCACAACAACTCCGTTCATACGATTCATTTGAGAATCAAAACACACTTCATTACTAAATACATATATGGTCTTCTGCACATGAACTACGTACTTCTAAATTCATTCTTAACCTACTGTTAGTAAGTAATGATCCAAAATTAAACAGGATAATATAATAATCAAATTTACAGAGACGCATTGGTAATAAATTATACTAAGGTAGGTACCTAAGTACCTACCCGTATTAAACGCAACCCTAGGAAGAAAAGCTCGTACATAGGTACTAAAATTCTCTTCAATATTCATTGTCGTCAACGATCCGGAGAATGCGATCATCGGCCTGGTCTTACGACAACAAATATTTTGTAGATACCGTTCCTATAAAAATAATTTGGCCGTATCGGCATTCATGAAGTTTTCGAAAAAACGAACATTTTTATCCCAAAACTAACTTCAATATTGAATTTTTCATTGAAAATAGTAGATTCTAGATAGCCTACTTACCGTTGTAAGTATAGAATTTTCGAACGGATCAAAGAGATAGTGACGTACTTTTATCCGGATCCTACAGAGTCTGTATACTTATACCTGTATACTTATACAGTTATACTTACGTCAAAAGTCAGTTCTACTTATACGGCAGCACAGAATATATACCTATTTGGCATAATATCATAGGCCTATTGTCGTCTTGAATCTAGTTTTTCGCTGATTCCACTCTCAAGTTATTCTAAATTTCATAATTAGCCTGTATCGAAAATTAGTAGTAGGTAATTAGGAAGTGCGAGAATTGATACCACTTATTCTCCAGCTTTACTCACTTGTGTCCTGATCAAGAACCATCAAATATTTTATTTCCTGAATTATTACCTTTTTAAACTATCATTTCACTCGGGGTCAAAGTAGTTGCCCGTAATAAACTTGAATAAACTTGCAAGGATTTTCGCCTTGCAAAAAAAAAAAAAAAAAAAACCTAGTAGAATCACTTAGTGAGGTAATAGGCCATGTTCCTTAGTTTCTGTGACGCCAAACAGGGAATAACTAATAACTGCAAGCAAAACTACCCAACGTTGATCCAACTCACGTGTTGAGTAGTCGTTGACTTTCATGAGAATAATACAAAGAGCTTAGATCATCGTATTTTAAATTTGTCCAATAATAATGAATTTCTTAATATTTAGAGATTAATGAAAAAAACAAAAGCTGAGAATTAAGATTAATGATTCTAAAATGAGGACGTATCTGGCAAAAGGGCCTCCGCACAATGTATTTCACTATTTCATTTCTTATGGGACAGAGACCCTTCTGCCAGAACCCTCCTCAAATGTATAATATCTGATTTTAAAATTAAGTCTGATTCCAAATTATTTATTATTTACATAATAATTTTCACTTCCCTATATGTTATTCTTACAGGAGTCACCTTACCTAGCTCCTTAGTCAGTTGGATCAACAAAATGGGTGGTCTTGCTTATAGCCTAGTTATTTGCCGATTGACGTCACAAAAACCTGGGCTATTATTATAACTCGTTCTGTAGTGAACTTGGCTTAAAAAAATAATGATAAATCGTTTGCTTTTCAAAAAACTTCCTGTCTTCATTTTTTTGCAAAACCCGCTGTATGATGGTGATTGGTGAATTACAATTATTCATCGTTTTTGGTGAACTAAGGTGTTTTTTTCTATGATTCGGACCTGGCAGCGCTAAACCTGGTAGTAGATCGGCCGCGGATTAGAATAATATTTTATTTTTAAGATCACTAAATCGGTGATGCATTTATCTGCCGTACAAAGTTGAATTGACGTATATCCAAATCGACGTTCAGGAAGAAGTTACATTTCCTGGCTTAAAATAAGATTAAAATGGCTAATTGAGATGTAAATATATGTTACTGGAACAATTTTTCAGCGAGAAATCCAATTATCACACCAGTGTTCCGATAGAACTGCCATACAAAGTTGAATTGACGTATATGCAAATAATGAATATGAGAAAAAGAGGCTATATAAGGTATACCCATAACCTCTTTTCCTTATGTTCATTATCTGCATAATACGTCAATTCAACTTTTTACGGCAGAGAAGCATCCCTCCTTCCAGTATTAGCGTTTTTGGATCGTGGTTTTGGATATACGTCAAAATTTTGACATATGAATATCCAATGTTCATTTCACGGTAGTTCATTTCAACACAATTCAGAGTAGTGTGTTCATCCCACGTGAAACAAAGCTCCAATTTTCTAGATCTGAATTTTCCCTGTTATTCCATCAATGAAGTAGGTAATAGTAGTGTATTATCACGATTCACACACTCGCACCATTCGTCCAGAAGATACAGTTTGCCTGATCGTCGATTTGGATGTACGTCAATTTAACTTTGTACGGCAATCATGTATACTCTGTTCACATTAAGGAAGGATAGAAATATGACCTCGAGAACGGAACGCTCCGGGTAATTTTAATCTACCGTTCCGTTCTCAAGGTCATATTTGTATCCTTCCTTAATGTGAACAGAGTATAGACAGTGGGGAAACGTCCCTATTCCTGCCCTGCCGTACAAAGTTCAATTGACGTATATGCAAATAATGAATAGGAGAAAAAGAAGCTGTGATCAAGTATACCACTAGCCTCTTTTTCCCGTATTCATTATTTGCATATACGAGTAGGTCAATTTAAATTTGCACGGCAGTGCTGTCACCAAACCATTACCCCGCTGGGCGCTGACCACATAAATAAGTCACCATTTTCCTCATTATATATGATATACACACAGATATGGCCTTTCAGCTGAATTTATTGGTGTGTTTATCTGGTGTTCCTTGTTTGTTATGGAAGATAAGAACGTCCGTGTGTGCATGTTTGTAGTTTTTAGACTGTTTCCAGTTTGTAGTAGGTAGTTTATTGTACCGTACCTAGTTACCTAGTTATGGATTTGAGATTTTAGTGTTGTGTTGTACCACGGCCGTGGTTGTACGGATTCGAATATTTTAATATTTTCTATGTTCATAGCTTTGATTGATGTTGACAAGTGCCTGTGGTAGACATCATGAACTAGCCTCAGGAAATCGGCTGATCACGAGCAGTTCACGTTTGCTTCAATTGCGCTTCTATGTCGAGAATGGCATTTCATTGATGGGGAAAAAAGTAAAAAGTAAACTAGATGATGAATCAATGAATAATACTTATGATTGAACAATGATTACCTATTTTTTAACCGCAGTCAGCTCACCTTAATTGGTATGTGAGTCGTAGTGTTGTGTTTGTGTTACTCTCTTCAGTGTTTTCAGTGAATCATGCAATTATCGTCATCCTGATGAACGTAAGATACAAAAAATGTGATTCTAGGTGGAATTAGACGGAACATAGGTGAGTGTGTACGTATTCAGATTACTATGAACATACTCGATTCCATGTCCACCTAGCCATCAGATCAACTTCTTAAATTAATGACGTAGGTAGCAGATGATTGATCGCCCAAGTTTTTGTTAATTATTTCAATACCGATTACAGGTGCTAGGTAGGTATATGAGTGCCTATATCCACCGGGTGTCATATAAATTTTGACTGACTCCTTAGGTAAAGGCACCCATTTTTCGGCACAGTAAAAATAAGGACTTTGAGCAGTCATCTAATACAAATAGCAGTAGATAATTTCATGCACAGTAAAAAATTATTTCAGCAGTAAAATACGGTTCTGCACAGTGAAAAATTAAATGATAAGTAAATAAAGGATTTCCGCAGTAAAAAAATTATAATCGCAGTATGCTCAAAATAGATTGAGTGACTTAAAAAAGGTACGGTCACCGTACTTGTGAGAGCCTATAAAGCTAAGTTACAATACAAAGGAGGTATGATACTGGAGGGAGGGAGGGAATCACAACAACATTGAAATAATAGTTCAGAGTCAAAATACATAATAAGATCGGGCGCAGGAGAGTCATAAACAACGAAATGGGCTTTCCTCATTAACGCGAGCAGGGTTAGGGGTTTGTGAATACCGCCTTCGTATTGGCGCCTTCTGTCTGGAATCAGTACCATGCTGCTACAAATAAGTTGCACCGTACAAATAACTGTTCCGAGGGCTGGCATAATCGGTTTGGAATCGTCGTAGGAAAGCATCATTCTGATTTATACTCGTGTATTATCGAACTACAAAAAGAACAAGCTTTTACCGAGGTGAGTATTTCCGAGCTGGCCCTCGGAAAACGAACGAAAGCGGCGCCGAAGAAAGTATGGACCCAAATGCAAGAACGTATTCAAGACATCGTAACGGAGTACACCGTGCACAAGAACGCGGGGAAGGTGCTTGACTATTTAAGAACCTTAGTACATACAATCGTTATTTCCTGAGAAGCTGATCATCCGTATCGTACTGTATCACTTTCATTTTCTTAATTCTCACACGTACGTAACATACCACCGTATGTACATAGGAAAATATACGTTAATGAGTAGTGAGAACGTGTGTACATTAGTGGGTCATGGAAAAAAATTCGGGAAAAAGTTTCGGACAACTTAGTATTCGGGGAAAAAAGTAATCGGGAAAATAATTATTCGGGAAAAAATTTTTCCGGTTAACATATTTTCCGGAAAATGTGTGTATTTCTGTTGTTCTCCTTCCTTTTTTTTTTTCATTCACGTTTTAACCTTTGATAATGATAGTTGTACTATCGAAACGTCGGGTTCTTAATAAGTAAATAAATAAATAAATCATTTATTTGTTTATCTTTTTTCTTCAAATTTTGGACGGCAGTGCCGGACATATTCGACCTTCTAATTATATAATCCGTCCGGACAAAGTAATTAATTCTTAAGTAAACAAGTAGAACCTACTGAGCTTAATTCAAAATACCTAGGTACAGTGCGATACCTTCGCACATTGCACGTGCTACCGAAATGAGTCATGTTAAAGCAAGCAGAAAATACCTTCGCACAATTGCACGTGTTACCAAAATGAGTCATGTTAAAGCAAGCATAATTTCATTCGCAATCATCTTAAGAAAACTACATGCTGACCTCGTTTAATCTTGCCCTTTAATGACGTTCCCGTGCATTTTCCCGAACACGTATTCCCGAAGACTTACTTTCCGGAATTACATTTTCCCGAATAATTTTTGCCTCGTATTACATTTTCCCGAATCACTATATGCCGAACACATTTTCCGGAAAATATGTTAACCGGAAAAATTTTTTCCCGAATAATTATTTTCCCGATTACTTTTTTCCCCGAATACTAAGTTGTCCGAAACTTTTTCCCGAATTTTTTTCCATGACCCACTAATGTACACACGTTCTCACTACTCATTAACGTATATTTTCCCATGTACATACGGTGGTATGTTACGTACGTGTGAGAATTAAGAAAATGAAAGTGATACAGTACGATACGGATGATCAGCTTCTCAGGAAATAACGATTGTATGTCCTAAGGTTCTTAAATAGTCAAGCACCTTCCCCGCGTTCTTGTGCACGGTGTACTCCGTTACGATGTCTTGAATACGTTCTTGCATTTGGGTCCATACTTTCTTCGGCGCCGCTTTCGTTCGTTTTCCGAGGGCCAGCTCGGAAATACTCACCTCGGTAAAAGCTTGTTCTTTTTGTAGTTCGATAATACACGAGTATAAATCAGGATGATGCTTTCCTACGACGATTCCAAACCGATTATGCCAGCCCTCGGAACAGTTATTTGTACGGTGCAACTTATTTGTAGCAGCATGGTACTGATTCCAGACAGAAGGCGCGTATCTGGGCGGTACTGATGTTCGTTGAGACCTTCCTCTCCTCTTGGCAGGTCTACCTCTAACGTACATGTGCTCGAAGTAATCCATGACTGGCAGAAGGGCTTCAGGCACGGCGGCGCGAAGTTCATCGAATACTCCTCCAACATCTGCTACCGGCACAAACGCGAGGGATAGCAACATATGAGTGTATTGCTTCAGAGACCGGTCCTCCGGATCGTTGTATTGTTGTTGCAAGCCTTCTTGTTGTACATGACGGTACACGGCTTGCCCCAAATGAAAGAAGCATGCGGTTAACGGAACTTGAGGGTATTCTTCTGCACAAGCATTAATGATGCTCAACTCAAAATCCGTGATGATTCGTTGTGGTGTGCATTGTGGCACATTGAAGTGGGCAATGGCATCGCGTACCAAGCGTAGAACTTCTGCGTACATGGCTTGTGTTTTGGAAGAAAGCAGAGCGTAAACGAATGGAAACGTTGAAACCTCGCCCGGCCGTCCAGCTCTCGACCTCAGACCGAGGATGGTGAAAATTTGTACGAAAATGTGGGGTCCAGTTTTGAACGTTCCATCTAAAAACCAGCAGCTGCTTTGGCAGAGAAGTTCAAGGTTCTTCCGCGTTCCGAAAACGATTACTCTGCGTCTGCCACCCTCTTCCTCGTCACAAGACTCCTGTTCATCTTCGTTGTCAGAATCATCATCATAAGCGGGGGGCTCGCCACTGTCATACATTAAGAAGTTTTCGTTGAGGAGTGTCTCCTTGAACCGGTCCGGAAGGGCGCCTAGAGCAGACAATGAAGTCGGGTTGCCGGGAAGATTTTTTCGCCGTGTCCTACGTATTGTTTGTGCCAACGCTGGTTGGTCTGGCAACTGACTTAGTACTCCCGCGGGGACATTAGCCATTTCCGTTCTTAGTAGCTGTGCAGGTGGTTGTTCAGGATGACTGTCTGCTTTCCGCTTGATGCTACCTTTAAGAACCTCTGCCGCTGCTTCCTCTCGGTTCGGCGGGTGCGAGTGCGTTGACTCCTGCGGGCCCTTGAAAACGAAAACTTCATCGTCAGCAGTCGGTACTGATGTTATGGCGCGGGCTTTGCATTGGCCGCTGCGCGCCCTGCGGCAATCCCAATACATTTTCGATGGCGCCTTCTTCGACTTTATGTAGATGTAACCATCCACGTGTAATTGCCCGTTCACCAGCTTCGTTTTCGTCGACGATCCTGCCGCGCATGTTCCTGCCGAGCTCGTGGAAGCCATATTGTAGTTCAACTTGTACGTTGAGAAGCTTTTTGGAAAAGTGAAGTAACGACAGAGGACGCGCGTAGGTAACCACGAAAAACAAATTTGCTTAGGAAAATAAAAGCGCACTGACCGGTCAAGAGATTTCTCCGGAAAATTATTTTCGGGAATAAAATTGTTCGGGTAGAAGTATTTTCGGTAAAACGACTCTTCGGATGGAAAACTTCCGGGAAAATGTGTTCGGGTTCTTTTCATTCGGGCAAAAAACTATTCGGGTACATGTACTTCGGGAAAAATTACATTCGTGAAAATGACATTCGGGAATACGTGTTCGGGAAGACGATAGGGAATCCTTTAAGATTTGATGACACAACGTCGGAAATCCTCATTTCACAGTTCATTTTCTGTAATACTGTTCAATGATTTACTGCGTATATTCCCTAATTTACTTTTCCAAATACTGATTTTTACTGTTCAATTCCGGTAATACTGTTCTGTGATTTACTGTGTACATTCCCTAATTTACTGCTCCCAATACTGATTTTTACTGTTTATTTGTTTACTGTGCAAATACCATTTTTACTGGGTGAATAAATATTCCCCTTTCAAAAATGTCCTCACTACATACTTTGCCTCTCCAACGGGTCTAAAACATCCAATAAAGCAGCCTATGTATACTCGGTCGACTGGGAAATAGTTTCACAACGCATCCACAACATAGGTCCCATATTTACAGCCGAACCTACGGACCTATTCACCTGCCTCACCCACCTCCTCCAATTACCGCCGAACTGCCAATTCCTTCTTCTTACCGACTTTTTTTCTCTTTTCACTTCACTCCCTTAAAGACTCATACAACTCTAACCAAATTATGCAACGCATCCCTCTCGCACTTGACAATGTAGACTCAATTAACACACAAATAATTTTCTAATGGATCCCCAGGCACGTTGACCTCTTCGAACATGACGCTGTTGAACAAGCCGCCAAACAAGCTACATCCTTCCCCGAATAACTTATGATTCCACTGTCCTATCTCTAGACTATAGAAAGCTTTTTCTTCAGTAATTACTTGAGGGGGGGGGGGGTGTTTTGTATCCATAATGATGTATGTAACTATTTTTAATTACGACGTAGGAAATTCTTGAACCAAGAATATGATTTTTTGAAATACTACAAATAGCTTACGTGTACAAAAAATTAGCCATTTTTTAACCAACCAATAGACGTAAAAAGTCATCTCAAATTAGTACTGAGGAAGTTTTATACAGTGAAATTATTTTCTTAATTCTTGGAAAAATTACAATGCAAAAATTGAACCAAAACTGTCACTATAATCTGGTATCAACGCAAAAAATGGCTCGTAAGATCAAAATGAGGTACTTAAATGGCAATTTTCAGACCAACTAATGAACGTAAGCTAACAAATGAATCGTGAATCTTGTAGAAAATTTTACGAGGAACAACTTTTGTTTGAAACTTTTTTCTCGAAAATTCTTAGTTTTCGAGAAAATTGCGAAAAACTGAATTCTGGGGATGAAGAGGGCGAGAGGCAGAGCGCGTAGGACTCATCGGTATTTTAATCAGGGGATTACCCTGAGCACATTACAAAAAAAAAAAAACTTTTCGTCACATTTATGGCCCATAATTGTCATTTTTTCATCTTTATTGACTGGACTGTTTACTTCTGTTCGGCGTTTCATCTATAAATTTTTCACGCGCACAAATGTCTTTCATTCATGCAAAGTATCCTAACCTCACTAACAAGTTGTTGTCATCGTCTGGGAAAATCCATCTAATTAAGGATCATCACGTAAGTATTTATAGGTGGATTAGAAAAATGGGGATTCATTCATACGCATTTAAAACGACACCCAGATACACTAGCAAGTTCCGTTCCTACTCAGCAAAATGATGATTCGGCTCATTGGACAGGAATTGTTTGATGGATTCCTGGTTTTTAAACCTTATCCGACTGAAAATTGGCCACACGCGAATCACTTATTACCATTCGAATTCCTTGACTCCAAATACGTCCTTTCTTATCAAGATGTAGGCGTCATACTCGTTAAGAAACATTATTCAAAAAAAAAATATATGAAATATATATTCTTATATGCCAGCATAGGAAAATCATGTATGCGGGTTTCCATCTCTTTGTGCCGGGATTGTTTGTCGTGAGTCATCATCCTTTTGCATGGTTTCGTGCGGAAGGTATATTATACTAGGCTCCGAACCGGATGCGATATATTCCAATGAATGAAAGCGGATGAGCAACATATTGATTCAATGCATGGGGTAATAATGTATGCAGGTTTCTATCTTTTTGTGTCAGGATTGTTTGTCGTGAGTCGCATTCTTTTGCATGATTTCGTGCGAAGGGTATATGCTAGGCACCGGACCGGATACAATATATTCCATTGAGTGACAGCGGAACAAAATATTGATTCAATTAACACACTTTGATTACACGTCGAGCTATTGTCAAAATTCACTTCAGTCCATCTAAATTGTAACCCTCTTTAATGTACACGTGCGCTCGTATGAAGGAAATATAAATATCGGTTGAAGATGTCGCCGAGGCGTTCGTGAATTTGAAACAGAAATCGTCCGATAGAAATCCAAAACCCATTATTTTATCGGACGAAGCATGGATTTCACTTTTCGATTCATTGAAAATGTGCACCAACACTGCATGTCTATCCTTGAGACTGACCTAAAACAGAGGATCTTTCCGGTCTTCGAAGAAAATCAAATCAAATCATGGCCAGATGCGGTGAAGTACTTGCATATAGCTTCGTTTGGAATCGATCTATCTTCTACATTATAAAAGAATTGAACGTTTTTTCCTGTCGAATAGGCTCGGAAAATATTGACCCGGAATGCAGCTTCGTATGAGTGCTCTAATTGTCATAGGGGGGTTTAAAAAACGAAACAACCCAATTTAAAGCCGTGGCGAGGGACGAAAGTCAGGTGTTTCTGATTGCATATTTTCTTCGTGGAGTATGTAAGCCTAGATTAAAGTTTTTCACTTTGACGAAATTGGACGAAATTGCTTGGAAATACGAATCGAGGGTCGATGGATGGCCGCTTATAATTTTGAGCGTTTTACGGAGAACGCCTTTATGATAGACTAATTTCCATGGAAAAATATTACGACTTTCGTACGGTACTACTTTTTCGATTTTTTCACCGACAATTTAGCTTCACTGACAGAAATTAAAATAGTTGGTTGGACAATCTACAATGGAATAAGAATTGAGGGCCGGTGTGAAAAAAACGAGTGAGTTTAATTATTGAAAACATAATTGACGAAATAACAGAGACCAAGGTCGTAAGAGATGTACTGCCGTTGGAAGGTGAGCTTAGACCCTTAAAAAAAGTAGCGAATATAGCGTTAAAAACATAGAAGTCAAAGGAGTAGTTGGAATATGTATCGATATTACAAAATTTGAGAACTGGAAAAATACTATTTGGCCGATAATTCCGGTAAGAATTAAGTATACGGTATACTCACTGAAATACATCTGTATGATAAGAAAATAACGAGAGGCGGATCTACAGGATGATTTACGGGGAGATAGTTCACGACTTTTTTGAAAAAAAAAAGCTTTCCACCATTTCCTTCCTTTCCTCTCCTTATATATTTTTTTGGGGGTAGGGAGAGGGAGGGTTTTCTACCACAGTGGAGGGTGGAAGTAAGTGAAACGCAGATAATTAAGAGAGTTAGTGCCCGTTCTGGAATTGTCACAAGAGCGGGTCGAAAACGTGAAAAAACAGAGTTTGAAAAGGGCGGGAAACCAGAAGTGATGAACAGATTTATTATTATATTGGATGTATTGACAAGATGGGAGGGGGAGAGAATAAACCTAAAAAACGACGTGTTTGACCAATTCTGAGGCGGGAATGATTTCTTTATGACGGTTACTTTGACTTGAAGAAGTCTAGGGGACTGCTTTGCTTTCGATTGCTCCGAGTTTGTTTGAATGCTGATTTTTCCAAAAGTCATGCCGAGAGTATCAGGGATCGGTAATAGTTTCTAAGGTCAGAAGCAGCGGTAAGTACAGGGACAGAAATTTCGTGGGATAGAAAGGAATTTTTGCGAAGACAATTGCGTCATCTTCCAAGAAGTTGATGTGACCCAGAACTCACAGGTAGGGGACAGATGTAGAAGTGAATGATAGCGAGTGCAGGAGTGAATGAATGGGCTGATTTGAGAATTAGTTGAATGTGAGTTCGGTATAGCCAGGAAAGATGAGAGTTGGGGACAGCTATGACTCCGAAATCCTATGCAGTAAACTACTATACTAACTTTATATTAGGTCTAGGAATCCTGTTTACTGTATCCCAATTCCCCATTGAACTGAACCCAACATTTTATATGCCCAATATACAGTAAACTAGACCAACAAGGAGGTAGGTCTAAGCCTCCTTCATACTAAGCTTAAACAAGTCTAGGTCTTCTTTATACTAGGCTACAGCTTAGCTAAAATAAACCTAGTATACGGTATGTGTTGGAATATTCAGATTTCATAGGTTTGCTCAGCTGCAGACAATTGCCATACTGTGAAAGTTGACGAACATAAATCACGTTAGACATGAAACATTTATTTGGCTGCCAGAAAATTTTATTTTCAGAAGTGGCATTGGAAAATTATTCCAGAAATCGATCAAAAATGGACTTGGCTGTAAACAACTTATATTACCACATATTAGATCGAAAAAAAAACTCAAGTCTTATCAAGTTACAACACAATCCGCGCGATAATCGAAGATAACCTGCTTATTCTTACCCAGATACATGGGTTTCAAGGAGCATTTCGGAGATTTGAAGACCCGTTTTTTCAAGTTTCCTTCCCACTATATTATATAGTTCCAGAGTCAGGGGCTATGACGTCTTTCCAAGTCCTTCTCCTATCATATATAGCTTGGGACGGGGCCTGTGACGTCACAATCTACATTTTTCAGATCCCACGTGCCCAAAATCCGGTTTCCTGCCACCCCTCGTTCAACTCAGTCAAAGAACCCGTGAGTTTTTTTTTTGCTTTTTTCAAAAGTTTTCGTCATTTTTATCATTTTTACTTGACCGTTAATGAAGATACTTGACTTTTACTTGTTTAATTCACCTTTTATCAAATACTTGACTTTTACTTGATTTCCTTGACTTACTTTTGTTATCGGGAGCTACTAGCGCCCCCGTGTCTACACACGACACTCTCATCCTCAATCCGATCGAAGCTATAGTTTGGAAGCCCAACAAGCTGGTGACCAACGAACGCCATGCTGCTTCTACAATGCTCGCTAACGCACAGACTACAGCATAAGCAACATCGTTTAGAATTTGTACTCCGTACAATAACTTTACCGATAGACACCCTGTTGGATCAAGTTTGTGTATCGTGTTTTGGATCCAGATTTAGATCCGTTAGGTTCAATAGGGCTGATGGGTCGGAAAATTTCATAGAGATAATTGAGATTACCAACGGCTTTCAAAGTATCGTCTGTGAACCCTGGTTTATTGATAAAACAGCTATGCTGAATGATAATATCAAGCCATTTTTGAAAAAATACACCCAAATATGTGTTTTAATTTAAAACCACACTAGCAAGACGGCACGCCTACGGCGTGCCTCTCACGTTGTCACATATTTTAGACATTTTTTGGAATTAAAAAATGTATATTTTTTATTTTTCAATACTTGTGTCATATAAATTTTCAAATATTTCTTCATAATTATTGCCTATCACTTATTACAAAACAGAAGTGAGAAATTGTCAATGAATTTCTGGCGATGCAAATTTCTTATGGAAAACAAATACGAATAATTTTTAATAACCTCGGTAAATAATGTAGATATTTCTATTCCGGGGGAAAAAAAGTAGAAATTCTGTATTACTTTTCTGTGGACCTGTATTCAAAATTTTTCAGCAAACTCTCCTTCTTTTTCAGTCTTCTCAGAAGATTTTCACAATTGTAACATCGCTTCTTCAAAATTAACAGTTATAAGTTGTAAGGATTATACAATTTTGAACAGCCCATTGTTTTTCGGGACTGTCATCAAAATTTTTGGAACCACCCAAAATGGGCCCAGCGGTACGTTGAAATAGGTCCTGGACTCTTTTGCATCCAGCTCCTCTAATTATCCATATCCTAATAATAGATTTTACGTGTCGTCCTCCTGTAAGCTAAGATTAGTTGAATCATTTTCCCTTTTCTCTTTCACTTTTTTTTTTCGAGGTCCTCGATATATTCCTCCGAGTCCACTCACCTCCAACTAACAGGTTATTCTTGACGTCGAGTCTTGATTTTTGTAATTCACTATTCTATTAGTATTCTTTTGTTAAATCGTGATCACGTCAAGTTCTTCTTCAGTTTATAATGTAGTCATCTACCAATTTAAATTAAGGTTTAATTGGCGACCTTTTCTATTTGGTTGGGGGGGGGGGGGGAGATTCTTGAAAATTTTGATGTCTTGTCATGTGCCAAGAATAATGATTGAAATTTTTTCAATTCCTCCAAGTGTCATATAAATGTCAGAAGTTAAAGTTCCATATTCCTCTCTCATTATATTTTATAGCTTAAAAATCATCATTTTCCCAAGATAACCTGTTGTCATAATTGTATAGCTCGATGTACAAAATTTTTTCAATTTCAACTCGTCTGGTGGTTCAATGTTTTCCAAGATCCTCTCCTGTTATACATAGCACGATTCCCAATAATTGAACTGTTTTCAAATCTGACTCCTTTGATAGCAAAAATTTTTCCTAACCCTCCTCTATTATACTATCATATAAAGCTCAAAGGACTTGATTTTTCCAATTTTTCTGAGTCCCTCCTGCATTAGTTAGCTCAATTTTCAATTTTAGAAATTTTATCAAACCCAACCCGTTTTTTTCGAGACTCTAATTTTGAATTCAATTCTCATTTCTCAATATCAAAATCAATCCATTTCATATAAGAGGATCTGTGAATTCCTTGTTTAACTTTGTTCATAACGCCATATTGTTTTTCATTACAACTTTCAATTCACCTTTTTAATTGAATACCTAATATAAATCTGATTAAAGGCTTCTTTACAATATTCATTTAGTCCGCGTCCTTGCAGAATCGCACCCTCCATTTTTTCTGAATACATCTCTCTCACATTAGGCTTAAGCTTATAATTTCCTACCCCATCTCTAAAAAACACACCCACGTATTCTTCATACTCCATCATTTATCTTATCGGCAGAAACTTTTATTTGGATTTTGGTTCTCATCAGTTATCCTCAATAATATGATCAAAATGCTCGCACGCCTAAAAACTTCATTCTCTCACCTAAAATCACCTACTCCATCTTGTACAAAAAACTGTTATTATTTCTGAATCCTACAAATAGCTTCTTATCACTCAGATGAAAAGAGCAACCAAACAACAAATTTGGAATCATTAAATGTAAGCCCATTCCTGGTCCTCCTAAAACGGAAATTCCCACCATGAAGAAATTATCTTCGCTCACTTCAGGGCTGGTCACCCCTGAATCATAAATTCTCATCTCCTCCTAGATCTCCATGCTTCACTGTCATGTATAAATCTTGTTACGTTATTAGGGACATAATTAATGTGACAATCTATCACCTCTTTTCATGTCCTGCTCTCCAAAATTGACATACTTCCTACAGGGTGACATAAGTCATATCCTCTACCCTATGTAATTACTCGAAAACAGTTTCCAACTCTTTCAACTACCGGCGTTACTGAATTACTCCAACTTGTACATATTTGTTCTTTTTCTCCCGATTAAAAACTCAAGTCCCTCCAAGTGGCTCTACTCCTTCCAATTTTTTTCCCTAGCCTCATATCGTCGCTCTTTTTTTCACACTCCATTTCAGTTGTTCTTATTTTTAACGCTCGTGGGCAGCCTAATTTTTACCTACCTACTTCTTATGAATCCCTCCCGTAATTATATATGTAGTTGTTTCTGAGGCTCCAACCCATAAGAAATACTCAATAGAAAATAATTTTTCTTCAACTATATGTTCCTGTTAGTGGCAAAAAATATAATACTTAGTTCTTTGCATGCTATTGCGTGCTTTAATTCCTGCATTGGTTTATTCAAATTTCTTCTCTGACTTCATGTATTTGCTTCAAAGCTTTCGCGCTGTTTCTTTTTTATTTCTCCTTGTTTTTTTACTTTTGGATCGGATTGTTTTATTTACAAAATTCGCCAGCAACTGACCATCTGTTCACTTTTTCAAATTTAGTCCTTCATAAGACAATTTGCTTAATAAACAAAAAATTCTTCCCCAACAGTTTTACATACTTAGATAGGTGACTTAAGAATTGTAGCAAACAATAGTAAAATCCCTCCATAAAGGTGATGAAAAAAAAAAAATCATAGTCTGGTAGACAATTTTTTTATTTTTCATGTCAACTGCATTTCTTGAGACATTACGCCAACAGACGTTTTTAGGGGTAAAATTACCCGCTAAATCCGAATTTCGATGTTGGCAAGCCGAATTTTGCCCCCTAGGGGTGTAAATTCAAGATGGCGCCTGGTAAAACCAATAAATCTACGCTAATTTTCCTACAAATGAAGTGTCGTTGCGCCAACAGATGTTTTTAGGGGTAAAATTGCTCGCTGTATCCAAATTTTAATGTTAGCAAGCCAAATTTTGCCTCCTAGGGGTGTAAATTCAAGATGGCGTCTGGTAAAACCAATAAATCTATACTAATTCTCCTACAAATAGAGTGCCGTTACGCCAGCAGACGTTTTTAGGGGTAAAATTTCTCGCTGAATTTGAATTTTGGTGTTAGCAAGCCGAATTTTTCCCCCTAGAGGCGTAAGGGGCGAAATTCAAGATGGCGTCTGGTAAAAGCAATAAATTTATTCTAATTCTCCCACAAACAAATAGCCGTGTATCATTATAAAGGTTCTCAAGAATTCATAAAGTGAACAGATTATCAATATTTACCGAAATATGATGTAGTTACGGGAAAAGACTGAAAAAAAACAAAATGGCGGCCAAATTCTAGTCTCAAAATTGATAAAATTTGACAATCGCGCGACAGAGGGTTGTGTGATATCGTTGTCATGGTTTTCGGGGTCGAGAAGTTCAAAAATTGATATCCGGAGAAGATTTGGCTAATTGGGAGGCATTATTTTGAGACTGAGGGGAGGGAGACTTCTCGGGGAATACTATTTTCTAATTCTTCGCCAATACTGTACCCGTTGAAAATAATGATATACTCCATCACTGATTTTTCTAGTTTTGACATTGCTTTCTTTGCTGGTTGGATAATCCTTATTCCATAAGTGGTAAACCTTTCAAACGCTCTGTTAATTCTGAAAATATTTTAGTAATCAATAAATTAGTACCTATTTAATGAAATGAGCAAACTTGTAATTGGAGAAATCGAACACAAAAAAGTGAGTTACAGCGTACTACAGACTACTCTTCCTCCATGTAATCGTCTTCTATTTCCAGACGATTCTGGCAGTCATCCTTGCACTTACATAGAGGAGTGCAAACTTCGGCCAAACAGCCACCTGATAGTGTGCCCTCAATATATGGAGTCGAGCTGCATCCGATGTTGGTGGTAAAAACTCTGGAGCTGAAGCCTTTCCAAAGAGAGTGTGACGAGCACCATCACAGAATGACTCATTTGTCTTGTAGAGTGCACACAGAAATTTTTCAGCCCCCTCCAAACAGCCTTCCACAGAGGGTTCTACGCCAAACTCATCCAACAACCCAACCTGAAGCCTATATGTAGAAAGGGCTCCTCGTTTACCATGACCTGAAAGGATACAATTGTTGTACCGAACATTTTTCTGAACACTGAAAAATTTCAGATTAAAATTTTATCAATTTTGAGACTAGAATTTGGCCGCCATTTTGTTTTTTTCAGTCTTTTCCCGTAACTACATCATATTTTGGTAAATATTGATAATCTGTTCACTTAGGAATTCTTGAGAACCTTTATAATGATACACGGCTATTTGTTTGTGGGAGAATTAGTATAAATTTATTGCTTTTACCAGACGCCATCTTGAATTTCGCCCCTTACGCCTCTAGGGGGAAAAATTCGGCTTGCTAACACCAAAATTCAAATTCAGCGAGAAATTTTACCCCTAAAAACGTCTGCTGGCGTAACGGCACTCTATTTGTAGGAGAATTAGTATAGATTTATTGGTTTTACCAGGCGCCATCTTGAATTTACACCCCTAGGGGGCAAAATTCGGCTTGCCAACATCGAAATTCGGATTCAGCGGGTAATTTTACCCCTAAAAACGTCTGTTGGCGTAATGTCTCAAGAAATGCAGTTGACATGAAAAAAACGTAACATTTTTCTTCTTTGTCCACCAGACTATGCATATTCAGTAGTCTTTTTCATACTTGCTGCATAAATATCGTTTGTCACAAACGAGCTGTATAAGGAATGCTAATCTGTCGTTTTACCTAGGTCCTGTCATTACGGTAATTCGTTTGTGTAAATCTCTGCAACATATTATATCATATTATAATGTTACGATCGCGACGCACGCACCAGCGACGTTCGCCACGATCATAGCCGACGCTAGCCGATGATATAGAAGGAGCTGCTCCAATGCCCTATACTGCGCGCGCAACGCGAGGAGTACATTCGTGGACGACGGTGGCGCGCACCAAATCCGCGACATGTCCTGTTCGCGCGGCGCGATCCCCTATAAATACAGTTACGCTAGCTTAGTTTAGTCACTTTACGTTTATTGCTCGCTTTCGTTTATACTTAATCTTACGGCTATCGTTATTACTCTCTCGTTCGGTGGTGATGAACTGAATGTCCGATCGGATTATTTCCGTCAGCATTCGTCTCTGAGCCGAGTCATAACAATAACAATGATAATGGTGAATTGAGTGATTGCAATTCGAATGGCCGTCGCACATATTCTAACAATTGACATAATCGTAAATTGTTGGTTTGACAATGAAATGGAGGCAAATCCATTTTTAAATAGTGACGTTCAGTGATAACTATCGAGACTAACTGAACAGTAAATTTATGAAATACCAATTCATAAGGTCGAGTCGAAGGCGCGCTATCCCAAAAAGGAGGTACAACTGCGCAAGGATTCATGCACCACCCTCTTTTCAGACGCTCGAACTCGACCTCTTGACATTAAAAAAGTACATGTCCTAGAAAATTACTCGCGTTTTGAGTAACCCGAAATAGGATTACTCGCGCCACAAGTAACCGTCGAATTACTTGTGGCGCTAGTAATCGCCAGTCGAATTACTCCTGGCGTGAGTAACTCTCGGATAGGATTACTCGCCTTCCGAGTAATTTTTCTGGACTTGTACTTTTCAATGTCACTGTATTTTTGTCTCCGCAAACGAAAAATATAAAGTAATAACGCAGACTGTTTATTACTTGCGAAACTTTCGAAAGTGAATTTTTTTTTAAATACATTTATTTTCACTTTCAATGCTTAGGACATGATTTTTGCAATTGTATGAATTCAATTTTTTTTTAAATGTTATTTTATAAATTAAAAAAATTACCAACATCATCAAACATAATGTTTTTTTTTTTATTACGTCCAACCAGAGAACAATTATGTATAAAAAAAAAAATTAAATAGAAATAAAAATAAAACAAAATGAAACATTGTATATTTGATTGATTGCCTTAATGAAAGCATTCTTAACAGAATCTATCTTTATATTGTCTATTTTAGAATATTTGCATTCTACTAAGTGATGGACATTCAATTTTAAGGAACGTACTATAGGTAATGTCACATCGTTGCGCACTACGACCATAGGTACTTAGTAAGTATTTCTTGTAAAAAATATTCCGGAAATGCATTTAGAAACAAGCGAAATATAAATTTATGTAAATGTTTCTCTTCGGTAATTGTAGCTGGATTGTAATTATTGGCTTTTGAGAAGATATTCCGCAACATTGAATACAATTATTTACTAATTCATAACTCCACTCTGTCAGTTACACTTGCAGAATGATTATGTTACCTGAAATCTTCATTAGAGATGATTTCATATGCCTCGTCAAACACCAAAATGCCTACTTTTTACAAGACAGCTTTGAAGAAATCGTTTACGTAGAGAAATCTCAGCTTCTCTGGTGTCAGAAAGACGAATTTATATACGTAATGTGTAGTACAAGGAACGTTTACTATTCGGTAAATTATTAAAAATAAAATTTTTTCATGCAGTCAAAACCAGGCATTCATTAAATTTCAATGTTGTCATGATAAGGCTTCAATTTGGAATTCAATTTCAAAAAAATGAAATAGGAAATAACGGCGATAATCTCAATTATTCGCTTTAATCCTTTGCGTGACACGCTTTTCAGTTTCTCAAATAGAATGAGAATTATGTATCTTCCTCTTTAACAGCCCATGTGGAATTCCTAACTTGAAAAGACGAGAATCGAACTGTGTATTGTACATAATCTTCGTCTTCCAAAGCTGTCGCGTAGCTGCAGTACCAATTAGCCCTAATTCAATTATAATATCGTGGACTTCAATTTTTTCTGGAGGTTCATTCGATAAAGACTCGGCTTTATTATTATCATCGATGGTGAAGCTTAATTTTATTCAACGTAATGCAAAAGAACTAGAAGAATATGGAATCGAACAATAGTGAGCGATAAACAAAGTGTATTCATTTAGTAGGTTGGCTGCGGGCGAATTGCGCAAATTGAGTATTTTCGTTGGACCCAATTGCGCCAAGCATAGGAAAGTGCGAGGATGAATTGCGCCGACTGTCCTGCAAAATGAGGGGTATGAATTGCGCCGCGAACGTCTACTGCATGATGAATCATTCTTCCCGTCACACTTTCTGCAGACTTCGGACTGCCAGAGTGATTTCTGGTGTGTTTAAAAGAATGATTGTTGTGTTGAAAATATTTTAAATGTAGTATGCACTTATTTCTTGTACTCGTCATAATGACCCATCATTGCTTATGCGGGAGCAATAGGCTCGTCAATTATAGTAATTAAGTTATAACTTCACTTTACCAAAATGAAACTCGTCAAACTCTATTCTTCAAGAACATCAGCTTTTCTTTTCTTATTTCCCTCTTTCTTTTTGGCAAATTGATGAGAAACGCGTTGAACATATTGAAGTCTAGTGATTTTCTTGTTGGTATACTCATTGATGTTGGCATTGATCATTTCTCGCCGTTTCTTGGTATGGCTACTGGTGACATGGGTGTTAGCTTCTGCTGTATTTTTACATATTTCAGTATGGTTCTGTAAGTTCTTCACTTGCACAACAAAAATGGTAACATCTGGATGTGTATGATGAAAATAGCCACTCAATTTCGAATGAAAAGCTTCACATGCGTTTGACGTGCGTTCATCAGTTTCCATAGCAGCCCAAAGGTATGACGGAAATCTAGCACCATCTTTCATGTACGTTTCATGCATGTAGTCAACAAATTTTACAATTCGGTCGTCATCAGGGAAACATGACATAAATTCGTCCATAAAACACTCTACACTATCTTCTGGACTGAGCAGAGGCAATCCAAAAATCCATTGCAGCCAACGGCCCACCTCTCCTTGCTTGTAGTATTCGCTTTGCAAACCCACGTCTTGTATTTTGCGCCACCATGCCTGAGTGACGTGAAATCGACAACCGACAATGTCCGCAGAAGGCCAGACCACCCGAACTGCATTTTGAAGAGCTGTCTCGAAATCACAAACAACAATTGTAGGATTCACCGCACAACCAAGTTTCTGAGCTTCTGTAACGACTGCTAAAAATGCACGTACATACGTATCCTCGGACTTACTGGGTAACAGTAGATAAACAAGTGGTACATACCCTCCATTTTTCACTGTGTGAATTGTTACTAGTTGATGAAATAAGCGCGGAGAGTACTTGAAAGTGCCATCAATAAACAGTTTTTTGCATCCACTCAAGAATTTCAAATTATCTTGGGTACCAAATCCTACAATGTTCAGATCTGAATCGTTGAATAATAACATTTCCTCACCGTCAGTTGAAAGTGTATCCATTCGTGTTACAGTATCATGGGCTTGAGGCAACGATTTAGGAATTGGCGGTAAAACAGATCGGCGCTCTCTATATATGTTCTTACGTATATTCTATTGACATCAGTCTTCGTCATATTTTGCACACCTCTGCCCGCGATTATTGTATCGATTACAGCTCTTGGCCTGCTTGATAAATCCTCTAAGGCTTTTTTTTTTGCGGCATTCGATGTCAGATCTCTGTTGAGATTACGCGGTGCATTGTGATTTGAATGATCGTTCTTCACTTGTGTAACACCATTTGTAACTCTATGAGTAAATACCAAAAGCATTGCATGTTTTGTTCGCACATCGCCACTTACGATAAACAGTGTCCGCACTAATCACTTCGCGATACTTGAAATTATTGAAGACGAGTAAAGGTTTTCCTTTTTCACTAAAGCCAAACTCGATATTTTGATTTCTCGCCATTGTTACAGTTAACAAAAATTCTCACAATGAAATGTATACAAACTAAACATTTTCACACGTAAACATGATAACAAAAATATTTCAATGACAGTCTTATCCAGTTTAAACAAGAAGTACTTCAAGAAGCAGTTCAAATGGGTGAAGAATCGTTCACGTAAAGAATAGTTCGCGGCGCAACTCGCCCTTACATTATTACGTTCATCCACGCAATTCGTTCATCCACGCAATTCGTACGTAAACGGTTTCGGCTTGTCAAGCGCAATTCACCCCTTCAGATTTCGGCTGTGCGGCGCAATTCATCCCCATTTTGGCGCAATTCGCCAACTCCCTTTTTGTTTTCGTTCAACTCTTCACGTTTCGGCTTACGCATTGTAGTGTGAACAATCGTCCACTCAGTAATTCGGCGTCCAAGTTATTATTTATAACTTTTGAATGTGATTTTCAAACTCAGGAATATCCTTCGATAAGTGCTTGTGAAATGTGTCGAACCTACAAACATAATAATTATCATGTAAAACATTTGCTAAACGAAATATTATAACCTTGTCAAAAATTCCTTACATTAGCGAAAAGTACACTTTACGTGCTGGGCTTTTTGTGCATGATTTCGTGCAATGACGTACGGGGCGAATCAGGCCCGTTTAAATGCGTTTTTAGCGTCTTTGACCCACTGAAAAGCCTTCTTATTGGCACACAAAAATGGCAAGTGTAATCGATATGGAATTTCAGAGACATCCGCACGCCTCTTCATCTGCTTACGTCAACGGGTTTTCGATTTGTGAAAGAACTTCGTCCTTTTTGAGATTGTACAAGTATATTGGTAGTGCACGGTGGTGGATGGTGGGAACGTGCATATAACACAGGCCGAATGAATATTCCGGAATACAACACTTTACGCAATACCTAATTAACATGGCTGACATACTTGTTGAACAGGTAAAACATATTTTTGAAGACTTCTTAGGAGCATCTTCAACGGTCTTGCGACACGTCGCCTCACTCAGTAATAACTCACTATAGGTAGTCCTGAAATGGGTTCACAACAAATTTAATCCTTGAATCCTTTTGTAAAATGTACTCCTGAAGCATTAATTTCTCTTTGCTAATTCTCATGAGTCCCATTAAGGTTTGTCTTCAATTTCAAATGTAGACTAGTGTTCTGCACAATAGATATCCACTCTTCAAGTTCTTGGTTGAAGCTTTTCTTGACAGTCGAGTTCTGACGTTTAAGCCAATCGTCTCTATACTCTTCTAACTAATAAGTTTCCAAAGTCTAAGCTTTGCACCTTTGTGACCTTTCTTTTCACTGTTGTTGGAATTTTATGGCTATCAATAGTCACTAGAATTTTTTTACTTTCAAGACTCAAATAATTCAATAATATTGACTTTGTTTTTAGTAATTCGGCGTCCAAGTTATTCGCTTAGTAAAGTACAAGAGAGAGTTCATAGTTTACAAGATATAAAGGTAGAAAATGAAGTACTAATGATGAAGTTAATTTAGGTATTATAAAGTATGAAGATTAAAAAGATTCGGAGGTAGACGGTAATTTTACTATTTTTTGTACACTACCAGTGAATTCTTTTTTGGACGCGGTTCTGACAGTGACGGTCCGAACTTTGGAGTCGCTACCTGGCAGAACTTTAGTGACTACACCCAAGGGCCATTCCATCGGTGGGCTTTCGTCTTTCAATACGACCACGTCGCCAATGTTAACGTTAGGGAACTCATTTTTCCATTTAGTGCGGGTTTGGAGGATGGTAAGGTAATTTCGGCTCCACTCTCGCCAGAATTGTCTCAAAACATCGTGTAGGTAAGAAAGTCCGTCGATTAGCGAGATGTTATGAGTTTCCGGTTGAGGTGAAGTAACTAAAAAATGGCCCGGTGTTGGGATATCTATCAATTCGGCGTTTTCGGTTTGACGTTTGGCATACAACGGTCGTGAGTTTAATATGGACTCTATTTGAGCAAATAATGTTGCAAGTTGCTCTGCGTTAAAGATATGCCCGTGAGTGGCATTTACAAGATATTTTTTGCCCGCCTTAACCGCCGCCTCCCAGATGCCCCCTCGATGAGGTGTTCCGGGTGTGATGAACTTCCATGTAATGGCTGCTTCCCGACAATGATTGGTGATAACATTCCAGCTTCCTGTGAAGTTTGTAGCGTTGTCGCTCCAAATAGTATTAGGTATTCCGCGTCTCGCTGCGAATCTTTGAAGAGCACCTAGGAAAGCTAGAGTGGTGAGATCCGAGACAGTTTCAATGTGGACAGCTCGAACTGATAGGCAGACGAAGAAGGCAGTGTAATATTTCACATGGGGCACAACCAGTTTCAAAAAAAAAAAAAAAATATTGATGAGAAGTCTTAGCTTACGGGTATCAGAGCTTCTAATAGTAATTGCGCAATGGCAATGAATGTAAAAATACAAAAAATCCGAGTCAATCTCCAAGTATTATTCGAGATAGTCGGCCCCCCGTCCATTGATATTCGTGTTTCCTGTAGGTCAAAAAAGTTTGAAACGATAAAAATCTAAAATTAGAAAGTTCACTAAGGTCAAAAACGAAAAGGAAAAACAATAAGTAAAATCGAACAATTTTTAGATAAGTAAAACGTGAATAAAATTGAGAGCTACAACCGGTTTCAAAAAAAAAAAAAAAAAAAAAAAATTGATGAGAAGTCTTAGCTTACGGGTATCAGAGCTTCTAATAGCAATTGCGCAATGGCAATGAATGTAAAAATACAAAAAATACACTCCAACAGTAATTTCATTTTTAACACTCCCCTTGAATGTGAATTTACATGATTCCAAGATTTGAACGTAAGTTTTCAAAGGTAGATTCTTCTACCTTGTAACGTCTTTCTGAAGAAATGAGACACGTCACCAGACCCCGCGATTCTTTAAATTCGCACCTGGTTCACAAAGGTTGAAAACAAAAAGGAAAACAATTACGAATCCTTCGGCACATACGCAGTATTCAGCATACTCTCCAATGGTTTCGGTGAAGCATCTTGAGCCCGAGGAACTGCTGACACACAGGTTTGACTTGTAAGGTTCCGGTCACTCGATGAACATACCTTTATCGGGTACTGTTTGAGTAAAATGCGGAGGACCATGGAAACTATACAATGTATTTACAGAATGTTTACAGAGTTTGTACAACAAAGGATACGAAAGCGAGAAAAAAAAGGAGTAAGCGCGTGTTGTACGAACGAAAGTATATAAAGTACTGCTTGATAGCACGAGAAGAGTAGATACGGATACGTCGCGTCCGAGCGCTTATCTATTACAGCGCGGAGGGAGGAAACTCGGTTAACACTCCCCCTTCGAAGACGAAAGTCTTTAAAACTAATTTCAAGACATACAAAAAAAATAATTTACAAGTATTGAAAGAAAAAATTAAAAATAAATAAATAAAATGTATGAAAAAATAAATAGACATGACGAAAATACAAATATATACAATTGATATAAAGGCAAGAATATAATACAAATATTTCCAGAAACAATGACGAAATTATTAATGGTACAGAATTATTCGGGGGTCAGACGGAGATTGATATATTGACATTAAAGAGTGTAAGTTAATCTTGTAATTATGTTCGACTCGATCAAATCATATCGCTCGTACGCTCAATTTAAAGGACCTGCTCGAACGAAGGACAGCAAATACATCCTCCTGAAGAAGGTTCAACAATACCATAATATAGATGAATGGTTGGATGAGGTAAGCGATATATATATTTCCCTCTCCTCTAGAGGTGAATGTATGATGTGAGAAATCATCGGTATAAACCTTTTTTTGCACCAGGAATATCTTTGTGGTGCGGTTCGGTTTTCGTGCGTAATGTGAAAGTGTTAAACCAGTGGATTTAAACACGTATAACGATCGCTATTTACGCTCGTAATTCCAAATACCATTTCTGAACGTTTGAAATTAATCCACCTTCGTTGGTTTCAATGCACGCATGCATCAGCAGCCCCCATGTGTTCGTCCTTGAGGCTAGACTGAATATACGAAATCTTTCCGCTTGTTACAAAGAAAAAGAGAAAAAAAGAAAATGGTCAAATACCTAGTTTCGATTGAAATAGTCATCCTTACGCCGATACATTTTGGCAATAGACTTATCATTTCCTCATGAAAAGATCCTCTCAATTCCGAATTGGACTTCAGTGATCTCGAGAAAGTCGTTTTTATGAGTGAAGTCGAGTTAGCCTAAAGAATTTTTTCCAAACACATGTTGCCTATACAATCCCTTGTTCGGACACGCTGTCGAAAATATTCGAAATGTGCCTTCGTGACCACACCACCACGTCACGAAGACACATGGACACGATAAGACAACCATTGAAGTCGAAGTCGAATCACACACACACATACTCTAAAATAACAACACAAAATTAACAAAGAAGAATCTTTCGATCTACTCGTTACTAGTATCTTTCGATCTACTCGTTACAAGTATCTTTCAATCTACTCGTTACAAGTATCTTTCGATCTACTCGTTATAAGTAAATTGTGTAGTGAATCATTTAATGTATCTGCCAAACCACTAAAGATATGGACACAAATCAGGTCAGTACAAAATAAATCAATAATAATCTTTCGATCGATACGTTATTCATAGAAACCCTAAACATTTACTCTTGATCGAAATGAGTGATGTTCAAGCGCCTCTTCGACTCAATGGTTGTCTTTTCTGCTCAGCAAATTACGCTTTATTAAAGAATTTGAGATACTCGATTCTTCCACATTTATCGTAGCCGATCGAGTATTCGTCTGGGCTTATAACCGAAAGGCAAGGACTGAATACTGATCGGACTACTCACAATAATTTAATACAATAAATATGTCATGACGTCGTAAGACTGACGGCGGAATCTTTATTTTTCTGTCGTCAGGTACTGAAAAGAAGTGAGGCAGAAAGGCAACCGAAACGGTCTTATTATTCAGTCCTATTATCCAGAAATCATGTGTGTCTCCAACTATCAATGTACGTTTTACCCTTTTATATGATTATTTTGTATTTCTGTACTTCTTTTTCTTAACTCAATTTATTTATAATTCCTACTAAGAAATGTATTATTGTAAAATTATGTTCAATTATTGTGGATTTATGTTCAATTATAAATATTATATCAGCGTGTAGCGTTGTTCTTACCTCCCATTAGGTTCTCTTTTAATATGGGTACAGACTAAACAGCGTGAAGCGAACAGTCGTTTCAGTTAGTTTAATTATAGTTCAGTTGAACGCCGCTAGAAGCGTTCCAAGTCATGCTGTCATGAAATTCCACGAACGGGCCCAGCGTTTCATGACAATTGGTAGCAGAGCGTGGTTATCTACCCTCGCTCATACCCCACAAAGGTGAATGAGAGATGAATGAGATGTAGTTTTTATGTTTTGTTTAAATTACTAGATCATTTTATTTTACTTATAGTATATAGTATGATATGTTAGTGTAACATTATTTCCATTCTAAACTTTCCTAAAATTTTCTCTTCCTACTATAAGTTCCATGTCACTCTACTTTCTCACCTATGAGAGGCTGAACATCGCTACAATATAATATAGAATATGGTGCGGTCACATTAACACTGATTAAGTACATTATTGAGCAGACCAACATTCTGTATACACCAATTAGGAGCCATTAGGACCTTAGAGTGGAGACAATGGCCTCATATCATTACACTTGAATGCAGGGTCACTAACAAGGGAGCCATTGACTTACTCTAAAACACACTCTCCGACTTCATGCTCCATGAATGTGTTGCAACCAAGTATACAGGATGTTAATGGTGCCCAAAGCGCGCTTGGGTTACCGACCTTACATTATTGCACTGCTCTGAACGAATTAGACTATATACTAAGGTTTTATGCGTTCTCCACACTCTTGCCAACATTATCTAGTTCATGATCAAACAGACTGTAGTCTGTACATTACACACTCACAATAGGGAATATAGCAAGAGAAAATGAGCTATATCCCACCACATCAATACTGTAGACTGAGTATGCATGGGATGTTCCAGTACACTGAGGTATTTTGTTTTGACAGATACCTTTTAAGGGGTTGGCGTACCAAGATGATCCACCAAACAATGGCCAGTGTCTAGCGGAATGGGACGTGAAGCTCTAGGAGCTGTTTGGTAGGTCATCTCAAGGACTAACAGAGCGCAGACTGTTGGTTGGGACTGATAGTTCCAGACCCATTCCATCTACACTGGAATCGGCTTTGGACCTCATTCAGGGTTCTATGTCGTTAATCACATAGGTAGAGACACCGTGGGTATACTAAAACCTACATCAACACTTACACACCCTGCAAACGACTGTAAAGAGGAGAAATGAATAGCAGTCACAATATTATATCTGGACAGTGCTGTACCCTACATCTTCAGGTATGAATGTTGTCACAGACACCTGCCAATACAGCTAATTGCAAGCTAACGGCAAATTTAGCTTTCGTACACTGGAGGACACGGTCACCAAAGATCCACCCTCCCTCTGCGCAACCAGCCAATCCCTAGTAGGACAAGATGTAGTGTTCTTACCAAACATCCCTAGGTTCTAGAGTATGACAGTACTAGGACTGAAGCCTGTCACAGTCTGCAGTCTTTCATTACTGAAGGAACGTTGGGTCTTATGGAGAGTTACAATCTATATTGAACTAGATATTTGTTTCTTTACACTAACCCAACACATTTACACTTTCAGGTTTCTGAGGAAGAAATTCCTATTCCTCTGACCTATGAAACCTTCCTGGCTGGTATTTCAACTCTCGAAAATGGTCTAACCATGATGCCAGCCACCAGTACGAATATACCGGCCATGAAGCAATTCGCTACCCGACTGGACACACAAGCAGCCAAATTGCAAGACGGTGTCAATGAGCTTCTTGAAGCCGGTGTCGATTTGGGAGAGAACCCTATAAAGCTGAAGTCTATACGAACAGTCTTGCTTGGGTATATCAAAAATGCAGGTACACTAGAAGAGTGCATGAAAATGACGCAACCCACTCCTACAACTTCGGGTAATTCTAGTGGCCTCAAACTTTTTAAGGCAAAATTACCGAAATTCGACAACGACATTAGACAATGGCGTGAATGGATCAGCCAGTTTAAAGCGGCTGTCCATGACAACCCGGAATTCACAAATAATGGGGCTAAAATGGTCCAATTGAAATTATATACAGTAGGAGAGGCCAAGAGAACCATTAAGGGTCTTACGTCAGAGCAAGAGGAACACTATCCCGAGGCCCTGAGGTTATTGGAAGCCTCATTTGGGGACCCTACCAAGTTAGTCCAGAGCTACTATGCTGACTTGGAAGAGGTTCCCAAATACCATGACAGACAACCATCTGCAGCTGAGATGCGGTCGAATTACAATCGCGTACAGGCTGTCCTGAGAAGTCTTCGTGCCACAAAAACCCCAGTCGATGATAGGATTATAACTCGCTATATTATGCAGAAGTTCCCTAAAACAATGATAATGCAAGCATTGACCGAGCTCCATAAAGAACATCCTGATCTAACCATCAGTGTTGAAACTTTGATGACCACAATACAACGTTATATCTATGTCGAAGAGTATTATGAGGCAATAATGAAACCAATCACACCGGTTCCAAATACACCAATTATACCAGTTTCAACAATGGCCGCCACTGGCAAATTATCAGCTAAGCGCAGAGGCCAACGACCGACACCATACAATGTGCCATCAACACCAACAACATCCAGTACAACCACACCTGAACAGGTCTGCGGTTTCTGTGGCGTGAGAAACCATGTGTCGCGGATGTGTCAGAAATATAACACTGTTGCAGCAAGAAAGGAACGCTTAGCTGTTCTGAAGCGTTGTCAGTGTTGTATGGGACCAAACCACGAAATGGCCTATTGCCGACACAAGGAGAGAGTATGTACACACTGTAAGCAACCAGGACATGTGTTGCCTTTGTGTGAGTTATATATACAACACACTATCTCCAGAATTGCATCAGCTCCAGGTACTTATTTAGAAACCTTTATATGTACTATTAGTATAAGTGGTAAAAAAGCAGTAATAAGGGGTTTCCTAGATGGTGGGAGTAATACTAGTTATTTGCATGAGAACGTAATGCGTAGATTAGGAATTGATTTACAACTTAGTCTTACCCTAAGTGTGCAGTCATATGGCACACCTAATGATCGTTTAGAGTCTACTCAACGTGTAGAGGTAGAACTGAAAGGTGACCTTGGCAGGGAGATTGTATGTTCCCTCTTCACAACTCCTTATATTATGGGTTCTAACCGATTATCACCATCAGCGGCAGAAGCTGCTAATACACTACCTCTTGGTTATCACTATGCTGACCCTGATCTTTTTACAGAGAATCAGCGACCCATTGAACTTTTGATAGGGAATGATCTCTATTATCGTATAGTTGATTTAAAAGCCAGTAAAAATATCGATTTATCATTAGCGCTTTTGAAAACACCCTTTGGGTGGATACCTTCGGGTTCGGTAACACCTACTCCATCTACTTCAAAGTCAATGACACTTCATAATCTGAAGTCAGATAAAGAGGTCAAACCATCTCCAACACCAGAATTACAAACCTTATGGGACCTTGAAACCTTAGGAATTAGAGGCAAGGAAACAGATACCGTTGATGATCAGGTTATTGAGGAATTTCGACGGACCACCAGACGTGAAAATGGTAGATATATAGTCAAGTGGCCATGGAAATCCCTTACTCCTAAAATACCCACTAACTACCGCGTAGCCTATGCGCGTTTAAAACAGGTGCTATCCTCTAAATCTCTTGAGTTCCTTAGTCGTTGCGAGGCAATTTTCCAGGAACAAATAAAACTTGACATTATCGAGGAAGCTCCTCATGGATCTCCATATGTTATACACTATTTACCGATCAAACCTGTAACGCAAAAGGGTAAGATTCGTATTGTCAATGATGCGTCAGCCAAAACAATCACTGGTCGTAGTCTAAATGACTACCTACACCCTGGCCCATCTTTGATACGCTGTCTAGTAGGTCTACAGATAGGTTTCAGACTGTATCCTATTGCTTTAACTAGCGACCTTGAAAAGGCCTTCCTAATGATTGGTCTGGATTTATCCGACCAGGATTCAGTGAGATTCTTATGGGTCCGTGATATCACCAAACCTTTGATTAAGGATAACATTATAATATACCGTCATAAGCGTGTACCCTTTGGTGTTACAGCCTCGCCATTTCTTCTAAATATGGTGTTGCAGGAACACCTCAATCTCTATGAAGGTTGGGTTGCTGAACTAGGTCGCAAATCCTTTTATTCGGATAATCTTGTGACCAGCGTTCAGACAACTGAACAGGCAAACACTCTTTCTATACAGTTAACTAGCATGCTCTCTGAAGCAGGTTTCCGCCTGCGAGATTGGGCCTCCAATTCATCTGAGGCACTCCAAACACTTTCTCAGGATCTCTGTGCAAAGGTTGAAGACCCTATCTCCATTTTAGGCTTACATTGGTATCGCAATGATGACACTCTTGCTTACAGTTTTACCGAAGAAGAAATACCCTCTTCTGGTACATTACGGAGTGCCCTGAGCCTTATGGCAACTGTTTTTGATCCCCTTGGTCTAGTTGCACCGTGTCTTCTTGAATTCAAAATCCTAGTGCAGGATTGTTGGAGATCAAAACTCACTTGGGATCAACCTTTACCCACAAACTTAGAGGCTCGCCTCAGAAAAGTAGTAGCTCAGAGAAATGCCATCAAATTGATACGTATTCCTCGATATTTATGGACATTTCTCTCTTCTGAGGGTGCTGAATACACCCTTCATGTTTTTTGTGATGCATCCGAGTTATCATATGGGTGCGTGGTATACCTCCATATAAAACTACCAACAGGAGAAGCGCAATGCTCTCTCATTTATTCCAAGGTACGCTTAGCACCTATTCTTACAACAAAACTATCTATACCAAGGCTCGAACTCATGGCAGTAGTAATAGGTAAGCGCTCCTTAAGCTTTCTTCAATCTATCATGCAAATATCAATTAAACAACAAATATTGTGGACCGATGCTACCACTGTTTTACATTGGCTCAACTCTTCCCATGTCCAGCCCCCCTTTGTACAACATCGGTTAGATGAGTTGAAGCAAAGTCCTGGATTAACTGTGCGATACGTCCCAACAAAGGACAATCCCGCCGACATTGCCTCAAGAGGTAAGTCAGCTGCCCAATTACAGGATTCGGAATTGTGGTGGCATGGACCCTCTTGGCTAACATTAAAACACCAATGGCCGGAAGAACCCGGCTCCACAGTCCCTTTCACAACTACTGTATCTTGTCTTTTTACTTGGACAGATAGGCTAGAACCAAGTAATCTTCTAACAATGTCTAGATTTGGACGATTGCAAAATGTCTTACTAGAAGATCGCTTCAGCCTATGGTCACGTTACATCCGTTTATTCACTATCTTGTTGAAACCTGTTTTTCACTCCCGTGAAAAACGACATGAATTTTTAACCATGTCAGAGAAATCTAATTATGCAGAAATGAAACTCCTAAAGTTATTACAATCGCATTACTTTCCTCAGGATTTATCCCAATTCAAGAGTGCAGCGCAACTTGCGCTTTTTGTGCATTCTGATGGATTAATCCATTGTCGTAGTCGCCTACGCCAATCAGAGTTTGATTGGGATATGTGTTGTCCCATTTTGCTACCACGCAAAAGTCGTCTGACCCGTGTTATCATTTATTCTCTACATATTCAAAACCACCACATAGGTGTTTCACACCTTCTATCAAAACTACGAGAACGTTTCTGGGTTGAAAAGGCTCGTGCTCTGTGTAAATCTATTGTACACTGTTGCATGACCTGTCGAAAATACTCAACAGGACCCTTTCAGCGTCCTGACATGCCTCTTTTGCCATTAATACGGATTGCTCCTATAATTCCATTTGCTCACATAGGAGTGGATTACTTTGGCCCCCTATATGTGAAGCAAGACGACTCTTTTCACAAGGTCTATGGCTGCTTATTTGTATGTCTTGTTACACGTGCCATCCACCTTGAGCTTTCTCGCTCATTATCAGCTGAAGAATTCCTTTTATCATTTATCAATTTTACAAGTATTCGTGGCATGCCAACCTTTGTGGTTAGTGACAACGCCACCAACTTTACCTTCATCCAACCCATTCTAGGGCCTAAGGTCCAATTAAAAGATTATGAAGTTGGTTTCTCTGATAAGGGAATTGCCTCATATTTCCTAACTGAAAAAATTAACTGGTACCACATACCGAAATATAGCCCTTGGTATGGAGGGGCATACGAACGGCTGGTGGGTGTTGTAAAGAAGTGTCTTTGCAAATTCCTACACCCAACCGCAGTCCATCCCGTATGCGTTGACTACAGACAATTGGAAACTGGCCTCAAACGGGTTGCTGATATCGTCAACAGTCGGCCTCTTATCTATGTTCCTTCTGACGAGTTGGCACCCATTCAAACGCCCAACCACTTTCTACGTCCCTTTAACCCATATCCTACAACTGCTGTATCAGTAAATCCCCATGCCATTCCCACCACTAAACAACATCTTATTGCTGGCTATCGCCACCTTCAAGGTTTTGTGGAGGCATGTCGTGATTATTTCAAAAGACACTATTTTTCTGTGCTACGCGACTTACAAAAGATCCATCACCGACATCCTCGAGGTTCCCATTCCCGCAAACCTCAAATTGGTGAAGCTGTTCTCATCCATGACCCTGCTGCTCCTCGTACACAATGGCTTGCTGGAGTTGTAGATGAAGTGCATGATCGAGAAGCATATGTCCGTACTGTTGTCCGCAATGCCGGCCTTAACCTGGATCCTGCCTCCAGACTTCAACAGCGGCTCCTCATACGCACATTTCCACATCTGTATCCTTTGGAAACCGCTTTTGACAACTCTTCTACACCTAATCCTACACCTGTCCCCGGATGCTCTCATTAAACCCTCATCTTCATCTGTGCCATGAGCCTCCCACAAGCCTCTCGGCACCCCTGGGGTGGGGAGTGTCGAAAATATTCGAAATGTGCCTTCGTGACCACACCACCACGTCACGAAGACACATGGACACGATAAGACAACCATTGAAGTCGAAGTCGAATCACACACACACATACTCTAAAATAACAACACAAAATTAACAAAGAAGAATCTTTCGATCTACTCGTTACTAGTATCTTTCGATCTACTCGTTACAAGTATCTTTCAATCTACTCGTTACAAGTATCTTTCGATCTACTCGTTATAAGTAAATTGTGTAGTGAATCATTTAATGTATCTGCCAAACCACTAAAGATATGGACACAAATCAGGTCAGTACAAAATAAATCAATAATAATCTTTCGATCGATACGTTATTCATAGAAACCCTAAACATTTACTCTTGATCGAAATGAGTGATGTTCAAGCGCCTCTTCGACTCAATGGTTGTCTTTTCTGCTCAGCAAATTACGCTTTATTAAAGAATTTGAGATACTCGATTCTTCCACATTTATCGTAGCCGATCGAGTATTCGTCTGGGCTTATAACCGAAAGGCAAGGACTGAATACTGATCGGACTACTCACAATAATTTAATACAATAAATATGTCATGACGTCGTAAGACTGACGGCGGAATCTTTATTTTTCTGTCGTCAGGTACTGAAAAGAAGTGAGGCAGAAAGGCAACCGAAACGGTCTTATTATTCAGTCCTATTATCCAGAAATCATGTGTGTCTCCAACTATCAATGTACGTTTTACCCTTTTATATGATTATTTTGTATTTCTGTACTTCTTTTTCTTAACTCAATTTATTTATAATTCCTACTAAGAAATGTATTATTGTAAAATTATGTTCAATTATTGTGGATTTATGTTCAATTATAAATATTATATCAGCGTGTAGCGTTGTTCTTACCTCCCATTAGGTTCTCTTTTAATATGGGTACAGACTAAACAGCGTGAAGCGAACAGTCGTTTCAGTTAGTTTAATTATAGTTCAGTTGAACGCCGCTAGAAGCGTTCCAAGTCATGCTGTCATGAAATTCCACGAACGGGCCCAGCGTTTCATGACAATGCCTTGATGTTTGAATTAATTGGTTGTTGAATCTTTCAAGAGGGTAGGGATGGAAGTTCCAGCTCCACCAATTGCCTGCACGATGATAAGACATCTGTTCTGTATCTTCGAAAAATGAGTCCGTTTCCGAATATGCTCGCGTATACGACGTTAGTTCAATCTTGTTGTTTTCATGTGACGTTTGTTAGAAAAGCGTGACGCGATATATGCCTTGTATTTGGTAAAATTAAATTTTTTTTTAATCGAAAATTCTCGGTTATTTGTCTAAATTGAAATGGTTTATAAAAATTAATTCGTACCGTGAACTAGAAGTGAATTCATAGTTTTTTTCTTCGATGATTTATTAAATTTTTTTCTTCTTCGGAGTGATTGGTGGAAGTGCGTCCGTCAACCGTCAATCCATTCGACAAGTCAATCATCCATCTGGCAGACACGTATCGTTATTATTTTTATTATTTGAGGCACGCTCAGCAAAACCATATATTATGTCGCAAAATAAAATTTTTTACAATAGCCAAAAAACAAAAAAAAACGAAAAAAATTTTTCTCGTTCTTTGCAACTTAAAATGCTCGTACTGCAGCAAACTTTTATCGTAGCGACCTACCTTCTTCTTTGTCTAAAAGTTGATTAACTCCTCGAAAAAAAAACAATCAAAATCCGACAAAAAAAAATTCGCGACATAATATATGGTTTTGCTGAGCGCGTCTCATGATGCATGAACTAATCTGGTCGGAAATTCGTCCAGCTATTTTTAAAAACTACATTATTTTATTTATTTTCGCTCTTTATTTTTATTTTGGATTTGATTACTTCATTCTTTTGGTACTGTTAATTTTATGTTGGAGGGGAAATGCTAGAATGAGTGCCACTTCCCCAAGTGTTCCCGATCGGTTTCGCCGAAGAACGTTAAGGCGTCTATCGTCGGTTGAATATTTTTTTTTTTTCGAAATATTTTACTCACGAAAACAACCAAAGTACGAAAATATTTTCCAGGATACGGGCCATCGCCTCCGCGAAAAGATAGGCCGACTGCCTCAAACGCTATATCAAGTTGACGTACCACGTACGGGGTGGAAAGGATGCACGCACAGTCGTACGTGATCTTTTAGGACGGTAACTCAGGAAACCAGTGGACGGTCGAGTGCACCTGAAAAGGGAGAGAACGCCGCCCTGGCAGTGGCAAGTATTGATGATCTTAGTACGGGAATCTCCCTAGACTGGTGAATTGAGAAGCCGTGAGTCTCTTAGACGAGTTCCTTGAGCCGAAGTCCGTTTAGGTAGAAAGGATCTAATTAGGGACGTAACAGTATGAAAATATTTTCCAGGATATTTTACATGAAAAAACGACAGGGTCCAAGAATAATATTATTAGACTCAGCATATTCTTCGAGATATTTTACGCGAGAAATTGACAAACACGAGAAAGTACTATTGTACCAGAACATATTTTTGGGTTTTGAATATTTCCCGTGGTCTCTCGAAAAAGAATAAAGTTTTGGAATATTTTTTTGTTTACAATATTTTCTGAGATATACCTGATTGTTTTTTTCAAGTAAAATACCTGAAAACAATTTTCCAAGTCCAAAAATATTCTTGTACTTGCGTTGTTTTTTGGAGTAAAATATCTCAAAAAATATTCCAATTTCCAATTCATTCTCAAACTTTGTCGTTTTTTTGAGTAAATTATCCAGGAAAATATCCAAAGTCCAAAAATAATCTTGTACTCTGTCGTTTTCTTGAGTAAAATACCTTGAGAAATAATCCAAGTCCAATAATATTCTCGACTTCGTTCTTGTTTTCTTCAAGTAAAATACCAAAAAAAATTGTACAATTCCAAAAATATTCTTGTACTCAGTCGTTTTCTCGAGTAAAATGCGGACCTCGAAAAATATTCCAAGTCTTCAAGTAAAATACCAAAAAAAATTGTACAATTCCAAAAATATTCTTGTACTCAGTCGTTTTCTCGAGTAAAATGGGGACCTCGAAAAATATTCCAAGTCCATTAATATTCTGGCACTTTGTCGTTTTTTCAAGTGAAATAGCTCAAAGAATTTTCCGAGGCCGAACATATTTTGGTACTTCGATTGTTTTTCCGAGTAAAATATTTTGAAAAAATATTAAAGTCCAAAAATATTCTAGTACTTTGTCGTTTTTCCGAGTAAAACGTCTGAATTGAAAAATCATATTCAAAGTCTATAATGATCCACAGTCTAAAGCATGAATACAATTCGCGACGCGCAGGCCCATCGTTTGAATAATATTCGTAACTGCCCAGAGGAGAAGTGTACCCAAAAAGAAATCTCGTCGCGGGATTTTCGAAGACTCGCGGAATCAATTTCCCTCCCAATATGGTGTGAAACACCGACTCGTTCCTTACGCAAGGATCAGTTGATTATGATCGACACCCTTAATATTCTTATATTTTACTTCATCCATAGGTTGAGGGAGTGGCTTCGGCGGACCGATTCGAGTATCAATTGAAGATTCCACGCCTCAATCGTACAGTTTTCGCGATTCAATATTTTAATTTATAAACCCTGTCAATTTTACAATATCGATTTTTTTCCCTGAACCGTATATATTTTTGTACTCTAGCATCGGAAAATTGAAAAAAAAAGATGGCATCCCTTTTTTGAGGTATTTAACTCGCGAGAAAACGACAAAGTCAAAGGATATTTTTGGATTTGAAAAATTTTTTAGGTATTGTACTGTTTGAAAAAATCAACCAAGTACTGGACTTGGAATATTTTCCCGTATGATTTACTCAGAAAAACAACAGAGTTCAAGAATAATACTGGACTTGGAATATTTTTTGCGGCATTTTACTTGAGAAGACAACCGAGAACAAGAATATTTTCTCTTTGGCCATTGCCAGGAACTAGTCTTCTGGTAGTAGAAGTGGCCCTTGCCTGCTATTACTTCTCCAGTACTTCTTCAGAGAAGACAACTACGGGCCATCGCCCCCGCGAAAAGATAGGCCGACTGCCTCAAACGCTATACCAAGTTGACGTACCACGTATGGGGTGGAAAGGAGGGACTGTGCGTGCATCACGCACAGCCGTACGTAATCTTTTAGGACGGTAACTCAGGAAACCAGTGGCCGGTCGAGTGCACCTGAAAATGGAGAGAACGCCGCCCTGGCAGTGGCAAGTATTGATGATCTTAGTACGGGAATCTCCCTAGACTGGTGAATTGAGAAGCCGTGAGTCTCTTAGACGAGTTCCTTGGGCCGAAGTCCGTTTAGGTAGAGAGGATAATATTTTCTGATATATACCTGATTGTTTTTTTCAAGTGAAATACCTGAAAACAATTTTCCAAGTCCAAAAATATTTCTGTACTTGGGTTGTTTCTTGGAGTAAAATATCTCAAAAGTTATTCCAATTACAAAATCATTCTCAAACTCTTGTCGTTTTTTTGAGTAAATTATCCAGGAAAATATCCAAAGTCCAAAAATAATCTTGTACTCTGTCGTTTTCTTGAGTAAAATACCTTGAAAAATAATCCAAGTCCTGTCGTTTTCTTGAGTAAAATACCTTGAAAAATAATCCAAGTCCAATAATATTCTTGACTTCGTCGTTGTTTTCTTCAAGTGAAAAACCAAAAAAAATTGTACAATTCCAAAAATATTCTTGTACTCAGTCGTTTTCTCGAGTAAAATACGTAGCTCGAAAAATATTCCAAGTCCAATAATATTCTCTTTGTCATTTTTTCAAGTGAAATAGCTTAAAGAATTTTCCGAGGCCGAACATATTTTGGTACTTTGATTGTTTTTCCGAGTAAAATATTTTGAAAAAATAATAAAGTCCAAAAATATTCTAGTATACTTTGTCGTTTTTTCGAGTAAAACGTCTGAATTGAAAAATCATATTCAAAGTCTATAATGATCCACAGTCTAAAGCATGAATACAATTCGTGACGCGCAGGCCCATCGTTTGAATAATATTCGTAACTGCCCAGAGGAGAAGTGTACCCAAAAAGAAATCTCGTCGCGAGATTTTCGAAGACTCGCGGAATCAATTTCCCTCCCAATGTGGTGTGAAATACCGACTCGTCCCTTACGCAAAGATCAGTCGATTATGATCGACACCCTTAATATTCTTATATTTTACTTCATCCATACGTTGAGTGGCTTCGGCTGACCGATTCGAGTATCAATTGTGGATTAGGGACGGATAATTCCCCCCTCCCACCCCTCAATCTTACAGTTTTCGCGATTATTAGCAATTTTTTGATTTATAAACCCTGTCAATTTTACAATATCGATTTTTTTTTTCCTGGACCGTATATGAGGACCTATCTGTACAAAGGGCGCCCGTCGGACGGACACCCTTTTTGTTAAGACCTTGATTTTCGTGCGTTTCAGATCATAAACTATCTTTTTATAATTTTTTTTTTTTTAACCCACAATTTTTTCCATCTGAACAAGAAGGGCGTCCGTTGTCATATTTTCAATGATCTTTACTTTGTTCGTCTCTGGATGTATTCAAAATGTGATTATCGTTTCTTATAGAAGAAGAGTTGCTCTTCAATTTTCATCCTTACCATTTTTTTGATTAAACTCGTTGTTGCGGAGATATTTTGAACTAAAACTTCAAACTGATTTTTCTGTAATGAATTTTTCTTCACGGACGCCCTTTTTCCGGATAGGTCCTCATATATTTTTTTTACCCTAGCATCGGAAAATTGAAAAGAAGAGATGGCATCCCTGACATTTGTTTACAGTTCCCAAACTCCATTTGGAGGCGGCGAGGGTTTTCAGCTTAGAAGCCTGGAGTCCTTTTGACTGCATTGTCGCACACTAATTTCTTACTCGCGTTTCCCATTCAAAATTTATCCGGATAGTTTCTGCTTTTCTCCTCGGATTCGCCGGAACGCGTATCAACCGTACACATTTTTGAAATTGATTTAATCTACAGTTTTCCTGCATCATATATTCGTGTGAAAAATTCTTGCGAAACTCTCGTTTGTGGACGTCCAATTCCGGATGATTCTCTAAACAATACATACATAATGGAAATAATATTAAGAATTATAAGCATATCTAATAAGAGAAAGAAATTTACCTCTGATCATCCTTGGAATTATTTGAAATTTTTCCAGCTAGATACATGTTTGTTCGTGAGGTTGTACTTTTGACAAAAATGATTACTATACCCAACTTTTTACTTTTTTCGCACCTCAGTGGACCTGCCTCAATCTTTCCCAACTCCATAATACCATCGCCAGTGAATTTAAGTGAAATATCAATCAAAATTAGCATGAAATATGTGAAATATATTGACAAGTTTTAGCCATGTATCTTTGACTGAAATCTGATCTGCCAAAAAATTTTTCATACTATTGTTATTCCAAAAGTTTTCTGGTAACATATAGGGAAGACCTAGTGAATCATCTGACAGCAGTTTTGATACAATTCTGCGCAATCTAACTGGCTTAGTACAAACCTGACTAATGAGGTAAGGTTTGTACGTAAGGTTGTACTTTTGACAAAAATGATTACTATAATCGACATCTTACTTTTTTCGCACCTCGGTAGATCTGCCTCAATCTGTCCCAACAGTAAGATCCCGACGCCAAAGAATTATAGTGGAAAATCAGTCAACATTAGCATGAAATATGTGAAATATATTAACAAGTCCCCGCCATGTCTTTGACTGAAATCTGATCTGCTAAAAAATCTCTCCTCCTGTTGTTATTCCAAAAGTGTTCTGGTAACGTATAGGCAAGACCTAGTGAGTCATCTGACAGCAGTTCTTATACAATTCTGCACAATCCAACTGGTTTGTACAACCTTAGTACAAACCTGACTAATGAGGTAAGGTTTGTAAAGGTTGTACTTTTGACTAAAATGATTACTATACTCGACTTTTTACTTTTTTCGCACCTCAGTAGATCTGCCTCAATCTGTCCCAACAGTAAGATCCCGACGCCAAAGAATTATAGTGGAAAATCAGTCAACATTAGCATGAAATATGTAAAATATATTGACAAGTCCCAGCCATGTCTTTGACTGAAATCTGATCTGCCAAAAAATCTTTCATACTATTGTTATTCCAAATGTTTTTTGGTAATGGGTTTGAAAAGGCCTACTGAGGCATCTGACAGCAGTTTTGATACGATTTTGCACAATCTAACTGGTTTGTACAACCTTAGTACAAACCTGTGTGTGTGTGTGTGTTGTGTATACGACCTTAGTACTGTGAAAACTAGTGGGAATGAAAATTTGCTCTGTTATTGTAGACCGTCGTCCCAAATCAGCGAGCGCAAAGCGCCAGTCTGTTACCACAAATCGGCGAACCCATCACTACAAAACCGCGAGCGCGTAGCGCGAGGCTGCCAGGCACCGCCTGCGGGCAGGCCTAGCCGCCAGGCGCGCCGTGAGCTTAGAATAACGAGCGCGAAGCGCGAGTCCGTCATGCAGCGCGCAGCGCGATACAAAACAGCGAACGCGTAGCGCGAGCCTGCCGGGCGCCGCAGGCCTAGCCGCTTGCGGCTAGTTTTAAATAAAAGTATATTAGGACGATAACGAGTTGAGTCCCGTGCAAAAGTTCATGAATTAGGTCCTGTAGATGAGTGAATTGAGTCCGAAGTATGAAAGGATGATGTACGAATTGAGTCCCGTAAAGGAAGCTACCAATATACAGAAGCAAATCTGCAGAGGGCTCTTCCCTGAGAGCTTTGTTTGGTCTGTCCGCTGTTCAACCGCAAAAAATCGGGGAATGCTTCACCGAAGATTTTGGACCCTGCGCTCCAGATAACGACGATTAGTGTGCGCCCCTTTAATCAGGAGAACCTGACACTAAGCTCTGAATGAAAAGTTATTGTTTTTGAACATCATATTAAGCCAATATTTTCTGCCACGATGAGGTAGAATAAATTTTTTTAGTTGGTAGATAAAATATTTGGTTTCAACTTTCTGTCAATGCACGCTAGAGGGCACGAATGGTAGTATTCAGATGGCGTGATTTGTATGATCATAGTTTGACTGCAAGCTGAAACATTTGTGTAAGTGTGAAATATGCACTGAATACAGTTACTTTTTGTACTAAATTTCGATCTACCGATCATAACATTAAGTAGCGTTGATAAATAAATTTCAAGAACTCAATTGGGAAGAATCGAAATTTAAATCGAAATTTATTAAAAGCTTTGAAATAAAATTCGATAATTTGAGTGAAAGTATAGCTGAAGAAAGGAGCAAAAAAATTATGACATAAATTATAGTTATATTTTTATGAGAGATCTACTATAACTCGTCCACGTATCAGTCAACTCTGGAGAATTTTCTGAAACATTATTTATCGAAAATGACGCACTGGTGCATAATTAATGACGGACGGAAGTCGCATGGAGTGGTTCCAGCCTCCTGAAGTATTGAATTCATCCATTCGAAACGTTCATCAAAGATGGTGTCTGTGTCAAGTTTCTATATCGCAATCATTTCGCATCAATGTCTTCAATGGTCCGAAATAACGAACTAGGGTTGAGGAAAATAGTGTCAGGTATGGCAGAAGATATTCTATTTTTCTGGGATCGTGGATGACCTGAAACAAATACTTAATGAACATTTAAATTCTAGGCTTTCATTGCTCATTTTTTTTCTTTGGATTCGTATACTCGTATAGTATATTGAAATTAATTATTCACATGTGTTACGATCTTAGCGCACCGCGCGCACGATTCTAATCTATGGCATAGAAGGAGCTCCGCATAGTCTAGATACGTTTCTATACGTACGCACGCAGCGCAGCGTTCGAGCTCACGGACTCGGTGCGCACACACCTCGTCCGGGAGTCCGTTACGACGCGCGGCGACGTGCCTAAATAAACCGATACGCTACCGTAGTTTACTCAGTACGTTTACTCGCTCGCTTACGATACGTTACGTCTAGCTTAAGTTAATCTTATGACTCGCTATGGTGATGATGACTGGACGTCAGGTCGGTTATACCCCTGCGTTTTATTCTGAGCCACGTAATTACTTTCGGTGGAGAGCCCGGCTTGGTCGTGGCAAGGATCCTTTCCGAACTAGTTGCTAACTATTTATAGACGTAACATGTATTTATGATTAGCTGACCATTCTTGAGCTTTCTAGCTTCGATTTGCACGAACGGTAGACGTGAAACTGAGAGACAAAGACCTATTGTAGGAAGGCCGTGAATATCAACCCTCGGGTTGTTGAGAGTTTAGGGACTCTGGATGGCCTCTCAACTTATACACTTGAGACTCGGCGCTCAGAAGCGGCCCCTCCGTTGTCTTCTTACCACTCTATAAGTCATTGCGCATATCTTTTTTCTCTCTGCGCTAGGAATGACTGCCGATTTTTACGAACAAACTCCAGAGCAGATTAAATAGACATCTGTACATTGTTTCTTGAGTGACTTTGGCATCGGTGCACCGTAAGATAAAACTTTAACTTTTGACTTTAGCTTTCAATTTTAATCTGAAAAACTTTTGGCTTTTCGCTTCCCAACAAAAAATATTTTTCGACTTTTGACTTTCGGCTTTTGCCCGTCAAAAATCTCCGGCTTCCGGCTTAAAACTTTTGGCTTTCAAGTTTTCCAAAGAAAAAAAGAAAGAAAAAAAAAAAAAAAGAAGAAGAAGAAGAAGAAGAAGAAGAAGACGTTGAACGTTGGCTCTTGGACTGACGTCGATCCTAAAAATGAAATGAGTAAAAAAGTACAAATACTGATTACTGAACAAAGATAATTATTACGATTCATGCGATTTAATCAATCTTCAACGTTAATAACGTTTTTCTGAAGTAATGAGACATTGTTTATTAATGAAAAAAACAGAAAACAAAAAGTGAAAGAAAGAGCTAAATGAATAAAACTTTTGCGTTTTTGCTTCCTATCAGAACAATGTTTTCAACTTTTGACTTTTGGCTTTTTAAAGTCAAAATTCCCCGGCTTTCGGCTTCACACTTTCAGCTTTCAGCTAGTTTTCAACCTCTGATAAGTGTAACAGTAGGTATAGTATTTAGATCGGGTAGCGCTAGAATTGCACTCTTGAAAATACTAATCCCACCCACAAACGTACCAATTCTATGTAGAACACATTCCACATTTTCTGTTTTTTTAATTGAATGATGCTAAACGATGCTAGTGACCCCTATAATTTACCTGGTTCAAATCACATGTGTAAACCGGACCGCCGCCATATATTTGGTACCTAGTTGCATACATTATAAGGTGGAAAATAGTAGTAGCTAGTTGTCAATTGATTTCACGTCTTGTACGTGCAATGAGACTGTTCATTACAGACTCAGTACCAAGGTACAAAGGTCTACGGGTCATTAGAGACCTGGTATCCAGGTACACCAATCGGAATTTGGTGTCGGGGAAAACGGAATGCCGGAAAGAAAATATCTGAAAATATAGAAAACCGGTAAACGATCAGCCCGACACTCTTTCCCGGGGTGGCCCTCCTGAGGGGGGCGATGTAAAAACGCTTTACCGCTCTCACAAATTTTTCGTGTTTGTAGCGTTGATGCTTGTAACAGATTTGGTAGTTGCATATGTTACAAGGTAGAAAATATTACAATTGATTTCAGTATTGTACGTTGAGGTCGTTCATTAGAGACTGGGTATCCGGGTATTACAAAGTTCGATTCTCACAAATCAATTGACCTCACGCCAATCGGAGTTTGGTGTCGGGGAAAACGAAATGCCGGAAAGAAAATATCTAAAAATATAGAAAACCGGTAAACGGTCTACCCGACACTCTTTCCTTTGGCGGCCATCATTATCCTATTAGAATTTTATAAAATTGTTTGAATCTTTTGCTTGTCACCGTTAGATTCAATACGGCGGTCCGATATACCCGTGTGAAACTATACTGCCCTAGTATGAGGCAAGGGTGGTAAGCGATTTAGTTTTAGGACTTAAGCTTGAACTAGAATTTCTTTTCCCTGAAGCTTAAGACCAAAACTTGAAATAAAATTTCTTTTTGCTTAATTGAATCCTATTCAAGAATTATGAATTTCAACTTAGAACTTGAGCCTAAAGTTTGAAGCCGGAAGTACAAAACATGTTTTTATTAGAAAAAACATATTTTTGTTAAAAAGGAAAAATTTTTGTAAAAGAAAACATGTCTTTGTTGAAAAAAACATGTTTATGTTGGAAAAAAAGGGTTTTTCTTGGAAAAAACATGTTCTTGTTAGAAAAAACATATTTTTGTTAGAAAAGAAAAGACATGTTGTTGTCAGAAAAAATACATTTTTATTGGAAAAGAAGAATTTTTGTTAAAAAAAAAATATGTCTTTGTTGAAAGAAACATAATTATATATGTTGGAAAAAAAGGGTTTCTGTCAGAAAAAACTCTTCTTTCATTTTAGAATCCGGAAAAAATATTCAAAATGTATGAAATGAAATGAAGACCGCAAAATTTAGTTTATTGACTAGATGTTTGACATTTAGAATCAATGATTTAGATTTAACTGACCTGAACGCTTCGAAGCGGATAATACGTACAACGGCACACTTCACCAAAGGACGCCGAATATACAAATACTTAGAATGAAAGTATCTCTGACAGCACACGGTATTTTTGAAGCATCAAAAGAGGCACGTTTTTCTAAGAAATTTATTTCTTGTAAGTACAATTCAACTACATAGAACTAAAGCCATTCAAAGGACTGTCAAGTACTATACCCCTTTGAATTTAAAGCCTCTCGGCCTTGACCTATCCTCAAGGCTAAGAACCGCCCGGGCCTGCTCTCGTGCCGTTCGGATATCACAATAATAGGTAGCATAGATAGTCTTTATGCACTGGTAGGATTAAGGATTCCCTTACTTCTTCTTGTGTTAGAAGATCATCTGTTCTTTGGGTCGCGTATTGCTCCACCCGACATTCGTACATCAACGGTTCTTCCCTGTTTTGGAATACAAGTTTTACGTCCTTCAGACGTTCATCACGGTTGATTAGTCCTCGTACCACTACATCGACGTTGGTCTTACGCATTGCACTAAAATGATTACATGTTACATTAAAATGCACGATGAGACTTACAACAACAAATTATCGCAGTATATTCGCGGACTCACTTCAATATTTCTCCGTAGGTTATGTCCATGCCTCTTATTTGAATAAATGAATCGAGAATACGCATTTCAGCCACCTACAAACGGTAAAATAATGAAATGAAAGTAATATATGATAATTATTAAAACAGATAATGATTACATACCAACAAGCGACTAATCATTACATCAGGAGCAACTATTGCTGTTCCGATTTCATTAAGCTCACTGTTAAGATGCCGATCATTAGGGTCGACGACAATATTAGAGGACATATCTGGGAATATAACAACAGAACCTGCATCTTCATCATCTACATTGGAATCAGTAACATTTGGAGGTACATTGCCTTCAGCCTCAACTCCCATTGCAGTGGACACTTCAGGGGGTACATGACTTACTTTCTCCATTACCATACCTCCGATCTTCCGCTTCATAGGCACCCGCACTTGCAAGCAAGGGAAAGTAGGAACCTTTTTCAACTTTGGCCGGGTTTGTTCATCGGAGTTTTCCTTCTCCTATGTCCATCCTTATTAGTCGCCGCCCGACTATGTCGTTTGGCTTACAGGGCCGGTTGTGGAATTGGCCCTGAATACAGGAAAAGTAGCGGGCATGGGTGGCCCTATCGATTCGAGGCTCTCCCATCGCTGCCCTCATTAGACCCCGTATGTAGCGTTCATCAAATGAAAAACTTACATAGGTCTGCTTCCATCTGGTATACGTACTCTAAATACCTACTTACTTTTATCGATAAACAATTTCAATTTTCGTTCATCCTGAATTTTTCAGAATGAATCTCCTACCACTGGTAAACGGTCGTAGTCGAGCACATCAGTAGTCATTGATTTTTTGGGCGGGAGTTCAAAACGGGATGCATTTATCAGCACGCGAAGGAATAATGAATACGCGAGAAAAAAGAAGGATAATCAATCACATACATTTTATTGAAGTAAACGCGAAAACAAAACATGCACAATAAAAGTAAAATTTTAGCGTAAATATAACGTTATTGAACGCGATTACTATTACTTAAAACGAGCAAAGAAAACATGAACGCCATTTTTCAGCACGTGAAATAAAATAAAAACAAAATAAAATTCGAAGTTTCAAAAAATTAAAATTACTTACATTAATAAAGCTTTTTTTGCCAAGGCTGGTCTCCCTCTCTTCCGTTTTTGTCCAAGGGGAACCGTCTTTGCAGCCGCGGGTACCACCACTTTCTTCTGCCGTATTTTAAGACCAAGAGAGTGCTTACATGAACTTTTTTTCATAAAGATGGGGCACGTACATGTTGAATTACCGTCTTTATCCATTGTTATAATCCAAATGTTGGTTTTCTTATCAAAACTTGTGAAATTCTAATATTCTAATTTACGTTTTCTCTCCTTCAGACGGAGATTGATATCACAATAACTAGTCAACGCCTTGGGTTCACTGATACATTTTTATTGCAACCTGTTGCCAATTTTGCATTGACTGCACTGTCTATATAGAAGATTCCTTTATTTCTCAAGAAATAATGAAACAAAGCCCTTTATTGAAGCACTTGAAATTGCGTTATTCCTGCGATGAATCCTTGCAGATAATATTTAAATATTTGGTATGTATCGTATATTGTAGGCGTCTCCAGCTCAGAAGGTAGCCCCTCAAAATCATGTGCACATCATACATAAAAACATAAATACACGTGTTATTCATAATCCCTAATCCATGAGAGTCGATCTTCTTCTTCCTCTTGGTTTCTTCCCTAGAATTATGAAAAGTTTTTTTACGGAAGTGGCGTTAAGCTTTTTACTTCTAAGAGGATCGTGTGTGTGTCATCGCGTGAATCATTTATAAAAGTCGGCTGTTTTCATTTTTTTTTCGTGTGCACTTTTTTCGCGCGCGAATATTTTACATTCGCGTGCCGTTATATATATCCCAAAATAAAGTACCTTAAATAAATAAAATAAATAAATAAGGAAAATTTTGAATACAATTTCCGAGATTCGGGTTTGATAGGAAACACTTGAAGACTGACCATATGAGCTGAGTAATTTATTATATTTGTTGGTCAATCGCTAATTTTTTTGACATGAAACGATTGAAACGCCTTTCTATCCAAATCCGTCCCAGGAAAGATTATATACGTCTCATGAACTCTTTTCATTACCTTATTCACTTCCTTCATGCCTTGACTGCAATCATGACGATCTATTCGTTCAACAGTTCTTCTCTTTTCCAGCTCTCGATCTTCATTATGTAAATTGTAAAGAGATTTAAAGCTAAACTTAAATCTTGAATAGCTATCATTTATGAAACTACCTTTTTTTTTGTTGGTAGTTTTTCTTGTTTTTTAGTTTTTTTATCTTCTTATTCAACAAAATTTAAAGCTTTCTTGTATATCATTCATAATACTCGCTGTTTGGATTATTAACGATTTTCAACAACTTCGACAAAGAACAATATTTTTTAATGACATCAAAGTACTTTTTTCAATTCTACGAGTATACAAAAACGAATCACAACGACGACTATTCGAACGACTTTTTTTTTACAAGCTTTTTCGAGCGTTGGGGAAAAACCCAGACACCACTATCAGAATCTTTACAAACATTCTCCCCCCCGAATGAGGGGAGCTCATTACAGAACCAAATACGTATTTATATCATTTAAAATCAAATTACACAAAAGGGTTACTAACCCCATTATTCATACTAGGTAAATACAAAATTTACGTCACAAATTTCTTAAAACATTCATCTAAGGACAACAAAGTATTTTTTTTTCAGATATCGATGAGCCAAATCTTTATGTACATCAAAACATTTAAAACGACAAAATCAAACCACAAAACAAAGAGAATATTTTCAATATACACGACAATTAACTAACAATCTTTATAGGAACATTCATCCGACGACAGCAACGGAACCAACTTAGCCACGGATCTATTGAACGAATTGCCCTTTGAATCCACGACCTTAGCAGAACGAACGACCCCCTCGGAGTCCGGAAAAGGTTGAACTACCCTTGCCATACGCCAAGATGCAGGAGGCTGTTTCTCATCGACCAAGAGTACAACATCATTTTCCCGTAAATTGGGACGAACCGACGTCCACTTATGACGCTGTTGCAAAAGATTTAGGTATGATCTACTCCAATGACGCCAAAACGAAGCTACAATCTGTTGGCGCTGATTCCATAATCGAGTAAGTGAACCTGAACATTTCTCGAAAACGGGCAATATTTGCAAGCCAGAACCAACCAAGAAATGGCCTGGTGTGATTATTTCGCTGGGTGAATTGGCTTCAGCTCTATAACAAAGTGGCCTTGAATTAAGGATACACTCCATTTGCGTCAATATCGTTATCCATTCCTCCAACGTCAGTATTTGACCACGAGTGGCTTTCAACAAGTAGGATTTGCCAGATTTAATCGCGGATTCCCATAAACCGCCTTCGTGAGGGCTACCAGCGCGAATAAAATTCCAACGAATTCCTTCCTGACCGCAATATTCCAGAATTTCAGTTTCCGACCATTGGAAGGCGTGATCAGCACCGACAAAGTTAGTAGCGTTGTCACTATATACCTGAACCGGGAGACCTCTTCTCGATTGGAACCGTCGAAATGCTGCCAAGAACGTCGGAGTTGACAAATCAGATACTGCTTCAATATGCACTGCTCTGACCGCACGACAAATGAAAAACGCCGCATAAATTTTATTTACTTTCACCGACCGATGACCTAGACATTTCACAGAAAACGGACCGCAAAAATCCACACCGACGAAGGAAAACGGCCTGGACGCCGTCACTCTTGGTGCAGGAAGTTGGCCCATAATTTGTTGCATAGTATTTGCCTTCAACCTTCGACAACCAACGCATTGACGAAGTACCTTTTTTATTGTGCCATGAAGCCCACCAATCAGCCAAAATTTCTGCAAGTGCGTCAAAATTATATCGCGAGAACAATGATAATACTTTAAATGCAAATGACGAATTAAAAGCTCGATAAACCGTGTTTTTACAGATAAAATTATAGAGTGTTTGAACTCGAATGTCAAATTAGCGTTTTTCAATCTTCCGCCTACCCTTAAAATACCACAATCATCAAGAAATGGGCAGAGGGACCGCAACGCCGCACTTTTTAAAGTTTTTTCCTTTTCCAATAATAAAATATCACTCCGAAAATATTTAGCTTGAATTAATTTAACAATCCCGTTAAAGGCTTGCACCTTCTCGTCAACACTTTGAGATACCGAATTTTCAGATTTTTTAGACTTCAAAATATTCCAGAAACGAAAAAGACAACACGTTACGTTGATGAGGCGCGAATACGACGAAAATCTATTGATGACCGAGTCATCCACTTCAAACTGAGTAATTACGTTACAGACTTTAACACTGCGCAACTCGGGTATCATCGACGAAGGTAAAGAGGTACGTTTTTCGCGAATTAAATTGCCGAACTCATATAACAAAAATTCTGAACCCTTTGTCCACATATCATTGTTCATTAAATTATCCGCCGTCAATCCACGGGTACCCATATCCGCAGGATTCTGCTCAGACGGCACGTACGACCAATTATTGCCAAGACCAGTTTCTCTAATTTTTTGAACTCGATTACTAATAAACGTTTGGAGCTCACTCAACTCCTTACTCAACCAAGCTAGAACGACCTGAGAATCAGAGAACATGAAAACGTTTATTTTGTCAACACCAAGATTTTGAGCGACACGAGCAACCAGTTTGCTCAACAACACCGCAGCCAACAACTCCAATCTAGGAATAGTGATGGTATCCTTTATAGGCGCAACTTTGGATTTGCTGCAAACAAATGAACTACAAAACTGTCCTTCAACATTGACATACCGAACGTAACACACCGCGCAATAGCAATGAGACTGCTATCACAAAAACCAATTAATTGTAATTTTCCATTATTTATTTCACAGTCAAATAAGCATCTCGGTATCGAAAATGAATTTAATTTAAGCAAGTCATCAGTGTAGTTTAAAAACTCGCGATTCAAAACTTCCGAAATAGGCGCGTCCCAAGACGAACCCTCCTTATATAATTTGCTCTCAGAATGAACGCAGCGAAGAATCATTATATTATTCATTATTGGTTGTGAAGTTGATATCATTCTTCTGACTGTCTCCCTAATTCCTAGATTATCTAGCCGGAAGTATAAATTTGCGAATAAGTAAGAGAGATTGATATCAAATCTGAGGATAGGAGGAGGGGCAGTTTTTCTTCCATTGGTGATATATGTATACATAATGGAGTGCCTAACCAAGAGACTTGGAGGCGATATGATTCCTGAATCCTGTTAGAACCTAGAATGAAGAGTAAGGTAGATTTAATCACCTAATAAATAGGAAACAGCTTATTACGTTGGAATTTTTTTGAATTTTTGTTTTCTGGCTCTTTGAAGAAGGGCAGAACTCTCATCGTCTCCTCATCTCATATTCACGCACTAATATCGAAAACTAGGTACTTGGAATGATGAAATATTGATATAATTTTCGTTTCTGCTCTTTCTTTTTGTTTTGTTTTTTTATTTGTTCTCTATCGTTATATATATCTCTGTGGTCCGATTAATGAATTCCCTTATCGTTGTTTGTATCAAAATAGATTACATGCCAATCCTCAAAAAATGCGCTTTCAAATCGTCTTTTTTTTTTCGTTACGGTCAGTTATTCCCATCGCCAATTTCCTGATTCTATAGTACACGATGGAGCGTACTACAACTGCTGCCCCTGAGTACAGGAAGAATATTTTTGATGCAGCCTTGAATAACGATCCTGAAGCCGTAAGACTTTTTGTTGAAGGAGTTCCTGTCACCAGTGTCAATGAGGAAAAGCAAACAGCCGCGCACATTGCCGCGACTAATGGTAACATCGCCATCCTTAAATATCTGTTAGGTAAGGATCCTACTCTCGTCCACTTGAAGGATGCTCATGACCGGACCGTTTTACATCTGGCAGTGAAGGTTGGCTCCCGCGAATTAATCAAGTTTTTGGTCGACGATTGCAAAGCCAACATCTACGAACCATGCGAAGAACGCCACAACAGCACTCCGATTCACATGGCTGCCTATGAAGGTAATTTAGAGGCGCTAAAATTTTTCATCGAGGATAAAGAAGCCGACAAGAATGTACCAAACGCTTACGGAGAGCCACCTGCATTCTTAGCCGCGGAAAAAAGTCAACTGGACATCATCAGATATCTCTCTACCCAAGGAGCCAATTTAACCATGGTCGATGTAAATAATATGAATGTAAGACGACAATTAATTATTCGCAAAATCTTTTATTTTTGATTTATGCGAGACGCATAAATCGTGAAATAATGTTGGTTCCTTTACGGATGCGAAAAAATACAATCCAAAACACAACGTATCAATTACCAAAAGGGCACGAAAGAACTGTACATACAGTATCAATATAATACGATTATTTTTATCAGGCCGAGTCGGACAGGATAGGACAGTGATGGAGCGTAGTGGGGTAATGCAAGATGCATCCTGTATGCGTCTTTACATGAATATTTTATTTGTATCGGCCACGGTAGGAGACGTGAAGATACCGGGATTTCTCATTAATCAAGCTGAATTAAAATTCGACATCGACTGGAAGGATAATTTTGGCGATACCATCATGCATAGAGCAGTCTGGAATGAGCGTTTTGATTTTGTGAAGTATATGGTACGTTTTCATCATCCTAATTTAAATATTATTGACATTTACGACAGGACCCCTTTACATGTAGCGGCCGAGAATGGTAACATACGTCTGGTTAGATTTCTTGTGGGGCATGGAACGGACACTGAATTAGAGGACTGTTGGCATAGACGACCCATAGAATCTTCTTCTAATTACGAAGTGATTAATTATTTATATTCGGTGCAAGGATACAAGTTTACACTACATGAAAGGTATCAAGAGCCAAAATCTACAAACTTTAGCCAAACGGAATTTGGAGGAATCACTGATCCCTTGGCTCTTAGCACCACCGCCTGCACGGATAATAACTCAAGGACTCGAATGGCTAGATGACGGCCTGGAGTACGGCCACGCGAAAAAAGAAGTGCGGGGGTACCTAGTAGAACATATTTTTGAAAGAAGTCAACCGTTGTCAATTCGGGCCCTACAACCGCTAGGTTCGCGGCAATCGCTTGAATGTTTTGAAACTAATGATCACGTTAGTGATAAGGCAACCGGGGTCTGGTATCAGAATGAAATGAATTAGCAGTACTACAAAAGAATGAAATTACCGATTAAATCTTTGTAAAATGTCCTTAAACCTTATATTAATATTTTTATTATTATCGTAAGACTTCGTAATGATTCACTACCATTTGTTATAGTGAATCATGATGATGTAAACCTGTTTGAATTGTTTTCGCGCGTAACATACTGTACCTACAAATGAATTTCTGTGCTGACAAAACGATAATTTATTGAAATAATGATGGTGAGAAGAAAGTTACAATCGGCTTATTCGTAAGTCATTCTCATTCTCTTTCAACAATGGTAAGATGTAGTCAAAGTATATGTCGAAGAGGACTGCTGAGAATTCCAAAGCAAATTGTTCATCAAACGGTACGTTCACGACTACAACATCTTCAACTGAAGGAACATATATGAGAAGTTTAGCGTTCTTTAGGTTGCATAGCGCCATACCCAGCTGTACTTGCCCATAATACATATGTTTGTTTCGAAGGGTTACAATATTTGTTCTTTTATCCACCCGTAAGAAGGGAAGTTTTTGACACATTGCCAGTCCATGAGATGTCTTTCCTAATTTCGGACATTTTACTTCCAGAATGGATATACCCTCATCTTCAAAAACAAATGCATCGGGTGAATAACCAAACCACGGGTAATTTTTGTTAATAATAAGACCACAATTCTTCCAAACAGGGCCTTTTGCGTAACGTTTCTCAAATATATCGATGCACACACTTTCGTTCTGTGATTCAAATATCATGTCTGCAGTCGGACGAACTTCTGTGAACACGTATCCTTCAACCTTTGTACGTATTTCACTCTCATTATGATTTCGAACGTACGTGAAAAGAGTGTATGCCTTAGAAGATGTAATTCGAACCTACCGAACGAGAATGTGTAGATCTTGACTTCTTTACATTTCAAAATGTTACAGTGTGGAACGTAGATAATAATTTGTTTGTACCTGTTTTGAACTCGAAGAACGAAAAATCAAGAAAGGTCAAAATCAGTACTTTTAATTACAAATACGACAAATACAACCGAATAACAGCGCGACGGCGGAAGCCTCTGAAGAAAGGAAACCTGTCTTACACGAAGGGAACAGCGATTTTCGCTGTCAGGGCCGAACGATTTTCGTCCGGGCGACTTTCGCAAAGGGGAAGCAGCGATTTTCGCGCAGAAAGAGAAAGAGCGATTTTCGCAGAGGGAGAGAGAGAGCGATTTTCGCAGAGAGGCAACTTCAACCGTAAACGATTTTCGTAAAGAGAGAAGTGACCTGCAGTATGCCGTGCACCTGCTTTTATAGGCTAAACTTTACAGTTTTGATTTGGTGGCCAGTAAAGTCTTACATCTTAGGTATTTGATGGCCAGTGATATATAACAAATATTCATAATATCATCTTAAGCTACTGCATCTACTTGGTGGCCGGTAATATTCGTAACATACCTGTCTGAGAGCCTTCCATTCGAAATTTTTACTCTGATTTCTTGTTCTTAGATAAATATCGAAGTATTCATCTGCTGTTAATTCGACGTGAGTCTGATAGAAATTTATTTCATCTTCTTTCCTATTGCAAAGTTTCACAAAATTCGACATATTCTCAAGACCGGCAATCCGGATTCACTTGAATCCTCAATGAATTTCCTTATTAGAGTGGTTCTTTCAATTGATTCAGGCTAAATAAATAAGGCAGTAAAGCGTACCGTGTGATAATTAATAATTTTATGAAATTGTGAATTTGTGACACTGAATATTTTTGTATACAGACTTCTACAGGCTGTTGTATTTCAAATTTCTCAATAACAGCTTTTGTTCCTCGTCCTTTCTGGAACATCTGGAACGCAACGTTTTTATGAACGGTACAAGTATAAATTGAATAATTTGAAATTATGTTCTCGTCAACAGAACGCACTTTCAGCCATGGCTTTATAGATGTTACTGCTGAAAAAATCTGGTATTTCGGGTAGGGCATCTTCTGTTTCTTTTCCATGGTGACAGAACTCAGAGAGAGGAACTGCTGTTCTGAATGCGTTTCAACTCTGCTTTCCAGGTGCAGCTGCGATCAGTACAGCTCCAGGGATCCAATGTAAGCACCCTTGAAATTAAATACACGATTTTTTTTTTTTCATGGTAGAAATTCTGATTCACAGCAAATTTTGAAAGAAACAAGTTCTGCGGCTGTGATATCATTTCATTGATATCACCGTACACAGATGTAGGATACGATCATATCCAAGAAATTTCCAATTTATTTGAACTCGAGCACTTTCAATGGATAAACTTGCCCGTACGTAATTCTAAGAAAACGCGAACACGAATTGATTTGGACGACGCGTAAAACGTCATTGTAATCGTGCACCAATAAAAAGATGAGGTACCCACACTCAATATTAAAATCCAATGATAATTAATCGATGTTTGGACACACCTAATAGTAATTAACTTCGGAAGAGAATTTCAAACTATAAAGACATCTTAGCTAGCCGTACAATTGTATTCGATCGAATGTTTTCATAGTTGCCCGCTCTTAATAAATCCTTTAACTGCTAGGGTCAAGTATTTTATAAATGTAAATTCCTTGTTGAGTATTCGGTGATTGAAAAATAATAAGATTTCAAAACAAATATTATTTTATTCTCATATTATTCCAAAACCTTTTCGTCGAGACGCAATAGAGCCTCACAGCGGCACTCACTTTTCAAGGCATCGTAACATTGCAACTACGTGTTTGCATTTCCAGAGGATCCGCCACTACAATTACAGTGTGCGTCGATGACATGTCCAGGGAAGGGCTTCGTGATGGAAGCGGTTGGCTGGAAAGGCTCATCTCCCGGACGAGAAACTCGGATACAGAGCCCCTTCACTTTTATCTGTTCACTGGTTTCATTAAGCACACCTATTTTCTGCATATAACCAGCATCATTGATCTCGCACGCACCGATCATAGGTTTCTTGTGCCAGTCAATGAATTGGGTTTTGAGATATTTAATGTTTCTCCCCCCCCCCCCCCTATGAGTTGACGTTAGTCGCCCTAGCCGAGGAAGCCGCGCACCAATCTTTCGATCAGAACTCGATCGAGTGTATTTACATGGAAACCATCAAGAAACGTAAGAAAACGATGGTCGAGGAGGTGGACCCCGTATGCCAGCTAAGCAAAGCTCAGAAAATAAGACTCTGTACGATAGTACTGAATGCGATCGGAATACAAGGAGGCGTTCAATTCTTCCCGGACGAGAATAATGTGGAACCAGATTGCGAAAGGAATGCTATAACGTTTCTTCACAAGAAAAAAGTGGGACCTTTTCGAGAGTGGATGATCGGCTGTAAGGCGCAAGTCGTCGCGACACGACAGCCCATCACGTATTATATCTCGCGTGGATATAAGGCAAACACGTGTTACGTTTACAGGAATGTCGAAGGTCGGATGGTTTTTGATCATCTCGGCTCCCAGGTAGGTGTATATGTAGTGCCGAGAACGTTCATGGACCCTGCACGATGAGGCTGAAGAAGAAACGAGGAACTTTGTGCGGTATGCATTGCCTTGGATGAGATATTAGACGTTCGCAACATGTATGCATGGATAAGTAAATGCGAAGAAGGACAATCTTGACGTATAGAAATATTCAGGGCCCGGATGTTCAAGCTCTAAAAATAGCAGTTATAAGCGCTTATAAAAATCAGTTATTCCCAGTAAAATATGAAAAAATAAGCTATAAAATTACAAAATATGCAAAAATGAGCGGAATAAAACCAAGCCGATATGGGTATCATATAACGTATTATTTCGAGCTGTATTTGTTACTGGTGATGATCTGATAGTAATAATTATAATTAAGATAAATTACATAAAATTATTATCGATTGAAAAGTTGTAAAACTGGCACAAAGTGATTGACAAGCTAGTGAGGAATGAAGCCTGTGATAAGATAGATAAGATAACCAGCAACTAGGTCATAGTTTTCGGTTTTTGGTATTCAAATTGGAAAATGGAGCAGAGATTGCATCTACATTACGCAATCATGCCGGGCGATATTGACATCTTTAACTGCGAAGAAGTTGAAAGAGCTTCGGAACACATACACGAAGTATTATTCACGCAACTCAGCATCCTCAACACTTTGCCAGAGGTTCAAGTGTTCACAATCACCATGAAATGGAAGTATGTGTCCCACATCGATCCTTCTGATGAGGATGGTTTCCTTGAAGTCTTTGGTGCAGTGCCAGATGTTGAGGTCCCAGACCCAGATGATGTAGTGGTACCGCTTTACCTGAGCAAAAGTGATTTACATCAAGTATACAGAACCATTGCCAACCACCCATCAATAAGGTATGTTAAAATTCCTTCGATGGTCTACACCATTAAGAGTGAACTTGAAAGGCAAGACACATTCCTCAACCGCAAAAATGAATTATACAGTAGAACTGCATTTTTACAAATACTCATTGCCGCTCTAAATGGAGAATGATGTGATGAATGTGATGATTATTTTATTGTATTATCCTCACAACCATTGTTTACCAGTATTCATTTTCTTGAAATAAATGATTTTTACTCTTGTACAAACGTCTTAACTCTTTTACTTTTTACTTTGTGGATATCATTAGGTATCAATATTAGAGAAAATCATGGATTCATGGCTCATGGTCGAACAAAAAACCTTGAAAAACAAAACAAGATAATCAGAAACATTGTTATCGAATTTTGAAAAGTATTTACGTCAGACAAATTTACAAAATAGAAGAAAAAAATCAGAAACATTGTTATCCAATTCTGAAAAGTATTCACGTTCGACGAACTTATAAAATAGAAAAAAAAAAGTCAGAAACATTGGGAAAAGTACTCACGTTAGACGTCACATCTTAAAACATTATTTCAAATTAGTCCTCAAGTAAAATTCATTCATTGCAAACAAAATTTAGGTTTTTTTTTTGTAACAAGCAACAATTAAGAACATTTTCAAATTATTAAACTCGAAGCTTCTTCTATTCGGGTCCAGTAAATTTTTATAAATACTGAAGCTCCTCTCCACATCACAGGAGACAACAGGTGCGAATTTGAAAGCAGCAATTTCACTCGGAGACATTTCCTTCAACTGAGAAAACTTTTTGAAAGCACCAACATCATTGGACAAGACAGCTTGCATAGCATTCAATCCGGGATTATTTTTAAGTACAAACTGCAACTTCTGTCGAACTACTTCGTCAGGAGCTTTTAATGTAGATGCTATCACATCTTTCACAATTTTCAAGCTTTCCATGAGTGGTTGACTGCTTGTTTGTAATTTGTCAATTGATTTTATTAGAAATACGTAGTTCATCTTGATATTGAGCAATTCGGAAAATAGTTCGTCTTTTGTATCTAATCAAGACCAAAAACTATACTATTTTTGGCTCAAGAAGACATTCTGGAAATACATATATAATTTACTCATAATCAAACATAACAGTTATCATCATAAAATTAAACTAATTAGGTGATTCGTGGCCACCTCGCTGCGTTTCGAAGATACCAGTAGGTACCAACAATATTCCGTCAAATACCCACAATACTGCGTCACAAGGTAGAAATGATCACGTTTTTCAGTAAAATGAATACCGGTATGAAGCATTTTAGGAGAAGATACATCAATTTGGCAAACTTTAAATGCGATATTTGAAATAAGGATTTTGTATTTAAGAGGAATTGAGGAATGACACCATGTCATGACAAATATAGGCACTTGTAGAAGCCTTTACATGCTGCATGTTTGTGCAATGCGGAATTGTTTTCATTTTTCTAAGCAGTTTTGAGATATTTAATGTTTCTCCCCCCCCCCCCCCCTCCCTTTACCTTGTCATTGAAGAATTTGCAACCAGACCTCCGTACAACAATGACCTTGAGACTTTGAAAAAAGTACCTATTTTTAAGGTACCTTATTCCTACCCCAACTCCGAAATTGAAGTCAGAACATCGAAATTGAAGTCAGAACATCGTGATTATACTGCGCTAGCTGTTACCAAAAAAGTAATAAGTGGTCGAAATTCTCTGTCTTTATACTATCGGTACTTACCCACACTTACTCGAACTTACCTGTGGGCTGTTTTCTTCGAAGTTTTAAGGTTATGTAGTCTCTAAGGAATAGAGACTTGTTTTGTTTTCTTTTCATCTTCTAGTCTAAGACACTAGATTCCCATAAATAGGTCATGTAACATTTCTTCTTATCGCAATGCACTCCTTTGCAATGGTTTTATTATTGGTCTTGGGAAGTTCTTCAGAATGTAACAAAAATGGTTGAGTAGGTTCATCCACCTGTAAACGTCCTACGATTACATTCCCAATGTACCTATTGAAATTTGAGATAAAATAAATATTGTACTCGTAAGTTCCAGAACCTTGTTCCAAAAATTTGGCCTCTTTATCAACGTTACTTGCCATTTGCGTCTGTAGATTCGTCGATTGATACCCATATTGGGCCATCACCAATTTCAGCACGAATTTCTTGTAAAACGGTATTGTACGAATCTTCTACATAATTCTTTCGAATCTTCTACATAATTCTTTCGAATGGTTGATTCGTTAGGAACCGGGCGTCCGGTGTATTGTTCGAGAAATTCAACAAGAAAAGGATTAGTGAGTTTCCATAGTGGGATATCTGCAGCTACAAATGCCTGAATAAAATAATACGTGGAACTAAGTAACAAATATACCGTTAAAAAACTCTCTGTCGCCAGTACAAAATTGTGCATCTGTATCAGTACCTGACATAAATCCTTCGAAAATATACTTTGAGTAGATATCTCATCAAGACGTTGAAACTTTTCTTTCATTTCCTTTCTCTTCATATGACTCTGAGTTTTAATATGTTGTTCTATTGAGAATCGTTTGATAGTCACGGAAGTGCCGCAATATCTACAATGCAGAGTACGATCAGCACTCTCAACGATACCTTCTATTTGAAATTCTTCCTTAAACTCTCGTAGTTTTGTTGAGGTCGGTTTAGCAGTTCTTGGCATTGTGAAACTGGATCTGGAACCAGTTCAATATTTTTGTCGTTCATTTTTCACCCTTCAGAAACGTTAAAGTAGTACCATACAGCAGTACCTATAGGATTCTATCTTACCTGTTTTAGATTTTGAAGGGAAAGTACAATGAAAAGGCGTAACCGGCTTCAAAAAGAGGGGATTGAATTAAACAATAAACAGCAGGTGTTAGGTGTTCATGTTTTATTTTCACCAAGACTGAGACTGCACTCGTGCCTCGTGCATTCATAGAAAGGCTTGGAAGTTGGACCATTATTTTTCTGGATAGAGTATAGCGATGTGTTGCAAGAGCTGCAGTTTTTGATGGTTTTACTGACAGGCAAGAAGCCGAGAAGCCTATTGCAATATTACAAGTCAGAAAAATGGGTCTTTCGTCAAGGAAGCAATAGTCGGTATTTTCTTGTCCCAAATCACTGTACTTGAAAGTTTTTCAGTGTTGTCACTCATGAGAACTGAAGTGAAAAAGTTGGAATTTTAGCAAAATTTGCAAATATGTCCTAAAAAGAGGAAAAATGACTAAAATATGTCTTATTAAGCTCTCAAAAGTACTGAAATATGAAAAATAACCAAATTCAGGCAAAATATGAAGTTTGAAGCTCTAACAACTTGGGTTCATTGAACTCAGAATCCTAAGATTGGTCCAGATTACAATCATATACCACTTCAGTATGCTCTCAAAAGAATATGAAAAAACACGGAAATCCGGGCCCTGGAAATATTATACGACTCGTAAAGCAAAAACTTGCAAGTCCTATATTTTACTCTCAATAAATTCATCGGCGATCGCACCTCTTCATTTACATTTCATCTTGATAACGCGAGTATAACCGAAATGAATTGATGTGTAGGCGTCAGTCTTGCGAGTTACGATTGAAATCATTGTGCAAGGTCACTGCTTGTGACTTATGTTCATTCTATTCGTTATAAATTGGAGCTATGTATCTAATCAAGACCAAAAACTATACTATTTTTGGCTCAAGAAGACATTCTGGAAATACATATATAATTTACTCATAATCAAACATAACAGTTATCATCATAAAATTAAACTAATTAGGTGATTCGTGGCCACCTCGCTGCGTTTCGAAGATACCAGTAGGTACCAACAATATTCCGTCAAATACCCACAATACTGCGTCACAAGGTAGAAATGATCACGTTTTTCAGTAAAATGAATACCGGTATGAAGCATTTTAGGAGAAGATACATCAATTTGGCAAACTTTAAATGCGATATTTGAAATAAGGATTTTGTATTTAAGAGGAATTGAGGAATGACACCATGTCATGACAAATATAGGCACTTGTAGAAGCCTTTACATGCTGCATGTTTGTGCAATGCGGAATTGTTTTCATTTTTCTAAGCAGTTTTGAGATATTTAATGTTTCTCCCCCCCCCCCTCCCTTTACCTTGTCATTGAAGAATTTGCAACCAGACCTCCGTACAACAATGACCTTGACACTTTGAAAAAAGTACCTATTTTTAAGGTACCTTATTCCTACCCCAACTCCGAAATTGAAGTCAGAACATCGTGATTATACTGCGCTAGCTGTTACCAAAAAAGTAATAAGTGGTCGAAATTCTCTGTCTTTATACTATCGGTACTTACCCACACTTACTCGAACTTACCTGTGGGCTGTTTTCTTCGAAGTTTTAAGGTTATGTAGTCTCTAAGGAATAGAGACTTGTTTTGTTTTCTTTTCATCTTCTAGTCTAAGACACTAGATTCCCATAAATAGGTCATGTAACATTTCTTCTTATCGCAATGCACTCCTTTGCAATGGTTTTATTATTGGTCTTGGGAAGTTCTTCAGAATGTAACAAAAATGGTTGAGTAGGTTCATCCACCTGTAAACGTCCTACGATTACATTCCCAATGTACCTATTGAAATTTGAGATAAAATAAATATTGTACTCGTAAGTTCCAGAACCTTGTTCCAAAAATTTGGCCTCTTTATCAACGTTACTTGCCATTTGCGTCTGTAGATTCGTCGATTGATACCCATATTGGGCCATCACCAATTTCAGCACGAATTTCTTGTAAAACGGTATTGTACGAATCTTCTACATAATTCTTTCGAATGGTTGATTCGTTAGGAACCGGGCGTCCGGTGTATTGTTCGAGAAATTCAACAAGAAAAGGATTAGTGAGTTTCCATAGTGGGATATCTGCAGCTACAAATGCCTGAATAAAATAATACGTGGAACTAAGTAACAAATATACCGTTAAAAAACTCTCTGTCGCCAGTACAAAATTGTGCATCTGTATCAGTACCTGACATAAATCCTTCGAAAATATACTTTGAGTAGATATCTCATCAAGACGTTGAAACTTTTCTTTCATTTCCTTTCTCTTCATATGACTCTGAGTTTTAATATGTTGTTCTATTGAGAATCGTTTGATAGTCACGGAAGTGCCGCAATATCTACAATGCAGAGTACGATCAGCACTCTCAACGATACCTTCTATTTGAAATTCTTCCTTAAACTCTCGTAGTTTTGTTGAGGTCGGTTTAGCAGTTCTTGGCATTGTGAAACTGGATCTGGAACCAGTTCAATATTTTTGTCGTTCATTTTTCACCCTTCAGAAACGTTAAAGTAGTACCATACAGCAGTACCTATAGGATTCTATCTTACCTGTTTTAGATTTTGAAGGGAAAGTACAATGAAAAGGCGTAACCGGCTTCAAAAAGAGGGGATTGAATTAAACAATAAACAGCAGGTGTTAGGTGTTCATGTTTTATTTTCACCAAGACTGAGACTGCACTCGTGCCTCGTGCATTCATAGAAAGGCTTGGAAGTTGGACCATTATTTTTCTGGATAGAGTATAGCGATGTGTTGCAAGAGCTGCAGTTTTTGATGGTTTTACTGACAGGCAAGAAGCCGAGAAGCCTATTGCAATATTACAAGTCAGAAAAATGGGTCTTTCGTCAAGGAAGCAATAGTCGGTATTTTCTTGTCCCAAATCACTGTACTTGAAAGTTTTTCAGTGTTGTCACTCATGAGAACTGAAGTGAAAAAGTTGGAATTTTAGCAAAATTTGCAAATATGTCCTAAAAAGAGGAAAAATGACTAAAATATGTCTTATTAAGCTCTCAAAAGTACTGAAATATGAAAAATAACCAAATTCAGGCAAAATATGAAGTTTGAAGCTCTAACAACTTGGGTTCATTGAACTCAGAATCCTAAGATTGGTCCAGATTACAATCATATACCACTTCAGTATGCTCTCAAAAGAATATGAAAAAACACGGAAATCCGGGCCCTGGAAATATTATACGACTCGTAAAGCAAAAACTTGCAAGTCCTATATTTTACTCTCAATAAATTCATCGGCGATCGCACCTCTTCATTTACATTTCATCTTGATAACGCGAGTATAACCGAAATGAATTGATGTGTAGGCGTCAGTCTTGCGAGTTACGATTGAAATCATTGTGCAAGGTCACTGCTTGTGACTTATGTTCATTCTATTCGTTATAAATTGGAGCTATGTATCTAATCAAGACCAAAAACTATACTATTTTTGGCTCAAGAAGACATTCTGGAAATACATATATAATTTACTCATAATCAAACATAACAGTTATCATCATAAAATTAAACTAATTAGGTGATTCGTGGCCACCTCGCTGCGTTTCGAAGATACCAGTACCAACAATATTCCGTCAAATACCCACAATACTGCGTCACAAGGTAGAAATGATCACGTTTTTCAGTAAAATGAATACCGGTATGAAGCATTTTAGGAGAAGATACATCAATTTGGCAAACTTTAAATGCGATATTTGAAATAAGGATTTTGTATTTAAGAGGAATTGAGGAATGACACCATGTCATGACAAATATAGGCACTTGTAGAAGCCTTTACATGCTGCATGTTTGTGCAATGCGGAATTGTTTTCATTTTTCTAAGCAGTTTTGAGATATTTAATGTTTCTCCCCCCCCCCCCTCCCTTTACCTTGTCATTGAAGAATTTGCAACCAGACCTCCGGACAACAATGACCTTGAGACTTTGAAAAAAGTACCTATTTTTAAGGTACCTTATTCCTACCCCAACTCCGAAATTGAAGTCAGAACATCGTGATTATACTGCGCTAGCTGTTACCAAAAAAGTAATAAGTGGTCGAAATTCTCTGTCTTTATGCTATCGGTACTTACCCACACTTACTCGAACTTACCTGTGGGCTGTTTTCTTCGAAGTTTTAAGGTTATGTAGTCTCTAAGGAATAGAGACTTGTTTTGTTTTCTTTTCATCTTCTAGTCTAAGACACTAGATTCCCATAAATAGGTCATGTAACATTTCTTCTTATCGCAATGCACTCCTTTGGGCTACTGGGGATACGAAGTATCCCGACGACAAGAAAAAGAGAGAGAAACCTTTTGTACGCGATGCACTCCTGTGGGCTACTGGGACCGCGGTCCGACGCATACTGAAAAACTATGTTGGGTTACCTCTCAGGCTGCCTGATTTGGAAAAAGGTTTCGGATGCTCCGAAAAGGGTTAGGGGCTAACAATTCAGCCTATTGGCTGCCCCTCCATTCTTTCTCATTAATCATACTCATAGTAGTTTCACTGATGACGGGAGGAGTTCTAAATATTGGAAGATTTTCTTTCATCCTCCCCCCTTTGAGACTAGGTCTCAAATATCTGTATGAGTAGATTACTGGACTCCATACAATTCAGCATGAGTTGGTAGGATTGCTCCAAGGATTTAGAACATCGAGACTCTTTGCGATCAAGAACATCACAAATATGGATTATTTGTGCTATTCCTTTTCTAACAGGTTTTCTTTTCAATATACGTACGTACTGTGTGGGTTTGGAACAACACTAACATTGGACATGGCGAGTATGTCCTGCTCCATTGGTACTGATGAAGCAAAGATCTATTGTAAGATCCACCTGTCTAAACTGTTGTATTATGGTTCCGTCTTCCAGGGGAAGGGCTGAGTATAATGCGTACCAAACATTATTTACTTGATGATCATCTTTCTTCTCGCCTCTCAGCACTTATAACAGAAATAAGTGTCATATAAATCCATGATTTATATTTATTACATAAGTCATTGTAAATTCATACATATATTCGAAGATTTTCATACATATATATATTTTTTTTATTTATTTCTGTTCTTCGATGTTGTTCTTCCTTTCTGCGTATATGAAAAAAAATACAATCGCGTTAATAGGTTGACTATTAACAAGCCTCAACAAATACTTGATTAGCAGTAAAACTCGTTAATCAGTGGGCAGATACACTAATTTTGTAACTGGCCGTTTAAATGACCCTGCCTCAGTTCTTACAGTGACTACCCGATTCAAACCATCTTTACCGGGATGTAGTTCCTGTATTCGTCCCTTTCTCCAGGTCATTGGAGGAGCATTGTCTTCTTTGAGCAAGACAAAATCGTGAATTTTAAATTCATTTTTAACAGCTCGCCATTTACTTCTCTGTTGGAGAGTATTGAGATATTCCTCAGACCACCTTTTCCAGAATAACTGCATAGTTCGTTCACGCCTTAGGTATAACTTTACCCTGTTTTCTGGAATATCAGTTAATGATTCACTAGGCAAAGCTGTTAGAGGGCCTTCAACTAAAAAATGACCTGGAGTCAAGGCACATAAGTCTTGAGGGTCAGACGTTAGAGGTGTCAAAGGACGAGAATTGAGGCATGCTTCAATCTGAGTGAGCAGAGTAGTCAACTCTTCAAAGGTGAAAACCTTGTCCCATAAGACAGTTTTTAAATGAGCTTTCATTGACTTCACTGCAGCTTCCCACAAACCACCGAAATGAGGCCCGCTTGGTGGAATAAACTGCCAGTCAATGCCCTTTGAAATTGCAAAATCATTAATCTCCACTCTTTTCTCCTTGAGGAACAGATAGAGACGTTGTAGTTCGTTGTTTGCACCTGTGAATGCGGTTCCATTATCTGAATGAATTTCAGCTGGAATACCTCTACGACTAACAAAACGAGTTAAGGTTGCAATAAAGGCTTGACTTGTTAAGTCAGAAACAACTTCAAGGTGGACGGCCTTTGTCTTGAAACAAACAAATATTGCCACATAGGCCTTAATCATTACTTTATGCCGACCACCTTTACCAATGATTGTGTAAGGTCCTGCATAATCAATGCCAGTAACTTCAAAGACTTTGCTTGAAACTACTCTCTGTCTAGGAAGATTCGCCATCATTTCACTGGAAACTTTGGCTTTCAATGTGATGCAAGTATGACATTGAATAATACATTTCTTCACTAGATTGTTTAAACCTAATATCCAATATTTTCTCTGAATTACTGCTTTCAGTAATCGAGGACCAGCGTGTAGATGAATCAAATGTTCATGCCAGACAATCAATATTGATAATTTGTGATGAGAGTGGAGAATGATAGGATGCTTTTCATCATATGAAAGTTCAGAATTATCCAGCCTTCCTCCCACTCTCAGTATACCTTCTGAATCCACAAACGGACTGTAACTTATCAATTTGCTTGTTTGAGGCAAAACCTTATTATTTCCTAAGCATTTGATTTCTTGAGAGAAGTATTCCCTTTGAGCGAGCTTGATCAAAGTATTTAGAGCACCTTTGAATTCTTGAAGGGTCACCACATTCCCTTTTACAAGCTCCTTCAAATCAGATTTGTTCAAATTTTGAATTAAAGGACAATTTCTAAAGGAATGTTCTGAATCACACTTTGGGCAAGACTTCACAGTTGTTTGTGAATTTGAGGTAGTCTGTGGTCTACAGAGTTTTAAAAACCTTTGGATCCTTGCTGTCAGTCTTACTAATTTAGTCAATCCTTGATTCAATCCAAATACTGTAGACCACTTTCCCGACATAGGTTCATTTACATAGGAAAATAAATTACTATGTAATATCTGAATAGGGTATGAAAATTGTACCACCTTTCTCTCAAGAGTCTCTTTTTGGTTAGATACATTAACAACTGAACCAGACCACGGCCTAGCATGTTCAGAAAGCCAGTCTGGTCCATTGAACCATAATTTTGAGCGCAGTAACTCTTGAGGTAGAGCAGAACGCGACAAAATATCTGCAGGATTTGAAGCTGACTCAACGTAGTCCCAGATACAATCACCCGTCAGAGACTGAATTTTACTAACCCGGTGTGCAACAAATATGTTCCACTTTAGTGACTCAGATCCAATCCAAGCTAATGTTACTTTTGAGTCAGACCATAACCGAATTAGATCAATTTTCACATTTAGTGACAAAGCAACTCTTACCTTTGAGACTAGTTCTGCTAATAACAGTGCTGCGCACAGCTCTAAGCGGGCAATGGATAGCTGTTTGAGGGGAGCTACTCTGGATTTAGAGCACAACAAGTGTACCTCTACTTCACCTAAATCATTTACAGTTCTACTATAAATAACTGCTCCAAATGCTTTAGCACTAGCATCTGAAAATCCATGTAGTTCAAAGAACGGACTAGCTTTCGTGTGAGAAATGTAACGAGGAATGCTGATATCATTTAAACAGTATAAATTTTGAGAAAATTTTTCCCACCTTTCTAAGATCTCCGTTGGCAATTTCTCATCCCAATGAGAAACTTTGTTTTTCTTTGATTTAGCTGTCAATTCCAACTGAGTATTATCTTGTTTGTCGCGAGTCAAAATCCAGATTGATTGCATTAAACATTTTGCAAAAACTATGACGGGCCCAAAAAGACCTAAAACATCATAGAATCCAGAAATCGCGGACAAAATTTGTCGTTTGGTGGTAATTTCTGTAGTCAATGTATCAGCAAACCGACACTTCAATGTATCATTTGAAGGCAACCATAGAGTACCTAAAGTTTTTACAGTTTTAGTTTCATCTAAGCTAAGAGAGAATTCACTAATTATGTGCTCGTCACCTATCCCAGACAAAATTTCAGGTACATTTGCACACCACTTGGTTAATTCAAAACCTGCCTTTCCTAACAGCTCTCTCAATTGTCTTTGAATTGTCTGAGCCGAGCATAAATCGTCAGCTCCACTCAAGCAATCATCAACATAAAAATCATTCAACAATGCTTTTCTAGCTGCAGGAAAAGGTGCTCCATACCGATCTGCCAATTCTTTCAAACACCTTGTGGCAAGATAAGGAGCCGGCTTGGTGCCGAATGTAACTGTTCTAAGTTGAAAAACCTTCAAATCTTTGTCTGGAGAATCACGCCAAAATATGCGCTGAAGGGGGGCACAAGTAGAATTCATTTCAACCATTCGATACATCTTTGTAACGTCTGTTACAAAACTGTACTTATGTAGTCTATAACGTATCGTGGTTGAAAAAAGCTCTGGTTGAATAACTGGTCCTTTCATTAAAATATCATTCAGAGATACACCTGAAGTTGTTTTCATACTGGCATTGAAGACTACTCTACATTTTGAAGAAGTGGAATTTTCCTTTATTACAGCATGGTGTGGTATGTAATAAGTAGGCCCTACATCAACTCTTTCGTCAACTTCAGTCATATGGTTGAGTGAGATATACTCACCCATGCAAGACACATATTGTTCTCTAAGTGAAGGTTTAGCAGCTAAACGTTTTTCTAGATAATTAAATTGTTGTAAAGCCTGAGAACGTGAATTTCCTAACGCATTAGCCGAAGTTTTGAAGGGTAGTGTTACTACAAATCTCCCATCAGCTTTCTGAAAAGTTGTTTCAGTAAAAATGCGTTCACATTCTCTTTCCTCTCTGCTTAAGGGAGGAGTGAGCTCGTCAAATGATTCAGCTATCCAGAATCGTTCAAGAGATTTCAATAGAGCGCTATCGTCATGGACACAATAAACAAATTTGTTTTTACCTTGAGTTGTCAATTTTAAACTGCCTGCTACAATCCACCCAAACGCTGACTCATGCAAATGAGGTAAATTTACACCTAAATGTAATTTTTTGTCTCCAATTACCTTCCAAAATATGTCAAGATTCAATAACAAGTCAATAGAAGCAGGTACATTGAAAAATGGGTCTGCTAAATGTACATGAGACGGCATGTTCCAGCGTTTTATATCGAAATATTCAGAGGGGATTAAGGCATCTAAAATAGAATCTACATCATAGGCATTTATTTCTATTTTGAAATTTGTGTTACAAGACTGAATCAACAAGGTCGTGCATTTAGCTACTGAACCTGCTTCACCAAAATTCCTGTGGTTGAACATGTTGTTTCAAACACCATCGCGCAAAGTCTTTCAACTACTGCTGAAGTTACAAAATTTATTTGACTTCCATTGTCGATAAATGCGCGAAATTCTAAGGGGTTTTGAAAAGTGCTTGATGAAACCTTCACTAATGTTGTTGACAATAAAGAGTGACTAGTGTCATGTAGATGTAAATTGCTGGCAACTACATAATTAACTTGACAAAGAGAAGACAACAAATTCTCGGAAATAGCAATAGCTTTTGTCTTTTCATCATCAGAACTGCCACTGTTAACTTTACTACTAATCATAATAGTTTCAAGCAATTCACCAGTATTTGTATTTTGTTCAGTGGCATTGCGAATATGCAACGTTGAATGGTGAAGACCATTGCACGGGCATATGAAAAACCTTTTCGGGCAGGCCTTCGGATCCTCAGCACCATTACACTTTTCGGTCAAACAAATTCGGCAGAGCGACTTCTCCACAACGAGTGCTGCACGCTCGGATTTGTTTAGAGCTCGGTACTGCGGGCACGAATTGAGGAAGTGAAGCTCTTCGCACTTGGGGCACTTGGCTGAGCCCTTTGGCTTCGACGGTTTTCTTGTGCCTGAAGATTGCTTCACCACCCCACTGACAAAGCCTCGTTTTCCACCATTAGGGCTTGTAATTGGTCGGGACGGAGCTGAATGTGAGCGAGGGGCTCTTCCAGCTCTCTCCAAAGCTCCGCATTCTCGTTCAATGAAAGAATAGAAGTTCTTCAATGAACTATGTTTTGTTCCTTTCTCGCCTACTTCTTTCTCCCATGATAGACGCACTGCGGGGGAGACCCGATTGAGAAATGTTGTAATGGCCAACATTTTGTATGCATCTATCTTCAGCTCCTTTAAAGCCGATAGGAGACCGGAAGCGTGTTGACGATGTTGAATTAGGAGGGCTCTCAATGACAACTTTTTGTCACTTGCATTCATGAGAGATGCTAAGTGCGTTTGCACGTGACGAAGAGGTTGGTCATATGTGTCAGATACGACCTTCCAGCAGTCTTTGTAGCTCGAATCCTTCATGTTTTCGATGATCTCATGAGCAGTACCTTTCAATGCTATTTTTAAGTACCGACGTTTCGCATTTTCGCTGTTTGTCACTCGCGAATCCGAAATTAAATGGAGAAAATCGGTCTTAAAAGCAGCCCACTTTTCTAATTTACCATCAAAGGTCGGAACATCAAAATGCGGAAGCTTAAATGGTGTTTCATTTTGCGACCGTGCAGTAGCGCTTCCAAAATTTTGCAAGGTGTTTGGAACTTCACCAATTACGCTAATGAGTTTATTTTTCGTATCCCGAAAATTTGAGAGAAATACCTTTCGTCTCACATAAAACCCACTAGCTTCTCCTTGCAAAAAGATATCATCGTATTTGCGCTTTAATGACATCAAGTCATTAAATTCCGCGATCGCAACAGGCTTAGAATCGATTTCGTTAGCACCTTCCGAAATAAAATTAATTTCAAATTCGAGCTCAAACAATTTCTTACTCGCGATATCCTCGGAGGTTTCAAGGTTCTGACTTGAATTGTGTTCAGCATCCAGGGATGTGTTTCTTTCTTCTTCAAAATCCATAACGTCGTAATCTTGATCCTCGGCATCATTTTGCAATGGCTGCGAAACGGATTCGTCTGCATTCAGCAAAACCTTTTCTGACGCCATCGTATAACTTCGAATGGCTCACGAAAATTATCAACAAAAGACAGCGCGTCTTATAACTTCGAATTGCGCACAAATTTATCAACGAAAAAATAATTGAACGCAATAATTCAAATCAAATTAAAATTCAGATTCGCTGTAACTTCAACGAAAATATTTTTGCGGATAATCTTACGCACAAAACACTACAAAACAGCGCGTACAGGGCTTGCTATATGGGGCTGCAAGTCTATTGCAGTAGTACCGATAAGCATAATTCCATTACCATTCATGTTTTATCCGGATCGGTACTTACCCACACTTACTCGAACTTACCTGTGGGCTGTTTTCTTCGAAGTTTTAAGGTTATGTAGTCTCTAAGGAATAGAGACTTGTTTTGTTTTCTTTTCATCTTCTAGTCTAAGACACTAGATTCCCATAAATAGGTCATGTAACATTTCTTCTTATCGCAATGCACTCCTTTGCAATGGTTTTATTATTGGTCTTGGGAAGTTCTTCAGAATGTAACAAAAATGGTTGAGTAGGTTCATCCACCTGTAAACGTCCTACGATTACATTCCCAATGTACCTATTGAAATTTGAGATAAAATAAATATTGTACTCGTAAGTTCCAGAACCTTGTTCCAAAAATTTGGCCTCTTTATCAACGTTACTTGCCATTTGCGTCTGTAGATTCGTCGATTGATACCCATATTGGGCCATCACCAATTTCAGCACGAATTTCTTGTAAAACGGTATTGTACGAATCTTCTACATAATTCTTTCGAATGGTTGATTCGTTAGGAACCGGGCGTCCGGTGTATTGTTCGAGAAATTCAACAAGAAAAGGATTAGTGAGTTTCCATAGTGGGATATCTGCAGCTACAAATGCCTGAATAAAATAATACGTGGAACTAAGTAACAAATATACCGTTAAAAAACTCTCTGTTGCCAGTACAAAATTGTGCATCTGTATCAGTACCTGACATAAATCCTTCGAAAATATACTTTGAGTAGATATCTCATCAAGACGTTGAAACTTTTCTTTCATTTCCTTTCTCTTCATATGACTCTGAGTTTTAATATGTTGTTCTATTGAGAATCGTTTGATAGTCACGGAAGTGCCGCAATATCTACAATGCAGAGTACGATCAGCACTCTCAACGATACCTTCTATTTGAAATTCTTCCTTAAACTCTCGTAGTTTTGTTGAGGTCGGTTTAGCAGTTCTTGGCATTGTGAAACTGGATCTGGAACCAGTTCAATATTTTTGTCGTTCATTTTTCACCCTTCAGAAACGTTAAAGTAGTACCATACAGCAGTACCTATAGGATTCTATCTTACCTGTTTTAGATTTTGAAGGGAAAGTACAATGAAAAGGCGTAACCGGCTTCAAAAAGAGGGGATTGAATTAAACAATAAACAGCAGGTGTTAGGTGTTCATGTTTTATTTTCACCAAGACTGAGACTGCACTCGTGCCTCGTGCATTCATAGAAAGGCTTGGAAGTTGGACCATTATTTTTCTGGATAGAGTATAGCGATGTGTTGCAAGAGCTGCAGTTTTTGATGGTTTTACTGACAGGCAAGAAGCCGAGAAGCCTATTGCAATATTACAAGTCAGAAAAATGGGTCTTTCGTCAAGGAAGCAATAGTCGGTATTTTCTTGTCCCAAATCACTGTACTTGAAAGTTTTTCAGTGTTGTCACTCATGAGAACTGAAGTGAAAAAGTTGGAATTTTAGCAAAATTTGCAAATATGTCCTAAAAAGAGGAAAAATGACTAAAATATGTCTTATTAAGCTCTCAAAAGTACTGAAATATGAAAAATAACCAAATTCAGGCAAAATATGAAGTTTGAAGCTCTAACAACTTGGGTTCATTGAACTCAGAATCCTAAGATTGGTCCAGATTACAATCATATACCACTTCAGTATGCTCTCAAAAGAATATGAAAAAACACGGAAATCCGGGCCCTGGAAATATTATACGACTCGTAAAGCAAAAACTTGCAAGTCCTATATTTTACTCTCAATAAATTCATCGGCGATCGCACCTCTTCATTTACATTTCATCTTGATAACGCGAGTATAACCGAAATGAATTGATGTGTAGGCGTCAGTCTTGCGAGTTACGATTGAAATCATTGTGCAAGGTCACTGCTTGTGACTTATGTTCATTCTATTCGTTATAAATTGGAGCTATGTATCTAATCAAGACCAAAAACTATACTATTTTTGGCTCAAGAAGACATTCTGGAAATACATATATAATTTACTCATAATCAAACATAACAGTTATCATCATAAAATTAAACTAATTAGGTGATTCGTGGCCACCTCGCTGCGTTTCGAAGATACCAGTACCAACAATATTCCGTCAAATACCCACAATACTGCGTCACAAGGTAGAAATGATCACGTTTTTCAGTAAAATGAATATGAAGCATTTTAGGAGAAGATACATCAATTTGGCAAACTTTAAATGCGATATTTGAAATAAGGATTTTGTATTTAAGAGGAATTGAGGAATGACACCATGTCATGACAAATATAGGCACTTGTAGAAGCCTTTACATGCTGCATGTTTGTGCAATGCGGAATTGTTTTCATTTTTCTAAGCAGTTTTGAGATATTTAATGTTTCTCCCCCCCCCCTCCCTTTACCTTGTCATTGAAGAATTTGCAACCAGACCTCCGTACAACAATGACCTTGAGACTTTGAAAAAAGTACCTATTTTTAAGGTACCTTATTCCTACCCCAACTCCGAAATTGAAGTCAGAACATCGTGATTATACTGCGCTAGCTGTTACCAAAAAAGTAATAAGTGGTCGAAATTCTCTGTCTTTATGCTATCGGTACTTACCCACACTTACTCGAACTTACCTGTGGGCTGTTTTCTTCGAAGTTTTAAGGTTATGTAGTCTCTAAGGAATAGAGACTTGTTTTGTTTTCTTTTCATCTTCTAGTCTAAGACACTAGATTCCCATAAATAGGTCATGTAACATTTCTTCTTATCGCAATGCACTCCTTTGGGCTACTGGGGATACGAAGTATCCCGACGACAAGAAAAAGAGAGAGAAACCTTTTGTACGCGATGCACTCCTGTGGGCTACTGGGACCGCGGTCCGACGCATACTGAAAAACTATGTTGGGTTACCTCTCAGGCTGCCTGATTTGGAAAAAGGTTTCGGATGCTCCGAAAAGGGTTAGGGGCTAACAATTCAGCCTATTGGCTGCCCCTCCATTCTTTCTCATTAATCATACTCATAGTAGTTTCACTGATGACGGGAGGAGTTCTAAATATTGGAAGATTTTCTTTCAATAAGAATCCAATATAAGTTTATTCTTGTGACAGTCTTGATAATGAATCAAAACGTTACAACAAACACAAAATCTGTTGCGATAGTAAAAAATGGAAATATATATTTCTCTCCAAAAACGGCAATTGAACTTGAATTTGTATCAATTAAGTATTTCAAATTCGTTAAAAAATTCTCAATTGTGATTAATTTTCAATTTTACTTTCCTGAATTTAGATGTTCCTGAAGAACAATCACAAGAACCACAGTTTATTCCAAGTAAGATTTTTTCAATATTTAGTGTCAATTCAAGTTTATCTCATTACTTATTTGTTTGCATCTACTTGCTTGATTTTCAGATACTGGAGACGAGGAAATGGATGCGGAAATCGCAGCCCTTAATGATAGTTTGAAATAATTAAGTACCTATATCATATTTGAGATTAAAAAAAAGGTTTTCACAGTCATTACAAGAATCTAGTGTTTTATTGGATGGTATTAAGTGGACTGAAAATAATAGGCAGACAATTATGTGCAACTCAACATCTGTAAGTGATATGTTACCAAATAATATGGTCAAATATTGCATACTAACTGTACTTTTTTTAGCTTCAATACTCGTATATCGACAAGGTATATTAAATCAAGAGAAATGGCGCGTGAGAGAATGAGCGAAAGTATATTGTAGAGAAAGAGGGGGGGGGGGGGGAAGAGAAAGAAAAGACTAAATGTCGAAGACCATTGCAATATGAAATTTACCCTGGGGAATTGGCTTCCCCCCCCCCCCCCGTCACAGGCCAAAATTTGGTCAATCCATTGTCAAATGTGTCAAATGAGAGTCAATGCAATGTCAAAAGGGTCAAATAGACGTCAAATGAGAGTCAAGAAACAAATGTCAATAATTGGTCAATGAAATGTCAAAAGGGTCAAATTAATGTCAAGTAAGAGTCAATACTGTCAAAGAAAGTGCATTCAAGTCAACATGTCAAAAGTATGTCAAAATGTCAAAAGTGCATTGAAGCAATCTGATTGGTCGAAAATTTTGTCAAAATGTCAAAAATGGTGTCAAGATTCGCAAAATTGACGTGCGTCGAATTTCAGTCAATCCTTCGAGATCGGGATTTGTTTATATGTGATGGAGTTATGGTTTGCCATTTACTCGGGTTGGTCTGGACAGATTTTATTCGAGAGATGGACCATAGGCTTGTATAATGTGGTAAGCATTGAAATCTATCGACATTCTAGATTTTGTTCCTTCGCAATTTCTCATCGATCCTTCAATTTCAGTTATTTACCGCTGCGCCACCGTTGGCTATCGGTATTTTCGATAAGGTGTGTTCGGCCGAAATGATGTTGAGACATCCGAAATTATATTCACAAAAATCTAGTCAGTTTAGCGTTAAAATATTTTGGATTTGGATTATCAACGCTTTATTGCATTCGGTTCTATTGTTTTGGTTACCCATGTTGGCTGGCAAAAAGACGTCCTCTGGTTAAATGCCAGAGAGGGTGGTTATCTAGTTTTTGGTAATATGGTTTACACTGTGAGTGATTGTTGTTCGTGGTTTGGTAAATTGTAAACATATTTGTCGAGAGTAAGGAGAAATGAAATTCTGTTGCAGTTCGTCGTAATGGCCGTTTGTTTGAAAGCTGGCATCCATATTAATTCGTGGACGGTATTAACCCATATTGCTATTTGGGGCTCCGTAGTTTCATGGTTCGTGTGGATCGTTATTTACAGGTGAATAAAATTTTTTTTAGTGACGTGTCTTCGTGAAAGATTATTCTTATTGATGACACAAAAATTCTGATTTTTCAAGTCATGTATGGCCTACTCTACCTGTCGGAGCAGTTATGGTTGGTATGGATAAAATGGTTTTTTCGACTTTAATATTTTGGCTCGGCTTCATTATTACGCCATTCGCCGTGATTGCAGTCGACTTGACCGTCGTGGCGTAAGTTTAAATTGCAAGATCGAATGAATTTTTGAAATATCTCGAAGTCACGATGTTATTATTTATTCTAGGACGAAAGGTACCGTTTTTAAATCTGTTTGTGAGGCTACACGAGAAGTGGAAATCAAGAACTACCACGATCCTCATAAAATAATAGGGGAGAGCAAACATTCGTAAGATATTTATGTATTTACTTTCATGATAACAATTTTCAAGTTGAAAAAAAAAAAAGTTGGTATTCCCTATGCGTGAAATTTATTAAATCCTGGCAAAAATTTCGATCTGCCTATCCAGGTTTTCACCGTTACGGCAAATGGCATGGCACTCAGCGTTAAAAATACTTCTAGAAATACCTTCAATAGTTCATAATTATTTATTCCAAAAGTTTGAAATTTGTTCATGATTGTGTGTAATTTATCCAACTACTATCGTTTCTTTCTGGCAGGCTGTCTATTATTTTGATTTCAATTGTGAGTAATTTTTGACTCTGACGATCAATTGTCTCGATTCCAATAATCAATTTTAACCAATTTTTGGGGAAGTCAATACTAAAAAATTTTCCCATTTCTCAAGTACTAGTGGTTGCTGCCTTTCATAATATTATGTCAGTTCAACAGCTTGTACGTCAAGGAAGATGACAGATGCGGACGTTAACAAAAATCATACAGATAAGGATAGAAGAGGAAATATGACGAAAAACTCTCCGGACCCGATATTTCCTCGTCGATCCTTATCTAACCAGATCTTGTACATTGAAAAAGAGGGAAGAGGGTAGCCTCAGTTGATGGACATAAATTCCGTTTAAAGAAGAGAGATTAAGAGTCTGGTCCTCAAGCCCTTTTACGGAAACTATTTGTAGATGAGATTAGGAAGATTGCGCTTTGGGAAAAATTACAGAATTGGTGGGTGGGTTTTTGGGCCTCAGAGTTTCGTATATTCTCAGATTCTGTAATTAAGAAAAGGAGGTCCAAAAAGTAGGCTGATTCTTGAGTTGGTGATCTTCCGTTGAGAAGAGTTTCTATCGAAAATTTTTAGAAGATTTCCTCTGAGACGCTTGTCTAATGACACCAACTAAGGAGCGATTTTCTTGAGCTAGCGACTAGGGTCGTATCCTGATGCAAAAAAAGATAACGGTGATTTTATATAGGAGAAGATAATTTTTTCCAGTTAGTATTTATCATTTGTTTTATTCTTCACTTTCAACAAGCCAATCATTTTCTTCTAGGAAAGCATCTATGGCAGCTTCTATCGCGTTATTTGGTATAAGATCTTCATCTGTCATGAGTTTTCGTGTAGTGGGGTCAAAAAGACCGACTACCTGTGAAAAAATGTCATTTGTTTTGTAACATGTTACTTATAAAATTCAATAACTCAAAAACAAAAGACTATCCTGGTTCATTGAATCAAATAACACCGTATTCCCATTTTTTAATACAGCTTTTGCAAAGACTGTATCACCCTCAAAGCAATACCGGACTTGAACCTCCGAATTAAGGAACCTTCTGCTCAAATTCAGAACTCCACTCCATTTTCTTCAACCTTTTGAAAGAGTTTCCACGGGGCTAGTATCACTACATCTCCTCCAATTCGAGCTAATTTACACAAACTCCTCCAAACCTTCCATCATTACAGGTCTTTAAGAGTTAGATTCAAGAGCAATATTCTGCTCACCAACCCATCCAAAATAGTGTCCCCACAGAGAACTACGGGGTATTTCTCTCTTTCTTCTTACCAGATGCATCTTTGCGAATGACCTAGGTATCTCTTTATTGACCTCCAACCTCTAGCAAGATTATTCTAATGAACTCTTGACAAAACTCTGAAAGGTCATGTGATTGTGGATTTCGATTTTCGAACCAGGAAACAGTCATGGAAGTATTCCATAAAAGATACTCACGCCCTATGCCTGTTCCTCCTCTGCGTCTACAGAACCTTACAACCACCTGCATCCAATCCTCGACCAAGTCCCTCGATCTCACCTGCAACTCTAAACCCCACTGACGCCCCCCGTCCTCCCATATCAACACGTTGAGAGCAAAATGCGTGAATTACTGAAACGTTCTGAAATACTTATCACGATCCTGTACCGACAGTAACCGTAATTCTACAATAATCTTATCCATTCCCATCTGGATTACAGTTCACCAATTTACACGTACTCCAATAAAACGACCTTAAAATTGCTGGACTTCATTCAGTCTCCAAGGCTACAACTAGCTGTTGGCGTACTACACACCAGCACTTCGCTCAATGTATGCGCTAAGGTAGGCGCTCCGCCTCGGCGTTACCACTCGCTTCCACTCTCTGCCAACTTTCTGGCCTCAACAGCTCAATACTCAAACCTGCGTATCTTTTCAAATGCTCTCGGTCAACGTAATAGCCCCCTTCTTTCGCTTCAACCCCACCAGCCACTCATCCAAAAACTCAGAACCTTACTTCTAATTTTTTTATACACTCTCCCTAACATCGATCTTATTAAAACTCCTAAAACATCTTTATAATACAGACAACACAATCATCAAGAAGATCATTTTTCAGAATCTTCTTCCCACCTTCTCTGCTTCACGGACAGGTCCGAATCGGGACGCAAAACCGTATGCATGAGAAACTTTGCTGTCATATTATTAACCGCCGAACTTGTCGTTATATTCACCCTCCCCTCCCTTTTTCAACCCCCTCTCTCGTTCCCACAAATTTCATCTACTATCTAATTCTCTCTACTTTTATTATACAAATTGTATCGTCCAACGAATCCTCCTTCCTATACACTTGTCAAATTTTCCTCATTTTTCATCTCTCTTTTATACATACCGGGACATATTTACCCTGAGACCATGTGTACGTATAAATCGTCGATAGTGATAAGAAGCCCATTAGAACATCGAAAGAGCTTAAAGTCGGCTCGATTTTGTGAAGTGAATGTAATTAGGCGTGGCTTCGCTCGTACCTCTCTTCACCACGAACCCCCATACGTCCAGGTTAAACCTTGCCGTTTTACAACAGGCCTCCTATGTTACGACAGTTGATGATATATTTTCTGTGGGCTGTCGGCGGTTTATGTATTCTCTGGTTCAAGCAACGACTCTAAGGAACTTTAATATCTACAGTACTTAAAAAAAAAAAAGAAATACAACTTTATTCGTACTTTCAAGTGTTTTTCTATTTGCGATCTGTCATAAGTGATGCCGCTAGGTGTAATGACAGGCTCTTTTATGAGATCCAAACTGATTCTATCGCGAAAATATTGAGGTATCTTGGCCGGCTATGCAGGAGAAAACCTTTGAGTCAGTCAGTCTGAAAAATCCCGACTAGATATTTCGTGCGTTTTTCATTCCATCTATTTAAACATTCATCTTACTTGTTTATCATCGTTTTTGAAGAAGACAGATTTCAGCGTATTGATGTATCTATCCTGCAAAAAATTCATATCGATAACAAACATGAAAATGAACATGAACTATTGAGAGAATTTCTGGAGGTATTTCCAACGCTTAGTACAATGACATCGGCCGTTTTTCGATATACCCCTCATCATTGTGCAATACTCATGTTTAATTTCCGCGCTTCATCGCGACAGGCAAGTGTACCTTCTCGCGTGTTGACATTTTGTAGCTCGATAAAATACATTACGCGTCGCAACAATCCGCGGTAACGTAACATAAGTTTCGCACAATAATGGAAGGTAATATCGAGAAACGGCAAATGGTATGCTACTCAGCGTTGAAAATACTTTTACAAATACCTTCAACAGTTCTTGTTGATTCCAAAAGTTTTAAATTCGTTCATGTGTGTAATGAAGAAAAAAAAACAAATAATAACTGCGAATATTTCTAGGGTATTACTCACATGATCCGAGTCCAGTTTTATAATTTTATCCCCCAATTCTTTATCAGAGTCGTCATTAATTTTGTTCTCAATTTGGACAAGTATTTCTTCACTTTTATGCAAGGTGTAGTTCTGTATCAACTTTTCTAAGAACATCTTTTTGGGGAAAATATGTGTTTATTAAACAATAAAATCGCATTCTCGGGAAGTTGAATTTTTCATTAAAACACTCACATACAACTCGACCTTGTGGATCTTTTCTTCTTCTATCTGCTTCTGTCGTCGCTTTCTGTGCGCTGTCCATAAAGTTGAAACTATCTCCGCAGTATCGCAAAATTCGTTTTGCCATTTTGCCAATTCACGAGCTACATGGCGGCCGCAATACACAAAATCTATGCCCATAACGTTGATAATCCATAATTGCCTACTAAACGAAATAACCTTTTACCTTTCTGAAGGTGATCTATGGCCTCATTAAAACTTTCTAATCCAAGCCAAACCAAACCCAAAATAAAATGACCTTTCAGATTTTCAGGTTCTAGCTCTACCGCTTTCAGAGCATCGTCCAGAGCATTGTTCCATTTATTCAGCTGAATATAAGCGTACGTTCGGTTCCTGAGGAACATAGCTTCCGAGGGGTTCTCCATCTACAAATAAGAACTTGACTCTAGAGTTCTGTAATCATGATGGAGATGAGGTCGTCCAGGGAGAACACTGAACTGGATCTCGGAGCTCATATTTTTTAGTCTGTCACATGCCGTACAATTTGCAAACTACGTCCCATACAGAGGAGTTCTGAAGAGTCGACCTATAAGCCAAAACTGTCGAATGATTTCCCTCCTTTACAGCCGACTGATCTCCACCTCGAATTTTCTGGTTTTTGTTCCACACTTTAACCTAATCTTTACCGCAAATGACTGCAACATCCACTAAGTTCAAGTGATGGCTGTAATTGTTTGGACAGCCATAGCAAAATTAACAAAACAAATTCGACAAAGAGTATTGGCAAATTTCAGAAATGGTGATTCTATTATAGTCTGATGTAGAAGTATTGGATTAGGCCTACTGTTTGATACATATGCTAATTCAATTGTCTCCGCTATATGATTACGACTCACAATTTCTTTGGTGAAGTATTCAATAGCCTCTTTAAATTTCCTTTGCTTCAAAAATTCATTTCCTAAACTATTAAAATCGGTTCCTTTAGACTCCCAATTCCGAAGTTGTCTATTCTGAGTATTCTGGTTTCCTGTAGAACAAAGACGGGAAAAGTACGGTAATTTAGTTGGTATTTTCTGTATCCATAGAACAAATTTCTTCCTTTCAAGATCCATACCTTGTATTAAACGAGAAAACCAATTCCTTATTTTATTTATTTTTTCGTCAACAGTTTCATGAGATGCGAAGAGTGATATTCTGAAACAATCGATTTATGTGTGGTTGGCTGGAGGTAGGAATAATAATCATGATTTAAAGATACTTAAGCCGGTAAACTATTTTTCCCTCATATCTTCTTGTAAAAAATTTCTATCGAGCTTCAATCAATTCCCCTTTTGATCATTGAAAGTTTACTTATAAAATTACTTGAGAACTTACTCTTACCTCTGCTGGGATGAAGTATTCAAATTTTGCTGTGTTATCGTCTCCACTTCTTGAGCAATAATATCTTTGAACGGTATTGCAAAAACTAATAGTAAAAAGTCATACAATTGCATCGCTAATCAACTTTTCTTGCTGTCTAGTCTTCTTCAGAAAAGTTGAAGGAAAACAGAGAAATATTAGATTGTTCGGCGTGAATCTTCGCGGTAAACAATATTGATCAAAAACTACTGTAAACGGGGCATCTGTGTCTATATTCCTCCATTCGTTAAACAATATTTTTATCGGTAAGAATTCTTTTGTTGATTTTAGAATATGCACAATATCGACTCTTTAAAACAATGAAATGTGATTCAGATTCACAGAATTCGTGAGTGCATCCGAATCGACATCAGAGGGAAGGAAAAAGCTACGTACAATGAAGACTGAAGATGAAGTCAGTTCACAAGTAGCAAAACCCGGATGAACTTTGAATGCTGTGATGGATTGGTTAAGAATATGTCGACAGGTATTTTTTTCTGTTATAAAGATAAAATACAAAATGCTTGACTTGAATATTTCAAAAACCAGCATCACAGACGAAGCCCCCGCAACTTACAGAAACTAAACCAGTGAGCATGCATAGAGATTTGAGACAAGGCGACAGTGTATCACCTAAACCCTTCACTCTGGTAAAGGACGATGTGTTCAAGAAGTTGAACTGGGAAAATGTAGGAATCAACGTGAGTGGTAGCCGACTAAACCATCGCAGGTATGTGGATGATGTGATTCTGATTGCCGGAAATCAGGAGGAATTAAACAGAATGGTAAATGAACTGAGGAATGAACCCGCAAAAGTTCGACTAGAACTAAATATCAAAAAGACGAAAGTAATGCACAATGATGGCAAGAACCTAATTAGAATTGGCGACCAGGAAATAGAAAACGTCACAAAATTTGTGTACCTGGACTAGGAAGTACAATTACCGAAAGAGAACCAAAGATGTGAAATAAAATGACAAAAAGGGTTGTCTTGGGCACACATATTGTGTAACCGCAAGATACCAGTTAAACTCAGATCCAAGGTGATGAACCAGTGTATCCGAACAGTAATGTCGCATGGAGCGGAAACGTGGACCTCCGAGAAAGGAAATATAGGATCACTACAGGTTGCCTTGACGCGCCATGGAAAGAAGTATGCCTGGAAAATCATTGAAAGACCGAATAAAAAACACGAAAATAAGGAACATGACCAAAGTACCAGACATAACAAAGATGGCAGCGCAATTCAAATGGAGAAATGCTGGGCATGTGGTGAGAAGTGATCCAGAAAGATGGAGTCAGAAATTGCTGCGATTGCGACCGCACGAATATAGGAGAAGAAGAAGAAACCGCCTATGAGGTGGACGGACGACATCGCCAGAACCGTGGGTAAAACCAAATGGGTCAGAACGGCACGAGGCAGGGAAACATGGAAAAATATGGAGGAGGCCTATGTTCAAAAATGGACGTAAAAGGCTGGAAAAGAAGAAGAAGAATACAAGATGATTATAGCAGATTTTCTGGGTGATGACAGTAAGGCTTGAGGCACATGTTGGCAGGAGACGCAATGTACATCGATGATGTCTCATTATAAATGAAAAAGATCGTGATACCTGCGTTGGTTATCGGTGGGTTTCAGGTTTCTAAAAGAAAGCTATGACTGCCGCTATATCTCTCAATACGCCAGGACGAAACTACTCTCTCTCCTGTAGTTGAACAGCAATGCAAACCTTGTTATCTTATATGGACGAATTAAAATAGTCTTGTTCGGCAGTAGAAGGCTTCCATCACAAAATTCCGGACTACCAGCAGAAATACGTAGACTCAAGCTGTAAAACGTTTATTGTTAGGTACACGTAAAAATTGGTGTCCTGAAGAAGAGAAGAAAAAGAGAGGTACTCAGCGTACTTTAGCAGAGCCATAGAAAAATTTGGCGGATGGAGGAGCCATGATCATTCATTGCGTTTCGAGAAGATGTAACATTGGGGCGGGATCCTTCTTATAGGAGACTCAGCTGTTTACCTACTCATGTTACGTTAAGTAATGCTGAAAAACTTGTTGACCTTTCTGAAGTGTTGGTCGACCGTTTGAGGAGTCCCAGAAGTTTTCGCAGACCACATGTCAAATCATCACTGCTTCATTTCTTCTTCTCTCTCATCTACGTACTTACCTATGAGGATTCAGCTTTCTGGAAAGTCTCACAGACCACTTCTGGACATTCCGTGGACCGGGGACGATAAGTTAAGAACCACTACCCTAAGACATTAGGTCGATCAACTGGACATTAGTGCATTAGACTTCTTTAGGGCTCTGAAATAATTTTTTTACTTCAATTTACTAAAAAAAAATCTAATCATTTACGCGTATTTCTTCACTTGGATGGAGGAATGAAGGAAAAATAAAGTTTTTTTACTCTTCAAAAGAAAGTACGGAATCTCAATGATGGCAAAAGCAACAATTTTGACAGGTTTTATAATAAACTTTTTCAAGTAGTTTCCTTGAAAATAAAGCCCCTCCCAATCATCTAATGGGCTTTTATAGTTCATTACTGTTTCGCGTATTGCCATTTTGCCATAAAATACGAAAGAATTTTTCAGTTTTGAGGCAGAGTTACTGATCCCATCTATACATTTCGTAAATCCTCGCTCCGTAAACTGCCTCTTGACTGAACACTTGCTTACGATGTAGTTTCTGTTCCCTGTTTTTTTCCCCTCTCTCCTTCGCCATTTCGGGTAAGGCTCCCGCTTTATCGAGACAATAAACATTATTCTTCTTTAGCTTCATCTATTCGCCAATTACATTTTTCACCTTTTAATATCTTTTGAAGAAGAACGAGTCAAGTACGGCGACGTTTAATGGACATAACATTTTATTGTTAGCATCACCGTCGTCGCCGAGAAGATTATAATAAAAAGGAGAGAAGAAAAAAGAAAGTAGAATTTATAGACCTCGGGGTAACAATTAAATATAAAGTTCAAGCACATTTACATCTACGTACGGTAAATGTTTCCGTTTTAAGGAGCGCTCCGTTTTATACGAGTATTTGTCGTGGAAATCGCGATTTTCCTCGTGTATGTTGACGATTTGTTGTGTTCTATTTGTGTTTATTATATTTGGTAGCAAGTGTGGCCAATTAGACGATATTCAAAATACGGTAGATCATGGTGCAAAGGAAACGCGGTAAGTTTATAATGGCCGTCGAGGGTCACACTAGGTCCAGAGGAAAAATCAGCTGGTTTTATTTTAAAGCTACTCGATTTGATGACTGTGGTCTTAAATGAACATAATTTTTGTGAATCCTTTTCCTCCTTTTCCACGGAAACCTGTGTTTTCCGGTAGGGGCTATGGAAAATTTCGAAAATGTTTTCAATCGCATCTCTTTTGGAAGGCTATACTTGAGAAAACTTCAAGCTCTCATGGAGACGTCAACAGGAGACGATATTTAAGCTTAGATGATGATTGATGTCATCAGAAGACAATACTCAAATCTTGAGTTACGAACTGTTGTAGAGAGGAAAGGGACTCGAGGAACTCGACTTAAAGACGTTAACTGATTTATATATGAGAGAATTTCGGAGTCATGAACTATGTACAGGAAGAGGATTTGGAAAATCTTTTTTCAACAACAAGGAGGAGAATTGGGTTCTCTCGAAAGCTATTTATTTATATTGGACTTCTAAAAATTCCTAATAAAACCAAACAACGCGGATCTGTGCTGCTGCACTTGGTTCAATGGCAGTGGCGAATTCACGAGAAGGGGAACTCGGGTACGTTTCCCCCCTCCAAACCTAAAAAATAAGAAATAAACTTAGGGAAAAACGTGAGTCTTTTTTTTTGCTCGTCAGATTTCAAAAAAGTTGTTAATTTCCCCTCCGAAAATCATCTCCTATATCCGCCAATACAGAGGCCGGTTATATTTATGTTTCTTAATATGATCTTTACGCCCTTCTAGGTACCGAGGAGGTTGATGCAGCAGTCCATAGACTGTGGAGATTCCAAATCTAGTCTGGAGCGTCATACATTTAGTTGACCCAGCACTGCTTGTTGATGCATTCAATGAGGGACTGTTCCCCGTGCGGTGGAAGAAAGTCAGGCTGGCGTTGATTGATAAGAAGGGTAAACCACTTGACTTGTCACCAGAGATATAATCCCTAGTAGTCAATACGGTTTTCAAATTGGACGACGTACATCAGATGCTGGAATCGGGCGAAGAAGATGGCCGAGTCAGTTTAGTGCAGCCGTCAGCCTCGACATAAGAAATGCGTTTAACTCAATTCCATGGGAGAGGATATCGGAAGCCTTAATGGACGCAGAAGTACCCGCATACCTGCTTCGGATAATCAGCAGCTATCTTAGGTGTCGCGAAATCCAAACAGAGACATCTGCTGGTAGAGTAAAGCGCCTTGTTACTTGAAGGGGTGCCGCAGGGGTCGATTCTTGGGACGCTGTTGTGGTGCATTGCATTTAAAGGAATCTTCAAGGTGGATCTGCCACCGGTTGTTAAGCTTATCTGCTATGCGGATTACATACTGGTGGTATGCACTTTCGAAACAACTACAGCGGTGGAGAACAGGGTAAACCAGGCCTTTGAGGTAATTATGTGTTAAACTGAGTCGGCTGGACTAGAACTTGCCGTAGGTAAGACGGAGCCCATTTTATTCACGACCCGTCAGCAGTTCAGTCCTCCTGTCGAAATCCTCGATTATTTACATCATCGATTATTCGACTTAACCTAAATAGGCTAAACCATTTCTTTTCTCGACCTCCTTTCCATTAAAAATAAACGGCGTCTTATTACAACGATTACTAAGCAATTTATCAGCTACAATATCCTGCCGATATTTCGATCTGTCAAAAACCATAAAAATTCAGATAGTAGATTTTGTCATAGTAGATTTCGTCGTGCATTACCTATTAGTGATTTTACCAAATTTCTATTCTTCAAAGTCCAAATCTACAAGTACCGGTTTATAAATGATGGAACCAGAAGAGATAATTATAAGCCTTGAAGAGGCAATCGCTGAAGTAAGTACTTAATTCTTATTTTGATCTGCCAACTCCGAAAGACTTCTGCGGGATCATTGTCGTGTACCTCTAAATTTACATCCTTCAAATACGACTCAGACAACTTCGTCTTCGTTGAGGACATCTTTGGTCAAGTCGAGATTGAATCTACCTATTATTTGAAAGCAACCTCCACTAAGCGCCTCTGACTCTTTCTTTAGTAACCATCTTTAGATTACGTTAAAATTTCTCTGAATTAGTATTTACTCTACCAGACGTAGACTGACGGACTGCTTTCGTTTTCTGTCCGTTAGGAACTTCAAGTTAAACGTCAACCTATTCGAGAACCGCCACGCGTAACTTTATCAAAATTAATTTCGTTGTACAGATTTAGATTTATAATTAATTATGTAAATTAAATTAATATTTGTTAACCTAAAACCGATTTTCTTTCTTTAACTCCCTCAAAACTTGTTGTGATTTCCCTGATAGGTCAAGTCTTCAAATCTCGTACGATCCACGGCATACCGCGAGATACAAATCACAACACCTCCAACCTTTTGTCTGCAGGATGTGGAAATTGAGACCAAGAAATAAATTAGGTACCTAGGCATTTGGTTTGACTAAAGGCTGAGCTTCAGACACCATTTCCTGATGGCAGCGGAAAAGGCAGGTAGCCAGCCGCCTGATGAGAAACCTAGGAGGAACGAGAGAAGCAAGAAGAAGGATTATGATGAGCATTGCCTCGTCGATCCTCTTATATGGTGCCTCAGTATGGGCCAACTCAATAAAGTTACCATACAGAAGGAGAGAAATGGTGAAAATCCAATGAAGAGCTGCGCTGGGGTGTGTCAGTGCCTACCGCACCGTCTCGGCGGAGTCTCTTTGCGTCGAGCTCTATGCTGAGGAGAGGGCGATGGTGTCCAAAGCAAAAAAGAAGACAGGTCAAGTAGGACGTCTAGCGCTCCTTGCTTGCAAAATGGAAAGCTAGAATTTCTCAGAGTGAGCTGGGTAGATGAACGATTCGTCTGTTAATGCGCGGCCTTGATGAGTGGATGAACGGAGATCATGGTCAACTGAACTTTCCTTGACGCTGGTGTTGAGCGGCCATGGCTGCTTCAACGAGTACCTTCACGAAAAGTTAAGGAAAGTTGAACAGGCTACGTGTTCGCACTGCAAGCAAGAGCCTTAGGATGGACCACAGGACACCTTATGGCAATCAGGTATTTGTATTTGCAGCCACCTGTCATACATTTCTCCATGAGATGACATTCCTACGGTACTGCATTTCCAAAACTCCAAATTGAATACAAACTTTTTCAGCGTTTCAACTTTTCCATATCTCTATAATTGATTTCCCCCTCCTAATTTCGGGATTTGTGTTGGTACGAGATGGCCATATTAAACCTCAGCCCTCTTTCTCTATAAACGAATTCTGTGACCTTCGACCGGGGCTCGGGAAAATTTTGAATTCTGCCATCAAAATACGCGAAAGAGTTTGGATGTTTCTTGTATTTATTGGGAAATCCCCTGGGCTCTTCTAATTCCGAAATTTATGATGAAACATGAAATACAATTTGTATTTTCAGCCACGTCGCAGAAAGTTCTCGATATTTGTGATATTCAGTGTAGGTTCAGACTCCACTTTAGGAAATTATTACTAGAATTGATATCGTTTAAAAGCTGGAAGCTTCGGTCAGGAAGTTACTGCTTATGATTACTTTTTCGAGTAAATAGAAAAAATTGGCAATTTACTTTTTAGTTCATGTTAATTTGTTTTTTTGATCAAAATCTTGTGGCACACCGGTTAATAAACGCTGGTCTATACATATGTGTATAGGGAAGCAAATTTCGAGGTCGACTTTTTGAGATAAATATTTGCAAACAATTGATTTTTCCTCAAAACTCATAACTCTTGACAACACTTTCAGGTTGATTACTAAAATAATGATAAAGTTTGAATAGATTATAATTTTGCAATTGTTGCAAATTTTACGTGGAATATCGTTTTCATAAATGCTAGTTCGTGAGTTGTTCACATAGCGATAAAAAAGAACCAGAAAAAATATTTATAAAGTTGATATAAAGAAAGAAATCGTACTTTCATAGGAACGGAAAGCAACAAGTAATTTATCTTGATATTTACTGCGAACCGCCGTCCACCCTCCTGATGAAATTCTCCGTTCGTACTTTTCAAAGGCTTCCGAACTGAACAATAACCATCAGCGCTATCTACATTCTGTTTTAGTTGACTAGGGGTTGCTGTCGTCGGAGAAAGAGTTCATTATCATACATAGGGTAGTTTAAACCGTGCACATAAGAGGTCGTTGTGAGATCGAACAAGATTTTTACATAAATTCAGTAGCAATTTTCGTTGCATCCTATGTGGTTCTAGGAAAGGTACTTAAGAACATTTATTGCACGTAAAGATTTGGCTCTTGGTAATTTAATGTGAGGAACCCATGATAATTTTTGATCAAGTAAGAGTCCTAGAAATTTTGCTGAATTTGCGATGTCTATTTCGAAGTTTTGTTGAAGAAGGGGTGGGATAAGTGGAGGGAGTTTCTTTTTGTGGAAGATGATTAGAATTGTTTTTTTTTCTTACTTAGTAAAAGTGGCATCCACGTTCCGACGAAATATTGTTTAGGTTCTCTCCTAAAAGCCTATCAGCCCTTTCAGGATTGGGATAGGAGTGAGAGACTATAGTCATCCTCAAACAACCTGTGTGAGATTGGGTAATCTGCGTTAAGTGGGAGGTCATTTATTGCTGTCAGGAAAAGGAGATGCTGAGGACCTCTCAGTGTATGAGGGGATGTTGAGAGGAAGGCTTGTTCGACTTGGTTCCAATATATCTTCTGGACCACTGAGGACAGTTCATTGTGGTTGATTCGGTGAAAGGTGATTTTCCCTGATAATTTCTCAATGTCTCTCGACGTAGAGGCATTCGAAACGGGTTTGTTGATACTCTCAACAAACAATCTCTTCGATTCCTTCTTAGCTGAACAAATTAGGAGTCTAGCTTTTGCTCTCATTTTTTTGTAGACAATGAAGTCTAGTGGGTCACGTGTATAATTATATTTTTGGTAAGCTTTACTTCTATTCTTGATAGCAGTACTGTTTTCGTTGGGCCACCACGAGACTTAGCCTGGTTTCCGTATTCCTGAAGTAAGGGGATCGAGGACTCTGCAGCTTCAATTATGAAATTTGTGAACTGAAAAATTGCTGTTTGATCGTTCAAGAGGTCGGGAAGAGATGATGTCGCTAGTGATGTCGTAGCATATTGTCGTTCCGAGAGTAAAACGATATTCAGAAAGTGTCGCTCGAAGAAAGGGACAGTGACGACCCTTTAGCTGCATATATGAGTGTGAGGAGGGGAGAAGTGACTTGAAACAATTCCGATCATCGAGCAATGCCTCTCGGAAAACATTTAACCAAATGACAGAACCTTTTCTATTATTAAACTTTATATCGTGCGCTTCTGGCGACACACAACGACGTCAAAATAATGCGGTGTTCAGAACTTATTTCACTAACAACGCACGTAACGAAAGCATACATCGATTGTGTATTTTTGATGTATTTACATCTGTAGCGTGTGCCCTTATCAAAAATTCGTTTTTCTTTCATATCGATGTCTAAAATTTTTCAATCAGTTTTTACTTGCCCAGTTGACTTAGATTCCCGAAGAACACCGAGACTGACAACTGATGGGAAAATTTCTTTAGACTTTCTTGATGTGCCATCAACAATGTAAAATTCAATATTACGATGATAACAAAAACTAACGTAACGTACATTTTTGGACTGATTTTACATTTAATCGTTCGAAATAATTGCGTTTATAAATTCCGGAGAACTGTGGTCAAATCGCTCTCTTTGAGTAAGTTTTCTGCTCTTTAGAACTTCAGGGCGGTATTTCGTATCAATTATTTCAAGTTCTTAATTCATGTAGCTTCTTTACTTGGAGCACTGTCCAGTCAAAAAGAACTTCAGAATCATTGTTAACGATCTATGGAATACCATCTTTATTTTGACCCTAAAAACTGTATACAAGGACAAAAACTTCATCTTCATTTTGTTCTGTGAAGTGAAGTTCCACTTTCTCCGTCACATCTTCAGAAAGTACACACAATGATCAACTGACAAGTGAGCAAACTGGTAAATTGTCCCCAACGGCATTCTCTTCAAAGGCCTGTAAATATGAGGAAAGAGATGACCTGCTATATTTTGTCGTTACGTCCTCCAGTCTTTTTATTCGCAGTTGAGAGATACGGTTAGAGAAGTTACATTAAATCCCTTCACAACACTAGGTTTTGTTCTTTGCTTTGCCACTTGGTCTAGTTGTTCTATCATTTATAAATTTTGATAAACAGTAATCTGTTGTTGGAGCAGGGAATTCTGAAGATAAATGGTGACGTAACGACTAGATAATATGGTGATCCATTTTCTCTCTCGTATTTACAGGGTTTTATCCTCTCAATAGAGCTGTAGCAACCTTCCTTGGGAAGTTAATTTCAAAAACGTAGCTCGTCTTCGACTGGCTTAAATATACGAGTTTTAGTGTAGAGGTCCAGAGTTTGTGCGAGCCTCTTGCACCTAAAAGAAAAAAAAAACGGTTCCAGTGTTGGTTCACGTCTTGTCCCATACTTCATTCGTATTTGTACGCCATAGAGGAAAATGCGTGAGTTCTGAACCTCTCTCCTGCTCCTAAATTTAGTCTTGGTTGTTAATACATCAGCGCGTTTTCAACGTTTTTGCAGTTCCAACGGATAGATATCCCGAAGGATTATTGGAGAACAACTACATTGCTGGTTTGAGTCTTGAAAAACGGCGAATAGTTTGTTTTAAGGCGCAAACATACGCTTCGCTACCACCATTTATGATCAATAATCAATACATATTTGAAGGGCACGTATACGCCATCGAATACTCAACCGGAGACCAAGAACTTGCCGTTGCGATAAAGTGTCCCACGTACCCTTCTGTGCATCTGTGCTCTGGACGAGATCATAATGAGATCAGAGTTATCTCTGCCCACGTTCTGCCGCCAAGTTTTGACGAGAAGTTCATCAAGTATACATTCGACATCGAACTGGTTAAGAATATTCCATGTAAGTAAGAGCATATTTCTAGGTTTAAGAGAAGTTCCGGACCTCGAAGTAATGGCATGAGCATTAGCCCCTTTTCTCAAGGGCATGGTACAGTTTCATTTACTGTTTTGCAAATTGAAAGTCATCTTTTTCTTTCTTGAAACTTGACTTCTTACTTTGGACGATTCCCTTTGGACAGTTTTCTAGCAATGCAATTCACCTTCCTCCACACACCAAATGCCATGTTTTAAAGTATATTCTTTTCTTTTTTGGGGGGACAGCTCCATCGGCGATTATGACGGGCGTATCTAAGAACGCAAGTAATGCGGACGAAAAATTCCGAAGAAATTTGCTATTTTCTCTGGATCCCGAAGACCGTTTCAATCTTTGTTTCGACGCTACCACAAGAATTCGACGGCAGTTCGTATTCACGAAAAATTCGATTAACTGGGCAAACGTAGAGTCGATAGACTATCGATTGAGTGGCAACGGGAAAACTACTTCGACGGTTAAACATGTTGTAATCAAGTGCGAAACCAATCCGGTCATGTATTTACGCTCGAAAATTTCCAATGTCACCGGTGAAGTCAATATAAAGATACTGGTTCTCGATTCGGATCCTGTGATACGTGGCGAACAGTCTGCAAATATGAGTATGGTGCCTGTATAATAATAAAACCTATTATAAATTCGAGTTATGTTTTAAAAATTGGGTAAATTACGTTCTCGTCGATGCCCCCCGTCTTCGTTTTCCAATTCTGGACTCGAAAATACGCTTCTGAAAAAAGGCGACAGCTTTGCGCATTTGGTCTTCATTCACATAGATCTTGAAATTTACAAGTAATTTAATGGATTGTACTGAAGTGATACCCAGTCATGATAGTTACCTATTTTTTGAGATATAAATGGAAATGTCTGTCATAGGAGCAAGGTAGAACGATGCTGGCTCCGCCTAGTCGAACTTGGAACTGAAAATCTAGCTTTTGATACATAATTCCATTATTGTACTACCTCTTCTTCGTCCCCCTTGAAAGCAAATATCCTTCTCCTAGTCCTACAATAGATTTTGTAATGGTTGGAATCGTTTTCAATGTGTTTACTGTGCATGGAATTGCTCTATTTTCTCGACTCCGATGACACTCCATGTCTTCTCTACATTTTATAAAGTGAATTAAATGCAAGGTAACTTCCTTAAAAGAGCAGAGAAGCAGGAATAAAATGAAAATAACAAGTTTTTCTTCTTGTGTAAGAAATTTGGAATAAATCAGAAGAGAATTTATATAGTATTTCTCTTAGCTGACAGGAGGAGAGGGCGCTGAATCTCAGAAACATAGCAATCTTCCCTAGAAAAAACTGCTCTGGAAGTAGAAGTCATTATTTGGTATGATGAGTACAGTGGATGCGGTGAGTCACCATAATTCAAGTGCTGCTGATAATAACTCAAGTAAGCAAACATCTATAGTTTTGATGAAGACTCGTGCGGGAAGGCTGATCAAATACACTTCACTGTAAATTTTTCGGATGTTTGTTGCGATATATTTTTCCTACAAGAACGAAATCCTGTAAATTACATCTCTAAAATGTGCCTAATCGGATTCAATTTAAATTCTTTGATGCTCCTGATGGTAATTCCTGCGATCGAAAATTCCACAGAGTATACGTACGTATTCCAAGAAAAAGTTGTACAATATATAAAACTTGGTCAGTATCATAAATAAAATTTTCATATATTTTAACGATTTTTTGAAACTTTCTCAATTTCAAAATAATTTCTGTTTCGTAGCTTCCCCGCTTGATTACTTTGAAGATGAGTACACGAAAGAACATCTCTACAGTTTAAATTCTAAAGAACGCGTAAAACTGTGTCTATCCGCGTATTCGCATGCCTCACTACCGCTTATAAAAGATGTGTACGTATTTCAAGCGGAAGTATACGAATTTCAGCTCCCAGATGATGATGTGGATATCGACGCTGTGATAAAATGTCCGACCCTTCCACCGGTCTATGTGCGTTGTGAAATTAAAGATCCTTCATCAGAACTTAAGAAAATAAATACGTGGATCATGTTTGACGGTTCTTTCGCCAGTCACTTCTCATTCAACGTGGAAATTGTTCAGAGAGTGCTTCCAGGTAAAGAATTTATTGTAGAACTTGTTCCGAGCTGTTTACAATGGTCTACTATTGCAAAGTATCCGAGGTCATATGAGGACGGTTCTGGCAGAAGGGCCTCCGTCCCATAAGAAATACCTTGTGCGGAGGCCCTGTTGCCAGATACGGCCTCATATGTGCTCTGGTACAAAGTGCCATTTGCATTCTGCTGTTCATCACAGAAATCGTTTTCATTGTTTATTTCTGTGAATATCGAGCCTCTTTGTTGCTGGGTACCTCTTGACATGACCATGTGTCTGTTTTTCAGCGGTAAAATAAATAAATTCGAACGAGAGCTCTCAAACCCCAGTGGAAGGGGCCAGGAAAGTGTGTATTTTGCTTTGTCGTATATATAATCCTTTAATTAGCATAATTTTTCAACTTCATGAATCAATGTGAAACATTTCGAAAATTTCGTAAATAATATTTTCGAGATATCTTGAAATATTAAATTTAATTTCGATTTGTTTCAAGACCATCTTTGTTCTTTGCTTGATTTGTTATCGGTAGAGTCTGTCATGATAGGCTTAGATGAAAAGAAAGCACAGAAGTACATGAGTGTTACCCGTTTTTTAGAATTTACCTAATAACTTTTGAATCAAAATGAGTCATTTTGATTTCATCGATTCAAATAGTGAAGTATCTATTTTTCTCTTTTTCTTTGCTGATAGTGACGTTTTCAGAATCCGATGAATACAGACAAATCATTTTCAATCAGACCTGGAAAGAGGAGACTCGAAATAATCTACTCTACAACATAGAACCGGAAGACCTTTGGAATCTATGTTTTATGGCGCGTCGACTTATTCATTTGAAAATAAGATTTCTCCCTCAATTCCATATCGAAAAATCACAATTTTATAATTTCGATTCAAAATTGAGGCGGATCTCTGTGGCAGTCTACTGCAGAACTATACCTCGTATGTATCTACGGTTGAGAAGAACGGATCCTAAAAATGCTACGATTGAAATTGTTTTCATAGAGTCTGACCTGATAGAAGCGGAACGTTCGGGAAGGTATGATACATCGATTGTACCGCAGTCTAGGCGAATAAAATAGTTTTATTGTTAAGATTGATGCACTCAATATTATATTCTGATTGGAAGTACATAATGTGGGTATTTCAGTTTTTTTTTTTTTTTTTTTTAACATTTCATGTGAAAATCATTCTTTCCTAAAGTTAAGACTAGAGGTGTACTATTGGATAGTGCTGATGAAGGTTCCAGCTTAAAGTTTGTAGAGTGAAGCGTGGGAATACGAAATAGTAGCTGCACTTGATAGTTGTACAGTAGCTATCTGATGAAAGGAGGCTTCGACATATGGTTTGAAAACTTGGAAACATTTTTTACATTGATCATGAGTATATAGAGAAGATTGAAGTTTCGACCTTTTTTTGTGACTTGAAAAAATTTTCGCGATGATTTTTTATTTCTGACTTCGGATTGTGAGAAGGTTGCTCGCCAATATAAATCTTGTCTAATTGTCCGTCCCAGACATCCCTATGTTTTTGTCGAAGTTATCTTTTTTTTTCAATGAATCATAACTTATTAATTATAAAAACCGATGTGTAAGGCCTTGTTCTTCAGTAGCGGTACACATGGTAGTACCCGAAAGTACGCTTGTAAGCTAACTATTAAAGTAGAGTTCATGAGGATGAGAAGACTTGGATGTATGGGTTAGAATGTAGAGATTGTAAGGGCGTTTATATCGAACAGACTTGTCGGGCATTCGCAGACCACTTAATCAACAGTGGGCACAGCTTCTGGGAGGGTTCTGAAGTGCTTCTCCACAAGGAGAATTTGTATTTCAAACGCACTGCCCTGGAGCATAAAGAAATAATTCGTCATATGAATACTGGTGGTGTCATTGTGCTGATCAGTCATATACTGGACAAAGGTCTGATCGAACTTGTTTATGAATCACACTTCGATGATTAGTTTTTCTCAAGTTTGGTGCTGTCGGTTCGTTCGTCGTTGGGTCAGTTGCTTTCTTATTTTCGCTAAAGATAGTTTTTCAACCAAAAGATCTGAAATTTTTCTAAATCTAGAATTGAACACTCTTGTGAATTTTTTAATATCTAGTGCGCTACTTACACCTCACCACACTCAAGGTGAGTCTCAATGATGAAAAATTTTAGTGGTGAAATTTGTGAACTTATTTTTAGGTCTACCTGAAAGTCTTGACGCATTTCCTCGAAACGTGGGAACACTGATTACAACATAGTGCGCCTTGGATCTGATAAAATACTGACTGTATGAATCAGTGTGACTAGTATGACCCTCATGAATTTCCCATTTCAAACGTGTATATTATATTCGATTAAAGAATCACACTTGGAAAAGTGGATAGAACGCCCTTCCTTGGGCTTTGTAATGATACAACACAGCATTTCAAAAAAGCCAGTTTCAGGGAATTTTCAAATATTCAAACGCAATTTGTAGGAAGTCTAGGGGAAGTGTCATAAAATGGAAAACAGTATCATTTTTTATTCAATGTGAGAAATACTTCTAGAAACACTTTTGCTAGTTCATGTTCAGTCTGAAAGTTTTAAATTTATTCATGTATGTGTACCTAATTTAAATTTGTTAGTTGCAAGGGATAACTGAATGAAATATTCTGACATAGGACTACTGCTTAATGATTTTTCCCTACAGAAAACAGGTGAAGTAAAGCGTGTGAGCAAACTGATCAAATGTTTATCATGTCAAAATCATAATCGTTGCCTTAAAATTTCTAAAGATTTTCCTTCTTTATCCATTGTTTTCTCTTTTTTTGTAGTAATATATTTTTCTTGAACCTCTGTTACATCCTCTAATCAGTATTTTTTATAGTTCAATTGAATGCGTGTACTCCGTTCTTAAGTCAAATGGTATTCAACATCAGTAAACCTGATTGTAATTTTTTTGTCGCCTTGATAGTTTTTCTTTTTATTGCTGGTGGAAATGATGCAGAAACCTACAATCCTCTTTACGAGTTTGAAGAAAATATTTATAAATACATCCGACTTGGTATGTATCTCTCAATAATTGATTGCAATACTTTTTATTTTTGTTATAAGTAGGCCTATTATTTTTTGAAGAGACGAAACTTTAATACGGAAAGCCCAACGGTGCATTCGTACTTCATGCTAGAAACTTTCCTCTCTGGCACGTATTGTCATATTGCGCTATATTGAAAGAAATCATCCAATAGAGAACCAATTTTTGAATTCTTAAACTAAATTTTGTTCGCCTTATTTTTGTCTTCAGTTGCAGGGGCGTCCCACGATCACCCCTCTCTTCAATTTGAGTTAGTCGCCAATTTTGCATAAGTTGCAAGGTGGAGGGTTGACCAAAATATTGTTGTCCTTCCCTTGACAACGTTTTTAAAAACGATTGTGTGTAGTCGTTGTTGGATTTGTCTTTTGCATTCAACTACCAGAAAGTTCGATCAATATGTTTACAATATTTATTCCCGCTTTTCCAGCATCTCGGTTAGACTACGAAGAAGCAGAGTACCAGAAAGACTACCTTAGTCGACTGAACCTCCAACAACGTCGAAATCTGTGTATTTCTGCGTATTTCAGCGCAAGGTTGCCATTTATGAAAACGGATTTTGTATACGAGGCTGAGGTGTATCGGTTCAAGCTTTTTGAAGACGATGAAGAAGATAACGACGTTTTGATAAAGTGCCCAACTGTCCCACCTGTGTATGTGCACAGCCTAGATGAAAAGTCACGTAAAGTTATGAAAATGAATATTATGTACGATGGATCTTTTGCTGAACGCTTCGCATTCGATGTAGAAATTGTCCCAAACATGAATTTAAGTAAGCTCCACAATATTAAAATTATTCTGCAAGGGGACTTGATACACGTTTGACGATCAAAGTATGAAAGTATGTGTTTCCGCTATCGCCATGATTATATTTCATTATGGGTTGAAAAAAAAGAGAGAAGAGAAACTTTGAATAAGTTTAGATTCCAAACTCTATGGAGAGAGGGGAACTGGAGAAATTTTTCTAGTTTTCCACCTCATATAAGGAAAAACATTTTAGCTGTAAGTATTTCAGAGTTCATGGATAGGAGAGAAAAGTAAAAAATTGAGAGTTACAAGTTTTGTGAAGAAAGTAGGACTCCAAGACCTCTTTCGGATGACTGTAATTTTTGCTACATGAAAGACGTAGTGTAGCATCAAGTCATGAATGTTATTTGATTTATGGTTCGAATTATTGCACAAAGTATTTAATCGCCTCCGTTTTTTATTCATTCTTCAAAGTATCGCCTTCTGAAGTCGAAGTGTACAAAATTGAAGGAACCAATTGGTCATGGTCAGAAGAGAAACAAAAGAACCCCTTCTTGTATCGGAATTGGAGGACCGTTGGAACCTTTGCGTTTTCGCTCGCAGTCATATTCATCGTGAAATCAAATTTTTGTCGCACACTACCACTTTGGAGCCCAAACTTTATAAAACGGATCATAATGAAACATGTCGCGTTGTCATCGATTGCGAAACAGATCCGAATATGTACTTACGTTTGAAATATACGGATTCCGACCAGCAAAGCGTAAAAATAATGTTAATTGAGTCGGAATTGACAAGAATTAAATGAACGCATTGCTTTGATGACAAGTATTTTGACCGTATGAAATGATATAAACGATATGTTGTAAATTAGAATTTGTTAAATGATTTATTCGATTTACGGTATAATCCTCTTCATTCACGGTGACGTCAATAACAAACTGGGTCTAACGTTGAATTCCTTATTTACTTTCTATTCCTGAATTTTGACAAATGATCAATTTTTCTGTGTGTTCTTAAATGGTAGTCGATGATGTTTCAAGCACCATCACATGATACTATCGCAAAATTCTACGATAGTATCGCAGAATATTGAGCGTACTATCGATCACAATCACTCTACAAAGAGGGTAGAAAACCATACGGTGAGCATACGTCGAAAATGTGTAGGTATGGCGGCGCTACCTATCGAGATCAGCATAAGTCGCCCTATTTCTACGTATTGACTCGGGAGTGCACGGAAGTCAACATTTTAGAATCGTCGGTTCGAAGTTTCTCGTTACCGGTACTTTCTTATTTTATATTATTCAAAATGTTCACGAGTATTACTCACGTAAGGGTTTTTTCAGGATAAAGTAAAAGCTTATAAACATTTTCTTCATTTCGAATCATGAGGAAAATTTGTGAAATGTTAAGCGTAAAAACACTATTCTCTTTTAACAAGGAACCCGTTTTATGGGGGGTTTTTCGAAAAATTTGCCGTCCGTCGTCCAACCAAAAACTTGAAAAAATGTTGACCCTCGGGCTATGAATGATACGTGGGGGACTTTGTGAAAATTTGGACCTCCAAGCTATATATAATAGGGGAAGGGTAAGGTGCTTGGGAAAACTCACGGGTTGACGAAGGGGGCTAGGAAACATGTTTGATGGGGTACTTGCGATATGAAAAATGTAGATTGTGACGTCATAAAGCTATCCTATGCCCGGACTCTGGAGCTGTATTATAATAGGAGGTGAAATTTTAAAAAACTAATGGTTTTACGTTCTCGTCTTTTTGAGTTTTCACTTTCGTTTTCATTTCGTTGCACTCCTTATACAATCTCGCTCGGTGGAGTGTAAGATTATCTAAAATTTCCGATTTTATCCTGTCCTACATGATCGGTGGTATCGTCGATGCGAAATTTTCTTTCTCCTTGATTTATCGAGTGGCGTGATATCCTTCGAGAAATCTGATTCGTCTCAATTTCCCTTCGATTTTGTGGTATGAGATGCAGTAACACTCTGTCGACTGATGCTTCGATTTGACATGAGCTTTTCGCGCTCATTTTGAAATCAACTCCCAGCAGTTTGGTGATGAGCTGTGTAGTTAGTGGTCATTCGGCTACCACGTAGTCATGTCTGACTTCTGTTCAATTTCAATGGAGGTGTTGCGACTGCCCCTTATTCGTTCGTGAGTCAAAATGCGACAAATTGAATTTCGTGATGTGCGTGTGAATTTTTTCGGTGAATTATCCACTCGGAGAGAGCCTGAGTATGACATCTTTCAATGCTACACTAGCAAGACTCTTCCAAACTTCAGTGTCATCCGAAGGTAGAGAAACTCATGTAGCCATTGGTAAATCTACTGGAAAGGGCAAAGTAAATCCGGTGATATAACGTAGGAGAAGTATAAACTTTGGGTTCCATACCTAGGTAGCCGTGTCCATTGTGTATGACGCAGCCCACAGAACTGTAATGCGAGTCTAGAAGCGTTAAGACTGATGGTTTTGAGACATCTCCTCGAGTCCGAGCTGATGTTTAACTCCGTCTGCGATTCCGGCCGCCGTTGAAATTGGAGATCTTTTGGTCAAGATGCCTTGGACGTCGTCGCGCAGAACCATCTTCCAATAACTACAATGGTAACGTACATTTTATGTATCATCTTGGTGGTCATAATGGGCCGGATTTTTGATGTTGAAATATGTCGATAATTGAGATCGAGATTTCCAATCGCTAACTCACTCCCATAAGAAATACACGAGGAGCAAAGATCAGTATGGTATTAATCGGAAATGAGAAACAATTCAAGGAAAAAAGTTTACATTTACAATGCGTGAGGTAATTGGCTTCTGAAAATAAACTTCTTTTCTCTTATTCCTTCTTCTTCTTAATTAATATCATATGATCGGTTGGCTTCTGTGTTCTTCTTATGGGAGCAAATTTGCAATAGGAAATATGACTTTTGCAGCTGTAACGGATATATTTATCGCAATTATCGATATATTTCTAACATCGAAAATCTGGCCCATAATTATATTACTCTCCGTCAACTGTCGATTTTGATTGCTTTTGGTCGATTTTGGTTGATTTTCAGAACAGATTCATTTGAAGGGTATTAGAAAAATTTGCGCCCCTGCTGATCTGAACAGGGGACTTTACTACTCGCAGGTTCTCTGTTCTGAAAAACTGAGTAACGTTTCTCTCAGCACTAAACGGTTCTCACATTAATAATTGTCCAGTTTATGATTTCATGAGTGTTCTTCAAAGTAGGTCAAGGTCAATCGAGGTCATTGAGCTCGTGGGAGGGGTCGCAGGGCGTGAGCTTGCCCGCCCTTCCAGTGAGCTTGATATTATGGAAATCCACATTACGACAAAGTTGAAGACAAACTAGATCACGAGGGACGGAGGTTGGAAGATAGGAGAAAATAAATCTTTCTTTCCTTTCTGTTTCAAGCAAAAAGCTCCACTCGTAGACCGAATTCCACTTCTCTTAACGCTGCCTCCCTTACCCTTCCCTATCACCTCTCCGTACTCAACAAATTAGCTTCACACCTATCATTACTATTAATTGTAAGAAGATGTGTACCAAGTCAAAAGTTTCCAATCATTGAATTAGACACACATGAACAAATTTCAATCTTTACGAATGACCATGAATTATTGAAAGCTTTTATAGAAGTATTTTTGACGCTGAATACAGTTCTATTTGCCGTTTTTTCATTGTTACCTCTCATTATCGTGCAATACTCATGTTTAGTTCCCGCGCTTCATTGCGACAGACAAGTGTACCTTCTCGCGCGCTGAAATTTGGTAGTTCGATACAATTTACGTTACGCATCGTAACAACAAAATCACACAACAATGAGAGGTAATATTATTATGAAATTGTATTCAAGTTTGAAATTTGTTCATGACTGTGTCTTATTAATAGGCTTTGAAACTGAATGAGAGCCGGGTAGAGATCGCGGTGACGGCAAATTAGATCGGCAACTTATAATGCGTCATTGCGCGATGTTCTCTACTATTATTTTCAATCTTCCCTCTTACGCGGCTCCAAAGTAATCGAGGAATTTGTCAGACGTTCCGACGACATTTAGAAAAGTATTTAGAATTACGACTAGACAAAATCCCACGACTTTTTTATCCTGTTGGATGGAACTCTATGTTTTCCGAGACGGAACTAAAAAGTATCGAATTCATTAATATTATTCATGAAACATCACAATATTTGAATTATAGTATAGTTAGAAAATCAAGCGTTCGGAATAAAAGATTTCGAAGGATGAAAATATCCTTTTACACGAGGCGAGGTTATTATGTAGCACTCAACGCGAAATAATCCTTATATCGAAATAAATAAGAAATGTTTCATTTATTTAGTCAGCATGACTTTCGCTATCTACGAGTATATTGGTTGGTTGTTAGGAATAATTGAGAGAATAGTCGTAAATCTATAATTAATTCGGAAAGAAATATTTTTGAAAAATCAGTAATGTCTTTTAGACAGTTACGTATGAACGAAAATTTCGAAGTCTTTCATTTCGTTCCTTTAAAATTCTTTTTTTTCTTTTTTTTTTTTCAAATCGAAAAATATATGTACTAAACCACTTGCATATTTATTACCATCAGAAAACTTCTTTAGACATTCATTCCAGCAAATAGGAAATTTCAGCTCCATCATTAAGAATAAATTACAATTAATTTAGACCGCGAGTTATTTCCTAGCGACACAAATAAAAATATAGTATATAAATGCCTGTAATATAAAGTTTTCATAACTCACAAAAAATTTATCAATAATTCAATTAGGACATAAATGTACTATCGTACAAGGACTCAGGATTCTCAAGGTTTTGGTTTCCTCCACATTCCATCGCGAAATACACCAACTAAAATCAAATCGATTTTTCGAACAACAATGTGAAATAATTTTTTATTATTCACCCACTGCTCATGTCACCATCAATATTAATTATAAAAACTGCAAAAAAAATTGAAAGTATTGTGCAACGTCTCCATGAGATTTTTGAAAATGAAATTAAAAATAAATTTTTGGGTTAAAAAGACGGTAGAGCCTTTAAATTGAACAATAAATATATGTATATATTTTCCGTCACATAAAAGTTTTTCGTTTCTGTTTTAAAAATATCAAGCTCAATAGAGATCAAGGTGTTTAGGAGAGTTTAACGAATACCAATCCCTAAATTCTACTATACATAATCGGTGACAGCTTAAACAACAATTCAGGAGGAGAAAATGGACCTCCTCCTTTCTCTAAATTCTCTGGCGTCAGGGCTAGTATTGACATCATGGATGAAATGATCCTCAATACTGAGGTAAAGTAAAATTTCGAAGAAACTGCAATAAATTATAACTGAGACTATAGCACAGTGAGTAGTCTTTATACCACCCAAGAATAATGATGGTTTTACTTGACAAAACGTAAGCTTGTAGACAATAATAGTAGAGGATAGCACACAGAACCCCGAAATTCAACTGAAACGAAATACAAATTGTTATCGGTGCCTTCCACTCGGCTTACGTTGAAGAGTTGGAAAAACAAAAAAATTCTTCCCAAGAGTCTTACAGCGAGGCAATCAATGAAAACAGTGATATGATATCCCGCCATTCACTAATAGCATCGCGTTGACCGATGCGTAATTTTTCATACATTATTTTTTAAAACGAAAAGCGATACAAATTTTTACGCCGACACCAGATTTCCAGAGCAGCCAAGTGGAAAGACGGAACCTAGGGGAAAAAAATGCGTTAATTCATTTCAATATCGAGACCGTTGAGAAAAAAGATACACCCGGATGTATACACGCCTATGGATTGTGGAAAATGGGACAGCACTATTTTCGTTCGCCTGTATGAAATATCACGCAATATGCGAGAGAGCGAGACGACAGCCGGAGAAAATTAAAATTCATTTATCCAACAACAAAAAGAGTTCGAATTGCGCGAAGTCGTATTCATTTGCCGAGTTATCTCTAATGAGTAAAGAAGCGATTGTTTCGTACAGCAATAAATCAGTGTCTGAAAAACGTTCGAAAACGGCTGATGAAAAATATATTTCCGTTACGTGAATAGAAAATTCGCATATGTATACGATAATGGAAATTGGAATTTTTGTGGATTGACTTTCTTCCGGCTCTCGATGATGGTTGATTTTGTATAAGACACCATGAATTCGCGGCTTATTCGTTTGTGTTTTTCATTTTTTCATCATACCTCAATATCATAACGATCTAGTCTATTGAGAGGAAGTGAGTAGAAATCAGCACCAGATCCTGTAGAGGACGAAGAGGAACCAGACTAAGAAGGGGACGATTAAGACGCTGAGACTGCTGCAGCAGATCCCGACATGTAATACAGGGCTGTTGTGAGGCCATTTTTATGAGGATGATTCTTCATTTTTTTTTTTTTTTCATTTTTTAAAATTAAAATTTGAGGGGGGGTTTCCTCATTGGACCAGGGGAATCACGGCACCCCTGGTGTATACATTTTTGAACGAGATTCAGAGAGAACAGGGAGGCACGGAAATAAGTTTCGTCGAACTCTCGTTGGGCTAAAAAGTCAAATCCAGCCCCAAGAAGGTGTCGGTGGAATTTCAGAAGAGGATACGAGCTGTCGTCCAGGAATATGCAAAATATAAGAGGAACGACAACACACTGCAGTAGTTTTTCAGAACTCTTGGCTAAAATCAACATTTAGCCCTTGGAATCACTGTTTGAAAAAAAAATTTCAGAATTAAGATTTTTTTAACAACAATTTCATTTTCAGGAAATTGGTTTCGGGGAATTAGATATTCCGGACGAATAATTTCGGGAAAATTGCTTTTGGGAAATTAGGCGGGAAAGCGAATAGGGAACCTGTTTCATGAGAAATTATGATTGAAAACGACAAATACCACAATGAGTAAATGGACGAAAAAACCGACGAATACTGCAAAGAGTAAATGTACGTAGGGAAATTGCAAAAAGCCGCAGAAATAAAACAAACAGAGTACCGCAAGCGCTTTCGACTAAGAAGCCATCAACGGGCGGAGAATAAAAAGCGACTGACAGAGGAACAGTCGACGACCGAAAACAACGGTGAGGTCATGATTGAACTAACGACTCCTCGCGATGTGAGTCATACTCGTAAATTAGTTCAACCAATCCCTCGTCCGGAATATACCTGTTAAGTACGGTTACGTTATCGCTGTTCAGGTGGCGAATGATTTCGATATTTTCTAACGCCATTCTTTTTAAATACGATCTTTTTCCATGGAGGAGGGTTTCTGACCCCTCTCTGAAACTGTGGCCACAGGTGATCAAATGGTCCACGAAGGCCGATTCCCCCAATTTGACCTTTTTCCAGGCCTTTAAGTGCTCAGCCACTCTTATTTGGAGCTGGCGACCGGTCTCACCTATGTAAATTATTTTTCAATCTCGATAATCGATTTTGGTCGACATTTTCTTCAAGTTTCTCTCCCGTACACATTGGTCCAGAAGTAGCAAATGAGTAACAACTCGCATAACTTACTTGTAAATGAATGAACAAAAAAAAAAAAAGGGTAGGATATCAACTTCTATCGTTCAAATTCAGTTGAATAATCGTTGCGTTGACTTTCTCCTTTCATCTTCTTCGTTAATCGTTTGCGATACTTTTCAAAATCAGTTTTTTTTTCTCTCTTATGGGTAACTGTAGTAGAATTGACGCTGACTCGATGATTTACCGTACTTTTGAGTGAGACACACCCGAAAGATATTGTGACCTATAAAGTTCTGATTAATGTATCTTTTCCATTTCTTCTTCATCTCTTTGTCTCTATTTATTCCGTGTTTCATGATTAAGAATTTTATGAGAGTTGGAAAGAAATAGGTAACTTCTGATCGCGAATTGACTGGGTTAATTTACGGTCACGAAGACATTTTCAGGACAGTACGAGTACCTAATCCCAGATGATATTACAATGAAACTTGGAAAGTTTACTGGCTCTAATTACGTTTATCGAATAGAAAAGTACGAGTGCATCTGTGAGTAAGACGTATGTTGCAATGCATATCTGCAGCGTATTGAACAATAATAACTTTAAAAGTTACTTGACCGAGAAATATTACACTTCAGTTACCCGCTTTACGATGCTGCAGTACAGTGGTACAGTGTATTCTGTGTAAATTTCCCACAGGTATTTGTAAACGATCCATACACGAGTACCGGATTACAAAGGACACCCAAGTTTTAATTTCCTTATTGATACCTTCTCCCGCGCTAGAAAAGTTCTATTTTCAACTTTTATTTCGTAGGAAGTGAAGCGTTAATGTTCCAATTAAAAACTACGATGTACCGAGCACATGCGAGCGTATATGAAAGCGAGTATCCGAAATGGAATTGCGAGCAAACACTATAACTGTATCTTCCATTTTGCATCTCTCGAATAAGGAAAACACACGCGTTCATGAAAATGCTCGTCTACCAAGGTTAAGAGTTCATTGATCAATCACAATATCGCCATTATTCGGTGAATATAGGACTAGAATCGACGTAATGTGTGCGGATACTCGTGTAAGTTACTATTAAATTGTGTATGTGAACCAAATAATTGAGACATCCCGTTCGTGAATCAAACAATTCAAATCTAGGTATTTCTTTGCTCTCTCTCTCTTCTGTGTAATCCGTTCGACAACATTAATCGTAACTGATGAATTCCGTTTGCGGTGTAACTTGTGTTCTTATAGACAAGGGTGCATTTGATTTTTGTAGTATCGAGGTACTTGTGGAGTATATAGAATGAATTGTCCTGTGCGGGTTCATTAAGCGTGCCATTGTACTCGTATAGAAGTTTTTTTATAAACCGCAAATTTACCGGTGATGAAATTGACGTTGTGCAGCCTGCTATATTTCGTCTATATGATAAAGATGGAAGTTATTTGCGCTTGCAGATGCTATCGTCTCCTGGAAATAGATATATTGTTGAGATCTTTCGGTAAGGACCTTCTATAAAACAAAATCAATTATTTGTATGAAGTTCATTTATTAACCAATAAAGTTCGATACATACTGGTACAACTTCGACGGGGGAAAAGTACTGAAATTGTAGTGTGGATGGTAGGAAGAGGATGATAATGGGCGTTATGATTTTTAGTAATTTTCCGTAATTTAGGGGAAGAGGTGAGGACCCGATGGAGGACCAGATAACTACATTAAAATACTTTCGATTGTATTAGTTGAACGAATTTCTCATTGTATCTACAATTTCATATACGATGCTGAAACGTGCAAGATTATTCATTTTGGATGTCTAAACTCCTCGCGAGTCATCTTTACATTTATTTCGCTTGAGGTATCTGAACGTATCAAGCATATCTTGCTCACATAAATTTTATCTGTATAATTTTATTTCATTTTCTCGTACCAGCGGAATTCGCACTTCTAAAATTGTATTCTCTTCAATCAGATACGTAAGAAGCATCCCTTTTTGTTCCTATTTCTTGCTGGTGCGATTGTTTTAAATCCACCATTCCACAGAAGATTGAAAAAATTTACGTACATATTAATTGTCGAAGAGGTCAAGAACAAGAATATCCGATTCTGAAAGTATTTTTCACGCTAAATTCGACGCCGTTATTCGTTTTTCGTGATTCCCTCGTCTTCTTCTGCAATCTTAACGTTTTGCCGCGGCTCGTTGCGAAACGCGACACAACTTTTCGTAATACCGCCCTTTAGTGTTCGGTGTGCTTTCCAACTAACCGCCACAACTAAATATCAAGATTGCAGAAGATAACGAGGGAATCACGAAAAACGAATAACGGTATCGAATTCAGCGCGAAAAATACTTTCACAGAATTGGATATTTTTGTTCTTGACCTCTTCAAAAAATTTTACTTTGTTGAGTTGTGAAATTATTCCTATCAATTTCTTAGGGGTGACTTGTATTTTGAAAAATTTTAGATTGTTTCTTAGCGATTGAAGAACCCTATTTTACTTATTGATGTTATTTTTCGATTTTTTAGGGGGGAACCCGCTATCCCTTTTGTTGGGGATACTTTCAGAAAATTTTCGTCCGCGAGCGCGAGCGAGGTTGATGACGTCACGGAGAAGGGAGGGGGACTTGGGAAAATGTCGTCCTCCGAGCTATATATGATAGGAGGGGACTTGGAAAGACGATGGCTTCCTTGAAATTGCAGCGCGTTCAAGTTGTCACGTCATCATTTTCGGGACTTGAGGAAACTTCAGGCTCCAAGATTTATATGATAGGAGGGGAGCGAGGGTTTACTTAGGTTGTTCTGAGTTTGTGGAAGGTCTAGGCTTTCAAAAACCTTCTAGGTAACAAGGATCGGGAATGGATAGTGAGTGATCTTTGAAGTTGTGTACTGGTCGCTGAATTTTCAGCATCAAGATCATATTTTGGAAGATCGTTACGACCTGGTAAAAAGGAAGTGAATGATGATGGGGAAGGCGTGGAGGGGGGAGCGTGAAAACCCCTTGAATCGCACAGGGTCATTTACGTATGAATTTCGTGAAGACGGAGGCAGAAGAGAGAGTGGGGTTGGTACACACTCTAGATCAGGAGGTCAAGGATTGAGTTGGTAACACATGAGTAGATGGCGTTTATAATTCAGCAGTGACTCAAACTAAGTGCAGCCGAATTTTGTGTGAGTTTTTATAGTAAAATACTGTGATCCTATTGGATATCAATGCTGTATTGTGATTAGTTCACTCTTAAGACATATTAATTCTTACCATATGAAACTCTATTCTTATTGGCTTTGATATGCTGTGTCGTGATTGGTTCACCCTGTTGACCAATGTGATGTGTTTCTATTGGGTACCAGGGTTGCTGCTATCTTATTGGGTACTCTCGTCCAATCACCAGGCTGAATAATTTTTGGTGTCCAACGTGATTACATTGTTCAGGAGGCTGGCTTTCTTCCTCTTGGCCTTTGCAATCTCCTTCTGTTCCCAGAGTTTTCTTCTCTTTGTGCGATTCTCTACATGTATGACTTCAAATATTTCTTCTCCATTCTGGTGTTCTGGGCTACAGTGTTTATCAAACAGTGACCTTCCATCTCCCTTCCCTCTCGATGTTTCGTGCTCCTTTTTACTGATCTTAAACTTTCTCCCAGTCGCAGCAATGTAGACACCTTCACACTGCTCATAACTGAGCTTGTACACTCCGCTCAAGTTTTCCTTGTCCTTTTCTTCCGTCTGGTAATTGCTGATTTTCTCCACTATAGGTGAGTTCTTATGGGTACCCACCTTCACATCATAGTTGTTGAACGCCTGTTTTGCATTACCGCTAACTTGTGCCTGAGGTGGTGGTACGAGTCATTTCAGATGATGATATCCGTGTGCGTCGGCTTCCTGTAGATTTTATCGTACATTCTACCCGGTTGTTTACCAGCGTGACTATTAGGTCGAAATAGTTGATGGTTTCATTGCCCGTTTCTATTGTGAATTTGATGCTTTCGTTCATTGCATTCATTTCAGAAAAGAATTGGTCCACTTATCTTCTAGTGCCTGACCACCATACATATCTGACCCATTGTTTGATCAAGTTTCTGAACTTGCTGTCCTTCAATATCTTCTTCACCATGTCATTATCATGAATATCTCCCCCAGTATCGGTGACGATGGTGACCCCATCGCTAGTCCTTTTTCCTGGCTATAGACTTGTTATTAGAGTGGCAGTAGTTCTGCCTGACTTTCGTTATCTTGTAACTTGGTGATTAGGTGCTATTAACCAATTGTCTCATCGAACGGTCATACCTCACTACACTCAATATGAGTTTCAATGAGCTATGGAGGAGTGGATGCTCGATATTTTAGGAGTTCATGAGTGCGAGTAAGGGAAGAAATTGAGTAAATGAAGTACAGAAATGTAGATGGATTCAAGTTAAGGAAAGTAGCAGCTAGCGTTGGGTTAAGAATTTGGAGAGGAATTGACTGAAATGGGACTCTTTTTTTCCAGAACGGAGCCTGATTTAAGGGAGGTTGTTTGGAAAAATTGTTCGGCGAGCTCCGTCTTCCTGTTAAATTGTGATTCCGAGGAGTACACAGGCTATCCAGAGAAGTGACTACCAGAAAAATGTATATGAGAGCCCTCTGTCTTGCTTTGAGAACTAGAGGGAATTTCGGCCTTGAGCTGAAGATATGAGGCGGGATGGAGAGGACTGGGGAAAAATTCCGAACTGCGAGCTGTTGGATAAATTTTGACGTTTGAGCTATATGAGGAATTCGTATTTCGAAAGAGAATTCTATGACCTACTTTTAGGACTTGAACTGATTTCAAGCGGTATCGTGGGACTAGAAAATAGTGTGACCTTCAAGCTGTTGACGGCGAAGGGTGGGGAAAAATTCTGAATGTGAAATTGTGTGTATGAAAAAAGCGATTGTGAAAATTTCGACCAAACAATCGATCCTAATGTTTTACCGGAATTAAAGTCGAAAAATGCGGTGCCTTACTGGCCTTAATTGACGAGCTACAGTTCTTACTTTTAACGGCGAACCTGTTTTATTGCTGGGTTTTGCGGAAAAAACGTCCGCCATCCGGCCGGCCAATCGGCAAAGCTTGAAGCTCGAAAATTTTCCAAGTCCCTTTCCTATCATATACCGTATTATCCAAAATATAACACATACCTTTTTTTTCATTTTTTAACATTGAAAGTCTGAGGTGCGTGTTATACACGAGAGCGTGCTCTACATATGTATGAGTAAAAACAAATTTTGATACAAAATTTTAAAAAAATTTGGAAGAAATACGAAAAAATTTTCAAAAAGTCCAGAAAAAGTCGCAGAAAATTTTGCAAAATCCAGGAAATATCTAGAAAAAATGTTGAAAAATGGGGAAAATTCTGGAAAAAGTCCTAGTAAAAGTCTGAAAGGTTCGAGGAAAAATCCAGAAAATGTGGAAAATTATTGTAATTGACCTGCTTTTAGCCTGCGTATAAAAAAAAAATCAAAATCGAGTCTTCAAATTTCTACTGCGTGTTTTACTCGGGGGCCTGCTATACTCGGGAAAGAGGTCGAAATTTTTCCCCCTCCTATGATACACAGCTTGGATGGAGCCTGTGACGTCACAATCTGATGACATCATAGACCAGTTTTTTCAAGTTCCCTTCTTACTATATATATGGCTCCAAAGTCCGAGTCTGTAATGTCACAGGTCAGTCTTGTGACGTCACAATCTAAGTTTTTCGCCCCATATCTTAAACTCCCTCCTATCATAAATAGCTTGGAAGTTGAAATTTTCACAATTCCCCTCCCCCCCCCCTATCACATGTAGCTCTAAAGTCCAGATCTGTGACGTCACAATTTGATCACGTTGTCAGTCTCGTGATGTCACAATTTGATGACGTCACGAGACCCTGCCACCCTTCGCTCAACTCCGTTATGAACCGGTGAGTTTTTCTGGAGATGGAAGGCCCTGGCGAAGATTTGGCTCCGGAGCTCACAAGACCAGAATCCGTTATCCTTGAATTGATTATTTCAATTTGTCGACTTATCAGGCATTTTGCCTGGACTTTCACCTGTTGTGATGCAGCGGATGGGTGATGTGAATTTTCGTATCATTTTTAAAATAATTCAAGGCTCGTCGAAGTGAAAATGCTTTCAATGTAAGAATTAAAATATTTAAAGAGTAGATTATTTGTCTTTACAACGGAGTGATTTTCCATCTAATAATTTTCGATCTTCTCGCGTACTATGTTCACCAGCTTGTACTCTTTCTACATCTGACCTATATCCATAGAATGAGCTTTACTCGTCTATTCGTAAAAGCGAAGCCCATAGTATGTATTTCATATTGTAAGTCATTATTTATTAAACGTTGCCCGTAGCAAATGGGAAATACGTAAGAGAAAAAGAAATAACTATTACTTGCCAAGATTTTTGGACGTAGAATAGAAATTGAGTTCGAGACTCGCGGTTGTATATACGAAATAGAAATTGGGAAAAAAATTTCTTTCATTGCGGAATAAAGATAAATAAGTTTCGTCCGGGTTGCGATAATTTCGTAATAAAAAGTATAGGCAGTATATTGTTTGAGTATATACGTACTCCGCAACGCACCATTTTGCAAGGAAGAATGCGACTTGTATGTATCGAAGTAAAGGCATGGATATATTCAAATCAATTCAATTTCCGCGGTACGTTGAATCAATTTCGTGTAAGCGTGTATAAAAATTGTTGAATTGAAAATTTACGTAACCTATAAAAATACAAAGGGGTAGAAAAAAGGATGGCACGACACCCTCTGGCGACGACGCTTGTTTTCATTTTGTATTCATTTTAGTTTCAAGTGCAGCCAGGCACCTATTACTATGTACGCTACCCCCCACCCTACGTACCTTTGACTTTATATGACGTTATTTTCTGCTTTACGGGTATACTGAGCTCGCGTCGACGATGGAGAAAACGGGCTGAAAAGTTCATTCTTGTTGTCCACAAAAAAAAAAAAAAAAAAAAAAAAAAAAAAAAAAAAAACTTCAATGAATGGCATCGGTATGATTCGCACATATGTACCAGTTTTACTAGATGGAAATTTTTTATGAACGCTTCAAAAGAAAGTAGAAAGAAAAAAAAACGATTGTTGACAAATAAACTGTCGACCGATGGTAAATAAAACGGACTGTTATTTTTTAATATGTTTGAAGTGGATTTTTAGGATCTTTTGTGAATGAAGTACGAAATTCTTAGTTACTTAGGCTCAGGCATGTGATGATTTTGTATCGTCCGTTTATTCGGAAGGTTTGCCTCAGGAAATAAGAACAAAGGATGAAACAACGATTAATCGACGGACTCTGTCCCTCTCTATAATACTCGATTCAATCACTTAATGTGATACAGTTACCTTTTCTTGCTGACCGCACTCGTTCTGAAATAATAGAATGATTGTGTGTTCAAACCCTTTGTTGGCTAGCTCAACTCCCACTTTTTATTTACCATACATCACTGCGTTATTCAAATTCATCAAGATTAACGACAACACTACTAACATTATCGTACATATTTTGTAGATATGTTTCCGTGGTTGAATGGTCATGGACATAGACAAAAACTTGGTGAGAATTATAAGCTTGAGATATGAAGTAATCGAATGGATGAGCTTCCTTTTTTCTCGATTCAGTGGGGCAAAGTAGCAACCATTCTTCGTACTCATAAGATTTCATTTCTGTCGGATGTCTTATTAAAACTGTTTTCTTCTCGCATGTCTCATGGAACTCCTTACTATCGTGAATGAATTTAAGTTTACCTCTGAATGATGACGAACTGAGCACAGATGCGCAAACACGTATTTTGTCTGATTTTACTAGCCCACATACAGGATCTTCGGAAACTGTTGTTTTTTCTAGAAATCCACAGAGTATCGATTAACATAATATTACGGATGCTAGAGTGTACGAGGTAGGATGACTCACTGCTTTCAAAGTTTTCTCGCCTTTGACGATAAATCTCCTCCACATTCGCCGTTGAACTCGATGAAAGTGAAGCCGGTTGCTCCGCAATACCTAGGAGTGCTCCTATATTGCTATATGATACTCGAAATATAAACCGACCAGCGATATAATCTTTTGGAAAAAGGCGAACTGCTGTAATCATGTTGTACGAATCTGATATGTAATTCACAATTATCTTTTTCGTTTTACGACCTCTCGTAAGACAAGCAAATGCGTATTCTTTATAACTCTCGGCTCCTACCCAAATCTCTATCAATTTAGTCGGGTAGGTGTATACCATTTTAAAATGAAATTTCCGTTTGTAGTCGCTCGTTAAAATTTTGTGAGGGTTTTTTTGTAAACGCTTATTCGGGTACTTTGTTATCAATTCCTTGTAGACGTCGTCCATCTGGACAGGATCCTCTCCAATATGATCGAAGAAAACGCTGTTGCTTACGTTTTCGCAAATCTTTTTCTTCAATTCTAAGCTGGTGGTCTGTTTCGGTACAATATGTGGCTCTAGATAATTCGACGAGGTCGTGAAGAGATAAGAAATTAGTCACTCTGTTTAGAAGTTCGTTTCAGAATTGAATTTACCTCTGATTCGCATTCGAAGATATAATTTGTCAACGATGTTTAAAGGAGTAACAGCCCTAATATCTTCCACCTCCGCTGCTTTTAAGACGCTAAATGTGATTCTTACAATATTTAAAATAGTGAACATTTCCAAAACGATGTTTTGACTTTCGGTACGGAGCTTTGAGATTGGGAAAATCTGAGCTTTCGTCGTAAACCATCATTTCTCTGACACGTTGAAATTTTTTTTTGTAGAAACAGCTGTATTGAAATTTGCTCGGCACATTCTTTGTCTTAATATCTATAAACAGAGTTTGAACTCATATCTAGTCACGTATAAACTTACTACTTCTTCAAATCAGATTTTGAAAAAAAAAAAAAAAAAAATGAATACTGTTCCCCAGACCTCTAGCTAGACAAGTTTGTGAAAAGAGAAAACCACAAAACCTAACCTTAGCAGTATTTTTAGCGCAGATCAGGCATCTGTGAAGAGAAGCAGGTGTCGTGTTTCCGTTTTCCGTAAGACTGTTTTTGGATACATGAATTTGCGAGATTTACTTTTTACACCAACCCGTTTAAATGAAGAGGCACGAGCGACCTCACCGAGAGAGGGGTCCTATTGACTATTAAAGTAAACCAGTTTTATGGGGTGAAGTTCGACCAACCAGAAACTTCCACGTTGGAGCGTCATTCAATCGGAAAAACCAGTAAAAATAGGCTGAGGAGAGTTTCTCAATTTCGATTTCGTTACTTTATTTCCGACCATTAATTCATAATAATTATCTTGGCAGTGTCAAGGTCAATTTAGATATGAATTTGTACATTTCACAGGAGGTATATGGTATCGCAATTATGAACTGTGGTGAATAAAGGGAGGCCGACTACTTCCTAATCGATCCAATAGCGCCTTTTTTGAATTGCCGACACGCCCATCAGATTCGGCCTTCGCTCAATCAACGTCAACACCGACTGAGCGTGGCACTACGCTTTGATCCCCCAGATCCCTCTCGACCAAAATTACTGCTGAGTCAGCATGATACAACCGACCTTGAGCACTTTAACTTCTACGACCAGCAAACGGACTTGCGCATTCTCATCAAGCAAAACTCGATTACAGCTGCTTTAGCGGTCTGACCAATCCCTTCATACAATGAGTCTTGGTCAATGTAATTTCCACATCTAGAGACCAACTGCTCCTTTTGCCCAAAAAATGTTAATCCATATGCCATGTGAAGAGGCTCTACGAGACCAATGCAACAAATGTCTTTGATGGATATTCAAACATGATCAATAATACAAAGGTCTACGGACGGAAGCAAATTGTTAGTATATACATGTCGAAAAGTCATTTTTTTGGGGCTCAAACTCTCTTGAAGAGGAAACTTTCGAGGGAAAAGATGTCATTTTTAGTTTTTTTTGTTTTAGACATCAATCTTTCCCTCTTTCAGCAATCAGATTTCGGCCAGGCCACTTCCCGGTGAATAATTTGTGTCCTCAAAAAACCCGTGAGACTAATCACCCATTTTTGGTACTCTAAAGTATCCTCATTTATCCCGATTGAAAGTTTTATAAAACCTTCTGGACCAATCAAAGCCCAGAGATTCAGAGTATTCAATTCTGTGATTGATATCCACATAATATCTTCATGGAAGAACCCCCATTGTATCCTTATTATATCCTCATCACGTCCTTATGAAAGAACCCTTATTGTATCCTCATTATGTCCTCATCCCGTCCTCATGGAAGAACTCCCATTGTATTCTCTATCTCATGTATGGTCTGTCACCTTCCACTTTGGAGTCGTACTTTTTCTACACAACCACTCAGACTTTTATATCAATCAGGTGGAAATAAATCCTCTTCATTGCAGTCACATTGCAGTGAAAACAGTGAATCGACATAAAAAGTCAAGGGTCCTGTAGAAATGCAGTTCAGCTGACTGCTCTCCAGGAATTACCATCTTCACACCTATTTCATCATCTTATATAGATAGCACTCGCTTCTTTCTCTGCGAGTGTTACTGCAACACTATCAACAAATATTTTGAGGGTGTTATGATGTCCTCTTTATGTCCTCATAATATCCTCAACAGCGCGGACAATCAACGGGTGTTGTGAGGACACAATGCGGATGTCACAGTCTCTAATATGTTTCCTCATTACACCCTCATTATGTCCTCACCATTGAGGATACTTTCAGGGTGAAAATGATGAGGATATAAAGACGATTTGTGAAACTTATAATCTGCTTCCTCATTTCACCCTTTAAATGTCCTCGATATGAGGACATAATGAGGGCAATGAAACTATTTTTCAAAAGAGGGCGTGGTCTTCAAACTAATTTTGTTGTATCCTCAATACGTCCTCATCATTGTGAGGGGAGGACATTTTATTCACCGGCTTCTTTTTTTTTCTCCTGTATAGGAGACGGTTGCCTCGTCGCGACACTTTAATAAATTTCAAGTGTTTCGAGATCCGAAGATGGGCATATGTTGTACCGAAACATCAGTCATCAATTCTGTTACGTAATAAACGACGGCAGAGCCATGAATGAACTTAAAATTTATTTCCATCTACATATTGACCAAGTTGTACGACGGAACAATAAAAAATATCTTTTGGAGCCTCTCTTTCTGAACCTCACCTAGCCTCGACAAATTCTTTTATACAGTATAACCTAACTTCTGTTGATGACGTCATCAGAATAAGTCGCGGACGTTTTTTGAAGATGGCCTCTTATATGCAAGGTAACTCAACCTAGTCTACATTGAAGTTGGAAGTTCCTGGAAATTGTGACTCACAAAAGTCGGACGCGGATGCGCTCTCATCCTTTTCTGATTATACCCTCCGAATAAGACGAATGGTGGGTGCCCCGCTACAGAAAAGTCCGTCAATATGCGCGGATTCTAAGTCTTTTCTGTGTTTTTTAATACGTAATATTGTTCATTCATTCTTGTTGAACTGTAATTGCAGAGACTTCTAAAGCCTGGAGAGTTGGGGCCGAGATCTCCTCCTCTTGATCGGGCTCGAAGGATAAGAATGGGACAGCCTGTTCTATGGGTTTCTTTTTGAAAAATTCGCCGTACGCCGTCCAGCGAAAAACTTGGAAAAATTTCGACTCTCGAGCTATATATTTCGAAGTCCCTAGAATAGGTCGAGGTCCCTAATGACGTCCTATTTCATACTAGACTTGAAGTAGGTCTAGGCTTCCTTTATACTAGTTTTATACTCTCAATACAAAAACCAATTTGACTCATAGGAACAGGTTCCCTGCGTTCCTCGTTTAGCTTCGTTGAGAAAGCTGATGTCATTTTTTCATCATGCGACGCTAATAGCTTTAATGGATTTTTTTTCCCCTTTCAAAAGCTGTAGTTTTACTGTACTATGTTACTTTTTTTCCTCTCTTTTAGTGACTGCAGTTGCCCAGCAACTTGAGTTTATAACAGTGTGTAGCTCGCGAAACACAATTTGAATTGGAAGTAATTAAGTCCTGATTCGAAGAAACTTTTGGGTCGATACAATTCGAAGAAATTGTTGATTCGTTTGCGAGTGTTCTGGCTTAATCGTTTTTGAATTCGTATTTAATAATACCGGTATGTTGTTTGTCGCCCACGAAGTTGCTGTAACTCTACGAGTATGCAGAATACCGCTTTCGCTTGCTAAAGTGATAAAAACTGTGAACGGAATTATCATTACACAGTTATGAAGGAATCTCGTAATTCTTCATCTCTGTGTATCCCAGAGATGGTGAGTTTTCATTTTGGTGAGAAGAATTCGTGCATATTTCTTCACTCAACTTATAGATACTTTTCAATTCGCCTTTCATTCGGTGTAATCCCTTGCATTCAAAGGTATATCTTTTCGTCTCAGCAGTAATAACTTCGAGATATATTGGAAAATTTCCAAAACTATTTTCAATATACGTTTACGAGTCCAGTGTAGGAAATAACTTCGCTTCAGTATTGTAGAAAAAGAAAATTGTACGCGACGAATATCGTTGAAAGACGTTTTAATCGAGTAATTTTTGCCCTCGAATACAAGAATCGAACTATTTGCGAAAGAATGACAATATTCCGTTCGAAACCAAAGTAGTGGCCAACGTGCTCAAACAAAAGATTAAGGAATTGATTAAAAAAGTTGAAGCAAAAATTTCGATGCACCTTTGTAGTATAGTCATGCGCCTGCTACCGCTTCGATACTGCGTAATCGCGACTCGCTGTACTCTATTATTAATATTATTATTATTTCATTATTATTTTCATTAAAACTTTTATCAAACTTATCGTACCAATGAAGTGTATAATGTAGACTTCGGTCGTAACCGAATAAAAGAGAAAAATTCTTTGTCTCTCGGCGGCGCAATGCGCGTTTGTGTGGAAAATTTATTTTCATTAAAATTCTCTCGTATAAATATCATTAAAAGGAGGAAATGAATCGGATTAACCAGTGCAGAATCGCAGCTACCGGTGCCGATCACGTTCGTCGTACGTATGCGAAGATTATTTTTACGTAATTCTGTACCGCGTACAGCCTACGAGAACTTGTCAGTACGACGGCGCTGCGCAAAAGTCTTTTTCGACGGCGGTGAAAAACGCCAAGATACTCGTTCGTATAACCTAAATGATCGCACTTTCGAGCTTTCGTTTTCGGATGAACAAAAGTGTAGTAGTCAGTCCGACGAATGCGAATCACCAGTATTGTCGTAGGAATACGCCGTTCTCCGAACTCTGCATGGTCGACGTTGATTTTTCGTAATATTTTACGTACGTTGTAGAAATAGAATTAGAGTAGCGAAACAAGTCGAAAGAAAAAGAGAGAAAAAAGGAAGAAAAATATTTCGTATTTATCGTGTACGGTAATCAAAGGTCTTATTGTGACCGGTTCATTTTGACGTTTTGTTCAGTTTCAATCAGTCGTTACCGGTTTATATTCGTTTGTGTATCGTATCTTCAAATTTTTTCAACTTCGATGAGATCGAGAGGTAATTGAGCTCAATATTTCAATTCTTAATAAGCTGTGTATTTCGTGGTTGAAGAATCTTCTTCTTTTTTGGAAATGTGTACCATCTCTTATAATGGAGATGGAAAATGGAAGAAAGCGTCAATCAATCGTGAGAAATTAAGCGATTTGGTGATCATGTACCATCATTAGATCGTAAAAAAGGTTGTGGTGTATGACGTGATATGAAAAGTCAACAAGCTTTGACTTTGGTCCTATTTTAGTGGTAAAAATTGTTAGTATGTTCTAGGATCTCAATTTCTTTGAGACCCGCGAAGAGAAGGAGGGAAACACCTGTACTAAGAAAAAGTGCGATTGTGGTTCATAAGGTGAGCAACATTCCTAGAACGCTAAAAGTTAGACCCCTTGAACGTGACCCATTCTTTGTTTTGGGAGATTGGGTGCTGTTTGGAGGTAGGTGGGGGAATCTGACATGCGTTGAAACTGAAACAAAAAGGAGTTGAAGCTTCTTCTGTAGTACTTTTCCATCGTTTGAGGGTAGGTGCTGACTCGGTCAAGTACCGCAGGATCTGAGCCCACGGATGAAGATTCCAGATCTTTATAACTAGGGTATAGGCAGAAGGTAGATTGATACGGAGAATCCAAATCCACTTAGGTTTAGGGGCATCACTTTCGTGATTGATAGTGAGTCGAGTCACAAAGCTGTACATTTTTTGCAAATGGTATTGTTGACGTCAATGTCCATTAGTACGATCTTAAGTGGACGATGCGAAGTTTGAGATCGAAATAGTAGACACTTTGAAAACATTTTAAATCCGAATTAAAATTTCATGAAATTTTACGTATATTGTTAGAATCTCGATACTCTGTACGTGAAAGGCTAAGAGATCGAGAGATAAACTATAGTCCGGAGTTTATATCGTAAAGAGTTACGGTGGTAGAGTAATCACCGTGTGTGTGGGGGGGGGGGGGATTCATGAATCCCGTAGAAAAACGTAAAATTATGTATCATAATTCTTACATCCTAGAAGGTGATATATTATAGTAAATTTGAACGTTGAAGTCATAGTCAAGTGACTTCGTGTGAAAAAATGTGAAATAAGAATCGCGAGTACAATCAGTATAAGGCGGATCTAAAGGTTCAAATGATGGGGAAGTGGCCCAACTAGAAGCCTTGTAGAACGAGTGAGGATATGTGTCGCGTCATATTCCGTCCTCATATCATCAATTATCATCAGACTTCCCATTTCCAAAAACTGTCTGCGGCATTTGCAACTCTATATTATTCCTAAGGAGGATTACTTTCCATTATCAAGAAATGCTCACAAGCGTGACGTTCAGAAGAAGTATTTCAGCAAATTATGGCACGGTTCTCAGATTTTCTATGACAATCATTTCAGTCAAAAATATTAAAACAAAAAAACTATTGTCTGGAAAAATTCGAAAATTAAGAAAAGGCAGTTTTCTAGATGTAAGCAAATTCAAATACCAGGGCGCGCATTTTTAGGTACTGAAAATGAGAATTTTCGGTACCTTGAAGCTGCATTTTTGGCATAATATGGCATGAAAAAAAAGAGATTAGATAATGGCAGCGGGCAACCCGATGTCCCGAGAATTTTCCCAACTCCCCCTCCTATAGCTCGAGAGTCAAAATTTTTCCTAGTGCCCCCTCTCCGTGACGTCATCAATCTCGTGACGTCTTTAACTTCGTGACGTACACCATCAACCTTGGGCCGCTCACGGGCGAAAATTTCCTGAAAGTATCCCCAATAAAAGGACATCGGGCTCTCCGCTAAAAATGAAAAAACACGTTTTAATTGCTTTCACAAATTCACAGCTGGAATTATTCAATTTCCAATCAAAATAAACAAATTTTGGCCATCAAACTCATCAATAGAAAACCCTAGTAATTTTTCAATCGACATTTTTGATTTCCTAATTTTGAACTAAAATTTATGAATTCATAATATCTTTAACGAAAACCATTCAATATTTACTAAAATTGCGGGATATCGAGCAAAATTAAGCAAATCTCGTTCAAAATTTAATTCTACTTTTTTTTTTCTTTTTTTTTCTTTCTTTTTAGGTTTTTACGATTCTTACGATTTTTGGCATTATATAGGCAATACTTAATCCATTTTCCGCGGATTTTAGCAAAATATAATTTTTTTCCCGAAGTCCTCAAAGTATGAAACGCACTTCCATTTGATTTTCATTCATCTACCCCTCAGGGAAAAGGGCAAAAAACTGACAAATGCCAGAGAATACGCGCTCTGCTAGTTATGAATCACAAGTTGGGGTAAAGTTTATTTTGTCAAGTTCCATAAAAAAAATTTAGATGCCATTGCAAACTCTGCAGTGGCAGCGGGGAACCCGCAAGCCTCGCAGTTCCGTTGGAAACGGCTAATCTCATGAGTGTATGCATTAAGTCTAAACGAGAGTTCGAGCTATAGAAGTCCCTAAAATAAGTCGAGGTCACTTATGACATTGGTTTCGAGAAGGTCTAGGCCTCCTCTATACTAATTTTATTCTAGGTCTAGTCACCCTTGAATTCTCAATACCAAATCCAATTTGACTCATAAAACAGGTTCCCTGCGTTCCTCGTTCAACTTCGGAAAGGAAGCTGTCGGTTTTTCAAGTCCCCCTCCTATCATATATAGCTCGAGAGTCGAAATTTTTCTCAGCCTCCTCCCCTCAGTGACATCATCAACCTTGGACAGCTCGTGCCCACGCCCGCGCCCGCGCGCAAAACTTTCCTGAAAGTACCCCCCAACAAAAAGAATAGCGGGTTCTCCGCTAAAAAAAAAAAATACTCTACACGCTCCGGAGTCTTTTGTTCTGAGGCGGTTGCTGTGAGGAGTGGAAAATCCAATCAAAGTATTCTTGTCAATTATTATTTCTTCGCAGTACGTTGTGGTCATTTTCCATGATTGTAGACCAACTCGTGTGCTTACGCAGAGTTCCATGAACTAGTATGTGGTATACTAGGCCCTGATAACTCGACAATTTTTTTAGGTCTCGGCATGTAGGTCAAGGCTGTCAGGCTAATTAACCGTCGGGAACACTCCCTCCTCTAGTTCACCGTCTTTGTCTTTCTTTTCGACGTCTCATTTAACTAGGGAAGGGAAAGGGAACCTCGTAGAATTTCAAATCACATTTAGGGGGATACTAATTTCAAATACAAAATACATTTGAGAATGGACTAGCGGAGTTGTAGAAACAAAGTTCTAATGTTCGTTTCTAGAGCCGGGTTGAGTTTTTTCCTATAATTATCAACTAATTTCGCGAAGACGGAGGAAGAGAAATCTTCAACTTTGTTTACCTTATTGTTACTTCAATGATGCTTACAAGCGCTGGTGTAAAAATGAAATTGTGAAACCGATTGAAAATAATCATACGTATACATACGTAATGATATATGATTCCGATAAAACTCACTTTTCTTTTTGCAAAAATGCTCGAAAAAATTGGTTAGAATTGTGCGGTTTGAGACTGACACCTAGGCACTGAAGCAGCTGATTAGAAAAACTTGATAGTATCAAATGTTCTCGTTGATTGACTTCGTGGAGTGCGTACGTTTCCGTAGCCGGATTTCGTTTTACTGCGAAAAGCGGAGCAGAATAAACTTATCAAACGCTTTATTCCCAGATAGGCAACGAGAGGGTAGGAGAAGGGTAAACGTATTAATTATCGGTTGGAGACGGAGGGCTTACGAGTACAGGAATGACCTCGCTGAGCTTCCGGCGGTATAAAATAATAGCGACACACCGTTTCTACTTGGCATCTTTAATATATCGCCTGAAGTTCGCGAGGGTCAGTTCTCCAAAAATCCCTTTCACTAAAATCGCTCGTAGATAAATAAGTTAAACCCAGATTTTCGCGCATGAAAATGGAGTTTGAAATTCACACGTAGATTATTGTACTCCATTGAGTTCGACCAGGAAGGAAGTAACGACTTATCTTACAGTTTTTCGATATACAAATGAATTTATTTTTCTACACTTTTAATACGTATTAGAACTTTTTTTTTTTTTTTTTTTTACTAATTACATTGGAGTTTATTGTAAATTGATTCTGAGTGCACAACTTTCTTTTTCTCGTTCAAATGCTTGAAAATTAATGAAATCCTGTATTCCCCAAGATTGGTCTTTTGTACCCCACCTGTGCGTCGTTAAGCGTTCATAGAACCCCTTGCCAATTATTTTAATTCTTAAAATACTCGAAATCTTAATTTTCGTTCGTTTTGATGAACAACGTATTAATTAAATGAAACGAAAGAGCTCGACGCGACGTGTCGTATTTAAAAGAAGTTTTCCCGCGCGGATCCTGCTATAAAGAAACAAAAGCCCATCTTGCATTAATCACTTATTCGAGCTAAATTTCACCTTGTCGAGGAATTTTTCGAGAAATTTTTTTCACCGCACGACTTTATATTAAAGCACGATGCTACGATAATAATTATGACGTATCCTACATATTTTCTATCATTAACAACACGTTCGAATTAATTAGTTGTATATTTGAAGAAGTGAATTATATCGGATTTCCACGAGCGAAAGAACCTCTATTTTCATAAAGCTGATTCAGAAATAGGATGAATTTAATTACTCCATTAAATATTTTATTAAGAGATTACAACCTGTTGCCCGAAAACCAACGTTTTATTCACCATTTGATCGTAACTTTTAAAAAGTTGATATCGTAATCGTTCGCCAAGGTTATACACATAGCAGCTCATACTAACAAACGAAAATGGCTTCTAATAAATTAATTGAAATGCTTTTCCACGCTTTTATTATTAGAATTAAACGGGGATTTGACTTCGTATTGTGGAAAACTTGGCGGATTGGAATGCGAATAATGGAGAAGTTTGGAATTAGTAGTGAGATCGAGTAAATTACGAAATGGTGCAAGTATACAATAATGAATTATCGAAGTACAATATTCCGAATCGGGAGAGCGAGCAAGTTTGTGAAAGCTCATAATTATTACTGATTTAATTGAATCGTCCTAGCTAGTCATACAATAATACGGGAACGTGCCCTGCACAACAATTAAAATCAATTTATTGCAATAATAACTAGTGAAAGGGAGTCCATTCTTCTATGTGATGTCCATGTGAATTTTGTGGTGGGAGGTGCTACGTTTTTCTGATTTGTCCCTCCCTGATGTGAACTGCGAAAAAGCCGATTTTTTACCACGAGATCCAACGGCAGAGGAACGTTTGTAAATTCACATTGTCTCCTCCAGCACAACGAGAATTTTCGTACATCGCGGGTCTGTCGTCCGGGTGTTATGCGGATGATACACTGGTGGTATGTACTACCGAAACAACTGCAGCGGTGGAGAGCAGGGTAAACGAGACTTTAGAGGCAGTGACGCGTCGGACTGAGTCGGCCAAAGACGGAAACCATAATGTTCACTTCCCGTTAAAAATTCAGACCACACACTTTTCGCATGCAAGGTGTGGAAAACAAGACCAAGAGGGTGATGAAGAACCGAGGTATCTGATTTGACTCAAAGCTGAGCTTCAGGTACCATTTCCTAATGAAAACGGAAAAGGTAGGCAGGTTAGTTTCATACCTAATTCGCCTGATAAGAAACTTGGGAAAGCCGATAGAAGCAAGAAGTAGAATCATGGTGAACACCGTCTTGTCGATCCTCCTATATGTTGCCCCAGTACAGGCCGCTTTCATGAAGCTAACCTACAGAAGGAGAGAGATTGTAAAGACCCAACAAGGAGCTGCGCTGAGGTGTGTTAGTGTCTACCGCACTGTCTAGACGGAGGCTCTTTGCGTATTAGTACGTTCACCAGCAACCGAGCTCCTTGCTGAGGACAGAGGAGTGGTGCTCAAACCAAGATAGAAGACAACAGCTCATCAAGAAGCTTTACGGGTCCAATAGGAGACCAGGCACTCCTTGCTTGAGAAATGGAAAACAAGAATTCCTCAGAGTGAGCTGGGTAAATGAACGACTCGTCTGTTAATCCGCGACCCCGATGAGTGGACGAACGGAGATCATGGTCAGCTAAACTTTCACCTGACGAAGGTGTTGAGCGGTCTTGGCTGCTTTAACACAAACCTTTATGAGAAGTTGAGGGAAGTTGAGCAGACAACGTGTTCGCACTACTACCGAGGGCGGGATGATCGACCAGAGGACACCTTATTTGAGTGTGAGACGTCGAGGAGTGACCGGGTCAAGCTTAGTCGGTCTCTTTCGAAATTGGGGTGGATGAAGCGCTTGCTCTGAGTAGCCTGGTAGCCATCATGCTAGTTCTCGAAGAAGTATGAAACCATTTGCAGCCACATTCATAAAGAAGTTCATGGACCTGAAATGGAATGGATAAATGCAGAGCTACGCTATGATTCATTCACTCCTGTTTACCATCGCAGGACGAAGGGGAAGATTAATCTTAAAGAAAGAAAAAGAAGAAGAAGAGACCCGAATAGCGATCTACTATATCTGGGGGTGTTGTTATTCTGCGTTCAAAAGTTTTGAGTATCTGGGGGCATTGCAGCTTGGCAGTTGTCAAGAAGATGAGGGGGTTCGCCGAGATTCTTCCAACATTGAAGTTATACCTGCGAGGGTCGATTCCAGTGTTGGAGGAAACAAAATTAAAGCAAACGCAACCCTCATGTACACTACCAGGGATAGAGGGCGACGCTGCGCATGCGACAAAAGCGATCGGCTGATTCAACAACGATTTCTTTACATTTCCCCTCTGCGATCAGACATTAGACCTCAGACGACCTCTCCCAACAGAAGACGATACTTGAGAGCACAGATGCTAGAAAAAACGTAGCATGCAGTGGCGCAGATAAGGGGGAGGGTACCCCATTGCTTTTTTTTTACCATAAGTCATCCAATTTTATCACTTTCTTGTATCAGGCAATTTTTAACAGGGAACCTGTACTGTTTTTTTTTTTAAATTTGCCATACACCGTGTCGTGTCCAACAAAAACTGACCTACCCTGATGAAGAGTTCGGACTTGAAAAAATTTCGAGTTTTCAGTCGTGGTATTTGATAGGAGGGGGACTTGGAAAAATTTCGACTCTCGAGTTATAGTATGGGATTTGGAAAAATTGTGACTTTCGAGCCATAGTATGTTATAGAAGAAATTCGACTCTCGAGCTCTACTATTATGACAGGAAAGGAACTTGAAAAAATGTTCACTTTCAAACTTTATAGACGATGATACAAGGGATTCAAAAAAACTCGAGACTCTTCAAGATTTCAATTTAAATTCTCAATACCAAAACCAATTAAGAGGGACTTCGTTAAGGAAGCCGTCGTTTTTTATTTTATCGATAGGTCTACTTGGGGAAGAATCCCCCTCCATTGCAAAATTGTATCTACCCGCTGGTAGCACGAACAAATCCGTTCATTTTTGTCCCAAAAATTCACGAATTGTCCGAATTTGGTCCAGCATGTTTTCCACAGTCCCCCTCTCTCACATAGGAGTCGAAACTTGACGGTAAAATCCAGCACGAACGTAGCACATACATTTCCATCTGCTCTAATTGTCCAAATCAGGTTTTGTGTGTCCGTAGCCCCCTCAACGATTAAAGTAAAAGAGACCAGCACAAACGATTCAACCCGTTTCCAGACGAAAAATAGAAATGGGGGTCGTACGTCTGTAATCCAGCACGAACGGAAAAATTCTTTTTTTTTTTAGTAGGAAGGAGGACTATATCCAGTGGCAAAGGCTTCGAACGGAGAAAGTGAGATGGCGAGAGGAAGAAAGAATGAATGAACAAAAATTCACCTCCATTATTTTACTTCAGCTACGTCGAAAGCTTCTCAAAATGTGATTACGGTAGACATCTGTATACGTTTTGCGCAATATTCAAGATTAACACATTTGGTAATCCGCAGCATCCGAAGGGAGTGACATAACAGATAAAGGTACATCATAGAGGATTCGTGCATAACAGCGTTTGTATACCGGTACACGATAGAAGAGTGAATAAGTTGAACGAACCAAAGACGTGTAAAATATTAAATAAGCTCCACGTACACGAACGCCGTCGCCTCAGTTGCTTCTTTCTTACAGCATCATTATGATAAAGGGTAGAAGAATATCTCCTAGTGAAATATAGATACGAGTTTACACAGAGCTATTTTGCGATATATAGCATAAATTGCGATTCGTCGCGTGTTTTACGGTTCGATGAATATACAAACCTGAAATTTTTGCGAATTTATACGAAAGAAATCGTCTTTTTATTGCGGGGCATTTATAAAAAAGTGTAAGACTTTTTTTACGAGTGTTATAGCGATGTTTAATGTTAACACAAATTCGTCATTTATCAGCTCGCGCCAGCAGATAACGATTTATGATCCACCAAGAATGACGCGTATCTAATAATTTTTCTTTTCCATTATCTTTTTCACGACTTCTCAGGTCGCGAAGAAAGGTGTTGAAAAGAAGAAAATAGCTAGGTGATAAAATGACCTCGCGTAATACCGTGTGCGTTATTATTCTTAGTGCGGTGTGAATTCTTTTCTTTTTTCCTTCAACATCCTTCACCTACATACAATGGAGAGTAGGTGAGTTTTCTGGCCATTATGAAGTCTTTATTTCTGTGTATACTGGCAGTACATAAACCAGCAACTGAACTGTCGAAACTGCGAGTTCAGGGAGTCGTTATATACTTAAAGGCTGTGCGCGAGAATGGCGCCTCAGATCTTTTGAATCCATTCGACTATCTTGACCAGTTCACCTAACATGAATCGTGAGTTCTAGCTTCTTTTTTTTTTTTTTATTATGTCTATAATTTTCATCGTCGTTGAGTGACTATCAAGTGCTAAACGAGTATAAAAGAATTTTATCTCGCGCGGTTTTCAAAAACTACTCGCGTAACGGTGCTTGTTACAATTCAGACGAATTCGTTAGACGTTTCCCGAGTAGACTATTATTCTTGATTCCGTATATATAGTCGCGGGAAAAAATAAGGAATTTTAAGCCTCATATTTTTTTCCTCCTGCTCATCGTCGTTGTTTTTCTTCTTCCGTTGAAGCTTGCAGAGATGCGCGATAGGCGAATAATTGAGTAAATGAAAATTCGAAGAGAATATAAAAAAAGAATGGACAATCTTATCTGTTAGGAATTTCTCGCATAGAAGGAACTCAACATGAAGTGGGCCATTCGTTTTTTATTGGGAAGTCAATTTTGTCTTTCGGGCAGTGTATATGTGGTTTTAGAATTTTTTAGAGATCGAGTTCCGGTGTAGAATCTGATTTCAGTGCCCCAACTGCTTCGTTTTTATTGACCATCCGACCACCGTCTCCAAGTCGGAATGATCTCTGGAAACCGGATTGGTTGATTAATAGGCCGGCTTCTATTTGCAATGATCAAATAAGCACCTCCACGATTAATTTTTGACCGTCGGTCTATACCTATCAAGAGGGGGGGGGGGACTCGGAACAATTTAAACATCCGAGCTAAACATGTATAATATTAAGAATTGAGAGGGAGGACTTATTTATAGAAAAATGTTCTGGCAGAGCCATAGAACTAAAGACGATGTTTTGAGACTTTTTTGACATGTTACATGGTTTAGCTGAACCATACTCCTAATTCGAAATTTTCCAAGTTGCTCCCCCTCCCGTTGATAGACTTGGAAACTTTTATAAGGGAACCTATTCTACTTTTTTTTTTTTTTTTTTTTTTTTTTTTGAGAGAGAGAGAGATTTGCAATACGCTGTCCGGCGAAAAGTGACCTTTGACGCCATCTGATCGTCGATGATAACGTCATCAGACGTTCTCACTCCTCTTCTTCCGCTCTATGCAGTATATTAATTTTATACTAGGCTTTTATACAAAGTCTAAGCCTCTTTTGTACTGGCTTCTGTGTGTACCAGGTCTAGGCTTCCTAAAATAGGTCAAATTCACCTGATGTCAGCAAGCGTGCCTACCTTTCTTCTTCCGCTCCATACAGTATACAACTTTTATACTAGGCTTATACTAGATTTAGGCCTCTTTTATATTAGCTTTAAATTAGATTTAAGTTTCTTTTTCCAAGTCCTTAGAATAGGTCAAGATCACTGATGATGTCCTATTTTATACTAGGTCTAGACCTCCTTTATACTAGCTTCATACTAGATCTAGGCTTTCTCGAATCTCAATACCAAGACCAATTTGACTCATACGAATATAACAGGTTGCCTGCATTTCTCGTTCAACTTCGTGAAAGAAGCCGTTGTTTTTCGACTGGTACAGTGGTACTCTCGACCTAATTTAAAAGTTTCCGAGTTTCCACCGCTCTTCCGCTCCATGCAGTATACTAATTTTATATTCGTCGTCGTCGTCGTCGTCTGGCCTTGGTGTGAGGATCCTATCCATCACTGTTGTCTTCTACACACTCTTTCGTGGCAGACCATTCCAATTCTTGATCCTATGCTACGGTCCCATTCAAGGCAGATTATCGGGTGTATTCTGTGTGTCTCCGAGTCCCATTCGCTTCTGCTGGCTAAAGATTCCGTTATTAAGCTGGACTGCATTTCTCCATTTGGCGCGGTCCTCCCAGTTCCCGCGAATTTCTCCATTTTTCAGGGTTGCATGCAGCATATCTTTGTAGCGCTTTGTTTGTCCGCCCGATGTTCTTCAGCCCAGCCCGATCTCCCTCTATAAGACCTGCTTGGGGACGCCTTCATCAGCCATCTTTAGAACATTCTTTGTCTACTTCAGGTGGTTCCTGGCCAGGTTTCGCTCGATTGGGTCATATTTGGTTAGTTCCAGTACTCGAGTGTTGGAAATAAAGTCCTGCCATGTGATCCACAGAATGCGTCTAAGCTGCCTTTGTTGGAATTTTTCGTGGCGTTCGACGTGTGTTTTGTAAAGGATCCAGCATTCGCTCCCATTCAGAAGAGTAGGTATTACCGCAGCCTTGTACACGGCAATGTTGGTTTCGCTCCTCAGATCCCTGCAGTCCAGTAACTTCTGCCTCAACTTGAACGCCACATTTCCAGCATTCCTTATTCGTTGGTTGATCTCCGAGTCCAGGCTGCGGTTACTTCATACAAGGCTCCTTAGATAGTTGAACTGGTCTACTACATTTATTGTAGGGCGAAAAGTCGACGGCGCATCGTATCTCATGATCATTACCTCGATTTTCATACTATTCCCCTCCATTGCAAAGTCGTGGTAGGTTTCCGCAAACAGGCGCGTCGACCATTCTCTGCGTTTCTCCCACCGAGTAGCCCATAAGAACCACATCATCGCATACTGTAACTCCGACATGAACCGTCTCCGCACGTTCCTTTGGCTCTTAAGTCTGGCAATGTTGTGTAGCCTACCATCCTTGCGGTATCTGATTTGTATACCACGGTCTTGTAGTTTACAGTCGTCACTGATGAGGAACGCGGTTATGTAGGCGTTGAAGCTGAAGTGAGCCATTACTCATCCCTGGTGCACGCGGTTAGCAATCTCAAATCCATTGGTAACATTCCTCCCAACCACCACCTTTACTTTATTAATTGAGTGGAAGTCGGCAATTATATTCAGCAGACTTGACGGGCGTCCAAATTTTCTCAGTATCTGCCATAGCGCCTGCTTACTAACCATGTCGAAGGTTTTTTTGAAGTCGACGAATATCGCACGAAGTAGGAGTGTTGGTGCCTGGTTTTTTCCTGGATCTGCCCCTGCCAGGATGGAAGCCCGCCTGTGACTCTAATGTGGGGAGCAGCCGGTCCATGATTACTCTTACTAGGTCTAAACCCTTTTTATATTAACTTTATACGATAGGTCCAGGCTTGATGGTTCTCGGTATATAAATATAAGTGTGCATTCTGCCTGCGCATAGCGACGTTACCAAATACTCAGAGGGTAACGTACATCGACTCCAGTGGTCGATTTAAAGTTTATCAGCTTACATTCCCGAAAATCGACGCCTAATTGACGCTGTACTCGTAGAGCAGTCGGTTTCAGGTCGATGAAAACATTTGAAGAAGTCGACTCAAGATCGACATCGATTTCATGTTATTTACTCATTTGCAATTCCTTTAAATCGCTCACATCATTCACACCAATCACACATTTTTACCTGATGGTTTCCGTAGCGAACTTCTTCTTGATTCTTCGCAAAAACGACCGCGGCAAATAATTTTCCGTCTCTCGAAGTTTTCTTTTTTTTTATTCCCATTCGCTTGGTAAGTTTGTATTTGCCGACGCTTTTACCTTGAAGGAAAAAAAAAAGAAAAGAATGACCTTTTTTTCTTCTGTCCCTCCTCACCTGTCAAAGGTTTATTAAAATGAAGTGAGCGTTAAAATGTTGTTTCTTTTTGTTTTTGTTTTTTCCCGTTTTCACAAATAAATGTTTATTTAAAACATTTTTATTCGTTTAAACTTGGAAACAACGTTCGACGTTATTATTTACTTTTATTTTGCACGCTCAATACTCAGAATCGAGTTCGGGAAAATGAAGTGGGAGCTAATATCCGTACTGGTGGTAGTCTAAAGTTTAGAGGTACTCGGAAAACGTCAAATATTATTCGTTTTATTTGATATGAAGAATACGGAATGGTATAAGCACAAATATTTAGCAAGAAAAAAGAACCAAAACGAAATTATTAATTCTTTTTTTTTTTTTCGTTCGCGCGCTAGACACGAAGTATTCTTTTCGACAATTTTCATCTTCTTGATATAGTTCAGACAACACTCATCTTGTATTTCAGTCTCAACACTCTGTTTCAACGATATTACATGAAAGAAGACTGACGGAACAGAATACAAAATTTTATGTAAAAAACTTGAAACATTCGTTCTCATCACTGGGGAAAAAGAAAATACGAAGCCCTGTCTGAATGCTCACTCCGATTTTGTTTGTTAACCCTGTTGACGTGCAGTCGGTAAAATTATTAAACAAGCAAACGAGCGATGCCTCGAATTCAGTGAAAGCTACGTAAAGAAAACAACTTTTAAGAAAAGACAGAGCGTATCAATTGAAGAAAAAAAACCTAGAAGGAGAAAAAATTTAATCCTAAACTGTCTAGATTAGTCTTCCGAGATCATTGCGAAAGGTTAAAAAGTATCTACCTACGCTGCTGAATTAAAATTTCATTTTCTCTTTTTGGAACCTAAATATCCCATTTTATCCTTGGTCAGTGACACGAAATTTAAATATCTAATGATAGGTACTTTCAAGATCAATATTTTGCATTCGCCTGACTTTGAAATTCTTGACTTTGGTATCACAGTCTTAAATTTTCCCAATTGCTGCAGGCTGTTTTTTCGATAATCAACACAGCAATTTTCCATGTACATGTGTTGATGAACGTTTAGAATTCCAATGGGACTCACTATGAGTAAAACTGGTCCGAAATTTTTCCATCCTATTCATAGGTATTTTCCCGTTGAAACTCTTCACCAATCAGCTATTCTTCTTAACTTACCTTACTAATCTCCTATCTGTTTACTTTACAAATACTGCTATCGAAGCTGATCACACCTATTCCTTATAGGCGGCGACTTCATAGTTTCTTATTGTAATAATTGCCATGTAGCGATCAGACTTGTGCCATTAAACTCATACACTTAATCCTCTCCTACCCTAGATCGCTTATATTTACTTCGTCTAGTCGAAAAACTGATTCGACCTGTGGCCGATCTTATTGGCAAATGTTCACACTGCGCTCAAGCACGTATTCTCCCTTTCATACATCTTTCCAGATTCCACGATGAATTTGCACACCCAATTATTGGCGTGACAAAAGCGTAACGCAAGAAGGTATTTTTCTTTGAAAACTCGTTCTTATTTTTCTTCAAGGAGAGAGTGTCAAGAAACTTGTAAACATCTCGAGTTATTTAGGTCATATTTCATTAAAACCTAAATAAACCTATCGATTCATGACGTGGTTGGTGCAGCGGTAACACAAGCTACTGTCTCAAAAATCAGCTGTAGCAGTTCTTTCCATAACTCAGATTATATAAAATTAAAAAGACATCTACTCACTGGTCGTTCTAACATGAGAAAGTGTGGACCGTAAGAAGTCATTCTTATATTTGCCTCGAAATGGGGCATCAATCTTGATCGACCGAGAACTTACTTCTGTCCAAAACCCCGGCAAAAATCGCGTCAATATTTACTATGGTTGAAATCGACCTAGCTTACCCACGTGAAAAATGTTGACTCCCCCTTCTGACTTATTCCCCATATCAATTTCAGCTCAATTTTGAGTCAACTCCTCCAGGTTTTTACATCGACCCAAAATCGACTTTTCTTTTGCATCGATTAATAGTCGATTTGTACTTTGTCTTATAACTGGTCAACTTCGAATCGACCTCCAATTGACATCGGTCTGGGCTCAATGTACCTACGGTATGTGTGTGTTTGGTGACTTCGCTACTCGCAGAAGAAAAAAGTTATTATGACAATGTCGATCGAAAGTAAACGTGTGGATGCGAGAAGTTGTCTTTCGATGGATTTTTACGAGGTATTTGATAAATTCAGCAGTGAAAATGACGGAATTTTGGAGGAGTGGCTATTCGCCTCTATATGGAAATTCATAACAATGTCACAAACGCAGCACAGGAGCGATAAGACGTACACTGATAGCAAAAACGGAGCCTCACCAGCGAAGAAAAAGAAATATGTTTCAAATGACGCAGCGATCTTCAATATGTCGAGGATATCACGATCGAGTACCTCTGAGCACGTACTCACCATTTAGGAGCCAAATAGAGTGCGAGTTTGTAAGATTGATGACATTTTTGCTATTTTAATAATATTTTTAACGAGTCTTGAGCTTACTCTCAAAGCAGGGTTGCAAAAAAAAAAAAAAAACGTTTAAAACAAAAAATTTGTTTAAAACGTTTAAAACATTCTCATAAGAGCCAATGTAAATTTCTTGATTTAGCTTGTTTTAAACGTCGTTTGTTTAAAACATCGCTACCCTGTCTTGAAGCGTAAAAATGTTCCTAACGTGTCGAATGGACTTCAAAAGTTTAATGTTGCATAATATTAATTTGAGACTGACTAATTATGCGTTTTTCTCGCTAATTCAAATTTTGCAGAGGAGGATTATGTTCACGTTCTCATCGGGAATTTTTGTCCAGGAGACCAATTTTTTTTATTTGATACCTAGCTTTCAATCTTGCTAATAACCCCAACAAAATTCTCTCGACTTATTGTTGGATTCTTCTGACTGGGCCTCATATATCCTTGAGGTATATCATTAAATCCTAAGAAAATTTGAAGAAAAAAATGTTAAAATTTGTTGAAGTCATAATATTAATAAAATGAATCATTTTTCAATTATTATTACTTAAAATCTTATTTATATTGATTCCTATAGTAAACATTATGTGTATGATGTCTTCATACAATAAACCCTATTAATCTAATTGTTGATATAGCAAAAATTATGTTATTTATTTTACTAAAATTTTTAATTTTGTTAGTTTCTTGATTTATCATTTTTGATATAATTCCAAATCAAGGTAAGAATATAAACTTCTAGATGTCTAAAAAATCAAAATAAATATTGTAATATTACTGGGTTACCATTACCATCACTTTTTGGATTGAAAATATTGTTTTAAAATTTATATTAGCTATTGTTATAATAATTCCTCTTGCTTGGTGATGATAAAATTAATAAATTGGAGTAATTACTTGAGAATTAATTATGCCATCTCCTGTCTTCAGTTCTTAGCTTGACATTCCTTCTCAGATGTCGTCCCAGCTTTTTTTTACTACTGTACTATATATAGAAATGTCACCGACGTGTTCACCTTATCCCAGTATACCGAAAGAACTATAATTGTTTTCAAACCCTGCGAGCATTTTATGTTTCACATGACACCCATGAATGGGTGCGAGATACTTTTGTAATAGTCGGACAATCTTTTCGCAATCCCTAAAAAAACGATTTACTCATACTAGGTATCATAATTCTTCTAAATTAGTGACTATAAACTATAATCATACAGTACGATAAAATAATTAATTGATCGATTGTATCATTTCTATTCGCTTTATATTTTTCTTTAACTTTAAGGAACATCATGCTCAAATTTCAATATTTTTACTGTAACGCAAAAGATGAAAGGCGAGCAAACAAGTACAATAAAAATATGAACAAAATACGAGATGATACAGGGTTTTCCGAAGTTTTTTCTACGTATTTTTTTATTTCCAACCAATCTCATCGTTATAAAGGACTATTTTCGTCTATACTCGCCTTTATCAGGATACCACGAGATAGACGAGAGAGTAACATTTATTTTGATTTCGTGTTATAAAGTCGACGGTTATAGTAGGAAATTCAATAAGCCGTCAAATAAACAAACAGGACGCTACATTCAAAGCAGAAGGAAATTGTACTTCTAGTGTTCCGTAAGTGGAGAGATACCGGCTTATAGGCTGCTGCACTGCGAAGCGAACGTATTTTCTTTTTAAAGTACGTAGTATTTTTGTGAAAACGGTTCGGTTGGTATAACGGGTTCTCGCAGATGTATATCGGTATATTATGTTTTTTAATGACGAACATTTATTTGTTGTAAAAAATTTAAGTGGCTGGGTTGCGTTTGGAGACAACATTGATAGAAAAAGTCGGTGTGAATTATTTATGACGGGTATTAATAAGTGTCGAATGGAAAACATTGTATTAGGATTTTACGCTGTCTTTTTGCCCACCCACCTCCAGCCTCGAGAAGTGAAAGTGAATCCGGATGGGAAAAATGATTAAAGAAGGGGCGGAAAAAGTTCTATTTTTCCTTCTAGAGAGAGTTTGAATAAATATTTACATTTACATAGTTTCATTTCCTCTTTCGTGCGTTGCTCGTCGAGAAAACTGGCACGCTTCTCACTTACCTTATACATATTTTATCATCGTTATTGCGTCGATTTACGGTATGTATTTTCATTAAACACTTCTCAAGCGATAGACGCGTAGGCGTGATTATGAATTCCGGAGATACGAGGTATACGTTACAGGAAAATTTTGCACGTTGGTTAAGTTTGTCACTGTATCACACCCAGAAGATTACAATCGACTAAATATAGTCTTCAATTTGTGTATCTATATTATTGATATAACATGAGGTAAGACTTTCGAAGTCAACTTGTAACTTGTGCTTTTTATAGTACCTACGGTTGTACTTCTATATAGGATATGAATTGGATTTCACTTAATGAAACAAATTATGACAAACACGCTGTTCGCAAATGATTTCACCCGCTCCGCCGAAGTACAAATATCTGTGTTTGAAAGTAAACATGGTTCTTTTAATTTTGTACGGCAAAAACAGCTATCTAGCAGCTACGAGCTCAAAGTATTGTTTCATGGAATAAAAGCTGGTCTGTGTCGATGGAACGCATTTTCATAAGATCTTAGAGCATCCAGCGGCGCACTCCATTCTCATCGGACTTCCTCGCTTCATATTGGTTGCATACGACTGCGACTTGGCTCTCTGCCTACCTCGAGTCAAGCAGTTTTCTGTAAGTCGAAAAAAGAATTCAAGATAGAAACAAAAATTCAAGCTCCGACTTTCTTAGAACAAGAAGTCGTGCATTTCTTCAATATACTTTCTTCCTAACTTTCATAGGGTATGATGGCCAACCCAGATCCTGGTGAGAATCGGTGAACTACAGACATTAGGCTTTGGAGTAGAGGTTTAATTTACGTGAAAAACAGGAATAATGTTCGCGGATAAAGACCTATTACGTTACGTTATAAAAGGTTTACAATTAATTAAGTGGATGGCGTTACTGTTCTTCGGCTGTGGCTCGATAGACGACCTGCCGCCTCCCTTATTGACGGTCAGCTATAAGCCCTGGCAAACGCCTCGTTGCATGTCGGATGATCTCATTGCGCCGCGATCGCCGTCGACTTATTCAATCTTGCTGACTTTGAAGCGATCTCGAATTGCGTTATTTTCGTGGCGTCTACTTGTCGCGGCCAGAGACCTATGCCTCTGCGTAAATCCCGTACACCATATAGGGTTAGGAACCAAAGAACAATGCTACAAACCTCATTAACTCATACTGACGCTTCATCTACTTCAACACCCTGGTATGCCTAATCGAATCCGCATACCAGAGGGCACTACCGACAGGCTAGTAATTATTGTGCGTACAAATCTTGCTAATCTGTACTGTTTTTCCATTTTGTAGTCGCATCATTTCCTCATCAGTAATCCTTCAATCCTTGCGAGCTAATCTCTGTCACATAGTAGGTATCAAAGGGTCGTAGCGACGACGCCTACAGATAACTAGTAGAATTACTATGCTTTTTGTGGAACTGAAAAAAAAGTGTTATTTTTTATTGTAAAAGAAAAAAAAAAACAAATACCGGTCACAAAACGTACGCGAAAAATATTTCGAATTCTGCAAGGTCAAATAGATCATCCCCTCCGTCGTTAATTTTCGTGTATTTGTGTTTGACAAACACTTTGTAGTGACAACGATGAAAAAAAAAGGGGGAAAAATTAAATTAAATAAATGATAAAAAAAATATCGGTGTTTGGAAAACGGAATACGTATTTTGTTTGAGTTTTCAGATTAATGAATACAATACGAGTCACCACATCGGTACAACACGTATCTATACAAAATCAAACCCTTACGGTTTCGCGCGTTTCCATAATAATTAAGGATTCATTTGAAATGGGTCATGTGGCTACAACAACGCGTAGGTACGTGCGTCGGACAGTGTGTACCTATAAAAATACCAAAGTTTCAAAAGTCGATTCGATAACCGTATACTAGACCATTATATTATATCGAGAAACGAGCATAGGATGAATTGTATTTTATTATTATATTATGTGTATTCGTATATTGATCTCAAATATTCTGAATTCGTATTGCAAAAGTAAGATTTACTTTTATGAGGGAAAATAACGAGGAAAGAATGCAAACGACTAAGACGATTTGGAAGATAAGTTAAAGAGAAGGGAAAAAAAAGGAAAGCCTTACAAATTACTTTAATGATCGTCGGGAAAATATATGATGAATAAATTTAGACAAATTGTCTTCTAAATAAGAGTTTCTGAGACGTTCGTAAATTTCTTCCGCCTTTTATACAAACTCCTTCTTCGAACGCAGCAAAGATGAGCACGTCAAAGAAGATTTCTTTCTTTCTTAAAATATACGTATTAGTGCTTTATGGAGTAGTATAAAATGTGGTAAGTATTTTTATTAAAAGAATGAAGATATAGTCCTACACTGCACATCGAGGAGGAAGAACTAATTTTTTCATATTTGGTATTTTCGTACGAGCATCTATCTTACTTTTTTTTCCCCCTTGAAAAAAAAAAACAAAAAAAGCTGAAGATTTTTTATTTTTACACTTTTTTCATTTTCGCTAGGTACCTATGCTGAGTGTAGGAGTAGGAAGAACTTTTTTCTTTTTTTTTTCAAGTAAGTAATCCCTAATCAAGTGGAAGAAACTTCGTCGAATTAGTTGTGCTTACCGGACGTTTCAGTTTTTGAAATCTTCCAACAAACTTATGAAACGTACCGTATATAGCGAAAGTATAATATTATATTTTCCGATAAAATACGTGCTCATCAAATTACTTTTGATGAACGTGAACTGTATAAAGTTGAAGCGCGATATTCATTTAAAAACAAATTTTCTCGATAAACGGATCGAATAAAGCGTTGGGTATAATGTAGTTCGGAAAATTCATTTTTCAGAAAAACTTTCGCAACGCGTTCGCTGACGTTGCTATTGTATCTCGACGCGACCATCCTTCGAGTTTTCATTTTTGGTTCAACGACACCGAGCGAGAAAAATCGTAAACGATATTCTACTTCGAGGATCAAGTTTTATTAAAGCGCTTTTCAATGAGAATACATTAACGAACGAAAATGAAGTAAAAAATGAGAATTTTTTTAAACTAACTGTTCTCGAAATTTAGAACGCGAAGATTCGGGAATCGGTATCGAGTAGGCATCAAATCAGAATTTACTCGCCGAGCTAATGAGTATTGTATTTCAATCGTTCAAGGCTTGCGCTGAAAGGATAGGCCTATTGTTTTGAAAAATTTTTGTTGAAGAATAGTTTCGATGAAAAATGCTCATATCAAACACTCAACTATCCCTATTCATGAATAGTTTTCTCATATCATAAAACAAATTACCATACCTTCTAACTATAAACTCACATTATTATTGTTAAAAATAATTCTCGAAAGGCGTATCTATAACATTTTTTTTTTTATCTTGATAACTTTTCGAGGGTTGTACCTAACTTACTTTTATCGTGATCTCCAATGCAATCCCGTTGGTACGCATCACCTTGACATTGATTTTACGTCAGCAAAAACTGATACCTACAAAATATTTTTTCTATCTGGCTCTTCCATATCGGCGCACTGGATACGTATTCTCCTACGTGTTATCGAAATGTACATCGCTCTTATTAAGGCTCTTATGGGTGTTGCTGCTTGCTGGATTGCATACTCATTTTCACCCTACTGGAACCAAAAATGGCGGATATATATACCCACCATGCCATGATTTTGTCGTTGAGTTGATCCACAGCCGCGCGTGCGTGCGTCGGTCAACAGCTGCTGGAATGTGGAATGCGCGATGAACAATGGTAGCCGACTCTCTCACCAGCTCTGCCAAACATAATAGAATGAATGTATCTTCACATTGACGATCAGCAAGAAAGGGTATTTTTGCCGGAATAGAAGGATACTTGTCCGCAGATCGCGGATTGCAGATACATCCATTCTACTATGTACAGCATAGCTACACCGGCACTCTGCAGCAGCTGTTAACATGCAAGAGTGCAAGACTGCAAGATGACTGCAAGTCGCTGCAAGAGAATAATATCCAGTTGACTGACCTTTACACAGTGACTAGTGAGGTGTTAGCCAGTTGCTGTTCCTGATGCAGGCCAGATGCAGGCCGCCATTGCTAATATTACCAGTCGCAGTGTGATACGAGGCGGAGAAGTGTGATGTAATTTGTTGCCAGTAGTCCCAGTACAGACTAAACTTCAGTAATTTTTTTTCATCATACCATGTACCGGTATTTAATTGAGAGAAATCAAAATAATTTTGAAGAAGATCTTCAAAATGATTTTATTATTTTCAATGTGAGCAAGACCCCGATGTACAGTTTGGTAAGTTTCTATCAATATTGTAACCAAACACAAAATACGATTGAATTAAAGACCGTTAGCTTTTGGTATCTCTGATCTTTCCTTTCATCATCTGTTTTAGGTTATACCTACCTATATCTTGATTGGAAAGATGAATGAATATATTCCGAATAAATCAAGTTTATCTTCGTCAGACTCGTCTGCCAATCGTTATTCCTTTCCCCACATATTTTATGAAAGCGATAACAGAGCTAAGTTACGTAATTGTCAGGAGAATTGGAGATCAGTATTTTCCAGTATTTTTCTCGTACTCCAAGTTCTTTTGTTGGTTGGTTTTGATGATTATTATCGTGCGACAAAGTGAGTTTCACATACTTTATGCGGATCTTATACGGATCTTAGTAATGGAATCATACCGTGGTATCGAGTGACTTTGCAATCAGGATCCTGAGCTGGTATATTATCAGTGACTTGATCTCATTCTTGTGCGACGTGAAAAATTTGTGAACGAGGATTAATCCTCGCGATTTAGAAATACCTGTACCTGGTTTATTCACATTTCACCTTTTGTATATACCGCACCTATCGTTTCCGTGATATAACCGCGTGAATACTCAGTAAATTTTGGTGTTCCTATAATATATATATGATAAATTTCGTTGAATCGTTGATATTCATCCCTGAACCACCGGAACTGATTTCATCTCTTTCGCGATTGTCTTAGATATGGCCATGACGACTAGCTGTATTAATGTTTAAAATAGTTACTGTGTGTCAATCGATTTTGTGGCCGGTAATTGAAATTCGTCGGCAGATGTGTTTCTAAAAACTCATGATTGAAAGAAGAATGGAACATGATGATTATTTTGATGCGAAGCAAAATTTGAGCCGCGTACTGTAGTCCAGCTCATCTTGATATTTTGGTATCTACTTCAGAAAAAGAAAGTTGTTCATTCAAAACGTTGATCGAAAGATGCGGCGAAGTTTTCTTTTTGTAATTATATTTAGTTGAAAATCTCACTTTGAATATGCTCGAACCCTAGAGAAATCAACATTATATGTTTCTTAGACTTTTCATAGGAGAGATTATGATTATCACACTCATAGGTATCCGAATAAAATAATGTTTAACTTAGCTATTTATTAATTTTTATGTTGCAGATACATAGAAGAATTTACGTAGACGTATACAAATTAATCCCCTTCGAAGAGGTTTCCATCTTGGTATCAGTTATTCCAGAAACCACACATTCAATTTCAAGCAATTCCATCGCGAAAATAATGAAAACTGCATCAAGTGACGAGTTTATTGTTTATTTTTATCATACTGTTCGTTGACTTGTGATAAAATGAGTCGATGGTGAATTTGCGCAAATCGTGACAGTAGAGAATTTTCCAAGAAGGAAACTTTTTATCGCTTTAATATCGAAATGGTCCAATAGTTTTTCACGAAGAAGTGATTTCGTTGTCTCAGTATTTCTTCGTTTATGAATTTTTTCATTTTAAAGTCATCGTCGTTGTAATATTCGTGTTTTCTCTCTGAAATAATCGTAATTTCGTGTAAATTATGTTGGTGGAGTGATAATGTCGAATGGATGAAAATAACGTAAATGTTGCTAATTCGGTTATCGTCGATAAAACGTGCTCGTAACGATGGGCTGCAGGTGGCGAGGAAGGTAATGTGCGTGTATTTCAATTACAACGAAATTGGCTCATTTCCGGATATCGAACCTCGGGGCAACAAATATTAATCTACCCATCGCAACGTTGGACAAGACTGGCCAACTTCAATGGCACCTTTCGTGACAAATCAGGTGAGTTTTTGTATTACGAAAATTAGATAAATAAATCCGACAGAGCCGTTGTGACCTGTATTTACAACGGTTGTAACGTACCGTATCATCTCTGAATGAGAGGCTAACAATAGTAATTGTCGTAGAAAGGAGTCAAAGGACTTTGGTTATGATTTTATTCGAGTATTCGATTTCAAATAAAAATTCCTGGAAGATGGAAAAAAGGGCGCTGTATATGTTTAGAATTACTCAAAAGTAAGAAATTGATCGAAAACTTGAACTTAACGCATTTCTTTTTAAGAACAGGTTCTTTACGTTACGGAAAATCGCTCCTCCGTGAATTGAGAATTTTAATTTCTTGTATTGAAGATCGTCCTGTGTATTCAAGATTTTATCGTTGTATTTTCCTCTACCAAAATATGCGCGTGTTTATTTGCGAGTTGTTTGAGAAAAAAAAAAACTTAATATAATGGTCGCATGGTAATACTTTAAAAATCCGGCCTACTGACGGGGTCATTGAAAAACTCGTGTTCGAATGATTCATCAATTAATTTCACAAATGCGTAGAACATTTTTCATCATCCTTACTTCTGCCTTTTAGTCTGATTTCACGAAACCAATTTCGTATCCTACAGCGCGTTTGATTTCCACTCAAAATTTAAAAAAATATCCGAAATTGACGAAAAAAAAAGAAAAAAAAATTGAGAAGAAAATGAAGAGAGAAAAAACTTTAGACTATCACTAAAAAAAAGAAAAAAGGCTTAAATTTTTGTTCTGTAGAAGAGCTCACTTATAAAATATGAAATCGATGCTCATATGTGTAGATAGGTACTCGACTGAAATAACAAACTCAAGAAATTCTAATATATTTTGAAAGGAACCTTTCCGAGCCATCGTTTTGAAGTCTTTTCGTTGCGAAAATTCCTCGGTAATGTGTCGACCGAAAAATTGAAGAACCTTCTAACAACTTTTTGATTGGGTGCGCTTGCCCTCGTAAAGTTATACTTTTTCAAGTAGACTGGTGTATAAAACGGGAAGAAAAACGTTAAACAAGAAATCATCACTGGGAAATGCGCGTTTGAAATATTAACGAATTGAAAATTATTTTTAATTACGTAGCCATTGAACGGATGAGGTAAGGTACATAAGAAAAAACTAAATGGTGAAACACAAAGCGGTCTTTTTTGTTATACTTGCACTAGCCTCGATGAGAATTTCGAAATGAATAATTAACTATTCTTGTAGGCGACCTACGAGTATTGTACTTGGAAGTGATAGGCCAGAAAGAGGCCAAGGTCCGACTGGTACAACATCCTTTTGATGATAGACTAAATTCATGAAAAAAAAGAGTAACAATTCTGATGAGTTTTTCTTTTAGATACTTGAAAAGAATACAAAATTGAATGTACAAATATAGTATATACTTGAACATTCTCTTAGTCAGATGCATCGAACTCTATATATACATGAGTATACTCTTCTTGGAGGGCTGTTTCAGTTTCATCAACTGTCCGAAAGTCTATAATCTGACGGACGTAGTTTTCAACGAAAACTCTTGGAGTGGTTCTGAGTAAATTTCACGTAGGCTACGTGCAGAAGCTGATGCTGATGTCCTCCCTTTTTCATTATCACAGTCTAATTCTTTTCTCAAGCCTTCACCTTCCAATCTTCAGATTATTCTTTCCAAAAAAATCTCCTTAGCTCTCTTTTCTCATTTATGTAGTCTTTGCATATATCTACTGCGTCTATTGTCTTTGTGTCACTTCTCCACTCCCACATCGTTACACGCTTACATACGAGTAAAATAACCATATAATCCTGTTACCTACTCAATTATCGTCGCAAGTACTGAGAGTTTTCGTAATTGTAAAAAGAAAAAAATTTTATCGCAGTTCTAAATCTAAAACCTCAATCGATACAGGCTGATTGGGCATTAAAAACACTCGACTTCTTAGCCCTGTAGTCATTTTCTGTGATAAATACAAGTAAAGAAAACATGTTTTTGTTTTTCTTGTTTCGATTCCGAACGAGGACATTATTCGAATCTTAAAACTCGGTTATAAGTTTAGATACGGTCACGGAAAACTTTAATCTAGCTGTTTTTTATCCGATTTGGACTCGATAAGAATTGTTTCAACTCCATTATCAACCCGTGACGTCTGCTTTAGAAATACGAAAATATATAAGACTGTAACTGTGTGTACGTGCCTGGCTTATATTCAACCTAAGCAGGAAAGAAGTGTATTGGGTTATTTATTGAGAATGGTGAGAACATGTTCGAGTAAACATGAAAATCAAAATTCTACGTGGGTAATCAGTAATGTATTTTGATAATTCGTGTGGAAACTTGAAAAACCTTATTTTTAGTGAACACAAAACTAGGCTCTCTCGATATAATGATGTGGGGTGGTTTGGGAATTGAGTCTGGATTGCAATTATGATTCAATGACGACGATTTTAAAAGTTCCATCTTTCGACAATCTTTTTCGAATGAACAGGGATGGTTTGAAGTAAAGTGCTTGTGATAGTTCGTCTATTCGAGTTTGTATCAACTCGTCTAATTTTTTGAGTGTCCTTCATTCCACACAACTACAAATACACTATTCCTCGGTTTGAATTGGAATTTCTCCCTTGTGCCACGTGGAACGAAAAAGTGTTCTTGACTACAATTAGACTTGAACCGCAAATGATGAAAATCTTTAAACTTTTTCTAGTTTTTTTTTCCCTTGTTATTACCGTAAAACGCAGATATAGTTCGTATCTCGATAGAGAAAAAGCAATAAGAGATTCTTACCTAAAGACTCATACCTCGTAAAACAGTGCCGCTATAATCTTAGCTATATACGTGCCGGAAATTACGAGAAAAAATTAGCTTAAAATGTATTTTCTTTTTAAAGAGTTTAATTTAGTTTTCTGAGTGTTTAAGAGGATTTTTTTCTTTTAGTTTTCTCTTCACCATGGTTATTGTAGCTTGACATTAATGTACTTAGGACAATTTACGCTCCTTACTTCCTTCCAGGATTATCCTTTGTCGTGGTAGCGTAAGATAGTATTGACCCTTCTTAGATGATTTTATCCTCAATTTCGTTTCGTTGTGGTTCATTTTGAGAGTTCTTGATAAGTAGAGTTTTTACTTGGCTAACAATGATTCAATTATAAAATATTTTAGCTAAATGAATGAAGACATGATTGAGATCCTTTTTACCGTATTTCAAATCTGCTCAAACCCCCCTCCTCCCGTTTTCGTAGTGAACGAAAACCTTTTGCTTGAAGAAAATAAATATTTTTCCTAGTTGATCAATTGCGTCTTGTTCGGAGAGGTCAATGTGCCTTGGTATCCATGTTGTGTTTGGGTGTTATAATTGAGTTTAGTGTGAAGTGTTGAGAATGCGTTGTATGATTAGGTTAGAGTTGAGGGAATGAAGTGAAGAGAAGGAGTCAGTGAGGAGAAGTAATTGGCCGTGCGGGGGAAGTTGGGGGAGATGGGAGAGCTAGGTAAGTATACCCATAAATTTCGTCGTAAATATGGAAGCTATCTTGGGGATGCGTTCTGAAAATATTTCCCTATCACTAAAGTATGCGTACGCTGCTTTATTATATGTTTTAGACCCGTCAGAGAGGTAGAGTGTGTGGTGAGGGTATTCTTGAAGTAATTTTGTGAAGTGTTGGGTATAAGCAGTTTTGTCGGATTTGGGAATTACTGTGAGATCGAGACATAATTTGGGGTGAGTGAGAGTTCAAGGGGGAGAGGTGGAATGTATGGGTTGGAGGAGATTTGCTATGAACGGTTTATTAAGAAGGTGATTGAATTAGAGGCGAATATGTTTGGTGGGGGGTTGGTTGTTTTGAAGATTGACAAGCAGAGGACAAAAAATTGCGGTTACTTTAACGGAGCTGAACGAGGGGCTGGTAGGAACCTACTTTACGGAGCAGATGGGATCTGAAAAATGTTAGAGTACCAGCTGTATGACGTCATCAAATTGTAACGTCACAGGCCCGTACTTTGGAGCTATATATGTAACACCGTCGCGTCGTAACTATGCTACTCGCAGAGAAAGTTTGCGGGCGTATATCATATTAGATAGTAGAACGGTTGATGTTATCATCATCCGCGCTACGACATGTCAATAGCACACAATCGAAACTGTTGAGTTTTTGTTGATTCAAAGTTCGCACTGCGCTGCAATCTCAGAAGTATTGTTGCATTTTGTAAGCTGTATTACGCTACAGACTTACATATATAATAGGAGGTAGACTTGGAAAAATTCCGACCTCCGAGCTGTATATGATAAGAGGGGTACTTAGAATACCTTAGAAGGACAACGTCACTGTTCTATGTTGTTTCACCTGAAGATGACAACTATGTCGTCGAACGTCGTGCAGTATAAAATAAAGTGGATGTCTAAGCCAATTTAATGAAGGCATGATTGGGATCCTTTTTACCGTATTTCAAATCTCAAACCCCCCCTCCCCCCCGTTTTCGTAGTGAACGAAAACCTTTTGCTTGAAGAAAATAAATATTTTTTCCTAGTTGATCAATTGCGTCTTGTTCGGAGAGGTCAATGTGCCATGGTATCCATGCTGTGTTTGGGTGTTATAATTGAGTTTAGTGTGAAGTGTGATATCTTTTCATCCACGATTAAATTTCTCATCACCTTAAAAGCACGTTGTGAGTCTTGTGGTGTTTGAAGTGTTGCATGTCTGGTTCATTGAAGGGGCTGAGTCAAGTGTTTGAAGCATATGAGATTGAGACCTAAGAAGTACTAACCATTTTATTATTGAGAGTTAGTTGGCACGTAGGCAAGTAACAATAACGAAACTAGTCTCGAAATCACGCGGTATATTGTCAAACACTTGGAAAAGGAAGCTTTTGGAGGTCGCCTGAAAACAAAGCTTCAAAGGTTCGAAAAGAACATAAAAAAACAGAAAACTCAAAAAATACACGAAAAGAATATTATTAAAATCAAAAACTAAAAAGAACTAAAATACATTTGGATCAGAAATAACGGTCGAAAAGGAAAAGAGAGGGGCAATTTTAGAAAATTCGAGTCTAGTTTCGTTATTGTTACGTGCCTACGTGCCAACTAACTCTCAATTATGGTGTATGAAGCATTGCATAGCTAGTCACTCGAAGGGGCTATTTTTCATACCGACCACGGGGACTTGAAAAATTTTCGAGCTCCGAGCTTCGCCGGCCAGCTGTATGGCGGACGTTTTTTCCGAAAAACCCCTGATAAAACAGGTTCCCTGTTGAAAAGTTGGAGGTTAGGGTGAGTCCACGAAAGTGGAGGAGGGGAGGTTCTTAGGTCTTTGCGCGTAGGCCAAGTTTCAGGCTGGTACGATAAGATCCAAGAGCAATCTTGAGAGAGATGGATGGGATCAAGTAAGGTGAAGACAGTTTTGTTGACTGATTTATAATATTGAGGAACTATAGTCTAATTTTTAGCGGATTATGCTTTTGTATAGTTGGAGGAGTAACTTTTGGTTGCATCCTTTTAATGGGTGAGATATGAATTTTAAAATGTTTGGAGGGCGTATACATTTGGCTTTGAGGGTTTTGATGTACGGGGGCCAAGTAAGTTTTTGGTCAAAATGTGGGCCGAGAGGTTTTTCGCAGCTTCATGATGGAATTTTGAAGTTTTGTAAGATGGGATTTTAATAGGAACCTTTTCTATGGGGTTTTTTTGAGAAATTTGCCGTGCGCCGTCTGGCGAAAAACTTGGAAAAATTCTGACTCCTATTGTATATGGCTAGGAGGATGAAATTTATTCAAGCCCCCTTCTATCATACTATAGCTCGAGAGTAGCATTTTTTCCAAGTCCCCCTCCTATTATAAATATAGCTCGGAGGTTAAAATTTCAACAGGAAACCTGTTCTATGGGGGTTTTTTTGAGAAATTTGCCGTGCGCCATCCAACAAGAAACGTGGAAAAATTTCGACTCTCGAGCTATTGATATCCTTTCCTATCATATGTCCTCCGTGTGTGAAAAGATGTTGACTCCCGTTGTATAGCTTGGAGAAGAAATTTTTTGAAGTCCCCTCTTCTATCATATATAGTTTTTCTAAGTCCCCCTAGAACAGGTTCTTTGCGTTCCTCGTTTTTTGGGTTTCTCTTTTCTATATTACTGAATATCTTTTTGAAGGAGAAACTCTGAATTCGTTGTTTGATATTCATGCAGTAATTGAATTGACGGTTTCCTGGAGGAGTCTGTGGGCTGTCTGGGGGTTAGCGGAACAGATGGAGATGTTGTAATCGTCGACAATGTTTGTATGGTTGTATCAGTTTTGGCGATTCGTTAAACTCAGAACACGACGAATATATCGAAATATCGCGTCATTGATACTTCATTAAAATTATCAGTTTTTTTTTCGTTTCTCTCCTCCCCTCCCAACTCCTTGCAGAACTTGGAGAAGCACATCAACTCTTTTTAACAGTGGTAAAGTATTCAAGCCCTTGTTGAAGTCGCATCGTTAACTTTTTTCAACGCTGGCGAAGTACCCAAGGCATCGTTGAAAAGTTCGCCTCTGAAACAAAATTCGGACTCTGATACCTTTGACAACCGCGCTTGATTTAACGTTTTATCTTGTCGTTTAATTTTCACTCGAAAACTATATAAAGTAAATTTAACTCGACGATAAATTTGAAGAATTCGTACAATGAATTTTGGAGAACGTACTCGGAAGACTGAATGATATGTGGCACTGCGGAAACGCACCTATTCCTCGTAAAAGATTAATTTAAGCGAAAGAACCCTCTCATCTGATGCGGAATATTGCTTCCTTATACGTATAACGAGTGATAATAGCGAAACTCACTCTATTATAAAAGTTTTACGCTGCGAGCCTGATAGCGTTGAGTAAGCTGCTCATAAAAAGCGCGAAAGTTCTTCCGAATAATTCGCGCTACCACTAATCGTGAGGCAGAGTATATAATATACTGTATATAGATAAAGTACCCAAAACAGGCAGAATCAAAGTGTGTATTACGAGTAGAGAAATCGTGGTGTTTGTGTTTAGTCGTTAATATTAATAATTGTTGAATTCCTTTCGATAAACATTTTTCCGTGCGGGTATACTTAATATGAAGATTAATCGTTTCTACCGAAACGCGAGTTGTTATTCTATTTCAGTGCGACAGATAACAGGAAATTGATGAGAAACAAGGTTTCGAATCGAATCTATTTCACGTATTTATTATATTATCATACGCTCTCTCGTCTCTCTACGAGAACGTTTCCCTCTTCGAGCACACAGCGATAAAAGTTCGTGGAGAAAGAGGGACCTCGGAGAAATAATATAAGCCGAAGCCTATAGTCTATGATGGAAATTTATCTATGGTGTAGTTCAAGGAAGTAAGAAAAGTTCTGTCGATTTACGCATCATGGTCGGGCGTCGGCGTCTTCGTTTTCCTTCTCGTAATATGGTTGGATTTTGTTTGTGGAAACACGACTATCACTACCTACGTCTATCGTAGAATATGACTTCCTATATTTTGGTTTTTACTCGGATTTTTGTCGACGTGATGAATTTAACCTGTCTAGCCTTCAGACATCTGCTTGTATGCTACTGCAAAATAGTAGATTACGTAGATTTTTTTTGAAACTGTCTTTTTTAATTTCAAGATTTTCTCGGGCAATTCAATTCCTGTAGGGATGTTTTTGCTATGTAGAATATGCAGAAGACGAACACTTGTATTTGTATGTCGAAAGTATGCTCAAACTTTATGATCAGGGACACGGTGAATGACGAGGAAGGAGAAGGAGGGGGAAAGTCAAATTTTCCAAGTTGTCACTCATTCCTTTTCCTGGCTTCTATGCTGTTGGAATTTACTAACGGATTTTCGTTGTTTTTTTTTTCTCATCAGCTCGGTGGTGATTGAATTAGCCTACTGATCACCATTTTCGTACAGTTTCAAAACTCCAGCTTCTTAGTGCGTGTTTGTTGGGAGGGAGCTTGCTACACTTCTGACTTCGATCTAGCGAGCAAATAGAGAAAAGAAATGGGGTTTGTGGTTGAGATCCAAAGACGGGCCACTTAATCGTAAGTAAATTATAAGTGCTTGTCTCAAATCTTAGTTGGCTTGTCAAGAGGAACTTGATGCACCTGTGTTCCATACAATGTTCTTAATCATCTTAGTACGTCTTAGTGGTATCCACGGAATAAAATGCAGGGTGCGTATTCAAGAGTCTTAGACTTTGAGAGTTGAACTGACGAGGTAAACGAGTCATCCATTTTACTCCTGTCTTCCTTATTTTTTTACCTCGATCGAGAGATGTGTAGCGTTTGAAGCCTGAAAAATGGCTTTTTGACATATTTCATGTTTTTTTCAGGGTGTCTACCGGTCAAGTAAGTCAAGTAAATCAAGTAAAAGTCAAGTATCTTCATTAACGGTCAAGTAAAAATGGGAAAGATGACAAAAATGTTTTTCAAGTTCCTTCTCTATTATAAATAGCTCCAAAGTCCGGGACTGTGACATCACAATTTGATGACTTTATACGTTAACCTGTGACGTCACAATCTGATGACGTCATCAGTTTTGTTCAAGTTCCTCTTCTATTATGTATAGCTACAAAGTCTGGGTTTGTGACTTCATAGATCAATTTTTTTAAATTCCCTTCCTATTATATGTATACAGTTTCAAAGTCTGAAGTTCCTCTCCTATTATGTCTACCTACAAAGTCCGGGACTGTGACGTCACAATTTGATGACTTCACAGGTCACCCTTGTGACGTCACGATCTACATTTTTCAAATCCCACTTGCGCCATAAAACAGGTTTCCTGTCACCCCTCGTTTATCTTTGTTCAAGAACTCGTGAGTTTTTTTTCCTTACTCGTTCGCTCGTTTACTTTCTAAGGTGAAGTAAATTTCAAGTATTTTCAGAATTTCCTTTCAGTAGACACCCTGTTTTTTGAAGTTGTCTGAATTGTAGCCCCTAATTCCGGAATTCGCGAGTCAAAACCACTCCCGCGAGTTGGCTCCCATCCACGAAACGGAACCCTAGATACGATTCTGCAAATCTACGAGTTTCAGGAGAATCCTAGTCCCTAATTCCAAAATTTGCGAGTTTATACCACCCTCGCGAGTCACCTCCCACCCCCTAATAGTCCTTTTTACTGTATTCCTTCTCTTCCTTTATGATAACTTATGACATCATGAGCCGTGACACCGAGCCCCCTCCAACTATGACGTCATCAACCGTGATCCCGAGGAGGATTCTGAAATTTGCGAGTTCGATCCACCTTACCTCATCCTTGTAATCTATACGTGATTTAGTATGGGCTTTTATACTGCTGGTGTATCTTAAGCCTCGTTTCATGAACGCTAATAATAGGCCTAGTAGAGTTTATTATATTGAATAGCCTAGTATAGTGGAGGCTAAGGAGTGGCACCCTAATTCTGAAACCTGCAAGTATGACGTCATCAGCCGTGATCCGGAAGTCTAGTATAAAAGAGACTTGAGCAGTATTACCAACAAGCCTAGTATAATGGAGATTGTTCGAAGTGAGTGATCCTGAGAATAGAAAAGAAAAGGGAAGAGAGAGTCCACATTGTGTTGACGACGTCACAAGCAGTCGTCGTGGATTGCTCTAATGTCACGAGCTGATGACGTCACTAATGTTGATATCCATACGTGAGCTGGATAATTAAACTTACAGTTCAGCACGTCCGCGCCTATTATGAAGCCATGAACGGGTGCTAACGAGCGGAGCGAGTGTAAGCTTCTTGTAGGCTAGCTGGGTTATGATTTCATCCCGAAGCAGGCGTGCCCTTCAAATACGTGTATAAATGAGGTCACTTACTAGCAGACATGAAACATGATCTTTATGTATTTGTCTTTGCCAGTAAATTTCTCTTTTTTAGAATATTTTAACAGGGAAGCTGTTCTATGAGTTTTTTTTGAAAAATTTGCGTCCGCCGTCCGACGTCTGATAAGAAAAATTTTGCTTCTTTTCTTGAGCTATATACGATAGGAAGGATGTATTTAAACCTAATATGAAGGGTCTGTAGTCGACCATATTCAGTTGATGAAAAGTTCAGCAGTGCAATTAATGTACCTTAAAATTAAAAGTAATCGTAAAGTTGTGACACCAGAAGAGAATTTCTTCAGGATTGTTTCTTATTGCCTTGGATTCGACGTCGAGACCGTGCATACTCGCTTAGAACAACTAAGAAAGTCAAATTTTTCACAAATTTTTTCTTTACATTTCTTGCAAGCGGTAACTGTTGCTCTCTGGAGAGCATTCGCGGGAAGAAGGAAAAAAGTAGGGGAGTTTCGGTCTGAGTATTTTCCAATATTATTGAAGACAGTGACAAAGAATTGTTCGCAAAAATTGGCGTGAAAATTTTATCCGTGGATAGATAATAAGTGAGATGCGCTAACCTTCGAAGCGTATCGTCATTTCCAATCCATTTGACGGTAAGACTTGTGTAGTTTAATATTCTGCGTTGTATTGTGTTGCGGAAATATACGCGCCTTTCGTACAGCGTAAATGTGCATTATTTTTCATTCCATAGAATTCGAACGAGTTTGTTTAATTTGAACGTGTCAGCAGCATTTTCCAAGTTGGCTTTCTCTGTACGGTAGAACGCTCGCTCCCTTCGCTCGTTCTTTCTCTCACTTCTGGCACTCGACAAATAATAAAGTCCCTCTTCAGTAAAAAAAAAAAAAACGAAAAAGCAACATCACCGAAAATAGGCTACACAAATAGAGCGGAAAAGTGGTTCCAAAGAAAACGAGGTGACGAGGGTAGAAAATGCAGTAGTTGATACGTATCATTCAACAATTGTGTTTATTTTCGTGTAAGTAGTTACAGAAATGGAGATTTCAATTTTTTTGCTAGCGCAGAAAACGAGAAAGTGTCCGGCAGATGTTTATCTAGAAAGTACTATTACGCTGTAACCTTGTTAAAAAAATATTCATCTTCGGTAACGACTGCTTGCATCGGGGCAGCTGTGAATTGAGATGTAAAAAGTGAGCACGATACATGTTTAAGGACTTCCTTTCCTTCTTATGGTCTAGGCAAATTACGGCGATTTTGAAGAAAGAAAAAAAAAGTGGCCTAGCTGAGTTCTGATGGCTCAAAGTTGTGGAGAATGATGTTTGAAACAACGTAAGAAGAATGCCACAAAAATCTCGCTAAATTTGGATTTGAAACATTGCTTCAATATTAGCTGATGGAGGATTCCAAAAATCTCCATCTTTTTGATCCTGACTTCAAGATTGCTAATGAAATGAATCTCCTTTTGGGGATCTTAGACACATAACTTATAAATCAGGAAGCAAACCTTCCAGTTCTGTATAACAGGTGGAGAGATAAAACCAAACAATTACTCAAAATAAATTCGCTTTCTGGTGCTGAATTACCAAGATGAAAAATTGTGCGAAACAATTGAGAAATTCTAGTTTGTTGAAAATCCAAAAGATTTGCAGCCACCATTCACTATAAATGAGCAAGAATGTGAACGTCTGTTTACAGAGACGCAGTCTTTGAAATGAAGAGGGTGGATTGTCGTTTCACTATCCTTGAAAACAAATAAAATATGCCAGTTTGCTAGGTAACTCACAAGCACTCGGAAAGTGTATGAAGACTCTGACAAAGATGTAGAGGTACAAACGCAGAGCGAAGAAGACGAAGATGAGAATGCGTACACATCCATGTTGGCAAGTCTAGGTGATAATCTTGAGGAAATGGGGGATGAGAAAAAGACTTTTTTCGCCATGTTCTGTGTAACAGGTCTCTTTTTGCACTGAAAAATTGTCCCCTGTGCAAGTGAGTGAATGTCAAACAAAGAGCGTAATATAGTAACAAATCAAGAGATGCTGATACTCATATTCATGATCTCAATGTTTCATTGATACCTCAGAATGGTTCCACCCACTCTCAGGATCACTGGAAAATGATTGTGCACATCATACGCGCGTGTTGTATTTAGAAATCAGTGTATCGATTAACATTGGTTAACATTGTCATGTGAAATATGTAGTATATGTGTGTGTATTTCTGTATATTCGATCATGTCATGGGCTAATTTCAGGATCTTAGGCTGGATGTTAAATACACTATCTGATAGGAAATTTAATGAGGAATAATTTTTGTCAGGTGTATTTCTTCTTTAAAATGTGAATTTAGCGAAATTTTTTACAGACAACTGATTTTTGGGTTGTTCAAAGCCTCATAAATGTAAAAGCTCCAAGGGGACAAAATGGAATTTGTGGTATGTTATTTCAGACACCATTCTCTACATCTTTCAGCAATCAGACCTTGGCCAGGCCACTTTGTTTTTTTCCCTTGTTTTCTTACATTATTATATTGACGCGTGACTATATCAAAAAGAACAACCATTCATAATTCGAAAGATATCAGTTTTTCCAAGTTCGCATACGTTGTATGTGTATGTTATTCCGACTTATTTGCGCGCTCGTTTTTCTTAACGAGTGAAATTTCTACCAATAAACTAGGCTCTCGTCGCGGCTTAGGTTATTAAAACGTGGAGTAATGTCGAGTTTGTATTCGAGAAAATCTCGCAAAAAGTTTAAGTGGTATAATTTTCGCAGTGACGCGTGATACTTTATTACGACTACAGAGAACGCGTCATTAGCGCGACAATATCATCATAATTAAAAATTTGGTCGCTGTGTTGCGAGGGTGTGCCTCGAACCGTGTTGAGTCTCTCATTTTCGCGAGAAGGAAATTCTGTTTAAAAGATGGGAATTTAGGTAATGTCGTAAAGAGTTGCCGCGACTTCGTGTACAAGACCGAAGAAAAGTTCTACTAAGACCTATCTTCAACCGAGATAGAGCGTACATCTTAATTTGTGTAGTCGTCGAACAAGTAAAATATCGTGGTGGTTGCCTATAATGGGAATTTCATTTTCATTCTGCTTCGAATAGGCTCGCCGCGTACTTGCAAACGAATTGGAGGCGGCGCAAAATTTTTAATTTTTACAGGAAATTCCGCAATTGCCTCGCTCGCGCGATGATTGAAATACCGAGATGTACAAAAATATTGAGTGGTTTTCGTAGGCTTTCATTAGAGATCGTTGATTTTATTATACGACCTAGTTAGATTCTAGCTGCATCTGGAAAATATAATCAATTATACTAACTAAGATTGATAATTTGTTCATCATTGAAATTCACGAGGTGAATTCGGATTTAGAATCGAATTTGGTCAATTAAGCTTATAAATTAAGGAACATGTTTTTATATTTGTATTTACTTTTAGAGTGTTTTTTGTCAGTCATAACAACTCTCTTGAAATGAATACGAACCATTATATGGAAAGTTCAGGTAGTATCTTCTAAATAATTATGTTTGATATTCGGATCGTAAGGGTGGGCATCACTAGGCAGATGAATGACTTGAAACAGTGTGAATAAAAATATAGAATTCATAACAAATCGGAAAGGTCTATGGAAATCAACCAGCAGTTGAAGCAATAGTTAGAAAGTCTTTTGAGGGACCAAATTCCAAAATTGTGGACCTGTATCACTTGTAGGAAAGTGAACAAACGAATTGATAAAAGTATTCCAAAAGTTTCATATGAATGTGATCTCAAGAACGACTCTCCAAAAAATATAAGAAATAGCAAGGAAGTTGACAAAGGTGCTCTTAGTAAAATATAGTTTTCTTGCACAGTACCTATGTAAGCTGTTCAAGCCAATTTTGTATATCCTTCTTGGAAAACTGGTGAGGCTACAATGCGCAAATGTAGCGCGATTATCGGCAAGAAATCTATTCAGCTCGTAATATGGCGTTTAACCTCTAACGTCTCTTTGCTTCCACCAAGTATCTTCAATTTCATGTCTGGAACGGGAGTAGCAGGATTCGTGACACCTCATGTTAAACTTTTTTAGAATAACGTTACTTTCAAGTCACTGAGAGAAGCTGGTGCACCATACCTTAGAATGTGGTATTTTGATTGTTTTATCTTGATCAATTTTGGGCAGAATTCGAAATTACTTACCTAAGAATAATTCATTGTTTATTATTATCTACATTGTTTTGATGTATCCAAAATTACTATTGATTCTTAAAATTTTGGCTCATTGTATTATCCAGTGAAATGGTTGTGAGAGAAGATGAACCCCATTAAGCTCAGCGTTCAAAATTATTTTAACATCAAATACTGCGTCGAGTTTTTGACCCAGACTTATTTTTTACTCGCAGTTTGTGGTTTGTCTAGCCTTCATTGCAGTCCACTAGAATTGTAGGTAATTATTTAGTAGACATTTTGCAGATTGCATAGAATGGAAATCATTCCTCCTCCCTCTTGCGAATACAATCGTTGAATTCGAGTCTTGTATCTTCAAAGCTATACCAATAAACGAAAAATATCCCGTTCGCCGTACGTCGTGTGATATCCGGCCAAAACAAAAATGGTCCAAGTCCAGCATCATTGGTAAAAATGGTTCAAGTCCCTCTCCTATTATACATTATGTATAGCTCAAAGGTTAGACTTGTTGAACAATAACACACATGAACGAATTTCAAACTTTTGGAATGAACATGAACTATAGAAAGTAGAAAGTATTTCTGGAAGTATTTTCGACGCTTAATACCATGCCATTTATCGTTTTTCGATATTACCTCTCATTATTGTGCAATACTCATGTTTAATTCCCGCGCTTCATGGCGACACGTAAATATACTTTCTCGCGCGTTAAAATTTTGTAGCTCGATAAGATACGTTACGTGTTGCAACAATCCGCGGTAACTAAACATAAGTACTGCACAGTAATCAGAGGTAATATCGAAAAACAGTAAATGTCGTGGTACTCAGCGTTGAAAATACTTCTAGAAGTACCTTCATTCCAAAAGTTTGAAATTTGTTCATGTGTGTAATATATGATAGACGTGAAACTTTTTCCAAGTCCCCCCCCCCCCCTATCATATATCGTGGCGAGGGACTTGGAGAAATTTAAAATTTCGAGCACCATCTGATGACGGCAACATGGTCTATGTTACACCTGGGTACAAATGGTCCAAGTCCCCCTCGCATCATATAGCTCGGAGATGGGATTTAGAAAGATTTCGACTTTCGACTTTGTGACATCACGACCGAAATTTTTCTAAGACCATTGCCATAATTATATGATAATAATACCTCCAAAAATATAATAGGAAAGGAAATTAGAAAATTTTTTATCTTCAGACGATGTATACCATGACCCAACTGACTCAGAAAAATTTCTGATTCTTCTAGATATCGATTTTAATTTTGAATACTACCGTAAAACCAATTCGACCCATAGAAAAGGATCATTGCATTCCTCGTTTAACTTCGTTAAGGAAGCCGTCGTTTTCCTTGCATCAGTTCAATTTTCCTGCTTCTTGACGTACTGCGACTCGCTCTAAATCGATCTTATATGAAAACTCCGACCTTCGAGCTATGTATACCAAAAAAATTGAGAAAATTTTTACCTTGGAATGGAGCTGTTAACTGAAGTCCCCTCAGAAAGGGGTCTGTTACAAAAAGTGCCATTTGGAAAGCATGCAGAAGCTTTTTCTGAAAATTTTTCCGGCAAATGCAGGGTAATGGTCTTCGCGCTGTATAATTGAAAGTTTGTAATTTGTACAAACCCTTTGTTTAAATTGCACACCATGTATTTAGCACACACTCATTTACACATGTATTTTGCACACGTTTGTAGAGTAGGACTAAAGTGTATATTCTGCACATGCAGTTACGACAGGAGTAAAATGCACACATTAGGACATTTTCATAGAAGATAACAGGTGATTCATATTTGACTTCAGTAATATTATGTAAAAGTACTCGCTCGTTCTTTTTGGTACCCTAAGTTGTTTGACAATTGATTGTAGATGACAATAATTTCTTCTATCGATTACAACAATTTTTGTTTTCCAATACCACATCTTCCCTTTTCTTGGCTCATTCAGGGACCCTCTAGTACGTTCCGTAGTCGCATTTTTTCTGCTACCACACCTATCCAGCTCTCCCTGGGATACCTTCTTCTTTTTCGTTTGCCTGGGGTGATTCTCTTGGGCAACTATTCTTCAGATATTTTTTCGATATGCTCGTACCAAATCAACAGTCTGAACTTGATATCGTTTACCTGACTATTCTATTGCTCTCTGGCCATTTTATTTCGAACTCTCATCAGTTTTGATCAGCCTGCTACTTTCCTTCGAAAATTGATTTCTCTCGCTAGTATTATACTTTTTCTATACAAAGGTGGGCTCATTACATTGTGAGCATTTTACTCCTCCGGTTTTGTTGTGTGCAATTTGGGGGCTACTCAGGAAAGCGAGAGCTATTTATAAAATTGTAAAATCACGATCTTCGAGCGGGAACTTGTAGTCCGATTTCTGTCTTCAAGTCGAACTCACGCGTCGAGAGCCCAAGTGCTCATGATTTTGTAGGACTTTTTACAATATTACTTTCGTTTGTCCCCCCCCCCCCCTACCGCTCTTCTCTCTCTCTCTCTCTCTCTCTCTCTCTCTCTCTCTCTCTCTCTCTCTCTCTCTCTCTTTGTTTTGTCCGACTCCTGTCTTGGCTAGAACATCGGCAGTTTTAGCTAGGCTTACAATAAATCGTTTTTATTCCTCCCGCGTGAAGTTTTCTATTTGTATTAAAAGTCCTATACTCATACGTCATCATTCTTCGTTGAGTTTCATAATTTAATCGAAATCTTCCAATGAAGGTATGATATCCAACTTTGGTCCCGTAGCAGACGCTTTTTCAACCTTACGAAACCTACACAATATTCTGGACTCTGCCGCGAGACGAGGTCCAGTATAAACTCTCATTTGCGTAAGACGGACAGCAGCCGTAAAGGTGAAGAAAATATTTGTTGTAATCGAATTACTGTACCGAAAAGGATACTTGATACGATGCTGTATACTATTACGAAAGTATACAATTATATTTTCATTAAAACACGAGAAAAATTAGCTGTAAAATGTTCCCATCAAGTCCTTGTTCTTTCATGTTTTATTCACAGGTTTTATTTCGCAAGTGATCCTCTAGAGACGAAAACGCTTGCTTTACGCACCACCTCTCATAATAATTATTGTATAGAAGTATTTTCGTTACAAACTTTTTCTGCAACTTGGAAATTAATCTTTTAGGTCTACGAACTGGACGAGTTAGTCAAATATTTTACGCGTACGCTACTGTATTATACCTGTTTGTCCAAAAAAGAAAAAAATGTAGATTAGCTCTTTATTTCTCGGCTGCGTGGTAAAACGATACCCTTCTCGTGACTTCACTCCTTTCATTAACGTTACAAACAAAATGCCCGTCCTTAATCTGTCATTCCGTATTATGCTGTTGGATATCACACGCGAACTAAACTTTAAAAATAACCCCGTTCCTTTTTTGTCTTTTTCCCTAAACTAAAAACCAGGAAAACCGAAGAACGAGTTTTTAAACGATGTTTTACCAACAGAGACACGTATTTATAATATACAACTTTATACCTACTAGCATGGTGTAATAGTTTTTGTATTAAAATTTACGAATTTTCTTCGTTCTAATTTTGTCGCACCAATTAGTACTATATATACAAGATTTTTCGTGGCGATTTTAGGGAGGTTTATTTCGGATGCAATTATTCTCGAACACACCGCCGACAGCGTAGTGGCGGAAGTACGCGAGTGGCAAAACAAAATATAAATTTTCGCGAGTATAACTTCATTATATTATCTACTGCGACAAGAAATTGTATTCCAACAGAAAGTAAATTAGAGCGTAATTTCCGAGTGAGACATTATTTTATTATTTTTTTCTCGCAAACTTTTCTTCCTCGTACTGTATTCCATCTCTCCAACATTCTTTCGTGAATCCCGCTCTCTCTTTCTGGAACTGTCTTCGTCCGGCTGTTTCTCAAACGCTCTATTTTCAAATCTTGCTCATATAATCTGCGCGCCTCGGCATCACGCGTTTCTCGCTAGCAATATGCGGTTGGAATGCCAAGCAGAAGCGTAAAAGGACAATTTCGGGGAACATTTCATTTTATTTTAGGCGTGATCCTATTTTCATAATTTTATTTGTCCTCTATTATCGTATGCTCTGTTGATGGTCATAGTCACGTTTGGTGGTGGCTACTGTGCATCGAGGAGGAAAAAAATGTTCTCATTCGAACGCTTTTCATTAGTTCAACAATCGTATCATGGAAGCTTGAATTCCGTATATGCTTTAGGTATGGAGTTTTGCCTTCAATACTCATTAATGGCTCGGATGTTAATCACCCTGACAATAGATGTCGTAATATTATTAGATTTTCCTCTGGTTTTGTTTTCATTATAGGCTGGCTATATTGTTACGTCAATCTGTCTTTTTTCTAGTCTTTCGTTTGTTGAAATTTCCACTAAATAACTGCTAATGAAGTTGAAATAAAAGGGAAATTCGTTTCTATTTTACTAGATTAGTGGTTTCGAATGCAGAAGAGTTGCAGAAGCATCCAAAAATTCGAATCTACTTTCAATTTCTAAATAGACCCTGTTCAGTAGAAAAAACTCACGGGTCCTTTGACAGAGTTGAACGAGGGGTGACAGGGAACCTGTTTTATGAAACACATGGGATTTGAGAAATGTTCATTATGACGTCACATACCCGTGCTTTGGAGCTATATATAATAGGACGGGAACTTGATAAAAGTTAATCCATAACGTCATCAGATTGTAGCGTCACAAGAATGACCTATGATATCATCAGACTGTGACGTCAAAGGCCCCACCTCCAAGCTGTATATGATAGGAGGTGGACTTGGAAAATTTTCGAGATCCGAGCTTTGCCGGCCGATGGACGTTTTTCCAAGAAACCCCTCAATAAAACAGGATCCCTGTTACAAATTCTCAAGTGTATTCTCCTTCATTAGTTAGCTTACAAGAGTACTTTCGGATGTTACCGCATCATCAGTTGTGTCGCTACTGAAGAACAAGGCCTTAAACATGAGTTTGATAGTATAACACAGTGATCCTTTTGGCTGCGACAATGATGTGCTGTGATTGGTTTTAGAACTTACTAATTCGTACAATATAACGCTGTATTCTTATTGGCTATGACATGCTGTGTTGAGATTGTTCCACTCTTTATTTGACCTGTATGCTGCGTTTCTGTTGGTTACCAGGTTTGCTACCATCTCATTGGTTCCAATAATTTTTCGCTGTCAAATGTGATTACATTGTTCAAGGGGCTGGCTTTCTTCCTCTTTGCCTTTGTAATCTCCATTTATTCCCAGAGTCTTCTTCTCTTCGGGCGATTCTGTACATGTATGACTTCAAGTATTCCTTCTCCATTGTGTTGTTCGTCGTTACAGTATTTACCATTTAGTGACTTTCCATCTTCTTTCATCTTCGATGTTTCGTCTTCCTTTTCCTGATTTCACACTTCCACCCTGTCTCACCAATAAAGATGCTTTTGCACTACTCACAACTGAGCTTGTACAACCGCTCAAGCTTCCCTTGTCATTTTCTTTCGTGTGGTCATTGCTGATTCTCTTCACTTTCACATCATAGCCGTTGAACGCCTATATTATCATCTCGTTTGACTCTGTACTTTTAACAAGAAACCTGTTTTATGGAGGGGGTTTTCTGAAAAAATGGCCGCCGTCTAGCCGGTCGGCAACCTCAAGGTCGTTTAGAGATCATCCTCCTATCATATATAAATCCGATGACCAAGCCTGTGACGTCACAATTTGATGACGTCATAGGTCAAGCTTGAGACGTCACTACATTTTCCAGATCCCAAGAGTCCCATAAAACAAATCCCTGTTATCCCTCGTTTGAGTACTTTCTTACCGTGTCATCATGGGTTCCTTCTTTTCTTCCATTTTCCCAAAGACTCCTTCCTCCATACCTGACTTTTGTGATCTGCTGTATTGTATAATCTCTATTTCTTTCCTTTGTTTTTTAGGACAGAAATTGCTCGATAGCATTAGTTCTGGATCCATGCTGACTTGTTGTGCCTGGGGTGGTGGTTCAAATCATGTGGGAAGATGGTGTCCGTGTGCGTCGGCTTCCTGTAGATTTTGTATTCTGTCCGCTTGTTTACCAGCGTGACTGTTAGGTCCAAATAGTTGATGGTCTCATTATGATTTTCTACAGTAAATTTGATGCTTTCGTTCATCGCACTTGTGTCAAGAAGGAACTGGTTGATATGTCTATAAGGGTTGACCAAACCATTAGGATATCATCTATATATCTGGCCCAGTGTTTGATCAAGTTTCTGAACTTGCTGTTTTTCAATATCTTGTTCTCCATGTCATTCATAAATATTTCCGCTAGTATCGGTGACAGTGGTGATCTCATTGCTGGTCCCTTTTCCTGGCTGTAAAACTTGTTATTGGAGCGGTATTAGTTCTGGCTCGAAATCTCTTTCATTATTTTGGCGTACGTCGGCCCATCGGTGTTTCTATGATATCAGTTGTTTCAAACCAGGATGAGAAGTTCCTTTTTTGGTATGATAGCAAACATGTTTGTCACGAGGCAAAGAGGAAGAAAGCCAGCCTCTCAAACTGTATCGTTTTATTATTTCGTTCCATGCTTCCTAAAAATCTCTTTTCATCCACGATTAAATTTCTCATTACCTTAGGAGGGCGGTATGAGTCTTATGGTGTTTGAAGCGTTGCATATCTGTTTCATTGAAGGGGCCAAGTCAATTGGTGTATGAAGCATTGCATATTTAGTTACTTGAAGGGTCTATCTTTCAGGCTATACACACCGAGCTATATATGTTAGAGGAGGCGGTCTTGGAAAAGTTCCGAGTTCCGAGCTATGCCGGCCGGACGAACGGCAGACGTTTTCTCCTAAAAACCCTCGATAAAAAAGGTTCCCTGTTAATACCATGCCGCCTCCTCTGACGTTATTAAATCGAATAAAAAGTAACGTGAAAATCAACAATATTAGTACTTCTCTTTGTTACTTACCTCGTTAAATAATTTGCACAAAAATATATCAAAATACGCGTTCATCAAACGATTAAAATAGAAATCAATTTCTCATCGAACAATGAAACACTAATTGAATTGGAAAAAGGAAAAAATATAGAAATAAGTTCTATCAGACGAGACTAAGGGTCGTGGATTGGACGATGACAAGGCAGGAATGGAACGAACGAACAAATATATTCATAAATTTGACTCATAAATTACTGACGCGGGTGAAGTGATGGGAATTTTTTTTTTTTTTTTTTTCAAATTCCCGTATCTAAATTGTATACCACGTTGTTGGTTAATTTCATCGTTCAAAGAAGCGAAAATTAGAAAAAGAAAGGAAAAAAAGGGAGAACTAAATTACGAGGTCTGTTCATTTGAGTGACTGCCTCTATTTTTTATTTATTACGATACAATACCATGGAGCAGAAGTTATAATGAAATGTTCCACGTATAACCGTTTTCCTCTTGGTATAAAATATGGTTTACGTGTGAAAATTATTGAAATACGTTCGTAAAAATTTCCATGTTAACGCCACAAAAGTGTAATTTTCGTTGTAGAGCCGCGTTCTTTGACGGGGGAACTGCGGTGTCTAGTTGGCGGGTGAAAAGTGACAGGGTGTAGCTTTTAATCATTTGTAACTTGTGAGGAAAAAATAAAAAAGTGGGAAAAAAGGTATTAATTTTGCGGTTCTAATTTGAATGCGAAGTGGGCGGTTATTAGTGCGATTAAAATTCTGCATCTAAAGTTGTTATATATCTACTCAAAATACAATCCTCATGTAAAATTTTTTAACGATATATACTGGGTTCATAACTTGCTTTTGTTCTCAGAATGTTGAGTATTTTATGTCGTAAAAATGTTACATAACGCTCGAATTTTATACGATAGCGTTCTAACTTTTGGAGCGGTAATAATGTTTTTTTACTTGAACAGATTTTACGAACGTTCCGAGTGAAAAAACACGGTTTACCAGACGAAGAAGTAAAATGTAAGTTACAGTACGGATATATAGTATGAAGAAAATTTTGTAACATCTGTACAGCAAAATACACTATTTTTGTAGGTCTACCTGTGCAGTATAGGCACACTGGAAGGAAATTTTTGTGTCTTTGTAATGGTCTAGACTAAATTTTTAATCGATAAAACTGGCAAGTTTTGAAGGTTGAAAATTTTTTTCTTGATTTTTTTTTTAATTTCATCCTACAAACTTTATAACACCGTAGGTCATAAGTTCGACGGAATTTGTCGGTATCTTAAGTCTTTCACATTTGTGTTTTCAACTTGAAAGTTATGTAACATGGAATCGTAGTTGCATAGAAGATATAAAAAGATTATGATATGTGTATATCTTGAGCAGTGTTGCCAGACGTACGGCAGTTGCCTGAACCGAACCATGCGGCAATTTCAGGCTAGTACGGCAGTACACGGTACATCAAAAATACGGCAGTTTCATCTGTGCTAAATTTTACGGCGAAAATCAGGTGAATAGAGAAGTTGTGTACGGCAATTTTGATATCATGAAACGGCAATTCTGAGTTTCACATCTGGCAACACTGATGTTGTGCAAGGATATAAGTTGAGTATAAATGAATAAATAAATAGATTAAATAATTAAATAAATCAATTAATAATTAATTAGATAAATAAAAAAGTAAGGAAATAAATAAATTAATTAATCAATCAATAAATAAATGAATAAAATAATAAATAAATAATAATTGATTAAATGAAGAAGCAAAATTTTTCTTAGTCCATTTTGGCCGGACGGACGGTAAATTTTCCAAGAAACCCCCTATAGAACAGGTTCCCTGTTGATACTTGTAAAGAGGGACGTCACTATGACTTCATTATGATTAGAGTTAGGATTTTTCGGTACCGATAAATTAAAATTCGGTTTTTTGAAATGTCATTTTCGGTATTATTCGGTATTTTCCAAATTTTTGAACGTAAAAATAATAATTACCAAAAAAAATGGTGAAAAAGGGGGTATTTCGCAATAATTACAACCAAAATTATGATTTTCGCAGACATTCATGCTCAGTTTTAAGAGATCTCAATAAACCTCAAAACGAGTGCTCTACCCAACGCAACGTGAGCTTCACGTTCAATTTCTTTTGAAATAAGTAGATTTTCCAAAAACAACCAATTTTTCTCGTAACTCACAATATTTCCGTACTATTTTGCAAAATCTCGCTATTTCACGCGTTGCCAGCAGTTTTTTGGGAATTTTTGGACGTTTAAGTCAATTTTCGGTTTTATTCGGTGGTGAAGTCCATTTTCGGTGTTTATTCTGTTTTCGGTATTTTTCGGTGAAATAAAATTTTTTTCCTGGCCTTCCTACACCCTAAATCGTGTTCATCTTTCATTATTTTTGACTCGTCCTCAAAGGAAATCATTTGACAAAAACCGGCAGATCCTAACTCTAATTATGATTAATAATTTTCAATATTATTAATATATTATTATTTATTCATTCATTCTAGTATCCAATTACTATACTAATTATTTCGCTACCTTTGTATAATCAATATATTACAGCAATTTAACTATAAAAATCATTGAGCAGAATATTTTCAATATTTATTTATAAATCATTAAAATATGTTTTTAATAAACTAGTACATAAATAAAAATATTTGTTAAATTCATAAATTAATAGACATTTTTTCTATTATATTGATTTTTATGTCGTCGTCGTAATTTCAAATCTTTATTATTTAAATATTTATTATCAATATTGAATAAAATAAAAAATTTTATAACATTTTTAAAATTAATTTTAATTCTAAAAAATTAAAAATATTTCAAATTATTGACTTATCTTAATAATTTTAAATATTATAAAAATAAATATTTATAATTCAATTTAATAATGTTATATAATTGATTCAACTTATAAATATTAATAATTCAATTAAATAAATTTTCCTCATTAAATTAATATTTATTTGAATAATTTTAATCGTTTAACTATGACATATTAAAATTTATAAATATAATTTTTTTCAATAGCTTAATTCATCGGTTTACTCATATTCCCTTGAGTCAGGCTGCTTTCCAGAAAGAACTAGTGACAATTAAACACCTAGCCAGGGTAAATAAGGTTAGACATTGATCACATGGTCTAAATGAGGCTTACTGGAAAATACCTCGACTCTACCACCTCCCACTCTGGGGATTCACGCCTAGATATAGTCTATTCAACCTAAGATTACAAATCAGTGCGGATACCATCAAACCAGTGGGGTGAGAGGAATGATGAAAACCGGCGTCACATTGACGAACGCGTACTGCGTGCGTTTTTATTGTTCATTGTTTACTTTTCAGTTTTCTTTATCGTCTCGCGCGTACGAATGATAAATGAATTCGATTGAAAAGAAAATATTGCATTTAGAAGAATTTTTGCGGTACCGAATTTGGTGGCCGCATATTTTTTTGCATGTGCGGATGCTCCTTTTGCGCAACGGTTTGAACACAGCTTCAGTTGCGTCATCCGTGCAACGTCACAATTTGTAATCTTAGGTTGAACAGACTATAGAAGAAAACGTTGGACTAGACTTCCTTTCCTAGGCAAGTTTGCTTTGCGGTTGGGTCGGATCCTCCGTACTTTTGGATTCCGGCCGCCCTTTTACAATCCCAATACAGTAAAAAGTCTATTTGTCAAATTAAAGGACCCTATTCCCTTAGCCGAAAAGAGTGGGGTGTACAGCATAGCGTGCAATTATTGCTCTGGAGTCTATATAGGGATGACTGGCCGTCAGCTCCAAATTAGAGTGTCTGAGTATATAAAAGCATATGAGAAGGGTCACTTGGGTGAGTCGGCCTTCGCCGATCATTTAATTGAAAGTGGCTACAGGTTCAAGAAGGGGTCTGAAGCCCTCCTCCATAGAGAGAATTCATATTTTAAACGTATGACCCTCGAAAACATTGAAATTATTCAACACTGGAAGATTACAACACATCCCCGGTCATAATTTATGACTGAGATGGATGTATCAAAAGTCGATCGATCAGTAGAATCGTATAAATGTGATCGATATAATCGGTTCATTATTATTTATTGAGGCGTAGCCCATTAATAATATTGGAGAAGGGAGGGATAAACAAGTTTAGAACGGATGAGCTTGTTATAGCTAGCCGGCCATCAAGATGAAGGTTATTGTAAGCCTAGCTAAAACTGCCGATGTTCTAGCCAAGACAGGAGTCGGACAAAGACAGACAGAGAGAGAGAGAGAGAGAGAGAGAGAGAGAGAGAGAGAGAGAGAGAGAGAGAGAGAGAGAGAGAGAGAGAGAGAGAGAGAGAGAGAGAGAGAGAGAGAGAGAGAGAGAGAGAGAGAGAGAGAGAGAGAGAGAGAGAGAGAGAGAGAGAGAGAGAGAGAGAGAGAGAGAGAGAGAGAGAGAGAGAGAGAGAGAGAGAGAGAGAGAGAGAGAGAGAGAGAGAGAGAGAGAGAGAGAGAGAGAGAGAGAGAGAGAGAGAGAGAGAGAGAGAGAGAGAGAGAGAGAGAGAGAGAGAGAGAGAGAGAGAGAGAGAGAGAGAGAGAGAGAGAGAGAGAGAGAGAGAGAGAGAGAGAGAGAGAGAGAGAGAGAGAGAGAGAGAGAGAGAGAGAGAGAGAGAGAGAGAGAGAGACTACATCCACTAGAACTTTTTTTTTTTCTCAGAGTTTTTATACGTTTCTATTTTTACTCTCGGTGGTGTTATTTCCCAATTCCAAATTTGCAGACAAAGAGAAAATTTCGAGTACCACAGAATCGCCTGTTGTATTTTTATTTCAATGCGGCACACTTATCGAAAAGGTCGTCGAATAGATTCGTGAAATAGATATTATAGAAATTATACGCAAGAATAGCGCACGGATTTGGTAGGCATTCTTGAATTTTTAAATCGGGCTCCCGTCGATTTTCGCAAGACAAGAAAGTTCACCGCACGCTTCTTCTATAAGTATTGATTTTCGTTTTTTTGCCATCAATTTACGAACTCTTGAGATGACAGTCCTATCAATCAATATGACTCACTGGTGTGGAGCACGCAGTGTCACGGTACCGATAGAATATGAAAAAGTTTGTTAATCTTTCATCGAGTTCATCTCTGAAGATGCTTGTCTAACCGTATTATTATAATTACTGCATGGCAACGAAATTATGTACTTTGATTAATAATGTTACAAAGGCGAAAATTTGAATCCATTAAGTATGAGACGCTCGAGAATTTTAGTTGTTACAGAAAGAGAGGTACAAAGATTAGCTTTTATGCGGTACATTATCTTTATAGCATTTGGTAGATATTCGTTGTAGTCTGATGACGGTCTTACGATTGACAATTTGCCGTAGTTGGAGAAGAATATGTGTTGAAGGGTAGCAGATTGCCTTCATGTACCCGATAAAATAAGATGATTCACATTGTTAGCCCGAAAATATGTCACAATCTGGGCTCCCGATATTTATAGAAACCTACACTCCAAATTCTGTGAAACTTCTTTATCAAGTAAGTTTAGGGAAGGACGCGGAACGAAGAAAAGGTTAAGCTTGAGCGTGATGGTATCGCAATAGACGCTAATTTACATACCGTCCATCGAGTTGAATGAACTACCTGCTTTACCTCCATTATCGCATTTAAAATATTTTCTTCGCTCAAGGTAGCTTGAAATTTCCTCGGATATAATGACGCGTCAAATCTCTTCATTATCCTAATCTGAAAAGCGGTACCTATTTGACACAGATCACACTTTCACGTTGAAAAACTTCTACTATCTCTCAGGTTTATTGTGTTAGTATATTATGTTCGCATTGTTCGGATACATCCTTAGGCTACGTAAAGTTATAACAGTATAAAATCGAATGAGGAAGATTAAAATCAGTATGCAGTTAACGTTACTAAGCAAACGTTGAGTGCAACAGGTGTCACAATATAAATATATCCGATTACGCACAGTTCTACCTTTTCACTTAACCATTAGCAAATCCTAAAATACGTGAAAGTATTATTTTCTTATTTCGAATACTCTATTTTTGATCTGTTTCAGGTAAACTATATTGTGGTTTGAAAGCGTATATTATTATTCAAATTTCTGAAAAAGAGTTGAATCATTTTGAGCTTACACGACAGAAACGAATTCCGGCCGGTGGCTTCAGACGCATTCATAATGGCGGTGGGGTAAGTCTCGCCCTATCGCTAACGTGATATTTATTCAACCATTTTATAACCCTCTAGGATAGTAACATCGACCATAAAGAAATATACCAAAGCCTTAGCACCTCTCTGTGAACGATAATGACGAATTTTAATTTCCCCTGTGGACACTTTTATATTTTCGTACCTTTAAGTGATCGAAAATCGTGCATTTCAATTATAAAAGCGACGGATTTTAATTGAATTATGAATGAAATTTTGATTTGCTACTTCGTCGTGAAATAAAGCGTGATACTTGAAGTAAAATTCTGATTTCTTCATCAGCATATTTTCCTGAAAAAATATTTAGTATATGCTTAAACATTGTTAACGAATTTGTGGTACATACTTGGTGATGCTTGGATTGATTTGTTTTTTCTTGCTCCTTCACACCTACGTGGAATTTTGTAGTTTTGCAAGATATATCTTTGATCTGAAATTTCTCGGTGGTTTCCATTCAGCCGTGTTTATCGAAAATCCTTTTAAGCACTTTATTCGACTACTACCTCCCCATTTTTGGATGATCTCAGTGCTTTTATCCCAAGATTGAAATAAGATTCTCATTCTTGAGTGCTTTCTTTCGAGAATTTTTGGAGGGTTTTTGTTTTTCATTCATTTTACAAAGCGTAGAGATGAGGTCCAAAAGTGAGAGCCTTACGCTTTTGTCCAAGTCAAGATTTATCCGAACACTTCGGATTACTTTGAAAAAGATTTTAGCAATACTGCTATCCATTTCGGTTAGCTGTTGTTTGCTTCAAATGTAACGATACTGAAGAGGTAAAACATGATTGTTCCGAAGTGTTTTGGTCTGGTTGTAGATGAAAGCTGTGAACTTTCAAAAATACGAGTAGTAATTTATACTAATGCAAGTGTCAAAACTCGGTACTTTCTGTGGTTGCATTCCACAAGAACAAATTGACGATTCATGTTTTTGAATATTTGCCCTCGCAAAGACGTTTGTCTGCAGAACATTTATTTGAACAATTTTTTCTCAAATGCCACACTTCACATCTTTTCCCTTAATACAAACTGGCTGAATTTTCAAATTTGTTCTTGTACTTCACGGCAATTGTTACGTGCCTCAGTACCTTCATCATTCAAATCAGTATGGCTCGTACCTATGAGGATACCATCCATCTTACCCCAATTGTATCTTCATGTATGGTCACCTTTCACTTTGAGGTCATAATTCTTCTACAGAACCACTCAGACTTTTGTATCAATATGTGGGAATAAATCGTCATGATTGCAGCGAAGACACAGAATCGACATAAAAATTGATGGTCCTATAGGAATGCAGTTCAGCTGACTGTTCTCCAAAAATTATCATCTTCACACCCAACACTTTAAGGAAGAAATGAGGATATTAAAGTCGTCCTCTTAGTGTCCTCAAAATATCCTCAACAGGAAAGATACAATGAGGATATCACAGTCTTCAATATTTTCCTCATTATATCCTCATATTATCCTCAATATTGAGGACTTTTTGAAGATGAAATGAGGATATAGAGAGGGTATTAAAGTCGTCCTCTTTATTTCTTTATAATATCCTCAATAGTGAGGACACCATGTGGATGTGGGTGCCAAGTGGATTTGTGTACGGCTATGAGGAGTAATCACAAAATTCTTTCTTTTATATAATGACTAGAACTAAATTAGTGGTCTGATGGCTATGAATTTAACGTGAGGAAAAAGTATTAGTTACTTTAGTTTGTAGATACCAGTGCATGGTTGGGAAATAGTCTAAACATCTTGAGCGTAACCTACGCAATGATTATTTGGGATTTTGTGTAGGGGTGAAGAATGAAGCGCAGTAGTGCACCTGTGAATGAGGTTTGAGAGGAGTAGTCTTGTCTAGGAAGTGGAGCAGATCTTGAATCTGTTAGTCTCGAACGCGGTTGGTGATATGCCCAAGTGACGATATTAGTTTCTGGTTTTCCTCTGGTGGGACGCTGAAAAAGGTTCCTCGAAGGAGTATTATTTCATGGGTGTCATGCTGACGAATGTTGTAGCATCAAGCAGACGGTAGGTTCTCAGTCTCAGCTGACGGGTGGGATGCCGGTCGGCCTGGCGCTGGAAGCTAAAAAAGCAGATCCGAAGCTGAGGTTGTCCAACCTCGGTTAGGGTGAGCGTGTATAGGTTCCTCACAGTTGGTGGGATGCCGCTGTAGCCCATCAAGGAGTTCGTTACTCATTTGGGTGAATAGTTCGGTAGTTTCTTTACGGTGAGTTTTCCCGCTGAAGGGAACGACGACTGCAGTGAGGATACCTGTGCACTGAAATATTTGGTCATGATATCGGTAACGTAGGGAAGAGACTCAATCATGTTGTTTACAGTTCTATGAGTACAGTCGATGCCGACTATAATGAGATTCAAGGGCCTGATACTTTTTCTCGCTTTACCCGGAAGCTCGCAGTAGACATACCCCGGTTATAACGAGATTCTCGTTATGTCCGGATATACCGAGAAGCTCGCTACATACGAAAATAGAGAAAAACTTACACAAATGCAGTAGAGAAAAACGAACGAGGGAGTTTGTACATATTTATTTCATAGGTAGAATTTATTTCGACTGTTTCCAGAGCACCAGCGTTGTCTCTAGGCCTCTCCTCATGTAAAATGTGGACATTCTCAGGTCGGAAAATGAATGTCCGGTTGCAAGAAGATGGACTGCAAATTATAATTATGAGGTTGAATGAATAGAAAGAACTCTTGTAGCTGCGTTCATCTGTTAAAAGCTGGAAAAACTTGTCAAAATAAAATGGCCCACCCATGAAATTCACCGTTGCTATCGTAGCTCAAATGTCACAAGTCGACTGCTGATACTTGATGGTGCATCCGAAGCTTTCGAACTGTCTCCTCCCAGACAAGTTTTTGATAGAGGTAGAGGAGGAATGCTGATGGACTGCGAGAAGATGTTTGAAAGAAGGAGAGGGAAAAAAAATCGAATCTTGGAGAAGGAGAAAAGTTTTCCCCGCAAGGCCAAAACAGACTAACCGGTGTTTCCAACATTCCATTCAAGGGTAATTAATCTTTGTATGATGAGAGATGCAACATTTTTGCGAGGATATAAGCCCTAATTGATAAGGAAAAGCTCGTTAAGACCGGCATCACTCCTCGTAGTAACCGGTGTAATTTACATAGCCTATATGGGTGAATTGCAAGGGACCACGGATTCTGCTCGCAATACCCGAAATCTCGTTTCAACCGGCCTCGTTATAGTCGGCATCGACTGTATATGATTAGCTGAAGGTGTTCAAAAGTCGGTTCCATCAGGGAGTTCGGGCTTTTTGACAGGTAAACTTTCCTCCGGTGAAGTCCTATGGTTGGTTGGGGTCTTGAACTTGGTTCAGGTAATATGGCGACTCTGCCAGACATCCTTTAGCATTCAAATTTAATTGTTCCTCTGAAGAACATACACGAAGACGCTCGAAAAAAGAACAAAAAAGTACAGTCTAACCGGAATTCGAACTGAGAGGTGGGGTCATAAGAATATCTTTCCCTTGTGCATTTTGAGTATAAAAAAACTTCGAAGATTATGCACGATTCCGAGTTCCTTGAAAAAAATCATTATTTTTCCTCGTGAGGTGATGAGGTAAAACGTTGATTGTCTTATATGGATGCTAATGGATTTTTAAAAACTTTCCGGAGCATTTTTCTAGTTTTTAAACGACTACCGCGGGCGAATATCTTCGCAGAAGTACTGATGAAGGAAAAAAAAAAAAGTAAACGGAGTATAAAAATATGAGAAATTTCACAATACACTCTACACGATGAGATATCACGTTTGGAGAGCCTATTGTGTAGCGCGACCTCTTCATTATAAAGTAAAGTACCTTCGTACTCTCTCGTTACATCGCGACAATCATCGCGGGGATGGGTTTCTCAACAAATTGTGTACTTTTCCTCGTTAAATTTAACTCTAGTTTTTTCTAGTTCTCAGAACAGTGAGACGGTACGGAAACACTTCTTCGGTGAGGTAAAATTTTGACCACGAGGCTTGGCTCAAAGTCTGTGGAAAAAAAGTGTGTTTTTATTCTCGAGTAGAGGGAAACGATATCAATTTAGTTCAACTGGTTAGCCGAGTGTAACTAATTCAAATAAGGGCAACAAACGTACGAAAAGTTTGGACGTGGTGCAGGTGAATAAGAAGCCACTCTAAATCCTGATAAATTTTGTACGCACAGAACGAACGAGAGGGTTTAATACGTATCTCCTTTTGTCAGCTCGTTTCACATGGAAACTACTTATAACTATTCAAATTTCACCAAGGGTATCTTGAAGCTTCTTTTCGCGAGTGTATCTGTGATTACATACTCGAATTAGTAGGTCGTGTAATTTATATTTATGCAAAAGAAAAGAAAGCGAGAGAGAAAAGAAAAATCTGTATAAATTAATGGAATTCCTGGGTAGCGCGCTTGGTAAACTGTCCCAGAATCGTTTCACCGAAAGTAGAAATTCTAAATTGAATGCTTTATTTAACGTGAACACGGAAACCGAGAAGAGAGAGTCCTTATATCGTGTTTAATTGCAATTTTTTCCCCGTTCGGAGAAGATAAATTACGCACATGGATAGTTTAAAAAATCCCGGACGTATATAATCTTTTCTAATTCTTTTAGAAGGGTTGTACGGTACGAGGAAAACGCGTTGAGCCGATGTTCTTGATCTGCGAAATTATAATTTTACACGCTAAACATACGTACTTGGGAGGTTATAATTTTTGGAGTGTTCTTTGCTGTCATATTCAGCGTTCCGGCCGATATTCCGCGTTGGCAGTCCAAAAGAAGGACGACGCGTAAACGTAAAAATGGCTGGTAAAATTTTCACAAATTAACGTCTCCAGAGAGAAGTGCCGTTGAAGTTTCACGCTCGCGCAAGTACGTGAGAGCCGTTAGGAGTGAGCGATACCGCAAATTACACTGAAAATAGGGTATCTAAGTACTCGTTGCTAGTTATCTCGCCTTATGATGTTTATTTGCGTCTAAGTTGAACGTCGAGAGAGAAGGTCGAACCAACACTAAAAGCTGATAAATACGCTGTCGGTTAATATGGCATCTCTTGTTAATGAAAAAATTATTTGAACGAGTCCTCCTGCTACTACTTCGTTCGTAATTCGTCTCTCTTCCTTCGCCGTTAAATCTTGACGAACTTTCTTTCTTAATTCCAGTTTTTAAAAGTAGTCGTCTCATATTTATCGTCTTCCCGGTCCTTGTTGTGCAAAATTCGTTCGAATGGTTGTCAGTATAATCTCGATTGGAGTCTGAATGGAATAGCGAAAACCAATGTTTAACGAAAAGTTTTGACATTTTCATATCTTTACTGAAGTCCTACCGTAAGTCCAAAATCCGCGAGTTCCCTCCTCCCCACCCGTTGACGGGCTTGGAAATATTTCGATCTCAAGACCTCTACCCTAATTCTGAAATCTGAGTTCACGCCCTCCTCCTGTAACCCTGTATATAATTAAAGCCTAGCATACTGCATTTCTACCTTATATGACCTCGAGACTAATTCTAAAATCTGCGAGTTTGTCCCCCTCCTTTAACCCAGTATAAAGCTAGTATAATGGAAGCCTAGCGTGCTGCAGTTTCCTTTCTTTGACTTCGAGACCTCTATAAGCTAATTCTGAAATCCGCGACTCCTTTAACCACTGGCACCTTTAACCCAGTGTACAGCAAAATGAGGCTAGTATAATGAAAGCCTAGTCCGCGAATGAGACCGCGAAAGCTTGTTAGCTTAAAATATTTTACACTTATCTCATTCTAGACGAAGAAAAGTTAGTTAGCTTAAAATATTTTACACTAGACTTAGACGAGACAAAGAAGGTCTTACGCATTAGCTGTATAGGGCTTTTCCATGTCGGCGCATTGCATACGTATTCTCCTACGTGTTATCGAAATGGTAGTATTTCTAACATTGCTCTTATGGCAAACTACTCCACAATGAAAATGAGTATGCAATCCAGCAACACCTATAAGAGCAATGTTAGAAATACTACCATTTCGATAACACGTAGGAGAATACGTATACAATGCGCCGACATGGAAAAGCCCTATGAAATGGCCAATTTCTCGTTGGAATTAATAATAATCTGATCATTATCCATCAAGTCGCATTAACTCAATTATTATTGAATTTAAATCGACACTAACATTGTTTCTCGTGATGTTGATGCGATGAAGTAAAATTTGTTCACATCCTATAAATTTTAGCTCCAGAAATCGATGTGAAGATGCAAGATGGTAACGAATTTAATGGTTGGAGGCTACTTACGAACTTGCCTCTATCTGCTTCTGTTTGTTTTTGTTTATTGATTTTCGACAGGGAACCAGTTGAACGAAATTTCTTTGGGAGAGATTTCGGCCATCTTGCTGGCAAGAGGAAGACCTAGCCTCTCAACTACTTCTTGAGTTTCGAAAAATCTCGAATTTCGTGCTATTTATATCACTTTTGTCGCGTGTGCAGCGCCGCCCTTCTGCGATGGTGGAGTTGGCGAGGTTGCGTATGCAATAATTTTGTTTCCTCCAGCACCTGAATTACCGACCCTTTCGGGTATAACCTCGGTGTTGAAGGAATGAAAACATTTCGATTTTCGAGCTATGAAGATCAGAAAGAAAATATCGAGCAAAGTGTGAAGATAGACCCCAACAATACAAGGTGTATTATTTGCAGTTCTTGGAAAGATTCGGTATTTTTGCGTAACCGATCAAAGTCGTGAACCCTCCTTCGGTACCAGTCTCCTACCTTGCGAGCAGAAAACAAAGTGAGTTGCGAGTTTCTCATTCAATAGGCTGGTTGTGCACCTGTAATTGGATTATTAATGCCAGAGGCGACTGTCCCTTCATTTGGCGCCGTTTTGCGGAGGCAGTGCGAACTTGAGCATTCTTCCAAGGTATTAAGTCTCATTGTGGTTGAAACTTCACGTTTTTGAATCAACGACAAAGAACTATCTTCCATGGGAAGATGCTGTGAAATGTACGTGACATATTATTTGCGTTGGAAGAGATTTCAATTTCTTTGAATGATACCACTTCCTATGGAATCTGCGTGTTAATCTATTCTATTTCCAAACTTTGAAATCTACTTTTGCAATCTGAAAGTTGATTAACATATTATATTTCTCGGGATTAAGAAAGACCAAAATTATCTGTTTGCGAAGTCGTTATACTGAAGGATGCACAGTCTAATACGTTCGACTGTAGCTGAAAATTTTGTTTTAATTTTGATATAAGAAATGAACGCTTTTCATCTGCAGAGCGCGGAATTGATCATTAACAAAATTAGAAAAGGTCACGAACGTGTAAAAGGAATAGTATACCTTTACAAAGTATTCAATACGCACTTCAAAATACGAACGCGCGAATCGTAGTGTACCGCGCGTCATCAAAATGTTTAAAATACGCTATATACGAGTATAAATTAAATCGTTCAGGCTTCACGCTTTCCGAATGACAACCGTTTTAAAGCTGGGAAATGAATATACACCTCTCAATAGGGAAAATCGTGGGAAAATAGAAAATAACACCGCCACTCAATGAAGTCGGTAATGAGAGCACGATCGGGCGTTTGGATATTCGCGCGAGAATGTGGCATTCTGGTCACGTTAGCCGGATGTTAAAACTTTTGAGAGAATTGGCTTCGGCTGTGTAGTTCGTTTGCATTGAAATTGGAATATCAAGTTCAGGCGTACGATCAGCAACGAATTATTTCGTTTCGGCACATTCGCCTGTATCCAAATTGCGTGCGATCCTGATAGAGAAAATGCCACAGCCGACAGCTCTCCTGCGCCGACACTGATTGTGGTACCTATTTCACGTTCAATTTTCTTCGGAGCTTTTGATAATATTCGAATGTTGGGCAATTTTATTTCCCCTCGTGTATTAGCCAGGGTTAACCATTTTTTTAATGGTTTTTTGTCGACCAAATACTTCTAGATACGACCCTGAATTTCGAAGGAATGAAAAAAAAGACGAGCTTTCTAGTGCTTAATTGTCAGGGTACGGAAATGTACCTCTTAAATCACACAATCGCAGAAATTATTACAATGCTTACTCGTTACATTTATTTCATTGAATTACAATATAATTTGCCGGCATACAGGGGCATTATACTCGTAAATGGTTATCGTAGGTGGACGTATAAAATGGGAATTATACGTTACAATAAAGAAATATTTTGATTTAATACAGGAAAAAAGCTTTTAGTGTGGTTACTTACCTATTTCGAGATTGTGAAATATCTTCGGTCGTACGACTTGAACATTTTTGTCGCCTTATGTTCCAGAATTTTCCATTACTATACTGTATTATTTACCACAAAGTTTTTTGGTTTTTTTTTCGTCTCGTTTCTCTTTTTATCGTATACATGTAAAATTTTTCACAGACAGAAATAATTCTTTTCGGCGTATACGAACTCAGAGTGAAGAATATCTTAAGACTTATTATAAAAATCTGTTTTGACAACGTGGAAATTATCAAGAAATGTAATCTTTTTTTGATAAATACGACCCATTATGGTATTTTCGATATTTTTGAAAGCGCGAAAACGTTTTTAATACTTTTAAGTGGTTCACAAATTTTTGCGAGACTAGTACGTAATTCACGTTTTCTTTCCTCTCGTTTTACAATATTTTATTTCACAAATATTTACGAAAACGAAAAATGAAGGGAAAAAATTACACATTTCTGGGAATTTATTCAAGTGTTTCATTAATTTGATCGCTGGAAAGAAGATGACCGAGCCTCAGGTGAGACTCGAAATTATTAAAAAGTCCAATTTTACAATGTGTCTGAAAATTATTATAAGCGATAGTTGGATAAGAAGTGAAATAACATCAGATGGAAACGATTTTTCTTTGTCTAATTTTTCAGACTCATTTCTGTATTTGTTAAAAAGTTAAAAGTTGATGTATTAAAATTATCCAAGAGGTTGGAATGAAATTTGTCGGACCGAAGAAACGGTCGATTAGTTTGATTCTTTCGCTGAATGGAACTTTGTTAGCCTTTGACATCACTTTTCAAAAACTTGACGAAATTAAAAAACTTTGATTACACCGGTGAAGAAGGCGCTCGTAATGGCCGCCAGAGTTTCTCTCTAGAATTTTATAATGTTAATTATTGTGGCCTCGATTGAGATTGAAATTAGAATATTCTCTGAGAAACAACCCGACTCCACGAACCAATTTCGTTTGACGAAACAGAAGCTCTTTCATTAGAAGTTGAATGTTTTTGTTGAAAATGACTTTTATTTATGAAATTCAGCTGTCGTCTTTCCCGATTTTTGTCCTATGAGAGAATTTTTCCCATTTATTTTCTTAAATCGTTGCTAAGGAAGAACTTGCGTCGTGTTAAATACCACAAATGTGATGCGATCTGCAAAACCATACCATAAGTCGCACTGGCGTGACCACCCTGTGTAAAACCCACCTTCACAATACGCAACTACACATGCTGTAAACACAATTATTTTCGTGTCGTTTGCCGAACATCAGCGCCACAATGTTCCTCGAAAGAAACCATCTTGGTAACTGTATGTTGATATCTCTATATTCCGAGGCGAGTTTTGCACGGGCTGGTCCCGCCAGCGCGACTTATGGTGTGGTTGTGCAGATTGCCTCACAAATATTTCTCTCCAATGGTATCTGAGAGAGCAAAACAAGTGGTCTGAGCTCGAAAAAAGTAATGATGTTGCAAACGCACACCAAAGCCTATAGGAAGGAGCGGCGAATGCCCTGGATGAGGGGGGTGAATAAAGGACGGTGGTAAGTGCGAAAGTTCACACGGATCATTTATACATGAGGACAGAAGAGAAAATATGACAAAATCTCCTGGACCTCCCGTTTTCATGACGAGTACGATGAGATTTTTTCGTCATATTTCCTCTTCTATCTTCATCTATATAACTCTTGTGAACAACCGCACTTACCACGGTCCTTTATTCACCCCCCTCCTCCAGGGCATTCGCGGCTCCTTCCTATAGGCTTTGGTGTGCGTTTGCAACAGCCTGATTTTATTGTGGTCGTCGGACCCACTTATTCACGATGCCAATTTTTGAGAGTTGGTAACGCTGGTGTGGTAAAGGTGGTAAAGTGCAGCCATTGATTTTGGAAGTGCTTCATCCCATTTCATGCTGGTATTGATTGGTAGCTGTTTTCTCTACATTTGTCAATAATTCCACGTGAATACTTGTTTACTTCGCAGTATACCTATTACAAAATTTAAACTTACATTTTTAAATCTTTCATTTCTTCATTAGGTAAGCCCAAAAGTAAATCGATTAGACAATTTTTTTTTTTCATCTTCTACAAACTCCAGTTCTTTGAAAACCGCTTAGGGACTTCAAGTTCTCGCAGCAGTTTTTGTGTTTCCTAGGGTAGTCCTGGAAAAGATGCTCTTGAAAGTTTTGCATACCGCGTGGCGATTGTTTGCCGAGCGTCTCGAACACAGGGGATTGTGAGTTTGAATTCCATGGAAGGGAGAAGAAATTAGTGCGTTTTTCCGTCGTATCTCACTATCTCTTCTCCTTAGAATTTCAAATACTCGTGGAGACTGACTTCTCCATCTCCATCCTCCTTGGCTACTTCATCGAAATTATTGTAGATAGAGTCAAATCTTCCTCTTGTTCGTCTGGTGATACTTGCTTAGGCGCAACGGCAGTCATAATTTTCAGTTGAATGATGAAAGGTGATTTTTGTAATTTTTAAACCTCTTCGTTCTTTTAATTTGTATTAAGAGATTGAATCGAGGAATTCGTTTGTTAGATGTTTCCCTGTTCCAAGCTGTTCTTTACTCGGAATAGTATCGGATGTCAGTTGTGCACTTGTTACGATCCATATCGCGTTTCAAGTCAAGTGCTAATCAAGCTAAGTGGATGGTATACATAAGTTTGACGTTTTTTTTTCCTGATCTATGCTCTTTCGAATATACACAAAAAAGCAATTTGAACTTCTTGTATTCATAAATGAATTTTGTCGAGAGAAAATATTAAAATTATTTGTGCGATAAAGCCGCAGCAAGAGGAAACTACGCCGTTCTGATTTTGTCGTCAATTTTCCACGTTGATGCTTATCAAAGAAATCAGGAATGAAGAGCATCTTTTAATTTTTGCAGGTAGATGTATTCTTTTTTGTCAATAAGGTTCACCTGTGAAGTCTTGTTAGAATTAAACAAACTACTTGCTTCCTACAATTGTAAAACAAAAATTTAGCTATAACAATGCGAAAATCTTTCTAAAACAAGTTCCATCTTGTGAGTCTCGTCAGAAATTTTTTTTTTTACTTAGGTACTTGATTTGTTGAACATATTTTACCGTTGAGAGTATTATAAGTCCCATTCGAGTAATCTTTACGCATAGGTACCTGTATACAATAGACTTGAATTAATATTCTAAAATTCGTACATTTTATCTGTCACTTAATACTGCAGGTTTGGAATATTCTTGTCGAATCTTTCGGCAGACGTGCGTTACCTCGTGGAACAAAATTTTGTAAAAATTTTTTCCAGTATACTGAATATTGGAGGAGTACTTTATCTTGATGATTTATTACCTCCCGTGTGATTAATCGTCTTCTCCGTCAGCCCAATGATGCTTTTCAAAATTTCAGGTCGTATCGTGTTACTGCTTGGCAGAACGTTAACCAGCTTACACGAAACAAATGATGCACTGTCCGAATTACAGCCCGGTGTACATGTATAGAATTTTAATTCGATTCCTTCTCTCCATCAGGTATTAGATATCAGTCTCGTGCTTTTTTTTTCTGTTGCTTCTTACCCCTAAACTCACCGATTATTCGAGGTAATTTGTGCGGAAAATATGTATTTAGGCTGTACAAAGCACATTATTTCGCAACATTCCTTTCTCATTTTTGCCTTGCTATTTTTCTCTATTATCCTGTACTGAAATGTGGAATAAATGATTAGAAAATGTCGCGAAACTATCTTGCAAATTACATTTGCTCGATTACGGAACTCCACCCTCTCATGCAGAGCGAACGCTATATTTACTAGTATGCAGTATTTCTCTGCTATTTTGCGCGTATACTCTATTGTATTACACGCTTCAGAGTATTTTTTTGTACCGAAAAAACGCCGTCAGCGAAATTTAAACGGAACAATGACGAAATATTTATTTAAAAAAGCAGAAGATCCAGCTTCACTCCGGTGCGGTATATAACTGATGAAGGTACTCGCGGATGAAAAATTAGACTTTACTACGAGGAGAAAAAAAAAAAATCTTGGTCATAAATTTATGAAAATTCAGGTCTTCTACACGCTTTTGGCTGAGTGCCAATAAATATACTGCATTACGTAGTAATACAGGAGAATATAGAAATTTGAAACTAATTTTTTTTTTTTTTTTTTCACTTCTCTGCTGAGAGGTATCGATTCCCTGTGGATGAGAATGACTTTTACGGGTGAGTAACTCTCACATAACGTATTGGCTGTCATGTTGCTGAAAAGGTGCGCTATTCTGAACAAGTTTTAGGTACGGTACGCTCTACGAAAAAAAGGGAAGAATGAAATAGGAACATTTAGTAATCTCCTTACGTCGAAGTAGATAGATGAGAATGAATATCTGTCAGATTTTTTCAGTTTTAAATATTATTTTGGCTTCGCTCGTCTTTATAGTTTTGACGCGTGAGAAATCGTATTTTTCGGAAACCTAGTATACGATATATTGGGCCTTGTTAGTATAGGGCTAACAGTATACTACATATTAGACCTAGTATAATGAAGACTAAGGGTCGAAATTTTTTCAAGTCCTTAAACTAGGTCAAGGTCATTGATGATGTCGTAAAGCGTCGCATTACGTTACGCAGATTTCAGATCGATCCCCAGCCTAAAGACTTATCGTGTCAAAATCGTAATGGTCTTCATATTTTGGTAATTTCAATATTCTCTTAGGCCATTCTTCGCCAATATCTTCGCTCGAAATGGAGCATAGGCATTGACGTGGTCCTGGAAGCGTGTTCCGAAGGCCCTCTTCCACTAACCAATGTAGATCACGGGGCAATCGAGGTACTTGAGGAAATAAACATCGCATTCAGACAATGGAGGACGGGGTCTTTCCTGATGGACAGTAACCTACCGATTTGTAGTAGACTGGCTTCGCATTGACAATTTTAAGCGTTTTATTGATGTTGGTTCTGAGGGAAGCCTGGTAAGGGAGGCCGATAAGTTTCTTCCTCCTACTACCTTGCCTCATATCGAGCGAGGGAGTCGAAGTAGTGATCGTTTCGAGATTAACCTTAATCACTATCTTCCTAATCATAGCGTCGAGTTCGATGTTGATCTGGTTCTCTTTGGGCAGATGTTTAATGATCAGGATTTCCTTGTTAAGTGCTGTGGAGATGAGAAGGAGCGAAGCCAGCCTGTGAATGAAGCCAATTTATAGGATAATGGACACAAAGATGAACCATGGGTAGTGAGATCGGTGGTAGTAGGTTTGCGACAGTTGTGCTCAATAGTGATCGTGAGACCAAGGAAGTTGAGAATCGCTCCACCAATTTCAATAGTGACTTCGATAGAAGGATAAAGTCAAATGAAAATTATAAATTCAAATGATTATATTACAAAATCCACACTTTAAATACATAACGCGAGATTTTTCGACTGAAAAGTCATTTTCGAAGCGTAGAAAGAAGTGCGTCATGTATTGTGGCGTATCGACGTGCGATAAGAGCGAGCAAGCCAAGACAGGAGTCGAGAAAAGACGAGAAGGATAAATTGCATAATTCAAACGCCGTCTAGAACCTTGAGCAAATATCTGGAATAGCATCCGCAGGTATATAAGCCCGAGAAATAGCCGGAATAACGATCAGTATTGAGTGAGAAGTTGATGAGGTTTTTTTCAAACACATAATATGACGTCTTCAACGTAGCGTCGCCATAGGGTAACAAAGGGGGAGGAGAGGGTGAGAAGACTGGAATATTTCTGATTCCATTCTTTCTATGAACACTTCAGGTATGGGTGATTCCAATGGGCAAAATTTATTACAGATTACCTATGTTCAAGTAAAAACAAATTAATAGAACTTATTTGCCCTCTTCAAATCTTTTCTTTCTCTTTAGCTACAATTCAGAGCTTTAAGTTGCCTGATTCATGAGCCACGGTCGAATAGAAACTTCGAGAAAAAAAAAGAGAACGGAAAACCTGATTTATTCTTCTCGAGAGTTTTCTGGAAAAACATCAATTGATTATTAATTACTTTTCAGTTCTACGATACACTCAATTTAAATGCGAGTGCGAAAATTAATGTTTGTTCGTGGAAGTATTGAGTCAAATTCTGTGTGAATAAAATGTGCACGTATAGCTTTTAATAGAAACTCGAAGACTAATTAACTCTTTGGAAATCGTGCGCACGACCAAAAACAATGTCGAATGCCAGTAGGACTTGGTTCTAACGAACAATTTCGCTCTTTTTTGCCCTCAAAACAATTCATCGTCCCGGTTATTTTACCTGTTTCAAAAACTGGTAGTATTTGCTGGAAAGGATACGCGTAGTTTCTCGTCATGACGGTGCGTAGGTCATTCGTGATAATTTGGATGCACAATAATCAAAGTTTACAGTTTTAGTAGTGGGCAAAATGTATCCTTTTTGGTTAATTCTCGACTACGCATATTTTGTTGCCATCGTATTCGAGTTTTGGAATCTTCCTAGGTTATGCAAATAAATAGACGCAAGATTCGATAACAATGTTCTGCGGAAAAATTCATGAGACGAAGAATATAGCAGAAGGAAAAATTAAATGAAGATTGGTCAGAAAGTTACCTCGTTTGAAATGGCTCGCAGTTTTCATTACCGTGCTCACGGTAAGGGTATTCTGTAATTTAAGAAATTCTCTTCATTATTTGAAGAATGTGGGTTGCGCTGTTGAACTATACCTTCTCGAGCTCTGTAACTCGTTGAAATTTTTTGGCCATCTGACTATGGTAAGCCTATATGGGAATTAAGAACGCCGTAAATGTACCTCCGCTCTTTTCAGGAATGATAGTGGGATGTGTTAATTTTCGAGGTTTGACTATTCCAATTACGCTTGAATATTCACAAGGCATTCTTCGTGTCCAGTTTTCCTTTAAAGAGTTCAAAATTTTTCAGCCATCGTTAAAAGACTCAACACTTATTCTTTTCTTGCAAATTTCTATTATTTATGGCCATGACTAGCCTATTTTGTGGGTTTTCAAGCTCTGGCAAATTTGACAAATCTAATGAGCTTCCTTTGATTTCAAACGAACACAGGAAAATGAAAAATACTTCTGACCCGAAATATAATAATGGATGAGGTTCGAAAACTCATATTATAGACCACATAATACGATGCCTATTGTTAGGAGTAATTTTTCCATCTAATTCTCATGATGTCACGATAGTGAATAATATCAATTTGAAAAATGGAGAGAAATAAAGATTGAACAGGTATTTGCGTGCCTGCTTTCCATAATTAATGTGTGTTATTAATTTGACCGTGCAGAAATTCAGAACTTTTTGATGAATTGTAATTTGATGAGAATGAACTTCTAGATAATATTTTGAAAAGTAGAGGCGAATTATCAACTCATGACGTGTGCCGGAAAAAATAATATTTAATATCGATTCGTAAATGTAACCACCCTTTTCTGTACTTTTTTGATGTATGTAATTTACTCGATTCGTGGTTGATATTTCGTGACTTTCTCTTTCGATGTCAGTCAGTGGAGGCCTTAAACGTATAGCTATCGGCATGAAGGTCGTAGATGTCACTCGAAAATTTCTCGATTATAATTGTTGGAGTATTAAAAAATTTGAGCGCGAGATGTTTCATTATCCTTCAAGCCCTACCAAGAACTTTTCGCATTCGAGTGCCTGTGAAAATATTTGGTCCTCATCAAATTCTAGACTGCTCTCTCAATCCATATTCGTGATTTATATTTTCATTACTCGTGATTTTGCTGAAACTCCCATGTTCGATTCCAATTCTAATGACTGTACTTACTAACTCTTTCTCCTCCAATCGCCCTACCCCATTTCAGTGGTTGTAGACCTCGAGATTATTATTTCCAAAATATCTCCTGTCAGTTTTCTACTGGTCCCTTATGGTTTGCTGACACCTTGGTCGCGAGATTATGGTGCGATCGCTTTGTCCACAAGAAGTCACTGGTTCAAATTCAAGCAGAAGTTCGTGCGTTTTTTGTTGTTGTTGCATATTCCTCCCCTCTCCTTGGTAATTACTTCGACCTAATTATTGAGGTTACTCGATCACTTACGAAAAAAGTCATGCTACCCCAATTACAAGTATTTCCCTCGCCAAAATTTAATTTACATCATCACCTTCTTTTGCACAGCCGAGAACTTTTGATTGATTTTCTGTGCGTACGAGTTCGTACCCTTGCTGTAAAATATACGTTCAAACATTTTGGAATTCTGGTGACATTGTTGGAAATTATTGCTGAAAAATTCTCTTCGACAATATCCAAGAGAATTTCATATTCCTCTGTAGCTATATATGTTTGTGTATCACAAACGAGGAAGAGGTGCACACTAACGCACAATGGCTCGTCGTCAATATTGTAAGGAAACTTGTTCTGACAAACGCGATGGACAAAAATAAATGGTATACGGGATGTCGACTGAAATTAACCGACACCCTATTTTTGGCCCTAAACTCCTGTGTAAACTATAAACGTTACAAGCGACGTAATTAATGAGACGATGTTCGGTCGAATTTAGGTAACCGCCCGCCCTGGTACTCTCTCGTGCCACTTTAGAATGGTGAAAATGTGCACTAGAATAAAATGATAATGGCCCGCCGCAATTTCAGCGACGGGAAAACTCGCGTACCGGTATCTCAAATTATATTATACAGAAAAATACTTACGAAAAAGTGACGAAAAAACGAGGAAGAGGTGACACATTCCAAAACAAAAACCTTTCTTCTAAGTTATTTTTATCAACAAAGCTGATTAAAAAAGAAACAAGGATAAAAGAGAAATTGGATTTATTTTCCGATGAAATAATATTATCGTAAGATACTGAAGGCGATGAAAATTGGTTCAAATTCCTCGTAGCTGGGCCTGTATCGAGAAGAAATCTTATCCTAAATAAGCCTTTAAAATATTTGCCAATAAGTTGCTAGGCCCTGTATAATTTTCCCATCGAAGAGAGTATTGTTCGCAGGTTTAAAATTTGAATTTATAACCTCGGGTCTCGAATCTTGTAGCTATATTTAGTCTTTAATATAGGGTCGGGCGGGAATTAATTACGTTAAAAATGTCATCATTTCTTCCTCATACTACAACTCAATAAGGATCATCTATCTGGTTGCTTTATCCTTGAAATCCAAAATCTGTTTGTGAAAATGAAGAGTTGAAGAACTGCAGGAATTGAAGTATTTTATTTTCGAAATTTTATTCAAGATTCTTAATGTACGTATTAACCTATTTTGGTGCGATATTAGATAGGATTTGGTAATTTGTGTAGCTTATTCAGTGTTTGAGGTTGTCTATCGATCAATTCCCATTGAGTACAAAACTCATTTTCAAATACAAAAATGCAACATAATATTCTACTACTGATTAGGATGTAGAGAGATGAGTATAGTGTTCATCTATAATCGAAGTACATTATATCATTTTACCTTCAGTTCTTGTTGAGCTGGTCTTCATCATACTACTGTACTTTGAAGGGTTCAGCTCTTGTATGGAACCATTTTAATGAATATTATTGTCTCGTATCTCATTCATTAGGTACCTGATGTGGCTATGCACGATGACGAGAGTCTTATGCACCAAAATACTGGTATGTGCCAATATTTAATAGTGTTGGAAATACATTTTAAATTCTTTTGTGGATGATTTGTGAGCAGAAGTTGGTAGTTTTATGGTTGTAACGTGATGAATTGAAATGTTGCGGCAGTGACACTCCTAGTATCTTGATTGGCATATATACAAGTCTGACATTCTTTAGTACAGTGTTATCATGTCTTATATCTGACAGAGGCGCCGAGCAAGTATGTACTATTTCAGTTAAATTTTGACAACACACTAAAAATCAGGGCCCCCTTTGTTCATGTTTTATGAGACGGAAATTGAATGTAATAAATTTAGCACTTTTGCGGAGAATCAGTGCAAGTGGTTCAAGTTTGGGAGCTGATGATAGTAAAATTGTGAAGATATTATGTATCAGTCTTTTTTGTTTACGTTGAAACTTCCTGAATGCACTTTCAGATGACGGTCCGTTATCATCTCTTATTGAATTCTCCCTTGAACCTCCCCTATTACGTCATTTGTCTCGTTTCTCAAGATTGCACAATCCTGTTGTTGCTCTTCCATCTTTGTACCGTTCAGCCTCTTCTCATTGACCTGTACATTGTTTTTACATGTTACTCTACCCGTAAGGTTGTACAATCATGAAAATAACCTTGAGAAATATCAGACTGAGTATTAACTTATCACATTGTTCAGATATATCATCTTCCTCATCACGCGTAAAAGCAACGGTTTTGATCTGTTCTTGGATTTGTCCTGTATTTACCGTCAAATTCATTCATGGCAGTTCAAACAACATACAAACAAAATTGTTTTTGCTTGTATTACCTAAGATATAGATATGTTTGTATCGAGTCGGCCATATGCTCATGAGGTATCAATGGCCGAGTTGAAAGCAAAAATTTACAAAACAAATTCTTGTAAACACAATGGACCGAATTCCTTGTTATAAACAGCAAAAGTTTCTAAAATATTTCCATCGATTATAATGGTTCCCAGAAAAAATACATATGCAGTAAGAACCATCATATTATTAATTGAAGCATAACAAGCCTGGAAAGCATTCAAGAAGTATGTAATTTTATTAGTTTTTCAGCAACCAATGCTTACTGCGGAGTCATTTTTGATAATTTTTACAGGCAGTATTACATAATTTGTGAGACGTAATACGTCTCTACGCCAATATCATTTTCAAAAAGTACCCTCAATCTTCCTAGGGCTTGCTGTCATCTTCAAAGTACTACTCACATTGCTTGAGGTCACCTCCTTCAACATATCATCAATCCCCATGTTGTTGTGTAAATGAATATTTTTTAGTGCATTTATGGTTATTGTTTTTAGTTTTTTAATCAAGAAAGAAGTGAATTTGAACATGAAGAATATTTTATATTCGTACATATCTGTGCATTTCCCTGGTGTAACACTGAATGAGTCTAACTACGGATCTTCCTATCACCCATTTTTAAAGCTCTCATATCTCTCCTTATAGAGCACCTAGATCTTCGATATTTTTTTTTGTCAAATTTGTCTTTGCACGTAGTGTGACAATGGCTTGTTTTTGATAAAATTTGAAACAAATAAGTCGAGAAATTACACAAATTTGTGTGCATATTTTTGCGTGTATAAAGAAAATATCAGTGCCCGTCGTGTCGCGTTGCTGTCACAGTACCTTTGTAACTCCTCCCACCTTGCATTGCTAATCTTATACTGGGCTCCATGGTGCAGTGCAGTGTTTCACAATGGGTTGCGATGTTACATGGTACATAATCTTATGGCTGTGTGTTGTCGTGTTAGTTTTCTGGAGTGATATAAATGTTGATATAGATGTCATGTTTTGTAATTTTTTTTGTTTTATTACATGTTATTCTTTGAGATATGTCATCAGCAGCCATTAAAAAAGAAAAAATTGATGAAAACGCCTTATTGTCAACTTTTATTTTTGTATAATAAATTTCTCTTTTTCTTCGAAAAAATTCCAAGACAATGATAGCATGACTGGAATACAGACAAGTTACATAATTGTTACTAGTAGATAATTTTTGATGATGATGCAGTTACTTTTTAAACCAACTTGAGCGTTTCTTTCTTTTTAGTGCAATTAATGGTAATTTATTAACAGAAATTGTTTCAAGACACAATGTTTGCACACATACATTCCAACTGAAAATAATTCAAATAAAATATTTAAAGAAGAAAAAAATTGGTGTTGCCGACAAAGTTGATCATTTATAAGTGAACTAAAAAGGGAATACAAGTGTTTGAATTGAAAAAACTTTAGTTACTAATGAAATATTGAAAAATTCTGTAATCTAACATTCATTATTATGTAAAATCTCAGATTAAAAAATTTTTTAGTAGGTACTTGGTTTAGTAAGTTGGGTTTTTTCAATTAAAACTCTTGTTTTTTTCTCTTTAGTTCACTTATAATAAATCAACTTTGTCTGCAACACCAATAGTTTTTTAATTTGCATACAACTTATAAGTCTGCTTTTGCTACAAAAAAAAAAAAAAACTTTGCAAACTATCAAGAACCTGAAAAGATGATTTCACAACTTCTTTTATGTGTAAGTAGTTACACTGTAGAAGTTGCAAAATTTTTGTTACAATTTTAAAATTGAAATTTCTATGTATGTGATGATATTTGCTTGAATATAATTTTTTTTTTTCCAAATGACTATTATGTTTTGCTTTTAATGTAGGCACTAGTTATAGATTTGAGTTTTATCAACTCACTCAATTAATTTCTGTCAAAATAATATGACAGAATTCAAACATTGTTGTGAAATTCCTTATAATCTATGCACTGAAACATTATTATCCACACAAGTTTTGCTTCTTTCATTTGTAGCTGTGGAGCATAACTCGCTTGGGATCTTTAAATGATTCAGTAGTTATGTGTACCTATTCATTGATTCCTTACCAATTTATTGTGAAATTAGGTAGGCGATGATACTTTTTTTTTTTTCTTCTTCAATTTACTGATGCGTACTATCATTTCCCGTGGCCTCGCACTCACCAAAAATTACTTTATTTGTCCCGGCTGAGTATTAATTCTCAAATAGTTTTGGCGCACTTACTGCGAAATTAAAACTTTCGTTTTTTTCTTTTTGGCTGTGTGCTTCAGAAAGTACATTACCTTTAATATTCTACTCTTTGGTCTCCTAAAGAAGTTTTAAGTCCGTTGAAAATTTTCAATCAGTTGTCTCACTTCCTACCCTGAGGTTTTCAACTTTCCTCGTCTAACCGCTCGAGAAATGATTTTTTCCCTGTGTTTGGTTTCAAGTTTTTCACTTGTTGGATATCTCTTGTGTTTAAAAAAGTCACTAAAAGCCGTCTCTCGTTTTTTAAAGCACCGTACTCTTTCAATCCATAGGTTACAATATATGAATAATAAATAAGCTTATTTCTCGCTTTCTCGACTTCCTCTCTATAAAATTTTCAACGTGGAACCTCGTTCCTTAGTGTGTATGTCTATAATGACACTTTAAATCACAATGTGGAGGCGGTAGCGACTTTTTCGAGTATTAGAAGACGTATATTATTGTTATAAATGGAAGCATTATGCGGTGAGCATCAGTTCTTTGAGAAACTCATTTATCATTTTATGAATAATTGTCCGAATGATAAAATTATTTTTTCGTCTTCTTTCGACCATTTTATTTGTCGTCTCTGAAAATTGAAAGTTATATGTGCAGAAATTTCTCCAATATGCGCAGACAGAGAAGAAAAATTTTATATTGTTTCATAATGTTTGAGACTATTTTTACTCTCGAAACAAGTTTCCTAAGCTTCAATGCCACAATTCCCCACAAAACCACCTGAGTATTGATTGCCAAGGATGAGTGGGGGGAGCATCTTCGTTTATCAGTTATCCAAAGTTGTACACTGACTATAGAGTAGATAATGACGGTTACGAGTTCGGTTACAATATGGTAAAATGCAGGATAAGACAGGATTGAGTGAGTCGATACGGCCAAGTCTTGGCCTGCTCTCAGTTTAGCGAGGGGGTCTCTTACGCCCAAAGACATTCCTATCGGTTACGCAAGGCATGATTGTGGAGTTTGTTGAAAGGTTGATTTTTACATAGAACGTCGAGATAGACTATCGATTAGTCTGATGAAATCGACGAGCAAAGTACGGAGGTACTAGGAGAATTCGTGTGCTCTAAAACTTGGATTAAAAGAGAACTGCTGCGTCGTTCATATTGAGCGAGGAGAGGATTACGAGGATGAGATGAATGACAAAGTTGGTGGAATGTAGGAGTCAATAATGGAATTCAGAAATGAAGGCGAGTTTATGCAAAGTTGGTGTGAAGGACCCTAAGTGCGATTGCGTCCCTAGAAAACAAGAAGTTTAAATATTTACTATTGTTTCCGATGGAGAAAATTGTGACTTCTAGCTGTCCCAGAGGTTAGTTGTTACAGATTATGCCTCAACAAAGAGATTTTCAGGGAACAATTTTTGACATATATTTCAGAAGCAGATATGCGCTACAACATTGTAAAATGCTCTTGAAAAATTGTATTTGTAAACAAAAAATGACTTATCGCCTCCAACCCCTCGTGACAAATTGACTATTTTACCATCGACGCAGATGTCTCCGACGTCTTTTGCTGTATCAAGAATTTCGCATTCGCATTCTAAAAAATGTTTCCACATAAAATCTATGCGTTCGTGTTTATATTCTACTCTTCGCTGCCCAATTTTTCCGTCTTTTATTGGGATGTCAATGGACCAATTTTGAAAGAACTCGTGACTACTTATTTGTACAGGGTCTATTACTGGTCCAACTATATTTGGATTCGTCGAACAGAGTGGATCATCCGCTCTGAAGAAGCGGAGGTAGAGCCATGTATTCAAGCGCGGTCTGTACCGATCTGGATTGTGAAATTCTCCAAGTTACGAAGATAGATGACGTGTTGCAGGCTTATTACTCTAACGATTTTACTCACCAAATCCCAATAATTGCTCAGCTTCTTCTTCAGAGTCAGTCGACACACAATATTTTTCTTTTTTTACCATTTCTTTTATTTCATTCGCGGAGAATGTCCTTGTAGGTACCGTTCGCGGTGTCGATGAAGATGTTAGTTCCAATAAACATTGAACTTCATTAGTTGGAGTCATACCAGTGCTGAGAGAATAATTTAATAGCGTAAGAAGCAAGAAGTTATAGTTAGAATTAGAACTCATTTCAATCAAGCAGAGTTCTGTGGAAAGAAAAAATTGATGAAAGACAGAACATAGAGAGCACCTGATTTTATACTTAGTGGTTTGCAGATGTTGATGAAGATTTGTAAACAGCTGTTCCTAGACAAAACTGTCGGAAAACACATTGTCAGTTTGCACCTTTCCTTACTCATGTACTCTTTAGACGATTGAAACTCGCATCTAAACTAAAGACAAAGCAGCTTAGCCAATACTTTATCTGAAGTTGGTGTCGAAAGTGAATTGAGGTGAACTGATTCAAGGTAAAATTTTATTGGAGGCTACGAAACTAGTTTGAATTTTCTTCCTTATGGTATCATCACCAGAAACTAAACTTCTTCCTCTTGACCTATTATTTGAAAGTTCATTCAGTAATCTCGAAATAACTTGGGAACGAAGCGATTTGGGGAAAAAATTGAAGGAACAAAATTCGTAGAGCGTAAAACCAAATACGCTTGAAACTGATCTCACGTACCTTACAGAATATCTTTTGATCTGCTCAAGGCTTTCACTCTGGTTTTAAAATCACGTTTCATACATTCAATGGCAATTCGTATTATTATTTGCCAAGATGATGATTGTATTTTGAAAAAGAGTGTAATACCTGTCAGTTTGTTTTCATATTTGTTGTGAATTTCAAGACGGTACAATGATTACGTGTGACTGTATGCCTGCTTTCGGTTTTAGTCAATATTAGATCAAGATTATGGCTACGTATACATTTGAACAACTTTCGTTTCACGTTCCTCATCGTACTCTCCTGGAAAAAAAGAAGAGAGAGACAGAAAGAGGAAAAAAATGTACAATATATGTATGTAGGTGAAGGATTATGAAATTTTATTTTCATTCTTTATTTCCCTCGACTTGTTGGAATAGAATTGAAAAAACAAAAATACCATTATCGTACTTTTTTTCCCAACAATGTTACACCATCAGTATTGAACGGATCTCATTCGTCTTATCTCATCTAAAAAATTCTTTTGTCCTATCTTTCGTAATTCTTTCCTTCACATTTCTGCTACTCATCCTGTTGTTAAATTGAATTCCTAATGGTACGACATTTTCTTATTTTCTGTACTTGGCAACAATATGTTTTCGTTTTTTGTTCCTTTCACTCGTAGTTGGAATTCAAGCATGTTGACTCTTATTATAATAATATTTTCCAGTTTATATAACAGCCTATTCTTTTTTGCGACGTGAAGCGCGATGAAAAAATGTTTCAGAAGTCGTTTGGCGCTTTAACGTCGCGAGTTTTCCAGCTTAGCGGAAGTTACTCGTATATACGTTGAAAGACAACGTCGAGAATTCCGCATTGTAAACCGTTAGATCAAACACTCAAAAGGACACTCCTCATAAAATAATAGGCTTTCTCCGTGAAAATTATGGATATTTCCTGAAAACTGTGTTAATTTTTTCTGGTCTATTCAAATGAAATTCCCTGGTAATAAGTCTATAAAGAATTAAATTGTGATTATAAAGTTTGCTACAAATAGCGTTTTCATCAGGGATTTTGCCATCATTGAAGATAACGAGCTAAAAATAGAGCCTGTCCGATAATACGATTCTTTATAGATTGACATACAAGACCACGCCCACCGAAAAAAGAAAAAGGGACACCCAGCAAGTAGAAAATTATTGAATAACAAAAACTGGGAACAAATCGTTAGGTGCAGAATTGAATAGGAAAGAAACCTATGCTCCTGACGGCCTGAGGGATTTCTTATCTTAGATTTGTATGAATTTGGTGTATCTACATTTAAAAGAAGAAGCGCCTCAATAAAGGCTTATTATTATTTATTGCGGTTCTTCGTTCTCATTGGTTGATCTTAGCATTGGGTTCCTGACTTTGTTCCGTATGTATTCACCGGATCAGAGTTCTTATTGGATAACTATCAGTTTTGGCTTTTTGTCATTTATCAAAGGATGATTTTTATCGCAATTGCAGCACATAATTATATATGTAGTCAAATTGTCAACAAAGAAATAATATTTTCTTTTCATGATTTTCTCCAAGCTCTGAAAACTTTTTTTTTTCGTGTTGGGCACGGGGCCAATGTCATTTTCCCCTTCTTAATCCGCCCTTATTTATGCCCTTTCAATCACAAGATGGAACTTTTGAAGAGAAAATATGGCATGTAATCTTGAGGTCTTGTAATGTATCGCTTATTGCATTTTTCATGAAAACGAGAATTCGCGGATTCTATTCCTGTTTGAACGAAATTTTTTTGTCTGTACTTCTTCTACCTTACTTATCTGTGGTGTCATTCCTGTTGATAAATTTTTTTTTTTTTTTTTTTTTTTTTTTCAATCCAACCATATTTATTGAATACCAAATAATAATGATAATGAAAATAATATAACAAAACAGAAGAACAGAATACATAATAGTAAGTACAAAAAAATAACTGAAAAAAAAAAAAAAAAATGATAAAAAAGTAATTATAGTAATAATAAAAAAAAAAGAAAAGAGAAGAAAATGAATTTTTTTTTTAAGAATTAAGGGGGAGAAAAAAGAAAGAAAGAAAAAAAGAGAGAGGTTGGAGTAGAGGGTGGCTACTAGGCGTTGCCTCCGTATTTAAAAAAAAAAAAACGAGTTTAGAGTTATTGCGAATAGTTTAAATGGTTAATGCTGGAGGGAGGTGAGAAATAAATGTGCAAGGTGAGGGAATATTGCGAAATTTTCAACAGATAGAAGATTTGTAGCCGTGACAGGTGTGGGAAGGTTAAGAGTCAAAATTAGTGAATATAAAATTTGTCTGATGGTTTCTAATTTTTTGCATTCGAAAAAAATACGGTTAATGTTTCCTTGTAAAGGTTCGTTAGGATGTAGAGGACATAAGTCGGAGTCGGTAATATTTATTATTTTTGAATGGACTGGGAGACGATTATGACCAAATCGGAGACGACTGAGTTTGATAATGAAGGAAGGGTGGAAGTCAGTGAACTGTTTGTACCAGGAAGTAATTGAGGTTGGATGAGAAAATATTGTGAATTTGTATTATTAAAGGATTTTGGATAATGTATTGATCAATCATCTTGTGTAGAGCGTCGAATTAAATTGTACAATTCCGATGTAGGAAGTAACTTAGATGAAAGGGGTGAAGAACGTGCCAATTTAGCTTTGTGATCTGCAATTTCGTTATTAATAATTCCTGCATGTCCAGGTATCCAAAGGAAATTAATTTGAATGGGTGAAAGTGAATTTATCAAGGAAATATTTGGTAATGCTAAAGATGACTTTATGTTAGAAGAAGAGAAGGATTGTAGAGATGAAAGAGAATCCAAAATTATAAGAAAACGTCCTGTTATGAAGTTCCGTTTTACATAATAGAGAGCTTGAAATATAGCCATTTATTCTGCATGGAAGACTGAAGTAAAGTTGGGAAGCGAAATAGCACAGTGGATTGGAATTGATGGGATCCAGAATGCCATTCCTGCCCCTTGTTGATCTTTTGACCCGTCAGTAAAAATATGAGCGTGTTGTGGAAATTGTTGAGTAAATGATTGAAAGATTTCTTGAGGGATGGCATTAGGGATTTTAGGTAGTCTATGTATTTCAACTTGTCTAAAAATTTGTTTGGAACGAAAATGTTGATAAAGGGCTGGAACTGGAATTATGAAGCGTTGTAACCGAAAGATGAGATTAGCTCGCTTACAAACAAGAGGTAGGCGCCAATCCACAAATCTCCAATGATTGAGGAGGTACGAAATATTATCATTAACTTTTGAATGTTGGTAATAACGCTTCTAATTAGGAATCTGTCAGTGAGATAATTGTGACAAAATTGTAGGGGCACCAGCGCAGAGGGCTGGGATTGGTGTAGAATTTAAAGCTCCCATAGTAAGACGGGTACATTTATTTTGGAAAGAATCTAATTTTTGTAAGTGAGTTTTACTTGCAGAACCATAGGGTGAAGAACCGTACTAGTCTAGTTTGGAGCGGATTATCTAATTATAAAAAGAATGGCAAAATGGTAGGATCTCCACCCCATTGAGTGGAGGCAAGCATTTTGAGGAGGTTAATGCAAGGTCCAGTTTTTGACATAAGTTTAGTAATATGTTGTTTCCATAGTAATTTAGGATCGAAGACGATACCTAGATATTCTACTGTGGGTACTAGAGGGAGTAGGATGTTGTAGACAGTAAGAGTTGCATTTGCACTGTTGTAGGGTTTAAGAGAAAAAGCCATTGTTACCGATTTGGATGAAGAGAAAGTTAGATTCAACTTTTGTGCCTTATGTGATATTTGATCGATCGCAGTTTGAGTTTGTGCTGTCGTAATTGCTAGGTTTTTGTGTGCCGAAAAAATTACGATGTCGTCAGAAAAAAATATGGATTTGACTCCTACAGCGTTAGGTATTAAGAACAATGCATAAATAGTAAAGAGTGTAGGAGATACGAGGAATCCTTGCGGAAGACCTAGGAATGAATTCCGACATAAAGTACTAAATTCAGTGTAATGATATATGTGTCGATTAATGAATAAGAAGTTGATGTATTGAAACATACCGGTCGGTGGCAACACCGGAATGAAATGAGCTGGTAGGTTAATATCGGACAATATCTTCATTAGAGTAGGGATGTCTACATTAGGGTAAGCCGATTCAATATCTAAAAATGCAGCAACAAGGTGTTCCTTATGTAAGAAGGTTTTTTGTATTTCTGTTGTTAAATGAGTGACTGCATCAATGGCTCCACGTCCAGACCTGAAACCATAGAAGTTAGCGGGTAGGATGGAATTGGATTCCAGCCAGTGTACTAATCTCTTATTAAGCATAGTTTCAACCAGTTTGCGGATGCATATGGCTAGTGCTATGGGTCGTAGTTTGGCTTCATCTTTTTTGGGAATTCCGATAATTCTGGAGTGCCTCCCAATGTCTGGGATTAGAGATTGAGTCCAAAGAGCTTTAAGTACTCTGCAGAGGACTAAGAGTGAAGACGAGAATAAATGTTTGAGGATATCATTAGATATGCAGTCGATTCCTGGTGCAGTATTCTTTTTGCTGTGTAGAGAAGTTCTAAGCTCTTCCAAGAGAAAAGGTTGTTCCATCCAGTGCGAAGAGCAAGGTATTGGTTCTTGTAAGGAAACCTCTTCAACAGAAGGCGGATAGTCTGGATTGATTGATGATAAAAACGTATCCGATTGTTCTTTAGAAGGGATGCAAGTGTTGGGATTATCTAGACGGTATCTGATGGCCTTAGTTTTGCTCCATATTTCCGAAATCGGGGTAGATCTGTTGAAAGACTCAACAAAAGAATGCCAAGAGTCTCTACGCGCTTGTTTGAATGTTCCTTTGGCGTATGTACTCGAATGAAGTTCTGTTCGGATGGATTATTTTTGAAGATTCTAAGGGCTCTACGACGATTTATGAATATCTCTGCCAGTATTGGTGACAGTGGTGATACTATCGCTAGTACTTTTACCTGGGTAGCCTGTAGAACTTGTTATTGAAGCGACAGTGGTTCTGGCTCAAGGTATCTTCCACTATTTTGGCGTACTTCGGCCTACCGGGGTTCCCGTGATATCTATTGTTTCGAAGCAAGGCGAGAAGTTCCTCCTTTGGCACGGTACCAAACATGTTTGTCACATCCAAGGATACCAGTTTGTCATTCGTCTTGATTTCCACCTTGTCCAGTTGCTCTATCAGCCGTTGTTTCTGATGTTTTTTCTGGGATGCAAACTGGTAGTTTTCTTTCAAAAAAGTGGCTGCGATCCTCGCTGTCTTGGAACATGGTGGTTGGATGCTATTTATCAGTGGTCTCATTGGACAATTCACTTTGGAGTTTTACAAGCCCCTTGAATGTCGGTGCGACCGGGTTAATGTCAAGCGTCATTTCATTGCCAGGTATATTGTTCTCTCACAACACAGCGTGTTTGGGTATTTCTGTGTCGGGTCCTTTGTCAACTCGTGGTATCGAAGCTAACTAATAAAGTAAAATTGTACACTTGAGAATTTTTTAATAACTACGACTATGTTTGGAACATTAAAGTCAGGTCGTTTCGTTTTTCAAATGATCAAAAACACCAAACGATTTCCTTTTCTACCATAACGGAGAATTTATCATTCTTCGTCGGGTTGGTAAGACTTTTTTCGGCCCATGACCGGCTAAATTAAACGAAAAGTGTACCAGATGTCTGGATGTACGTATCGCAGGATGCATTAACGTGTTACCTGACACCGCGGATTATAATGCTTATTTCAAACTGGTATGTTAAACCTCGATTACGACGTCCGCGACCATATTCATTGAGCTTATTACCTTTTCTCGATAACGAGGAAGAAGATAGATAAAAGAAGAGCTTCTGTTATCACAAATATTCACACCAGGCGATGTTCTACATTACGTGAGCGAACGTTTTTGAGAAGAAAGAGAAGTGAGTAAGAAAGATGAAGAGTCAAAGCGCAGACCGCATATTTTATGATGTTCGTAGACAGGAATGGGAGCGCGTGATGGATCACCGACCGATTTAATATTATTGAGGTTATGATGGGCGATACGTTTCTTCGCGCGGTGTAATATACTGGCTGCTTGCAAAACCATCAGAACCTTAGAATCGTTACGAAGCGGTACATCATATGGGCGTGCGTACGAAAGAATTCTCACGAGAAATGAAAAAAAAAAAAGAAAGAAAGAAAAAATTGAGAACACGAAGGAAAAAGTAAGTTGGAGGAAGAAAAAAAGCTCGAGCGATAACACGCATTTTCTTTACACTTTTCTCTTCGCGAACAATGAACCTTTTACTCTTCATCGTATTACATGTACAACGAGTATATCGTAGTCTTCATACGTTCTCGGGGGAAGGAAAAGGAGGAAGAGTTTACGTAGAGCTCTCGGAAAAATCGCGTGTATTTATGCTACGTTATGATGCCACAGCTTATAATCTGTACTTTTTTTTTCACGGGGTTGTGCGAGAAATGCAAGTGCAAATTCTTTCATACTTCTTACCTCGTACCCGTGCGTATCTCCCGAGTACCTGAATTTGAAAGTAGAAATTCTTTGCGGAGAATAGAACGCTCCGTTTATAACTTCTTATCTATCAGTACTAGTGCTATTGTTCTATCTCAGATTGTTCTTGACAACCCGCAACTACCCCATCCCTGCTATTAGATTGGCCTGCGAAAGGATTGCAGAATTCTCATCTGAAAAAACGATGTTGATTAGAGGTTTCAGAATAACGTTGAGTGTAAGCTGGCGCGACTGCAGCTCCTCCAAGTGTTTGTTCGGAAATTATTTTGGAGATGACCCTACCTCATCATCTTTCTCTCGTTCGTGCGTAGTCAGTGCTGTCGTTGCCTTCTATAATCAGAATTAAAATTTGAAGGAGCGAACTACGTACAGTTCTGCCCGTACCACTAGAAACAAAACTTGTTTTCATTGCTGCTATGATCTTCAGGAGTATCTCTCCCTTGGAGGATTAAAATCATGCACAGAGATTGAAACTGGATTGGGTTGTACTTCTCGTGTTTTATTCCAGGTTTATTAGATGTTTGCCATCGTTGGTCAGTTGGTTCCATTGGTGAATGACAGTTAGATCTGTGAAGTTATGAAGTCCGAAGAGTTTGGATGTAATATAATTTCAGGGCAGATGTGCTAATGGGAGCTCCCGGTTGGCCGCCTCATCACGATGGATACCAATAGGGGTTATTGAGACGATACGAGTTGGAAGAATATGAATACCTTAGTCAACGTATTGATTCAATACTTAGTCAATGGGTGATAAACAAGAACGAGGAGGTGGAGGTGAAACAGGCTCGTAGTCATAGGGGCGAAAGAGTGGAGCCCTATGTAGCGATGTCATGAGCTCCGCTCCCCCTCCCTGACACAAAATTCAAGTCTATCTGTAGAACACATTTTGTTGGATACCTGCGGCCTCCTTTTCGAATACCATGAGTGCAATGAACGAAGATAAAAAAAATTTGAAGCAGATGCTAACAAGACACGCAGTATAGCCTTTTTTAAAATTAATTTCTGTTTTTTCATTTCTTTTTTGTGCTCGTTGATGACGATTTTTTCTTACGAGACATGCCGCTCAAAAACGGGCCACAGCTCGCGTTAACGCCTTAATTTAGCTTTACAATATTATAATTGTGTATCATGTATGGTTTGTCATTAGAGTAGTTGAAAGTCATAATGTGAAGCGAAGGTAGTTGAGGACGATTTCAGTATTCTTGCATAGTGCGGGGGTTACAGATGAGACGTTGATTGAGGAGGACAGGACATGGGAAGAGATATGAACTGTAAGATTATCTGAATGGCAGTAAGTTACAGGACGGAGGGGCCTGAAGACAGGAGGAGGTGAAAGTGGGTGAACTGGGTATGACCAGTCCGAAGACGGGTGAGAATGACTTCTTCATGGTGGGAGTCACCATTTGGAGAGGACCGTGAGATGGGGAGGCTTTCGATTGATCTTAATTTGTTGCAAGGTTAGGATTTTGGAGCGGTAGTAGTTTTTGAGGTCGTATATTGGCGAATGAGTTGAATCGGTAATTTTCGGTTGCGAGCTAAAGTTTTTGGCCGCACAGTCAACGTATTCATATTCAGGGGGACCGACGTGGTTCGGAATCCAGACGAAGGCGATTGATTATTTGATGGTGGTTAGGGTATGGAGCATGACGTATATGCTTTGGGTGATGGGGTTATGCGAACAGGGAACGGAGGAAAGTGAGTCAGATGGGGAAGTAGGAAAAGTTTGCTTGTCGCGACGGGAAGGTAATTAGAAAGATGAAAATAAATTTCAGTTTATTTACGGTTTTTTCGTCGTATACTACACATTTTGATGTAACCTATATTATCATCTTCGGGGTGTCAAATAGTACGATATAGTTGAATCCGGGAGGATGCTGAGTGAGATTTGAAAGACTGGAGCGAATAGCGCTCAATTCGACAGTAAAATTAAACGATGAGCCGTTATTTTGTTCTGGATAGAATGTGCGTAGTTGTAACTGTTTCTTTTAGAACCATCAGTATAACATAATTACTGTATGTGGTTGGGGAATTTTGCGATAATTTCTGTGATTAGTTTACGGTAGACAGTGCAGTGTCATTTTGTCTTAGGAATGTTTGTGAGACCCAGTCTGATGGTCAAAGAGGTGAATAGGTACGGAGGAATTGCTGATTTGATGGGAAGGAGAGGGAGTCCAGATGAGGTTCAAGAAAATCAATTAAGGTATTATGAGGGGAGGCAGGGTGTCTACCGCCCCTATGAATCCAACAAACCCTACAAAAGTCCATCAATTTCATTCCTGACCCAATAAAAAAAAAATTACAATTTGAATTCTTAGATTAAGTAGGATTTTTTTTCTGTAATTTTGATGGTATTTCAAGGAGAATTTTCAAGTTGAGAGGAGGTTCGGACGCCCTGACACCGTCCTTCCTCCGAGAACACTGGAATTATGGTTTTGTAGAACTGGTACGGGACACCCTTAGGGCCATTCTGAGAGTCGTTGAGTGAACAGACGTGTTCAGTAATTGAAGAGTAGATTTGTTGGATTGGGTGTAGCTACGGGCCTGAATTGAACCTCGTGTCTCAAAATTATTATAAATCAATTTGCACAGAAATCGATCTCTTTTAACCAGATGATCGGTATCCAAAATTGCTAATTAGTTTGTAATTGCTCGACCCATTTTCCATAAATGATACAAATGTGATTCTTAAAGACAATTGAACTAGTTTTTGAATTGCACATAAACTGTCAGGATCTCTACAGAGCATGAGAATAAAGTACAAAACATGAAAATGACCCGACTTTTAGTCCAGCTGTAGCAAGTCAGTATAAAACGTTATAATTTCTGACGATTTTTATTAACGACATGATTTTTCTTGTTGCTACTATAAATTAAAAGTTTATGCTGTAACTCTTTTAAGAGAGGAAATTAGAATTATACAATAATAATTTTAACAAATAATAGATGCCGAATATAAAACTAATCTCCTTGAATTATTGACTTTACAGGGGGAAGGAAGCAATCTGGAAAATGGTCTGTAAATTGCGTGTCTTTTTATTTTTCGTAATGGACACTCTAACCTGCAAAAATGTTGAAATTTTGAACGCACCTTCATGAATAGTTTGAAGAAAATTCCCCTTCCCCTTGTTTTTCTATTGAACAGTTCATTTTAAGAATATTGAAGTTCGAGTGAGATAATTTCTGAGTTGTTTTCACGGGCTTGGGGAAAGGAAGAAGAAACATTTAATGAAGGCGGAGGTTTTTGAGTACAAGATATGAGAAAAACTGATAAACGTTTAGATTGAGTACGTGACAGTAAGGGCGGTGATTGAGTTTCGATCGATCAGATGTGAGTGTGTGTTTCGAATAAGATGGCCTGTTCTTTATTTGGTGATGGTAATGGTATCTTCATGCTTGGAAATTCTGAAGAAGGTTGACTAGGGGTTGGGAGTCTTTCTAATTCTAAGGAGTTTGTTTGAAGGTTAGTGTTTCCATAGATTAGTTCTAGAATTTGAAATGAGTGAGCGGTCCATGATTTTTGTAGTCTGTGACGAGGAAATATAAAACCGTGACCATCAAATTTCCAAAAACAAACACACAAATATATATTCAACCTATCAATTGAAATGAACTTGTGCACCTATTAAAATAACTCGCTCATCATTCATTACATGAATGAAGATGATTCGGTAGATATTGATGTAAATACTTATAAAAATTACAAGGATCTTTGCGTCGTTCTTTTTTTATTTTCCAAGACGACTTTGTGTAACAACGGTGTCGACGTATCTACATGTCCGTCGAAAAAAACTTTTTCCTCCTGTCGTCCAGAACAGTAAACTTGCCCATGTTGCGAAATATCGCAGGCCCTTTCAAAAAACTGTAACAGCAATTCTTTATCACATTTTACCTCGTGAAAAGTTGGATATAATATCGAAAAAAATGGAAAAAAAAGGGCGGATTTGTCCTCTTCTCCCTAACGAGTGCAATGAAAATGAATTCAAGAAGAAATGTTGGAGCTCAGTTGATATCACGAATCGAAAAACCCCGGAAATGCTAAACGTTGCGTCAAAAAGTGCGCCGTAATGAAATTATTTCTTTTGTCTTTTCGCCTTCCACTTTCTCTGCTGAGTCTATCTCTTATTCGCGAGTTATTGTCAAAAAGCGTGCCTACGAAATTTATTTTGAGAACACCTATTAACTTTTTAGTGCACAATATTTACAAGAGGAGGCCGAAAAGCTGAGTTATCTCCATAGAACTGTGGAAAAACCGTTCTTCGTTCGTTGAGTTTTAAAGAACCGTATTGCTTCCCTTTACTATTAACCGTCTTTCTGAAGTAATTACATTTTTCTGACGTTCAAATCGTGGTCTTTTCAAGTCCTCGTATCTTTATAGGTTTGCACAAGCCTCATATCCTTTCTCCGCAGCCTTATTGTACCTCGTCTTCGACATTATTTTGTTATCACATCGTTTTCCATTTGTTTGTACATGTCAATAATATCAATCTCTATCACAATGAATGGAATTATTCCATTTTAGAAATAAACTAAATGCATTATGCATGTACACGTTTTTTCTGAAATGTAGAAGCGTACGATCATCTGAGACGCTTTCGTGAGACGACATTGTGTAAGAAACTGAGATCTCATAGGTGTTCTCGTTCGATGTATAAGTACATCCTTTAAAATTCTGTGCAGAATACGTGGTAACATTTTGTTATACACACGTAAACTATCAACGGGAATACATAGTTGAAAAATCTCTCTTTGAGTTACGCTTTCGGAATAATACGACAACTATGTTGCCTCCGTCTCTCGTCACCCGATGTACGCCATCTGCTCTACAGATAATAAAATAAAGGTTATCTGTGAACAAAACATCAAATTGTGAAATTCGTGCGCAATACTCCAGATTAGCGTCAAATGTCGGTTGTGATATGAAAAACGTATCACGTAGCACCGCTAAATCAGATGTAAACTTTGAAAGCTTCTTCAGAAGAAAGAAATTGTACGTACCTTGAAAAAATCATTCAAGAAGATAGAAGAAGCCGAAGTGAAAAAATATATGACGAAATAAATTCGCAATGTAATTAGTGACTGGGAAAAATGAAATAAGAGGCATAATCATGATTCAGAAAAATTAGGAGATGGGTGTATGGAGGGGCAAGAAAATGCGATACAGACGATGAGAACGAACTCAGATTTTCGACACGCTTCTCTAGATTTACGTACTATTCTTCAGCTTCTTCTGGACGGTGAAGTGTTCATCAAAAAGAAGATGATTTATCATCATTACCCTGAACCGGTTGTGCGATATGGAGTCTCACTTAGAATTTTTCAAAGACTTTCCTCTTTTACCGCCATGAAGTCTCGGTGATCTTATAATTGTTCGCAGCATTTGTGGAGCGGTTATTAATCTCTTGATTCATACTTTCTATCAATCTACTCTTTTTGTTCGGAGAGTAAGACTGGGATCGGGATAGGAAGGAGTGAATTTGACAATTTTTGTGCCCAAGTATGAGCAGATATTTTGTGAAGGTGTTCATCATCCATCGATGCGGTTCTAGAACAGTATTTGCAAGGTCACATTAGAACATCAGATCATTGGAGTTTCGTTGAAACATTTTTCTGGTTTATAGGATTGTGTTCTTCAGTTCCTTCAGTATGAAAAACTCAGTGAAGACTCACGGGTACATTGGCAGAGGATATTGAACAGCACACCACACTGGTTTTTGTTGCTAATAAAATTTCGTGTGATTTGGATTATATTTTTCATGTGCATGCTTGCAAACACTGTGTCATAAGTTTTGATGTTCTTTTTCTATTGAAAAAGTACTTCGGACTATGAATAACTTCTGAAAATTGGGTTTAACTACGAATATATTTGGGAACTGTAATATTGTGGCATCATTGTTTTAGCAGGTAGTTGTATGTATCCCATCGAATCGAATCCATCAAATAATTTCTCTCACACCAACGAGCACGAAAAAATGAAAAATCCACCGCCATTTAAAAAATAACATTGAACGACTAATGTGGTGGCATATTGTAAACTGTGCGCTGGCTTCATCAACTGAAGTATTCAATTATCCAGAGCGTAATTTTCATTCGAGTCAAACCTTCTATCGCATCGCTTTTCCCGTTTTTTTTTTTTTTTTGCATTATAAATTGCTAGTCATTATTGCTATAAAGTACGTATGTAAATCACGATTGGAAATGTCGTTTGAGAAAGATTGCGAATCTGAAATTTCGGCAAGAGGGAAATCAACTCTCGTCAATGACACATGACGTTGCACAGGAAATAGCGAAATTCTGGTAAAGAATCGTCCATTTTAATAACGTGTACCTATTTAAAATCGTGTTTTCACGAGTCAAAGGTGAGGCGGTTGTAATGAAATACCTATCCGAAAAATCTAATTCCAGCAGCTCGTCACAAAATCGTGACGCGAATTGCCAATATTGTAGTCGTTTCGTTGTAATGACCATTACTACGATAAAAGCTGTGATGTTATTGCATATGTAGGATGTGTATCCATTACCGAACGTGGTTTGTCGTTACATACGTGTATTATTCGTTACGGTATAATAGCACACGGTTCAAGCGATTGAGGAAATACAGGGATTCAGACCCTGTTTCCAGTCACGGCTCGTGATTCCTGACTCCGAGTAAAACGTACCCTATAATACGACGTTTATAGCAAGTATGGAATCAAGCCAAAGTTCTCTCATCGCATGAAATGCAGCGAAATTTTGTTTTCTCATCATGTGCGCCAATCGTGGCGTAAGTCTGCGATACTGTCTTTGGTTGCGCGCCTGTAATTACTATCAGTTTTGTACCGTTTTTAGTACTTCGTGCGGTTATGTACGATATGGGCTCGTCTGTCTGTATCTTCGAACACCAACATTGCAGATACACTCGCTAATACTTAGCCCATTCAATTACGTCATTCTATACCTAGGAAGCTGTAATATTTTTCTTAAAGTAGAAGAAAGTGTTCAATTTCAGTGATCGCGCATTTGAAGTGTATTCATTATCAAACTTACGGAGTTTATCATAATAATTAAGTCGATTAATAAGGTCGATATTATGAAGAGATTTTGTGATAGTCATAGTTAAGAACGATTCGTATAAGGAAGAAACTAAAGGGGAAGACGGGTATTAGAAGAACGAGGAAGCCCAAATTTGTCACAAGTAGAATTTTCTTCACTACCCATAAGCAAAAGAGTAGGTGTTTTTATCGTCCTCAAATTGGTGCTTCGAGCGAGTTGTCCTCTCGCGACTGAGGACACAATTAGATTATATTATGAGCCAACCGGAACACAGACCAGTCAGTCCTGATTATTGAAAGCCAGTGAAAATGTAATATTCAACTACTCGTATAAATACTTTGGCTTAAAGTCATGACTCAAGGTTGGCAAGCCGGCTGGACCCTATAGATTGAATGCATTCATGGGTATGGCTCATTTCATCCCCTTACCCCGTCAGTTGCCGAAACGTCCTTATTCCAAGTGATAAGGAGCTCAGTTTTTTTCGACCTCAACTTCTAAGACAACTGATGACAGCTTCGTTTACACACGGTATCGGTGTAATTACGGTACGAGAGTTCTTACATCGAACTTGTCACAGTGGCCTTTTAGCCTTAAAGGACTAATATAATGCATCGAAAGGTAATGATTTTCACTTGAAGAGCCTCCTTGGATTTCTTCAATACTTCCAAAAAAATCATATCAGCAGGCCCCTCGGAACACATTGGAGATATATTACGCCCGTCACTTGGATTGACGTCGCTATTGTAGAAATTATCTAAAATGCGTTCTCGTATCTTCTTTGTGTTCTTGAATTCCTGATTTCCTTTTTTCAAGGAAAAATTCTCTTTGTATAGGTCGCCGGTATTTCCGTGTGACTGTACCCACGGAAGTCGCAGTTCTCGCTCACATTTTTGTTGTCGATACTGGGCAAGGATAAAGAGAAAGAGCCCTTATTACGTTTATTCTGCTTAAACGGGAAGTGAGAAATCGTCGGTATATGGATTGAAATGAAGACAACATGCTGGAATACGTATCGTTTTGAGAATTAAATCATTGGTATTCATCGTGTATTTTTGTGCACGCTAATGAAAATAAACATCCCGAGAAACATTGACCATGTAGTTTTGAAGTGTCAACATGTAAGTATATCTACGAGTAATTTTGCGCGAATGCAAACAACAAGAAAAAAGGAACACTATTCAAACATTATGTTCGCTCGTATGGTGCACTTTTTTTTTCTTTCTCGGTAACTTACAAAGTTTCATAAAAAGAGCTGAGAAGTGAATTACGTGCGATCGTACCTATTCGTATGGTACGCGGTGAGTTTCGAAAAATTTATAGGAAAAAAATACGCAGCGTTTCACAATTAATGAACCAACCTGTTAACAGTGTTGCTCTTCAATTTTGTCTAGCGCAGCAGAATTCCACGTGCCGCAAATACGATGAAGGTCTGCTTAATCTTCTTTAACGACCAGACGGAAAAAGTCGTACCGTCGTAACTTCCCTCTTTTCCTTATCTCAATTACTAAGAAATAAAACAAAAAAACTCTAGTGTGCTTTTCTACAATGGACGTGCATGGTACTGCGTTTGTGTACCCTATGACGTATTGGCATAATTTTTTAATCTTATATATCCAGTCATAGCCTCGTTGCTGTGTCAAGTAGAATGTAAATATATCCTATCCGGAAGTTGAAGACAGTAGAAATTTTTTATATGTACCTTATTCGAATACATTAGCATAGTTTTACAATGTGAACTGGCGACGGATATTGAATTTAAACCTAATTTTCGCGTAGGTAGGTTTATTAATGATATCGATTTTTTTCTATTGAAATCTTTCCTTTTTGTACTCGTATCTTCAAAGTTTTCTCATTGAATGGAATTTTATAGTCGCTTTTCGACCGTGGGGAATTCTTTTCGATTCGGTAGCGTGGGTGACCGGCTGGTGAAGGAGTTTAGAGTCTGATTTTTGTATTTCTTACGATGTGTTCATTGTTTGCCTTTATGATTCAAATCGAGGGAACTTCGAAAACTTTTCGCTCAGTTTCACCGAGCTAGTGAAGGCTAGGACATCAATAAAAACTGATAAATCCTGAAAGTCGAACATTGTTAGTTCAGAAGGTCTTTGAAAAAATGAATCGTGACGCATTTTTAAAAAGTCAGGATACTCCGGATCAAATCATCTTATGAAACTGTGATCGAGGACTTTGATATTCATCTCTTCTTGCGGTTGAACTACACGAGTCACTTCTCTGTAGGACTTTGGAGAATTGGTATTAACCTTTCGCCCCAATAACTCCAATTCTTCAAATTTTTGGTTGGCTTCCTTTCTGAATGCGATTTTCAATCTCATAAATGAGATGCATGACAAGTGCTCCGGGTTGGGACGAGAATCTGAATTCAGTCGACAGCACAATATATTAAATTTACCCGGCACTGCATTTTGATCCATTTAATGCGACTGTTATTGGGAGACTATTTTCCGTGCGACGGGAGAAAGTCTGACCAGCGTTGATCAATAAGAGGGATAAACCACCTGGCCTGCCATCCTCCCATCAACCACTTTGTCTGCTAAACAAGGTGGACAAACTCTTGGAAAGAGTGATAGTCAATCGACTATCTGGAGAAAAGAGATATAATCTCAAGTAGTCAATACAGTTTTCAAACTGGACACTGTACATCAGATGCTGGAATCAGGTAAAGAGGATAGCCGAGTCAGCAATAGCTACGCATCAGTTTTTCGCAGCCGTCAGCCTTGACATAAAAAATGCATTCAACTCGATTCCATTGGAGAAGATTTATTGAAAGCCTTCGTGAACGTAGAACTGCCCATGTATCCACTCAGGATGATCAGCAGCTATCTTAGCTGTCGAGAAGTCCAAGCAGAGATGTCCTCTGGTGCAGTAAAGCGCCTAGTTACTCATGGAGTGCCGCAGCGATCGGTCTTGAGGCCACTCTTGTGGTGCGTCGCATTTAATGGGATTTTCAAGTTGGAACTGCCACCGAGTGTTGAGTTTATCTGGTATGCGGATGACACATTGGTGGTTTACACTGCCTAAGCAACCGTACCGGTGGAGAGCAGGGTAAACCGGGTCCTAGAGACAGTGACGCCTTAGATTGAGTCGGCCAGACTGGAACTTGCAGTAGGTAAGAAGGCCATATTATTCACAACTCGTAGAAAGTTCAGTCCAGCCCCATTTCACCTGCAAGGTGTGGAAATTAAAACCAAGACGGTAATGATGTACCTAGCCATCTTGTTTGACTCGAAGCTGTGCTTCAGGCACCATTTTCTGATGATAGCGGAAAAGGCGGGCAGGGTAGTTACATACTTGAGCCGCCTGATGTAAAACCTAGGAGGACCGAGAGAAGCAACTTGAAGGATCATGATGATGAGCACCGCCTTGTAGATTCTCCTATATGGTACCCCAGTATGGACCGACTCTATGAAGATACCTCACAAAAAGAGAGAGATGGTAGAGATCCAACGAAGAGCCGCGCTTAAGTGTGTTATTTCCTACCGCATTGTCTCGACGGTTTTTTTTTGCATATTAGCACGTTCACCACCAATTGAGCTTCTTGCCAAGAAGAAAGTGGTGGTGTTCAAAGCGAAAAAGAAGACAATGACCGATCAAGAGGCTTTACGAGTCAATCAAGAGACCAGGCGCTCCTTGGTTGCAAAATGGTGGGCAAGAATTGCTCAAAGGGAGCTGAATGAATGGACGACTTGTCATGTCGGCTGAACTTTTACCTGACGCAGGTGGTAAGCGGCCATGGCAGCTTCAACAAGTACCTTCATGAAGAGTTAAGGAGCACTACAAGCAAGGGCTGGATTGTGGACTACAACACACCTTATTCAAGTGTGAGGCTCAGAGGCGTGGGTGGGGCAAGCTTAGTCGGTGTCTTCCCGAGATTGTGATCGATGAAGCACTTGCTCTGAGTACCCATAGGTTCCGAAGAAGCATGGGACCAGGTGTCTGCATTTGAGATGGACGTGTAATGGAATAGTCAAATGCAGAACCAAGCGATAGCCTACTCCACACCGGTGTACCATCCACTTACAGATGTGAAAGAAGAAGAAGAAGATACTCCAACAGCGATTTACTATATCGAGGTGGCGGTGTTGTTATTGTGTATGCTAATGTTCTGTTGCCAAAAAAAAAGAGAAGATTTGCCGAGGAGATCCCCTTAATACTGCAATTATACCCGAAATGATCGATCCCAATGAGTGGAGGAAACAAGATTAATGCATACATATCTCGCACCCACTCCACCATGGAGGACGGGCGGTGCTGTACGTGCGACAAAATCAAATACCGAACTAGGCAAATGTTTTGTTAACGCTTGTTGGCTTATGCAATCATTAGGGAGGAAAAAAGAAAAAGAAACGTAGAATATCGTTCCTTTATCAAATATTGTATCGGTAAGTCTTAATATTTAGAACGGTCTCGAAATATTGTTTTTTTGATATTTTGTTTCTTTTCTTTTTCTGCTCTTTGCACAGGAAAGAAATCTTGAGTTCGTGTTGTTTCCATTAATGTACCGAACTCTTTCAAAAATAAGTATTACTATACTAATGCACGTTTTCCAGCATTTTTAATGCCACAAAGAGAAATGCATTACTTTCTGAGAACATTATACATCATGAAAAATATGCGGTATCATCTTCAAAAAGTATATTACGTTCGTTGCAAGGATTGTAAAATGAGAAATTCGCTAGGGTACGAAATTTTATGAAACGATTTCACGAAGTATTCTACTGTACGAAAGAAATTAATTTTAAAATAAACTTTCAAACTTGGGAAAGAGATACCAAATTAATTGGAAACGAGTGATGTATCAAACGCGAATATTTTTTACTTTGTGGTCCGTGAATTTGAACTCGACATCATTATCGTTTTGGGTAGCTGTAAATATTTCCAATATTTGACATCATCGAACGGTCTGTATCGAACATCAAAAAGTACTCATTGAAAAGCTTTCCATTTTCTCTCTCGAACTCATCACTTAGCCTTGTCAGTCATCAAATAGGTCCATAGTGACATTTTTGGTGAATACTCTCATGCGAATTACGTATTGAACCTGCGGAAAAAAATTGCTCCATGAAATCACATAACGTATAATAATAATGATGATAATAATAAGAAGCCTTTATTTACGCGTAGTTCTTACGAGTAATTACATGCGCACTATAATTATCTCCAATCCACCGAACTCTCAACCCATTAGTGCATAAGTCTCCCTCAGTTTTTTCCAGGTTTTCCTGTTTTCGGCTGTTCTTTCCCATAATATAATCCCCCTTCACTTTACTGTATCATCCATCCATCGCGAAGGTAGCCTACCTCTGCTTCTTTTTTCGTCCCTAGGTGTCCATTCATTTGTTATTTTATTCCATCATTGATTTTCCCTTCTTGCAAGGTGCCAGCGTATCTTCATTAAGTTTTTTTGAACTGTTTTCCCCGCGTCTTTCTTTTTTGATTCCTCTCTCACTTCTAGATATTTTTCCTTTATTCCCATCATACTTCTTTCCATTCGCCTAACCGTCACCCTTAGTCGTTCCCTTTGTTCATTAGTCAACGCTCAAGTCTGTGCCCCATAGGTAAGAACCGGAATAGTACAACTTTCCAACGCTTTCACCTTTGACCTAGTACCAGGGTGTCCACTTGTCTGGAAAATCTGGAAGTCAGGGAATTTTGTGAGACTGGAAAGGTTAGGGAATTTTGGTAATTTTACCCAAAGTCAGGGAATTTTTTGAGATACGTCAAGAAAAGTTCGAGCTAAGAAGTTTTTCCTCTATTTTTTTCTTTTTTTTCTTTTTCTTTTTTGCTTTTCAGTGGAGATTATGGTCTGGAAAAACCTGAAAAAGTCGGGGAAGAATCATGGAAAAGTCAGGGAATTTCATTTCAGAGAAAAAGTGGACACTCTATAGTACTTATTTTCCCTTTATTTACAAATATATTATACACGTATGTAAATTCGCCACCCACGATTTATCTTACTCGTAGTTGTAATTAAGAAGCTCAATCGGAGAACATTCGTGAATATTTACGATATTTTGGATCGGTTATAAAGATTACTGAAACACGTGAATCGTTTTCAGATTTCACACATCTTCCAGAACACTATCAATCTTCTTCATGATCACCCGAATTTTTTCACACATCAACATGTACCCTTTTATATCCTCCCTCACTCACTCAGGAACGAGGAAATTAATGGATGATGGCTAGCGGCCAAACTCATTTCACTGAATTGAAGTACAAATTACATACGTTAACTCGTCTTATTTCAAGTGGAGTCGTTTCACTATATCTTTTACGTATCATTCGCCGTATTTTATTCATTTATTGATTTTAGAAAATTCACAGTGTGGTTTTAAATCATCAGTTTCTTTCTACCTAGCCTTGAAAAATCAAAATGTGTCTAGGAAAAGAGTCGTAATAAAATTCGTATGGTAGACCTTGTAGTAAAAACTAAAAGCTTTCGACGATTGAACGTAGTGACCTGCTCTAATACAATTCTGAGACCATAAGTCATTCTATTTTCATTTGTTACTTCGAAACGATTTACCGAGTTTTTACGAGTAAGTAGAGCTAGTGGGTGTTTCTCTCTCTCTCTTACAGTCATCGACGCTTTCAATCTACTATGGTAGCAACTTAGGGATTTTAAATAGAAGGGATTTTCGTCGCAATTCGGTAAAATTTCTCTTGGGAACTGTTTGCTAAACCGCTCGCACAACATGTAATTCAACAAGTTGTTTCAGGTAAAGAAAAATTTAATACGTTTGGTGGGCGTGCGAATTTTCCCATACATATACGATAATGTTTTTCACTTTTCGCCTTGCGAACGTGCTTCATGGCGTTCTCAATTTTGTCGTCTATAATTTTGGTGCTGAACGCACGTGAGAATGATTAGTCGATGTAGAGCTCGAAATTTCCATATTACATGCACGAGTATCGCTCGTTGCTAAGGAAGTAATTGCGTGCAATGAACCTGAAGACTGAATCTTTCATCAAACTCTGTCAGCTTTCTGACATCTACCGGCACATTATTACATACCACCCACTTTCGTTAATGAAAATCACAATCGCTCTCATCGCAGATGGTAATTGATACCTCGTTTGTGTTTGAAATGAAGTTTCATAACCTAATCGTTCTAATCGTCTTTTACACCTGCACAAAGAAGTTTGGGTAGAATGTGTACACATCTTTTTTTAGCGACTATTCGACTTATGGTTTCAAGCTCAGTGTTTATTTATAATTATTCCCAATGTAGGTTGTAAATAAAAATTGAAAATTTCGTGCGATCGCGCACAACGTAAACGGCACAATCGAGGAGTAGCGTGAGCGAAGCTTAACTTGATATCTGCCTAGTGACTTGTATGTGTCTTTAGGCTGGGGTCAGTCAGAAATTTGCGTAACGTAACGTGATGTGACGTGATGCTTTATGACGTCATCAATGACCTTGACTTTCTATAGGGACTTGGAAAAATTTCGACCTTCAGCCTCCATTATAGGTCAACACAGCCCATGGGCTATCCTGAGTCTTAGCTAGCTATCCTGGTCCCAACTCTTGTAGCCACTACAGGATTGCCCCGAAATGCCCCGAAACAACCACGCCCTTTACTTCACCGTTCCTGGAACCTCTGCAGCTGTCACGCAGCACCTTTTACAACAGTAGGCAATCTTGAATCATACTCAGTAACCATGAACTCTATTCAATTACTCTAGTTGGTGTACCGTATGACGTTATACGTACTACGGTATTAACATTTAAATCATACCTAATTGGAAATCACAGGCTAACTGAGAAGGTGAAATTTTATCAACTGTGCTTGCTGGTGTTCACAAACCTCGGGTTTCAGTTTGTGTATTTTCACTCTAGTTATTACTGATTACCGAAATGTATGTGGCCTATGTTTCTCGACCCTCAATTTGTAAGTACTTGAAGAGGAAATAAGAAGGAAGTAATCTCGTATACTAGGAGGAGGGTGTTGAACGATTATCGATAATTTTTCTTTTTTTCTTCAGCTGTTTGGTTTTTCTGTTGGTAAATTCCCTCGTCTGGATCAAATCTACTCGATAAAACCTCGCTCGCAACAAGGAAATGAACTTTTCTCTCTTCTTTGAGCTACTTGGAGGCTCAATTTCAAAACAGATCAGACTATTATGAGATTTTCAGAAGTCGTTGTTGCTTTGATTTTTTTTTTTTTTCACAAAATAAGTACACATCATAGCGATGAATACAATCGTCTTCCGGTCTTTCATCGAGGCCCTCTACCTCACAAATCTCACTCGACAAAAGCGCCCGATTTTCGTAATTCGGGTATGGTATCTTTAATCGATTTTCACGAATGCTACTGAGCAAAGCAAATTGTACGTACAAGGAATTGTAGACCGAGAGAAACTATAGAGAAATTGTATATACAAGTTTATTATACGATATTATATATTCTCCTTGGTTGCCTGCAAATGCCCGCGTGTATCGAGAGAATATATTGTCACAAAAGTGTATAAACTTGCCCAGAGTGTACAAGCACAATGGAAACTGTGCACGGAGAGAGCCTCGACAACAACAAATGATAAGTTACACTGCGTAGCGGTGCTAAATTACGAAAACGATTATACGAAACGCGCAAGCTGCAGAAGACACGCGATTCGCCAACATTTATTCCAACCTAAATATAAATTATCATGAAGTACTTTGATTTCTCCGCGAATAAATGCGTATTGTATTCTAAGGATAAAAATTAGACGTAATTTATCGGCGATATTTATTAAACTACCATAGGCTGTACGTAAACGACGAGGAAGAGGGAAAAAATTATGATATTTAAGCTAGTGAATAGACCACGTGTTGTAAGGTTAAAAAATGTTCGAACGTATTTCAATGGCCAAATTTGAATGGCACGATTATTGAAACGAGCTCTTTTAAAATAGTGTAATAATCTGCAGCTTGTCTATTATAGAGATCGCAATGGGTACATATTTTGATCGAGGTTCTCTTCAGAATCCTGTATTGGTGGCAGGTTGTGAGATGAATTTTCCAGCTTTCTTTGACGAACTTTCGAGGGCTTTTTAGATAAACGTAAGAAGATCGCATGCTTGAAATGTTTCTTTTTGTACAGCCAGGATTGGATTGATGGGCGTTGGCAATATGATGTATAGACGTGACAATTTTGGAGGATCTATGGTCTTCACGCTAGTCAGTGCTTCTTCCTTTTGTTGAGAGGGTGGAGAGGTATGTTCGTAGAGGATCCTTTTCATCTTTCTCAAGTCTGTCATCCGTTTTAGATTGAACAAATCGAAATATAATTGCTTGTAAAACACTCTTGGTACAAAAAAAGGCGTCCTTTTCTTCTTTTTCTTCCTCACTCGTGGCTACCTCCTTTTTTCGAATCACACTTGTGTCAAAAATTTGTGTATTTCACTCCTGATGATTATATTCCAAGTTTGATTATTGTGGCGTATACAAGGTCGCGATAACAGTGAACAAGATGAAGCATGAAAAGAAGAGAAGATTGCGTTCACTACACCTGGGATGGGGGTTTATGGGAACCGCAAGGAAAAGATATGTCAAAACGCCAGCACCTTATCAAGAAGACCTTGCCAGGGAGAATTACAGACAGGATCAGAAGGAGATCGACATCTAGAACACTCGGATACTAACTTGAATATGAGGGATACCTAACTACAAGATCAAGATATTGCCTTCATTTTGAAAAGAAAGGAAGAAAACGTCCGAGTTCAAGATCAGTCAACTATAAGATTCTGTGGTCTCAGTGGGACACCCTACAGGTTGAACACGGTATTTTTTACAGAATCTGGGAATCTGTTAATGGTCTTGATACTGGGCAGCAATAAGTCATTCCAAAGACCTTAGTATCAGAAGTGTTGAAGGATGTTCATAACCAATCATCTGGAGTAGTGTTCGATAGTTTTCAAAAAACTATCGGAGTTTTGTTGAAAAAAAAAAACAAAAAAAAAACGGTGATAGTATCTTTGATAGTTTAAGAAACTATCGATAGTGTGAAAATTTTTCCTTTTCTTATCCAAGTCACAAAATTGGTGCTAACTGACGAGTGAAAATTGAAAATGTACGCCAGTTCTATGAATTAAGATCAGTCAGGCGGTGCCAATTGTGTAATGGGTATGGCACCACATTTTTATGATTTTTTCCTAGTCACGTCAGCTGGTAAGATGGTTACGTTGAGATGCATTCCCTGGCATTCTTTGACTGTCTTTCCAATTAATAAAACGATTAGGAGAAAGGTATTTATCCCGCATGTAGCATAGGTACTTTTCTTTTGATCGATATTTTCTATCCAAACTATCGATAGTTCCAAGAAAAACTATTGGAGCTATCTATAGACTCGGTAGCACTTAGGAAAAAATTTTGGAACTATTGATAGCATAAAACTACTGACCATTGTCCATCATTAATCTGGAGGTTTGGTGTAACAAGAATGCTGTCCAAGATACGGGAGCGATATTACTGGCTTTTTTGTCGTGTGGATGTGGAATATTGGTACCGGTGTTGTGCGTCTTGTTCAGCAAGTAAAGATCCTTCTGAGGATGGGCAAAGGTGTAGGTTTACAATGTTGGATAACCTTGTGAACGTAAAACGATGAATATGTGACCCGGTCTAAGAAACCCGGCTTAGCCCACCTTTGGCTCATCCGGGTTTCCGTTGACCGGGTTACATATTGCTGGACCATTTCTAGAGACAGATTGGTTATAGAAGATTATTTTACAAAGTCGACTGGAGCAGTTGGGCTCCCAAACCAAGGAGCAGCAACCGTTGCAAATGTATTAGTGGAAAACTGGATAACGCGCTTTGGAGTATCTTTAGAACTGCACACAGACAAGGCCAAAGTATTTGGAGAAGTCGCAAGAATATTGTGTCTGAGAAGAATTCGTACCACACCGCTCCACCTGCAATCTGATCAGATGGTTTAACGATTTAACCACATTGGGGACAAGTTTTTATTTAAAGTAGTTGGTGAAGCCCATAACCTCTTTCTCTCCTGGCACACCGGTTATCAGTACATGGATCTACAAAGGAGACTCCAGCCAAGATTATGTTTGGACGCGAGCTACAGCCACCAGGGGATTTGGAATTTGGAGCGCTTCCTCACGAAATGATTTTCAAAAGTATTCATTGCAACTCGGAGAACAACTCCAGAAGGTTCATGAGCTAGTCCGAGTCAACTTGGAAATCGCCAACAAAAGGATGAAGCGCCGTAAGAGCACATTTTGAAGCTAGTGATAAAGTCTGGTTGTACAACCCACAGAGAGAGAAATGAATAAGCTCAAAACTCCGAAGCAAATGGGAATGTTCATGTGCAGTATAGTGCAGAAAAGAAAAATATCAACGACGTCATATACCGGATTAGCCATAAAAAGAAGGTAAACGCGGTCCATAACATTGGAATCGATTGGCTGCGTGGCTGAGTGATTCTGAACGGGACGTTCAGAACTAATGAGAGAACCGTATGGTGTATATGAAAGCGCGATAACGGCAAACAAGATCAAGCATGAAAAATGAAGAATCGAGAAAAAACGAGAAGGATGAGTTGTTGAATAATTGGACTGCCGTCTAGAAGCTTTGGGAAATATCTGAAGTAGTGGCCGCGGGTATATAACCCGGGAAACGGCGGGATTAACGATCATTATTGGAATAGAAAGTGTTGTGATTATTGTGTTCTCGTATTTGCTGTGATTGCGTACAGTGTTCGTGATTAGAAGTGTTGTGGATTTTCGGTTATTTGTAATTCTTCTTTATCGCTGAAACATCACAATATTGTACCAAAATTTTTATCCAGAATTTTAATGTCCGATTTATAAATAAATATCAAGAATTCAAAGTTATATAAAAGAAAAAAAGAACGGGCCTCGTCTCCGGTCTTCAGAATTGTTTAAAGACCGTCAGCGCCCTCCATAATCAAAACTTCTCGGTTGAGAGAAGGGTGCATTAAAGTAGGCAAAATAGAGTAATATCAGGGACGAAACTGAGGATCAGAATGAAACATTTACATATCTGATGATACTGCAAAAACGAGATCATCCAAAAGGTTGCACATATCTTGAAACATTTTAAAATGTATAATCCTGCTTTTGTTTCGCTGCTATTCCTGGAACGTGTGACACGAGTTTGATTTCGCAATTTCAAATTCAAATTACTTCGATACACAATGGATAATGAAAGTGACATAGGTAATCATCTTCAAATTTCTCTTCATGGAGAGGGAAAAAGGAATAGAAATTTGTTTCTTTGATTGTCTTACGATTCAAGATGACGTTTCAAATTTTCATTCAACCAGTGTGCGTGTGTGAAAACACCATTACTGTATATATGCAATGCAGGACAAAATTAACAATTTGTTATGCTAGCTTCGCATTTGTATTTATATCTTTCGCCTATAATTTAAAACACCAAATTTGCACTCGTAAATTGTGTCTCGTGGTGAAATCGTTCCACGTCTCCTTTACCGCACAATATACTATTTATCGTTTCCCCTTAACGAACAAAAATGCGCCCTTATCGTCGTTTATTTTACCACGCTGGAGTGTCGCGCGTAATACGTTTGCATCGTTGTAAGTGAATTAAAATGAAGAAATAGAACAAGCATACGTGGTAACTTTACGTATTCTGGTTTTATCAAACAATGTAATAAATTATAACGCTCGAATGCTTGTACAAATACTAGAAATGCAGCTTTCAGCTTTTCTAGTTATACGATCTCAGGCGTTGCCACCTATTCAAAATTTTCAATTACCGACCGTTGTTCATTGTTTTCTGTATGACAATATGTCTTTGTAGCGCGTATCGCGTGGTTTTGTTCCCGCAAATTGGATGCGTTATTGGTCGAAGGTAATTCGTCCCAAGTACTCCATCTGCGTTATTCGACGTGAATTACGCTAGAGTGCACGTTAAATGCCACTCAAAATTCTTGTTAAGACGTATAAAAACCACGAGACTTTGTGAATTGCTCTGCGACTATGTCCAATCTAAATATTTCACTTTACCCGATGACCAGAACGCGTTTCTAGCTCACAAGAAAATCTATGTAGTTTTGTCTTTGACGATATTGTTACCTTCAACCAGACATTATCTCTTTAGTTTTTACGAGAAATTATTTTCCTCCAAGTAATTGGAAAGTCTTGGGACAGGAAGAGAGAAAGACTGACTTGCTTACCTTTTTTTCTTTTCGCAAATTATTGGATACTGTAGACGTATAAAACGCCACTCATTATAATGAGCTTTCATATCTTGCTGAATGAAACCCATATCGAGGCTACAAATATAAAAAAGGGGGGGTAAGTGTTCGAGAAACTTCTGTAAAATAACGTAGAAGTGGCTAATTTTTTCATTTTTCAAATCTGACATCCTGGCTAATGAAATAATGATGCAATTCGCCTTCTTTCTATAGACATTTGAGAAATTATTTCCCCTCTTCCCGAGCTTATTTTCAGCAGTAAGAGTACTCTGAAGTCTCAATCTTCTGAATTTTTTCACTAGTGTCTTCTCTTCAATCATGAGGGTTTATCGAAATTCCTTCTTGGCCAATGAGATTCTAAAGTTGGTGAATTGTACAAAAATTCCATTCAGTATCTTGAACAAAGTGGTCAGTCGGGTCAATATAATGGAGCGGAGACAAATTGCTAAATTCATAGAAATAATTCATTCATGATGTACATATATGTTGAATCTTGTATCACGGGTATACTATTCGCACTTATTTTTGCTTGCAAAAAGTGATTAATAATCTTTATTTTTATTTTTTTGTTCCAGGTATGTACCAATTCGTAACTTTGTCTGGGGTGCTCAGCTGAAAAGCGAAATTAGTTGATGGAGAAACATATGCCATGCTAAACACAGAAAATATTTAGCTGGATCCAAATCTGTTTTATATTATTCTCGCTATTTGAAACGAGCATATAAACAGGAAGTTATCGGAGTGCGACGGCTATCATCAAACACCAGTGAGTAAAACATAGATTCAGAAAATGTATAACTTACTCTTAAAACTAAGTCTTAATTACGCAAATGTCGCCTGTACCCAGGGGAAATCTGTATCTTTCTTGAGAGATGAATATCAATTTTCTCGGGCTGACGTGCTCAAAAACTGTAAAATCCGTGCAAAATTTATTCATCGAATAACTCGAAAAAGAAGTTGAAAACTCTATTTTGATCCTATATTTTCGCCGCTGACACTTGATGAAATGAAACTGATGGATTGTGCTTCTATTAGGTACCTGATGTCCGGCCATTGGTTGAGACGCAGGCCAGTATTGTGACGAAATAATCTTTAATTATCCTAGCTTTCACGGCCGTCGAGCATCCAGGTGCACTCGCACCTGGTGAAAAAATTCCCACCGTGAAATTTTTTCCTCCAGATAATAGGGCATGGAATCAACGTTTGCACCTGGCGGGAAAATACGGAAGTGCCGGCCCTGCTATGGCGGTAGTACTGAATCTCTGTAGATGATGTGTAAGATCAGTACAATGATTTTTTGTATTGGATATAAATTATTCTCAGTTATTAGAATTCACTCTGATCCAGGAGAAAGACAAAAAAAAAAAAGAACGAATTGACCTGGTACATTCTGCAGCAACTTTTAAAGGTACAGTATTTCCTCGGTGTCGAACGATCCAGACTTATTTTTCGGTTCACGTTCACAGACTGCACGGCGACGCTTCGAACTACGTTCAGTTTAATATTCCCGGCATCGTTCTGTCGTCTCTCGCGTTCTAGGTCAACGTTACGTAAAGTAGACATGCGTCTTTAGACGGTAGACGTAGCGTGAAGAAGAGTTAATTTTTTAATTAATTAGTGTCACCGAAAAGGTGCAGTTTAATACGTGTACGATAGTCTCGCATGTTAATTTAAAAAATTGATGTTTTAGTCACGTTTCCGACGAATTAAATTGTATTCGCTAAGTAAGCAGTCTTCTACGTCTACAATTTACTGGATTACCCGACGGCTATTAATTCTAATCAACTCGATCAAACGTCTCTGTCAGTACAAGATGACGCACGTGGTCTGCCCGTGTAGAGATTGGTGATAAAAACGGGCACGTATCCGCAGGGGAGAGGGGGAGGAAGGTAAGCTTCAAACAATTTTACCTCCTATGATGCTTGTCCCCGCTTCTCATCGAAGTGTAACCTTTCCTCCAATATTCTGTCCTCTTTATTTATCGGATATCAGATTCTGTATGAATTTTTTTCTTGGCTGTGAAATAATGTGTAATTATTCATTCAAAAATTTGTAGAGGGGACAAATAAAGTTCACTTTTTACTCTTTGCACCCTCCGACTAAGCTGTAATTACGTTTGCGTCAGATGAGGACTTTGTGGTCCTGAGAATGACAGGTGCCTCGACCTACTGATTTCGAAAAATTTTGACCATCCAGCTGTATATGGGGGTGTAGATTTGAAAAAACTGTGGTTATCCAGTTATGTACGTGCACTACCTTGGAAAAATTTCGAGTTTTGTAAAAAAGGAAGGAGACTTGAAAAAATTTCGATTATCGAACTATACGTTTTTGTAAGAGATCCCTAGGGCATGAGTTTGATAAGGGATCACTTAACGAAGGGGGTTTAATGAAAACAGAGGAAACACATGTTGATTGCGATCAAGTATAATTGAAATGGACTCACTTAATTTGGTACAGCTTAAATCAATGAAAGAATTGAAATGAACGCGGTAATAATAATAAGAAAAGCATTTACGTAAAAAGGGCGAAACTGACGAATAACTGCGCGAACGTGAAAACAGTGCAATAATATCGAAAGAGGTTCGGAAGAATATGTAGAAAACAATATGATCGTAACGGTTAACGGAAAATTTGGAAGGTTGGATATCGAGAGAGATTCGTAACAAGACGTATGAGTAAATGTGATCGTAATGGGATTATTGAATAAATTTGTATTGTTATGAGAATCGTAAATATTAAAGTGTAATTGACGGGTGTACTTCATACAGTTTTATAATAATGTAGAAAATATTTTGAGATGTTTTATAGTTTTTTAACTCTCTGTAGTCATTAAAGTCTAATATTACTAAGCCTGAACGTTTGGATCGAGTTTGCCTACCCTGTTTTGGGTTCAGATCTAGATCAATCGATAAAGTAAGGCTGGTGGGTCGGAAATTGGTATAGAGATAGAGTTTTCAATGAGTTGTCGACATACATAATACTGTGTTCTAAGTTTGGACATTATCAGCTAGATCGAGTCGGATATCTGGAGGAAGGGTTAGCTTGGGGGGAAGTGGATTATATGATAGGTGGAGGTGGTTCAATTTGAGGTGTTTGAATAGTTTAGATTCAAGAGGAAGAAAGAGAGAATTATGTCGGCAGAATGAGGGTGGATAGATTGGAAGCTGAGTGAATTGAGCCGTGAATGCAAGAAAATTGGCGGTGAGTGTTAAGAAGCGGCATTCGAGGGGGTTTACCAGCTTCAACGCAGAGGCTGAGAGTAAGGCTAGATCGTTGTGCGCTGTTATGTTCACTGTATAACCGTTAGACAGTGCGCAGTCGATGAGACAATCTGAAAATTTGATATTGCGATCCGAAGCAAACGCCCAACATTCAGGTTTCATATACATACACCTATAGCTGGAGAAGGATTCACAGTACGTAACTCTAAGTCGCAAAATTTTTTACAAAACAGTGGCCCTGTTCGCCTCAATATGGTTAATGAGACTTCGCGAGCAGCGAACGGAATGAGTTCTTCTTTCCTAAGTTAAGAATTGGGTCAACATCAATCAAATTGATGCGAGGGTTGAATGTGTACTTCCAATAATTCTTTGTACTCGTACTTTTCCGTAAAGCGTATATAATATCATAATTTAATGTAATTTATGTTTGAAGTTATCGTATTTTTCCGACGTTTTTCTCTCTGTGGTTTGTTTTTTTGCTCTTCTAATCGCGTTCTGTTCATTTTTTTGATATCTGTACTCATGAGAAAGTCTTTCAGGAACCCTCGAGAGAAGGATTTATGGTAGTTTACGTGGTGGAAGATATGTTAGGTCGTATATTTTTCCTTTATTACGACGATCATCGAGAAAACATTTCCCTATTGAGAAAGTATGATTTCTTCCCCTCGTAAAAGTCATCGTATTGTACTATAATTTTCACATCGCTAATAATAAGTGACGGATTATGTTACAACTACCGTTCGCATATCTAGTTAAGGAAGGTCGAAGGCGTTCTCGTAAATATAACGTTCCGTTTTGATTACCAAAGGCACGTAAACAAATGTAAAAGGACGCACTATCTCACCGCACATACGTTCAACGTGCTCCTATAGGACGCGAGGATGAAATGGCACGAATAGTTCCAACGTATACCCGAAAATGCTCCTTTGAAAAATTGTAATACATTTTATAACTTAAATATATTATTATGTACGTGTATACTAATGTCACCAGCAGATTTTTATCTTGAAAACTGAGATTAATGTTTATTACAGTTAGGAACTCATTGCCGTAGTTCGCGTGACCCATCCTAGCATTGCCGTAAAACCACACCCATTACCTACTTTTAAAGTATATCCGTTTTAGACAATGTAAAAAATGAATTCTTTTAATAGAATTCGCCATAGGTACAAGGAACTTCATTTTTCAGCGCCCACACATAGCGAACGAAGGCAATTGATGTACTTTTTTTTTCTGTTATATTTTCTTCTACTTCTTATTTTTCTCCGCAAATCAAATTTTCATTTTATTTGCGGCCGATGACCCAATTTCGGACGGTTTTTTGATGTTCTTAAACTTTCGACTGTAATACTTCTGTAAATTTGTGTGCACTGATGTCTGAGCGAGTCGTTTTTGGCGAGATTATCGACAGTGTTTCGAAAGTCGTTCGACGTCGTCAGTTTAACATCGCCATATCTGTTGCGTTGGTTGTCAACGTAATTTGAGCAATGATGTAGAATTTGCGGTGTTAGTATCAAACGACGCTTGAAATTCTCTGTATAACATCACGAGAAACTCGTAAAAATACACAATAAATTTTTTATCGTCTTACAACTTGATAATATTCATTATTCGCCTTCGTCCTCGAAGACACGTGTAGGTTCGTTGAAATTCAGAGTCGAGCTATATTCTCGTGTTGTTATTATACATAGAAAAGAATGAGCGGATCGAAAGTACAACTTAATCGGTTCTGCCTCACTATACTATCATCAGAATTCTGATCTGTGTTATTGATAAACTAGCCTTTGACCTTTAATAAAATGTGAAAAGCGTCTACGCACGAATGAGCTCTCAAGTTCGCCTTACTGTAGCCGTATCATGCTCATCAGATAGTTTTTCCTACTCGGCAGCGTGCGTGTTTGGTGATTTACAAGTTTAAATTCGTTGTTTCTTTTTTTTTATCCTCCCGAGTTGTGCGTGCGATTTGAGCTGGTTCAAGTTCGCGCGTATCGTAGCGAAGAATGAAAAAAAGGACGTCGGAGCTTTCACGGCGGTTATGAAATATTATAATGTTCGTGTTAGTAATAGCTTGTTAAAAATCGGAAACCCAATTTCAAAAAACTGAGAAATAGTCCTTAATTCGATCGCCTTTGTTATGCTCAACTATTCATATTCGTCAAACTGGGGGTGTGTAAAATGTCGCCAGAAAGTAAGTCGCTTATTGTAAAATTCATGAAAGAAAGGCATATTTTTTGGTGAAGAGCAGGGAATAAAAATCATATTTTCCCCTTCTTCCACCATATTCAGGTTGCGATCGTTAAGGTCGATCGGAGTCGAAGGTGTAAGGTCGAGATCATTAAGCTCACTGGTGGGAGGGGGCAAGTTAGTTTGTCAGTATGCTTGCATGGTATTATTTATGTTCTATATTAGCTCAAAAGTTAATTTTTTCCAAGTTCCACCCGTACGGCTGGTCACTTTACTTCCTCCCCGCTAATGTCCATTCTAGATGTATTGAGGCAACATAAAGTAATCTACCTCGCCGATGACGTCATCATGGTAGTTCTTCTATTGGGATGATATAATGTCACTGGGGAAAGAGAGCGGACTAGTTTGATAATTAAACTTTTATGATAAATACATTTGGTTGTATATTAGCTCCAAAGTCCACGTTTCTCCAAGTACGGCCCAGACTACTTCTTTCACCTTATTCAGGGCCGCCTACCTCCCTTCTTCATCGCCTTCAGATTTCTTTTGGGGAGTAGCCAATAGGTACTAGTATACTTGTACTTATGATTCTTGTTCATGATCTTGAGCTCCCCATCTAGAAGGGAGTGTCCCGCTCTAATTATCTAGAGCAGCCGTCTGTTCCTCATTATTCCCTAATCTGCCCTCTGAGAATGTTGTATGTGGGCGTGTATGTTGCGGAATTATTTGAGAAGACCGAATCATTTCATAGCTTGTCCAACAAGGAGCCATTCTCACGTGGGAATTCAGAGTCTTCATCTTGATTTTCTGCAATAATTTTTTCTTTCTCTTATTTTGTCGTATTAAATTTTCTTTCTAGTTGGTCGCTTGATTTCTTTCTTCCTCGGAATGATCATCCAAGTTCGATAGCTGCTTCTTTTCTCTCCCTACTAGGATCATCGTAGGCGTGTAGATGAGAACAGTGCCCATTCGGTCGCTTGAAGTTCATCTTGAATCCAATAGTCTTCAATCAGAACAGTTCGTCCCGTACCTGTTGAATCCTTTTCTGGCCCATCTTGAAATCACTCATGTTCCTCCTTATGGCCAGAGGACGCCTTGAGATAGAGATATTCTCGTGGATATGTCACGTTTTGTGAGACCCTATAGTAGAATCAGTTCTTTTTCTTCTAATTATTTTTTGGCTTATCTCAAAAATTCACTCCCATAACTACCGGAGTTCACTCTTTTGGGTTAAAGATATGGGTAAAATAAGTTGATGTTGGTGGGGACAGTAATAGGGTACACCACAAAATTAGAGATTGTCATATTTAAGATATGCTCCATGAAAAAGTACGGTAAAGTGGAAAGAAAGTAAATCACGTTCGCTTGATGTCACAAGGAAAAATACTCTTCAACTGAATTCAGTGTTGAAAAGGGGTCGTGTTTGCATCTCCCAGCTGCATCTTGAAGCAAGAAAACAAGTTTTCTATTCGGCGGAGAGCTAGCCCTGCAGAAAAGCCACGTTTTGTGACCTAAAGTCTCATTTTGTGGAGCGCATCATATTTACTGGTCATGTTCTATAAAAGAATACGCGTATAGAAACGTTTACAGAGCGTAAGGTGAATGTAGGACAGTATAAAATATGATTTGTGATTATTTTTCAACTGAAAAAACCATGTATTGCGGACAGAAACAGTATACAATAACAGAAAATCGATTCGGAACCCCAAGGACTGGGTACGGCGCGGCTGTGGCAAGAATACTTCAATGACTCCTGCAGTGTTTTCGTTGCGCCACGCGTACCATCCACCCGTGCTGTACACAATTTCACATACCTGACCCGCCGTGATTACTGGAATGTATTATTAATTATTATTTATTTGATTTTTTTTTTTTTTTTTTTTTTTTTTTCAAATAAATTTGACTTAGCAAATAATTGAGGCTCTGCTCGCACAGTAAAGAAACGAAAACTCGAGATGAGTAAATATTTACTCATCTCGAGTTCGAGCAGAGCCTCAATTATTTGCTGAATTATATCATTTTATCTGCACGAAAAAATCTTAACCTTTATACTAAATTTGACGTTTTGTATTATTAAAAGTACGTGAAAATTATATTGTAGGATGTACGTGGATCAACTTGTACCCTTTTTTAAATTTATGTATTTCGTTAGGTGGGAATTTGGCTTGCTTTTGTTTGAAGAAACCAAAACCTACCGAGGAATTTACGAAGAAAGTAATTCACTGGAACCTATCGCGTCCCTTATCTCCTCTCAGGCTTTTAGATTGAGGGAATACTTGAACGTATGATTTAAAGCGAGCGATAATTTTTAATCCTTTCATTTCGTAGGAAACTCATACGCAATAACTTGACTTATTAATCGTCACAAAAACTGTATTCCACTTGTGTTTTTATATTGACGTTTCTGATCAAATACAGAATATCGTCTACTCGTAACATCAGGAATACCAACACTCACGTTGCGAAAAAAGAAGAGAAGAAAAAACGAGTACAGGCACGTAAAGAAATTTCTGATCAACCCGCTATGGAGACTTGAAAATATTTAGATAATTAAACTTGTACATTATGAAGGGACGGAGATTTGCTAGAATGTTGACTGAGTCATACATGAAAGGGGAAAAGGCAGAATGGTGCTTTTGAGCTATATCATATAGAACAAGAGGGAATTGAAAAATTGTTGACCAAATAATATATTGTAATCAATGATTGAAAAACTATAAACGAGGAATGTACGGAACCTGCTCCTTGAGTCAAATTGAGTTTGGTATAAAGAATTCAAGTAAGCGTAGACCTAGTAAAAACCTAGTATAAAGGAGGCCTAGACCTAGTAATGAGACGGGATCAATGACCTTGGCCTATTTTGGGGACTTGGAAATATAAAGAAAGCCTAGATGTAGTATAAAGCTAGTATGAAATTAGTGTACTGCATGGAGCGGGAGAAGAGAGGTGGGAACGCCTAATGCTGTCATAAATGACTTTGATCTGCTGTGACGTTACGATTTGATGACGTCATAAATCAGTTTTCGCCGGACGACGTACGGCAATTTTTTTTTTTAATCCGCCAACAGGTTAATACATCTCCCTTGAAACGGGTCGGATGAGAGAGATCCCATCCATGAGTGGAAAACAAGTGAGTTGTGAGTTTCCAAATTTTTCTCGATATTCTTCGCAAATTGGGCGCTTGTAATGAAATGAATCGGCGTTGTTTATGCCGCTGTAAATTTCCTCTCCCCTTTCCTACGCTTTTCTCAAACACCGACTCTATAATCGGATACTATAAAAGATTTTACATATTTTCAAACTGTCAATTGATCTGTCTTCGTTCTCTTGTATTTTGATGCCTCATAAAAACTAAATTTTGATACGAATTATTTAGCTCTCGACGCTGCCATAAAGAAAAAAAAAAGATGAATAAATAAATTCGTTGAATATTGTATCGTGTGGTGGCACTTGCTTATACTGTCAAACCAACCGATAACGTGAATGAATTGATGAAATTAGCCATCTCACATTGTATGAAAAATAGTTTTTTCCTCTTTTATTTAGTTCCTTTTAAAACTTTCTCTTTCCGCGTTCGAAAATACAACTTAATTTGCAAAAGAAAGAAAAAAGCGTTACGCTTTGAAGAAATGAATGAAAAAGTTTACGAATTTTTATCTCGGAAAAGAATAGGTATAGAGAATAGAAAATCGTGCGGAGGTGAGTTTGTTGTTTTCTATTTTTGTTTTCTGTTTAACGCGCGCGATATATATATTTTATTTTTCCCTTTCTCTTCCGACTGAAGAATTGTGTTTTCTTTTTCGGACGAAAGAAGAATGAGGATGCGACGGAAAGTGAACGCACGCGACGGAAGAAGATCTGGTAATAAAAATCTCGTCGCGAAATTAGATGCAAATTCTAAGTAATTTCAGATGCGAACAGAACTTCAAAAGCGCTGTAGATTATAAAACGATGGTGGCGTATGGCTTTACAGAACTTTAAATCGCGTAAGTTTCGTTTTATTTTTCGCGCAGACGACAATATTTGAATTCGTGTCGTCCCCGCCGTTCTGCGCGTGTAAACTAGGCCAATTGCCGGATTCTATTTAGGCGATAAAAATCGAAGAAATACGCAGTCTGAAAGAAATTTTGATAATATTATGTTTCTGTATGATACAGAACATCCAACGAATATTTTCAGTCTGTTTACCGTAGTTTGATTTTTTTTTTTCCTTCAGTAGGAAATCAAGATCATATCGGGCTGTCGAAGAGGAACTCCTGTGTATAGTAAAACATTTTTGTTGACAGTATGCGGAGAAATATATTTTTGTTGGATGAATGTATGCCTCAATTTGATAGAACATTAATTGTATTATACGTTGTAGATGCAAATGCGAATGTGATTCGATTGTTGAATCATTTCTAGACCATCATTGTGCATATCGTATCTCTGCTGAAAATGATAGATCGCAATTGAATTTAGTATGGTGTACCTCAACTTCTGGCAAATAATTGGACCGTACATATTCTAAGTTTGAGGCTTATGCGAGAGGTTTTGAGAGCTACTTCAAGCGCTGAAGATTGGTCAGTGTTCAATTGCAAAAAGGATTTGCGTGCTACATTCAGTGGCGTAGATGGGGGGGGGGATTTTTTCCCTTCCTTTTTCAGTGATAATACCCCCCCACCCTCTCCCCCCAGTTGCCAAATGGTATCTACGCTACTGGCTACATTGAATGTAGGTGGCCTATAATCCGGTTGGGACCTAATACGTAAAGATTACTTGAATTTTCTATTGCATTCTTTGAAGGGGTGAAACATGTATTTTATAGAATGTAGATTAATACGTTTGAAATTGATTTTCAAACATCAGGATCCCGATTTAGAGAAAAACAAAAGTTTTTTCTGCCGTAGTCCGTTTGGTGAAACATGATCACGATACTTCCGTTACATAATCTACGTCTCATATAATTCTTCCCCCTTCTCTAACTACTCTGTTCCAACCCCTTTCTAGTATAATAGCATGCAATCACCACGTTACAAGATAGCGAAGATCGCAGCCACATTCTTGAAAGAAAACTACCAGTTTGCAGCCAGACAAGCATTAGAAACAACGCTAAGCTGTAGAGCAACTAGAGAAGGTGGAAATCAAGAGTAATGACAAGTTGGTATCCTTGGATGGTACCATAGCAAAAAAGGAATTTATCACCCTGCTCAAAAACAACAAATACCATGGGAACCCCGATGGGCCGAAGGACGCCAAAATTGTGGAAGAGATTATGAGCCAGAACTTGCTGCCGCTTCAATAACAAGTTCCATAGCCAGGAAAGGGACTAGCAAAGGGATCATCTTTGTCACCAATACTGGCGATGATATTCATGAATGATGTGGAAAACAAGATATTGAAGAGCAACAAGTTTAGAAACTCGATCAAACACAGGCCCAGGTACGTAGGTGATATCCCAATTGTCTGGCGGGCACTAATGGAAAAGTGGACTAACTCCTTCTTGAAACGAATGCGATGAAAGAAAGTATAAAATTCACCACGCTGGTAAACAACCGGATAGAATACAAAATCCACAAGAAGCCGATGCATACGGACATCATCATACCTAATGACTCACACCACCACCTCAGGCACGAGTTAGCGGCAATCGAGAACTACTGTTATCGGATAATTTCTGTCCTTACGAACAATGAAGAAAAGAGGAAAAAAATCGAAATACTAAAGCAGGTCGCAAAAGCCAATGGCTACCTTAGGGGTCTGTGGAGAAGCTAAGAAGGGAACCCATGATGGCACGACGAGAAAGTACTTCGGATCGATACCATTCGTAGGAAAGAACACAAACAAGATGGCAAAGATGTTCAACGGCTATGATATGAATGTGGGCGTGCATGATAACCCACCTACGGTGAAGAAAATCAGCAATGACCAGACGGAGGAAGAAGACAAGGGAAGGTTGAGTAGAGTATACAGGTTTATTTAAGAATTAATTTTATTTATTTGACTTTCTTCAAATTTTGGACAGCAGTGCCGGACACATTCTCTATCCAATGATAATATACAGGTTTAGTTGTGAGCAGTGCTAAGACATCTACATTGGTGAATCTAGGAGAAAGTTTACGGAAGAAGGAGCACGAAACATTGTGGGAGAAAGAAGATGGGGAGTCACTGTTTGGTAAACATTGTAACGAAAAACAGCACAATTGAGAAGGGATATTTGAAATCATACAAGTAGAGAATCGCATAAAGAGAAGAAAACTGTGGGAATAAATGGAGAGGAAGGAAGCCAGCCTCTTGAACAATGTAATCACCATTGACAGCGAAATATCATTCAGCCTGGCGATCAAACGAGGGAAGAAAAACAGAACCAATCAATAAGATGGCAGAAAACCGCAAGCCAATAGAGACGCAGCACATATAGGTCAAAAGAGGAAATCAATCGCAACACAGCATTGTTATAAGCATTAGGATCCCATTGTGTGTATTATACAAACTTAATATTTAAGGTCTTGCTCTTCAGTAGCGGCACAACTGATGATGGGGTAGTACCCGAAATTACTTTTGTAAGCCAACTAATAAAGTAGAATTGTACACGTGAGAATTTTTCTGCACCTAGTGCACTACTTACACCTCAGTTTTTTTGAGAAATTTGCCGTGCGCCGTCGAACAAAGAACTTGAGAAAATGTCGACTCTCGAGTTATATATTATGATAGGAGAGGGACTTACAATAATTTCGATCTCCAAGCTATGATAGGAGGGGGACTTGGAAAAATTCCCATCATATATAGCCAAAAAGTCGAAATTTTTCCAAGTCTGCCTCCTATCATGTATGGCTAAGGGTTCAACATTTTTCCAAGTTTTTTTCCGGACGGTGCACGGCGATTTTCTCGAATACCCCCCCCCCCCCCATAAAACAGGTTCTCTCTTAAAATAATTCAGCCTGGTAATGGGACGAGAGAAAAAGAACAGAGCCAACCAATATGATGGCAGCACACCTAGTAGCAAGAAATGCAACTTATTGGTCAGCAGAGTGACCCAATCATAACACGGCATTGTTATAGCCAATAGGATCACAGTGTTATATTATAAAAACTCATGTTTAAGGTCATGTTCTTCAGTTGCGACACAACTGACGGTGAGATAATACTTAAAAGTACTCTTGTAAGGTAATTAATAAAGTAAAATTGTATACTCGAGCATTGAACATTCGAAACACCAAACATATTCATGTTGGTCTCCTTACTGCCTCGCAGTTTACACTTGAAGCCAAAACACAAAGGAGATGAACTATGCAGGAATTTGCACTCAAGTATTTCACTGATGAGGTGAGTACAAAGAGATTTTCACTCAAAAAAGTGATCAAGAAAGTTAGAACAGTGATTTCGAAGCTTGGAAGAAATTGTTTTCAAATGAGCTTCGAAGAGAATATGAAAGTTTTCCTGAAGGAGAATTACAAAATATATTATAAGCGTGAGAATGATTGTTTACTTTGGTTGAAAAAGTTTAGTGGATTCGCTGAAGACAGACTTCTGTGAGTGACGAAATACTATAGAATCGCCGGGGAAGAGGTGCTGCGTAACACATTTGATGATAGCATTAATCCCCATCGAAAAGAGATTGACGGCTTCATATTATTCTGTAGAAGAATGCAGTTTTGAAGCAGCTCATAGGAGGAGAGATGACCACCCAAATCTATTTGATGTAATTTTAAACGTGCGAGTATGTATGATAAGGCGACACTGAGGAAGAACTTTGCTGAAAATCGAAGACAATGTACTAGGGCTGAAAATGTATTCCTGTCTTTTCAAGAGAGAAGAAAAGGTGTTCATTAGACGATGTCATTGATAAAATATTTTCTGAAAAAATAATTTCATTCCCCTTCCCTCTCCAAAAGAAAAATAATAATTCTGTAATCTCGAAATTCATTCCTCTGCTTACGTTTTCCAATTGATGCCATACAAATGTTCGACAGTCTTCCACAAATAGTATAGTTTCAACATTGAACATATTTAAACCATGTGTAAAAAATAACTTCAAAATAGGTTTAGGATAAAATCAACATTTACTTACTACCAACATTTTACGACCGAGTATTTACAACAAATGATGAGCAACAAGTGTTTTTTGGTTACAGATTTGCGGATTCGTCGAATGAATTAGAACGTCGCGTTTTTATAGACAAAGTTTTTGTTTTATTTTTACTCGTCGTCGTAAATTCATATATTATGAAAAAAGGAATAAAAACCTGAAAATTTATGGTTTCCGACGCATATATAAGATAGAAATTGAATTTGCATATTTTGAGCAGAAAAAAGGAAATATTGAACAGACATGAGCGTATCATTCTAATTCATTAGAATTCAGGCGCGGAAAGAGAAACGAGACTCATTCTCATATTTTATAACTTGTTCTCATTTCTTTCAACGTGTGACCACGCGTTTTAAAACTTTCAAAGACGTCTCAGATAAAATTGTTCCAAAATTTTCTTCCTCCGCTAGAGTGTTTATAATCCAAACCCTTCGCCGCGAGAATGAAATCTATTTTCCAACAACAATAACCATAGTGATAAAATACAGCTTAATAAAATGCTAAAGAAGCTCGTCGTGTTATACTGAAAAAATGTTTGATAGATCCGGATTATCTAACAGTATGAGTAAAGAAAATGAATGTAGCATAGAAGAGATACCGATAGAAAAAAAAAAAAAAAAGATATTGAATACGAGGAAAGCAGACGAAAAAAAAGGTGTAAATTTACGACATGTTTTCTTGGGCGTAAAGACGGCGTGATGGAAAAATTTTGTGCCTCTATAATTTGATAACTTTTAGTCAACGAAAATACATAGGCTGATAAATTATCTTACTCGCACTTTTTTGAAACACGTGGGACGATTTTCGCGTCTCCGCCGGCTGGTTTCCTCGCGCGCCTACCTCGCTAATAACTTTTGGAAAACGGTCTGCATTGTCCACCACGTCCTTTAGTCATTCAATTTCATATACTACACTTTGTATCAAACGAAAATGCGGTAATTTCGAGACACTGATTACATTAATCTACGTCAGATGTTGTATACAGTATTTCGCGACACTGTAATTTATTTCTGAATATAATGGTGTACAGTAGCGCGTTGACGAATTATCTCAAAAATCAGAATTTCAATTTCTCACCCTCCCCTCCCTTCCCTTTATTCCTATACGATAAATAAAATACGCGTGGCTTACTCGTCGATCTTGATGAAGCGAGCGCGGTTAATTTTGGCAAACAGATGACGAGTGTTCATTTACATACGGGCTTTCATTATAAAAAGAGTCTGCGCTCTTGAGCCTACATCCGTTATTTTTGCTCGTCTAGCTCTCAGCTCGTTTTTTTCACGAAAGAGAACACCAAATATTATTCGGAGAGAATCTACGAGCGTAAAATGTTTGTGAAACATCTCACGTTTACTTCTTATCAAAAACTATATGGTTATCGCTTCTTAGGATATTTTCCTCACTTCATTCGTCCCTTGTTGATGATCTCATGAGGGACATCGAGAGTTTTTTTGAAAACTTATTCGTAATTTCTTCACTGATCCTGTTTTTTTTTAAGATCTCAGTTTTTTCCAAATTGTTTCCTCTTACTCAAGGTGAAAACTGAGTGAACATCATTTTTATATTCGAATACTCTTTCAAGACCATCTGTATTATATAGAAAGGATTTGATATCTTCGACACAGTTCTGAAAGTACAAAAGAATCTACTTACTTCGTATTGAGGAACTTAATAATATATATAAAAGTTCATTTTTTTATTTTATTTATTTACATAATATTGTTTTTAATTTTTGATGAAATTTTTTTTTTTTTCAAATAAAAAAGGGGGAATTTGTAGCGCCGTGTGAACAGCAAGCTTTAAATAATTAATAAAAGACTCTGGTGGTTTCTGGAACAAAATAACTTACTATCACCAATTCAATACGGCTTCATAAGAGGTAGAAACACTATACAAGCTCTTGCAGACCTTCAAAACCAAATCGAAGAAGCCTTCCTTTCAAAATCTCCCCTCTTTGATCTCAAAGATGCATACCCCCGAGTTTGGAGACATTATGCCAAAAACTCTACAATTTCGGTCTTGAAGGCAATTTAGCAAAAATTTCACAAAGTTTTTTACAGGATAAATCTAAATCAGTCAGACTACAGAATAATTTCTCCTCACTCTACGTAGTCCAAAATTATGTCCCACAAGGAGAGGTCCTCAGCGTCCTCCTCTTCCTGGCATCATAAATATTTCCCATTTAAAGCCGATAACCCAATCTTAGAAAGCCTGTTCGCGGACGACTATAATTTCTCACTCCGTTCCCCCAATCCTGAAAGGGCTCATAGACTTTTACAAAAAACATTAGAAAATATTTCAACATGGTCGTCGGAACGTGGATTCCAATTTTCCTCAAAAAAAAAAAAATATATATTCCTCGTCATCTTCCACAAAAAAACCTCTTCCATCTATTCCACCTCTTTTTCTTCAAAACTTCGAAATTAAAATCGCAAATTCAGCAAAATTTTTAGGACTCTTACTTGATCAAAAATTATCATGGGTTACTCACATTAAATTACTAAAAGCCAAATGTCTACGTGCAATAAATGTTCTGAAATACCTTTCCTATCACTGTACAGGATGCAACCGAAAATTACTTCTAAATCTATACAAAAGTATTGTTCGATCTCGGTTCGATTACAGATCCCCTGCCTATAATCTAGCTAGCGCGACTACTCTGCGCTACTAGACACAATCCAAACCTCATCGCTCAGACTTGTACTGGGAGCATTCAGAACGAGTCCTAAACTGAGCTTTTGCGCGGAAGCGGCTGAACCGCCTCTCTCTGTGCGTCGAACAATACTCTTCTCAAACCTTTTAATATCTATATCTCAATTCTCACATCTCTCGATTCACAAATCCATTTTATCGCATACTAATCCAGTCACTACACGTCAACCACACAAACATATTCTCACTCACTTAGAATCCTCACTTTCTCATAAACTCAAAATTCAAGCTCTTCCTCCTCCCCCCTCCATAATTTCGGCCGTTCCTCCATGGCTTTTCACGATTCCTAACATTCGACTAGTCCTTATAGAAGTTCCTAAAATTGACAAATCAGTCGTCAGGCAACATATTCTAAAACTAATTGACGAATTTGTCTTACAGATGGCTCTAAACACAAGCGTAAAGTAGGGCAGGCGTTCTCCGTAAACGAGAAAAACGTTGTTTACAAAATACCGCGTCAGTCTACACAGCTGAATTGAACGGAATTCAGCTTCTTTATCACAAATCACTCAGCTTCAGCCCGGACAAAAGTATCTTCTACTAACGGATTCCCTCTCCTCTCTTCGAGCTATGACTGATCCCTTCTCAAATAATTCTTTGATCCAACGTATTTTCATTATACTTCATACGAATCAATCAATAAACTCTCACCTCACATTGGCTTGGATTCCGGGCCACGTCAATTTTTTGTTACACGATGCTGTGGATGAAGCGGCCAAAAAGGCTACTTCGCTATCAAAAATAACTGATCCAATTCGATCACCTGCAAAAGACTTGAAGATATATTCCACTTCATTATCACAAAATTTTTGGCGCTCATCTTGGGAAAATCAGTCGAATAACAAATTGAGAAAAATAGAATGTGAACCCACATTTGGATCCTCATCCCATCGAAATTCTAGACAAGAGGAGGTCATTTTAGCCCGGCTACGAATAGGCCAAACTCGTCTTACTCATACTTATCCTCCATCTTGCCCACACTGTCTCCAAGAAAATTTATCGGTTGATCATTTTTTCTCATGCCCCATCTTACAACCCACTTGAACCTCCCTAAATATATCTTCCAATATCCACGCAGCACTAAACAACAACTCCAAAAACCATCGACTCAACTCTAACTTATTTACGCACCACTCAATCCTACAAACTCATCTAATACACCAACAAATTCCGTTCCATCGTCATTTAATCAATACCGTTACCTAATTAAATTGTAACGTCGAGCAAATAACCCTTTGTGCAGTTTATAATGCTCGTAGAATAAAAAAAAAATAATCTTATGGCGTATTCGATGTTCATTCGATCGTTGAATAGCAGAGAAATACATATAGCAATTTACTGATATGAATGATTCTCTCCTTTCGCAATTTTGCTTTTAAAAATGCGACCTCTGCTTGACCTTTCCTTACCTAAATTAATGATGCCATGCTTACTGATCCCTCGTGTTCTATGTCATGTTCTTCGATTTTTCAATAAGACTATTTTCAAGTTCCGCGTGATAACTATATTCGAAAGAACACCGCACAAATGTGGAGGATGATTTCTCGAAATTACTACAAAATATTCTTTACGACAAATATCCCTCTTCTCCTGTCAGCTGATTCAAAATCGTATTCCCAGTGCGTCCATCTCTTCTTGATAACAATATTAATGATGACATTATCGAATTTGAATGGGTCTGTTTTACTCCTCACAGTGCCTCTCCCCGGACTATCCTAGTATTCCATCACAGATATGTGATTCTCTCGCGAAGCCACAAAACTCCTTCAAAATTTGATAATCATTTTCACCTAGGGCCTCTAATGTATCTTTCTATTAATCCTAAGCCAAACCTTCTTATGTTGATAGTTATTTATTTCGAATGCTCATTCTGAGACAATTTCTTCAGAGCCTGATAGAAAAGAAGAAACAAAAGAAAAAGTAGAAAAGAAAACGTAGAAGAGAAGAAGAATCAACCTTAGTTTGAAAACTGAAATATTTTTTGAAAAGCCGTTTTTTGTGCTTAGAAGTAAAATTTCCATCGTATTTTCGCGTATTCAAATGAATTTTTCAAGAAATAGGAGTAAACAAGGTATGCAGCGCTTTGAAAAAAATTAGAGAAGAGAAGAAGAAATCCACCTTTCTTACACCTATCCTAAATATAATACGTGTAGTGTTGAAATAGATGTTATCACAGTTCTGGCACCATCTGTATAATTATGGAATATTTGAAATGCGGTTCATGAACGAGTAAATCGAACTCATTTGTAAGTAGAACACGTCTTCTTTTTCTTCTTTTTCTGCAGAAGTCTCATAGTGATTCTTAGTTGAATTTTCGATTGTCGTTTAATTGAACCCATGAACTTTTCATACCCGAGTCTAACAATGTTAAAAAAATTCTGTCTTGTAGCGCTTGTAATTTTTACTTCATATTTTATCTATGTTGCTGATGCGTATGTACTCACATTATTTTTCTCTAATATTACGAACTGATTCGACAACTGATTAATTTGATTTTTGTATGATCTTTTGCTTTCTATGTCTCAAATGCAGACAGTGAGTAGCTGAGTAAGTCGAAACTTTCATTTCAATTCTTGGATACAAAAAATAATTGTTATCGTCCTTCATTATTATTTGTCTTGATTACAGCCACCATCAAAATAATTACACATAATTTCAGGATGTATAGTGATAAATAATTCGAGTCGATTGAGTAGAAATTATGTGTTTTAACAAAATCAAATCAAAAAAATAGTAAGATGCTGATTCAATTCATCTTCCAATAGTAGATACACCGTCAACAATGTATTAATTTAACAGAAAATCTGTTTCGTGTAGCGTTGTTTGGAAAAAATTTTCTAATTTTTGGGATCCGTCATTCTTCTGAAAACTGTGGATTTGAGAGAGGGTGTGGACTACCTATTTGAAAAAGTGTCTCATGAGAAAATTGAATGGGGTGGAATAGATCATCAATGTTGGCTCTTGAGGACAAATAGCGTGCTCAAAAATAGGAAGTAATTGACATTCTTCTGGAGGCATGAGAGAAGGTTCTCAATCAGAAATATAAAAAAGTACTTTTTTTTTTTTTTTTTGCTTTGATAATGACTTCCTGGCCAAACTCTTTATTAATCAAATAAAAACTTTTTAGGCTTATTTCATGTTTACAAATTAATTACTCAACGTTTCGATCAGATTACTGACCATTTTCAAGTCTTGAAAATAGCCAGTAATCTGATTGAAACGTTGAGCAATAAATTCGTAAACGTGAAATTGGCCTAAAAAGTTTTTATTGAATTGGAAAAATTTTTCACAAAAAAGTTAGTATCATCTTTTGTATACTTTCAAAGTTTACTTTTGACTTTCTAAAATAATTTGTATTATTTATTTTTATCTTTTATTAATTATTTTTCAACTTTTCCTATTTTTTTCTTTCATTTTTTTGTTCTTTTCCTTCTTTTATTTCATTTCTTCTCCGGTCTGGTCAATTCCTAGTCAAATGTATGTAACTGTGTTACGTTCCAATGTTCTCAATCTACTATCTACCATGGTTTGTACCCACAAGGAAACTGTCAAAAAAAAAAAAAAACAAAAAACTAATTATTATCTTTGTTAATTGTTGAATAATGAAAATTTATTTGCATTCTATTTCTTTTTGGAGCTCTCGCCTTTAGCAAGGCAAAAGCCCCTATGTAATTGCAAAAAAAATATGGGTCGCCATGCGCCTCATTGTCTGGGTGTCTTGGTCTTTTTTTCTAATTGACTGATACGTGACGGAAATTTATTTTTTAATTTTTTTCAAAAGATCTGGAGCTTCTTTTCCTACCAAGATGTAGAGCTAAAGAGGTCTAGATTTTTTCTATGTCAAGATCTGGAAACCAAGAGATCTGCATCTTTGTTCCACTCAGACCTGGAATCTTAGAGACTTAATATCATTTGTACGTACGGTATAATACGATTAAGGAAGTATCGAGGAGTAGAAACTTTCTTAAAGACTGTACAGAAATTTGAAAAATGCTATGTAAAAATAAAATCATAGGTGACACAGAATATGTAATACGTGTTGTATTAATCAAACGATGTACATTATCATCAATATTGAAGTTCAAAGACCATCTTGGTCATCTTGGTCACTCTTGACAAAGACTGTACGAGAAATAAAATTTTCCAGGCAAAAATGAAAAAAACTTCCTGAAATTTGGAAATTGCTGTACAAAAGAAAATCTCGAGTACCTAACAGAGAATGTATGTATTACTTGAGTGACGTCACAACACATTTTTTCGGTGAGAACTTTTTTTTTTTTTCTTTCTTTTTCGCAATTGCATATGGGCTCTCGCCTTGCTGAGGCAAGAGCCCCAAAAAGGAAAAAGTTTTCACCAGAAAAATGTGTTGTGACGTCACTGAAGATCGTCATTCTCTGTCTCTTAAAATTTTATATTTTATTTCTCGTTCAGTCTTTGTCCAGATTTCTCTACTGTCCTGGCGAGTTTTATTTTTGCATAGCATTTTTCAAATTTTTGTACAGCGCAGTCTTTGAAAAAGTTTCTTCTTCTCGATACTTCAATAATGGTAATATACGTACCGTATGTGTATTAAGTCTCTCAGGTTCCAGATTTGAGTGGAACAAAAATGCGGATTTCTAGGTTTCCAGATCTAGACATAGAAAAAATCTCGACCTCTTTAGCTCTACATCTTGGTAGGAAAAGAGGCTTCAGATTTTTTGAAAAAAATTAAAAAATGAATTTCCATCATGTAACAGTCGATGAGAAAAAAAAACCAATAGACCCGGATACTGAGGCGCAATCCAAAGCAACTTGGTCTTGTTTTTTTCTTCTTTTCCACAAAATAATTTCTTTTTGTTTGCGTTATTGTTCTACTGAAAACGTTCAAATCTGTTTGTTTTCTTTTGTTTACATATCAGGTGTTCACCATTACCTAGGTAACGTACATCTAATGATTTCTGATAAGACAGACACTAATGTACCTTATAAGCAAAAATCTAATGTAAGTATGAATATGGGAAAATATTCCCCGAACTGAACTATACCAGTTAGAAGACACCTCCTTCATAGTTATTCCTTGCGCTATAGAACATACAGGTAAAAATGTCTCAAGAGGGCTCATGGAGTAACATTGAACTATGTATTATCCACAAATTAGAATCTTGTCCCAGATGGAAAAAAAACCATCTTATAATCAAAATATTGTTGGATCGAATAATACAGTATTGTGAAAAATTGATTACCCAATTAGTAGCTATAGCTCATTTTCACATAATATCTGTCCCATAAGACGAGTTCATAAGTATTGAAACTTACGTAATCTACCCACAAACGAGAATTTGGTTCCTGTTCAATCAAATATGAAAACGTTTTCTGTCTTCTAAGAAGTTGGTTTGTATACCGCTTGTTTTATCGAACAAATAGATTTCATGTTATGTCAAAAAAAACTTCTCTCCCAATGAGAATGAAATATTCAGACGACCATTCATGAAACGGTCTTGGTGCAGTATTTGGTTAGGGATGGGCTCATTGACGTTTTGATTTTAATTAACACAATAAAAAAAGAAATTCCTCATTTTCAATGTTTTTATTGTTTCTTCAGTATGCTTATCGTAATATCGTACTGTCAGAACATTATCATGACAATTATAATCACTTTTATGGTTAGGTTTAACCTTTGTGACTTATTCATTTTAATTTTTTTTTTTTTTGCTCTCTTTCACTATCGGTGTCTGCTCGTACTCTGACTGTATAATGTGTATTGTTTTGGAAACAATATACTTCACGTGAATTTGGTAAGTATTGATGAAATTTGACGAATTGTTACTCTAACCTTTAGAGTCCGGAACCTCTAGAGTCTAGGGGGTGAGAATTGGGACCGGGGATGCTGCATTATTCAAGGGGGATGACGAAATTGATGAAAGAAAATTGGCGTAAAGGTTCTCTACAGATACTCCTGTAAGAATGGGATGTGGCGCAAGATTGTTTCCTTATAATTGGGAATATCTCATTTCAATATGGATTTAGCGGGCATATCCAGAGGACCGAAGCTTTGGGAAGGACACCTTATTGATGAGCCGTGTTCCGCAGGAAAGCAAAAGCTTCTCCTCCAAAGGTATCAAGTTTCTGGGGTAACTTCAAATATTGTATTCAGAACGACGATAGAGAATAGTAAACGAGTGAGACAGGAATTAAGTAAAACAGGATCGTGGTTCGATCGCAATGAGCAATGATACATAACAAGGAACATGATTGATCATTAGAACAATATAAATATAGCTCGATTCTCATTTTTTTAATAGGGATTATTTCAATCAGTGATGATGAACCTCAAAAATGCCCGTGAGTATCGTTCGTAGTATACGACCTTCTAAAACAGAATCCTCATCTTATAAATAGAGACCGGAATCTTCGGCAATTAGCACTTGTTATCCTCAAGGGCGAATTCAAAATGAAATTGTACTCACAAATTGGGTCGAATGGGATGGAGAAAAAAAGTTGAACTTCGCCAAGAAGTACTGAAACTGGTAGTCCGGTGGATGAGTCAAAATTAAAAGACCTGAACCTTGTATTTTGTGTAAAAAATATGAAATTTGGTACGAATGTTCAGGACACGTGAACAAACAATTCCAGCCGTGGAGTCACGGTCTGAACCCCATAGGAACCCTTCAATTGAGGGTTGTCTAATTGATGGTGTTATACATCGACATTTTCAAAAAGAAATACTCGAGTATTTGAGTCCCCTCGACCTCTTTTCAGTGTCTGAAGAATTTTTTCCATTTTTTCCCCTTGAATTTTACGTTAAATTCTACTTTAGAATCCATGAAAACTTTTACCAAAAACCCAATTTTTTTCCTCAATTTCGGGGGTCGAGGTTCACAGGGTCTTTAGAGAGTTTGAAGGTTTTTTTTAGTATTTTTCTCGAACTCTACGCTAAATTTTATATGAACAACCTTATTGATACAGTGAAAAAATCCATGTCAATTTCATCCCAATTTGAGGGAACTTGACCTCTCTGTGCCCTTCAAATAACCGGAAAATTTTTTTAGCATTTTTTCGGATTCATCGATTACAACTACATTACATGGGAAATCATATTAATTGCGGACCAAAAGAAATACTTGAGACACTTATGGACAATAACCCCCTTCAATTAGGCAACCCGCAATTGGGGGACTCGTATGTTGTTCAGACCGTGACTCCATGGTTGGAATTGTTTGTTTGGGTGTCCTGGACATTCGTACCAAATATCGTATTTTTCATACGAAATACAAGGTTCAACTCTTTTTTTCGACTTGTCCACTGGACAATGGGATGAATGCCAAAATCATCAAAAATCTTGATTTGTCAATTAAATTGAGCACTTTTGTTCAAAATCACTGCATTTTGGACGAAAATTGGTAAATTTTGTCTATTATCGAATAGATTTTGTTGAAAAAATATTGAATTTCAATCTAAAGTTGATCTAATTCTGACCGAAAAGATCGTAAATTTGAAGTACATTTAATTGGAAAATCGGTAAATTTTGGGCAAAAGTTGAGTAGTTTTATTGAAAATTATTTGTTAATTTCGACTACCAAAACAAGATTTCTTATTGATAGAAAAGTTTATATTTTTTTTCTTCTCTGACTATGAATTGATAGCGATAGGTGAAAAAGACCTCTCTCTCCTCGACCCCTCAATTTTATTAATTTTATCCCCTCACGATCTTCCCCCCCAAAAAATTACTTAGTTTTCATTTCCTCGATTTGTTATGATCCTTTTTCTCATTCGAATTTTAATGTGGGCAGTTCTTTTTCTTATTTTTGAATACTTCTTCCACTGTCGGTGAAATATTACTCGTTTATTTTCATTAGATCTGACCCAATAATTCCATAAGATGACTGACCACTCCTCATTTTTACTCACTGATTTATGAACCGATGGATGTCACTTTTGGTAGAAATATAGGCAGTCTCGAATGTTTAGGCACACCGCCTAAAATTTATAGCAAATACTAAAAGTATTCCTTATTCTGACGTTTTACTTTTGTTTCTGCAGCGATTGTGGCAAGTGGTGTTGATAACGAGTTGTAATCCCAATCCCTTTATGCACGTAAATAATCGAGTCTTGATTCTAACTGAAATGAAAATTGGAAAGGTATGCACATATTCTTCGTCACCTGGAAATTCAACTTTGGTGCATTACCTACATTCCGTAAAGAATAAACAAACTTCATGTAAATAATATTTCTGTTCCATATTGTTTCAGAAATACGTAATAGCTTTCGTTCCATTTTTCATTTTCAATAACTTTTTCACGAACCTGTCCTTATTGGAAAATTTTGCGAAGCTCAGTATTCATAGAAACGTGACAGCAATGTCGTGTAATTTCACTAAATTTAGTTTGTAATGAAAGTTGCATTATATATTAAATTAAAAGAAGAAAGCTCTTTGCCGCACGTTTGAAAACTGTATTATGGTAACGTTTCGAGCTACTAGTGCTCTTCATCACACCTAGGTCGGATCAGTTTCAATCTAGGTCTGATGAAGAGCACTTCTAGTGGCTCGAAACGTTAAAGTTTTTAATTTAATTAATAACACCATGTACGCAAAAAAGAATAAAAGAATATTCACGTTTATACATTATATTAATATTAATAAACTTTTCTAGTATATTATAATGACTGCAGAATCAATACTCGTTTATATGGAGAAAAATAAATAATATGTGATGCGCTCTGCGAAAAGGGACACAAAGTCGGCATGATAAAAGCTCTCCGCGTTTAAAACTGCATTTCATGTGAGGTTCATTTTCTGCGACGAAAGTTGTTTATAATGTTTGATTGAAAGATCATAGAAGTCAATGATGACATTCACAAGCGTGCTCCTCTCATTTTCTGGTGTAAGACGGGCCTAATTCGGCGGCCAATTTTACACGAGGAGCTTTCACCATGTCGACTTGTGGTACCTTTTTGCAGAGTGCATCAAATATAGTAAAATAATATAATCGAAAGTTTCTTAAAAAATTTACCCCATAATTACTGATTACCCGTTATACGAATATAGTCATGAGGTGAACCACTTGACGATAGGAACTGTTCTGTATGGATGTTCGAATAATGAAGGTACATTACTGTGAGATATACTAGCAGAATAAGGATTTCTATCTGTAAATTGATTGCTGGCTTTCATAGCAGCAGGAGAGAGAGTATTGCCGGAATACGATTCTCAAAGTTTTCAGACTCAGTCATCCCTCTGCAAACAGTTGAACTCCTCGTTATTATAACCTACTTACCTAACACAATTGGACTGACATTTCATCCAGATTGCGATTATACTTTTTTGTTGCATTATTTCAATCGCCGATTCTTTAGTTGTACAATATTAATATTATAGTCACAGTATCCAATCTTCGTTTATCTGCGCCAGATGCCTCGGAAGTGCGTACTTACATTCACAACTGTTTGACTTGGTACGAACTGACTGCATTCATTGAAATATTTCGTACATAAACACTTTATTAAACAGGTGGTGGTGCCAGTATCCGCATCTAATGCCTGGTTTTTCGAGAATTTCGTAGTTTCAATATTACATCCGGGTTAGAAAACAAAAGAAGTGTAGTCAACACGAAATGAGAATTGAGACCCGATGTTGAAAAGAAAAAGACAAGAAAAAAAAAATAGTGATGGTGAAAACATTAGAAAATTTTTATTACTCTGCAAAGAGTTTGAAAATAGAAAGAATTCGTTTAAGTACTTTCCATTTGCTTCTTCTTTTTTTTTTTTTTTTTTTTTGGATGCTTGCTTCGTAAGGAGAAAAAGTATGTACAAAGTCGTTCGTTTTTTGTAGTATTTTTTTAAACTGTCACGCTTCCTTCTCTCTTTTCCCTTCTTTTCTTATTCACTTGTACGACTCTGTTTTCTCGCTTATAAAATAAAGAAAAAGGACACCTTCCGGTGATAGATTATTTCATAACATGCCGAGTGAATACGTATCTCATCTTTAAAATAATATTTTCGTTGTATTCGAAATCCATTGAAGAGGAAAAGTAATTACTGTTATCCACGATTTCTATATCCTCATGGATGACTTACTCCAGGAATATTTTAACGTCTCGTAAAACAAAAATTTAAACAACACTGTATTAGGTTTTTTGCACTCTTGCACTTTCCAAACCGTAACTCGTTTTATACTCGTATAATTCCCGCCAAGTCGACTTTTAAAATCTGCACCTTTTTTCTTTCTTTCTTTTCTTTTTTTTTTTTTTTTCTAGCTGTAAAACGTGTGATACTCGAAATATTTTTCTCGACCGTATTCCATTTACCGCATTAAAAAGGTTGTTTTTGCGAAAACGCTAAAAATAAGTCATTTTTCCTTAAATGGAAATTCTTTTTTATAATATAATTTGTCACCATGAAGCTTGTTCTTTTACATCGTGAGAGTTCTAAGAGTGTTGCGTGTGTACATTTCCATTGGATTTGATACCAACTGCGTAGGCTGGGTTGAGAAATGGACACAAAAAGTCACCTCTTGGTACATGGATGGTGAAAGAACGAGAGAAATGAGAAGATGTGTTCAATTGTGAGGTTTTCTTCATAGCAGTGTAGCTGATATGAAAGAGATGGTATGAAGGGTTGGTTGGGCGAAAGTCTGTGATTCTGCCGTCTGTAGTTCTTTAGTTTGAGGGGATATCTTCTTCTCGTCTGGAACTTCTGTTTAAAATTTACCAAGGGATGAGAGTAAGAGTTTGTGTGTGTGCATGTAGAAAAGACATGATTTTTATAGTATGAAGCTGGTAGAAGAGATTTGTCAGTAATTTTTTTGAAGCTTGTCGCTTGCTTATCCTATTTGTCAACGACGTCATGTTCTGGTAGTTCAATATGCGCGGATATTACACAAATAGTATGTTGCTGTTAATAGTTTAGATACTGGTAGGAGAATTCTTTGATTGAGGTGATTGGAGCTGTAGAGGTCTAATAAAAAGTGAAGTAAGGATGAGTCAGTAAGAAGTAAGAAATTACTATTTTGTGGGAATTAAGTTGGGTGAGGACAGACGAGGATGGCCTTGAATTAGTGGTAAATACAGTGGCTATATGGGAGCTTGGTAGATTACTAGAATGTTGTCTAGGGAGTAAGCGTATGTGGCTCTGTTTTCAGATTTAAATCTACTCGATAGGCAAACACTATGGTCGGGATATTCTTCGATTTTGCCTGATGTGAAGAATGTTGTTACATTTGTTGGGATTAAAGATTAGTGTGGTAACGAGTCGAGTGGAAGATTCATTGTAAGTCCAGGAAGGAGGACTTTTCGCTCATCATAAAACGTACTCGTAGATATCTATGGCTTTTGAAACTTTTTGTTGTCTCTTTTTAAAAGAATAGTATAATGTCGAACTTATTATGTATTATGTTACTCGTACACGAGCTTTGTAAACGTTGATTAATAAAAGGATGTGACCTTGTAAAATTGGAGCACTTTTTGTTGTTTCTTTTTCTTTCCATTTCCTAATCTGGGAATTATAATAACAAAAACTTAAAGCTAGAATTTGTAATGAAATTGTAGAAAACAATAGACCAGCCTGTAAAATGCAGTTTTTCGATACTACGGTATTCCTGCCGTTCGTTAGAAATATTTTCCATGTATCCTAAAATAATTTCACAGCGAATTGTCATTTATGGAGTCAGGTACATCATCTCGACCTAATCTGTTCAAAAATACCTAATTCGCAACTATAAAGTCGTACAAGAACGCGTTTGACTTCATAGAAGAAAATCCGTTAGTTAAAAGCATTATTGGAAAATCTTGTCTTTCTAATCCTGGAGAAACTTATTATATCAACCCGTACAAATTACAGATTTCGACCGCGTTTCAACCTATATACGAACTTGGAAACCACCTCTAATAGAACTTCCTGATAATACGAAGAGTGAGCGCTGAACTTTGGTTTCGCGCGAAGACAATATCTCGTAGTTGGATTACATCGTTGTGGTTCACAATTGAAGCTCCAGTATCATCGGTGCACGGTAGATCTCGTGAATTTCGAAATCATTCTGAATAAAAAAATTATTCCTCTACCTATTAATGTACATCGGGATGATTATTACAGTTGAGCTTGCATAAATATTCCATTCCCTACCAATCAAGTAGAATAGCATTACTCTAAGCGCTACCGAATTATAGTCTTAAATTGGATCAATGCCACCAGAAGTTTTCCAACCCGCATTCATGCATAATTGACTCGCTTATCCATACATGCGAATCAGAATTCAATGTTGCGTGAAATATTGATCGTGTGGAAGGAACGTCTACGAAAATACTGTGGATGTTTGGACTGAGGGCGAGAAATGAAAGTGCTGGCATACGAAAGTGGAAATATGCGGTATGCACACGAAAAAGAAGTTCAGAAGAAAAGTTGTTGACTTGCATTATAAAAGAGGGAAAAAGATTATCGTCACATTGAGTGTAACCTTAATTCATCACTGATCTTTGGGGATTACAAACGAGACGAATGTCTTTTTGTGTATATGTGTCAGATAATGATTATATTTCGGTAAGACCATGTTTTGGCATGCCAATATCCTACTGATATAATGATCCCCTTCTGAGTTTTGGCGGCCATCTTCTCTCGGATGGTTTGACCCTTCTTAAATAAGATGGTGTTGTCTCAATAACTCTTCAGCATTATTATACGTTTGGGATTTTTGTCCTTCTCTTGATGGCAGAACTCATAATATGGTAACCGAAAAAATATCTTCACGCCAAAATCTTTGCTTTTGTTGGAAGCGGAAGTCAGAATTTGTTACAAAAGCCCGTCTCTCGCCTGCCTAATTAGTTACTACCCAGAAGAGGTGAAGAAGTTCATTCGTCATGTTTTATACTCTCTTTTCAACTGAAACCGAATTTTCTAATCTAATCAATAGTTAGTTGACGTTATAATGGACTAGTATTGCAGAGGTGAAATTGTCCACATATACCGGCGTGAAGGTAGATTATTTGGGATTGTTGACAGCGCATCACGTGCGTGCGAGAGACGTGAAGACAGTGTATTTGTACGACTCTCCGCGAGTGACTGCTGCTGATCCCCAATTACAGATGAATGCGGCTGCTTCTGCTTAAGAGGAGCGATTTGAATATTAAATAAACGTGGCTGCTTGTGGGGAGTCGTTATCTGTGCTGAAAATGGCAAATTTGCCTATTTAGCGCCTGAATTTGCGTGCAGTCATACTCGTAACATTACCGGACAAAGGTTGGGCAGCTTATTCAGCTTTTATGGTTACCAGCTCATTACAGTCACTAGACATTTTTAAGGAACATTGGATAAGGGGTGAGGATCTTACAAAAGAATGGGACAGTGGTTTTTGTAATTGCGTCACCGTCGTTACCCATCGATGATGGATTAATGGTTGGGAATTTTAGGGAAACGTGGAGGAGCTAACGTATATTGAGCAAAAGAAGAGGTGAACCGATTTATTAAAAATTCGTCCTAGTTGGAGTCATCACGAGTAATCGATGTCAAACTTGTTTAACTAATGATCAATTATGACGTCAAAGGGTGCACAGTGTTGCAAGACCACCGGCCTTCTTCATTTAATCATAAAAAATCAATTTGCTTGTATGTATTTATAACTTACGGATCCCGAATAAAAGGATATAATTATGTACCAAGATTTTTCGATGTCGTCTCAAGTTGTTGTCGATGTGATCTCTGGATTCTTTCCTGAGCCGTACATCAATCCTTTAGCTTCAACCGATTTAGCAGATTTTTCCAATTCCTCTCGTTTGAATTTCGGTGGCACCAAACAAACTGCAACTGTACTTACAAATACCAAAAACGCCACGCATAAAGTAGATTCGAAACCACCAAATTTTCTGACGGCAAACCCGTAAGCAGGAGTTGCAACTATCGAGCACAACTCGATGCATACGGACATTGTGGCCACAGTGATTCCTTCCGGTACGGGAAATGTTAATTCAATGCCCATTTGAAAGCCTGTGGCGTAGTAACCCATCATGAAAAATCTAAAATACAAAGAGTTCAATGAACGTAATTGTATGATTTATTGCAAACAGCCAGAAACATAATTATTATGCTTGCGTCATATGTGTGAGAATGAAAAAAGGGATTGAGGATGATTGACGAGTAGCTTTTATCAGCAAGTGAGTTGAGGATAGAAAACAGCAGGAAAGCTGCGGGGTGAAGTCAGGTGAGGATGTAAACAACCGGTGAGAAAAAGAGATTGATCGAGCTTTGACAAGTATTTCGAGTGACGAGACTGGAAAATAGAAAATTGAAGTCAACTGCCGATTTGCCGTCTTTTTTAAGATGAACTAAATGGACGCGAGCACGAAATAGATTTTAAGCAAAAAATGAAGATCATATTTCATATCCTTTTCTTTCTTTGCTGCTGACGATGGCAGGTTGTAGCTCAATTTCTAGCTTTGATATATGTATACGACAATAGTCAATAATTTTTGTTCAGTATTAAAAATTTTGACGAGTGGTACTTTTATTATTTTTTTCAAGACCTATTAAGAGTTTTTTCACCATTCATGTCCAGTTCATCCTTTGTTTTTTATGCTAAATGACAGTCGATATCGATACTTATTAGCAGTTCCAATAAGTAAACTTGAATTTTACTGACAGAAATGAATAAGATAACTTACCCGATAATAGTGTATATTATGTACATGTAAACGATGTTATGCGTTTTCATGGTCACTGCATACAAACCAAGGCAAATGCAGTTTATAGCCGATAAGACAATGGCGTTACCCCTGAAAATATGCCGCTAAATCAAGATAGGCTTGAATAAAAAAATGATTTCTTTTTTATCTGTCAAGGGAAATCATACTTGAATTTTCTCGTCTTATCCAGTAAGTAACCCAAAACCGTGGATCCAATCATACCACTCACTAAGCAAAGGAAACCCAGCGTCCCAGTGTGCTTTCCGTAACCCTTTAAAATGACTCAAATCAATGATTTTGGAATTTTATGCGCTAGAAGTATGCGATGGGGATGTATACAAACTGGAAAGTATGTGACGACAATCTCATTGAGAACTGTTCCTAAAGCATTGGAGGCTGGACCTATCACAAAAGCATGTGATAGGGCGAACAATAAGAAGCTTGGATTGCTGAGATTTTTCTTCACGCATTTGTATACATTTTGTGTTTCATTCGCTCTTTTATGAGCTTGTGCAGCACTAGGTGGATGTTTTGGCTTCGATTTAAAAACTGTCGACAAAATTAAGAGAACATTTGAATGAGTTCCACTGAAAAATACCTCAGCAACCAGAAATTATTATTTTATAACTGGTATGAAAGTTTCTAAATGTATACTGTGAAAATATGGATACTTACAAATCAAAATCAGTAAAAGACCAACAAGAGAATTAGCCGCGTACAAGTAATTCAAATACCGCATTCCTTTTTCAATCTCTTCTATATTTGTGCTATCCGAAATGAATAGATTGGGAAACAAAAAGCTGAAACCTGCACCCATCTGAAAATGAAAACAGAGCATCATCAGGACGTAAGTTTCTCAAGTTGCAACCAAGCTTCTTTGAAATGATCCAAAAATTGACCTGAATTTTTTCAGTAATAAAAAAATAAGGAAAGGAAGACTGAAGATTTATTAATTGACTAAGGGACATTACTACGGACAGAAATAATCGTTCAGGAACTGGTTTGGAAAATTAGAATTATTATTATTTGATTTATATTAACAAGCTCTGAACAATTGTCAATGATATTGTCAAGTTTCCCATCGCGACGAGGTAATCTTTCCTATTTGTAATATTAGGTATCTTTGATTGAGCTTATCAAAGCTCCAGGGGACAAATAGTGAGTGAAGTGAGGAGCCAGTCAGAAGTAGGAAAACTATTTGGTGATATTTGAGTGAGATCAGAAAGACAGAGGAGGATATCCATAAATTCAGAGTTAAATACGGTGGCTATATTTTAAACATGGTAGACCACTAAAAGGTCATCTACAAAATTTGTGTAGGCGACTCTATTTGCAGATTTACATCCATCCGATAGGCAGATGATGGGATCGGAATATTCATGGATTAAATGCCTAATATGATGGCTCCTTCCTTCAAAAGTGAATTCTAGTTGTGAGATATTATTCATTTGTTACGTGTCTGTGTTACCCATTACTATGATTAAATGACTGGTGTGATGGGTGTAGAAGGATTTGTTGGGATTGGGAATTTGTGTGATATTGAGTCGAATGGAAGGTTTATGAAATGTGAATATAGGTTTGAAGGAGTTGACTGAATAGGGTTTATGGATTGATTTTTCGAATCGGAAGTAGATTTGTTTGTTAGCAAAACTGGGAAGTGGAAAAAATTGTGTTCTGCATGAGAATGTGTGGAAATTGAAAAACTGAGGCCAAGAAACTGACGGTTAGGATGAGTCTGGAATAGGAGACGGCTTCTGTTCTTGAACTGAGTATGGAAGCTCTCAATGCGCTTGTTTGAGAGAAAAGGTTTGAAGATTTGGAAAGTAGGGTTGGAGAAAGAGAGAAGATTGAGGACGAGGTTAAAGTTGATGAGGCGAGTGCAATTGTTTTTCCTTACTTGTTCACCAACGCAACCGAGAGAACCGGCTAGGCTAATCTCTTCTCCACTGAACCAAGCTGACGAAAATCGTGCGATTAGACTGTAGGTGAAAATCAGAGCAAGTGATGAAAATACATGACCAATCATTGCGATATAAAATCTATTTGGTGCGACTGCAAACAACTTTATGCAACTTCCAATCAAACATAAGCTGTTTGCTAATAAGATCGTATTTTTCGTTTCCTAAACCGAATGTTCTTAATTAGTCGCACGTAATTGAGAGAATTAATTTGTCAAGGTAAAAATTACCTACGAGTTTATCCATCAGAAATAGGGACGGGAAAAGGAAGAAAGCTCTTGTTGCCATGACCATGGTTGAAGTCCATTCAACTAATATCGGATGAACATCGTAATATGAGGATACGACGTTTGTTATACTTGCATATTGCACCCAAGGCATTGTGACATTGTTTATTGTGTATGAGAACAATATTAGAAGGAACCATCTTCTTGTATATAGTTTGATTTCTGAATTTTTATAAATCTCAGCAGTCTGGTGTTTTTCTTGACTTCTCATATTGAAACGTTCTGTGTACCTGAGACCAAAATATCAACGTAAATTAAAGATCGTTATAATTACTCGTATGTTTCCCCTGTGATTCTTACGATTAACTTGTTTAGTTCTGGAAAAGTTTTCTCGAAATTTCTGAAATTGAATATTTTCATATGTTTATAAATAATGTAAGTCACCTAGAATCACTTGAATTTATCTTTACATCAATCAGGTAATGGAATTTCTGCTTATGTTGAATTGTACAAGTACGATTCTGTTAAAGATACCGATACCGTTGTTTGGAAATTACCGTAGCTTTTAACGGATTATTAATTTTGAAATTTCGAACAAAAAACTGTGTAGGCTGTATAAGACTTTTCGATAGATCTCTAAAGATTAAAAATTGTTGAAGAAATTTTTTCTGTATTCTTATTTTTTCACGCAGTTCAAAATAACCGACCTTGAACCACCTTGAACCCTCTAAAGGAGAAGGAATATTATTAATGATGAATTTGTAACGGCAAAAGAAGACTATCATTTTTATAAAATTCCTACGTATTATTTGAAAAAAGTAGGAGTCGAATTTCGGATTGTTTAGAGGTTCAAGACAGCCTACAATCTCCATTCCAGGCACCTTGAAGCCGCAAATACGAGTTTTGGAGCTACATATTTCTAATTTTTAGGCCTATTACTACTCTGTTTGCAATAACACCGGAATAAAAGTTATTTCTGCGGAGAAGTACTTACGTATATATTGTATGCAATAGGACTTCAAGTATCAACGCGAATCACGTAATAATTACGTATTTGCACTATTTGGTTCAGATGATTGAGTCGAAAAAATATTTTAGAAATTACGCGCAGACAGAGGCCGTTCATAACTGTCACTGTAGACGTACTCGTATTAGCGCCGAATAAGAAGAAATAAAAACGCGAGAAATGTAAGTCTCATTAAGCAGAAGTAAATTTATCAATAAGTTATATTGATGTCGCGCAATTTTTCTCTTCTGTGTTCAGTTCAAGGTTATACCTAATTTATCAAGAGGTGTTGATAGGAGAAATTTGAAAAAATTGAGAGTTTTAGATACAATCCGTACCAAGTGCTGATTTGGCCGTTTATGTCGAATTTCTCGTTGTGTTTGAAATTGAAATATTTAATTCTTCTTTGGACAAATCTTCAACCTGAGTGCTACCAATAATTGTAAACTTGGTGATTATTACTCCAAGTCTTTTAGAACTGTAATTTGGGTACAGATAATATTCGGATCAAAAAAATCGGTGTGAAAGTATAACTTTATTATATTGCTGATACACCGCAATTGAGTGAATTATATGTGAACACTTTTGATCTATAAACCATTATCAAGTGAATGTGAAGAGTACTTGATGGTTTATGAACCAAAAGCGCTCATATGTAATTTACTCATTGTGGTGTTTATCAGTATCATTAATAAAATTATACTTCTACCTTAGTCTGCTATAAAATGTTGTTCTGACATCTTGAAATGTGTGAATGACTAGTGAAAATTTGATACTCGTATTACAGAAAAATACTTCCTAGCAAGTTACGTTCTGGTTCCTCTTGATAATAATAATAACAGCCTCGCTTACGCCAATTGTTGGCCTCGCAATCATCCACAATACGGTGCCTTCGGTGGGCTTGGGAAGGTGACGATATGATGCGTGAGCAGACCTTCGGATTACAGCAAGACCGTGTCCCTACCGCCTCACCACTGAACCACAGTCCCTCTTGAAGAATTCATAAAATTTTTGTATCCTTCATTCTAAGCCCACGCTGAGTTGTATTCTTATTCTCACCAGATGATGGTCGTCTCGCTACGTCCGAAACCGGTCGTGAATGTTAATTAGTCTCGACATCCTCTCCCCCCCCCCCTTTTTTTGATAGTAAATTGTTTGTTTGTTTTAATACTTTTAACCGTGACTCCGATATATTTTTCAATTGAAATCTTTTATTTTAACTTCTTATAACTTTTCATTTTTAAACATTTTGATACCTTTATTTGTTTTTTATTTCGACCGTTTTTTTTTTTGACCAAAATTTCTAGTTATTTTTTAGTGTTTCGTTTTTGGATTTTAATAATAAATCATTAATAATTTTTCTTTTCGTGTATTTTATGTGTTTCAATATAATATAGTGATTTCGAGACTATTCTTCTTTCGTTACGTGCCTATGTGCCAACCCTCAATTAGATTATAAGAACTTCATGTACTTTATTTCATCTCTTGATCAGTTAGTAGCTCGATGAACCATGTCGTCCGTCGATATGACGTGGATTTTCAGTCGCCACCCAGACTGATTATCGATATCAAAGCGACCGAGAATTTACCTCTGCCGAAGCCTTGGGGTCGGAATTGGACCTCGATTCGAATTTCGACTCGATTTCGACTTATGTGCCGCATCGCTTTCAGCTCAGTTTCATATGGTGTTTTTCTTTCATCGAACTAAAATCGACTGCTCTGTTGCAACTCCACCGAGGCCAGGAAGAGATTGGTGTTGGATGTGAAAGCTAGGAAAGCAGTACGTAAACCCCATTCATACAGAACGTGAGGGTTACCGAGCAGTATGTAACCTCATACAGGGATATGGTCCTGATGCAGGTGTGACTGCTTACAACAGTTGACGGTCTTCTCCTTTGAGCCCATATTCTAATCTATAAGGAAATGGGAGGGTTTTAATATGTACATGGTTTCCTTCCCTGCTATATAATTAATCCTCTCCTAGTACTCTTTGTTACAGCGCCCCACCCGTGTCCCAGCAACGACCTACCACCAAACCAAGACCCCACCAAATACCGAACAGCCACAGACGAAGAAGTAAACAGTCGCAACCAACACCACATTATCTTCACATTCAGCACTCAAGTCCAGTACTCCAGCATATCCGCAAGGGCAACCGAAAAAATACAGCTCAGTCAAGCACCATGCAGGCGCCCACCGAAGGCAAACCCAATGTGCACCCACCCGGCACAAAACGCCATCCTGGCTTGTGGGTTCAGCAGCACATCCCAGTAGATGAGCCCAATCAGCAACACACTACGCGCAAGGCAGGCTTCAGGTGGTAGCCCACGTAGTCAGCTTGGTCCATGAGACCAGAACCGGGTCTGTTCATTCATTCTCCTCCACACTCATTCAATCTGTGTCGCATGCCCAAACCCGCTAGCGTCCAGTAAAGCTACAGCCCAGGGTACGTCACCGCTGGGGAACAGGCGACACACTGCGTGGGCCCCCCACGCGTCCAGGTGGTACCTTAAGGGGGAAAACCCAGTTGAATTCGAAGAATTATAATCCATTTTAAATGAAACTAGGGTTAACTGAAAAATTAAAACCGTCAGTAAATTCTAGAATTGACTAGTTGAAACTAGTTGCGACTGAAATCATTCGGGGAAACTTGGTTTTGACTAGTGAATTCCAGAGTTTACTGAATTCGAGTTTTAATTAAAACATATATATTTCGTAAAATATAGGTTCAGGATGAAGTACAGGTGTTGTATTAAGAAATAAAAACGTATCTAGATTAAATATTAAGTAAAAACATTTAGTTAGAATTTCTAGTAAAAACGTTAAATTTCAAGCTACCCAGGACTCAAAAACTCGCTTAATGCAAACAAAATACAGTTAGGTACATCGGTAGTATAATAACTTACACTTCACGAGTTATACAGCACGTATTTTCGTATCCAAAAAAAAAAAATAGGTCCCGACGATAACAAAACTTTCTAAATATGCATATTATACGATTCTCTTAGTTTGTATACAATCTGTAACCGGAAACAAAAACTATAAACTATACCTTTTTGAATGGAATAATGTTCATTAATAAAAGATGTCACAAAAAAGCATTCGAAATGCTATTTTTCGATTACAAATTCAATATTCAAAAACAGTTTTACCCATTAATAAAAACCATTGCAGGTAACCTGTGATATTTTTTTTCATGAGAATTGTACCATGCTAAAAGAAGTAAGTAGCTAAGAAACTTTTCATTTCGACGTAAGATTTGAATTAAGAAAGTAAAATGACACTTTCGTTTACATACGCCCACCGAGGGAGATAATCTTCTCAGATAAGCTGAGCGATCGTGGAAAAGAAATCTTTGAGAATATTTTTTTGTATTCATTTAACGAGCTGTACTATTCAGCTCGGCGTACATATAATTATTTCAATATTATACTGAAATGAATGGTAAATTTTAAATACTACTCGTATCAAAGGTTAGGAACTACCAAAGGAGATGGAGAGGACACGTAGAACGGAGAGATGAGGATCAATCGCTCAAACGTATTTCCAAGTACAGACCAGGAAGGCCAAGAGTGAGATTTGTAGATAAGACAAGAAGGATTCATCCTCTTCCAGTGCATTAACACAGCATTCAGGCCAACAGGCCTACCGCTCGTAAAATGAGGATAACTTAGAGGAAGATAGGTTGAACCATAGTAATTAGATGAGGGAGACAAAATGTATGAGGAGGTGCAGCAGAATCGTGATCAATTTTGGGTACTGGAAAAGTTACAGCGAGGAAAAATTAACCGAAGGAGAATTCTTCTAAGGGTCAAAAGACTTGACAGGTGCAAGGGGAGATCGCAACACACCATCAATTTCGAGAACAATAATAACCATACTGTCTTGATTCCTCTGACTATAAGAGTTTGACACCAAGTTCCAAACCAATCATTCATCATCTATCTGCTCAGTTAATGCCCAGAGGCAGATCTAGGAGGATTACGTTAATATCTAAGGAAGGGTAGGGATGAATATTATGGTACCCATTTCTCGGCCCGGTAGAAAAGAGGAAATGAACAATAAAAATAGATGAAAAACACAAGCGTTAATGATGTCCAACAATATTTTAAGAAGAGAACATTTAAATATAATATTGCGCAATAAGAATATCAAGTCAGCAATAAGAAAATGAATAGAACATTGGTAAAATAATCACGCAATAAGATAGTGAGTTAACACGTTTGAATAATTTTCTGCCCCATATCCGCTGCTGCGTTAAAAAAATAAAAATGAACATCAAAATTTGCTAAAAGGAACTGTAGACAGCGCAATAAAAAATTGTAGATAAATAAAAGAAATGTTGTATTATGATTCCACCAACTACCCGGTACCCCATATTTCACTTCTTACCGAAGAAGCAACTCGCGCTTCGCTTTGGAATCTCTGTCCCAACAAAAGCTGTTTCGTCGCCTCGCCTCGGGTACGGCGACAGATTTTTGACGTATTTGTAAACCAAGAATGTATTTTCAAATAACCTACTTAGTAAACGAAGGGCACGTACACAAAAATTTTTCCTCAACGTTCTTGGGTACGGTCTCCAGTCATCGTCACACGAAGGAGACAGCACTAACTGGAGAGAATCCGGCTATACTCTTTTATGTCTATTTCGCCTATACTAATGATACTGACTGATAGGAATACCCGTGGAGCTCATTTGGACCTAGATGCACTTGTTCCACCTCAGTCCTTAAGTCATTTATGTTTAGGATTGTATATAAGTTATTGTTTGTACAGGAAAAACTTATCGTCCAGTTTGAAATAATTATCATGAGCCTAGTTACTGTTGAAGTTATTGCTCATCCACATCATTCTATCGTTCATTGACCTACAGTTGAATCACTTTATTTTTAATGCTCGCACAGGGTCTTTTATTGCACCTCAACTTATTGCGCAAATCATCTATTTTAATGTGCTGTTTAATATATCCCAAATATTATTCACTATATCTTGTCTAGCTGGTCATCTAACTTTTTATAATTATTCGAGTAACGCTTAGGCTACAGACGTTACAACGCTTTGCATCTCATTTTTTTGATACATGTATCAGTTTCAAATCTTTTATGAACGTTGTTCACGAAAACAATTTTATTTCGTATTTATACAGGCGATCCATCTTCTTATTCTTCAATGATTCGATCGATTTTAAGCTCTCAAAGAGAAAGCGTTGAATTTCATGAACTTGAACTTCACAGGATTATAAAAGCTTAATAAAGCGTGAAAAATACGATCTTCACCTTCGGTACTGTCTTGTAGAGGGTTTTGGAAACGAAATCGCGACGCCCACATCGAGAATAAGCACATCGATAATTTTAATTAATACAGTTCTTTCGGAAATAGGTGCAACCATCGAAACCCCATCGTATCGGATGCCTGAATTCAATTCTTATCACATTCGAGAGAAAAGATGTATAGTGCACGTCTGACGCCCGATTGCGCACCGTTCTTTTGTTTCGCCGACGACGCTCGTTCATTTGCCCGCGCTATTGAAGGTGAGGCTTCAACTTTTTAATTAAGAAATCCGCTGAACTTTCCCATTTTTCTCCTTTTGAAATAATAAAAGACAAGCTAAAGTGTTGACCTGAAAAATGCTCCAAATACCTTAACCGTACTTCTTCCGATTAGTATACTATGGCGGCGTAAGAAGAATTTTTCTTCTTTGTCTTGAAAATAAAAAATAAAACCATGATTAATTGCGAACTCGAAGCGAAATTATACAGCTTTAGTGATTGCGAAAATATGCCTCGTGTCAAACTATTTTGAAAATTACTCCCGCTCATCAGTTTAGCGATGTTCCAAGGGAACATTCTTGGACCACAGTTAGGTTCACAAATTTTCATACTAAGAGGTGTCAAATGATAATGGGCGCTCTACATCACACGGTCTAAACATACAAAATCATAAGACCAATCTTTAATGATCAATATTGCCAGAAACATTAATGACGTAATCAAATGATTTTTATAGTAACTGCCGAAAGATCTGACAAGCGTAAAGTGGGCTCAAAACTTCATTAGTTCCCTATCCTCTCAAGCTATGACTGATCTCTTCTCGAAAGGACTACCTGACATCTTGCCAGAAAAAGCTGTACACCAAATCATTATCCAACATTTCATTAGGAAAAATAAGGTCAAGATATGGTCGGAAAAATCTGAATTACTAATCTCATCACATTTTCGGCAACTACGTATTACATTTCTGAATGAATTGAGAAATCAAAAAAAGTTTCAATGAATGATACACCTCAAAACCATGCTAAGCTTAAAATGAGAGAGAGAGGAGAAAAGAAGAGAAGAGAGAAGAGGATATAGCGTCTATCGTCTAGAAAAATACATGATATTATCGTGTATAAATATTACAAAAGCCAAGCGTCGAATTGCATTTCTGTAAAAATTGCTTAAATTCGAATTCATTGTCTGTCCACGCATTGTTGAAATTTGTCAAATATAACTTCGTACTCGTATTTTGTCGTCGAATTTACTGCGTCAATAAAATCTCACGCGGTAAAGAAACTGTATCTGCTTTTCTTACTTATTTTTCTTGCCCCTGCCATTCTACAATGTGTGACTTTTTATTCCGATAGTTTAAACAAGAAACTGCCATTTTCTGCAACTTTTACGTCTTTTTTTTCTTTTTCCTACAAACTACCAGTGTAATTTCACTTTCGTTGTCTCTCAAAACGTATAAAGAATGATTCGGCGCGTGTAATCTCTTCTTTTTTTCTTCGGGTCATGTGAGATTGCTCTACACATTGAAATATTGATGGACTATAGCTCATACTTATAACGAGTCACTGGCATTAGGCCATCATTTTGCCTGTTTGGCGTATACGATTGTTTCCGTTATCCTTATTCTTCTATCCTTTCCGTTCACGGAGAATCTGAAACGAAAACCATAAATAAAGCCAGTCGTCTGGAGTTCTCGTTAAGGCATCTTACCTATTATTAAAAGGATTTAGCATTCGATAATGGACATGGTGAAGAGATGAATAGCGGAGATAAAATTTTAGAATTCGATATCTTCCGGGAAGAATTCGCTTCAAAAATATTCTGTTATTTCATAAATTTCATATTCCTAGAAGCTCATTGGCCACAAAAATCTCAAAACTCTATTTTTACGATAAAAGATTGGGTAGCATAGAAATATTTTCTTAAGGCTTTCCGTATCTAGGATTAGTTGTACATGAGTATTATACGATGTGAATCGCGTCGCGAACAAATTTTGGGTGTTCATAAATGATTGAATTTTTCCTTTACGCTTAAAGATTCGAAAAAAATATAGGAGAAGGAAAACTCCGATGATGAAAATCTGGTCATAGCGGTAAGGTCTGCGCTTTTCCCTGCGAGGACCAAGCAGCTCACGGAAAAGTATGGTTCTGCAAGATGATCTGGGATGGAGGAAGCAGCTTCCTGGATGAAGCCTTACACTGCAACTCTATAATGAATGAAATGACAAAGGACGGCAATCTTGGTGCCGTTTCGTGTGAGGCAATCCGACTTCTCCTGATGATGCGCTCAGGCGGCGGGGTTTGGGGTGCCGTCCCCAAATCAGATAATGAGACATACACAACAGCAATTGTAAATGAGATGGTGTCCGAAGGGAACATAAAGGCTGCGAGTACACCACTTCATGGTCACGAGAACGGAAAAGTGGTCGTCATCTTCATGTTTTGGCGATTGGATTTGCCCTTTTACTTTACACTAGTCAAAACTCCATTTGCCACTAGTTTTTACTAGTTTTCAATGGTAAAAACTAGTTTTAACCGAAATCATTACAGTTGTAACTGTAGTTCTAACGTTGAGGGTCTCACGTTATTCCAAATTATTTGGAGAACGACGAGAAGAGAATACTCCGAAGAGGAGTAAAAACTAGGAACGAATCCGTTTAATTATTTGGAGAAACTAGTTTTGACTGGTGAATTCTAGAATTTACTGATTCTGGATTTTAACTCAAATATGTCTATGGATGAAGAAATTCGTGATGTGGTTATATTATCGAGTCCTTGAACTTTGACGTCACCGTGAAGCAATAGCACGATGTACTTGTTTAATGGAAAGAATTCCGTCCCTCCTTCGACCTTGTTCATATTCACTTATTACATTTTAATGGAGAATTTTAAGAAGTTACCCGTTTTGTGTGCACGATTTTGACCTTGTAATCGCCCTGAAGTGTTTTCTATAAAAACGGAGGGTTGAGAGAGTTCAATGTTCTGTCAAATTGCATTTTTCGGGTTGCGTAATGAAACCAATTTCCAAAATTCTGAATACGCTGTGGGAAAAAAGTAGTGGAAAAATATTCAAATACTGAAATTGATTGTTGGCTGTCACGAAGCCCTGGGGACGCTTCCGATTCAGCAGTTCCATTTTCCAATGCTGGAATTGGTCCAGCTGCAAAATTTGTTCACTATTTCACAAAGTAGATCCTTGCGTTCGATCGTGTTTTATGTAGAACACTGTGTTCATGCATAATGTAATAATGGAAAGACGAAAACAGGAAGGTGCTTGGAGGGGCTTAGCTAGATTCAAATAATCATCTTTCATGATGACAGATATTTCACGCTAAGATATAACAACTCATTTCGATTTGTGTGGGAATTTGAAGATCAACAGCGAGGGAAGTAGGTTGATATCGTATTCCTTAATGAAGGTATACAGTCCCAAAGTTCGTGACCAACCCCCGTGAAACTGCTCAAGAATTGCCATCTTTAAGATCTTTCTTTTTCAATGAGACCTTTTGAACGAAAAATACAGTAATACAGTTTACATCCGCTACCCGCCATTTCAGAAAATTGTACCCCATTATAAATACGTAGCATATTGTATATAATCGTGTCGAATAAGGCGATGAAATTTTTCAACGTCCAACTCGCCGTCAATTATTCCGAGTGGCCTTGAGTGCTTTAGGCGTCACTCGCAGATCGCCGCCACGCTGTATTTTCTATTCCGACTGGAAACGTTTAATTATTAATGGGAAGGTGGTCACTTTATAGCGTTAACAGGATTACTCTTGTCAGTTCGGGTTGAAAAGCATTTTGAAGCGGGTAAAAAACTTATTGTTTTCAAACGACGCCACGTAGTGAACCGCGGACCGCGTGTTTTGTTGAACTTTTGCGCGCCTTCATTTGAAATTTGCAAGAATTTCGACGACTCCGTACGTCATCTGGCATTTATTTTGTGGACGGGGAAAAAAAAAAACAATACATTGGTATAGTTTCTAAATTTTCTATGGACGTTGTCGTATTACAGATTCTTAACAGTGCTGTCACTCTTGAAATTTATTAATGTCGAACAATTTTTTTCCTCTTTTGCAGGTAAGTTCTGGCGCCGGTGACTGACTGGTGAAAAAAAAGTATGGTACAAGTGCTCCCTTTTGCGAGTCGTGCGCACTTCCTCGAGCGTAACAACTTTCCATGTGAACGTAATCCGCGCGTAGTTCAAAAATTTGAAAGCGTAAGTTACAACTTATCTACATGGAAGTAACGATTAGTCAGCATTTGATGATGCGAAAATTACCATCAGCTTGCGTTAATAGCTGTCATTACTCACACTTACTTGTATGTAACAAACTCAAATGGAGAAGACTCGGAAGCTTTTTTGTGTACGAGTTCTTTTTCATACGTTTCTGTCGTCATTATGGTATGAATTTCGAGTTTTTCTCTTCTGATGCGTGCATTCATTGAACGAGGACTCAGCACACCATGAACGATCTGCAGGGGCAGTAATGTGCGGAAAAACAAAACTTGTTGAAACAGATTCCACACCGACTAGGGGGCACTCGGCTTTTAAATCTGCTCCAACCCTCCTCTGTTTTCAGCTCAGTTGTTGGTCATTAGGTTTACTAACAGCATATAGGTATACTGTCTAGTATATTATATCATAAGCTAGATTGTGCTGTGCATCCGCACGCATGCGTAAATTTTGAAATTGGAGGTGGAGCTGAGGTTGAAATATCTCTTGACCGCCAGGTCGTGCGCACATCCAAAGTTTGGTGTTAAAGGGTAATCGAGAAGAGAGACCTGGAGTATGTCACTCCGTGAAAGAGCAATGATGATGTTTCATGTCTCATAATGGATGACGTCATTAATATTTGATCCTTCAACAGGGTCAAACGAAGTCTAACGTATGACGTCATTAGCAGGTTGAAACCTTAACCTAGCCTGTGTGCGAAAAAGTTTCGATTTTTTTCTGTTTGAATCATGCGGGGTTAGCAAATTACAGCATATTCTTTTTTTGCACAAATATTTTAACTCGAAATTTCTTATTTTTCTGATGTATACTGACTGTACATTAAGCTTACTTCCTGACTGACTCACACCATCACACCCCTTTCTCTCCTCCCCTTCTTAGCTTAGAATGGTCGGGTATATACGGTAGTATTGAAATAACATAGTGTAAATTAGCGGTGAAATTGAATGAAAAATTGAAAATGATTATCACTCTGGGTCAATTTTATTAGGAAATCTAAATACATTATTTGATTAAAATTATCTGGATTATTCATTTTTAATTATAAAATTATAATAATTGTTGGAAAAATGTATACAAATGTGACACGTTTTATGAAAAGAATCAAGTTTTTCATCTATTTTGGCGGCCAAAGTAGGTAAAAAAACATGATCTCGCGAAATTTGAAAAATTGATGGAAAATGTTAGTTTTTTGACCTATTTTGGCCTCTCCTGTGAAATTTGTTTTTGCGCAAAGTGGTCGATTTTCATAAATCGCGTCACAAAATAATATTAATCATCCAGAACATCTTATTTTTATTATAAATATTGATCTTCGTAACATATTATGAATAAAAATTAGAATTGAAATTATAAACTATGGAAAAATTGAATTATTCACCCATAATGTAAATTATGACATTATGTACCAATTTGAAATAAGAAAATAATTTGAACAAAAAATTGTTATTCTAGTTAATGATCCAATATTTCATGTATTAATTAATTCTTGTAGGTGTTTTACTGAAAATATTTCCATACATTCTTTTAATATTATTTTAACAATTTTTTTATTTTTTTGTTTTATTTTAAGGAGCATTTTAGCTTGAGCGGCTATTTGCTTGGTGGTGTATTATAATAATAATAATAATAATAATAATAATAATAATCGCTTGTGTGTCGCATGTGCAGCACCGCCCGTCATCCATAATGGAGTAGGTGCGGGTTGCGTATGCATTTAATATTGTTTCCTCCAACACCGGAATCGACCCTTTCGGGTATAACTTCAGTGAAGGAGGAATCTCCTACGCGAACCCCCTCTTCTACTCGGCAACTGCCAAGTTGCTTTGACAACCGCCAAGCTGCGATGCCCCCCTGAACCTTCTTCCTCTTCTTCCTGCAGATCTGGATGTTGATGGTACACAGGTGTTGAGTAGGCCATAGCGTGGTTCTGCATTTGCCTATTCCATTCCTGGTCCATCTTCCTCTTCATGATGGTGGCCGCAAATGCAGACACCTGGTTCCATGCTTCTTCGGAACCTAGCATGGTGCGTACCAGGCTACTCGGGTCGAGCGCTTCATCTCCCGATCTCTTGAAGAGACCGACTAAGCTCGTCCCGCTCACGCCTCCACGCCTCACACTCAAATAAGGTGTGTTGTGGTCCATCATCCCGCCCTTGGTAACAGTGCGAACACGTCGCCTGCTCAACTTTCCTTAACTTCTCGTGAAGGTACTTGTTGAAGCAGCCATGGCCGCTTAACACCTGCGTCAGGTGAAAGTTCAGCTGACCATGGTGTCGGTTCATCCACTCATCAAGGTCGCGTATTAGCACACGGGTTGTCCATGTACCCAGCTCACTCTGGGAATAATAATAATAATAATAATAATAATAATAATGATGATGATGATGAAGCTGACAGTAATATTACTAATAATAACAAAAGTAGTTCTTCCAGAAGAAAAAGAGAGGAGAAAAAAAATATTTTTCTTGATTGCTGAGATATAGTTGTGAGTTGGGTTGTGTGTAGGTATGTTGAAGTAGAATTCATTGTTTTGCAATCGTTTTTCTAAATTTACATTTAATATGAAAATAAAAATTGATGATAGAATTAATATTCATAAATAATTTTTATGTGATTTGTGGAAAAAAATTTTGCTATAAAAATTATATAGGAAAATTTTTTATATGAGCACTCAAATTTAAATAGTATATTGATAGAATGGATATCTAATTTTTTTAGTATAAAATGTGTAATAATAAGATTAATTCTTGAATTTTGGATTTATCTAATTACTATGAAGATACATTATAAAATTTTTATTGGAAAAATTATTATTGTTATTATTATTATTGTTGTTGTTGTTGTTGAAATGATAATCATTATTCTTGGAGAAATGATTATTAAGTTTGGAAAATTCGTTATGATAATAATCATGAAATTTGTAAATTTATTTTTTTCACTATTCATGGTCCACTTCTTGAAAAGGGATCACAGATTAGTAAACATACTTTTTTTTCAGGGCCATTTAAGTATGCCAAATGAGATCATTGTTTTTGTATTTCAAGATGTAAATGAGTGAGGCGAACTCAAACCTCTCAACACTGAATTCACTTGAAAAGTATTTTTCCTTGCATCACCAGGTGAATATGATCTGTGAATAAAATATGTGTTTCTTTTTACCAAGATGTGGTCCCTTTTTGTGGAGCGCAACACATTTATTCACTTTTCAAATGATTTTTATAATTATTAAATGTACCATAATATGATTTTATTTATTTTTTATCATAGTTATCTTAATAATTGATATTAAATTAATATTAAATTTCGATTTATTTATACCTAATTATTAATATTAATTAATTATTTATAATTTATTAGGTTGATTTACTTGGATAAGTTTAATTTATTATTAATTTATAATCATAGTATCAATAATTGGAATTTTAATGATTTATCATAACTATATTTTAAATGACAATACTATTCTTACTTAATTTATACACATTAGATATGCACCAGTAGTTCATTCATCCAGTTCAGGAAACAACAATTTGCCAATAGGACGGCGGATATTCCCCCAATCTATCTTCCTCAAAATTAAGTCTTTCTTAATGATGTTAAATGAAGAACGCAGGGAACCTGTTCTATAAGTTGAATTTATTTTTCATTAATACGGTCCTATTTAAAAAACGCACCATCAATTCGACCTCTAGGATAGTTTGAAACTGAATTGAGAAAATACCAATTTTTCAAAAGTCTTCTTCTATCATATAATTACGAATAAAATTCAGAATTTTTCGAGTTTCTCTACACGTTCCCCGTTAAAATTTTGACCTCCGAGATATATATGTTAGGGGACTTGCTTTCCTATCATATAGAGAAAGAAAGAAAGAAAGAAAGAAAGAAACTGAATTGATAAATAAAGAAATAAATAAATGAAGAAATAAAAGCAAAATTTGCAAGTCCATTTTGGCCGAACGTTGGACGGCGGACGGCAAATTTTTCAAAAAAAGATGTTCTGGCGTAGCCAAATAAATAAAGATAATGTTTCATGTCTGTCATAGTTGAAAATATAAGTCTAGTATGCAATATCAAATAATTTAGTGTTGTGAGGTCTTGACCTAGTGCTTATGGGGAGCTCACTCGCTCCGCTCGTTCGCCCATTTCTTCGTCTAGGATAATTCTAGTTTAGAATGTATAAGTGTAGTTTAGAATATGTATTTAAAGCTAATAGCTTTCTCCCAAGCTTGTAGAATAAAAGCAGCCTAGACCTAGTATGAAGCTAATATAGAGGAGGTTTGGACCTGGTACAAGCCCAGTATAAAATTTCAAATAGTAGTATAGCTTAGCTATGTACTAGGCCAGTATACTGTATACTAGGAATGAGGCCTAGTATACTAAGCTAGTGTACTGTATATTAGGTCAAAGTTTCACAGCCCTTCTTAGATGGGAGGCTCAATCGCTCCGCTCGTTAGCCCCCTTCTTTGTCTAGTACAAGTCTAGTCTAGAGCTAGTATAAGCCTATAGTATACCAGTAGTTCACTGCATAGGTCAAAAAGAAATCTTGCACGCACGCACGCACATTCTTCCAAAATTAGGGTAGGGCTCAGAGAAAAAAACATTTCAAGTCCCAAGGTCATCTGTACGCACGCACACACGCGCATGCAAATGTTGAAATTAAGGTAGGGTCAGAGCAAAGACATGAAACATGTCAAAAAACTTAATAGAATAGGTTCCCTGTTGGAACGAGTTCCCTATCTAAGAATTTTAAGCCATCTACTCCCTTCTTGGTATTGATTTAGCTAGATGGAATTTTTGAATTGGAAAAAAATTGAGTATGTGGAATGATTACATAAAATTTCTTCTCCATTGCATATCTGACGTTCTTCCCCTTCTCAGCAATCTCCGGAGATGCTTCCAAGAAATCTTTCTTCTCGTAGAATCTTTAGAATGATTTAAAACTTTCGAAATATTCTTCTATTGAGCTTGTTCAATAATATCACTCGCAAGAAAGTACGAAGTTTTTTTTTCTTTTTTATCACATACGAATTTAACAAGATATAAAACGATTACAACGAATTAAAAGAACAATACACAAACTTCCGACGAATACGGCTAATAAAACGAATTAAAAGAAACAGTAGACAAACTTCCGACGAATACGGCTAAATACAACGAACTAACTGATTACACGCAACATTTTCAATGGAATAGATAAATAGATAAGAAGCTGCAGTAGTAACGAGCTTATCACATGTTGAGGATTATTTGAAACAGAGCTTGTGGGAAATCTGAGAGTAGGTTGGCTATTTTTTTCTTCCCTGTATCTTTCTCGCAGTATGATTGTAGAAATTTGAATTCGAAAAACGAATTCGAGGTTTATTCGTGTTGATTGTGCTTTTAGATTTTATAATTTGTGCAATTACCTTGAACTGAAGGCATATAAAGGACGTATCTTACATATTCGCGATCTTTTCGTCCCCTTCGACAATTGGAGTGGAAAAGCACCTGCAGAATCTGGTACAAACGTAACACAAATACTCGAAATTTGATCGAGAGGTGTGAGAACGTGGGACCCATTTTTTTGATGCCTTATAATTTTACTATCGATTAGATCAACATCCTGTCCAATTCATCATTTTTTTTCCTTTTCTTTTTGGCGCTTGAATATTTAACTTCGAGAATCATTCATACGCCTGAAAAACCTTCGCACACGCGCCTACCCACTTTCCAACTTTCGATCAATCTTTCTTCTCAGTTCATATTCTACGTTCTACGCGTCGAAGTGTACGATCAATTTACATTCACGTACACGCATGCGGTCGTTCCGTAATGTTGATAATGCTGTATGAAAATCTTTCAGACTCCTCGGTGCAGCCTGATATGATGAATCACCTTCTGCGAATGATGCGGGGGGAGGGGAGAGAAAAGAACGGTGTCCCTTCCGGGCTTAAGAAAAAAATGAACGCTAGCCAACGCAATAATATGGCGTACGAAGTCGAATAAAAACCTTTGCATATTAAATATGTCGGTCTGTTCGCCTCAAAAGTTTGCTCGTTTTCTACAACGAGTTGTCAGAAATGAAGACAATTTTTCATAACTCTTAACCGTGTGTGTAATCATTTTCGTGAGGAACACGAAAACTGTCAACGTATGCGCCGACGAACGTGATAATATTTCTCTTGTACATTATTTTGCGACGAAAGTGTAGACAAAACAGGCGGTGATTTTTCTTCGGCTGAGCTACGGCGGCATCGCGATCCACGACGCGTACAGTCCGTTACGGTTTCGTGAGAAAATAATGGTCGTCGCGCGACAGAGTATTGTAGTGTGAATTTGCAGAAAGGCGAATCTAACGAGTGACGATGAACGGAAGTAATTTATTCTTCATAAGAAAACTCGACAAACGAAAGTTGTAATAAGTTACAAAACTTCCTGCGTCGCTAGATCGAAAAGCGTTTTGCCGACACGCTTGAACAATACGTTGTAGCGTCTCAACCCTCCGCCCCTTATCGGAAGGGCCTTTCCGCTCAGTAGAGGGATCACAGCTAAGACAGTCTATACAGGGATGCCACCTACATTTTTTCCAACAAGAGGAGGACAAATGAGGAAACCTAATAATGGAAAGAAATGGCCAAGCCAAACAAAGTTTAGTGACCTCCACCGAACGGAAATCTACATAACACGCTTTAAGGAGAGCAAAAGGTGCGTGAGGGGAAAGAGTTCCACTCTCCCGAGTCGAATTTGAAGGGCATATTCGACAGACCTAAGCAATAAACATGAAGAAATCGAAGAAAAGATTCAGACGTATCTGGATTCGCGCTGCGAGTACGAAATAATAACCATGACACACGAATGCGAGAGGACACATACAACTATATTAAAATAGACAGTAAAAACATAGCACATACGAGAGAAGGCTTTAAGGTAAGCAAATACATCGAATAATTTTAGTACATCAAGACTAGACAATCGAAATGAGAATGGGCACGTTGACCATTCGTAATAAAATTTAGAGCCTATAAGCTAATCGGTATTCTGGCCGAGGACTCAGGTTTTCTCTAACCAAGAACATGTTTGATTGATAATAAAGTCGATACCCACGGTGGGCGTGACAACTGGAGTTTGGGGACAATCCCAAAATAAAAGAGGTCTCACACGGCAATGGCCTATGTGGAGCAACATAAAATAAAACAAAGATAACTCGCTGGACCTATCGTCATTAAGCGAAGTTCATCATAAAATAAAAGAAATCGTCTGTTGGTGTCGGAGCTTGTCGATCCACCAAAACAGGAAAAATAAAAGAGGGAGCCGCTCCAGTGCACCCCAACCAAGCTTAATACCCGTGGAAAGTAAATAAGTAAAACAATACAAGGAAGAAAAAGGCAATTATCAGCAATCGGTAAAAACAACACGGAATATCAAAACAGGGTTAAGCGACTCATTATATAAAACTAAGTTGTCAGCGAGAAAACCCTTTCCCCCGACAATCAAAACACTTCAAAGTGCTAAAAGGCTATTTTTGAAGCCACGAAAAGAGGATACGTTGACTACGTATCGAAACACAAATAAAATTTACGTACCTTGCATCCTTCCTGCAATGCGCATTACGAGTCCGGATCAGTCTAAAGCTAAGAACGAGAAAATTAACGTAATAACACATAAACATTATGGGGTTAATAATAAAGCAATTCTGCTAATAAAAATATAAGGCGGCGATGACAAATAGATTGATCTTCCTCCGGAGGTTGGTCCTTGGGAAAATCATGGTTTGATCGGCGACAAGAATGGTGACGTGCCCTCATGGCCTTGAAGGTTTCGGCCGGCACATTCTCGGAGCCCGGGCATTGTGGGTTGGCGGATATCACTTGCTTACAGCAAGACGCATGGCTGTTCGGGGCTCGACTTTCCGCTCACGAAGTATTACGGACGCATGGGTCGCGTCAAGACGGAACAAAGAGACACAACTTTGCGATAACAAAGAAGAACAACGAGCGCGTATCCGCACGAAGACGGACGCGGTGTGCTCACGATTACATAGCACATGCGAGTAGAGTATACGGCTCGAACGTCACATCTTAAAAGAAAAGTTTCGCACACAGAGGGTTTGCCGAAAAGAAAATATTAAACCTAAATCCTGCGATATTGCAGGATCGCGAAAAAGGAGGCCTCGCGGCCGTTCACGGAGAAATTACATAATACGGAGTGCAGTCGATGAGAAAGAAGAAAAACGAACTCTCGATCGGAACCAGTCCAACACTCACTGTTTAGACATTCACTGTTCGAGGTTAACTAACTACAACGGAGAATTCTCGAAAGACCGTCGTCGAAAACTACCACTAAGGTACTCTGGATCACGTGGTACGACAAAAAAAAAAGATCGACCCGGTCGTAAAAGAATGAGGATACGTTTTTGAAACACTGTATTGATATCGAGGAAGAAGGGTAGGAAGTATATTTTACGACTTCGGAGAGAGGCTATACTGAGAACGTCACACAACCAAAAATACTTTTCAACGAGAAAGTAATACAATACAAAGGAAGAGTGGTTCATACATGGAAACCTGTTCGAAGGGTAGTTGACGCTATTTCAACCATCCTCGACAAGAAAGAGAGAGAGAGAGAGAGAGAGAGAGAGGAAAAGTATCGTATATTTCCCGAATCGAAGATTTGTGACGCTACAACGTCATGTTTTTCGCAGCCATATTTTCCGTATCCTGCTCGCTAATTAGTAATTTCGCTAAAGCGGGAAACTAAAATGTCGAACCAGGAAACCGTGTACTTGCGGTAGTCTTCTCAAATCTGCGAACAATTTTCGTCTGGGATTCGATACTTGTTTAGAAACTCATTACCTTCTACGGATGGCAGAAAAGCGCAGAATGTTGGCATGTTTTACCTCAACACGCTCGTTTTTGGCGCACCTTTAATAGAGAATGCGAATTTTGATGTATTAATATATAGGCTTCGCTCATGCACTGTTCGTGTTTTATAGGATCTGCCCGCGAGCGACTACTCTTCTCAAATGAAGATGATAATTTGTAGCCAATCTGAGGGAAGAGAATTCTAAAAATGATGTAAAATTGTTTTTTTTGCCAAGAAGTTTACTTCCGATGAGGTCACCTTTCGATTCCAAAGGAAGACTCGTCATATTGAAATATTACTGTTACGTCTCAGCCTACAAGTTGGCAACATGATCGAGACGTTAATATTTTCCAAATATGCATTCTGGTAGAGAGTAATGAGGTGAGGACTCCAGATGAAAAAAGTTGGGCTTATTAATATTGTCAAATTAACGGTATTAGTATTCGGAATAAGAACGGGGGAAGATGAGATGAGTGTGGACAATTTTCCGACTGTAATCGGTTTTCTGAATGAGGAGGATTAGGAGGCTGATTCATTATCATTGATAGTTCGTTTTACGGGTCTGGTCTTTCAGGAACGACGTTCTAGAAGCAGGAAACGGGGTAGAAGTTATCATCAAAGCTAGTATTGATAAATTTAGAGAGATGACGTTAATAATAATGGAAGTGGACTGATAATCTGCTGAGTAAGAAAATGAGTGGTGGAACTTCTTATGTAAAAATCTCAAGGTCGGTGAGTGATAGCTGGGAGAGACTAGAATAGAGATGATGAATATGAATAATGGAGCAGAGATTTTAAACACGAAAAAGTACATGTGATATCTTCAATGTAGGTCGGTAGTGAAGTACTTGTCTTTCAGCAGGAAATACCAAAGCAGAGGTTATGCATGTTCATTGGGGACGCATAGAACGCGGTAATGAAAATATGTCATAATGTTGATTTTTTTTTTTTTTTTTTATTTTTGTAGAAATTTTTTGTGAGGACGTGGAATATTGAATAAAGGATGGCGTTATATACCGGCACTCCCTAAGAAGGGTTCCGTCATAATTCACGAAAAATTCACGGTGCTCCACAGTCTAGACACACCTCTACCTCACGGGGAGGCAGCAGCATTCTGCAGATATTACACCAGACTCGAATTCTTCAATTGCGGAGGCGCAGACGGGGCAATGATGAATAGACCGGCGCTGTCGTTTCTTTGGACGTGGTACTGCCGCAGTCGCCTGACCTTTCCTTCTCTAACGAGGCTCTCCTGGCACTTCCCTATCAGCAGAACTTCTATTAAAAGAGCACAGCTGTGGCTGAGAACGCTTAGGGCAACCTCGTGCTTTCACTTTTGGCCGGAATCTTAGATCATGAAACTTCCCTGCGACCTCAGAACCAACAACTACTTCTTCATCACGTGGTTTAAGAAGAGGCTCCTCACGCGACTCCTGACTCATCTCTTGCTTCTTCAATCTCCGTATGTTCAGATCGCGAGCTAGCAGATAGAAAACTAGATTCGTGTCAACTCGGCTTAAAAAAGTACAGTACCGGTACAGTACCGGTGTGTAATCACTTGGTTAAATAAAATATCCCTGTTAATTTCTCCTGCTTGTCGTTCTGATTAAATTAATTTTTACGTCTCGAAGAAAGCTTATGTTCGCGTTAAATTTGTCGAAATTATCAATTCTAAAGCAGAATTTCAACCATACGCATTGTCGATCGAATTAATATCGTAATTTCGAACACTTTGTGCTCTGCTGTTTGCTTTCTACGGATTTCAAATCAATAGGCAGGATCATTAATTTTATTAACTTACTAAGCTCAAGAATGGATAACGATAGGTGCTGATAAATATCGCTGTAATGATGTCAGACTCAAGATGAACGCTAAAAGGCTTATCAATTTAGCTCTTACGCGACTACACAACGGATAAATACGATTGACCTGTAATCTGCTTCACGACTTCTACAGACTGATGATATTTTTTATATCGGTAGATATTTTAGATACTTGTAAGCCGTATTAATGATACGACATTAATTATTTCCATTCGTGCGCTCGAAGTGTCGCGGAAGGGTTCATTCATCTTGTCGAATTCAGAAGTTGTACGTAATAGAACGGAATTTTATGTCTTTTCTTCCTTCTCTCGCACTTCAGCGAGAACGAAACGCGCGAATTGTGACTGACCTGTACACGAATAGTGTTATCAAAACTTTTGTATTTTCCTCCGTATCTTGAGGTAGAACTCGAATTTCGAAATCAATTTTGGATTAACGCATCGGAGACGGATTCTAAAGAGAGGGGGAAAGTTATGAAAAATATACGTAAAAGCAAGAGAAGATCGCATAATTCTGCTCTTTTCCACCTCACCCCCCTCATTTGAAGAAGAACGTCGGACGGTGCTTTTACAAAAAGTGCGTTGACGGAATTAATTGTTTGCTGGAATATTCCAGTTTAAATTTCATTTCCTCTCTAGAGCTATTGCTGGTGTATAGAGTTGCGTTGACCTTTTCCAACCTCGAAGATGAGACTTGTGACTTTCTAAAGTCTCATATGGTTTCTCAAAAATTGAAAGAACTCTGCTTCAATTGGTTTTTAAAATTTCACTAATTTTCGTGATGATAATTCCTTTAGCGTCACGAAACAGGGCATTTCTTAATGAAATTGAACTGCGTGGCCAAATTAATTCCTAATTGTACCATCCGCCCACCTATTTACAGAACAATGAAAAAAAGTAGACAAATACAGTAATACCATCCGCCCACCTCTTTACAGAACAGAGAGAAAAGAAATAGACAAACGTAGACTAGTAATACCTAGTTATGTTAGAACAGGCTCAAATTCTGATAAAAATAGACAGATCTATCGTACGGTAGGTACTTGCAAATAGACAAAGACGAACAGTATTCTTTCGTCTTTCGTAAAACACGACCATAGAAATATTGAACAAACAAAGCATTTGCACTGATTGATAACTGATAGGTGAAGTGAAGAGGTTATCTTTCTTATTTGTTAATTATATACCAAAAGATAGCATGTTTATTAATTTTTTTGCGTTTTCTTCAAATTGTGGCCTTTTGGCCACACAACTCTTACTTAAAAAGTGCCCTGTCACGAAAGGAAATGAAAATTTTCGCGTATCGTTTTGATATTCGGGACACGTCCGCCTGTATCGAGATTATAGCTGTGAGCTTCAGTTGAAGGATGCTGAATGGGAAATAGATCAGGAGGGCAGAGGAAGTTTGTATATCGTAAAATCTCGCCCGAGCGAGAATGAAACTCGTGACTTCACGTTCTAATGACAAGTGAGATACCCACTAAGCTGCTAGGCCTTAAGGCTAGATCGTCATAATTCGCCCTCGGATGGAAATTCCAAGCGGTACAAAAACCACTGTACTGTATCGTTCGCCGTTTCGAGCCTAAATCAATGAACGAGAAATATGACGATCTAATCTTAGGTCCTGGTATGGTAGCATGGCGGGTATCGCAATGATCAATAAAACGGGAAGTCGCGGGTTCGATTCTCGCTCGGGCTATAGGGGATCTTTTCGTAATACTTCCTCTTCTTTCCTTATCTTTATTTCAATGAATTCTATTTCGAAATTAGATAAAATTACCAGGACTTCAACTCATTCTTTGAAATTTCTCATGATGCAACTATGGCTAGGTTCTAGTCTTGTAAGGGAAAAAACGGCCTTGGTCACAAAATGTTCCAAATGAGCGTTCGTATGTTGTCCCCCACAAGAAAACTTGAAATCCACAAAATTAGAGTGATCCGCACGTCCATATGGGCTGCAGATCCGATCCGTTTTTAGGCCTAAAAACCAAATGGCTGTATGTATCTCCGGCAGCGATGAAACCGGGAGACGTTATACGAAAATTTTTGCGCATTCTGTCGCCTCAATCAAACACGGGAGCGATCGCCATAGATAGAAGACCATCCTCTCCTTGAATTGCCTTGCTCATAAATGCCAATTTTTGAAATATCGTCCTCTTATCTTGGAGAAGGAAAAGGGGTATTCTTCCAACTCGTGCAAGTACACGGCTCCCAGTAATAAAGTTTGTACCACGCGGTGTATTGCGGTAGCAGTCATAGCTTACCCCGCCATCGATGGAAAAAATAATAGAAATTCACCGAATATCGATTCAGAGCGTTTCAACTCACTGAGAACTATGGTATTGGAGTATGTCATACTTGAAGAAATGGCACATTAAAATGAATAAATATTCCCAGGTCTCACCTCCCGATTTTCTTTGTTAAATGAGCTTGGAATTTGCTTGAGGTACATTCATTTAGTTTTTAGGCCCAAAAATGTCTTTGCAGCCCGTATGGGTCAACGAAAAGGTCCAGTTTTTTGGATCTCGAATTTTCTCATATGGGATAGGTAATATTTCAGCGTACATTCGAAACATTGTGCTTTTAAGGTCGTTTTCTCTCTTACCCAGCCAGAGCCTTTGTAGAAAGACTTTTCGTTAATCATTTCGAAGATTAAATTTTTTCAGGCTCCCCATGCTTGGAAGTATTATGGGTGGTAGCCCGGAAATAGAAATTCAACTTCCAACTCATTATGCAATTTCTGTTGCGTGCTAATGAATTGTGTGATTTATATTGTGATAATATTGGATTATAATGAAGGTAGGGAAACAAAATTTTATAATTATCATTCTATATTTTTACAAAGTCGCGAATTATGTCAACCTGAAAAGATCTCGACAATTGCGGAAGCGTTGCTTCATCATCACGCAACGACAAAAATGTCAACCGGAAGGAAGATACGGGAGTTGGTATTATAAAATTTTTCTTTTCCTTTCCTACGATGGTAGTTTGCTTTTGTACTGAGGCTCCAAGTTCCGTATACCTACGCAGAAAGTAACTGCCAGAAAACGTAGCTTACTCGTGAAAGGTGTTGTATATACAGTATTTGTATAGACTTCGTTACCAAGGTGGAGTTTATCCTCTCTTCTTTTCCGCTTATAAAAGTTAGGAGAATGAAAGAAATGATATAGTGTATACTATAGGTCCTCTAGTACAGCATAATATACCGCTAAGAAGAGTCGCAAGTGTCGCTTTACTCGGTAAATGCGAAATAACACCCTCTCGGTAGTCATGCGATAGAATTGTGTAATTTTATTTGATTTGAAGTGTGTTTTTTTCATTTCCTGGTTTTTTCTTCCGAAAGTATATTATCTACACGGTTTTTTGTATACATGCGCTCGTCGTAAATTCAATTCACAATTATTTAACGTGAATAATACGCGGTTTAGATAGACTAGGGTAAAAAGACGGAATAAATAGTTTCTTTGACTACAGGTGTTTGGATGAGTGTTGTTCTTCTGAGTACACAAAATTCGAATTTACGTAATTCTCCTAAATCATAATCCTGTCTGAGGATTTGCGCGTTCCTCATCCACTCCCAGAGAAGTAATTATTGGATTTACTATTCCATTTACTTCTTAAATTGAGCTCATTATTATAGTCGAAGAAATACTTTTTTTTTTTTTTTTTTTTTTTTTTTTGTTCTCCTGCATGTGATGAATTGAAGTATTGAGCGCAGTATTTGATTTCATATAATCTTGAATTTCTCGCCTCTTTCCTTGACTTTCGGGAAAATTGTACTTTGACAGAGCCTTTGAACATGAAGAAAGTCTCCAGAATCGATCACATCTTCTCTGTCTCAATCTTTTCTCATCTTGCCGTAGAACTAGGGTCTTTCCCTCGTAGGTTCCGTCAATTTTTACTGTTTCTTCCTTGGTCATCTCTTCTCTTCACCATCGCTCCGAAAAAAACAGCAGATCCCTCGATTTTCATACAAGCCTACCCTCTTAAAACATCTCTATCTCAAACAAACTTCGTAATCCTCGTAAATGAATGAAGAAAAAACTAAAATTTCATCTCGAAACAGAAAAAAAAGAGGCTACCTATTATTCAATTATAATTCAAGGAATAATTTCGTATTATAAACAAGAATTGTTTAAACGACAATTTCATCATTTACATCGATGAACATGATTATCATTTTATTTTCCACGTCACCAAGACGCAAATACAAACTGTAGGGTAGGGTTGGACATTCGAATCCAGGAAGATCTGAGGCCTCATTGGTAGAGTCTACGATATGATAAATCTCCGTTTTCACCAAGGCGAAATCTAACGTCAAATGTTTGAATTTCCTCTGCGCGGCTATACAAAATTTCCAACTTGTATCGTTGTTCAGGGAGAAAAGGGCATGCTGTTCCATTTCCTTTCGAACTTCCTGCGTTAACTGAGCTACATATGAGAATAAATACAGCGTATTCAATTCAAATACGTACAGGTGAACTGGTACATTTCTCAGAGTTTGTGTAAGAAGATACGGTCCGAGCTGTCGTCAATTATTTTAAAATTTTGTTCTTTGCGTAGAGTTGGAGAAACCTCTTCAACTTTCGGTCACATGTTTATATAAGGTCGATTTGGGTAGGCTGACCTTGTTGCTGAGGTGGAGACCAAGGTGAGCCAGGTGCTAGAGGCTTTGACCCATTGGATTAATCTTGGCAGTTGACAAGATGGAGAGCATCGTCTTCAAGACCCGTCGGAAGTTTATTCCACTTACCTTTCTCATGCAAAGTGTGGGCAAAGATTAAGAAGATACTAAAACACCAAGGGTTCTGGTTCGACAGCAAGGCCACCGTTTTGAGAAAGTGACGGAGAAAGTTTCTCGGGTGTTGACACGTTTCTTCCACCGAATATGGTACCAAGGAGGACCAAAAGAAGCTATAAGAAGACACCAATGGAGCCCCAGTGTGAGTCGACTTCACAATGATTGAGTACAGAAGAAGAGACACGAAGAGCTGCACTCAAAAATGGGACAGTGCCCACTGCACTGTGTCGACGAACGCTTTTCGCGTATAGTCACGGACACCGTCAATTGATCTGCTGGCAGAAGAGCGAGCAGTGGTGTTCGAGGCAACGGAGAAGACGAGGACCGTCCGAAAAGCCTTGCGGGTCAAGCAGGAGGCCAGGCGCTCCTTGCTCGCCAAGTGGGAAGAGTGACTCGTCCAGACTGAAAAGAGCGAGTGGACCCGCGTGTTAATACGTGATCTTGACAAAGGAATGGACCGAGAGCGTGGCCAGCTGAACTTTCATCACACAAAAATGACGAGAAGCTGTGGGTGTTTCAACAAGTACCTACACGAAAAAGGGAAAGTTGGGCAACAGTCGTACACTGTGATCAAGAGCGGGATGATGGACAATAGCACACCTTCGCTGAGTGTGAGGCGTGAAAACGAGAGCGGGGTGAGCTAAAACGGTCTAAGAACTCGCCATAAGTAACCTGGTTCTATGCATGCTCATAACAACGCGGATCTCCATTTACCGCTAGGGTAATGAAGAAAAAAATGAACGCAGAAGGAGCGCGGCAGATGTAGGGTCACGTTATGGCCTCGCACATCTACTTGTACTATGTATGTCCTATTCTGCTGCTACTGAAACCACCAATACCACCACAAGCGGAGTGTTAAGAGAGAGCGCCAACAAAAAAAAGCACAAAACAGAACGCGAATCAAAAGAAGAAGAGAGGGAGGAATAAATCCATGTCTGAGAAGCCACGCGTGCATCCGTGGCACAGGACTACCTGAATTCCAGGTTGAGTGTTGAGCGCTCCCTCACTGAGAAAAATTTTGGTGGTACTTTTAACTAAAAAACATGGTAAAGCCGTTCTAGTCGAAGATTATAGTTATAACGACTGAAAAATATAGTTATACTCGTACCTACGAGAAAAAGTAGTGAATAAAACTAAATATTACTGAAATTGCTCAGTAGTTTTGACTAGAAAATCGTGACTGGACCGGCTTTACTATATTCTTAGTCAAATTAACTATAGTTTTTTCTCCGTGCTGTAATATTGCGCACTGCGCGTAGACCTCGAGGAAAAAATAGAGTAGTCCATCAATCCGAGCTCTCCTGACTACCGACACAATACCCTAAAGAGTGGATCCCACGACCACTTTGAACGTGCGTGCACGGTCATACGCTCCCGTTTCAAAGGCGATGCAAGGCCAATCCGAGCCTGAGGCGTAAAAGATGAACGTGACAGTTTCATGATTTTGGTATTTTAATCTCAATACAAGTTATACGTCTTACCCTTGGCGATAGACTTGACTGATACGACTTCGTATTCATAAAGATCGGCCACTGTCAGCTCGTACATGAGCTCTATGACGTCTTCAGAATTTCCAATTTTCAAGTATACTTCTGGTATTGTTGGACAATATCCTACCAATAAATGTTCTTTCTTTCCCATGTTTTCGACTTCACTCGGTTTGGCTCCGAATAGATAATACTCGTAGTTTGGTAAAAATTGAAGAGAGTCGAATTCTCGCACCTTGTTACATAGTTTCTTCCAATCTTCGTACTTCAGCTGAGAAAAATGATTTTTTTGCACGTATTTAGGGTCGACAGTACCTAAGAAAATGTGTAAATTCTTATAAAAAGATGATGTTTCAAGATTTGTATGACACCGAGAAATATCTACGTGCACAAGTTTCCCGTATTTGCAGTTTTTTAAGATTTTTTTCTTCGCAGAGCTGAATCGTTATGTATTATTGTAAAGAAGAATCATCTCTCGGTATTGAGCAAGTACAGAAAAAACTTACCGAATCTAATTCGTTGTACCTTTTCTGTTTTGAACTTGTATTTCACGCAACAATTGATTTCGATAATGAAGGAAATTAATAAGACGATTAGGTAACTTTGAACTTTCTTCATTAATATCATTAGTTTATGCATAAGACGGTACCTGTCTGTCGGAAATATGAGCAATTAGGATTAACGCGAAAGTTTGCGAGTAAAATTGAAAAGAAAGACGCGACGAAACTAAATATTTAATCAGTTGTTCTTGAATTCAAGCGATATTTTCCATATTCTCTGTTCTTCTTACAGAAAGACATAGTTGTATTCGATTTTATCCAAAATATCTCTTGTCAACGTCGCCGTCAACGTATTACCTATTGAAGTTTAATTAACCTTGCCCCATAGATGAGCCTTAAGGGAAAAAAAAGTTGTAGGTCGTGAACTTTAATTCTGAAAACGTCTTAGTCCCCTTCCTCTTCTTGGATATTTGTAGACAGCCTCGAAAATTTTCCAAATTCCTGAACTAAGTTGGAGCCCTCCTCTTTGGATAACCTATAGTCTGCTCTTTAAGCACATACTTACATGGACTGCAATCACTGATAAGATTTACATATAAATTCTGTTATTAGGCTCGTCAAGCACTGGAAGCTGCAAGTTACCAGTTTTTATGTACATAAACAGCTGTGTTACAAAATTTGTACATGTTTTGGACTAGGCCAGAGACTCCCCCCCTCCCCTCCTCTACACCAAAATTTTTTACAAGCTTGTGTCGGTCCTTGCTTCTTTCAAAACCACAATTGCCTCATGACGTCATCAAGAACTCGTGGACATAAAACATACTTGCGGATAACTTTTTAACCAACTCCATTTTCTCGTGAGTTATTATTTATATTTTTCTATCCACAAAAGCGCCACGAGACGGAGAAAACAGTTTTATCGTGGAAAACGCTATATTGGAAACAAAATTCGCCGAATCCCTCAACATCAATCCTTCTCAATAAACGTGTTTCGAAAGATTAAATTATCATTTTTGTAAAGAGTCGAAGCACGAACTCTGTATATAATAATAACAAAGTCATCAACGAAGTCAATCTCCCTTCGAGCATAGTTATGTTCATCCCATCCGACGCGGAGATAATATTGTATTTTGGTCTTGGAATTGCAAACAGCGACGTGAGCTCGCTTTTCATCATCATGGTGGGAAAATCGAACTAATTCTATGAAATATGTATGCAGACGATGAAAATAAACTGAGCGCGTTCAAACTAACGCAGCCAAGGCAATTTGAAAAATATATCACTTTGGGAGATGATGGTGAATTTCATTTTTTTCTATATCAGTTTCAAATTATGGATCTGTATCGCTAAATTCGAAGGCGTAACTTACATAAAATCGAGCATAGAGAGGCATAAAAATGTCCCATTTTCCAATTTGTTGTCGTGTTGAGTGGTGATAGTGTAGGTATTTGATTGGTTGGTCTGAGTCCCATTTCTGTACAAAATATTTTATCATCTTTTATGGAAGGATTCGTGTATGCGTTTATTATTCTCCTATAGATTTATTCCAAGGCGAACAAATTATCGAAGAAACCTAACTCATACGATCCTCAAGCGTGAGGTTTCTCTTTCTATCGGTATTTTTTTGTGTCCATAAACAATTGGTGAAGGGGTGGGGGAGATCCAAAGTAAAAAAGTTGTCTGTTTCTTAGTTTTTGGCTGATTTGTCTAATATACAGGACTGAAGTCCAGCAGGAAGGAAGAAACATCGAAAGTCGGAAAAATTTCCAATATTTCTTCATGACCTAGGAATTTCCTGTTACCTATGTTCTCATTGTAATAGTCCACTATCTGATTATAATTAAAATTTATGTATTTGTGGTAGCCCATATCATCAGTCACGTCATATGCCTCATATGATTGATTATGATTATTGATAGATGTAGATATTCTCCTGCGAAGACCTTTACGAAGATTGAACCTTGACTTTTCAACCTGAAATCATCTACGAGGATATTGTTCGAAAATATAGGTAATACTAGAAATATGAATGAAATCGAAATACGTGACATCACTTGATGTGTTTAGAACAATTTTCTTATTTTTTTTTCGAATTCTTTTTTGAAATTGGACGACAATTGTACTTTTTTCATTCTGATTTCTTCCTCCTTATTTCTTATTTTTTTCGTTTCTTTTCCCTTCTTTTTCGAGTTTAACTCGATATTCTGCTTCGTTCCAAAGCAGATAGGCATTCTTACGACCTATTCCTTATGTTCAGTAAGTCGTGTGGTAATTTTCGATTACAGTGGAATACTATTGGGTGTAGTTTTTGTGACAATGTCCGTTTTTCAGATCGCATATTGAGTGACATCATTCCCAGAGGATTTTCTCTTTCATTCTCTTCTTTTTTTTTGAATTTTATATTATAAATATTTTACCGTATAGTCTTTTTCCTAACTTGACTGGGGACGATTTTTGAAGATGTCACGGCACCCTCAGTTACAATTTTCAAGCACTCGTCATTCATTTGACCCTGCCATGAATGATTGAAAGTTTTATTTACTATATGTGTGTGGATTACCGTTGACGGGTTCATAAGCACGTCCACCATTAGGTTGACGAAAAAGTGGTGATATCATTTCACCATGTAGCCTGATTTTTTCGGATATTTCATACCTGCTAAAAGCTCGAAGAAATTTCTCGTAGCATTGTGTAAGTCTTTTTATGCATGGCAAATTTCTTACTCTTGTGTGCAAATCGTTATCGTGGCTTAATAAGTAAAAAAGTGGATTTTTACGATTTCCCAAAGGTATCTAAAATTAAAAACCAAAACTTGCGAAAATGAATGCTAACCAAATGAAGCATTTCTAAAGACTTTTCGTGAGAAATGTATATTTAGGATGAAAACTCGTTAATCCGATTTTTCTGTTCTCTTAATTGCGATAGGTTAATAGAAATATTTTAATTAAAAAAAAAAAAAAAAAAAAAAAAAAAAAAAAAAAAAAGAAATACATATAAAAATTTCCTCTTAATAAGTATACGTAAGTAAAACTGCTTCAGATTATTTTTGCGTTACTTCCGTCGCTTGATAATGACCAATCGCGGTCGGAAGCGCCCGTACTTTTTTCTTGTATTTGCTGTTTTTTGTATACTTATTTACCTAATAAAAAAGTATTCCCACTCGAACTCGAGAGTTTTCGAAACGGAAGTTTTTCGTACTATCCACTATCTAAAATAAACCCAAGTTTCATCTTTCTCGTTTCAGACTATCTTCATCTTCATTAAAAGTTACGAGTAATCAGGACAGTACTTAATCGGTTTCCTGTCTCATATTAATTGAGTACGGAGCATCCGCATATCATCAGGTTCCTCATTACTTCCACAAAACTTTTAGTTAATATCGCAGTAATGTCAAATTGTAAAACTAGTCTTCTTGAAAAGATACAACGGAAAAACTTTGAACGGAACACCTATCGCTCTGAACTCTTTTCTTCTTTCAAGCCAATTCCTTATAACTTATCAAAGATCTTTGATGACTGAGTTATACTCATGTGAAAAACAAATGTTTTGTTGAATCGACAAATAATCGTACTGCATTGACCATAAAACTTCGAAGGCAACGGTCCAATTCTTAGCACACCTGACAACCGTATACTCCTCATGGATACTTCTGGAACCTTGAAATAAAGCTCAACTTCATCTGCACCCCCTTCCCCACTTTTGATCAACCCAAAGTTCTGTTCTTCAATTCTAGCATCGTTTTCAACTTGGCTTATCCCACATAAGCAGAAATTCCCGCCTAGCTCGTAATTTCTCAAAGTTCAACGGTCCCCCTTTCCTTGGGCAACTACTCATTCTCTACTCTTACCCTATCTATTCCCTGATCTCTGGCCATCACTTCAATCTTTTATTTCATCCTCAGCGCTTATCCTGTATGTTATCTGATTGCTACCACGCCATGCGAAAGTTTCTTGACTCACTGGATCTATAAAAATCAGACCCGAGGTACATTATTATACTCTCACCCAACTCGTGACCATGCTGCCCGAATTGGAACACAGAACTATATTTATCAACCAGTTAATAGTGTGAACTATACCCGACTTGTTCCTAGGACACCTCACTCACCAAAAAAAGAACTTATCTGCAAAAGATCACAAGCCCATCGCTGATCATATTCCTACCTGATATTGGGCAGTAACCACCTACTCAAAGCTGTTCTACCCATCAGACTCTCCTCTCTTCTATCCATTATTCAGTATGCAACGCAAAAACTCAACAAATTTATCATCTTCTGTTCTGCTTTAATGATAAACCGTACAACTATTTTCTGTCTGTCAATATTATACGCTTTTGAAGTAAATTAGCTCCTCGGCGCTCAACGATCTAGCCCCACTCTCATCCTCTGCGTTGAAGCTGATACCCTTCCCTTTTGAATGCCGCTTCCCAACTTTCACAGCCAATTTTCTAGCATCCTCAGCTTCCAATATTCTCTCCCGCATTCTGCTACCATGATTCTTTCCTCCTTCCTTTTGAATTTGAACTATTCAAACACCTCAAATTGTACCATTGTCATACCATCCGCTTGTCCATAGCTAACTAACCCCTCCCCCAAGTATCTGATTCGATCTAGCTGACAATCTCTCAACTCACGACTGTATATATTGACAACTCATCAGAAATATGATCTCCACACTAATTTCCCGAACCCACCAGTCCTACTGCGACGACGGATCTAAATCTGGACCCAAAACGGGATATGTGTACTCGATTCAAGGAGTCATCATCAGTCTGCCACCATACTCGCTAGCAAACAAAACGCCATATACAGATCTCCATCTCCTCACCCCCAGCTGAAATTTTTACTGCTATCTGACTCACTTTCATATCTCCTGGCTGTAAAGGACTCTTATTTAACTAATCCCGCAAATCAGCGCATTCATTCAAGATGGCGCCGGCAATTTTTTCGGCGCGAGATAATCTTCGGGTTCGATTTTTTGACACGCGAAAAGTAAATGAATTCACGCGAAAAAGAAATGGAAATCCAAGTATTTTTATTTAAACAAACACGAAAATATATTGAGAGCGAGAAAATAAACCGAATATACAAAAAAAAAAAATGGTTCAACGCGATATAAGTACAATATGACACGAATTAAAACAATGCAAGTTAAATATTCTTGAGCACGCCAAGCTGATTTTTTTTGAACGCGAAAATAATTCATGAAAAACTAAAAATAATATTTCGTCGGAAGTTAAAATGACGTATAATTATAAATTCCATTATCAACATTACACATAAACAAACAATAAGGTTCCACGCAATTTTTCAAAGATGTAGCGCTTTTGTAGCTAGTCGCGGTCGGCCTCTTTTCCGCTTCTGCCCGATAGGAATTTGTTTTGCAGCCGCAGGTACAGTCACTCTCTTCAGTCTAATTTGAATACCTAAAGAGTGCTTACAAACTCTCTTCTTCAAGAAAATCGGGCATGAACAAGTCGCACCTTCTACACCCACTTCTATTCGCCAAATGCGTGACCGCCACTGTTTAAATTTCTCAAACGTTTTCCATTTTCCTTCTTCCTGTTCAAACTTTCGAACGAGGTTTGCAGACACAGATGTTTTCTGCTGAGTAGAACAAACAAAAAACAATGATGTCTCCTCCTCTTTCCTCTCAAGAACTTCATAATTGTGCACAGCTCATTGAAAAGTCTCCGTCCACACTTGTAGAGGTATTGCAGGCGTTGTTGAGAAAGGAATGCACTCTCTTGCAGAAGGGTTACGTCGTATTGACCACGATTCAACTAAGCCCGTGATATTATGCAGAAATTGTGCCAGTGGAAGTCGAGTTCTAATTGTGTGTTCTCTTTTAATAACGCCATTGGTCGCTTCCAGACCATTATTAGTTGATGGACAATCGATTGCCGCTCCCTCAAACCAATAGGGTAACTTTTTTATCCATTGTTCTTCAAAGTAGTCAAGAAGTCCGAGTACACGTGCGTCGGTATTCTTCCTCCACTTCTTGAAAAAAAGTTTAGTGGCTTTTTCAAACATTTCTTCACTTGGAGATGTCTGAAGCACACGTACGTCTTCCTTGAAGTCATCAGCAGTACTTTTACCCAAGGGCTTCAAAACACATAATTGTATGTTCATCGCGGTCATATATTTCATTTCGCGTTCCAACCTGCCAAATATACCGGTCACAGTCATCGCGTGAATGAAATATATAAGTGTGGTACTTTTCAGTTATTTTCGCGTTCATGTCCTTCGCGAGAAAATATTTTTATTTCGCGTGCCGTTATATATATCCCATAATCTTCTGACATTTTGGCACAAGAAAATATAAAATGATGAAGTGAATGTGAAAAGATAACGACACTTAATCAACGCCTTTCCGTGTACACGATCTGCTGAAGATCTCGAAGAGTTTGTTGACACATCCTTGCGGCCTATCCTGGATTATAGTGGAGGATAACTACATCGGGAGACCACAGAGAGAAGGATGAAGACAGCCTCTCTTTGCCCACAAATGGTCGAATGGCAGTGATGAGTGTACAATCCGAGAATCAACAACGTGGTGGAAGAGGCCGATTATGAGTCTCTGAGATTTCAGATCAAAGTGGAACAAAGATGCAGACCTCTTGGTTTCCAGATATTGACATAGAAAAAATTGAGATCTCTTGAGCTCTACATCTTGGTAGGAAAAGAAGCTCCAGATCTTTTGAAAAAAATTAAAAAATAAATTTCTGTCATGTAACAGTCAATTAGAAAAAAAAAACCAAGAGACCCAGACATACTGAGACGCATGGCGACTCAGTCTTGTTTACTTTGAACACCACTGCTCTCTCTTTAGCAAAATAATGATGTTCATAGAACTTCGAGTAAATAATTTTCAAATTCTTCCTATGGAAATTCAATTTCTTTTTGAGCGGGACGCCTTTTTTTATACACGTGATTTGAATTTTCCATCATGAATGAATACAGTGACTCAAAGACCTTTTGGACCTAGAAAATGATACCCAGTACAATGATTGAGTTGAGCAGTAATACAGTGTAAAATTGTTTCCATAAAATATTTTAAAGCAGCAAACTAAAAAAAATCTACTGTAAACCGCTCTAAATTATACTCGGCCATTTGCTGACATCTAAGCAATTTTGTCCAATTTTGTCAAATTAAAAAACCACTTTATGCAGCCAAAGACATCTAACTTTCATCCCTTGCCATGGCTTCAATAGGGAGAGTTCTCATTCTTACACCCCTATCAATGATGGTGCGTCAATAGGAAGCGACATTCAAAATCTCAGTGAAGTTGGTACCATACAAACGGAGCCTATTTGTCCAAAAAACGGTTATTCTCCTTCATAACATAGATTATGCAGCAGTCTTGGAAAATCTGAATCCATTGTAAACTAGGTCAATTACTATTCTACAATTTTACTGCTGCATTTATGGTCTCGTCTTAATAAACTTTGCGATGATTCTGTGAACCCCAATGTCTGTTAAAAGTAAACTTATCAACATTTCTGTCAACGTTTCTGCCAGGTCTACGTGTACCTATTCTACCTATATGCCGATACAGCTCATCAACGTAACTTTTCCACAATGTGCGAACATGATAATATATTACCTATACTTTTCCATTACATATCAGAACAAAAATTTTACACCGCCGATTTGAATGTATGACAATGGCAATCGTTGCTCCAATATCACTCTCAACCGAACTTTTCCTCTTATACGTATCAATGCACGAAGTTTACATCGCCTATTTTACATATATTTTCTCCATATATCACAAATGATATCGCAGCGGAAACCGTTGCCGCTGATTTCTCTCTAAATCTAGAGAAGAGATATTTGATGGGGCGATAAATAATCCGATATTGAAACTTCATTGTTTGTTTTTTGATCTCGCGTAAAAGTAGTCCGCGAGAAATAAAAACAAAGAAGGAAAAGCAATTGTTTTGCGTAATATATAAATCGAAAAAGACAAAGATAGGTAGAGCAATGTTATATAGCTTTAAAATAAATGACGGGCTGTATTTTGAACGAAAATTCACTAAAATTTTTTCGTTTGACGCGAACGAGGACATGAAAACGATAAATTTTATTACATGGGTATTTTTTCTTCCTACTGGTATTCATTTTGCTGTCAGTATGAAAACAAATAGGTACTGTATTTTAATAGTTCGTTCTCGTGTTGACTTCGATTCATTCAATTATTTTCTCCCGTCCTTTTTATAAGAAGCAGCATGAATATTCCTACAATTTATCATCGTAGAAAACGAAGAAAAAAACTTTCTTTCTTAATTTTTAGTTACTATTTACCCGGACGTTCTCATTTCGGGAACGGGACTAGAAAAGTTACGGTATTAATTCTGCAGAACATTTTTTTGCTTCTCTGTCGTATATAATATTCTAGTATCTGGCCGATTCTGTATAAATTGTCGAAAAAAAAAAACGCTAACGATAATGCCGCCAATAGGGTAATATACCCTCGAAGAGGCGAAGGAAAATTATTCTGTAGAGTACTTTGAACGAGATTGAGAGGATGTTCGAGTGAAAGAATACGATGGACCCAGCATCGTTTTACAACGCCCAATACTCGTCGCGCACGACTGACGACAGGATGATAGACAAAATACTCGGATTGTTCCAATACGAAATTACTACTATATACTACACAATATACCGAGATACGTATTTGTAGTACACCACTGTTAGCGGAATTCAATTGCGTCGACGATAAATAACGGCCAATCTTGTCTTTTTTATATTTTCTTTTCTGTTGAGCGGAAAATATCTTGGCCGTGGAACACGAAGGGGCCGTAAATATCGCGAAAAGTGGGTCTACGTTTAATGAATTGAATCTCTTAACTGGTGTTCTGCTAGAACAATCAAACGAGTCTCCTATACTCGAAATTTAATCTCGACTGAAGGAACGGCGGAGGAGCCGGGAAATAAACGCGTGTATATCGTGCAGCAGGTTTACCGATTTACGGCGCTCGCTGTGTAGCTTTGCATACCAGACAACCAGGTAATGGTGTAGAAATATTCGTATAGTGAGATGGCGTTTAGGCCCCTCTACATAGAAACAGTATTACAAATGCTTGTACCTAATGCTGGTCATTAATATGGCTCCAAGCTGATGTGGCGTAGTTGTGGAATTTGTACTGAGGCAGCTTATGTAAAAGGTCCTATGAATTTGACTAGCTATTTCGACCCGAATAACTAGAAGTCGACTTGAAATTGACTGCTTCTTCTTACCATCCGCTCCTCATAATTGAGTTGACTCCTGGTCGTAAAGATCGATAAGTTGACCGAAAATTGATGTCGGGTTTTGGTCGAGGCCTATAGAACGCGCATCGGCAGATTAAAACTTCGTCGAGTTTGAGGGCATAACTTGATAAGTGTTCCAGAATTGAGATGAAGAATGATTCAACACTTGGTTTTCGATTTTGATGTCGACTGAAAATCAACGTCGACATCGCGTCAACTCGACCATTGTTGCACTGGTCGAAGATGATTAACATTCTTCACGATCCCTATTTTATGACTGCGCATTCTGTCTGCAATTAGTCAAGTCACGAACCCACGTATCGCTTCAGAGAGCAACCAGTGTACATTAACAGAGAACTACAAATGGACTGTTTAATGATCCAGCAGCAGCAGCAGTCAATTTTAGGCCAATAAAGAATTTGGAGAAGTTGATTTGGAATTGACTCCAGTTTGACGTAAATTTGAGGTCAATTTAGAGTCGACCATCTGCGTTCATTCCCAAAGAACTATAAATTGACTTGAAATTGACGCAACAGAGCAGTCAACTTCTGGTCAATAGGAAGTTTTAAGAAGTTTGTTAGAAATTGACTCCAGTTCAACGTTGATTTGAGGTTGATTTAAAATTGACCGGTATAATATGTACATTACTAGCGCAAAATTGCAAATGAATTGCTTATTGATCCAACAGTTGTCAATTTTAGGTCAATAGAAAATTTTGAGAATTCAACGTGGAAAATCATTCAAAATGAGGTTGACATTTGTCGACCTCACTTTGAATTTGACTAAGACTTTGTGGGCCGAGTTTACCACCTAATCAAAGGTTATATGAATTCTGATTAAACTCGAATCACCGCAAGTTTTTTTTTACCAACCCTCGTAATCTTAGTTTCATAATGCAATTTGAACGGCAATATGGAGCTCAAATTAATTGCATGATTCTGATCAAGTAGCTCAATTTTAGTTTGAATCTTGAACGTAGTTCAAGTTGACTCGAGAAAACTGGCCCTGAAAGAAGTAATATTGTTAATCTGACGTTGCATATTGGTCAACGTTGGTGTCGACATGGTTTATAGAGGAGTCCATATTTTTGTCATTTTGTGTGAAGCCCGTATCTTAATATTTTATGAGATTCTGACTATTTGTTAGTTTAGTGTGAAGTGCTATTGTATTTTTTAAGATAGCGTTCCAAATGGTTCTTAGTTCCTTTTTAAGGTTGTGTTGACACGAGATGAGCTGACGCCTTCCTTGTCAGCAGAGGCGCCGACTTAGGAAAATTATTGGGGGGGGGGGACGCAACATTAGGAACTAAATAACAAGTTAGGACAAAATTTTTCACAAATTGATAAAATTCAGTTTTTTGGGTCAAAATATTGGGGGGCAAAAAGTGTCTTGCCCTCCAAAGTCGGCGCCTATGCTGGTCAGAGGAAATTGAACACTCAGCTGGAAGTGAGCGCAGTCACGTGTGAACTCAGAGACATGCAAGCAAATAACTTGAAACAACAGTTCTGTCCTGGGCAGGAAGTTGATTTGGGTGGATCCCTGCAACCTTAGGTGAGAGAAAAAATTGACATAATATCTCATTCTTCCTACAGTTGGATGTGAGATTGCTTTTGAAAGTCATTCGAATGCACTCGACTGAGGTACGTGTTGGACAAGTGGTTGGGAACCTGCTATATGGGAGTAGTTACGTACTCCTGCAATCCAAGATAAGACCGATGTCCGAAGGGGACTTAGAAACCTCCAGCCTCACGTCAAAGGTGAGTTGCGGCGGCTGGGCTCGTAGACGACACGGGCACACACAACGCATCAAGGCTATGTAGCCATACGAGTACATTGAACTGTTATTACTTTTGTTCGGGTTACCTCCTCAGTAAACGCACGTGAACCACGTTTGAATGACCTTGACCTTTGACTATACATACCAGACATACTCACGTTGTTTAGAAATTGGTCCTTTCGTTGGATTCAACCGCGGGAGTGCGCTGCGTGTTGTGACGAGGGAGTAACAGAGAGGGAACAGTTACTCTGCTGGTTGTTGGAACCAACGAAGTGACTAATTTTTAAACAATGCAAGTATTTGTGTACGTCAACGCTTTGACCTAGTTTAGGCATTTGGAAGAATCGGAAACGGTATTTTTCGACCTCTTACCGCTTCTTATATGGAGGGTAAATGATTAGTAGGCCAGGGCAATGCTTTGCTTGTGGGGACGTGACAATAGTTTCGTCGTGAAATTGAAAAGCGAAATTGAGAAGAACACTGGTTTATTGGATAGTAAATTCCGTGTAAATCAATATTGATGATGAATGGAAGACAAATTTTTTAACATGAATTGACCAGGTTGATTCATCCGTGGAGGAAGGACTTCAAACGGGAGAATGGAACGTTGACAAAAAGAGGCCCTTCAAATCTTGGAAGTCGACGATACGTTAAGTATGGAGTATAAGTTTTACAAGTTTGTTGATTCAGGTGGTCGCATCCTTTTTTAAAGAAATCGCGTAATTTTTATCGAAAGTGAAACACTTGTTATTGTTACATCGCTCTGCTGTTTTGAACTCGTTCACATGACGTACTGTCAAGATGAAACTGTCTTATAATTTTCCCTTCATTATTGCTGTTACATCGATCATACATATAGATGGAGCTGTAAAAAAGCTCATTGTTGTATCCGGATACGACTGTGAAACAGATCGTAAATTTTATTTCAAAGTACGCAAAACGGGTGAGTCGTGATTTTATAAAATATCAAGTGATTTTACCTCGGTCGATTCAGCCGGTAGCTCTCAATGAGAAAAACAAAACATACGCATATTGCAGGCTGAATTGGGCTCGTGCGCAAAAAATAAAGACGGTACAAGAGGATCTGTAGAATTTTCTACCCACAGCGTCATCATAAATTCAGTAATAAAAACTCTAAAAATTTCTTCCTTTCCTTTGGAACTGACAATTGATAGATGAGATTTTTATGATTAATTTGTTATTGACTTTGATCTAGGATAATCTATGTGCAGCTTTTGAGCAATAAGACCGATAATCAAGATTGAAAGGACGGAGTCAAAAACGAGAGAGGTAAAACCTAGGAGAGGGGAAGGAAAGGGGTATACTTTTCCCTCCGGGTGCGGGATTTTCAGAGGGTCGGATTCATGAAGAGAACGAAATTCATTATAAGATGTAGAGAACAATTTCAATAAGAACTCGTTAATAGCGGATGTTTTTCTGGGCCCCGTTCGGCCTCATCAGTGGCCCTGCTGAGAAAAAGCACTGAATTATTGTTTACCATCTTCGACAAAGAAGAAGGCAAATTTTCTTCTGTTTAAAAAAAAACTGACAAATTCATTCTATTTTTCAACTAAACCTGGTGTTGAGTGCTGTTGGGTCGGATGTCTGCAATTCATATGTGAAATAATATTGTTATGGATAAGCAAATTGTGTACCTGATATGTCGCTGATGTTTACATAATGAACTGCAGACATCTTGCTCGACAACCCTCAGTGCCTAGATGGATTTCTATGTCACCTACTCTCGAGCACCGGACTCTTGTTTGAAACTAAACGATGAAGTCGTGCCCTATAAATAAAATTGTACAACTTCGAAAATATTAGCATGATATTTACCATTTTGTTTTATTCAATTAAGCACTTGGTCTCGCCTTCTGGTTACGTCACTGATCGACTCCGTCACCTCTAATCGCTTGTGTGTCGCATGTGCAGCACCGCCCGTCATCCATAATGGAGTAGGTGCGAGTTGCGTATGCATTTAATATTGTTTCCTCCAACACCGGAATCGACCCTTTCGGGTATAACTTCAGTGACCGTCACCTCTAATCAAGAATAGAGCTCGTGAACATACTTCTTTCTGTACAGGTGCTTAGGCGATTACTTTACTCCTCACACAGTACACCTTTTCTCTATATTTATTTCAACTCACTTGTACATCCTTGATATTAATCGTTATATAGAAAAAGTGTACATTACTAGGGATCAAGTAATCACTCACACCAGATGTTTGGAATTTGAACGATGTTTCTCTAAACATTGGCGATACGAATTGTGTTCTATTCAAGTCCTTAAGTACGAAGTCACGGGCTAAATCTGTGTGACGAGACTTTAGGCAGAGCATTCTGTTGCATTAAGTCATTTATTGTGCGTTTGTAAAAGATTGGCTCGAAACATAATTCCCTTCGAACGTTCAAACAGTACAAACGATTTAAACTTGATTCTTGTGAATCTTGCGTTGTTCCAGCAACCTCAATAGATGATGCGCCAGAAACTGAAATAGAAGAGAAAAAACAAATCTGTCGCGACATAGCGAAGAGCCGCTTAATGTTGCAACTCGAAGCGACAGGAGAAGCTTATCCCAGTAAAAGTGTTGATGTATTCGACAGCTGTACAGGACGAACCGTTGAAGAGTATGTGTTCAAATGCGAAATGGTTTCTTGCTCCTGGACGAAAGTACGTAAAATAAAAACGTACTACATATCGAGAGAATATAACGTGAGTAATCTGCCTGAGACCTTCATAGCCGGTCGCTTTATATTTTGGTCTTTCGAGAATGTACTCAATCTTATAGCGCTCGCTGAAGAGGCGGCGACCATAGCTTCAACATCAAATTTCAATATCGAAGTCCATTATTTGGAAACAAGAGGAGAAAACCAAGATCCATCAAGTAAAAATTCTTTGCCCATTGAGAAGATTGTGTTCCGGATGTAAATCGTCTCATTTATTTTCATTTTGTTTTCTCAGCGATGGCGAGCTCGAAAGATGCGCTGTGTAAACTGACTAAAAATGAGAAAGCTAGAATTTGTTCGTCAGTATTCAGTTCTGGAATTTTCAGAGAGCCAGTCGAGTTTATCCGACGTGACATCTGTAGATGCAAAAAGAGGAGAATTGCTTTTCGAACTGATGAGGGTAAAGCGAAAGTAGTAATTGGACGAACTTACAAGGAATGGATGGTACGATGTGCGACCAAGAAGAAGGGCCAGAAATTCGCTTATTTTATATCGCAAGCTTACAAGTCCAACGAAATACTCGTCTATTTGAATGACAAAGATAATCGTGGGATTTTTCTCGCGTATTTAAGTACCAACGTGAGAATTCCTGTTGGATAAATACTTCTTAAATATGAATATATTGTTTTTTAAAATTACTCTTCGTTGGTTCATTTTACCGTCCCTGTACCGCGTAGATGTAGAAGTTTTGGTCAGGTTGGTCAGTCACGGGGGAAGAGGATGAAGAATTTAAGTTAGTTTGCCTAATCCAAAAGGGAAGAAATATTTGGCGTAAGCAAAAAATGTAGTTCGAATATCAAACTTTCGACAGCACATAGGCAAAAAACGTAATAGGAACAGCAAATAAGGTACACAGCAATACTTTCTTCTTGACGCTCTTGCAACATTTTTCGGCGCAATATTTGGTAAAAAATAGCGAGTGGTACGAAGGCGCAGCTTTGGTATATCCTTCCACCAACAATGGGTCGGAGGCCACAAATGGATGGATCAAGAGGCAACATACAATCCGAGAGCGTGCTGCTGTTGGCCAATTTTTGGTGAAGGTGTGCGACGTCATTCGTGGATGGTCAGAAAGTCGTGATCACTTTACGTACAAATGGCATTGCCTTTGCAAGGACACTTTCTTTAGACTTGAAGGATTGGACAGTTGCGTTTCAATGGGCAGTATAGAAGACTAAGGTTCTCCAACGACGACTCAATGATCACATCACCATATTTTATACTTGCAGCACTTCAAGTAAGACAGAAATCACCCCAAATTTGTTGGCTCAGTTCAAGACGAAGGCATGCTCATGGACATCATTTGAAGACTTCAAAAGATAGTAGTTTGGTTCATTGGAAGACTTCGAAAGATAGTAGTTTGGTGTATGGGTCATCACTCTCAATTTTGAAGCAGTGGAGGAGTCATCATGCACATGTGTACACTTCCTTAAAAATCGAAAATGTAAGCATGAGTTAGGAATGAAACTAAGGCTTAAATTGATCATTGACCCTCAGGAAGCTAGAAGTATAGCTCTAGGACAAAAGAGGAAGCGGGGTAGGCCAGCGAAGACAAAAAGAGCGTTCATTATTCAGTAAATCTTTTTCAATTTTTCTTTTTTTGACTCAGAAATTATTAATTCTTATATTTAAATTTTGATGCTGAATGACAGTATTTCATTTTTTTTTCTTTGTCTATCAGCATTTGCTGTTGTTCAACATACTTATTTGTTGTTATCTTTTTTTTTTCACCGGAAGTGCATTTAATGATATTGATTAAAAATATCAATTTAATGAAAAAGTTAGTAAAAAATAATTTAAAAAAAAATAAATTAATAAATCAATATTTTTAAAAAATTGATATAAATTATGATTAATAATGAATTAATAAGAAATATTATATTGGATGAAATTTTTCAATATATTTATAAGAATTTTATTAAAATAAATAATATAAAAAATAATGGATTAGATACCCTGAAATAAATTATTGAATATAAATTTATATTGAAGATTATTAATTAAAATTAATTAATTTGGCAGTATAAATAAATTTGTTATAATTATTAAACTTAAATTAAATTAATTGATTTTATTATTACTAAAAATATTAATAATCTATCAACCATAATTAATACTACATAAATAACAATTAAATTGAAATATAAAAAATACATATAAATTTTATTAATAATATTATATACATATTACTTACATTTATTAAATATTTTTTGTACCTGTTTTGATGTGCTGATAAAGTCATGCCAATCTGAAAACTCGATATAATGCGAGTACCTTTTTCAAGTAGTTCTATCCTAAATACGAAGTGCCCCGACACGGTCACCAGTATTTCCAATGCCCGTCCTCTCCCTCAACCCGTTGGTAGCTCGTTGAAAGATTGTTTTGAGGTATGTTTCATTTTCAATTTTGTTTAATAATGATTCCGCAACAAAGGAGGAAAATTATCTCATAAAGAAGTTACAAGTAAAGCAATTCAATTATTCTAATTTGTGAAAAGTACGTCAATGAGTTCTGCCTAAATTTACAGAGTTGGAACCAAAAGCGTTCGACCCATATTCTGAATGATGCAGTGTTCCAAATATCATGGGTGATGGAATAGGGAGAACCGGGGACCACTTGCCCCCTACAAAAAAAAAGAGAAAATGAAAAGATGCTTGATTTAGCAATAAGATAAAGTAACGAGTTAGAAATCAATTTTTAAACAATTTCCGCCTTCCCCCCCCCCCCTCAGCAAAATGTTCTCCGCTACCCGTGCTAATTATAATTATAGCCTTGAAGTACTTACGTATGCGCATCATTATAGAGCCAGAACGTGATGGCGAGAAACAGTGAACGTAACGCTATCAAGGTCGAAAATTCCCAGATCGGATTGTGACGACGTCGTCAGGGCCATAGTTAGAATAAAGAATAATACCTCCTAATAAGTATACGAATTCTGTATATCATACCTGAGACCCTATTCTTATTTTAAACAAACATTTTTGTGAGGATTCAATCTGAAATTCTTGATGATGAAATTGATTTTTGTATAATTTTTTTTTTCGTTTTCAGGTAAGAAATGATTGGAAAAGAAATTTATGTTTGCTGTAAATACGTGAAAAAAGAGCTTGTGTTATTCATGCGCGATGGTAGAACGAAGCTTGTACACCGTCCATGAAGACTCTTAAGAATTATTCAGAACGAAGGTTGGTGCACATTTATGCATATAAAATCGTTTCTTATATTAGAATTCCACTTTCTGAAATCAGTACAGTTGCTAGACGTAACATACGACTGAAAGTACCAAAGTAAAGTCAATTCTATCCACTAAGCCAGAACATCACGAATATATAAGAGTGTTCCCATGAAAAACTCCACTCGACAAAAATAAAAACGAAAGGAGGCGCATAGACTAGCCACGTGGCAAAACTAGAAAACGATAAAAAAGATCGTTTTTAGATTTAGGCATTAGAAGGATCAAGTGATGATAGGCCAGGGAAAGGAAGCACATATAGAAACTTCTGCTTTTTCCACGAACTGACAGTATTTTGAAAGTGGAAACTTGAATAAATAATTATTATCATTGCCGTCAATAGAGATATTTCGATTTGAATAGGTACTCCTATGTATTTTCCAGTGTCTGAACAGAGAAAGGATACGAGACTGAAGAAATTTATCCACTTAACTACGGAGGAAGGACCGAGTTCGCCACTTTTGATATCGTATCAAAAATATATGTAGCTTTCCAGCTTATTTCCACTGATAAAAGGAAAGTGTTTAATCGCTTGGTTCTGAATCTAAACTTCATGAGCTTGAATCTCGAATCTAAATTTCAACTTCAAATTACTGCCTGTATCATTCTTACGAGAATTCTATGTATAACAAAATTTTCAAAGAAGTTTCTTTGTAAACATGTCACATCGTATAAGCTTGGTATAACTTTATACGTAAAGTTGGGTATACTGTTTAAGATTTTTCAACCCGCTTTTTGCATTAATACGAGTATATAGGCGCTCCAGGAGTTTCGAGTTAACTGTTTCGTATTTCGTTTTTCTGCAGTATTACACCGTTTATTGGTTTCTGCGAGGGCTCGTTCCAGTCGGATTGTTTCCTTCGCAGTTTACGCGGCCGAATGGCTTCGCTAAAGACTTTGGAATTCCTTTTTTCAATTATCAACTCACCCGAAAATTAATTATCGGTACCGGTAGGCCTCGTCGTGATCGTAAGAACTTCAACTTACTATAAATGTTGAGTTTTTTTCTTTGTTTTTTTTTTCTTAGTATGCGAATTAGTCTACCGTGACCACCGCCGATACATCTGGTCCCATTGGAATTAACGCATTTTGAATTTCATAAACGGGCAATATTCGAAACGAAGACTTTTTTGGTTCTGGTGTATATCTATATAGTACTTATTCTTGTATTAATTACTATTTTGTGTATCCCTGGTCGTTCTCTGGGTGCTTGATGCAGTTGGGGTTTGGTGGAAGCCCGATGTCAGACGCCTTTTGCCATCAGGTCTGGAAATCGAATATCCGTTGCATTCAGTAGAGTCCTAATTCCAAAATTTGCGAGTTGACATCACTCCCGCAAGTTGCCCTCTGCCACCATACGCAAAAGAACCCTAGACATTATTCTAAAAATCTGCGAGTTCCATGATTCCTGAGTCCCGTGCCTTATTTCCAACATTTCTGAGTTCACACTCCCCCTCGCTAGTTTCCCCGTCTCCCCAATAATCCTATATACTGTATCCTTTCTCTTTCTTTATAATGAACTATGACGTCATCAATCGTGACCCCGAGCCCGATTCTGAAACTAGCGAGGTCAATCCACCTCCCCTCATCCTTGTAATCCATAAGATGGTTGGTGTAGGTTTCATACTGCTGTATGTTAAGTCTAGTCACATGAAGATCACGTCTATATCAATCCTAGAACGGTGGCGATCTAGCGAAGCGAGTGACTTCTTCGGGATCAAGACAGTTCCAAATGCAGTATATACCATGAATGGAAAGCGAACGGACGGAGCGACTGTGCTGCCCTGAGGGAGATAGCTTATCTTGGAGTACATCACAAGAACTGGGCGGAATTCACAAGCTAGGCAATTATTTCACCTCGAAGCAGACGTGCAGTCCTTGAAATGTAAATGAGGTCATTCACTAGTAGAGATGAAAGATGATATTTATTTATTTGACTCTGCCAGAAAATCTATTTTCCAATATTTCGGGTTATGTTTCATCTTTTTAGCCGATAAATGTCTGGCTGCGTATTTCACTCCTACATACCCATTGAAAGAACAAACGGTCTGTCTAAACATTAAAAGCACTCTTTCATATTCTCGAAAGAGTAAAGTTACTTAGTAGTGAGAACGCTTTATTAATCGATTTTAATAATTATTTCCTCCCAAAAGCTCGTCAACCTTACTGTAAAGGATAGCGGTAAACGTTCTTCAATCGGAAATTTCTATCATTGCCTTGACGAAATGTTTTATGAGCGAATACACTCAAATACTTTACATCGTTCACAAACTGAAATGCAATTCTGTAAGCGAATTAATTCGCTATTAGTTTGCTTCAAAGTACTCGATTTGTTTCTACTCGCGTATTTTCCTGCATTCCTTCCTGTTTGCTAGACTCGTGTTGAAAAATTAATAGTAAGAGGAAGAAATTTACTCGACAAACTTGTAATACAAGCAGAAGTGGAATTCGACGTTTTAATTGTTGTTGTTAATTTTAAAATTACTGCACAGAAGGACAAAAAAAAAGTGATTTTCGACTTCTATATGAATAAGCTTGTGGGAAAGAAGTAAATTATTTTAATAAAGTTTTTTTTCTGTTAGTCAGCAGCGCTATAAGATCTATCGCTTCTTCGAATCTCGAAAAGTATTTGGTTTTGGGGAGACGAAAAGAGATTGGTTACAATTTTTCGGTTCCAGTGGAAATTCTAGTTGTATGCAATGCATAAATAATACGTTGCTCTTCTTGTAAAAATTCTATAAAGTTCCATTTGGTCGAATACATTCCAAAACTTTTCGCATAATTATGGCGATTTTGTGTTGGAAGAGAGCAAGGTCATCAAGTTCTGATTCAAAGATGAGACGCATACCAATGGTCAATCTTTATTTTGATATATTATTTTATGGATTTAAAATATTAATAGTCATGCTGGATAATATCAATCTTTGAAAATCCACAAGTACTGCTATAACTGAAAAATTCTCAAGTATTCTACTTCATTAGTTAGCTTACAAGGGACTACCCTATCATCAGTTGTATAGCTACTGAAGAACAGGTTGTAGTATAACACTATAATCTTATTGGTTTTAATAATCCTGCATTGTGATTGGTTCGCTCTCAGAAGGTATTAATTCCTAAAATATAATACTGTGTTCTTATTCGCTGTGATATGCTATACTTTGTGATTGGTGCACTCTGTTGATCAATATGCGGCGTTTCTATTAGCTACCAGGTTTGCTACAATCTTATTCATTGGTTGGTTTTGTTCTTCTCTCGTCCAATCACCAGGCTGAATAATTTTTCGCTACCAAATGTAATTACATTGTTCGAGAGGCTGGCTTTCTTCCTCTTTGCCTCTGCAATCTCGACCTGTTCCCAGAGTTTTCTTCTGTTTGTGCGATTCTCTTTGTACAAAGGTATGACTTCAAATATTCCCTCTCCGTTGTGTTGTTTTTCGTTACAGTGCAGTGTATACCAAACAGTGACTTTCCATATCCTTTCTTCCTGATCTCAAAGTTTTTCCTAGTCTCACCAATGTAGATACCTTTGCATTGACTGCTCACAACAGAGCTTACACACTCCACTGGTCATCGGTGATTCTCTTCACCATAGGTGTGTTATTATGGGTAACCATATTCATATCATAGCCGTTGAACGGCTTTGTCAGCTTGTTGGTGTACTTGAATCCGGAGGCTACTTCTCGTCGTGCCATCATGGGCTCCCTTCTTGGCTTTCATTTTTCCAAAGACTCGCTACACTAATCGGCTACTACAATCTGCTTAACTATCTTGATTTCTTTCCTCTTCTCTTCATTGTTCTTCAGGACTAAATTGCCGCTAACTTGTTCCTCGGGTGGTGGTAGGAGTCATTTCGGATGATGGTATTCGTGTTCGTCGGCTCTCTGCAGATTTTGTATTCTATCCAGTTGTTTACCAACGTGACTGTTAAATCCAAATATTTAATGGTTTCATTGCCCTTTTCTACTATAAATTGGCTGGGAAATAACGGCACATCAAAATAGAACGTAAAAACTTTAAAAAAGGTGAAAATACCATCAGAAAAAAACATTCCCCTTCATATATTGCTCTTCACTTCAAAATAAAATCAAGAACGCTATAATAATACAATGAAACTTTAGAACAATAAGTCGAACTTATTAAAAATACATGCACATTAATTTTGAACAATGAACGTTATAAAAATACATGGAACTTCTAAAAAATAGGTTAACATAAATTTTGAACAATGACGTCAATGGTTTAAAAAAATAGAAATGAGCAACAAATATTATTATTATTATTATTATTATTATTATTATTATTATTATGATAGGCCCCTAGTGCGTACTGCGTCTGCTTGGTGCTCGTGGTCGCATTCGGTTTCGTATAAGGATACTTCATCACTGTTCGCGTGAAATAATAAATATAAACCGGAAGGGCATTCTTCTGTTCTATATTGACCTCCGGTGCATCGATATATCACTTTTGTACCATTAGCAGTAGTTTGTGATGTTGTCCTCGCCCATACTTTACGACGATGAACTTCTTCTTCTGCAGCCTTGACTTCTGCGAAGACCATAGCTCGAATCCACGAACGATTCCTTCCTCTCCTCCTTTTTACCACCGGCTCATCATAATCATCATCGTTCGAATCGTCGTCACTACTCGTAGAGAAATCCTCAACATAGGTAACGTCGTTGTCGGACATTATTTTAAAATTCACTCAGAAATACGATGAAATTATATTATTGAAAATTCACTCGATAAACAGGCATACGTACATACACTTTGTGTGATTCTTAAAAATTCACTGGTAACTACAGAATATATGAAAACGCAGAATGTACGTCGAAGTATGAAGGAATAAAAGGAGTATAGGCGTATTGGTAATATTATCAGCCAGGATCATACAGGAATAAACTTTGCACTTCTTAGCATCGTGCGTCACTGTAGGTTACACACACAAGTTGAGTGATTTTTTCTACAAGTTCAGTGATACTTCCGTATAATGTTTCATTTTGTAGCTCATCTGTACTAACATGTAAGTTGAGCGATTTTTTTTTATAAGTTCATTCATACTTTATTATAGTGCTTCATTTATAGCTCATTTGTATTGATATACAAGTTGAGGAATTCTTTTTTATAAGTTGAGTTATACTTTCTTAAAGTGCCTCATTTGCCGCTAATTTGTACTGAAAACCTAGTTCATTTATTTTTTATTAAAGTTCAAGATTTATAGTTGAAACATTCTCTTTTGTACGGGCAATATAATTTCACCCCTATAAATTTGATGCTTTTGTTCATCGCATTCGTTTCAAGAAGGAATTGGTCCACCTATCATTAGTGCCTGACCACACAATTAGGATTTCATCTACATATCTGGCCCAGTGTTTGATCTAGTTTGTGAACGTGCTGCCCTTCAATATATTTTTTCCCACATCATTTATGAATATCTCCACCAGTATTGATGATAGCGGTGATACCATCGTTAGTACCTTTTCCTGGCTATAGAGCTTGTTATTGAAGCGGCAGTATCTCTGGTTCAAAATATCTTCCACTATTTTGGCGTACTTTGGCTCGTCGGGGCTCTCATGATATCTTGTTTCGAAGCAAGGCGAGAAGTTTCTCCTTTGGTGTGGTACCAAACATGTTTGTCGCAACCAAGGATACCAGCTTGTCATCATTCTTGGTTTCCACCTTGTCCAGTCGCTCTATCAACTCAACGTTGTCTCTGATGCTTTTTCTGGGTGCAAACTGGTGGTTTTCTTTCAAAAATGTGGCTGCGATCTACGCTACCTTGTAACATGGTGATTGGATCTATTAACCAGTGGTCTCATTGGACGGTTCGCTTTGTGGAATTTTGCAAGCCCCTTGAATTTCGGTTCATATCAAGTATTCTTTCATTGCAAGGTACATTGTTCTGTTTCAACACAACTTCCAACCTGTTATGGTATTTCTGTGTCGGGTCCTTTGTTGTATCCGTACGACTACGATTCCCTTTTTTGTGTGTAGTCTTCCTTCTCCATTACCACGACTGTATTGCCTTTGTCTGCTTTCATCAAAATCAGGTTGTTTTGTTGGATCTTCTTTTGTAGATTTGTGATCTTCACCTGCATTACTTGTGTTCTGTCATCGGTTCGGTATTTATTCTCCTTGGTGTCCAACAGTACTTTCCCAATTCTGGTTTGGGCATCTAGTCTCACGTCGTATTCCATGGCTTGCGAATTACTTGTTCGCAGCTAATGGCCATACTTTCAAGCTGACACTGGGCTCCTGCTTCTGCCTTTCTACTCTTAATGTTCGAATCAGTCACCCAAATTCAAATTTAGTAAAAGTCCAAAACCATAATTTCCTGTAGGTTCAACTAGAGCCGTATAAATACGAGTCAGGACATATTGTTATGTCATCATTTATCCCTACAGTCTCCTATCGAGGGGAGAAATATGTACCATTGACAAAACTATTTTGATAACGCTGAGTTTCGTATTTTACTTCGACACTTAGTCTAGTTGTCCTCTTATTACAAATAAAGTGTTATGTCAGTCACTGGAGCGGGGAAGTCAGAACATAAATGATGACGTAACGAGTTCCGTAAGGCTTCAGCTGACCTGATTTTTACATCGTGTTAATGCTAATTTGCGCTAGTCAGCGCTAGTATCGCGCACAACTAATCGAAGATATGGTGGGTGGAAGTTTTTTTACGTTTTACGAACTTTGTTCTCTTGATATTTCCGCTAAATGGCTTCGTTCTCGACTTACTTTTTAGTTCATTCAGAAAACATTTGAATCGGAAAATCGTTTTGATTTCATTTTCACCGGGATTAGCGGGTGATTATGACCCAAAAGATGAATAACCGCGATGTTGCCGTGCAAATAATGTTTAACGAACATGCACAGTTTGTTTTTTGGTGAAAAGACAAGATTGTTTCCTAGCCGTGGGTAAACAGTCTACCCGAAACTAAAATTTGCACGTTCTCATTTAAAATACTATAATCAAGAGAATTATTGTTGACCTAGCTCTGAGATGAGATCGCTCCAACTCAATCATAAGTTGAAAATTGGTCGATTGGTACTCTCAATCAAGTACAAAATGATGACAAATTGAAATCAAAATAATCGAATGGTCGAACTGTGTAACTTTCAACGAAGAATTATCTTCGTTCTCAGTCGTATCTTTCGTGGATACTGGTGTAGTGGCGCCGTTATCGGACTTTATTGATATGGAGAAGAGAGTGAACGTGGTCATTTACAAAGTCATCAATCATGGATAGGGTTTTGTGGATATAAACTTATAATATGTATATAAGTTTTCAACCAATGGGTAGCACCCGTATAGGTCTAATTTTTTGTCAATGCCATCTCGAATGACCTAAAAATTATAATTCATAGCGGTAGAACGGTGATCTCTTTCGTCTAGATATATATATGAGAAAGGATTACATCTTAGAATTTAACATTCTGTCATTGCCTCGCTTGATTAACGATTATATTCGCGCTTAGATATCAAACTCGTTCATTAATCACAGTTCTTGCCGGCTGTATGTATATACTAAATTATTGGAATTTCACTCGACTTTACGACGAGGCTTTTATTTTTCTTTCGAAGTTCTCCCACTCTCATTTCATCCTGTCTTGCGTCTGGATTCTGCTGGTGATAGTTTGTAACTTTTACGGTATTATACAATTCAGCGTATAGTTTTATGGTATACGTTATCCATTCGGAATTCTCTTTCATTATTCTTGGGGAGGCGCGCAAAACAAACATACGGGTATTTTTATGTTCAAATCTCATTAATAAATTTCAAATCTTAACATTGGGATTTTATCTGTTTTTCATTCTCGCGTATCGTCATTTCGTATAGTCGGATGCAAAGCGTAAAAACAATAGACATATTCTTCACTATATATATGTTTTACCAATTTTCGGTCGTATAATTACAATTTTCAATTTGTCGACCCGAGCAAAATTCTCATTTCGATTTAGACGATTCTTCGCGAAAAATTTTCTTCCCCCGTCGATGCGATATCACTCGCAGTATTCATTAGAATAAACTGTATTTCCTTATGGGATTATTTTTTCTGACGAACGCGCGCCGTAATTCCGTCTTCCATCATTCTTGTCAGCATCAACCACTAGTCGGTTACATAAGTTGTTCGAAAATTTTATGGATCGTTAAAAGCAACGCCCTATATTTTATACCTTATACCGTCTACATTATCGTCCGTAGACTTTGTAGACCATTTTCCATCATCAAGGAGGTAAACAATGCGTATATACTGCTCCAGCAGAGCATGGAGCCCCGACGAGTTTGTTTAGTTTTTTTTTTTTCTTTTTGTGAACAAGTTTGAATGGAAATTTCCTAAGAAAACGTTTCAAATTGTAACGTCGTCGCAGAGATTGCAAACTAAAAAAAAAATGACGTGATTCTGACGTTGTTAGAAATGCAACACGATTCAGTTAGTGTATAGGTCTGAAGGTAATTTTACGCGCTCTTTTCAGCAACGAAAAGGCGAAAAAAGAAACAAAGTGCTTCTAGAGTACAGTAATTAAACCTGTGTAAGGGTGTATTATACTCAGTCAAAAAAACATCGTGCTGTATCTTGCTGAGAGTAAAACAATTAAAATCAACGTTCATGTAAAACTTTTCTCGACAATATTACGAGCGAGGAGACAAGGACATTTTCTCTTGCTTTCTTAGTTTATGTACGTATGTTTGAATTGTACGCTATCGTTTATAGCTTGATCGTTTTTTACAAACGACTTCTCATCTATATTACAGAATATTACTATCCAATGAGAGCAAAAACTAATAAATGAATTCCAATTAAGTTACCTCGGACGAATATTTTACTCGAAACAAACAGACACGCTTTTCGTCGTGTACATAAGTAAAGGTAAAAATCTTCGCTGTAAAAAAGTCGCCAAATAAGAGTGACAAACGCGGATACCTATTCTGTGTACTAAACGCACCCTTTGAAATGCTAAGGTTTTCAAAAGCTGTACAAATGATGGCGAATTTTTTTATGTTCGTTCTACAAAAAAGACTCGAAAAAAATGTACCGTATTACACGACGAATATCTGCCGCGAATATACAGTACATGAATAATTTCTGATAGCTTATCTCCCATTGTCCGGCAAACGACTACGATTCAAATATACTCTTTCTCGATGAGATGATCTTTTTGACGTCGTAAGTCATCCTCGGATTTAATGGTTTTAGCAGAGCGATTCGCATGAATCAAAACATTACCGGCTGACGTGCGTATCCAATAAAGAAAAAAAAAATCGATTTCAATTCGTTACTATCGTTTTAAGACCGCAGATGATGGGTAAAATGTTATACGAAATACTTCTCGTTTATTTCCTGGTCCGAACAAATTAGAGGAGAAGAATGATGAACGATTTACTATACTTTCTGGCGTGCCGCTAAAGTTCGCAAAAGTCTAATCTGCGGATTTTTGTTTCGCTTATCATTTTGCTTCATTGATATCTTCTTCTATTGTTATAGTCGTCCAATGATATGAACAACTTGTTTTTTTATTTTTTTTTTATTATTATTAAAATAGAGTATTTATTGGAACTGTATTTTTTGATACATTATTTTACCACAAGTTGAAGTCTAGAAGTTATGACGCGGCATATCATTATTTACAAATCAATAACATTATCTTGATATTACTAGTGTGGTCTCTGCTAATATTATGGTAGATTTAGTCTAGCTGGTGTTTTCGACAAAGACGGCGGGTATTGTTGGAGTCGTCTAATATAAAAAAGGGTGGGAATGATACCGATGGATGAAGCGTCTGCTCTCTGGTGGATGATCGTACTGACAGGATCTATTGCCAAGTATTGAAGCGGTTGGTCATTGGAGACAAACCTAGGGTCTCGTGTGATGATACACATGTATTCGTTTTAGACTTGGCCCCAGTCCTCCACATGTCTGCTTTAAAAGTCCTCGCTGGGCGAAAGATAGAGGTATAGATGAGCTTCTTGTTCTTGAGAATGATTGGTGATTTTCTACCATGAACCAGTTAAAGGTCCATCATTTGGCGCTTTCTCTTAATTTCTTGCCAGTCAAGTTCCCAATCAAAATAAATCCCCAGATATCGAGCTGAATTTGCGACTGAGATGGGCTTACCATCCAACAGTTCACAGTGTTGGATTGTGTCCAACTATCCATGAGGACGGACGTAAAGCAAAATCGAGACGGTCGTTTGGCACAATTTCCCAATCTTATGGCTATTTTGACATTTTGGTAATGGCGTTTTGTAGGGATGAAACTGCATTGTCGTAGTTTTGACTTTGAGTCGTGATTTCTGCATCATCGGCAAAGAAATATGTGTTTGATTCAGGGGTCTGCGGGGTGTCCATGATGAATAAAAGATACAAAATTGGACGAAGGGTCAAACCATGTGGTACTCCGACTCAAATTTCTATGTGACGAGAAGTTGAAAATTAATATTGGACGTACAGAAACGTCGATCATTGAGATAGGATTATAGCAGTTTGCAGAAACCTGGGGTTTCAGGTGTTGATTGAACTCGCATGAATTAGCCCTGCACGCCAAACCTTGTCAAAAGCTGTACTTACATCCAGGTTGATTGGACCAGGCGATGAATCTGCTCTATCACAGCGTGCTTTTCGCGAAAGCCAAACTACCGGGAGATTTTGCTTATTGACGATTGCGTGGAGTCGTTGCTGGATAACTTTTTCAAAGACCTTGGCTGGAATTGGTAGCAATGAGATCGGCCAGTAGGATTCTGGCTCTTCGGCTAACTTGATTGGCTCAAGGATGACAATCATCCTGGCAATCTTCCTTCAGCGAGGAACGTATCTCAATCGTATGGAGGGGTTAATGAGCGTGGTGAGGTATACAATACTCTTTTGACAGTGGAACTGTTCTATAGGTTTTTTTGGGGGGAAAATTTGCCGTCCGGCGAAAATGTACTTAGAAAAATTTTACTTTCTTTCTTGAGCTATGTATGACAGGAGGAGAATTATAAGAGGCGGACTTGAATTTATTTATTTATTTAATTAATTTATTACCTAATTAATTTAGTTTCTTTCTTTCTTTATATGATAGGGAGGATTTGAAAAATTTTACATTCTTGTTATAATATATGATAGGAAATTGTGTAAAATTGGTGTTTTCTCAATTCAGTACTACACTACCGTACAGGTCGAATTGATATTGTAGTACGTTTTTTTAATAGTAGTTTCCTCAATAAGCTTATAAATCTCATTACTAAAAGAAATTCGATCCGTAGAACAGGATCCCTGCGTTGCTCGTTCAATATTGTTCAATTCTTACTTGTAAGGTGCACAACTTACACACACGAAAATTTTTGTTGAATGAGAGGCGAGAGGGGCAATAAGTGGAGCATATGTCAAATTTATGTACACAGGACATATAACTTTTAAATATAGGCTCTGTTTTCAAAAAAAATCTAGATAGAAATTAGAAAAATTGCTCTTGTAAATTTTATGTGTGGCGTGTTTTGCAAGTTCGCGAAGCATGACTCGAGTCCACTGGTCGTGACCCTCTGCTTTCCGCATTTGAAGCCCGTCTACGATTCTAGCAACCTCGAGGGGAGATGTATGTTTGTGGAAACTTTTATTGGTAAACACGACCGGGTTTTGCGTCGGCTAAGAGTACTAACTGAAAATACATGCGGTCACTAAACGTGCGACGAGAGGAGAAAATGAAGCAGTAAAAGGAAGAGAAGAAGATGTAGGAGAAAAGAAGTCATCAGGCGGAGTATGGTTGTGCATGGTGACTGGTGAGAGATGAAAGGGTTCATGAAATCGCGCGAGTATCGTTCAGAAGAGAATCGCCTGAACGAGAGAGCGCGGCAATTATTTCAACTTCTTCTAGCCTATTAAAGAGTTGGCCTTCAGTCGTTTTATGAATGAGTTTGAAGGTAACGTGATCAAAACTATGGTTTTTCTCGATGCAGTACTTCGCGATGGCGGATTTTTTCGAATGATGGTGACGGAAAGTAGAAAGGTGTTTATCAGAGCGTTCTTTAAGGGAATTACCAGTCCGGCCGATATAAACCGCCGAACAATTAGGTGATGTTGGTGCAAAGGGCGCGATAGGGACAGCACTGGTCGTTCAGGCAGGATAAGAGGCGTAAGATCAGAAGAGAATAGAACACGCACTGGAACTCGTGGAGTCCGAGAATGCGGGCTATTTTACGTATAAGAATGATGGCCGAGGAAAGGCGAACGAACCCGTTCTTCTTTAAATGAAAATGAAAAATTGGACGAATGAAATAATTATGATTTTCGGTTGACTAGTTGAAATGGCGTAATTTCTCGTGCCACCACTTTTGTTCTGAGAATTGTGAGGGTGATCAAAAATAAATTTTCCTATATTTGCAAGAGTGTGAGCGAGAATTTTTCCTTAGAAGAAGGCGCTGAACCCCGGAAGAATGGTGTAAACATTTCCGCCCCCGGATTGTCAAGTATAGTTCTTTTTTTTTTCTTTTAATAAGAGATGAGTGAACAAAAGTCAACAATTTTTAATTTTCTGCAGATTACGAGATCAGTCAGAATAATTTGTTTTCGTATAGTCAAACCGAAAATTCAACTTCACCCGAATAGTGGACGATTACACATTTCAGCTTTGAAACGGACTTTTTTCATTACGCTTCGGGATGGTAGTCGGTTTTTCTGGCTCCATCGTGGCTTGATTTACTATCGCGGAAATAATTTTTAATAATGAAAATTAGTTGCCGCAGCATCTAACTCGTTTGTATCGCAGGCGGTTGCTTAATATAGCCGATTTCATCATTATAAACTGCTGAAAACGCGAGTAAGCGATACTTTTTTCTCTCTTTTCCTATCAGTTTCATCATTTCCAAACAGCTGTTCTGTCTCTTTCTTTCGCCTCTCTTCGCGTGCCCCAAAATCTCTCGTTGTCTTTTTTGGAAATTTCTCTTTCTTCATTTTCCATTATCATTATCGTGATTATTATCTTGAGGAGACACAAATGTTCCTAGCGTCATAAAACGTGTACGAAATGCTGTCTCGGTATAAAGTTCGTAATATTTCAGTCAGATATTCGGGTATGTTTATCTTTTTTATGGGAATAAAACAATCAACTTTTAAAGCTAGACCATAGACGAGAAGCGCAAAAAATGTTCCCAAGTATCCCATCGCGCTCATTATTATCATACCCCCGGTTAATACTTTTTCCTACCTCAATGGGCGTCCACTTTAATAATAATCATCATAGTAATACATGACTGAAAAAAATTTAAAAGACTGAAATAAGTTTCGATTCAGAAAATTGGAAAGAATATCGCTTGACCAGCGGGACAAGAAATCTATTATTTTGTTGAACAAATTCTGTAATACCTAAAAGTTTTTTGGCCTAAAGGGACGAACGGCACCGACATTCTGTAACGCGAAACTTACGTTTTTCACGTGACGTTTTCCTCCCATTAGCTGAATTACAATCATTTTTTATGACTTTGTCGGTCGTATTCTGAAATTATTTAGGCGGTGGAGACGATAAAAAAATTTAATGACGTTTTCTGGGAGAAACGGACTAAAATCAAAGTTACCAATCATTTAGTACCCTTAATACTCTCTTTTGCGTCATCTGCAACAGTGATCAGACGTCGACATATTTTAGAAGATATTTTTTTACAAAACGTTGAACCCATGCTTGAGCCAAACATTCTTGACGTTGAATGAAAAACTGTTATAGCGTAGACTAATTAGGTATTAAAGACTGTCAATGATATTGAAATATGCGGAAAAATTCTTATCGAGAACAGATTCAGTGTATAAAGAACGGTGGTCATAGAAACGAAAGTATCCTGTTGATGTTTCTTCTAGAAAAATTGTACGTGATAAATACATTATGAAGAAAGAAAATTATGAAAATGAGTGGCAATGGTATTCTAGTAACTATAATGACACAATTCATAATATTCAGTTGCAAATTCTCAGCTTCAGCTAGGAAAGCTCTCATGTACCAAATAAAAATAAAGGAAATCAATTTTTATGATATTTCAGTCTACAGTATCAATTTATTAATACTTTTCAGGTTTATCTGAAAAATTCACAATTATCTCTCTTTATAGTTTTTTATGAAGTAGAATGTTCATAGAAAATTTAAACAGAAAAGCACCCGTTTTGTCAGGGGTAGCAAATTGTTTTTGTAGCAAAATTTGAGACTTGAAGGTGTTTTGGTGGAGCGAGACCAGAGTTTTCCATTTAGAGCCGTTTGTTCCGTTCCAAAACCGGTTTATTCTGCTCCATCTGCGCTGGCACAAGTCGCACATAATTTTGTTCGCGCACTAGCAGTTTTTGCATACCTGTAGAACAGTGTTACAGAATACTGTTTGGGCACTCTGACGTAGATGTACAGAAGTGTGTTCGAGTGTTTTTGCTGTAAGCTCCTGTGAAACAGAAAAACTGTTGACTGCACTACAGTCGTACAGTAGCTTCTGATTTAAGTACCTACCTATCGAACCTGAGAATTTGAAATCATTGTGCGAGAGGCACGAGGATAATTAATAAAATGTTGGCTACGATTGAAGATGATGGAAAAATCCTCGAATTTCTGATGATTTTTCAAAGTTACGTTATTTTTCTGTTGGAATATTTCAAAAAATCGGCTTTCCTGTGCAAGTTACTGTTCTATGCATGTTCCGGCCTGTTCATATAATTATTAGTGTTCTAAATTTTGATTGTTTTGCGCTGTCTGAAAATTAGATCAAATGTTATTCCGCTACAATTCATTAATGGCTTTTTTCAAGGTCGATCACCTTGAATTAGAAGGATTGTCAATAGTGAATTTTTCGTAGTTTAATTACCACGATTTTTTTTCGATTAGATCTGAGAAAGAATTCAAGAGTATCGGGTAGCTTTTTCACAGTTTTAACGATGTGCTTACTCACTGATACGTCGCTTGCCTTGAATTTCGTATTTTACCCCTTCGCACGTATTTTTGTAATTAACGCGCTTTTTCCAGATGTGTCCAAATGGCCGCGCACGATAAAATATTCAACATCAATTTCTAATGATATTCGGTAGTAAATTGTTATCGTTATTCGATTTAATGTATCAATTTGTCACTGTAATACCGTTACCGTGTGGGCTCGCTGTAACTCCTGTGAATTCCATCGGCGCGTACAAATTTTGGGTTATTAGTAAGTTTCAACTTTCGCTGAAATTTGTCGTTTATATAAATATCTCGACATTTGTATACCTAGCTACCGGCACACGGTATTTAAAACTGGAATGACTCGTGTATATCTTTTGTGAAATCGTTTGATAAAATGTACCCATAATACTTACCATAGGATCATGATTTTCTAGAAACACAAATATGAGTGTATTAGAAACAGTACAAGACGATACGAAAATACGAAAGCCATTTACCTAAGATCGGGGATGAGAGGAAGTTGATTGAAAATATGGCTTCGAAGTCGGGAGCGCTGAGAACGAACCAAGATTTTTCAAAAGTAGTTTTTTACAGAATTCTCGGTCTTGAAGATTTGAATGATTTTCTAAAGTAACAATTTACGCTTACTAATCTATCAACATCGAGACAGACTTGATATGAAACAACTCGAACTCGAAATCTTAATGGTTGTCACCCTGTGATCCATGAAGTTTTAAACACTGTGTTGGTGGTGGGCGTGATGAAGGGAGTCACCACGCACAGTAAGGTCAGTACTGAAAAATTTTCTAAAAAGTAAGTATAGAACCTAGAGGAAGGCGGAAGTTGTAACAAATCAGCGAGACAGTCAAGTTCAGAAAGTTGAGGTGCCAATTGTCGATCCATATGGAACTCAAGATTAAAGTAACATAGAAACATCATCCAGATGGCCTAATATCATCCACGTATCTGACCCAAGTTTGTATTCCCCAAGGAGCATCGCCCTAAAACAGTCCCTCCTCCATTCATGAAAACGTTGACTCAACAATACGTGTCTGCATTTGACATTGAAGGGGTTGATTTGAAGCTGTGTGGGAAGTTTGTTGAAAAATTGTCTTTTGAATCTCTGGCATACTATATTTTCGGTTTTTGTGGTATGTATCCACATGATCCAACAGATCGAGAGAATATTGCAAGAAACAAGGCTAATTTTTTTGAGAAAGAGCTTCTACGTAATAATTACTGAAATAGCTGATCAAGATGGCATACAAAAATCAGAACACAAAAATACGAAGATTTATTTGGTTTTTGGCTACTTTAGAATAATAATGTATACGTTGCTATAGACTTTGAATATAATGGAAGTTTGAAAAAAACAATGAAATTTCGTGATAATAGCCGAAGAAAAAACCGTATTCGGTCAATTTATGATGCGGAAAGAATTAGGCTATTTTTTACAAACGCGCATTCCAGAATACATGATAAAGAATTCATTCTTGAGTTTTGTTACCCCCATACGTACGTTTTCAAAGAGCGACTAGATTGAAAAACTTTTTCGACATTCGTAATGTTTTCCGTCCGCGTGCTGTTTTCCTTGTTGAAAATCGTATCCTGAATCTATAGTATCTCTTTTTCTGCTTCAGTATTCCAACATCTCACTCGAAAGAAAAGATTTTTTCAGCGTGATGATGATAAAAAAAAAAAAAAAAAGGAAGAAAACATTAAACTTGACCGTTTTATGTTTTTCCACGGATGTGACCAAAAAAATATAATAAAAATGTGGGTCAAGTTCTATTTTCTTTTACTGCACGCACACTTCAGTCTCACGCATTGAGGTTTATAGAGAAATTTTGGAACGAATCAATTTTTTCTCAGCAATTTCGGACACTTATCCACCCCGGCAATAATCGGGTAGGTTATCATTCGGTGGTAATTTAAAATACTCCATCTGAAGACTTCAATGAAGCTCATTTCGGAGCATAATAATATGTATTTCGCAACGTGAGTCATTGTTTCGTTGCGTTATAATTTTTGTTTGTATTTTAATTTTTTTTTTGGTATTCAATTTTGCAAATCTGCTTCACTATCTGCCATACTCACTTCTCTCTTCTCCCCATTTTGGAAATTCCTCCTCTTTTTCGACTCTCTTTCCTCTCTCCAAGCCTCCAACAATATCGCGTTCAGCGCATTTTCACCTTCCTGCACACCGTAACATCGTCTCTATCTTCAATTGCCTCCCTGTAGATTCCTGGTCACATCGGCCTCCTAGAACACGACGTAGTGGAACTAGTATCCAAACATGCCCCGCTGCCCTTGATCTCTGATTCCCCCTCCCTTACCGGCCAATGACTTTAAATTTTACGATCAAGCGCAGTTCGCCATTGGCTGCTTCTTGTAGTGTTGATTCACCGATTCAAAATCTCTAGGACAGTACTGGGAGCAATATGAATCTAGATCGACAGATTCTATGATTCAAAGAAGTTAGAAAACTTGGATAATTAATAAATCAACGGCGACGAAGAATCTCCCTCGTAGTAAATATATTGTGAAATATTTTTGTTTAATTCTTCGAATCAAAATGAATTATGTGTACTCGAAATTACCCTAATGCTCGCAATAATCAATCGAAACTACCAAAATATACGTCGTTATCCTTGTAAGAAGAGAAGACTTGATACGAAATTAAGATTTTAGACGTACCCATAAGAAAGTTCGGTTTTAACCTATTTTGTGATATGAAATTAAAAGTACGAAAATTACGGTCCGCAAATTTCCCATGGGGAAAATTAACGCGAAAAATTGCGCATTCCGCTCGTCTCGAATTAATTTATCGACAAAGAAAAACAGTATCCTTGCGAAAACTGCTTCCGGCATGAAAAGAAAATTATTCTCTCCCTAGATGTGAATGCGATTATTAAATGCAAAAAATTTCACAATACAGCCTCTTTTTGGTCGTCTTATCAGTCGCGATCGAATGATAATAAGCTCAACGACGCTCAGCGCGTCATTTTTCTATCACTTGACTTTCATCCGGTGTTGGAGTGGAAAGTTTGAAAAAAAGAAAAACTTGAATCGATAATCGAAGGTTAGTTAGAGTATCATCTTGATGAAGTGGCCATTATTACTGAGGTTAGCCTTTTTCTATTCCCTCGGTCTTCGATGTCGTTATGGTCCCGTTCAAAAGAGGTCAATAATTTTCTTGGAATTTTGATACTTTCGCAGTATATATTCGAACCGCAACAACTCGTAACATTTTTTTACGACGCGACTAGACAACTATTCGTACCTTCAAAGCGATCGCCCATCACTTTAATGTAGTGCTGATGTTTCATATCGTCGCGTCGAAATGTGAAACAAAATTTTATGCCTTTCTGTATATACGGTGTTCGCTTTACATCTGAAACGAACTCGAATGGAACCCCTTAGGGTGCAGGAATATAGCGACGGCCTGCTTCTCTATAAAACGGGAAGGAAATCAAACATGACATATGCCGGGATATTTTCGAAGTGCTGTAGCTATACGCTGGTATTTCAATATAGGGAAGAAGGAGCAATGCAAATTACGTGGTATCGATTGAATTTTGGTGTGTGTAGTTACCTATAAAAAGAATGGTTGACAAATTTACACGAATGCAATAAGTATACGAACTTTATCAATAAAATAATAATGATGTCGAGAATCTAACCAGAAAGAAGCAAAATTTCGTTCTTTTGCACACTCTATTGAGATGAGAGGGATATTAGTACAGTGGCAAACTGTCAATTTTGAAGAAAATAGTGGCTATTAATGATAGAAGCATGAAAATTGGTGTGGTGGGCGATGATACCAAAAGAAAATTTTAGAGATGGGGAGCCTCTCGAAATTCGTCATATGAGAAGCGGGGGACCGATTTTTGAGGTTCCATCCCTCTCTGTGAAAGTGGGGTGAGCAATTTCGGCGTCATTGGGGTCGATTTTACATATTTTCAACCTCGAATTTGTAACTCTTTTTAAGATCCAACCACGAGAAGTGCCCCAAATTTCATATTAAAAATTCCCATACCTCATTTTTGCGAAAAATACGTAAAAATAACGGTTTTTCTTCTGTAGACCAAATACACTGTTCAGGATTAAATTTTCAGTAAAATATTCGAGTAGTGGAGGTCAAATATGAGATTTCAACGTATATATCAGCTCTCTACGTCGACGTGGTGGAAAACAGGAGGTACCGCAATTTCGAGGATTTTTCATGTTTTGCACACGTTTCTTGAATATTTTCATATTTGCACATGATGTTAGGGATTTAGAAGCATTAAAAATTGCAGATATGGTGACTGGAAACTTCAAACAACGAAGCTATGTGTCTTTGAGACTTCCATTCCACCTTGGTTGGCATTTAAGGAGTCACATAATAGGTTTTTCCCAAAACATATATTCGACAAATCTTCAGTATTGAGATAGATTTCAACATTTCCAGGATAATAACCTCTCCTTAAAACAATGATCCATTGTGGAGATATAATACTATACTACTTTTGGCCGTTTTGCGGGGAGGGGGGGGGCAGATCCAGGGAAACATTTGGATGGTAGAATTTTTGAATGAAAAAACATTGACTTCTTTCGTTCAAATTTTGATCTCATTCATCACAAAAAGCACTTCTCTACAGTCAACACGACATAACAGCGAGTGCATTTCCTTACAGTCGACGAATTTGAATTTCATCGCAATCGGTTGTCATTTGACTCGTTATTGCTTCCTCAAAGTCGCCGATAAACGGTTGTACCTATAAAATGTCTATTATCGTCTTTGATGCAGCTTTGTCGGTCAGCATATCCAAAGAAGTCTGACACCACCTATAGACGATGCGGCTATCTGCAACGATAACCGAGGTGTAAAAGGAATACGAGAATCACAGTACAATTGATCAGCGTTGTGACGAAAATGATCTCGTTTAGCACGGATTACTGTAGGTCTCCAAAATGATTTTCGCTGACGATTGGGTACAAACTTTTCTTTGGAATAATTTGTATAATAACCTCCAAATTGTGAGTACAGAAATTTCTATGCCGAAGTTATAGCCCGAAATGGAACGAAGAAGAGGGGAGGGAGGGGGGGGGTAGCGCGTGATCCCAAGCCTTATTTTACCCTATTTGGTACTCAAACGGAAAACATGACCGTGTTAAAAGAATTCATTTTATTCAAAGACGATGTCTCAAGTTTGTAAATGGAAAGTTTTTAAAGTTGGGGATGGACGCATGGGTCAATTTCCTGAAACGGGGATTGAATTTAAATATATTCTTCGGTGGCGTAGCCAGAAAATTTTTCTGGGAGTGATTAAAGAAAAAGTAGGAGAAGAAAAATGTTACAAAACTTTTTGGGAAAAATTGTTCAAAATGAAGTGTGATATTTCATGTGTCTTAGGGGAAGTTCAACTCCTCTAATCCACCCGCGTCACGCCACCGACCTTTTTGTATCTCCCATCCCCTGAAAACAGGAGAACAAAAAAGAAATCGAAATTTTCCTCCGGATCCGCCCCCCTCCTCAATGCCCAAAAGGATCTCGCGTCATTATAGTATTATATCTCAACAAGAGGTCATTGTTTTAAGGAGAGGTTATTATTGTGGAAATTTTGAAATCTATCTCAATACTGAAGATTTGTCGAATATATGTTTCGGAAAAAACCTATTATTTGACTCCTTGAATGCCAACCAAGGTGGAGCGGAAGTCTCAAAGACATATAGCTTCATTGTTTGAAGTTTCCAGTCACCATATCTGGAATTTCTAATGCTTCAAAATCCTTCACATTATGTACAAAGATGGAAATATTCAAGAAACGTGTGAAAAAATCCTCGAAATTAGGTAACTTGCGGTACCTCTTGTTTCTCACCACGTCGACGTAGAGAGCTGATATATACGTTGAAATCTCATATTTGACCTCCACTACTCGAATATTTTACTGAAAATTTAATCCTGAACAGTGTATTTGGTCTAGCGAAGAAAAACCGTTATTTTTACGTATTTTTCGCAAAAATGAGGTATGGAAATTTTTAATATGAAATTTGGGGCACTTCTCGTGGTTGGATCTTAAAAAGAGTTACAAATTCGAGGTTGAAAATATGTAAAATCGACCCGAATGACGCCGAAATTGCTCACCCCACTTTCACAGAGAGGGATGGAACCTCAAAAATCGGTTCCCCGCTTCTCCTATGACGAATTTCGAGAGGCTCCCCATCTCTAAAATTTTCTTTTGGTATCATTGCCCACCATACCAATTTTCATACTTCTATCATTAATAGCCACTTTTTTGCAGGGTGCCACTGTACTACAAATGAGTACGTTTTTAGATGACTGGGCCTCACTTCGTCTTCTGGATCTGCCGTTGCAACTACGACGCACCAACCTCTGAAATAAGTGAATTTCTTGGCTAGAATTAAATTTTGTTAAATTCTTTCCCATAAGTTCGAACTGTATAACTACAAAAATGAAAAATGCTCTTTTGCTGCTAACGGTCGAGCTTTTTCAGATTACTTCTTCGGTTTGTGAAAAATAGATTAAAATATTTTCTGTGCACGCCCACGTAAACTAAGATGAGCAAAAGAAAATATTCTGATCGATATGGGGTACGAAGCACCTAGTCCTGTTTAGCTCCTTAAAAACCCACGATGATGTGAAGCCCGACTGGAGAGGAAAAAAAGCGCGACATGTTTCAATTATCCACAAATTTTACACGCTGTTCTACACAATCCTCGGATGTATTCTCGAAATGTAATCATGCATAGCGAGTATGGTTCAATAATACGGTATATTGACGTACAATACAAATAATATTTCAACTATATATTGTTGAAATAGTGAACCCAATCCGTCAACCAGCGCGTGAAGTAATTTCTCAAATCTAGCTCTCGCCATCTGCTATCAACGCGAGATGCACAAAAAATATGTATTTCGTATGTATGGTACAGAATTTTTTTCCGGCGGACATTCTGTGCCGTAGAAAATAATGAAAATTTTGCTTGTTCACGCAAGACAGATGTCGTCTCTGTATAATATTCAAATGTCGTGAAATTTATGCGGGGTAGACATTTGAATCTAAATTAAATTTAATCGCTCGTCTTCGTCGCCGCAGATTTTTTCTCGAAAATTCAATTCTACTGACGTTTCGATACCACGTGATACTCGTATCTATCATCCTCCAGGACATACATGGCGAGGTAAAAGTATTTGTAAAAACCGATGAAAAGAAGTATAGGAGTCGAGACGAAATTGATGAATAATAATTGCGCGAATTCTTCGTTTTTTGGCTCGAGAATTTCGAGTGTGTGTGTGTGTGTGTGTGTGTGTGTGTGTGTGTGACAGTCGACACACTTTATCTTGAACGCGGTATAAAGTTAACGTTTGTTCTATCTTTCTCTCTTGATCATTTTTTTCTTGCTCTATTCTCTTGCACTTTCTCCCTATTACAGAGTTATACTTTGTTGAAATCTTAGTCATTCAATTCTGCTTGCCACATGCTCCCAAAAAGAAGACAATTTCTCACAGATGAGCGGTGAACACTTGAACATCTTCCACTTTTGGCCATGTTTCTGGGCTAATGTTGCCCCATGGGAACCTGCCTATTGCGGAGCAGCAGAACAAACTACCGAGTTACCTTCGAGAATTCTATTTGTCAGGTGTTTGTTTTATGTTTTATACAAATTATTTTAAAGAAGAAGTACGGCGAAGTTATTCTACACCTGTGGTCATAGGGAAGAAGAGCCACCGAAGGTAAGCCAGAGGAATTGATAAACCATATCGACTAAGAATTTACTTCGTTCGAAATCTTAGTCAAAATTGCGTCGACATATTGTTGTAATCGACCTCAAGTCGATAACAATATAAGGTTGGCGTGAGATTGACAAAAGTAGACCCTATTTCAACTTCGTTGCCACGTTCATTTCAGGTCGATTTCGAGTCGACTTCTTCAAATTTTTCGTCAACCTCAAATCAATTGCTCCGTTGCATCCGCTTTCAAGTCGATTTAAATTTCTCTGGTAATGTACGCCGGTTGACGTTAAATCTTCCTCAAATGGACGTCGAGCCGGAGTCTCGTTCGAGTCGACTTTGCCAAATTTTCCAACGCCCTGAAATTAATTTCTCGGTTGCATTCGTTTTTAATCAATTTCTAATCCTGTACATAGGTCGATTTAAAATGAGCCAAAATCGACGTTAACTTTGAGTCCACATTCTCCAAATATTTTATTGACCCAAAATTGACTGCTTTTTCCATCGATTTCAAGTCGATTTGTAGTTCTCTGGTGATGCACACCACCGGTCATCTTTAGATCGACCTTAAAGCGACGTCAATCTGTAGTCGATTTGGAGTCAACTTATCCAAATTTTTCATCAACCCAAAATCAACTGCGGGGATGCACTTGGCGTTCTTCAGTAATATACGCCGTATGTTCGACTTTAAATTGTCGAAGTCAATTTGAAGTCAATTTTGAGTCAGTCTCGCCAAGTTTTCTATCAACCTGAACTTGATTCTTCTGTCGTATGAATTTGAAATCAATAGAGAATTTTCTGGTAATGTACGCCGGTTGATTATAAATCGACCTCGAATGAACGTCGAGTTGAAGTCGCGTTTGAGTCGGCTCCTCCAAATTTTCTAGCAACCTGAAGTTAAAAGCTCTGGTGCATCATCCAGTTCTCTAGTTATGTGCAGCGGTCGCCTCTAATTCGACCGCAAATTGATGTCGATCTAGAATCTATTTTGAGTAAAGTTCTCCAAATTTTCTATCAACCCGAAATCAATCCCGGGGTTGCATCAATTTCAAGTCAATTTAGAGTTTTCTGCTGATGTCCGCCGCCACCGGTCGACTTTAAATTGACTTTAAATCGAAATCATTTTGATTCAGTTTACCACATTTTCTATCAACCTGAACTTGATTGCTCTACTGCATCAATTTCAACCCAATTGGGAATTTGGTTTCAGATAACAGTACCCAACAAATTGAAATTTTATAAAATTCTCCAGCTCGGGAATAATTGATTCTTGAAGTATTTTTTATGCTGAAAAACGATATCACTTTCCGTTTATTGTAATCGGCTCGATTGTTTTGGGTTACATCTACGTTTACTCGCCGCGGATCGTCGCGGAACGCATCGTAGGCAGCAGTATTTGAATATGTAAACTTGCATGCGTTCCGTAACGATCCACGGCGAGTAAATGTAGACGTAACACAAAAAAATCGAGCAAATCTCAAGAAACGGAAAACGGTATCGTTTTCGGCATAAAAAGTACTTCTACAATAAATTAGAATTTTGAGAAATTTTAATTTATTGTGTAGTGTACCTAATTTACGCAGGTAGATTTTAAACCGATCTGAAATTGAGGTCAATCTGGATTTGATTTCAAGTCAACTTATTCAAATTTTCTATCAATCTGAAATCAAAGGCTCTGGTGCATCATCTAGTTTTCTAGTATTGTACTCCTGACGCCTTTAATGTGGCCTCAAATTGACGTCAAACAATCAATTGCTCTAGTGCATCAATTTCAAATGTGCACCGGTCGACTGAAGTCATCCTCATAACTACGTTAATTCTTCAAATTTTTATTGACCTTTGCGTCAATTTCACCAATAATGCAGGCCCGTCAACTTTAAATCGACGTCAATCTTGAGTCAATCTATGGTCAACTTCTTCAAGTTCTTAATGACCCAAATTGATTGCATTGATTTCCAAGTGTAGATCACAAGTTATGCAGGCCGGTTGACTTCAAATCAACGTGAGGTCGACATTGATCTAGAGCTGATTTTAAGTTGACTTCCCCAAATTTTCTATCAACCTGAGATATTAACTGCTCGGTAGTATAATTTCCGGTCGACTTGAATTTGACTTCAAATGGACGTTGATCTGAAATCAATTTCATGTCGACTCTTCTAAATTTTCTATCTACCTGAAATTAACTGCCCTCTTTCGTCGATTAAGTGTGCATGGATTTTTAGTTTTCTGTAAATGTATGTTGGTCGACTTCAAATTCGCCTCAAATCGACGTTGATCTAGAGTGAATATGTATCACCCGCTTGGAGCTCTGAATTATGCTTGATCAGGACGGTAGTGGTCGAATCGACATTATAATCGAATATCAAAAGTCGATTCGGAAATCCTATCAAATTTTCCACTGAAAATCTACGAAATTTCGACGTCGATTGCAAGTCTTTGGCCGATACCAGCGTTGATTTTTAGTAGACATCAATCCAGAATACTGGGAGTTGACCCAATTTTTACGTCGACGATAAATCGATGGTAAAAAGAAGCGGTCGATTTTGAGTGGTCAATACGGTCGACAACGGTTGAAAGTAAATCAACTTGCAATAGCAAGTCGGTTGTCTACTCAAAATCGACATAGATAATTGGGAAGGGATACGAAGAGAGGAGTGAGTGATCTAGAGAGGGAGAGAGAGAGGGTCAATTAGTTTTGCGGGCTCCGTGCTGCTAGTGCGAGAGGCCGCATCGTTATGCAAAAGATGAGTGGGCGAGAACAAGATAAATCCGCGGGTGGCGTGACAGACTTGCGGTTTTCGTGGCAAGCGACACGCAAAGAGCAATGGGGAATGGAGGTAAAGGCAGTGACGAGACAGAGGAAAGCGTTGGACCCACAATTTTCGTGACGAACGCACGAAGAGAGGTTTACACCCGCGATTCTCCCTCGGGAGAGACCAAAGGAGAGTGTTGTCCAACGAAAAAGCTATAGTGTCTAGACAGGAAGCGTCAAACTCATGGTTACCGCCGTGGAGATGAACGAGAGCTAGTAAAGAACGAGGGATTGCAATAATCGGTGTACACTCTGAAGACAATGGAGAAGCTAAGAGGGTGGCTCTGAATCTAGAAGAAAAGTATGAGAAAGGTAAGACGTACAGAAAAGCCAGGAGAAGCGACTAAGTGTGTTCTCTTCACTGAAAAAAACAATAATAAAACGCTGTCAAAATCTCGCTAATGAAAGTAAAAAAACAGTTTGGATAAACGCACACGAAGGAAATTTTATTGCGTGTTTTTTATTTTATTGCGTGCAGAAAGTGGTAACCCTACGCATGGATGTTTATGTAGCAACTTTTCTTGTTTAGCACATCATTTTCAACCTACAACAAGTTGAGAAAAGATCTGATGAATATTTTTTTCTCCTTCATTTTTCTTCGCTCAGCTATATTTTCATTTTTTTTTATTTTATTTTATTCTTTCAACAGATATCTTCCCAATAAGCTTTTGAAATAAAGACCAAAAAGGCGAGGCAACGTTTTTTTCAATATCCATCTTTATAGCACTATATTTACAATTTTCAAATTCATTCGTTCAGCCCAAATACTCTTTTTTATTTATCCGTTTTGTACTATCGTTATGTTTCCGACTTATGGAAGAGAAAGAAGAAAAACTTATATTTTACATGACGTTCGTTTTAAAAGCATTTACGGACTGAAGAAATAGGAAGAATAAAATATGCGGGCTTCCATATCGTACACAGACCACCTGTAAATGTATAAACATAAATATTATAAAGCCAAGTTTGTGCTGCACAATAAGCTTATATATCTTATCTTTGCGCGTATAGAGACTTACGTCTTATTGTAAAAATTTGCTCGATGGATAAGTACGGTGGAGCATAGCGGATTGTATGTCAACCTTGTCTGAAAAGTCGTATCATGCACGTATAGTTCGTAATGATTGTAGTTGTACCCTTTCTTAGAATCGAATTCAAACGTTGTATACTCGGTGGGTACCGTCCTTTGATATTTTCGTCGTCAAATCTCATATGCTACATCGTTTGAAAATTACATAATACTTATTATACTTGATCCTCTTGTCTCGAGGCCTGTGTTCAATAGAGGGCAGAATGTTATATTGACCCTTGATTCGATTTGTGTTCATCAGTTTTGTTCCAGAAATATTTAATATACGATGAAAACTTCATTGAGTGCGTACTTAAAAATTGCTTGAAAATATTCAGAAAAGTACTTACAAAACTCGTTCATTTATGCTGCACCTCAGACAATTTTTTTTACGCCCTCGCCTAATACTCAATAGGCCGTTTAGCTCGACATTAAGAGTAGGGATTGGCCCCCCCCCCCCGCGAGCTTTCAGCTACACCGAGGATATTTAACTCGATGTGACGATGTTATGAAATTAGAAAGGCAGTAAGGAAGTTGAGCTTTTTATTGATTAATGCGGACAGTTAGGTTTGTTCCGATCTTGGAGTAAAAGTTAGTTAGTTGTAAGTATTGTAAGGTAATACGAATGATTTTGTAGTTTTTTCAACAGCTTGAATGAGGGATGAGGGTGTATTTGTAGAAGAAAGGAGAGATGAAAGTTGGTGATACGAGAAAAAATGGTCAACTGTTGAATTGTTTTATTGGAAGTAGGGGCAAGAAGGAGGGATTAGGATGTGAGGGTTGGTTCTGTGAGAGTGAGTGATTTTTGTGTGAAAATTCTTGGACGGGAAAGAATCACTGTCTTGTGTTTCTGATGAAGGATGACCAACCTGTTCTATGGGGGGTTTTTTGAGAAATTTGCCGTGCGCTGTCCAGTGAAAAAATTGAAAAAATTTTGACTCCTATTGTATATAGATAGCTTGGAGGATGAAATTTTTTCGAGTCCTCCTATCATATATATTACTCGAGAGTCAAAATTTTTCCAAGTCCCTCCCCACCTATCATGTATAGATCGAGAGTAGAAATTTTTTTCCAATTCCCCCTCCTATCATATATAGCTCGAGAGTGGAAATCTTCCGAGTACCCTTCCTATCATATATAGCACGAGAGTGAAAATTTTCCAAATCCATCCCCACCCATCATGTATAGCTCGAGAGTAGAAATTTTTTTCAAGTCCTCCTCCTATCATATATAGCTCGAGATTCAACATTTTTTCAAGTACCCTTCGTATCATAATATGGCAGGAGAAGGACTAAGAAAAAACTGATTTATGACGTCATCAGATTGTGACGTTACTAGACTGACCTATGACGTCATCATACTGCGATATCACAGGGGCTGCCTTCTAAGCTACATATGATAGGAGAGGAACTGATCTATGACGTCATGAGAAGGTGACGTTACTAGACTGACCTATAACGTCATCAGACTGTGACGTCACAGGTCTCGCCCCCTTCACTGTTGGAATTTTGACCCTCGAGCTATATGATAGGAGAACTTAAAAAAAACGATCTATGACGTCATCAAACGGTGACGTCACTGACCACGCCCCCAAGTTATATGAGAGGAGTGAGGCTTGAAAAAAACTAACGGGTTCTTTAACGGAGTTGAACGAGGGTTGGCGCGGAATCTGTCTTATGGAACACGTGAAATCCAAAAAATGTAGATTGTGACGTCACAGGCCCAATAGTTCCAAAGTCTGGGTTTGTGACGGCACAATTTGGTGAACGCCATAGGTCAGCCTTGTAACGTCACGATCTATATTTTTCGTATCGCACGTGCGCCATAACCCTCCCATCTTATTTAGCTCGAGAGTGGAAATTTTTGATGGGGAACCCGTTTTATCCGAGGATTTTTTGGAAAAAACGTCCGCCGTCCGGCCTGCCGGCAAAGCTCGGAGCTTGAAAATTTTCTATGTCTTCCTCCTATCATATATAGCTGGTCAGTGTAAATAGCCTGAAAGATAGCCCCTTTGAGTAACTAGCTATGCAATGCTTCATACACCAACTGACTTAGCCCCTTCAATGAGCCAGGTATGCAACGCTTCAAACACCAGAAGACTCACAACCTTCTTTCAAGTTATTCTAAATCCTCCTCCTATGATGTATAGCTCCAAAGTCCTTGTCTGTGACGTCACAATTTGATGACGTCATAGATGTGGTATGTCAACATTATTCAGACCGCACGTGCTCCATAAAACAGGTTCCCTGCCACCCTTCATTCAACTTCGTTCAAGTTTCTACAGAGTTTGTTGTTAGATTAATTTTGCCAAAGCGAGTTAGTGAACGGTAGTGATTTTTGTAGTCTAGAGATGGTACTGGGTAGTTATCAGCTATTTAGTTAAGGGAGGTAGCTCGTTTGGCGGCTTCAAGTAGGCCAACGAGTCCAGGGATCACTATGAAGATTATTTGAGTTTTGATTGAGTGTAGAGTATGAAGTGTGAGGAGAAGGCGTTGTATGAAAGTGTGAGGAGAAGGCGTTGTATGATTGGGTTGGAGTTGTACGCGTCTCTAACGGAATGAAGTGAAGAAAGGGAGTCATCGGAGAGAATGAATTTGCTGTTTGGGGGTAGTTGCAAGAGGTGGGAGTGACAGGTAAGTATCGCTACACATATAACTGCCACTGTCAATATGGAAGCTATGTTGCGGATGCGTTCTGAAAATATTTTCCCGTCGGTAGAGTATGCGTAAGCTGTTCTATTAGATGTTTCAGACCCATCAGAGAGGCAGAGTGTGTAGTGAGGGCATTCTCAAAATAATTTTCTGAAGTGTTGGATACAAGCAGTCTCGTCGGATTTTGGGATTTTGTGTGAGATCGAGACGTATTTTGGGTCGAGGGAGAGACCAAGGGTGGAATGCATGAGTTGTAAGAAATTTGCTATGAACAATTTATTAAGACAGTGAATAAATTTGAGGCAAATGTATTTGATGGGAGTTGGTTACTGTGAAGGAGAAAGATTCGTTTGTAAATTGTAAGTTTTAGAAATTTAGAGATAGCGGATACAAAGTTGGAGGTTAGAGTGAGTCTCCGAAAGTGGAAAGGAGGTTCTGAGTTGAAAAATGTTTTTAAATGTACAATTCTACTTTATTAGGTGCTTTTACAAGAGTTCTTACGGGTGTACCCCATCATCAGTGTCATTTTCATGATTAATTCCAACTTTTTCGATCTCTTTACTTCTTCGTCCTCTCGGTCTGATTTCAAAATCCTCTATCGAGGCCTCATCGCCGTAAATACTCGTATTCTCAAATGTCTCTGTTTTTCGGTCAAGTCAACATTCATCAACTTTCTTCCGACCCTTCTTCCTTCATTTGTTGCTCACTCTATAAAACTGTCTTACGTATCTGTACAATGTTTTATTTTGATTCTATTTTTAAATTGTTTCTAAAGTTTTCTATGCTGTCATTTATCAGCCTTCAAATTACGCCGAAGATTTTTTTTCCCCCGTTCATATTATGTACCTTAGAGAAAAAATGTAATAATAAAGGAAAAGTTTTCCGATGTTATGTGGGCTTGTCCTGTACTACTCGGATATCACGATAGATGGAAGTATTTAGAGCAATATAACGTGTGTAATCGAATAATATTCCCTTTTATATAAGTTCAAATATAAACCTTCTGCAATTTGGTTGAGCATTTTAGTATTTCCTCTCTTTCGACGTAAATTAAATTCCTTGTTCTTTTCAACGTGTATTGAATTTTTAAAGTAATAAGAGACGTTGATTTTTCCGACACCATGTGTGTAGATTTTACCAGTTAGTTTTCGAAGCACGAATTTTATCGTGAGCAATTTCTTCAGTCTGGAATCAGGCAGGATCGTCGTTGAAAAACATAATACATACCTATATCGTAGAAAATTATAATTCTCTTCATGAACTCCGCGAGAATATCGCCTATTACTATTTTTATCAAATTGTTTCTACATCGTAATGAACACCAACTTGAAAATAATTCGTAGGAGTACTTATAACGTTGTAAAAGATATGTACCTACTGATATTGGGATCAAAAGTATGCTGAGATCAACTCCAGTAGACAGCTGACAATAAGAACGTCTTGTAGACGATATTATGCTGACAACGTATTTGATTTCATTCATGATTCCCAGAAGGTTAACTTCTTATGCGCGTTGAACAGTTTCGTTTATGAAAAGCTTCAAACTCGTAAATGAAAAGCTGAAAGCGAAAATATTGTGGGAGGCGTTAGTCTCCCAGGAAAACGAAATAGCCTTCTTATACATTTCGAATCACGTTTCGTCGTAAAGAACATCGACCAGCTTGTGAATGACGATGTTATTGCTTACATTTTCTCGCGATACGTGCAGCAGGTACACTCAAATTTTCAAATGATTTGCTGAAATTTTCGTAGTATTAAGTAAACGTGCTGGAGCGGGTAGCTTTTTCAAGGATCTTTTTCAAGCTACATTCTGCCCAGAGCAAAAAACTGTCTAGTAATAGTTGATAGAACTAGGTTCGTGATTTCTTCGTGCACGCTCACATTTTCTCAAGTTCCTTGATAACACCACGATTCTTGAAATTTATCCAAGTCCCTGGTCTCTTTTCTGGCTCCTTGATGACGTAACGATTTTTTGACGTCCTTCCTCTATGTAAGTTTGGGGCACGAAGTACGATCATTCAGACAGTAAAAATACATTTGCGACAAAGGAATAGCAAATTCCCTACTAGGAGGGCAAATGACTGCTCATAATTATGTTCCTCTCACCACTTTTGAACGGGATCTACAATATTCAAGTGATAGGAATTCTTAATATGTACCCCTCTAACGAGCAGAGTGTATAATGCTTGATGGCTGCTGTAGGCAAGGCCAGAATACCTCTCAGCTTGCTCTAGAAATCACTTCGATTGTACGTCATCAAGGTGCAAAAGCTCATTATCATGATATGCGCTTACAAAATGGGTATCGTTCTTCTGAATCTCATCTATTCACTGATCGAGTGAAACATTTTTCTCGCGAAAGGACAGTTGACATGAGTTAGAAAAATGTAATTCTACAATTTTACATCTGTTCCCAAAGAAGTTTATGTTCCTCCCGGCCCCCTCGAAGAGCCATGAGGTTTTCTCAAGGTTCTTTCTGAATCCTACGGTAAATTTCACACATGAATCCGGTTGAATTTTTTCAAAAACTCATAATTTTTACTTTGAGTTTTGTGGGTTTGAGTCCTCTTACCCCCTGTCAGAAACCACCAAGATATTTTTTACCATTTTTTCCGAATTCTACGGTAAATTCTACTTAAAAATTTGTTGAACTTGAAAGAAAAATGAAAAAATTTTTTGACCACTTTTCAGGGTTTGTGTCCCTCTTAACACCCTCCGAGGGCTCTGGGAATTTTTCCGCTATTTTTCCAGGATTTTGCGCTAAATTCTAGCTCGGAACTCCTTAAGATTTTCCTAAAAAACACATTATATTTTTTTCTCAACTGGGGGGGGGGTGAGGTCCCTCGGCCCTTTGGACATCGAAAGAATTTTTTTAGTATTTTTCCCAAATTCAACAGAAAATTACATCAGGATATTTGTGAAAATATGTTGAAATATATCACTTCAATTTTACCCCTATTTTGGGCGTTATCAGCCCCTCGGCGCCCCTAAAATGTCGGAAGAATTTTTTGATAATTTTTTTCGAATTTGGCCGTCCGAATTACATAAGAATCTACATAACTTACGAGCCAAATGGAATATTTCGGTCATTTATATGCAAGAACTCCTTCCAGTTAGGTAACCCGCCATTACGGGACCCCTATAAGGTTTGAAACGTGGCGCCGCTCGAATTTTCCACACAAGCGTCCTAAATGTTTGTTCCAGATTTCAAGATTTTAACATGAAATGCATGGTTGATCTCATAATTTGCACTAAGCCGCCAAACTAGTCTAATGACGCTCAACAACTCGGAATTGTATCTGCGAGTTTAGTGCAACGCAATCAATATAAAATGGTCGTGAGAACGCGTGCGTTCAGTAGCAAAATTATCTAGGTTTATTCTTCAATCATATCAATCAAATGAAGAGAGGAAGACCAAAGTCAAATGAAAAATCTTTTAGTAGCCCATTTTACGATTTTTGATATTTAAATACGACTTCCTCTTTTCTTTGATTTTGTACAAATTTTTATTTCTGTGTGGTAGTGAAAGATTATTTGATCGACTTTGGTCTTTCTCTCTTCATTCGATAAGAGGCGCAATGTTGCGCGAGCGCTTTCGACCACAAGTCATTATCATGCAAATAGTAATAATAAAATTATAATCACGTGTCGTATCCTGACTCTTTGATATACAGTTTTGATAATGACATCAAAACAAGTGGAAGGTCGAATATGTCCGGCATAGCCGTCCCGGACATATTCGACCTTCTAATTATATAATCCGTCCGGACAAAGTAATTAATTCTCAAAACAAGTGTTTCATATCTCACAAGAACTATCGAACTCCCGTGAACGGATTGGTTGTACATCTATCATTGCATGTGGAACAATCGCACTCTTTTCCGTTCGTCATTTGATTTTCCGAAGTGATATTTAGCTTTGCGGACAAAATACTGTTAGGTATATTCATCAAATATAGTGAGGATGTTATATTGAGTGACCCTGCGAATAAGAACACAAGAAAAAATAGAATAAGCTCATAAATTGTAGTAAATGCGAATTCTAGTTTTGAGATATTTTATATTTTACGTATTCATGGTTGGTTTGTAACTTTACCGTAATACCTGGATTTATGGCTGTATGTAGCCACAATTTCCCATGCTCGCAGGTCGGAACAGCCACGACTCTTTGAGCCCTAACTGTCGTATATAAGGTGAGAGGAGAGGGGCTGATGAATAGAATGATCTCGACTCAAAAGACCCTGATTTTCGCTTCTGATCTCTGTTGACTTTGATCTACATCAGATACCCACGTGACCTGAATAATATGATGAAGTTGGTGATATTGATCTGACTGATCGATACCGACCTGCTCTTGAGACTTCCTTCGAACATTGCCTGATTAGATATAGTGAGAGGAGAGGTAAATGATCTTAACCTAAAAGACACTGACTTCACCTTCCTAAATTCGATCGACCACTAGTGAGCGCGATGACCTTGATTACAAAGAGGTTGATCTACGTTGAGAACTAAGCAAAAAGCTTCATGAAGTTGCCTCGAATTTCGATCACTACCATATGAATGATATGATTTACCATTACTTACCTTCTGCACATAGAGGCGGAATACCTCCTCGCTGAAAAATCGATTACCAGCATTAAGATACATCACATACTTAGAAATATGTGTATTTAAAATTTTCTCTCACTTCGAAGAATAAGGCTCTTAAATCGCACAATTTGGCGAGAAAGCATTGGTTATCTGGTGACAATACTAGACACGTATTAGCTGCAAAAGGTATGCAAGTCAATTGCCTAAATCAGAATACATCATTAGGGCTTGAACTTGAAACTGTTCATACCTGATCCGTAAAAATTTGATCCCCGAAAGTTTGGTTGAGGAATCATTGTGCTTCGGTTATTCGACCGTGGAGTTGATGATGGTTTTGAGCATCCTTCTCCGGAGGAGGGTTTAGCCGCAGTGGTTGTATTGATATCAACACCATTCAAAGGATTGCTACTACAAAAGTCTTTACATGCACTACAATCACACTTCCCATTCTGCTCTACATCGACATTCTGAAATAGAATCTGTAATTCTGGTGGAGTAGAATCCAAATCGATGTAAAGAATTACGGCACCTGAAATATACGTTCATAGACTCATCATGACGAAAGATTTTATTTCCATTTTTATTATTTTTGTCTCTCTTACCTTGTGCACAAAAACCGAATGGAAACCGTAAAGTCAGTAACTAAAAGTGACGAAATCATAATCAGAAACTATCGAACGTGATTTCTGATATAATGCCTGAATAGACGTACTTCGAAAATATTTACGGAAAAATTACAAATTTTCAGGATATTACAAGCTTCATCCCAAGAAAGACAAATTCGCTGCAACATTTTTTAAATCATATTATTTGAGAATTGCGTATAAAAAGGATTATTGAATAAGACGTAATATTTACCTACTGACTGCACTTCTTTGTCCAGAATATCAGAGACTATACCTTCATTGAGTAAACCGACAACGGTAATTACACTACATGAAAATAATAACATTACAACTATGTTTGTGTGAATCGACAGCATTCTTTCATAATTTTTGAAAAGAAGTTGGCGGTCGTATGCAATGAACTTTTGCCTAACAGTGAATCGTTAGACCTTGTAAGTCGAACTGAAGTTTTTAACATTGGAGTAAATTCTATAATTACTATTTCTGTTTCAACTGATAAGGAATATTATCGTAAAAACTTTCGATAATTTTGTCTTTGCTCGGAATTAGATCGACCCGGTTGGGTCCATTTTCTGTCCTGTAGGTTTCGAGTAATTCATCAGACAGACTGATCACTACTCACATTAAAATTCATCAATTTGCCACACCTACCTAGTCCTATAGTATGTTTTCAAATTCTCGTCGGAGTTGGAATTACGTTTATTACCTATCGACAAATTGTGGATACTTTTATCTAATTTACGACTGAAAAACATTCGAGGATAGTACAAATTGTATATTATAGGGAAAATAGCGTATAGGTTTTGTAGATTGTCTCAGTAAAATTGGAAGATCGAGTCGTATTGAAAGAATGTAATTGCGTATCAATGTCAATAAAATCGAAGTGAAAAAGTATTGATATAAGTTGTTGAGATCCTGCCTACAAATAATCTAAAAAGAAAATCAACAGGAAATGATAGTTGTATATTTTTCACAGCATTGGTACAGACTACTCAACGATGGGCGACGAAAATTTGGACAAAGCTATTCGTGGAACTGGGTCTTAGATTGGATCAATTGCTGCTACGTATAGACAATGGATCTTTGGTTCGGGTTTTCAAGCTCTTTTTCGGGGAGATTCGTTTGTCCAATGACAAAATCACAATTTGCCTCTATCTCCTTCCTGGCCATTTGATGAACCGTGATCAATTAACCGAGAATTTACTTCCTTCAAAAACTTAGGGCCGCTTGTACCAACTTCTTAGTCTCATGGTCGAGTTGACTTGATCTTTATTCAATTGTACCAACCTAATTTACCTTAATTTGATCTCGCATATTCAAACCAAGTTCAACTCAACTGCCCCTTTTAGATTAGTAACCTTGAATTAAATTCAGGTTAATTAGTTGGTAAAAGCGGTCCTTAATCGAAGACTTGGTCAAAATTTCATCGATATATTGTTGAGATTGGTTTCATGTCGACGAAGTTGCTATATGATCGATTCCTTCTCCGATTTCCTTATCAACCTGAAATTGACTGCTCTGTCGCGTCGATTAACGTTCGATTTTGAGTCTTCTAGAATTGCATGCTGGTTGACTTCAATTCGAACTCAAATTGACGTCAATCTCTTATCGATGTAGAGTTACTCTTTTTGACCATTCTGCGTTTGGTGACTTCGCTACTCACAGAGAGACTGGCCCCGGCACGGATCCAGACGGGAAATACAAACTTCTGAAACTGTGTGACTTTTTAGGTACAAAGTTTCCCGTTGTTTTTTTTTCTTCCTTTCTTTCTTTTAAAGGGGGAGAATTGTGATGAAAATGAGGCCAGACCGCACGACCTTCTGAAACCTCCTCCGGAAAATTCTTTTGCAAGTCGCCTTTGAAATTTTTTGTTGAACCCTTCCCCTCCCTTAAAATTGTTCTATCTACGCAATTGGATCAGGCCAACTCTTAATCTTATATTCTTAGACCCATGACGAATCAATTAACGCTGGAAATTGTTATAATATATGCCCACAATCACATCGTAACCAGTAACGCGTTATCATCTAGTGTGTGTACTTTCCTTTGCATAGTAATGATCCGACGTACTTTCTTACTTAGTATGTGCTGTCATGGGTCCACTTCTATGCTTCCATTTTCCTCAGGACTCCCTGAACTACGCCACTAGAGCAACCGTTGGTTGCCGCAAACTGCTTTATTATTTTGATTTCTTTCCCCTCTTTATTGTTCTTCAGAATAGAAATTGCCAACTTGTGCACATTATGTTAACGAAGTTGAATAAAACGCCATTTCTGGAAACAATACTTTAGCAACCAACTTCAGTAGGCAGACGCTTTAATTCTTATTCTCCACCTAATAAGCTGAAAGTTTTCGACAAGTTTGAGGCACCGTCATTCCTTTACACGCAACATATTCAAGCCAGCAGACTCCCTGCATGTTCACACAATTAATATAATATACTATCAAATGAACTGTACGAAAATTTTATGTTCCCTCGGTTAAATGGGTCTGTGGTGACCTCTTGTTCTGCAGGTGCGTGCAAGATTAGTTCATGGCTCAGGTTGTGATCACAAGCTACCGAAATAAATTACAGGTGTGCTGAATTGCTGGAAAGCAAAATTGTCTCTTTAACAATGTATAACGCGTCTATGCAAGATTGGTTGTATTCATAATTGCTTAGGCGTTGCGTCGTCGGAACTCAAACTGTTGAAAAAAATTGTCGTATGATCTCATTGTAGACAAGCGATTTTAACAACAGTTCCCTTTAATTTAGTTTCAATTGTGTTCAAGTTCAATTGCTCGGGGCACGAGAGAAATTTTGATAACATTCCATCAAACACCATTGAGATTATAACTCGCCTCAGGTTTTGTCTAAAACTCGATGGAAGTTTATGTGTTCAGTATTGTTTTATGTAGAATAGCGTTCGTAGAGCTTAAATCCTTATTATTGACCACAGATGTTTACCGCATCATCGAGATGATAGTCCCAATTAATTCAGAAACCAGTGCAATATCGGCCCGTCTCGCCGAACTTCTGTGTCGGGGCGATGAACAAGTTGGGAGAGCTTATAGCGAAAATTACTCGAAGCACGTTCGTACGGTCCGCTACAGAATCATTATACCGCGAAAGGATGTATGCAGATTGTCCTGTATTATTCAAATGCGTATAAATTACAGGCCGATTATTTCGCATTTATGCCATACGTGACTGTGAGGTATGTACGCATTGGGTCTGACTCCCGATTACAGCTATCTGTGAAATGCGAAGATATTAACGTATACCGTAATGTTATTTGTATTTGAACGTTGGTATGGAATTTATTTCGTTCGTCATCGTTCGCGATTCGACTTCGCTTCACTTTTCTATACTTCGTTCGGTATTATGAAATGGACCACGTTTGGCGCGATCATAATTTTTCTTTTATTATTTTCCAACGTGGCATATGTACTCGGTCTATTGTGTTCGCACGTAAAATAGCGAGCATTATAACGCGCCTTTTCTAGGAACGATAGCTATGTGAAAAGAAAACCAGAAACACGCGCCAATGATGATAACGTGTCGAGAAAGAGAGAAAAAAAAAAAATGCTGCAAAACTGAAACGGACGAAGGGAAGCTAAGAAAACGAACGAAAGAGACGAAATTACACGTTATAAAATTACATTCGATAAATTGCATTCATGCAGAGCGAAAAATTTGCCAGATGATCTCGGCGTGGTGCGCGCAAAATCAACCGGGGAAAAGTAATTTAATTCCCCGCAGCCTTTTTTTTCTCCCTTTTTACTCCTCGGCTTCCAAGAAGGTGAAAATCTCATTTTTCAAAATTACATTCGGCGTAACACTTTGAGGCAAGAATGCTCTGGAGATTCGGAAAAGACGAGCAGACCTATAGTTGTCTGTATTATACCCGAGCTTTTATAGTAAGGAAAAATATTTCAACCTCACCTTCGCGAAACATGTCAGTTCGATAACTTATGTCCGTTTTCTAGAACGTTTAATTATTATTGCAGCCTAGCTTTATAAGCTAGAAAATAAAATATTGGAAAACTCTTTACAATTCCGACTGTTCTGTGTGTTCCATAAGATACCAATATGAAACTATCTCTATTTTTAACCGTGGATAAAGAAACGCCAGACAAAAGTTTGATCAAAGATTTGAGAAAACTTGATGCCAATTTTTTGCTAAACAAAGTTTCCGCGGTTTTTCCTGATTGTATACGTCGTTCTCTCGAGACGAAACTGGCTATTTTTTTTTATCGGAATTCGTCCGCTCTGAAATTCGAACTTTTTTCGTTTTACCATTCTTTCGAAATTGAATACGAATGTTGGTAGGTGCGAATGCCTGTCGAGATTATCAATTTGTATATACGCGACCTTTTTCGACGTAACCCGAACCACATAAATTAGAATATGTATGCCAGAAAATTTCGTGACGAAGATATTTCTTCTATTTGAGTTCACCGCAGTGAACTGCTATTTTCACCTGTCCAATTCCGATGATATAGGTAAACGGTGCTCGTAAAATAATATTTTTGTATCATTTCTACTTCGAAAGTACGAACGTCAATTTCTCTCTCATACAACGACGACCTTTGCCGATGATTACAGCATTACCTTACAAACCTCGAAATCATAAAGAGTAGTGAGACTTTTTCAGGAAAATCTCGATATAGTCCTCTTATGGGCTCTTGCTCGTTTTACCCGTAACCTTCGTTACTCGGCGAATAGAATATCGTGGTAATTTTGCAAAAAGATTCTCCCGATCAATCTCCCTTCCTCTCCACTTCTTCAGAACTCTTCTCTGTATCTTCACCCTCCACCCTTACCATCAAGTTTCTAAGAGTCAGTTCTATTGATGTTTTTATATATCAAGCTTACCTGTACACTGCCAATCTGTAGTACCCTGGTACAAAAGAGGACGATAAATGCCAATTATTATTCTCTATTTTAATCAAACACTGAACATTGGTCGTACATCTCTACGAAAGTTAATGACAATAACGAGTGATTACAATCGAAGTAAGGTCGCAAGGTGACAAGGCCACCAATATAAAAGTTTTGAAAATTAATTGCTGGAGTAAACTCTATGCTTCTTTCAAAAAAAAAAGAATGAAGATGACGTCCGAAGCAAATTAGATGGATGATATTGATGTCGCGAAAAAGTTTAAAACTAGTTGATGTCTTTACTGTGCCCTTATCCGCTATTGAAAATTGGCAGGTTTGGGGACGTGACAAGCTCGATGACGTCACAAGCAGATTCGACAGAGATGATGATTACGTACTTCACAAAGTGGTTCAAACTGGTTAATGTCTTTACTTTGCCCTTGTCTGCTTTTGACAAGTTTACGAACGTCACAAGCTTGATGACGTCACAAGCAGATTCAGAGGATGACAATGGCGTCAAAAAAAGGTTTAAACTGGTTGACGTCTATACTGTGCCCTTATCCGCTATCAAAAATTGGAAGGTTTGGGGACGTAGCAATCTCGAAAACGTCACAAGCAGATTCGACGGATGATGATAACGTCACAAGGTGGTTTAAACTGGTTGATATCTTTACTTTGCCCTTATCTGCTTTTAACATGTTTAGGAACGTCACAAGCTTGATGGCGTCACAAGGAAGTTTCAACTGGTTGATGTCTTGACTGTGTCCATATCTGCTATTGAAAACTTAGAAATTTGGAAACGTCACAAGTTTGATGACGTCACAATCAGATTCAGAAGGTGATGATGGCCTCACAAAAAGGTTTAAACTGGTTGATGTCTGTAGTGTGCTCTTATTTGCTATTGAAAATTGGCATGTTTGGAAAGTTACAAGCTCGATGACGTCACAATCAGATTTGACACATGACGGTAACATCACAAGGGGGTTTAAACTGATTGATGTCTTTACTGTGCCCTTATCCGCTATTGAAAACTTGTAAGTTTGGAAACGTCACAAGCTTGATAACAGCACAAGCAGATTCAGAGGATGATGATGACGTCACGAAAAGGTTTAAACTGGTTGACGTTTTTACTGTGACCTTATTTGCCTTTGAAAATTCACAATTTTAGGAACGTCACAAGTTTAATGACGTCACAAGGAGGTTAAAACTGGTTGATGTCTTTACTGTGCCCTTGCCCGCTCTTGAACACTTGTAAGTTTGAGAACGTCACAAAGCTTGATGACATCACAAGCAGATTCAGAGGATGATGATGACGTCACGAAAAGGTTTAAACTGGTTGATATTTTTAGTGTGGCCTTATTTACTATTGAAAATTGGCATGTTTGGGGATGTGACAAGCTTGATGACGTCACAAGCAGATTCAACGGATGATGATAACGTCACAAAGAGGTTTAAATTGGTTAAAGTCTTTACTTTGCCCTTATCTGATTTTGAAAATTCATGAGTTTGAGGACGTCACAAGTTTGATGATGTCACAGACAGGTTTATTAAACTGGTTGATGTCTTTACTGTGTCCTTATCGATATTGAAAACTTGTAAATTTGGACACGTCACAAGTGTGATGACGTCACAAGCAGGTTCGACGGATGATGATAACGTCACAAGGTGGTTTAAACTGGTTGTTGGTTTTACTGTGGCTTTATCAGCTATCGAAAATTCGCAAGTTTGAGACTGGGTTTTCTCTTTTCAATCTCTTTACTGGCACCCCATCCGTCTATTGTAAAATATGCAAGTCCAACTGTATTGGAAATCTGCTATTAGAAGTTCGGATTGGTATCCTCCCCCCTACCCTCCAGAAAATTTTGAAGGAATCATTGACTTGATCCAGAATATAGTTAGCTCATTATTCTAAACCAAGAATTAGGGTGAACGAGCAGAGCAAGTGAGTCCCCGAATGCATCCCGAATGAGTTTCGAAAAGCTAGTAAATCGAAGATTATTTTGTCTTGACTCGTAGCTTGGTTAAGCGACTATAAAAGGCCATTAAAAATCATGTTCATTTATTTGACTCTGCTGAAACATTTCTTTGGTAAAAAAACGGGAGATGTATTTTTTGGATACAATTTTCTACGTTGTGGTCCACAACAAAAGATGAAGTTGAATGTAATGACAAATTTCAATTTACTAGAGTCCAAAAATGTAAAATCGAAACCAAGAACTCTAATATACAGCTTACCCCTATTTTACGAGGAGGGCTGGTGCCGCAAAAGTCCTAAAAATAACACAGCTTTTCACTGCACGATTAAAGTTTCCAGATATTCCTTTCTCAACATTAGTCCAATATTGCTCCGCCGATTGAGTCGTGAGTCGTTAATGGAAAACAGCATTAAAAGATGGAACGGTAAATATTCTATCGCTTTTTTGATACCATGCAGTGATAATTTCGCTAATGCAGTCCGGATTCATATATTGACCATGCACGAGTAAAATGCAAAATAAGGCCAAAAGATGAGCGCTGAACAAAAACGACGAAACTGATATTGTCTCTTCAGTGTATCGACCTTAGAAGAAAATTTTGCTAAGTGAATGGGCAGGGATGTTTTTATAGTTATTTTTAAAGCTTTGTGTCTCAATAGCGGTGCGTACGAAGTTCACGTTCCTGTACTTTTTATTTGACTTGGAGCAATTTCTAACCATATGCGATATCTTTGCATGAGCTTAACCCTATGCCAAGCGAGGAAAATAATTATGAAAATAATCATTCCAGCGATGCATTCAGACATCCAACGTGAACAAAATTTCACTATTTTCCTTACAAAATGGAAATTTTCGCGAATGGCTTTTCTTTATTTTGTCCACTGTCCAGTTCGTCAGGTAACGAGTAAACGCAGAAGCTATTATCTCATCTTCGTTTCGGTACGTGGTACGCATGTAGTCTACCTACCGTAGGGCATAACAAAATACCGCACGTACAAGCAAGGAAAATCATAAGCTGTTAGAATAAAGCTCTTTTGTGCCTTTTTCGGCGTATACCTTTCCGTGACGTTGATAAATCGGATGATGTTATACGCCGAGAGTTGCAGCACTTATTTTCCAAAGCGTAAAATTTACCTCTTTTGACGCCAAATATGAGAAAATGTCTGAAGCTTGTTTATTCATAATAAATATTATGTAATAAACGAGCCTTGTGAGTAGAGTACTCATGTATGAGCTGGCGCAGTCAAGCGTGGAGACTAATTTCTATAATTTTTCATTCAATTTTAAAAATCCTTAAAAGAAGCACAGGTATCAATTTTTCTCTTTTTTTTCAATTTTTAAAAATTCTAAAACAAACACAGGTTAAATTCTTACATTTTTCATCCAATTTTAAAAATCTCGATAAGAAGCGCAGGGACCAATTTCTCTAGCGCAGTGAAGCAAAGTGATTAATAAATCTAATAGTAATAGTGGCACCTCCAATGGAAGTAGTGGTAGATGTGTATAGGCACAACAATATAGATAAGGAGGGCGGAGGATCTCTTGATTGAATTATGACAGTTAGAGGAACGGTGAGACTCAACAAGAGAAGGTAAACGGGTTTCTAACCGAACGAAGAATAGTAAGGAATCTGCACCAAAAGGAGGATGGTAAGGAATCGGCACGTAAGCCTCGCGAGTGATCTCTTGGAAGGCTAAAGGCTAAGGAAAAAGAACGAGTTGGAACTTCTCAACACATTGAAAACTCTTGAACGAGATATACACTCACCTAGGAACTCAATATGGATAGTATTGAAGGATCCGTGAAGTGGTTGTTTGGGGACTTTGATTGAACGCCAGATGAACACCTAGCGTGTTGTTATGCGGTATGTAATTGCCTCTCGAGTGAAGCAGCATGATTTACTACGGCCTAGATTGCGAGGGATCAGAAAAGTATTGTAAACATGTGGATCGACTAGGACACACCAAGACTTGGTCCCCATACCAGACCTGGACTTCGTGACAGTAGGAATTTGTAGAATCAGATGAAAAAGACGCATGGTTCAAAATGGCGTACATAATCATCAATTTAACTTACTATTCAGGGAGTAAGGAGTTCAAGATTTCGTCTTTTTTTACTATAATTATAAGGCACAGTTCTGAGATTCAAGGAACACCTTTGGTAAATCCTTTAATGGTAACGGGGCAATAAATTTTTCTGTCTCTGTGGATCATGAAAACATTTTGGATTTGTATTCGTTGCAATTGATTGGTTGAGCGGAATCTGATTCTGGTATGGAGAACAAGCTTTCTTGAGGTTTTGTGGCGGGATTTGATAGACGGGGGTGTAGGTCAGCTATATAGAACTCCTGAATCACAGAAGTGTACTCTTAAATGAGTAGCAGATTACAGAAAACCACAATAAACACAGCCGCCGAGCACTCTTGGTTAAACACATCTTCAGAGCGTGAGCAAATGAAAACGACTAAACCCAACCTCAACGAAAACAGAGGATACTAACTCAAAAGTCATGATTGAACCATCGAGCTATTGAAATGTGAATCATTCTTATAGACTAACTCAATCAAAACCTCATCAAGAATATACCTGTCTAAAATGGCGATGTCTTCGTTATTCCGGTGTCGTACAATTTCAATACTTTCCAAAGCCATGCGTTTAAAATATGAGGTCTCCGTATAAAGGAGGGGACCAGGCCCCTCTTTAAACTTATAACCACTTTCAATTAAATGATCAGAAAAGGCCGACTCACTCAAGTTACCCTCAGGGCTGCTTAGCTAAGCGAAGCCATTAGCCGTTTGTCGAGCAATTTTCATCCAAAATTAGCTAACCGTTAGCTAGCTAATGAAATCACGTTAGCCATTAGTTTAATCGTTAGCCATTTGAATTGGAATTGCTAACGGTCCCACCTCTCCGCATTGCAGTGACCCTCTTCCCTACTTTCAGCCTTTAGCTTTTAGCTCTTAGCCATTAGCCATCATAATTTGACCCAAAATCAGCTAGCTGTTAGCTAGCCAATGAGACTAGGTTAGTCGTTAGCTGATAGCCAAAGACAATCAATTTGAAGAATTGGCTTTTAGTCAAGTTTTTAGCCAACCTGATTACCCTTCTCTCACGCCTTTTTATGCTCAGCGATTCTTATTTGGAGCTGACGACCAGTCATCCCTACATAGATTCCAAGGCAATCGTTGCAGGCTACAATTATATATACCACTCCTCTCGGCCAGAGAAATAGAGTCCTTTAATTTCATAAATAAACGTTTTGCAATATTGTGGTTGGAAAAAGCCGGCCGGATCCCAAAAAGACGGAGGACATGGCCCAAATGCCAAAAAAAAAAACCCTGCTCAAAAAAGGAAGTCTAATCCAACGTTTTTTCCTATCTACGTGTGAATCTCAAGGGAGGGTGGTGGTGGAATCAAGGCATTTCCTAGTAAGCCTCCTCCGGACCACTTCAGAAGAATTGACCTGCAATGAAGATCAAGAAGAAAGAGACAAACCATAGAAACTTAATTCCAAAATTTTCCTACCACCAGAAAATATGACAGAGCAAAATGACGTATATTTGCTTCAAAACCAGCCAAATATTCGGATGGAAAATTAGATGATATCTTAGAATTTATTGGGTTAATCAGAAATACTGAAAAAGTCTCCTGCGCTTCACTGCACCAGCATAATATACAAATACATTGGTAGATGTATTTTCTTGTCTACATGACGTATATTAATGGATTTATTAGCCACTGTATTTCACTGCGTTAAAGAAATTAGTCACTGTTTTTTTATTTACATGTACTGTTAATGGATTTATGAGTTACTGCGCTAGAGAAATTAGTCCCAACGCTTCTTTTTGAGGTTTTTTAAAATTGAGTGAAACCCCTGCGCTTTAGTGGGCTAGAGAAATTACCCCCTGCGCTGCACAGTAAATCTTTTAGAATTTTTAAAAATTGAAAAAAAAAAGAAGAAATTTATTCCTGTGTTCCTTTTCAGGATTTTTAAAATGTGTGTGTACCGGACAAAAAGAAAAACAAAGTCTGAAATTTTACTTACACGCTCGCGTCCTCGTCGACATCATCGTCTACGTCGTCGTATAGCTTGTTTACAGTAGTACTCTCGTACACTGTTTTCGCGAGGCGTTCATTCAAGGAAATACTCGTACTTCTAGTACTCCTCGGGGTATGTCGCGGAGAGGACGTGATGCCCGTTTATCAAGCTTTTAGATACACGCAAAACTTTCTCTTTCATTCCCACTTTCGAGATAAACGACCTCTATCGTAAGTTTTTCCGGGAATACCTCGAAATAACTTTTACTCGTGTCATACTACGTATGAATGTGAGCTAATAAAATTGTTAAGATTCTATAGAAATAAAATTCCAACAATTTCTACACAAATGGGGTAACAAAAAAGTAGGAAAAAAATGTGTTCATACGCCTCCTATCAAAGAACTTGGCGTTGTTACAATGTGGAGCGTTCTTCTCCGCGTAAAATTACAATTTAACCCTTCTTCGCAAAGCCAGCAAAGACCATTTGCGTGAAATTTCAATTCTTATTGCTCAACAAATGACGCCGAAAATATTTTACATCATAGTCGATTATGTGTCTAACTCTAGTGCTGAGATTTTGTGGAATCATATTTCCGGTCTCTTGATCTAATGTATAAACGAAGAGTTTTCCGCTGGTATATGCGCGAGATAGGTAATATTCTACCTTTGTATTTCCTTCTTTCAGAACAGCTATGCATGCCATCATCCATTCTTCACAGAGGGGTATAGAAAGTGTCCCCGCTTCCTCACCCAAATTCTGCTTTTTGATGACGACTTGTCTCTTCTCACATTTGTGCTTGACGTTACGGCCATCCGGAAGAAAACGCAAATTATTAACGAAGAGTGACGAGTTCATCACCACTGAGCAGATTCGAAGCTTCTTCTCCACGTTTAGTCGACATAGGGGATCATGCGATTCCTTTTTCGCTAAGGAAAACAATATTTAACCGTCAGAGAAGACCGCGGCAGATATGCGGGAGAAAATTGAAATTTTACCAACATATCGTAGTATGAATGTACTTGGTTCGCAGATAGAGCCATTCTACGTTGTATTCCGGACTGGCCAATGCTGTCGCAGGCTCCTCTGCTAACGCTTCGCAATAGAATTTGTCATTCTCGGGCACAAATATAAATCGAGCGGGGATGTAGTACGTATCCAAAAATGACAGAGCATTCGCATCGAATTCATGGGATATGTAGAATTTCAAGGCCGTTGTATTGTCCCTTGAATGAGACACGACAATACAAGGAAACGCTTCTTCAAGAAACGATTCTCGGGTACTCACATCGTACACCTCGATTATCTCACTTCGAAGCAAAATGCGGGGCATATCAACGACGGGTTCGTAACCTTGCATAAAGAAATAACTGCTGCTGCTGATGGAGTGACAAATTTCTTTCTTTGACTGTTCGGAGTTGAGTAGTCGGTTCGATTTAGATTTCTGCAGTAATTCTTGAAGTTAGCCAGATAAATGTTATAAATAGCGGGTTTTTTGTTTCGCGGACGATAAATGAAATGGAATGAAAAAACATTTTAGAAACTTACGTTTGCTTCGTATCGTATTATACAATGGGCTCATTCTCAAAAAAGATGTAACAGCTGTGAGCCATTCTAAACTCAATGATGTACAGAATATTAAATAAATAACAATAATACTCAATAAATGAAACGAATATTTCATTTTGCGATACACGCAGTACTCACCGCTAGCTGACCTTTATTACGCTGTGCGTTTCATAATTTTCAGCTTTGGAATATCGACATCGGTCGTACAAGTGAGAGACGTTACAACATAATTTTTGTATTCAGCTGTCAGGAGCAAGTGTACCATGCGAACGTTTGTTTCGACAGCAGAAAAGTGTTAGTTCAAATAAAATGGTGTGCAGTTCTGTCTTAGGTACCGTGAGACGTGACTCATTATTTGAGTTTTTAGCGAGTGAGTGTTCAACTGTTTTTAGTTTTACATGAAGTCGATAGAAAATGTCCATTGAGGACGTACGTCTCAAAATTTTTCTATGTAGAAAATTTAAAAAAGTATCAAAGAAAAATCTGGTGAAGCCAAATAAATAAAGATCTTGTTTCATATCTGTATGTCGCTCTGCTTGTTCGCCCCAGCGTAGACTCGTCCACGAGTGAGTCTAAGATACTGTTTGTAAAGCTGACCAACTCTCAGAGGCTCACTTGTGTATAGAAAATCGTAGATAAGCCTTGATAGATTAGGGGTAGTATGAAGAAGGCCCAGAACTAGTTGAACCGATTCGTTCCTCTAAGTTACGATCTGACATAATTAGAACGACAAATACTACCGAAGGAGTAAATGAAAGGAGAAAAATGCAAAAGCCGCAGCTTTCTCCTTTCATTTACTCCTTCGGTAGTATTTGTCGTTCTAGCCTAGAACTAGTATAAACCTAAGCTAGTATAAAACTTGTAGTCGCTTCTGTACAGCCCTGGCAGCTTCTTAAGCCCTTTGAAACAGCGCGACCTTTTGCTTTTACCAATCACCACAAGTTGTTCTTTCTTCCCTGACATGCTGGAGCAGTACAACACAGCTACCGTTCCTTGCAAATGTTGCCTCCTCTGAAGTTTTGCTCATCTTTTTTGAACATGTATGTGTGCTCTGCAAATAAAGGCCAGTCTCATGTGCGTTGAATAGGTGTGTGCCATACTTCACTTAGCCATGCCTTTGCACCCACATCTGCTTCGCTAGCCTCTCCTTTCAAAATGCTCCACGTCATATTTGCCCTCTTCTTCCATCGGTTAAATCAACCATCTGTTGGAGAAAAAACTGAATGCCCTAATTTTTTTGCAAATTCTTCATCCTTCTGCTTCAATATTATTCCATCGACCGGACAATGCCTCTCTCTCACAGACGCAAACCACTTCTTCAACGCTTTTTCCACTTTTTGGAGTCTTTACCATCTCTTTTGTGTTTACGACTCGATGGTCATAAAAGAAGTCTCAATTTCATATTCCTCGATTTCAGAAGTTTGGTGAGAACGGACTGTGCAATCCCTAATTTTACAGCGGCTGCAGTTTGACTCATTTCTTCTAATGCATCATACTTTTTGGTTAACGTTAAGTCGCGACGCGTACGGGTGGATTTACGAGAATTCATTTCAACTTTCAACGAGACAAAAGCAATTACAATGACTGTAGAGATCAGACGAAAACACCAAACTGTAGCGTATGATAACGATTAAACAAAAAGAAAGTGAGCGGATAGTCGGGTGGAAAGGATTTTACAAGAACTTTCATGTACAAACTCGTATTCATACAGGTTCATCTCTCTCGTCTTTAAATAACACAATTCAAAACGAATCTGATCCATGTCCCCTTCATCCAGACAATCCTTCTAAAGGCGACACCGACACTAGAAAATTTTTAATTGTTGCCTAGTGTTATTTTTTCGAATGCTCAGAAATATCTAACATTCGTCTAGACAAATATTATACCCAGAAGCCATCAATCTACAATTCTCTACCCCTCTCAGAGCCGCCGATCTCCTATCATTCGAAAACCCTTCAATTTTCTCACACATTTTCAAATTTATTTCAGACCTACCTCCTTCCGTCAACATTTAAATTCAAATCAATTTCTCTATTTTTCCTTCTAGGTAGGGCCCAGTAGCCACCCTCTTTCCAACTTTTTTTAAAATGATTTTACTCTTTATAAACTTTGAAGAGCATTTAAATCATACTTTCTTATTACATAGTTGCTTCCTTATTACATGAATTCAAACTCGGCTTCGGTCCTCACAACGGATTGGATTGTTTTCGCTTTTTTTATTTATTTATTTTTATTTTTCCGTATTTTTTACATTTATATTTATGTATATTTTTTTTTCTTATTCCTTTTTTGTATTTTTTCTTTTTTTTTTTATAATTATTTTTTCATCAATGATTTTTTGGTTGGACGTAATTAAAAAAAAAAATTGAAGAGGTCAAGAACAAGAATCAAATTCTGAAATTATTTTTCACGCTGAATTCGATGCCATTATTCGTTTTTTGTGATTCCCTCAGCTTCTTCTGCAATCTTAACGTTTAGTCGCCGCGGCTCGTTGCGAAGCGCGACACACCTTTTTGTATTACTACCCTTCAGTGTTCGATGCGCTTCGCAACGAACCGCCACAACTAAACATAAAGATTGCAGAAGATGACGAGGGAATCGCAAAAAAGAATGACGGTATCGAATTCAGCGTGAAAAATACTTTCAGGATTGGATATTCTCGTTCTTGACCCCTTCAAAATATTTTTTCTCGAGTTGTGTAATGAGTTATATAATATGGTTTATAAATCTATTTTAATAATTGGGTTCTACATTCTAATAAACAAAGGAAATTCAATGTAATTTTCCGCGTCGGTCCGTTCTCGCGTATTTCAATTCTAATTGTTTTTTAATTAATGTTTTTTGAGTAACTACATAAGATGTATCCATCTCAAGAAATTGCATGTGTAAAAGTTATTGACCGTTACTAACAAATACAATGGTAATCAGTTACCTATATGACACAGTAGTAGAGATAATATGGATAATAATGTAGCAAATCGAGTAGATTGAGTTGATGATTCCTACAAAGCCTTTGTGTGACCTCCGAAGCATCAAGGAGAGAAACGATGGCTTCTACATTGGGATGATTATGGAGCCGCTTTGCGTAACTGGTTGTTTGCCTATGAATGATTCGGCTGACTGATTGATGGTTGAGATCGCAGCGTAGTTGCGAGTTGCTGACATACCATGGACAGCCCGTGACCGTTCACATAAACTTATTTTGAAATCTTTCAATGATTTAAATGTTTGATTTCGCCGTCGTACCCCAGATTTCCACTCTATAGCACCAAGATAGACGGAAAATGGAGGAGTAAATGAGCCTCTTAATATTTAAACTAAGTAGAGAACGTGAGTTCGATGAGCCAGTAGAACTTCGACAACATCAGGTTAAGCATTATGCGTTCATTAGTGATGCGCTCGTGCCAATTGAGCCAGCAATCCAGATGTAGGCCGGGGTGGCTACCGGTACTGCCTTTCCATCAAGTATAGAGGGAGTGTATCCGTGGGATCTTGGAGAGAAGTCCACTCTGTTAGATTTTATGTCGTTTAGTTTAATCTTCCAATCACTGACTCAGCGCGCAATTTTATCAAAAGATTGCTGCAGCTTGTTAACAGCTGTTGGTGACAGTAACGCATGTATTGTCTACAAAAAGGCTGATTATGGCACCTGAAGACTCTGGAAGGAGGAATAAAGTGAGACCAAGCAGACCCTTGCGGGACACCAGCCTGTATGTTCGTCAACTGTGACTCAGCTGAGCGGTACTTGACGTAGAATTTTCCATCTTTCAGGTATGAGAATAAGCGTTGCCAGGATCCTGGTGTGAAGTATGAGACCCAAGTGTCACGTTTTGTCAAACGCCGAACTCACATCCAGGAAAACCGTGGGTGCGAATTGTTTCTCTTCTAGCGCTCGAAAGATGGTACGAACCACTCGATGAATTTGCTCTACTGTCGAGTGTTTCCCTCTGACCCCAAAGTGGAAGTCCGTTGCTTCATATTATAATTGTTTCAAATCGAACACTGATGGCCTTCTCAAATACTTTCGATGGGATCGTAAGTTAGTATTGAAATAGGACGGTAGAATTCAGGATACTCAGTCTGTTTGCCTGGTTTTGGGATCAGGACCATTTTGGCTATTTTCCATGAACTTGGTACATACCTTATTCGTAGGCTGGCGTTAATAATCGCTGTGAGATATACAACCCTCTTTCTTGGAATTTCGCGAAGCATGATCGTGTCCCGCTGCTTTTCAATGATTGAGGCTATCAATGATTCTTGCTACCTCTAGCGGAGAGACAAGCTTGATTTTTTCATCAGATGTGTGTATGCTTGTTCAATTCTGATAGCCGATTATTCTATTAAGCGCAATTCTAATGAACGCTTTGTACTTTACCAGTATACTGGGTGAGGTCAAAAGATGTAACCAGTTAAATGGAAGTTTGCGCTAAATTCACTCCAGCGCAAAAACGCGAAATGTTAGATGTATACTTCAAATCTACGGAATTTTTTATCTCAATTTAATCGTCAATTTGTGCCTCTACCTAACTTTCTACGACTTTTGTGAGCTGAGTCATGGACCAAAATGTGCCAAAAATTGACAAATTCGCCAAAATTCTCAAAAATTAAAAATTGTTTGAACTTCCATATCATTTTACTTGATTTGAAAGTAAAATTTGACGCTGTTCCCGAAAAAATACCTGAGTAACCCAATGAAGCTTGAAATTAAGGGATTTTTCAATTTCTTATTTCCGGAAATCTTGGCAAATTGGTCAATGAAGGAACAAAGAGCAGTTTGGTGGGAATATACCGTGAAAAATAAATATCGACATGTTCGTATCTTTTCTGTACCCCCATTCCATTTAAAATCACAGAACAAAATTCGAATTCTGCGAGGTCACAACCACTCCTAAGGGATGGCGAAACCTCGGTGAAAATTCTAAGAGAGCTTGCCAGCTGGTTAGCCTAATTTTATATAGACATATACCAGACTAAGAAGTACTAACGGAGAGAGGAGACAAAAGAGCGGGGCAAGTGAGCCCGGAGCTATTCAGACTCCAAAATGAAGCAACCTTACGTTACACTGCGTGTCTCAGGAGGACACGTGTTAGCTTCTGCCTTTGAATTTTTTCCTTCTTTCATTTCAAGTCCAAGTTCTAATCTAGAAGGATGAGAGGCGTATAGTGACGTCCCCAACCTCTTACCTTTGAAATGGACCGATTTCCCTTGGTTCGTAAATTTGTTTGCGAGCATTTGAATTCTGACTGGATACAAATATGATATTTGTATTTTATGAAGTAACTTGCGTTGAGAGTCTGAAAACAAATACAACGTTTCATCACGAAGATGAGTATCTATTTGCGTTTAGTTCTCCACGAATCATCGCATCCTTCGCACTAGATAATTCCAAACCATCATTTTCTCGCAGCTGAAAATTTTTTTTCCGGAAAATCATTTTCAGTGGGTTGAATGAACATTGTTTCTTATAATATTTTTTATGAGAAAGGAAACTTCTGGATCGCTATTCAACGTGAAATTTTTCAACCTGCGTATCCCGTAGATCATATGAAAACGTCAACTTCCCCAAAATGAAGCTGGTTCGAGACAGGTGAAGGTGAATTTTTTTCCTCTTGAAAGAAGTTTTGACGTTGGAATTATCGATATTATTGACACTCGGGTGAATTATAGGTCCGCGTGTATAGGTACGATATCTGGAGCAACTTCGACGCGAAACGCCGCCTTTTAAACATTCTCTAGGAAAGCGAACGATTAGAATTCCCTGACGAGAAATTTCCGCTACATATTAAAATTCCCATTCGAAAAGGCTTGGTTATTTACGAGGCTGAATTTCTGAATGCTGCAAGCCCATACATCATCGGTGAAAAGGTTGTTGTCCCAGCGTATTGCGATGAGCTATTTAATGTTCTTCGTCGTACCTGGGGAATTCGAAGTATACAACATCGCGTTCAAGGCGTAATATTGCTAGCGGACTACCGTAACAACAGGAAACCATTTTATATAAGCCTCGTATTCGCTAGTTTATAATTGTACGTAATTGAGCAAGTAATCGACGATGTTCTATGCATGTGAGTTGTCATCCCTGGAAAATTGGAATTTGTCGCTCAAAGCGACGAATAGTAATTTAATCGTGAATACGATCAACAAAAAAAAAGAAGAAAAAAATTTAACAAGATGTTGTGTATATGAACATTTTGAATTCGATACCGTGTAAGCGAAAATACAGTATAAGAAAAACTGTTCTTCGGGGGTAAGAATGGTGGCCTGAAAACTTTGCAATCAATTATTGTGTTATCAGATGTTGGCAAGACAAGAGAAAACAAGTCAACGGAATGGGTCCATCTCTCATAAATTTTCAACATGAGGGTCGAAAGAGTTTCGGAATTCATTTCAGTGCAGTAATTCGGGTTTGAAATACTTGGAAAAATGTTAGATCTGGGGTTCAAGGATCTAGGAAGTTGAAACAACCCCTTTCTTGACGAAAAAAGACCTTACAAATTGTGAATAAAGTGAACCGCTATATTTTAGCGGGGAGATTAAGTTGTAAAAATATCCAATGTCTGTCTCCTTCCACCAAATTGTCGTTCTGAGGGGGCGGGGGCTAATGATAAAACGGTGGAGGAGGTACAAGTATGTAACGAGTATGAAAATTATATCATCGAGTTATGACCTAACCAGAGGCTGAATTGATGTCACCGAACAAGAGTCCACCTTTTATTCATAGATAATCAAAAGATGGATCGTTTCTTCCTCAGTTTGCTTCGTACTCGGGCAATGAAAGCTTGCGTTCTCGTGAAATTACAAGTAGGATCCATTCAGAAACTTTTTGAATTTTCAAAATTACTTTTTAGTCTGGTTTCCTCCCTGCGAGTGAAAATCGTTTCATTATGCCACCGAATGGATTTGAATAAATAAATACTCGGCAAGCGCGTAAAAATGAAGTGGGAATAATGTTTTGTGGTGCCTGCCTTAGCTTTAGTTATTCGCTTTTCACGCGAGTAGAAGTTACTACGTATTGCATTTTCGTTAATAGACGAGGCTGTATTTAATGAATGGAGGCTTTTTCTCGCTTTAAATGGATCGTGCGCCATAATGAAAAAGTTAATTCTACGTTTAATTCGGTACTTCGTACCAAATGTCTAAACGAATTTTCTGCGTATAGGCATTCACACGCCATTATTATTTCGCGATTTGAATAGTTCGAGAGATTTTGAAATGATTATTTCGAGAGATGTGATTTTCAGATATTCGCGTTATAAGATTGAAAATATTTTTAGCATAGCATAACTCCAGTGATACGTAAGATCGTAAATAGAAAGTTGACAATGCGTGAACTTCCACCCCTGTTCGATTTAAATGTTGACGTAGAGAGAAAGGCTCGCTTTCCAAGACGTTCTAAGCATTAAATTTTAGTGATGAAAACGTGAATTTTTCGTAATGCGTTCCAATTTTGTGGAAAAATAACTGTGAATGATTGAGTTATATCAACTCATTCGGATGATTCGAACTTGGAATTCTTGCTACTTTCGTATCAAATTCCAGTAGGTTCCCTCAATGGTCTGAATGGAACGGTAACTCGTCTCCAGTGAACGTCAAATGAATGAATCTATACTTGAATACTACGAAGTCTCGTCTCTAAAACTGATATAATCCATTTTTTTCTCTCTGACTACTCATTCAATGCATTCTTTTGATTTAAATTTGAATTTGAGTCGAAACTACGAGTTTTGCTATTTTGTGCAGGCAGAGCCAATATTTAATAAATTACAAACTTACCCTTGCACGTGGGGCAGGGGCGCCGATTCATGAAGATACCCTGCAGAAGGAGAGAGATGGTAAAGACCCAACGAAGAGCTGCGCTGAGCCCCGCACTGGGCTCTTTGCGTATTCGCACGTACACCACCAATCGAGCTCCTTGCTGAGGAGAGAGCGGTGGTGTTCGAAGCAAAAAAGAATCCGACGACTAATTAAGAGGCTTTATGAGTCAAGCAAGAGGCCAGGCGCACCTTGCTTGAGAAATGGAAAGCGAGGGAGCTGAGTAAATTGAGGACCCGTGTGTTGTCACGCGACCTTGATGAGTGGACGAACCGAGACTACGGTCAACTGAAAGTGATAAGCGGCCATGGCTGCTTCGACGAGTACCTTCACGAGAAGTTGAGTAAACTTGAGGAGGCAATGTGTTCGCCACGCAATCGAGGGTGGGATGATGGACCATAGCCCACCTTATTTGAGTACGGCGCGGGGAGGTGAGAGCAAGCCAAGCTGAGTCGGTTTCTTCAAGAGATTGGGGTAGATGAAGCGCTTGCTCCTAATAGGCTGGTGGCCACCATGCTAGGTTCCGAAGAAACATGGAACCCGCGACCTTCATTTGCAGCCTCAGTCCGAAGACCTGGAATGGAATAGGCACATGCAAAACCACGGTATGGCTTACTCGACACGTGTGTACCACCCGCATAATGCAGTGCAGGAAGAAGAGGAAGATTACCCTTGAAGAAAGAAGATGAAGAAATTCCAACAGCGATTACGTGCTGTTCTGGTTCTGAAGTTACGGCGGCTTGGCGGTTGCCAAGGTAGCTGGGCAGCTACCAAGAAGAAGAGGCGTTCGTCGAGGAGATTCATCCAACATTGAAGTTGTACACGAAAGGTTCGAATTCTGATATTGAAGGAAACACAAGTTATGCATACGCAACCTGCACCCATTCCACCATGGAGGAAAGGCAGCGCTGCTCATGCCACAAAAGCAAACCTTGCATGTGATTAATTTGTATTTTATCCTTTCAAGATTCTTGAATCATCATCTAGCATAAAAGTCGGAATTTTTCCAACGATATCACGTAAGATCGATTTACGTCAATTCGACAGTTGATATTTTTCAACGGTGCGAGGTATCTGACAGAGTGAATAGACTTCTTTAGAACCAAACAAACGAGAGTATCACTATCCCTGAACTTTTGAATAAAAAATTCTAAATGTGGCCTCGTTATTACGATCAACCTTCTTCAACTCATGATTACAAAGAATTAGCCGAAGATTTTTAAAATGTGACCTGTAGCTTTGTATCACTGCACTTTTCAAAAATACAATCGTCTCAGTTCAGATTAGGAAATAAGACTGCCAATTATAAATATTAACGACGCGTATAATAATATTTGATAGAGGAAGAGAAGACGGTGAATGATCGTAAGCCTGCCGGTGATCAACGAGGGGTCCGATCTACCTTGAAATTTTTTTTGCAATCTCATCTTCTACAAAACATGAGTCAATCATTCTTCTTTTCTTCTCTAATTCAGTAAACCATTCCCGCCAATGTTACCACGCGAAAAAGTAACCTATCAATAAAAAGTATTGTGCTTTATGCATTCAATACAAAGCTTTTATTCGTAAATCATCGATTCATCGAGTATATTTTTAAGGAAGTTCAACAAATACCAAATGCGATGAGATAATAGGTATTACCCAAATTTAGAATTGGAAATAAAGTTAGCTTAAGAACTGTAATTTTATTTAAATGCGTTCATGTAGGAGTATCATCTCCAACTTCATCCTTTACTTTTAAAATTTTCAATATTATACCATTTCAAAGAAGTCGCAATAGTTAGGTGTAATTTAGAGTAGTGCCTAGTGTTCGTTTGTTAATCCAACTTGCAAATAAAGCTCCTCGCTCTACCTTTTCATAACCTACGGTTTCAAACTCGATGACATTCTGTCAGTCGGGGCTTTTTCTTCATGTACTTTTCCAGCACCCAATAGTTTTACATCCGAAATTCTCGCGAAAACACGTGACAACAAAAGCCCTCTTTTAATTTCAATTTAATGTGTGCGGAGCCGGTGTGAGAAGAAAACAACGACCGAGGTTAGATAAATACGATGTGTTTAATTAAAGAGAAAAAAATTAAATAATTTCAACCCGGAAAAAGTAAGCCATAGTGCTCTTTCTTTGGCTGGCTGTCCTTTTCTCGGTTAACAACTTGTGACACCATCAAAAAGCTTTTTACAGGAAGGAAAAAATGTATACACATTGTACAGATTAATGGAAGGGCTTAAAAATGCAAATTAAGTTAAAATTCTTGCGCTCCCGTTCTGCTTTGAAAAGATCCATTCGAATACATGCCAGATATTGTGTAGAAAATATTGAGCATAATCATGGTTCTGTTGGTACAGCTGTTATACAATTTGAGAACTGAATTACTATCCCTTATTCTTGTGTGTTTAACTATATAATCGCTAGTCGTAGAATCTCATGAAGCGTTACAATGACAAGAAATTATTGGCCTCTCATCGTTATCGTTTCTTTACTCTTTTGTTTATTTTTACGAAATGTTTGAGCGATGATGTTGAGTATGCTCTAAATACGCTGGAAATATACTTTTGTTTCCTCTTATGAACATTAAAATTAGTCCTAAGTAAGATAAAATGTATGAGCATCGATTTGAAAGTATATAAAACAGGATATTGCGAGGTAACAATTTTTCTCTTCTAATCAAAACTTTTGTTTCTTATTTGTTTCCTACAGGAAGAGCTCGAGTTTAATCAATCAAAAGAAAATATAACGGACCTTCTTAACGATTTATCGGAAGATGCTACTGGTTCTATTGGATTATTATTAATTGGTAAGTATAAAATATGATTTTTTGAATGTAAAACTTGAAACGATACAGCGAGTGAAATGTTAGGGATTAGGATTTTTCGATTTGAGAACTCGAGCGATTCTTATTATCTAGTAATTTCGATTAAAACTTCGAACAAAAGTCCGCCTACTTCTTATATCTGTTCAGGAACGCTTGCTTCTTCTCCTTAGTTGTATCTTACTGATGGGATGGTAAAATCAGAAGTAGTCGACAAGTAAGATATACTTATTTCAGCATGCGGTCTGCTTCGAAAACTTCCGTCAATTGAGAAATGTATAATCAGTATTGAAGAAAACAAGTTCCTCGCTGCTCAAGCGAGGAACTTGTTTTATGGAGTATTTGAACTTTCTTCCACAGTACCTCGAGAGCTTTCTTCTTCTGTTTAGGGCTTAAGATTAAGTCAAATTTCTTTCAAGTCTTCGACTTTCCACTTTTCCTTTGTTCTTTCATTCATTTTTTTCCTCCAATTTCTCAGATATCCATGGTCAATCTTTCCCTGAAGTAGATCAGAGCCCTCGCCTCCCGCAAGATTTTGCAAATCCTTTTTGGCTAGTCTATATTTTTTTATTACCTAGTAGAGTCTGTATGGATCAAGAATTCAGGAAGAGTCGAGAAAAGAGGAGTTTTTTGAATGTGGGTTAGGAAAGTTGATATGAGTGAGCAAATTAAGGGCAGGCAATTCATGACAAGGAAGAGCGAAGAGTGCCCATGCTCAAAATTCTTTTTCATCAAAACTCATTTATAGTGCTATATTTAGAGACAGTATATTCAAAATTTCAGGTCTCTAGGTTCACTCATTTAATCCCTGGGGAACAAAATGTAATACTTTTTAAAAATTTGCTGTTCCTCAGCCACTATGAGGCCGTTTGAGAAGAACTATGGCGTTTTGTTTTTAGAATGAAAAAGGTGAATCTGAAAAACAGAATTTTCAATTTTTCCCTTACTCCTTCATATTGTTTTCTGCGATGAAAACTTTTGTTGGGCTAATTTTCACATTTAAAGGGGCGCATTATTTATATGAAATTTTTTTCTAAAATATTGCTTTCAATCTACTGGAAAATTTGCATTTAGGTCCTGACCCTCTAGAAAAGGTGGAATAACCTTGAAAATCGATATTATATTGCAAGCGTGGTAATGGGATCCGACCAGTACACCAAAAGATTTTCCACCGAGTAAGTCTTTCTGAAGGAATGTACACATCACCGACAGGAAAGTTCACCTGTCAGTTTTTTTTTTTCACTGTCAGGAAAGTTCATCTTCCTCTTTTGACTTCACCGACACCGACGACAACCCCTGTTCGACTTTTATTTGATGCTTGATATACCAAATTTTATTTATGAAATTATTTAAATGAACAATTATTCAATGAAGAAAATTTATTCATTTAATTAAATTATTAATATTTATAAATCAAATAATTAATTAAATTAAATTGATTAATTATTATATTTTATTATTTATAGTTATAATTTTTAATTTAATAAATCAGTTTATTTATTTGAAATTTTGTTTAAAATTTTTTTTTATTTCAATTTAATGATTATTTAAAAGTTATATCAATTTGAATAATTTTTTTTTTCATAATTAATACTTGAAAATACATTATAAAAAATAACATAAGGTTCAATTTTATTAAATAAAATATCAAAAATAAAATTACTAAATTAATTTTTAATTATTGGTAAACTTAAATTAAACTGATTAATCAACTTCATAAATGAAAATATAATCAAATTTTGTCGGTAAACTTTTGTCATGGTGAACTGACCATGTGGTGAACCACTACTTTAATCAGGTGAATTATCTGTAGGTGAACTTTCTGTAGGTGAATCTTAATTGGTGAATTTTTTTAGGTGAAAAATCTTCTGGTGAAACACCCTAGTCCCCGCGGTAATATGTGTAACTAGTTGTGCGCGCTGTTGAACGGGAAACAGTACCTACAGCTTGTACAGAGTACAGAGAAGTGTTGCTTTGCAACATTTATTTGTTCACGTTTGCCACGCTTGGTCGGCTTGTACGCGCTCCACTTCACAGCGGCGCGGCGTGGCGTTGCAAAACTCGTGTCCGTCTTTGCGTTCGGCGGTCGTCTCCGGCTTGTCCCGCGTGTTCGATCGCTACTGAACACAACACTGCTGCGCTACTTTTAGAAAGTCTTGCAAAGATACGCGACAAGTGCGTTGTTACACGCGGTCGTGTATGATACTTACCTATTGAAAAAATAATTGATTGTCTTTCTGCTTTTTAGTCCCGCATATGAGATAGAGTACAGAAGTCCCTCCTCTCTCTTCTCTGCCAAGATAAAAAAATTGCATTCTTCAGTTAACGCTCTCTAGAACTGCTTAATCCTCGGGAAATTTTTAATCTTTTTTTTTTATAGATCCTACAAATGATTTTATATATGAATTGGTCATATTTAGAAAGAGAACTTTGAAAATAATAACCTAACTCCTGTTCAGACTGAAAAAGCTATATTTTTCAGTTTATGGCTCATCTGAGGCTTCTTTGTGTTTAGGGAATTTTTTCATTATTTTCTCTCAAACTCCGCGAATGGTTTTCTATAGAAATCTATCTTATTTGGAGACTCAATTTGAAATATCAGAAGAATAATTTTGTTTGTCGGCTGAAAATATAAGTACTCATCAATTTCTACTCTTTCATAGCTTTTTGATGCCTAAAAAAATTTTTATTTTTATTTTTTTTTTATTTCGCGGATGATTTTACATAAGGGTCAATTAATATTCTAATTCATCAACGAAAAAACAAAACTTTTTAAAACAAATAGACAATCAACGTAGGTGTTGTTCACCATTATGTATCACCGCGCTGCGCTTACGAATATCAATTTTCAAGGTTGTTTTACCCCTTCTAAAGACTCGGCACCTGTATGCATTCAATTGAGAGCAATATTTTAGAAAAAAATTCCATATGAAGCGCCCCTTTAAAGGCGAAATTTAGCCCAACAAAAGTTTTTATCGCAAAAAACAATATGAAGGAGTGGGGAAAACAATTTCCAACAAATTTTTTCAGATCCCATCTTCCTTCCAAAAATGTAACGCCATTATTCTTCTCAAACATCCCCATAGTGGCTGAGAAACAGCAAATTTGGAAAAAGAATACGTTTTCCTCCCTAGGGATTGAATGAGTGGACCTAAAGGCCTGAAATTTTGAATTTAACGTCTCTAAATATAGCCTTATAAAAAATGAGCTTTGATGAGAAAGAATTTTGAGCGGGGCAGTTTTGACCATCTGATCCAGCTAGTCCTTTCCTATTAGCGGGAGCGTAAGGATTCAACTTTTCAACTTTCAACCTAAAATTTACAACTCTCTGATGGCTTCTTTAAGACTTGAAAAAAATTTGATCTCCAAAACTCTGACGTCACAGGGATTCAAAAATACTTTGAGTCCTCGGCTAGTCAATTCAATGCATAGTATAGTAAGAAGGACTCATAGATACTGGGTCCTAAATTAGCTTTGAAAGCAAATTTTAGGCTTATTACAGGCCACAAAATATTGGTTTAGGGTAGACGTGAACGTCGAGCAATTAATCAGCTCAACATAAAGTGTGCCTGGTTTATGGAGAGGGAACGCAAACGAATGGAGCAAGTAGCTCGTCATGCAGAAGCCCACAGGCTATGCTTCCAGTCTAGAAAAGTGGGAGGGTGACACCTTTTGGACTAGTTTGATTAATTGTCTCTTCTTTTTCAGCCTGACATACAGTAACAGACTTTTACCAAAGTTAAGATTTACTGATGACGTGAAAACGCCTCTAGCCGAACATACGGTCTACTATACCTTGACCTACTTTAGGGACTTGAGTGTTGAGTTCTGAGGCAATCTATAACCTACCATACCTCGCCAGCCTGTAAATCAAAATAGTCTAGTGTAAATTCGAACGACTTGGGGATCCTCTATACGCCCCTATCCTTTGATAACTTTATACAGTGGGCGTGACCTTGATCTACTTTGAGCACTTCTTAGAAAAATTTCGAGTTCTGAGTCAAGGTTAGTATAATCTACATAATAATTTACACATACGTATAGACCTTATCATGGTATTCGATGAGAGCTGGAGGCCCAAAAACTTTACGCCTTTGTTTAGTCTCTAAAAGTATTTGGAAGGCTCAAAGAGGCCAGGAAAAAATTTAAGAAGTTTTTTCTGTACATTCAATTAAAATCATGTTTCACGTCCCATAGTATATGACATCATTATTTTTCCCCAAAGTGAGTCAAAGTGAGGCTAAACAAAATGAATGAACACACACCGAACAAAAATTTGAAGTAAACGCAAACTGAACAATCGACCAAGAATTCGCCTACAAACGCTTGTTCGTTCAATTTTTAAATTATTGCGATCCTAAAAACGCTTCATGTTTCCTCTGTTTACAGGTACTTTCTTATCGCTGTTGATCTTCTTATCAATTGCGGGAAACGTACTCGTCGTGATAGCAATTTATACTGATCGAGGCTTAAGAAGAATAGGAAATTTATTCTTAGCTTCATTAGCCATTGCGGACCTATTTGTTGCTGCCCTTGTGATGACCTTCGCTTTAATAAATGATTTACTAGGATATTGGATGTTCGGTTCACAATTCTGTGATACATGGATAGCGTTTGACGTCATGTGTTCAACTGCCTCCATATTGAATTTGTGTGCTATATCGATGGACAGATACATACATATAAAAGATCCGTTAAGGTAATGCCACAAAGTTATTTGCTTTTTATTCAAAGCGCATGACTATAGTAAGGAGAATTGAGGTTGCTGAACCAGCAAGGTTTTAAAACTTTTAGATATTTATCATGATCAAAGCGAAGAAGACTACATACTCGCATGTTTGAAAAAACAGAAATTGGTTCTTCTTAATTTTCCAATTCCGTGTGGGCCGTTCCAATGTGTTTTTTGCTCGCATTATAATAATATACAATTTCATTTTGGAAATTTGGTTGCTAATGCGTTTACCCTAGGATCACTTTTCAAGTATTGTGTTTTGAGTTGTGGGCTTCTTCTCCTCAATCTTTAACCAAGCTCAAGGTAGTGTCTGTCACTGCATCCTGGGCTTCATCAAACTTTTTGTCCGATACACCAAGTAAACAGCTGTATGTTTTCACGATTTGTTGGTGTTAAACTGTGTGCCTAAGAGAGCTAAATCTAGCTCTGAGTAGGTGTAAATGTGGTGTTCTGGGAGTTGTTGAGTTGACAGGTGAAGATCATTGACCTTTACATGTGACAACTCGTCGGTCCGTACATGCAAGTGTAGTTACTGGGTGTTCACCCATCAACTCATCAACTCCCAGGACCTCATACTTACACCTACTGCTCTGGTCAATTTTATCATCTTAGAATTTGTGGCAGCAAAGTATTTATGATGAGAATGCAAGATCGGGGATCAGTTTTTAATCATTCGCCTGACAAATGATGGGACGGGATATGGTCTAGTCTGTTGGTCTGGCTACCTCATTCTATTTAGTATGATTATTCTCTGGACGACACCCGTCATATGAACCGTTATTCTAATTTTGCTTAAGTTTTCAATCAAGCTCCCTCTTTTATCGCTGTATAAACGTCTGCTCAATCTCATCTACCATACGTGATTGACATTCAGTTTATATTTACAGATACAGTCGCTGGGTAACCAAACGCGTAGCTTGCGCGACCATTGCCGCCGTTTGGTTATTGGCCGCGTTAATATCATTCCTGCCCATTTCGTTGGGACTTCATCGTCCACCGCAGCCATTAATCGTGCATTCGGGAGACGTGGATTTACCGACGTGTGCTCTAGACTTGACGCCAATGTACGCGATCGTGTCGTCGTGCGTCAGTTTTTATATACCTTGTATAGTTATGATAGGCATTTATTGTAGATTATATTGTTACGCGCAGAAGCACGTGAAAAATATCAAAGCGGTTACGAGACCTTTGACGAGTACGACGCCGACCATGACGACCGTCCATCATCAAGGCTCGTCACCGTATCACGTGTCTGACCATAAAGCGGCCATAACCGTGGGTGTCATCATGGGCACGTTTCTGCTGTGTTGGGTGCCGTTCTTCTGCGTCAACATCATCGCTGCCTTCTGTAAGACTTGTATTCCGGGTATGGCGTTCAAGGTACTCACGTGGCTGGGTTACTCTAATTCAGCCTTCAATCCGATTATATATTCGATATTCAATACCGAATTTAGAGAGGCTTTTCGTCGCATACTGACCGCTTACTACCCAGCTTGCTGTTGTCGGGGATACCGGACTGTGAATTTTAATAATTCTGATATGTCGGTCAGAAAGAATAGGCGTAGCGATGATTCGGTGGCGCAACAAAATATCGTCAAGTATAATGGGGGTATGAAGGAATATAACAGTGCGAATAGCGCTAGATCTTCGGTCGCTTCTCTGCGACAGGCTCGGCTCAATTCTACTGAGAAAGTGATTATTGAGACGGAGGAGACGAGCATAATATGACTAGTGCCGATTTTGGAGATAGAACAACCAGTATGACTTGGCATTTTTCTCCAGCATTTTACTTCCGATATTTTTGCAAATCAAAGTCAGTACCTAACGTTCCATTTTGCGTACAACCTATTAAGTACTTCGTGTTTGTTTTTCTCTTTACGTGGTTTTTGTTTTCTTATATTTCTCATTTTTTAAAAACTTTACCTCATCGTTCTAGTCTAGTATGGTACAATATGTCAGCGTTTTTATTCTTAATTTTTGTGATAATGTATAATCCTAATTACCGTTGTAAGTTTTTTTTTAAAGGTAAATGTGTCGAAATCACTTCTAGAACCTATGAGATCGTTCATTATTGCGAAGACGATACCTTCCTACTATCTTCAATACTAGTCATTTAAGCAATCAAGTTTTTGATGCTCATTCTCGTAATTCATTAAATCTGATACTCCATCGTGCTCTTTCTGAGTTTCTTAGTTTCGTTGATCGTTTGAATTTGATATTTTTTCTAAGTTCATTTCGTTCAAATCAGAAAACTGAACTTTACCTCCTACGTTGCGAGATTCTTTGCTGTGGATATCAACTGCGATAAATCTCTCTGTATTTACGTTGAATGGAATAAGTATTTCTGTTTTATTTTGCGCTTGTTCGTTTGAATCATTTTACGTATGAGAAGTTTCAATGTATTATTTGTGGAATTGAAAAACTTCCTAGTGTAGAAACTAACAACTGAAACCAGCCTTAGTATCGTTTTTTCAAATTTGTGCGTGGGAAACTTATTGGATGAGAGAAAGCTTTATAAAAGGAATGAATTTCTTTCTTTTTTCTTCCTTTCAAGAATAGTATATCAAGAAATGTTCTTGAATAAAATGTACTGTGTTACTTTCAGTGCAATACGTATAACGGCCTTGCTTTGTATTTTAGAGCATTACCCGAATGAAGAGATAAAATGCGAAACAAATTTGTGAATGCCTGCGAGCCCTTCGGATTACTCGCCAGTACCAGCTACTTTAAACGGTCTTTCAGCTATAAAAAGCGAGAAGCGGAGGATTTGTATTGTTCTCAGCAAAAATTAGCAGGTAATGAAAACAGCGGTATTCGAATTTTTGGGTAAGCTAAACTTTTCTGAAACGTCTCGAACTTGGTGACTTGAATAACATACTGAAAGTCGAGACCGCTAACTGCATAGCTCACGAGGCTTTGGCACGTTCTGGCACCCTAAAATCAATTTTTCGACATTATAATATCGGGTTCTGTAAGGCCTAGAGAAATCTGTCTACACAAAAGATGTTTCTCGTGAAAATTCCTACACGGTGGTCTATTTCACAGTTAGGTTATGAAGTTCATTCAGGTGATAGGACTTTTTTGAATGACCATGTTTACAAAAATTAATAGAAGTAAGAAGCTGAAAATAAGGATATTTTTTTCCTTGTCAGTGATGAGGTTTGAACCGCGCACCTCCAAATCAGAAGTTTGAACTTGATTAGAACGTTTCTTACTTGTGACGAGAGGTACGAAGGTCATTAAAGGAGGTCACAAACACTCACTCATGCCAAAGAGGCGTGTCTAGAAACCAGAAAGGGCAAGTTAACGAAAGGTTTTTGGATGAACAGGTTGACGAGCAGCACCGATGGCCCATTGGTTGAGTCGCGGACTTCTTAATTGAGAGGTATGTGGTTCGAACCCTGTTACTGGCAGGCCCAAAAATATTCACCTAGAACAGATGCCCTGTGATCCTTGATTAACTTCGTTAAGGAAACCGTCGTTTCTTCTTTTTTTGAGGGTTCCTCAGTCCACACGTACTTAATGGGGTGGGGGTGTAATGTATTCCCCTTCGGTTCCTAAATTGATGTATAAATACAGTGTTCAATAAGGGATTGTCTACTATCGGTGATTCCTATTCTGTGAGTGATGATCTTCTTTTATAGCTCCCTTACCTCTCTTCTCTCGTCTCCTGGCTGTCCAACTAAGGAAAAGAGCAGTTGTCCAAGTTGAGTTAGTCTATCGACTTGCTAAGGTCTGATGAGTTGAGGCGGGAAGGGGTGTCGATTGCCCTCACGAGTCCTACATTATCTAGGCGTTATCAATATCACGCCTCTGCTGCACCTGCACCAGAATCTACACAGCAGAGCGCGAACGCAAACCGGTTTTTAGAACATTTTTTGTCCAGCCTATTCGCGAAGTTACGTTTAGGATACACTTCCGACGAATGTAGCTTGTGCCGCGTTGGCCATACTCGGAGTAAGAGTGATGCTGCGGGACTTCAAAATATTTTTGTTCTTCTCTTGGACTTGTAAAATTTTTCATTTTCAATTCTTGGACTTGGAAATATTTTCAACTGTTGGACTTGGAATTATTTTCCAATTGTTGGACTTTGAAATATTTTCATACTTCTTGGACTAATAAATATTTTCAACTGTTGGATTTGGAATTATTTTCCAATTATTGGACTTTGAAATATTTTCATGCTTCTTGGACCTGTAAAATTTTTCATTTTTGATTGTCTCCTACAGTTGAAAAAAGTCCAACAGTTGAAAATATTTCAAAGTCCCACAATTTGAAAATAATTCCAAATTCAACAGTTAAAAATATTTCAAAGTCCAACAGTTGAAAAAATTTCCATGTCCAAGAATTGAAAATGAAAAATTTTACAAGTCCAAGAAGTACAAAAATATTTTGAAGTCCCGCAGCATCACTCTTACTCCGAGTATGGCAGTAAATACCGACGCGGCACAGCTACATTCGTCGGAAATGTATCCTAAATGTAACTTCGTACCCTATTCGCTGAAATGGCGTTCAAAGATTCTCTTCAAGAGGACCGTCGGTAAACTGAACGGTGAGCAGGTTTTTACCTACAGAATTGGGAATGATTTTGCGAAAAATGTGATATTTTACAACATAAATAAATATAGCAGGCGAACGGTTCTTAGATAAACTGTCGTTTAGATTTAGAAAGCTTTACTTTAAGCCTAGAACGGTATTCAAGATATTGACGCAAAATTGATTTCAAGGGCTAGACGTGCCACAACTCCGCAAGCCATAACGTTAGGCATCGCAACGTTTGGTTTGTTATTTTGCACATTAAACCTGAGATATTTTAGTGAAGTCTAGCTTCCCCCCCCCCCTTCCCCCGCAAAAGGAAAAAGAAAGCGAAGTTGAACTTTCTTTTGGTCTTTATTGCCTATGCCCTAATTGAAAAAGGACTGTCAGCCTATCAAAAGAAGAAAGCCTTATAGTTATTATGGAATGAGTGTCTCCGTCAATCTGTAATCGCGACTTTAATGTTCGCGAAATGAATGTGCACTGATTTTGATACCTATTTCAAAGTCCTGATTTTTATGCATACAGTATTTATATTATTAGTACATGAACTGATATTTGTTGAAGTGTTTCATTCCGTGAAATATTTGAGCAAACTGGGAAGCAATAAATTTTCCCTACTACGCTTCCTCACGTGTTTTGATATCACATCTAAATAATCTCGAAGTTTTCACCTGACTTCTTCATCATTCGAAAATGAGAAGTTTTCTTCCTTTCATTGTGCTAACGTTTGTTTTGATCGCTATTCCATCAGAAGAAATTGTCGCCCAATTCAATTCTATTAATTGTCGTGGAATAACTGCAAATATTTTGTATAAACGAGCGAGAGATGCGTACCAACGAAACCGTAATTTAGGTACGAGAAAAGAAACTACAAAAAACTGATTTCTCAATATGTCTTGATTGTGTTTGTACATCTGAAATCGTATTTTCTGATCTAAATATCGTTCGACGTGATTGTATTCTAGGGCGTGTGTCTCAAAATGAGTTATTACTCGATCTGGCAACCAAAAATGATATTTGTTCATCCATTATGGCTCGTTCCATTGAATTTGGTAAGGATACTCTGAGTGGTATTGGAGAAGTCGCGGAGGCAGTGAATGCTGCGGGACAACCACTCTCGACAGACAATCTTTCCCCTTTCGATAAGCAAATTTTTCTCTGCCACATAGCTCAAAATTCATTTCTTCTTATGCAAGCGAAGAAATCTGAGAAATTTATCAAAAGAGGTATCATTTATGCTCCGGGATACGTTAATGAAGATGATGAATTACTTCAGTTAATGATGGTTTATGATTACAACTTCAAGGCATATTCGGAAAGTGTTTTCATGTGTAAAAGGCAAATTGACGAAAGTGATACTCACATATTTTTCGTTTCAAAAGAGTACAATGTGAATTTTTTCTCTGATTTTCTCACCAATCCAATCGCTGCTCGATTCATCTTTTCTGACGATAGGTGTTTGCTTGCGATAGCGGTGGAACCAGGTACGGTGATAAACTCGTACTCTCAAGAAGACGTCGAAAAACTCTACTTGGATAGAAGAAAAGGAAAAAAGCCAGGTAAACTTCACTCTTCTTCTCCTCTGGAGATAAATTGAACTGGAATTTTGACAATTTTACGGATGAAGTTGCAGGAATCGAGGGTACTAAATATACTAGCAATATCTATGACTTTCAATTAAAGTCTCTTCTACCTGAATGTATGGAGACGTCACACCATAGATTTAGCTCTTTGTAAAGAATGGGTTTGAAAATTGTGATTTTAATTTTTAGCAAGTTTCGCTTCAGAAGATCCCATTTGTCAGTTGCGGGAGCATGAAACGTTCAGATTATGCGGATTGATTTTCAACTCAAAATACATTCAGGATCGGTTCAAGATCCGATTCCCTGCCAGCTATAGTGTGGTTAGAGACTACAAATGCCAAATGAAGACTATCTCATTTTTGGAACTGCGACAAGGACCCAAAAACTTATACCAGGAGTGGGTGGCGCTTTGCTACATGTCTTATGTACCTTTTCGCCATAATCCGGACCCTAACTTGACGTATTACGTTTCGCGAGCTTATAATTCTGATACAAAGAATACAATAAGCACTAATGATATATTTCTTTATAAAGAAGGAAATTACGAACAAATTTATTTGATAAATACTTTCACAAATATAAGATTAGGTTGAAGAAAATTTGAAGGTTTTGTGAAATAAAGAAGTTGTATACTTGACGCCAAGTCTCGACTTCGATGGGTACGTATGGAGAAGGGGACTTCGTTGTAGTCTGTGATTCCAAAAAGGATAGAATTCTGGCCTTGTTCTTGGTCATTGATGACTGTATGTATGCAAAAGAGAAGAGGTTGTGATTTAGTTGAGGATCTTGAACGGGATTTGATTTCCGAACTGCGTACATGAATAGTTGGACTTCGGAAAATTTCAGCATCCACTTCGCGATGTCCCGAAGTCTTGTTAATTTATTATTCTAGCCTTGGGCTAAGAAATACTGGTGGAGTGATTACTTCAGCTGTAGTTAGCCCCTAGAAACTCCTGTTGATGACATCATGAGGTAGACGTGGCCTTGACCTATTTTCGATAACGTCATCTACAAAATACGATCTTTATTTTTGACCCTTTTTTTTTCCCCGTGTGGAAATGAAGAAACTTTGCCAATTCAAAATTAAGCAAATGATATAAACTTGATACTTTTTCGATCTATTATTTCTCAATTAAATGGAAGAAGAAAAAATGTTTCGCTCGGTTAATTTCTGTATACAAACTCAGTATTATTATTTTTTTTTTCTTAAATTTTTCGTAATACTGAAATATCCCGTATAATACGATACGAATTTGTTACCTTCGAATGATTTTTGTACTGTTTTTGCTCGTCAAATATTTACTTTTCTGCTGCATCGTTTGTATAAAATGAAATATTCTCTCTTCCTGTAACTTCATGAACTGTAAACTGACTTGAGAGAACGTTTCTCTCTCGCGTGGTTTAGGTTAGATGTATATCCATCGTCCCAAGAATACGATTTTCGCTATTTCTTCTCAATATCAACAAATAGCTTCGCATCCGATGAAAATTACACGGCGTCTGTCTTACGTTTTTCTGATGTGTTATTGTAATCCCTATTTTACATTTCCCGTAGAACTTCAAGAAAGGAACCTAGCATCGGTTCAGATATCGTCATGAATTGATTTCTCCAACTGTCTACCTACGTAGATTGAAATTATTAAATCTTTTTTGTGGACGATGATGTTCGACAAGACTATCATTCGACGTATGTCAGTTTTGAAACAATTAGTATGGTGGTTGATATTTAAAATACTGCCGTTTATTTTAGATTGAAAGTAATGCATTTCAATATTATTGAAGACAAATTGTGAACGCAAACTTTGCAATGGCAGCGAAGAGGCCGCGCGCCTCGCGGCCCCATGGAAAACAGCTGGTCTTATTTCTGTTTTCTTTGTCTTTAAGTGAGTAGAAGTATTAGGCCTCTGAAATCTACAAGATCGATTGAGATTGTTTGTAAAGTCTTGGTGGAAGAAGAACGTGAGGCTTACAAAGAAAGCTCAAAGAAGGAAGTTGCTCTTAGGGAGGCATTTGGCCACGTGAGAGTGAATATTGATGTGCTTAGCAATCTGTATACCTCAGTACATGGAATATTTATCATGTTGTACAATACGGAACAGTAAATATATCTGCTGAAGGCTCTCTCTGAACTCAATCTACCTAGTCTAGAAAAATTCCCATAATCTAACCTAGACAAATTCTTCTAACTTCGGTTGATGATATCATCCCCATGTTCCGTTCTCAAGTTCTTCAGGTTGTCGATTGAAAATATTTCAAGTCTCTGGAAATTTTCCCGACAATGATGACGTCATCAAAGTTGGACGCGCTCGCGCTGTCCCCCAACAAAAGAGATAGTGAGTTCCCCATTAGAAAAGAGTTGCAGTAATATACACATAATATGATTTTGTGACATAAGGCGATACAAAATGCTTCAAAGGAATCTAAACTAGAATTCCTCATAAAAAGTTTTTTGTTGAAATTTTCAACCTTGATCAGATAGATACGAGGTTACGGTGAGAAGAGCTGATGAAGACTGATGTGACGTCGACGAGGAAGAAACCGACTATTTAATAATCATAATCTTAGATTTAAGGTCGAAGGCCCGAAACATGACTCTGTTCATTCTCAAACAGCATCTTTGTTGTAAATGAATGATACAGTGGTGTAGCGAGAGGGATCAAAGGGGTAGGACCCTCCTCCAAGACAGATGAAATATCACATTTTTTTCTAAATAATTATTCCACAAATTTTTTGTGACATTTCTCCCACTTTTTCTTCAACCCCTCCAGAAAATTTTTCTGGCCACGCCACTGGAATGTTGTACATGAGATGCTACATTTTTCTCCTTTCTACACTTTATGAAGCCACCAAACCTATTCTAGTCTGTTGTGATTTAATTTTTTCAAACTTTCATTCTACTAACAAATTGTTTTTCGAGTATGACTTGATCCATTTTACTAATGAAGAAATACTCGTAATTTATTCACCATCTTCAAGTACAATGATTGTCTATCAAAGAACGGTGGTCATGTTTGTTGTATTCTCATGAAGGAGTATAGCCGGATGAGATTTTGAGAAATGTCTCAAACGAAATCAAATCCCGAGCTTGATTTAGAATGGCACGACGTCTAAAACACGCGCCTGTTCTAATTTTCAGACCGTTAGCTCATCACAGTAGCGCTGAGGTAATAAAAAGAAAAAAATTTCACTTTAAAAATTGGGGAAAATTCGGTAAGTTTTTTTTTAATCCATGTCGATCATCCTTGTGTGTTGAAAGGTGCATCTAGCGCTCTCTGTGCCAATATTCGACTTCCGGGATCGATTTTAAGATTTTAAAATGCGATAAAATCAACGTAGAAAATCCGTTCCAGACCAGATTTTTTGAATATGAGGAGTTACATCTGTTTACATGCTCGATATGTCGTAGGATTCCAAAAAAATAGTCACAGAATTCTCTGGAAATTGTAAAGTTCTTGGGAGGGTGGAACTTGGAAAATATCTTCGTTTTAAACCTGAGTAAAGGATTAAAAAAGAAGATAATGAACGAGGTAACAGAATTTATTCAAAACAATCAGAACTCTGAAATCGTTGGCTGCTTTACTACTCGAATGGTATACAAAACCATTGCTCGCAACCTTGTCTGCGAGTAGTAAAGCAGCACAACTCTTGCTCTGCGACACTTCGCGAGAAAAAAGAGAAAAAATAAATAAATAAATAAATAAATAAATAACAAAAATGAGAGAGCGAAACAACAAAAATTAACAAATTAACAAAGAAAAAAACGTACAAAGGGGTAACTAAATATAAGTGGTAACAAGCCTTATCTAACAAAACAAAATGAAGAAACTTACAAATAAAATTCTGAAAATTGAAGGAAGAATAAAATTTATAAACAAACAACAATTTAAAACAAAAAAAAAGTTAAAACTTGAGAAAAAAGATAAATAAATAAATAAATAAATAAATAAATAAATAACTAAAACTAAGAAAGAAATAAAAAAACAACGAAACTTAAATTCCTGATTCAAAACTTTGAGAATAAAAGAAAAGATAGTAAAACTTATGAAAATAAATAAAACAGAAGAAATAATGAATAAAAGTAATGAATGAATGAATAAATAAAATGAGTAAAATAAAAATTTACAAGTCTCCTTTGGCCTCCTTCAACATCTTATACTTCTCCTTGATTCTGGCCACTTCTTTCGTCAGGAATTCACCAAAGTTCCTTCTCTTTCCATTCTTCCTCCAGTTTTTGGTTCTCCTTCTCTTTCCATAAAAACGTGTGTTAGAGATTAAGCTTCTCATTATTTGGATTCCGTCCCGAAATTAAATTGATTCCTATTTAAAATCTATTTCATAATTCTGAGAAGTTGGCCAAAAAATTCTTCACGCGCCAAGAAGCTCTTGAGAGGGTAGAAATACTTTCAACATGTAGAGAAAAGTATACTTCTTATTTCTCAAATCCCCTTAGTTCCTAAATTGGATCGATTTTTTCTTTGAGTTCAGGAAAGATATGCGAAAATTCCGTACAAGTTAAAAAGTTCTAGAGAGTGTAGAAACTGGAAAATATGGGTTTTCGTAACTTGCGTTCTTGTTTTTTATAGGCGTGGTTCCGGTCTTGAATGAGATTGATTGCCAAAGAGAAAACTCACGGGTTCTTTAACGGAGTTGAACAAGGGGTGGCAGGGAACCTGTTTTATGGGGCACATGAAAAATGTAGATTGTGACGTCACAAGGCTGACCTATGACGTCATTAAATTTTGGAGTCACAGTCTCCGCCTCCAAGCTTTATATGATAGAGGGAGAGGGATTTGGAAAACAAACTGATCTATGACGTCATCAGATTGTGACGTCACAAGGCTAACCTATGACGTAATAGGCTCTGGCCGCCAAGCTATATATTATAGGAGGACTTACAATATGATAGGAAGAAGACTTAGAAAAATTTTCTTTCTCAAGCTGTACGTGATAGAGGGGGGGGGGGGGGTCGGACTTGGAAAAATTCGACTCTCGTGCTATATTGAAAAAATTTCCACTCTTGACCTCAGAGGTATATTGATAGGAGACTTAGAAAATTTCCGAGCTCCAATTTTCGCCGGACGATCATTTGCAGAGTTTGCCGAGTTTGAAGAGAGGGAAGAAATCATTTTCAGGTTTCCTAAGGCTCTGGAAACAGCAAAGGTCGAACGATGGAATGTGGACTTGAATTTTCTTGGTGTACGTATGTTTATCTCTCGGTATTCCGACTCCAATGCAATAAAATCAAGCTAAGAATGTTTCGTACGCGGATTCTCTATACAGATCACATATCACTAACATCTTTACGAGGGTTTAACCGCCTCATTTTACTTGTGCGCTTCGATAGTACGTATCGTCATCGTAGATTAATAATATCATCATCCATTTCATCTGCATTTCAAAGGTTCATTCACAATGACGTCTTCCCACATTTACCTTTATTCATCACGCTGTCTATACATAGTAAGAATTCATCGGATAAAATGTACATTTTCCTCATTACTACCACCTACGCCTATACGTTTACGAAAACCAATCTTTTTGAAAATAATGTTACCATTTATTAATTATTTATTCGCGTTTTTCATTACCGGTATGATAATTCTTCTGTTCTGTTTCTTACTATTTAATTATAATTGTATTCGATTAGCTGTTTGTACCGTGTAAGATCTCGTATTGGGCCTTTTTTTTTTCTTTTTTTCATTATTTTCATTCTCATTAGACGTAAGATTAAGTATCATGTTTCCGTTTTTCTTCTCAACCTTATATTTGGTGTTGCTCATTTTTATTAATGCGATATACATGTATGACGTACCCTCATTGTCTAGCCTTCACACTGACATAATACTTACTTATGCGCCCGCAGATGACATATTGAGCTATACCACAAAAATATGTAATTCAGAAAAAAAAACATAATATATAAACTATGTTTTATTTTTTGTTGACTATCAAATTGGACTTCATATCAATCAACGAGCATGTACCAAATGAAAATGTGTATGAAACGATACTCGTCTTCTTAAGACTCGTGTAAATACTTTCATACGATGTATTGTGTTACGATTAATTCTTGAAGAATAATGTAATAAAAACAATGTCAATATTGATTTCAAAGAAAACAGGTATTCTTCCTTTCATTTTAGCATTTTATATATTTTTGAGATTGGGACTACTCTTGGAAAAACCGTCACGATTTTCCGATGGTTTCTGCCTGGGGTTACTCCAGAGAAAATCGTCACATGTTTTTGTCACGTTTGATGACGTCATCAGGGAAGTTCTGAACGTGATTCGAGTTTAGGCTTGAGTCTTAAGTGAGCGTTCGTGACAGAAAGTTTTGAGATCTAATTTCTGGTATTGTTACATCCTCAGTCTCCATTTTGTTAGTACCGAGAGGAAAAAAGTTTATTGAAATTCCCGCAATACTACAATGTTATTTTAAAATTTTGAGGAAGGTTACAATGGAGGAAACATATAGAAAACAACAGTATCATGTTGCGAGTATTTTTGGAGAAAATAATCTTGTAATTGTTGATAGCCATGAAATATGATCAAGATGTATCTCATCACCCGCTGGCGACATCAATACAGACCTGTGCTCTGACTCAGTCTTGGTATTCAGCCTACTACTAGTTTAAGACTAGTATAATTTTTTTTTTTTTTTATAAATATGGAACTTGAAATTATTTTGATTCAAATCCATTGCATGTATAGATATGTATCATGGCTCCATCCCCTCTTGTCCTCTAGAATTGTCAATTTTTTGAAGAACTGCATGAAAAGTCAACTTCTCTGACTTCATATTCAAACGAAATAATGAACATGATAATGGAATTCATTCTCAAAGAAGCCAGGAACCAAAAACTAATAAACATTAAGGACATTGAAAAATGTTCCAAGCTTTTTCCACAATTCTGACAAGGTAGACAAGCGCAAGTCAAAAATTTTAGTAAGGAATAAAGTATGGTTTGATTCAACATTTACTGTGCCTATTGCCTGCGGCTGTTGATGCAAGTAATAAGAATTTTCCTGAAAAATGTTACTAAAAGATGCAATTTACGGGACAAAAAGGAGGATTTTCTCAAATTTTCATCATTTCCAGAGCGTTACTGCGCCTAGATAATTTTTTGCATTATTTTTTACGGATTTCACAGGTAATTTTACATAGGAATCAATGTACTTTGAATGGAGATTAGCAAAAATCGAAGCTTTACTCGTAGTACAGTGGCAAACTGTGAACTTTTAAGAAAAGATGGCTATTGATGATAGAAGCATGAAAATTGGTGTGGTTGCGATGATACCAAAAGAAAATTTTAGAGATGGAATTCGCTGTAAGAGAAGCGGGGGGCCAATTTTCGAGGTTCCATCCCCCCTATGTGAAAGTGGGGTGAGCAATTTCGGCGTCTTTGCGGTCGATTTTACATATTTTCATCCTTCTGAATACGATTATGTAATTCTTTTCAAGATCCGATCACAAGAAGTGCCCCAAATTTCAAATTAAAAATTTCCATATTTTCCAATTTTTGCAAAAAATACGTAAAATAACGGTTTTTCTTCTCTAAACCAAATAATATTGTTTAGGATCAAATTTTTAGTATAATTTGCGAGTATTGGAGGTCAAATTTGAGATTTCAACGTATTATATGAGCTCTCTATGTCGACGTGTGGGGAAACAGGAGGTACCGCAAGTTGCCTAATTTCGAGGGTTTTCCATGTTTTTCACACGTTTTTTGGATATTTTCATATTTTTGCATATAATGTGAGGGATTTAGAAGCATTAAAAATTGCAGATATGGTGACTGGAAACTTGAAACAATAAAGCTATGTGTCTTTGAGACTTCCGCTCCACCTTGGTTGGTATTTAAGGAGTCACATAATAGGTTTTTTCCAAAATATATATTCGACAAATCTTCAGTATTAAGATAGATTTCAAAATTTCCAGGATAATGACCTCTCCTCAAAACAATGACCTATTGTGGAGATATAATACTATACTGACGCGAGATCCTTTTGGCCATTTTGCAGGGAGAGGGGGGGGGGATCCGGGGAAAAATTTTGATGGTAGAATTTTTGAGTGAAAAAAAATTGACTTCTTTTGTTCAAATTTTGGTCTCATTGGTCATAAAAAGCACTTCTTTACAGTCAGAACACGACAAGAAGGACTACTCGACAGCGAGAGCATTTCTGTACAGTCGACGAATTTGAATTTCATCGCAATCGTTTGTCATTTGACTCGTTAATACACCCTCAAAGTCGCCGATAAACAATTGTATTTATATAATATGTCTACTATCGTCTTTGATGCAGCTTTGTCGGTCAGCATATGCAAAAAAGTCTGACACCACCTATAGACGATGCGACTATCTGTAGCGATAACCGAGGTGTTACTTGTAGTGTACAAAAAAATCAAAGAGCGAATACCGTCTATGAAGCAACACTTGTTAATCAAAAGGAATGCAATAATCACAGAACGATTGACCAGCTTTGTGACGAAAATGACCTCGTAGCACGGATTACTGTAGGTCTCTAAAATGATTTTCACTGACGATTGGCTACAAACTTTTCTTTGGAATAATTTGTATAATAACCTCCAAATTATGAGTCATGAAATTTCTATGGCCCCAAGCATAATGCATCAAACTTCCACAACTTTAAGAGAGTTAATTTCTTGCCAATACCGCCAAGGTTGTTCAACAAATAGCTGTGTGGTTGTACCAAAAATAATCTTTATCAGCAATACCGCAGTTGCGAAATGGAACGAAGAAGAGGAGAGGGGTAGCGCGTGATCCTCATTCTAACACTGACTTTGGTAAGCCTTATTTTATCCTATTTGGTACTCAAACGGAAAACATGACTGTGTTTAGAGAATTCATTTTATTCAAATACGATGTCTCAAGTTCGTAAAAATAGGAAGTTTTTAAAGTTGGGGATGGACGCAGGGGTTAATTTCCTGAAAGGGGATTAAATTTAAATGTATTCTGCAGTGGCGTAGCCAGAAAATTTTTCTGGGAGTGATTGAAGGAAAAGTAGGAGAGAAGAAATGTTACAAAAATTTTTAGGAAGAATTGTTTAAAATAAGATGTGATATTTCATGTGTCTTAGGAGGAGTTCAACTCCTCTAATCCCCCTCGCCTCTCCACCGACACTTTTGTATCTCCCTCCCCATCCCCTGAAAACAATAGAACAAAAAAGATATCAAAATTTGAACGAAAGAAGTCAATTTTTTTTTCATTCGAAAATCCTACCATCAAAATTTTTTCCCGGATTCACCTCCCCTCCCCCCTGAAAAATGGTCAAAAGGATCTCGCGTACAAGAGGTCATTGTTTTGAGGAGAGGTTGTTCTCGTGGAAATGTTGATATCTATCTCAATACTGAAGATTTGTAGAATATATGTTCCAGAAAAAACCTATTATGTGACTCCTTAGGTGCCTACCAAGGTGGAGCGGAAGGCTCAAAGACACATAACTCCATTGTTTGAAGTTCCCAGTCACCATATCTGCAATTTTTAATGCTTCAAAATCCTCCACATTATGTACAAAGATGGAAATATTCAAAAAACGTGTGATAAACATGAAAGATCCTCGAAATTAGGCAACTCTCGGTACCTCCTGTTTCCCCACACGTCGACATAGAGAGCTCATATAATACGTTGAAATCTCAAATTTGACCTCCACTACTCGAAAATTATTCTAAAAATTTGATCCTGAACAATGTATTTGGTCTAGAGAAGAAAAACCGTTATTTTTACGTATTTTTTGCAAAAATTGGAAAATATGGAAATTTTTAATTTGAAATTTGGGGCACTTCTTGTGATCGGATCTGATTTACATATTCGTATTCAAGAGGGTAACAATATGTAAAATCGACCCCAACGACGCCGAAATTGCTCACCCCACTTTCACACGGGGGGATGGAACCTCAGAAATTGGCCCCCCGCTTTTCTTATGGCGAATTTCGGAGGGCTCCCCATCTCTAAAATTTTCTTCTATTATCATTGCCCACCATACCAATTTTCATGCTTCTGTCATCACTAGCCATTTGTTTGTAGTCTGCCACTCTACTAACGTTTCTCCAGCCTGGAAAAAAATTTTGGCTTTTCTATAGCAATTTCCTGTGTTCGGAGAATTTTTTGTGTGTTTTTTCGGATTTTGCGAGTAATTTTAAATAAGAATCGATCTAGTTTGGCGAGAAAAAGTGGTTAATTATTTAATTCTCTTCAGCTAAATTAGCGTTTCATCCCACAGTGTAAAATGTAAGATAAATTTAATAAAATCATTCAGAGAACTTTTGGTTTCATTATTAAAAGACGAACAGATGCTTGGATTTATATTTTACATGATTATTACATATGTTATTGCAAGACTCCCATGTAATTTATAAATCGTGCCATAAGGTTCAAGATCTTATTCTGAGGAGTAATCTGACAGCAGTTTTTTTTTTTTCGAAAATACCACCTAACTAAATAATAGACCACATTTTTTACTCGTATATCGATGACTTCGTTACAGAGGATGCGTAGGCCTACGTGACAAAGACATGATTTCATCGATAAGTGATTTGAAATTTTATTAATTTCCGAAAGTATGTTGATCAGAGGCCCGGAACCACAATTCACCGAAAGAGTGCATACAAAATTTAGACTTTTCTAAAATCAGAGCTTTTGCAAAGGCATATTTTTTCATTTTGAACAGAGAATCGGTTTTATTGAAGAACTCTGTACATCGATTGGCCATAGGAATTAAACTCGTACGAGTCTTAAAGTATTGAAAATTTTGAATTATGTCGTACACTGATCGTAAGTTTTAATTTTAACCCACTTAAGAGTGTAACGGAGTTGGCCTTAAGAACGTAAAGGTGACTGTCACGCATCTGTCTCCGCAGGTAATATAATTCATTTTACGATAAAATACGCATTACAACTCTCTTCCCTTTCGTTTTGAATAGTGCAAACAGTCATGTGCACGGATTTGACTCGAGTTCATGCTATGTGAACGGGCGCGACTGTCAAATTTATTGTTTCAGCTCGAATTTGTCCGTGATCTTTTACATACAATGAAATGCTCTTTACAATTTATATCAACTGCATAAAAACGTCGAACGGTGCGCGGATATTAATCTTGTTTATTTCTTCTGGGCAGTTTCACCTGAAGTCTCGAAACTACGCCTACTGTGGTACACTGTCGATGCACAACTAACGCTGTGTGGGCTTTGTGGTTTACAAGAAGTTCACTTTATTAGTTAGGTATAATTCGGCTTATTCTGACGTATATACGTACTATCATCGTTCGCCGAATCGGAATTTAAGCACTTTCTCCGTGTTTGAATCTTAGTAAACTTTTGTTGGGGCTTACAAACTTGGAGGCTCTTTACAATATTATTTTACGAAATGTGAGTTCAAATGGTAACGATGTTGTCGGTTGTACAGGTGTGGTTTGGTGAAGTTTCTCGCGAATGAGTTACGAGCGAGCATAATATACGCGTAAATAAATTCAGGAAAAAATTGCAGATCTCGTTCAGGATTTTTCAGGTTCAACACCCCATGGATACATAAGGCTCTTGAATCGAGTTTTTCCCGAGTCTCCTTTCACTAAATAGCGTGCGTCAGCCAACCCCCTCCGCTGTCCCGTAGTTTGAATTTTCCTAAATCCCATTTCCATTCATAGATAGTGCCTCAGAATTTTCCGAAGTTCCTCGTGTGAGTCAGCTTTTTCAACAACACCCTCTTCCTAATATTTTCTGTAGTCCAAGGGTTCATAATTATTTCATTGCTCCGGAGTTCGTATTTTCCAGGCTTGCTTTCTGTGTATACACATAGACCTAGCTTGTAAATCAAAAATTTTCCACGTTTTATTTCTATGGAGATTCAGAGCTCCCGTTCTCGGATACTCCAGCAAGATAATTATAAAATATTTGAGAGATTTTGACTGTACACGTCGGCAGTGAGTTCCATATGAAGAGTATGAATAACATTCATCAACTACAAATTCTATAGCTGTAAAATTGTATAGAATAACCCCAGATTCCTGATTCATCAGGCTTTATTCCCTGTTATACATTGTAGCATTAACACAAAATTCGCCTCGAGAAGTAAGGGTCACTAGACCTACGCGCGTGATTAGATGTGACGACGATTTTTGGATGTTCTACCTAAAATAAAGGGTCATTTCTTATGGTATGAACCAAATCGTGGATTTTGGTCGGTTCTCTTTCTCATCGCCTTTAGGTATAAATCCACCCACCAACGGGCGTCAATACGTTTTGCCATCATTTACAAATGCTCTATCAACAAGAAACACAGCTCTGAATTTGGCGCAGACAGTTGTTGATAACCCAGCCTCTTACCAGACGTCGGCAATTGTATAAAGTCTATTTTTCTCTTTCTTTCTGTCTCTCTCACTCTCTCGCTTTATTATTAGTAAGTTGTTTATCCACAATGTACGGGCGTAATTTCATTTCTTTCTTCCTCTGACATGGTCGTAAGTCATCAATGCACGGCACATTGGGACACCGCGACGCAGCAGCGTGTACAAATTGTTGCAGTACGAAAGCTGGCCGGTAAAACACACCTACATAATATCATGCACTATGCATATGAATTATTTCAAGAGCATTGATGGAATATGACATAGTTATGAAAGAAAAGAAGTATCTCAAGTGTGTTAGTATTACGAGTTCGTGTGAGGTTGTTTGAAGTATACGAGAGGTACCCTTTATGAATGCGAGCAGTTCTCGGGAACATTCAACTTGTTCAGCCTCGGGTGATGAACCTCGATCTCTCTCTCGTTTTTACGATCCGCGGGCGGATTTTATATCACACTCATGTTCGTAGCCTAGCTATCGACTCAACTTACTTTTCTTCCACTGCGATATTTTTCTTTTCGCTTTCGAATCAATATACGTCTATATCGTAATCGAAACTGCAACAAGGTCAAGGTATTATATCACAGTTCGTATTCCAGTTTGTTTATGTTTTATTTACTAGCTATCCTATTTTTTTTTTTTTTTCTTCTCTTTCTCTTTCTTTACCCCTCAGTCTTCTTTTGCTCGGTTCTGTATAGGCGGTAGATGTGCGGAACTTCATATCGTCTTATCATGTACGATTGATGCAGAGAATGTAAACATTGATCGTCATCGAGTAGGAACTAGAGTGAAGACGAACTCTTCAATGTACTTCTCACATTTCATTCCTTGAAAAATATCGAGCTTCACACTACACTGACTGTGGAATGAGACAAAACTCTAGCTGGACAAAAATCTATTTTCAGTATTTCGTTTATCAATTGAGGCAATTCTCAAGTGAGTATGTCCGCCAAATTCGCAATAAATAGTTAGAAAATTCTCCAGTCGCTGGGGAACGGTGTGGAAATGGTAAAAAATCGAGAAAATCCTATTTTCAAACCTTGAGAACACGTGATTTCTGGTATTTTGTTTATTGATTAAGTCAATTATTATGTAAACATGTATGCCAAATTTGAACAAAATAATCAAAAAATTCTCCAATCGCTGGAAGGGTCTGGAATTCGTAGAAAATAGAGAAAATGCACTTTTTCTACGTGGAGAACTGTGGTATTTTGTACATCGGTTAGATCAATTCTTATGAAAATACGTATGCCGAGTAGAGCTTGGGAAATTTTCTAATTATACAAGTATTGACATGTTTCATGTCTTTGCTCTGACCTCTGCCCTATTTCTGATTTCGCGTACGTCCGCACAACCGTGACCTTGAGACTTGGAAGAATTTTCTCCAACCTCTGGCTCCATCTTTTCCAAAGCGTGAATTTTTCAACTTTATTTTATACTTTGAATGTCACGGGTGATTTTACAGAGAAAACCATTCCTGCTCTGATCAAAGGTGAGGCATTCGCCGTTCTCTCGCCTCGAGCTCAGGACATTGCCTTACTGATGAATAGCAATTTTTGAACTATTTTCCCCTCATCAGGGGAAGGGATTCCACCACTTCACACAAGTGCACGGCTCCCAGTAACGCAAATTGTATTGTTGCGACACGAGCAAAAAGATGAATGAACATTTGAAAGTGAATTATTAGGAGTGAGTATGTATCATAAATTTTGGTCGTTTCCAGATCGTTTCAGCGATTGGAGAATTTTTTTACCATTTTTTCAAATTCAGTGGTTGTTTTACGTATGAATTGACCTAATCAATGAACAAAATAACATAAATCACGGTTCTCCTGGTTGAAAAAGTTCATTTTCTCAATTTTCTACCATTTCCAGACCGTTCCAGTGGCTGGATTTCTTTCAAATTCGGCGTACATTTTTACGTAAGAATTGTCCTATAATCGATGAACAAAATACCAGGAATCACAGTTCTCCAGGTAGAACAAGTGGATTTTCTCGATTTTTTACTGTTTCCAGATCGTTCCAGCGACTGGAGAATTTTTTTACTATTAATTTTTTTCAGACTTGGTGAACGTGTTTACGTAATAGTTGAATTAACTTAATCGATAGAAATCATAGTTATCCAGATCGATTTTTGCTATTTATAGACTGATCTAGCGTCTGGAGAGTTTTTTTACTTTTTTTCCAAACTTGGTGGACGTTTTTACATAAGAATGGACCTAATCAATAAACGAAATAACAGAAATTAGAGTTCTCCAAGTTGAAAAAGTTCATTTTCTCAATTTTCTACTATTTCCAGACCTTTCCAGTGACTGGAGAATATGGATTTTTTTTTAATTCGGCATACGTTTTTACATAACAGTTGACCTAATCGATGAACAAAATACCAGAAATCACAGTCTCCAGTGTGAAAAAGTGAATTTTTTGATTTTTTTCTACTTCCGTCTCGTTTCAGCGACTGGTGAATTTGTTGACTATTTTTTTTTCAAATTCAGCGTACGTGCATAATTAAGAATTCACCCAATCGATCCATGAAATAACAGCTCCAGGTTGAAGAAGTGGATTTTCTCTATTTTCTACTATTTTCATACCGTTTCGGTGACTGGAAAACTTCTGATCCTTTTTTCAATCTCGCCATGTGTTTACATAAGAATTGACGTAATTGATACACAAAATACCAGCCAGGTTGAAAAAGTGGAGTTACTCTATTTTTTCTATCATTTTCAGACCTTTCCAGAAACTGGAGAATTTTTTTACTATTTTTTTTCAACACATAAAAATTGACAAAATATGAGAAATCACAGTCATCCAGTTTGAAAAAGTGGATTTTCTCGATTTCTTACTACTCGTATTTCCTGACTGTTCCAGCAACCAGAGAATTTTCTTACCATTTTTTTTTTTTTCAAACTCGGCGTACGCTTTCATGTAAGAATTCACCTTATCCATACACAAAATTACAGAAATCAGAGTTCTCCAGTTTGAAAAGTTGATTTTCTCAATTTTTTATCATTTCCAGACCGTTCCAGCGACTGGAGAATTTTTTGAGTTTTTTTTTCCCCCAAATTTGGCATTTGCTTTTACATCCGAATTCATCTTATTGATACACAAAATATCAGAAATCAAGGTTCTCCAGGTTTCAAAAGTGGATTTTCTCAATTTTCTACTATACTTGTATTTCCTGAATGTCCCAGCAACTGGAGAATTTTCTTACAATTTTTTATTTCCAGACCGTTCCAGCGACTGGAGAATTTTTTGAGTTTTTTTTTCAAATTCGGCATTCGTTTTTACATACGAATTCACAAAATATCCGAAATCTCAGCTCTCCTGGTTGAAAAAGTGAATTTTCTCAATTTTCTACTACTTGTATTTCCTGAATGTCCCAGCAACTGGAGAATTTTCTTACAATTTTTTATTTCCAGACCGTTCTAGCGACGGGAGAATTTTTTGAGTTTTTTTTTTCAAATTCGGCATTCGTTTTTACATACGAATTCACAAAATATCCGAAATCTCAGCTCTCCTGGTTGAAAAAGTGAATTTTCTCGATTTTCTACTTTTTGCCGGGCCGTTCCAGCGACTGGAGAATTTACTGACTATTTATTGCGAACTCAGCGGACGTGTTCACATAAGCATTTCCTCAATTGATAAACGAAATACTGATGATAGATTTTTGTCCAGCTAGAGTTTTGTTTCATCCCACATTGGAGTGCGTATTTTTCAGCCCGAACATTGACTATTGATTTCACGCGGTCTTTTGCGGTAGCAGTGATACCTTACTCCGCTAGTGATGAAAAAATCACATAAACCCACCAAATACTGATTTTTTTGGAAATGTTCTACCTCTCTGAGGACTCCGGTACTAATGTATGTTGTTTTGGTGGGTATGGCGCATCAAATGAATGAATGTCCCCAGGTGCCACCCACCGATTTTTTTTTGTTAATTGAAGGCTGTTCGTGGGAAAGAGCGTAAGTGCCAATAACAAAATTTATCAGGAGAGCGGTTAAAATGAGGTTCTCGAACGCAATATAAACGTTTTCTCTGTCCTGGAAAAGCGTGTATGTACCACAAAAATATCAATGAGACACAACAGAGCATGAGAATCGTATTATCGTGACTCTGAATAGGATCAATGAAAACCTCATTTTCGCTTACGCTCTTTCTCACGAACAGCCTTCAATTGACTTTGAAGTTTTGTTATTTTGTTCTAGGGATATGAATGATTGCTTTTGAAAAAAAAAAAACCTCATCTTCTAAAATGTCTTCAAGTTTCATTGTTTTACGATCCTTATTGCCTGAGGTACAGCCATTTGAATTTTAAGCCTAAAGATGGCTCTGCAGCCCATACGGATGAGCGGATGGGTCCTCCAATTTTTGCGATTTCGAGTTTTCTCATTAGGGACAACATTTTCACATACATTTTGAACACTTTGCGACCAAGGCCGTTTCCCTCTGACCATTTTAAATTTTTGAAGTAAATACGATGCTCTGTGTTCTGCCTTGTTCTTTTCCAAATACCACAATGATGTCCAGAACTGAATTATTTATTGATTTTCAAAAATCAGCGATCTAAAGTGGAAATAATACGTTTTAACGTACTCGTGAAATAAAAATAATAGGGTATATCTACGAGTAAAATGACGATTATGAGTAATTAATATCTACGTTGACTCATGTACCACATCAACGAGTACATAAAAACATTTATGAAGGACATCTGTCTGCAAAAAAACCTTACTAATAATATTGCTCAATAGATATTTATCTTATTTCGGTGAGTTTAAATAATCGGTGTTAAGAGCGACGAACTGTAAAAATCGCATTGGTCCGAGCGACTTACCAATGACGCATAGACGATAGGTACGAGTAGAGCGCATAGTACAGCGTACAGGAAAAGAGAAAGGTTTGCCATTTCCTGTCGGGCGTATATTACAACGCACCCTTGATAAACGAATAGTTATTATAAAATGACAAATGATCTCATAATCAAAAATTAGTCTCGAGATGAAAGTCTGATCGAGTATCGCTTCATATATTTATAGGGCGGGAGAGAAGGAGACCAAGTCGGACGGCGACCTGTTCTATTATACGATCAGCTTATACCTGCAATTTAATTAGTCTAGGTTTCGAATGTCTAAATTAGGCGTTCTCAGTGCACTTAGGCGGACAACAGCGTTGAATAGTTCAAAGCTCTGTGTCAGTAATTTGTCAGATTGAAATTCGGTATTAAATTTGAAAAAGTAGGAAAGCGAGTATATTTGGTTCGTTTGTATGATCAAGTATTATTAGGATAGCCTCGTACGGTGAATGGAGTTTCCATGGTGTCAATTAAATCCTTTATCCTTCAAAAATACGGAATCATGACGACTTGATTCAGGTATTCAGACATTCAATGGAGACAAAAATCATTACTTTTACTTTTGGCTTGTTATGGGCCTAGCTATTACTTAATTACGCAGGATGTGGGAGTATGAGAAATAGGTGAGGAATATTGCTGTCAGATATTTTAAACGACGATAGACTGAACGCAGATGATGATTTGGAAAAAAATACACGAATCAATTCGCAACAAACAATCACAGATGGCTGACAAGACTTCTCGAAAACAGCTAAATATTGCATCCAAGAAAGAGTGAAATAAATTATTTACGAGAATATAAAGACAGAAAAATAGAATGCGCGTAGGTAGTAAGTTTCTTCCTCGTTCCCCTCCCCTCCAAAAAAAAAAAAAAAAAAATCGAAGAAAGATGAAGAATTTATAGGTAGATCAAACAAAAGATTCGGGCTACGTACTAAGATGAAATAGGAGGGCGTCGTCCTAGAGTCAAAAGGTCGTAACTCCCGAAATTAGTGGTTTTGAGTTGATGATGGTTTCTAGTGCTCGTGATGATAACTCATCGTTCTAGAATAATGAAATGATATATAATTCATTAATTACCTATGCGAAAAATAACAAATTATTTTCCATTTTTTGTAACTCCATTCAGTATCATAGAAAGTTGTTTTCTGACTCTCCTGTAAAATGACCATTTTCTGAGATACGACATTTTGACTCTAGACTGACGAAGGGGCAATGTCAAGATTTGGAATAATTGATCTGAAAAGAAAACCGAGAGGAAATTTCAGTTTCCTATTTCGTTCGCCATTGCATCAATTTTGGTTACTGTCTAAACAGAGAATCTATTTAATGATGGTTTTTTATTGGGGGGGGGGGGGGGGTATGTAAAATCTCCATCGTGCTTCCGTACAATTTTGATTTCCGAAGGAGCGAGGACTGTGACCTATTCAATTTTCGAAGTTTGACTTTAATGGAGAAGAAGAGAAAATAAGGGTACGAAATTGGGGTTGAAATTGTGGAAGGGATATCTAGGTGAGACAGGTGTTCCTTAAATCGTCGATCGCCAAGGTATTTTTGTTCGATCGCCAACCTTCTGGAGAAATCGCAAAAATGTAAGGTAGAAAACTGAATAAATTAGCGTCGGGTTGCGTCTTACTACTGATTTTCACTTTGGTCGATCGCGTTCTTGAAAACTTTGAGGAATACTGATCTAGGCTAGTCCAAGATAGGCGAGGGATATTCGGAAAATTTTTTGGGAGCGAGAGCTGTGACCTACTTCTAGGGCTTGAAATAAATTCAAATTATTTGAGAACTAGGAGAAAAAATGAGTACGAGAGCGGGAACTTGGAGAAATTCTCGAGTTATGGAGCCAGATGTCCAGGCTAACTTCTTTCGATTTGTAAACATTTTTCAGAAAAAAGAGAAAATAATTTGAGATAGTGTGTGGAAGAAAGTTTAGGTTCTCGTGAAACAGGTTTTGCTCCTTTCAAAAGAAGTGAGTTGCGAGCACGTATTTGATTGTACCTTATTTTGAAGATACTTTTGAAGCTAAACGTTTATCCTGATGTTTTTAAAAAATTTAAAATTGTTTTGTGTGTAGAAGTGTGATCATTTTGCGCAACCACTTCTTGCAACTAATGTTTTGACAATTGTGTATTAGATACATAAATATACGTGAATTTTTACTACATCATACAATAAGGGAAAAGAATAAATAGAATCTGCGCTGTATGATAATTTGGTCAAGTGTTTTTTGAGCAAAGCTGTCGTCAGTATTTCTCTCGAGCACAATAATTTTCTTTTCAGATAATATCCTCCTTCAGTATCGTTTTTATTTCATCTAGTACGAGCGAAAAACTTCATTGATTGTTGGTGAAAAGTAAGAAATTTCTAATCGAATAAGTACTTGGGTATTATTATTCATCAGTTTTTTTGTTTCCTAATATTATTTTAAAAATTCTTATTTTCTGTGGAGAACAGTAGATTAAAGAAGAAAAATTTCGCCAAACTTCCACAATTTTTTTTATTCGTGCTGGCGATTGAATTCAGGACCAAGTTTGTAGATGACAGTTTTTTTATTTTGAGAGAAACTAAATTTTTGATGATATGAGGCGCGCTCAGCAAAATAAAATTTTTCACAACAGCCAAAAAACAAAAAAAAAAGGAAAAAATTTTTCTCGTTCTTTGCAACTTCAAATGCTTGCACTGCAGAAATTGTTTATCGTAGCGACCTACCTTTTTCTTTGTCTAAAAGTTGATTAACTCCTTCAAAAAAAAAAAACAATCAAAATCCGAAAAAATGAAATCGTGACGTATGATTTTGAGTGACCGTCACCTCCGAATTAAGTTTACGTTTTGAGAAAAGTCTGACCAACATTAATTTTTTTGACATTTCTATTTTTCGTGACGATCAAAAAAATTTAAAATTCCCACATTATACTGGTTTCTTAATTTTTATTCGAATACTCTGAGGCATTTTCAGCATAACACTGCAGCTAAGATTTTAAGAAAATGGTTCAATGTTTCAAACTCCTGTTTTCATAATAAATTGTTTTCAGAATTTTGACACTTGATGTATAAAAATTGTTAAGATAAATTGTTCGCGAATTCCATTATTGACTTTGTTAATGATTGTCACGATTTAAGTAATAATAATAATAATAATAATAATAATATGGGTGGAGGTCGAGTCTTAAACTATTTTAGACTTCCTTACGTGAGCAAGCTACTGCAGTATTTTCTTAAAAGACGTTCAGAAAATCTAGATCTCAAAATTGAGATGTGACCTGCGATGAGAAAAGGATGCTTATTGCCCACTGACAGGAACCTGTAGAAAAAGCTTTTGACTTTCCACGTCTTTTCCTGAATAAGAGGTGCCATCTAGTAGAGTCTGATGATGCTATCGATGATAGCGAAACGTTGCGTACGCAGTTTGAGTTCGTTCAAGTCTCTATGTGAATGGTGGTGATAAAGCCGATGGTTTTGAATTTTATTGTAATTTTAGCTCATCACGGAAAAATTTCCCTAAAAAAAATCAAAATTATGAAAGAAAGAAACCCGATAGCACTTTTCACTCTCACATCTCCTTGTTTTTTCAGGTCGTCAGCTTTTTTATCTCTTCTTTTCGTTCATTGTAGTGTTTATTATGTATACCTGATGAACGATGTTGATCGTCCAAAACACGTCATGTACCGAATAAAAAAATTGTGGAAGTTGGGGGAAATTTTTTTCCTCTAAAATTTCTAATATTATTCAGTTGTAGTTTTACCTTCACTACGTGAGACACACGTAAAGGGTACCCTTTAGTGATTTTGGTGACAATCTCCTTCGTTGAACCGGGACATCCTTGATAATTATCTTCACTGATCCGCGAAGTCGGAGATAGTGTATATGTGTGAGTGGTGTATATAAGTATACGGGTAAGTACTAAACAGAAGTCACTATCAAAGAAGTTCTCACCCGTATCATAAGACGTCAAACAAAATAGTAATAATTATTAGGCCAATGTGATCTACCATGAACCAACTTCACCCCTCCGTACGGGAGTCTGTACATAGAATCCAAATCACTATCTAGAGGCTTTCACCAACTTCAAACTTTCCTTCTCCTTTCAATCCGCCGAACAGACTCACATAGATTGCACGGATTACTCGCTTTGATAGCTTCAATCATATTAATTATGATGCATTTAAAGGAGCTTTCATTTACGTACTACATGGTCTTCTCCTCAAACTAAGAGCTGGTCAGCCATGGTCTCTCTTTCCCTCCCTATTCATTCCCTTCCATTAGGGCGACAGGTTTTTGTCGCATGGTCACAGTATAGGTTGACTCACACTCTCGTACCAACGACCACCTATTTGCCAACATCTCCCCTGTCATTCTCGCCACCTCATCTCTCAACCCCTGGTAACAGGAACTATTCTAGCATCTACTGTTTCTATCATATCTGAAACAATTCTTTATTCTGATATACAAAACACACCTTATCATAATTCGCACCTCAAGCCTCCGTTTATTTCTCTTGTCGTCCTATTATTGGCATTATGCTGTTGGACGGCTCTCTGAATCCATCTTTAAATAAATAAATAAATAAATAAATAAACTTCTGTCTCAACCGCAAATCGACTGGAAGTTGACTCAAAATCGACCGCTCTTTCTAACTATCGACCCGTCGTCGACGTCTTAATTGAGACGACCAGTGGCGGATCCACGGGGGTGATATTAGGGATATCCTCCCCCCCCCCAAAAAAAAGGTCCTTCAGAATTTTTTTGGATTATATCTCCCCCCCCCCCCCCCAAAGTGATCGTCTGAATCTGCGCCTGGACGACTCTCGGTATTATAGATTGATATCGGACCGAAATCGACGTCGATTTCAGCTCGATTCAAAGTCAACCAGCTTGTATTTCAACTATTTATTGGCGTAAGAATTCAGATTATATTTGATTGGCATAACTCAAAATCGACTACAGACCGACGTGATAAATCAGTCGAAGAGTGTCGTTTCCAAATCGAAGTCGATTCAAAGTCGACTAGCTTACATATTACCAGAAAACTACATATCGACTTGAAATCGACCCAACCGCGCAGTCGACTTATTTAATCGACAAAACATTTCGAGGAGTCGAATCGAAATTCGCGTTAATTTGAGGTCGACATTAATCTAATGTGTCTAATACCGGTGGTCGACTCACTCTCACCGTCGACAATGAGTCGATTCGTGGTCGACACTAAGGCGAAACTCAATCGAATCAAAATCGACTTCGATTTTGGTCGAATTTGATTAGATTTACACTGTTGACCATGATTCAGCGGATAATATAAGCTTACTACTAGTACATAATCACCCAAATAAACTATTGTATTTGTAGACCTAGTACAGTGTTATAAACCTAGTATAAAAAAAGCATATGGTATCAAAATCTTGAACTCGCGGATTCCCAAATCAAATCGAGGGTTCCTTGATCTTGTTCCCATAAAGTGAGTCAAGGCTACACCTACTCCCTGGTGTCGTCCGAGGTTTGGTAATTTCGGCACCGCAAATCTTTACTTGACGCCCCTGCAAATAGGCATTTCCATTTCAAAAAAATCTTATTTTTTTTCTCTTTTTGTCTCTCAACCATAAACAATTGAAAAGCGAATTTATCTTCATTTCAAAATAATAATAATCTTTGAGCCATCATAATATGTACACTTTTGCTTTCTCGTGTATTGTTTTGGCATATTGAAAAACACATGTTATTTACTTGTACATTTTTCAGAGGCGCGCGTACAATACTTGTTTATTAATGACTTCGATTTTGTAAGCAGTGTAAAATTAGAAACTCAGACTGTATTTTCTGGAGCTGAAAGAATATATTAACTTGCTGGGTAGAAATACTTAAGAGTACCAGACGATCGAAATGAAAGGTGTTTTCTATACCTAATACTGTGTTCTAGTTGATAACCTACTGCGCAAATTTTCGTCGTGAAATCTATTGTATTGGTCCTCGAAACATGAAAAAGTTCATCGAATTAGCCAGCATCTTGATACTTGTTTTTAAAATGGTTTCTGTAAAAGGTGCGCCTGAAATCGAAATAAGAGGCGCTACCACAATAGAATTAAGTAAGTTCAATATGACTGTGTGCGATATAAGATTCCATATTTCATGTAGGATGGCGGAGAATTTACGCTCGCAGAAAGGGTTGGCGATTTCTCAAACAAAGATGAAAAAATTTTTCTCGTTACAAGTTTATGAAAATGGTTTTCGTCACTCAGTTTCGTGACACGCTTCACTACCCCAATTTTTTTTAGAGACGTTCGTAACTGAAAAGTTCCCAGCTTCGACTTCCAGATTCAGTATTATTTCTATAATTTATCGTTACGCGCGTCCTTGAATAGATATAAAATTTAGGAGTTCCCTTCTTGTCTAATTAAAACTGCATTCGCTTACGAGTATAATTTCCCTAGTATAGAGAACTTTGATGATAGCTTTTTAACCGCATTTTTTAGAATCATACAACGAAAACAATCATTTTCAATTAATGTATTTCATTTCATGAATTAAAACTCGAATATTTTGACAATATAGAAAGCGGCGAATCGGCATGTGCAGACGATGATAATCCACTCCCACCTAGTGATCAAGGATCACGAGATCAACTATGCATAGATGCAAAAGGAAGTAGTCCTAGCGATGAGACAATGAAAAATACTCAGGTGGCCCTCATCGATGGTACTCGCAGAAACGTTATCGTATGTGTAGATGGAACAAAAATGTTCTGTATGTATAAATTATCCTACACTACTCCCGCTGGTAGAGAGAAGTATAGAAAAGTAGTTACTAAAGGATGAAATTAATATTGACACTTGTATTTTTGTGAGAATTGAAAAATCAATGCTCCATGATCTGTTATGTGCAAAAGTTTTCTGAATGACCATTAAAACATTCATATTAGTATTAGATTTGAATTTCTTTCAAGAGAAGATGAATAGTGGTATAGCCGGGGGGTGATTAAAAAGGTGAATTCCTTTCTTGACTCCGCTTTTCATCAAAATAAGCTTGCAATGTAACTGAAAATATCTTCCTCGGGTCCTGGCTCCACCATTCAGAAGAGTAAAATATGAGTTCATAAAATGACGCTCGCTGCTCACATATGCTTCTGAGTCCTTCTAAAAACGTACATGTGTACAGTTCGGAAACGTAGAACTTTCTTCGAATTAACTCTACAATTTTTTAAAGACTCATTTCTAGTTATACTCAACTGTGGCTCATCGGCGAAATTTTTATAAATTAGCATAAAATTTAAGACCTTCCCTCGTCCCAAGGTCAACAAAGCATTTAATATTTAATTTAGCCTAATTTTCAAAATTTCGTAAGTGTTACTTTACAGACACAGTATCTACTGATTTCTTCTGAATCCCATCCCTCATTATATGTTTGCAGGCCAAGTAAATTTTTTCATATCCCACATGGCTGAAAGCTCAAAATATTTCCTGGTTAAAAGTATGAAATGAAGGTCAAAAGGATATTTTTCTAATAAAAATACCCTTAGAACAGGTTCTGTGCATCTTAATCGATATACCCTGAGTGAAAGTGATTCCCCAATGATGTTATAAAATTTACTTTCGAGTCTGAATTTTGTAAACTTTTAAAAGCAGACTGAAAAAAATTGCAGCTCTCTTCGTTCTTCCATGAATCGTGTTCAAAGCCTTTCCTGCCCTCTCCTTCCCTCATGTACGACTCGATGGTAAATTTGGTAATTGTTTATGTCTGTAACATTGCGTAAGTTTAATTTTGTCGAATGAGAACCAATGAAAATTAGTTAATCATATTTTTTTCCAATTTAAAAATAACAATAGCTAAAATTTTAGGAGCATCTGTTTTTTGGTATGTGATTCATTACTTTGGAAATATTTGTAATCATTTCTTGAAAAATTTTAAAAACAATTAATATTACGCAGTTCACTTTTAAACTGCGAACACTTGTGTGCAACATTTAACTTGGTACAGTTTTAGAAAAAAAATTTTTATCTCGATTGTTTTTTTTTTTTTTTTTTTTTTTGTCTCCGTATAATGCACGTTTTGAGTCAATGCTGGTCTATTCTAAATTTGTAGGTTCGTGATAAAATGTGTATTCTGTAAAATATAACTTTGAGGTCAATTTTTAAATACTTCTTCAAGCTATAATATTTACGGAAAGGGGGGGCGTCATGAGAAAAATGTTAACTTTGGAGCGCGATTCTTGAACTAGAAGAATTGGGACTAATAAAGTTTACTTGTTGATCTATATATACTTGAAGAAGGGTCTATTTGTGTATTTGTGTTAGATTTTACTCCATATTTATACATATCTTGATTTTATGTCAGGTGATTATTCTCCTGATAATAATCGGTAGGCCGTTCGAAATGTCAGGGTAATAAAAATTTCGATTTTGAAGTTGACTAGAATTGTGCTTATATTTTATTTTTAAACGATTTTAGTGTTTGTATACAGACTTGATTGAGGCGAGTAGGAACTTGTTCTACTACGGGCATTTCGTTCGTGGGGGTTGACCGGCATGGAGAAGGGTAAGACGCAATTGTGGTGTCAAAAAGTCAAGGGATTTCGATTAGACTAGAGACTAGAGAGAGAACTGCACAGCTTAAAAGTAAAAAACCTTCAAATCCTCTTCCTGATGTATATAGGTGAAATTAAAAAATTGTTTTGTTCCAAGTCCCAAAGTAGAAAATTGAATCATGTATATGAAAATATTGAATCATGTACAGTACCTATATGTCTTTAAAAGATTTTGATGTATCAAACATCGGCGTTTTATTAGTAGTAGCCAGCTAAAAACATAGGCGAATTTTCGCTGATAAGAGAGAAAATAAAAGCCAGTTTTATTTACACCTTTAAAAGCCTTGAGTGAAATTTGATCAGCTTTTTTTATTTTTTCTAATTCTATAAAAACAGAAAAATTGATAAAAATCACAATAACATAATAGGTACAATAACACTACTGAACAGCCCTGTTACAAAGATTCTATTACGTGATTCTCGGATACTTTTCCACGCTGAACACGAATCCGTTGTCCGTTTTTTGCTAGCACGTTACAATTCTTAGTAATCACGATAAATATTCACGTAATCATAACAAATATTCTCGTCTACTTGCCGCGCGCTGTCGCGAAACGTAACAAACGTTTTCGATAGGGACGCTGCTATCGACAATGTGTTTCGCGACGACGCGCGGCAAGTAAATGAGAACTTTAATCGTGATTACTAAAAATTGTGACGTGCTAGCAAAAATCGGACAACGTATTCGTGTTCAGCGTTGAAAAGTATTCAACAATCACGTAATAGAATCTTTGTAACAGGATAGCTGTTCAGTAGTGTAATAATTATTCCTTATTTCAATTTTTAAGAATTTTAATAATCACTTTTGTTACTTCCTCAAAATCAAGTCTATAAAGATTGAATATTGTTTAGCGCCTAAGTCTACAGTCATCCAATCAAGATGAACAAAAATTTGAGAATACTCCAATTTTCCTGATCGTTTTTTCTGAAAGTACATTTCTGCATGACATCGATCAGCCACAAACTATAGCTGAATTTAGCCAAACGTCGGTTTAATTTTCCCAAAAGTCATATTTTTCAAGGTTGTAAGGTTAGATTGCCTTTTGGGTGCAATATTCTATCGATTATAGCAATGTATCAATTATATCTTCAACTTAGTGTAGCCTAGTATACAATATAATTATAATATTATTTTCACATATTTTTCACAAGGTCAAATTATTAAAATTGATTTTAATAATCAATTAAATTTAATAGATTAATGGTTTCAAAAAATTGAGAATTGAAAATGTTATACAAAGAAATTTTTTATTCAAAAAATAAAATATTGAATAAAATATGATATTTTTATAACACAATTAATATTAAAAATTACTATCGTTATAATAATTGTATTTAATGATAACATTATTTCAAAAATTTCATCATTGAATGTAATTATATAAAGATATGATATAAATTCTAATATTATTTGTGTTAAGAATATTATTTATTAAAGATATTTCATCTTTCAAATAAACAAAAACTTTATCATTACTTCCATGTAACATTGGAAATTTTTATTTTCACTTCATTGAAAAAATAAATCTACAGAATTCAAATAAATGAATAATTAAATTAATATAATGAAGTTTAATTTGGTGAATAATTTGTGAAATTATTATTATAAGTATATTGTATGCTAAGCTATTCTAAACCAAGATTATACATGTAAAAATGAAACTTTGTTAGACCCTGATACCGAGTCTCTAATGAACGATCTTAACTCACGCACAAAATGCAAATCAATTGACACTCGTTATATCTATTCTTTATCTTATACCAACTACGTATACCTACAACCATCTATTATGTCTGCGAGTGCCAAAGTAGTGCGAGTACATACTTACGAGTTATATTGATGAAATCGATACATAGCTATAGAATTGACAGAGTATGCCAAAAGTCAATCTAACCTTACAACCTTGAAAAATATGGCTTTTGGGAAAATCTAACTCACCTTTGGATTAATTCAGCTGGTTTGCGGCTGATCAATGTTGTGCAGAAATGCACTTAAAGAAAAAACATCAGGAAAATTGGGATTCTTTTATACCCTATGTGAAAGATACCTATTCTCCAATTTCTGTGCATCTTGATTTTAAAAATTGATATAAGAAATACGAGTAAATCTTCTGAGATTCTTATCTATTTCCTCATTTTGCTGGAGTTGGGGAAACTAAAAAAAAAAGCTGAATAATAATTTGGCTCACGACTTATGAAGGTGTAAATGAAGCTGGCTTTCAGCTCCTCTTTTATCGGAGAAAATTCGACTCGGTTTTTAACTGGCCACAATATTATTTTAATAATTGATACATCAAAATTTATATTTTGAAGACATAAACATGATTCAATGATAATAAAGTATTAAGATGAATAAATTAACGGACAATAAAGAAGTTTTTGTATTGAAAATTTAATAAAATTATTATTCTAAATTTAAAATTAATAATTATTTTTATTTCGAATAAATTCATTATAAAATAATAATTCAAATAAAATCAGTAAACTATCAATGTTAAAGAGTAAAAATATTCAAATTATTGAATTAAAATAAAATGAATATTCTTAAAATCAAAGTCAATTTTTTTGTAACCTAACCAAAATAAAATATTATTGAAATAAATTCTTGAAATAATAGCTGAAAAAATAAATTCATTAGGTGTTAGAGAATGATATTAATTTAATAAAAATTATTTAAAAAATCTTGTTTTTTTTTAAGAGAGAGTATAACACTAATTTTTCAACTAAAGTTTATTTTAAAAAATAATTATATTTATTAGATAAAATTAACCAACAATTAATTTTAAATTTGAAGAGCGTAAGAATACAGAGTTGCCAACAAGTTTTATCAACATTTCTCAGCCTAGTGCCCAGTGCACTAATTGTACGCTCCTGAAATAGGTCAAGGTCATTGCCGACGTCATACTTGCATAGCATCTTGTCTCCCAGATTTTTGTCTGAAACATATTGAAACAAAAAAAGGAAAAAGAAGGAAAGGAATTGTTGAGCTGCTAGCTATATATTCAGGAAGTAAGACTTAGGCTCTTTTTCACTCTTATGAGGATTCGGCTAGCGCAGACCCATATCAGTATTTGAGAACGAAGGGGGCATGCAGTAATCAAAATGGTTGAATTTTTTGTCTTCTCATGAAGGAGTTGTAGAAATATAAATACATAATACAACATTTTTTTGACTCGATATTTCTCTGTATTTTTTCTGCTTGTTTTTGCGGGAAAACATTATTATCTGAAGGTCATTCGACTAGATAGGCGCGGACTTTATTAGTTTTCAGAGGATGCGCCCTCAGTTGTAGTAGCGGACTGCTTACTAAACCAGAGGATGAATGGTAGTTTTGAGACGACTTTTTTTATGGTCATCTCGTGAAATTGACGATGGGAAAAAAGGTCATCCTCCTCTGAAGAAACATGGCAAAATTCATTTTTTCAGGACGGAGTTACTGCAAATAGTGAAGAAGAAATAAATTGAACAAACGATTTGAGCCTTCTCTCAGCATACATTCCTCATTGCTATGAAAGGAGGTGCCGTACCGTTCTTTGAAAATGAAAATGTGTTACGATACCCCATTTTGTTCCCTAGATCTTTGAAAATATTTTTTTGAGCGATAGCCGTTGTTTCCACGGAAAACTGGTAATTTAATGCATTCCCTTCGCTCTGATATTGTAATGAGTATAGGAGAAGTGAAAAACTCTAAAATATTATCATTATTGTTCTCGAGTAAATTGAAATTAAGATTTATTGCGTAAAACATGTTTGCTGCAATATCATCGAACAGAGTAAATATTGGCTTGCATTTTTGGCTTATGGTCGGTATAGTTCACAAACTTGGCGTGTGAACCAGTGTACACGACCATAAGTTCGAACAATTTTCAATTTACTTGCCCCGACGCTGCGGATTACGCGTATATCCGGCTGTAGTAAGTGGTAGGACGTACTCGTATTAATTTTTCAATGTGTAATTTTGAAGTAACGATCTCGTCTTGTACATACGATTAAACGAAGCTGCAAGGCGATTTGCAATCTTTTAACGAAATAAAATTTACTGCGGTACCGCCCGTTCCAATCGAAGGTGGTACGCACATCGCATATTTTGCATCATTACGCGATGAATCAAGTTAAGTTTGGTGCACCACAAAGTGACTCATCATAAACGCTTACGGGTCTCATTTGCGGTCACAGCCGCGAATCAAATTTACGCTTCTCTTCGCAGGTGGCGATATCGTTAACGTACCACCACGATATAATATGTTATGATATTGGCATATTTTGCCTTCGAGCAAAATTTATTATAAAATTTGTCGTAACGGTTGCTCAGAATTTTTAACATATCTATACTTAGACAATATTGTACGATTCGTACCTATTAAGGATTGCGACATCTTGATTGAAAAGAAATTGAGTAGTGTAGTGCAAGGATGTCAGGATAGATCGGAGGTGACGTTTCCAAATAGACCAGCCACGGGCTATGACGAGTTTCTTAATAAAAATCTCGCATACGATACCTACGTGTACGCTTGAGAGTCGAAGCTCGTCAATGTTGCTCTCGCGGATCACGCCCTCTAATTAATCAGTCATTTTAACGCTCGAGTACATTGATTGTCATGGCGTGTGAAATGTGTAGTGTTGTGCATCACATCTGGAGAATAGAATTGATCGAATTATGATTACATCAGCGTTATCATGAATGACGAGCGGAAGGCTTCTCGAGAAGAGAATACTGGTACTGTTAAGAAGAAAAGAAGCGTTACGCGAAGATTGCGAGCTCTTTTGAGGTAGCACGAAAAGACTTGAATTTTTGGAACGAAAAAGGAACAGATTTATGGAAGTGGTGGTGGGACGCGAAGACGAATATCACTCCGAGTCCGAACAAGCATATTTACTCACACACAAGACTATACACGTAAGACTACAAATGCAAGAGTCTAACATGTTTATGGAAATGGAGAATAGAATTTTTACTATTTCACCGCAAAATTTATCAAGAGATGCGTTATCTCTTAATAAATTTTCACTATACTTGAGAGTTTTTACAGCTTATATTAATGTACCTACGAGATGTATGTTCGCGCACGATTAATTATGCATTTTCGTAGGACCCAGACGATAATCAGAATTTAGTCAACCTAGGTATGAGTTGTTTACAATCAAGGTTAACATGATTCTAGTTTCCTGCTAATGAGTTGAAGAAATCAACATTCTCTCGGTTTTTTGAAAGAAGATCATTCGGTTTCCCAGAAGACGGTTTTAAAATTGCACATTATGGTGGAAAAATTATCCATTAACGCGTTGGTTTCAACTAAATTTTCATGAAAAACGATATTGTTATCAAAATTTGATGTACCATAATATGGTCATATTTGTGCTGGCCGGAAAAAGATAAAATGAATGATCACATCATTTACGGTGGTCCAGTTTCTGAAATTACGTTAAGCAATACCAATCAATCCTTGGGTACATACCTGACGCAAGCTTGCCACAAATATAAGGATAAAGTTTTCATGGTAAGTCTTAGGATAATTGATTTTTTTCATCCCACATGATCCTATTCATGTGAAACACTCAGAATAAGACCTGTGGAAAATTTCTATTGTGATAATTGAGAAATTGGTTTGAAAAATGCTATCAGAAAGTAAAAGTTAGTGTTGGATGAAGGTTGAAAAATGTTTTTTTTTTTTTTTTTTTTTTTTTTAAGGACTCAATGCCATAATAAAACGGCTTTACCCATTGAGTTAATTGTAAGTATGGGTAGGTACTATGATTAGTTAGCTACAGAATTATCTCTACCTTGTTGGTACGAATGTAGTTCACTAAATCAGTCATCTCTTCGGTTCTGAGATCGGCGAACTCCCTCTTGCAAGTGTACTTTCGGCATTTAGTGAGAAGGTGGTGGGTTGTAACGATTTTTCCCGGGCAGTTTTCGCATATTGGAGGTGGCTCTTTTGTCAGGAGGTGCGGTAGGTGATTTTAGAGTGTCCCAGCAGCGTTCGGATTGTTGCTGTCTCTAGTGGTCTGTGAAATGCTTTAAACTGAGAATGAAAAGTTATTTTTATTTATTTATTTTTTTCCCTTACAACGTCTATTGAAAAAAAAAAAAAATGCTAAATAAGGGCTTCGTTAATGAGTCTTTCTCGTCCTGAATTACAATAACAAAAGAAGAAGTAAAAAAAAGACCACAAAATAGAACAAAAGAGAAGGCGAACAGGGAGCAATTATGCACAGTGATGAAAAGTAAAGTCAATTAATAATAGTAAAAAAGAATGGAGTTGGATTGTGATAGTAGGAGAGAGGGCATTAATAGAGTGAGATGCTGAGAAGACGGAGAGATTTGTGATATGGAGGCAATTAAGTGCAGCGAAAAAACGTTGGATGTTGAAGTGTGTATGTAAAGAACGAAAAATGTTTTTTAAGGTAAGGTTATTGGAAAAGAAGGTGATTCAGGTTTGCAGCTATCATGTCCCCTATATAGAAGGGGCCAACAGAAGAGATATGTGCAAGGAATTTAGAGAGTGAATTTCCGGTTTATGTAGTTTGACAATGTAAACCAGGGACGGTTGGGGATGGAGTTTTCAAGGTGGAAGTTTTGAGAGGATTGGCGAATGTTTTTACAGTAGTGCCTATGCCACCTGTCTTCTTTTTCTTCTCGGGCGATGCCTAAGAGATAATTCGAGCTAATGAAAGGGTATTTGTCGACAGACTGCGGTGAGCGGCCAGCTTTGGCTGCTAAATAAACTCGTTCATTGCCGACAGCGCCCTCGTGACTAGGAATCCACATGAATGAAGTATAAATATTATGAGAACGTAGGAGATGTTGAATGACAGTGGGGTAGGTTTTACGTTTGAAAGGCGGATTTGTAATTGCATGGAGCGCTGAAAGAGAGTCTGAAACGATGAGTATTTTGTTGTGAGAATGAGTAGATAAAGTAGAATGAAGCACGTAGTCGAGAGCCATGAAAATTGCAGCCAGTTCAACGTCATAAGACGAAGAACCGGGGTACATTTGAAAACTTTGTACAACTCCCGGGGGGGAGTCGTAAAAAGCTCCACCGCAACCGGCTGCCGTCTTGGAAAGGGTAATTTTGAAATTTAGTTGAAATAAGTTCCAAAAATTGTTGAGGTATACTAACATTGTGTTCATATAAAAAAAATGTCTAAAGGCCAACCATGGAAGATTTGATAATAGGAAAGTTGTTTATAAGGGTAACCATCTATGGACGAGAGCTAGAGTGAAGAAGTTTTGAGTACTTTTTCAATGTGCGAGATAGCGATGGTTTTTTTGAAGGATTGGAGCGCTAATTTTGGGAAACGTATGAGAAAGAGAGAATAAACTTTTTATTAGACCAGGAAACCAAATGAGTACAGTATGGAGTTGTAAGGGAGGAATTTTCGCTTCGGCTTCCATAGCCGCGATTGGGGCAGTCTTGATAGGCGAAGGGCCTGATTTTAAATTACATCTGGTTTATGTAGATTAGTGGGAGTGGCCCAACCGGTCCAGAACGCACCATATTCCATTTTGCTGTGGATAAGAGCGTTGTATGGCATGGACGGGATGGTTGGATCTCCACCCCATCGGGTGCTGGACAAGTCTTGAGAACATTTTTTCCCGAAGGGACGAAATATGTATTTTCCAGAAGAGACGGTTCTCCAAGTTGATGGGGGAACAAATTGGAATTTGTTCACCGTTGAGGAAAATACACGCGTTCCCAAGGTTGTATACTCTTAGGGAAAAGAGAACGGAAACGCATTTCGGAATGGATAAATGTAGGAGAAGACGGTCTAGATTTTCTTGTAAGATTGCTAAGGTATTTGAGATACTCGTATGTTGGGTGGTGGTAGCTACCTGAGAATGAGCATGATAGACGACAAGGTCTTCTGCGAAGGAAAATATGGTAGTTAGTGATAGTATTTTAGGATGGTGAGTACGTATGAATTGAACAAAATGGGGCTTAGAGATGAGCCTTGAGGCAGCCCAACATAAGTAATTGTAGCTATAGGAGGATAAGTAGCGTGAGTGAATATGCAGGTTTGAGGAGACACTAATTTGAAGATAAGAGAGGAAAAATGAAGAGGGATATTTAGGTTGTATAAAGTTTGTCTCAAAATGGGTAAGCTGACGGTAGGAAAAGGAGAATGGATGTCCAAAAACACACCGGGTAAGGTTGCTATGGAGGTAATTAGTGAAGTTGATTTGCGGCGGGAAAAGAGGTGTTCAACGGTTAGGCGTTGACCGATTTTATAATGGGAGCCTGGAAGAGTTATAAGATGAAGGATGAGATAAGTGCGTGAGTCTTTTGTGACCGGTTCTAAAGCGAGCAATTATCATTTTTCTCTACAATTGAGTTGATTTGACGAGTCCCAGAGGATTGGTGTGCTTTTTATCTGGGCGACTTTGTTTGAGAGAGATGTGCCAGCTTCGGGTGATTTGTTTCTTGTAAACTTGCATAGGTATGCTTGTAGGCAGAAAAGAGGAATAGACCGATGCATGATTGGCTACTCTATCAATTTTTTTTTCCTGGGATACCCTTGTAACTAGGTACCCAAATGAAGAGTATATCGGTGAGGGTAGCAAGGAGATCGTGAATTTGATTTGTAAGTGACCCAGAGATAGTGTCGAGTGAAGCGAAGGAATCAGAATTGATTGGAAAGAGATTGATGAGGGTGTAATTTAGCCTTAAAAATAGGACGAACCCTGCACTTTTTGAGAACATGAATTTGGCATATTTCTTCATCTCGCTGTCAATGCTGCATGGCTCGCCAAAGCGCTCGTTCAAAAATCGCCTACTTTTTTCCCTTACAGGGCAATTATACAGTTCGATTAGAAATATTTTGTTAAGAGTAGGTAAGTGCCAAGCTAATTTTTCCATTACCGGTAATGTTCAACTTGAACTTGCGTTCACCATGTTTATAGATTGACGCTGAAACAGAAAAACGTATCACGTGGAATGATGTCCTAGACAAGAGTGGAAAAGTAACAAATTTACTTTCAGATTTGGGATGTTCACCTGGTTCTGTGGTCGGAGTTATTTGCGAAAGTTCTCTGGAGTATCCTTCATTGCTATTGGGAATAATGAATACCGGAGCCGTATACACCTCGATTAGTGCTTTCCTCACTGCTAGTAAGGAAACGAATCTAGAAACGTTGTATACGTAGTACTTCATCAGTTTTTCTGGTTCCGAATTTCTGTAAAATCTTCACAGACGAATTACTGCCCGTTCTCGAATCATCAAAACCTTCCATAGTCTTCACGTCGAGCCAGTCGAACAAAAAAATCAAAGATTTACAATCAAAATGTCCGTTCCTGAAACTTGTAGTCAATCTAGACGAGATGGACTTTGGAAAGTACTGTGGTACTTGTAATGATAATGAAAGTTGCAACAAAATAAGTTCGAGGAATACGGCTGTCATTGTATATACGAGTGGTACCGCGGGGTTATTTAAAGCAGTTCTGTTGTCACATGAATCTTGGATCTATGCGCTAGAAATGTTTAGGTAATAATACTAAGATATGGAAATATGAGTACAACTGTGGGACAAGGGTACAGAGGCCACAAAAGGCTGTTGCAAACTTCCGAAGTCCAGATATTGCGTCCTTCACTTTTGTACAACTCGGTGGGGAGGTGGTTTTGGTGACCGCTCTCAGGTTTCTTGGAAGGCGCATTCTTCCCCCCCCCCCTTAATATATGTTTTATCCATCGAAAATTCAGACGTATCGGTAGCGTATGATAAAAAGTAAGGATCTGTTCTCTTAGGACGGAGAAAATCATATCATTTCCTGAGAACAATGTCGTTTTAGGACTTGTGCCGGCAGCCAAACTACGTGAATTGATCACAATACTTTCATGTTGTGTACTTGGGTTCGAGTATGTTAGAATACCAACAAAATCTGAAAAATTAATTTTCCATTATATCGAAAAATTCAAAGTAAGTTGTGCACCACTAGTGATCTCATCATATTTTCCGTTACTAACAATTTTACCCCCTTTTTCAGGTTAGTACTATCATAACAAATTCATTCAATGCTGCATTTATGTCAACTTATACCGAAATTGACAGCTACGATGTAAGCAGTGTTAAGCTTGTGAGTTGTGGCGGAGACTTTATTCCCCCTCAAGTGATAGAAATTTTGGAGCAACGATTCGGATGCAATGTACTTCGTAGATTTGGTATGTGTGAGACAAATGGAACAACTCTCTTTACTGTGTCCTCGTCAAAAAAGGGCATTACTGGTCGTCTGATGCCTGGAATGAAAGCAAAGGTGAGTGCAGTGGTACTGCATCAGTTTATGACTCAGTTATCAATCAATATTCTGTAAATTTTAGATTGTGAGCCTTCAGAACAGAAAAACAGTGGGGCCTTTCCAAGAGGGAGAATACTGTGTAAAAGGACCTTTGCTGTGTAATGGATACTTGAACACCGATGTAAACGACGTATTTGATGAAGATGGTTTTCTACATACTGGTGATATTGGCTACTATGACTCGGATCAGAATTTTCACATGAGCGGTAGACTTCACGATAGTTTTAAGAGTGAAGGTTGTTGGGTAAATCAGTTTAAAATTTTCCGACGCGTGGTGTTTCATAGACCTCATTACTCGTTGCCAGCAAACCGAGTAATGAGAAGAGGAAAAAAAAAAAACAGGAAACTTTTCCTCTTTATGGAAAAAAATTGAATCATGTATATGTCTTTGAAAACCCCCTTCCTCAGCAGTTCACTAGTCCGAACTTTGATCTACAACTCATATTGGTCAAGAGGTCAAGATTTATTGTTGAAATACTGCTGAGTATGTTAGGCTAACTGAATGAGGGCCAGTATTATGTAACCTAGTAAAAGCCTAGTATACTGTATGTTGGGCTACGCTTTCCAGCCTATAACTTGATGATTGAAATGTTTAGAAGTCTTAAGTTCACGATCATGTCTGATAGGTTCGCGTCATATAGATCTTGACTGATCCTCAGTCCAAAGACGTATACATATTAAAATTTATGAAACTCCGAGTAAGAAAATTGAGGTTCAGCCATATTCAATATTGTTAAATTTACGCCTAATGACATAAAATGCGTAGGTGAATCCTTGTGATTTGGAAACTTTGATTTGTGAGCACCCTGGTGTTGAAGCTGTCGCCGTGACTGGCGTTCCAGATGAAAAGCTTGGAAACGCCAATGCATCACCACGTGCCTTTATAGTGAAAAAACCCGGAAGTCTTGTAACTGAGGACGAAATTACACAGTTTGTTGCCTGTAAGTGTCCAGGGTCGTTTTATTTAAGAGAACCACATTATTTACCGTGACATTTCTATAGGTAACGTATCCCACTATAAGTGGCTGCACGGTGGTGTCAGATTTGTCGACTCATTACCCCGAACAAAAGTGGAGAAACTTGACAGGAAGGCCATATATCAATGGGTTTTAAACTGTATGGAAATCTAAAGTAACATTGCAATACTCACTGTGTCCAATGATCAGTTGCGGCGTTCTCTGAAATCTTAAGTGTAACTGAATTTTCAGTTTGTGTCCATGCTGATGAACTAAGCATTTTCAACTACCAAAGAAGTTTTAGTTACTTCTTCACATCGAAAATGTTTCATCATAAAAAAGATTTCTTGGCTTTTACTTGTGCAAGAAAAATAAAGAATTACGAATAATATGATTCTCAATTGCAGATGCGTATGGGGGTTACTACCGCCCTCCGTCCGTCTGGAAGATATTGGTTTGCAGGTTAATGAGGGTTCTGACTTTCTAGGGATTCAGAAAATCCTATTCGACTATCAGCGAGCAAGTAAGTTGTGCACTTCATGAATGTTGAAGGGTGTACCTTGTGTTCACCTATGGAATAAATTGTCATCCAAAGGTCGTTTCCATGGCTCTAAATCTTACATATTGAGGACAAATTGGTGAACTAGCTACAAAGAATAGGTGGTCGCAGAAGTTGAAAAAATATATATTAATCCGATAGCGGAGCGCTTTTAACTATAGCGAATCCTTATTACAAGTTATCGTTATACTATTTCTCCTTTACAATTCGCTAACACATTGCTGTCATCTACTATGACCGCATACGAATGGTTAAACTCTGACCAGAGTTCGACTAATTTATACGCGTGTCTCACGTACATATACATTTGTATTTGTGTGCTCCACGATATCATTGATCGGACGGTGTTCTATTTTTTAGATCATTATCGGAACATAATCGTAGTAACATTTCGAATCGATAAATCATTCGAGCAATTTGAAATGATAAAAAATAAAAATGATTGTAAAAAAAATATTATGCTTGTCTATATAACATTAGAAAAACGTGTTGGTAACTTGCTTCAACCATGATCAGCTAAAATCAAACAACAACCGTCGCTCGAAGTTTTTTCTAAAGAGTATTTTTATTCATCCACAAAGCTCCGGAAAGGCTTCAGAACAGTGGCATAGTCAGGGAAGGGAGGGACCAATATTCCTCGGTTGCTTGGAATACTAAATTTTCATACGTCGTAATCTACGAAATCGCCTCTAGTCACCGCAAAAGGGATGCACACATAATTTTCAAGGTCGTTCTTCATTCCTCGCACATAATATGGGTCAACGAAAGATGATTAACGAAATAATTAAACTGAATTGAATGTCTCGTTTGCTCCATTGACAATTTAAAAGAAGAGAAAAATATGAAAAACGAGAAATGCATCGTATTTACAGTACAACTAACGCTAATTACCATACGTAATAAGAGGTTCTGCTCGTAGAATGTGATTCCATTCAACATGCCTACACATACTTTTTGCCTTCGGGTACAAAAATCAGAACTATCATATCTGGAGCGTCCGGCAAAATAGTGTGTGCGTAAGAATGAGTAAGAACGAAGAGAGGTTTCAGAACCCGCGTTCTACGAGCCATATTTCTTTTTTATTGTACTGATGTCTAATGCGTCTGTAAGTCAGTAAATTCTCAATACAGCAATTTCTATTATATTGGTCTTGTGCATACGCGTTCTTCATATTATTATGTCGGTGGAAATACTTGTCCACTACTCTGATAAATATGCTCGAGTATTAGTGTTCGTATTTACAAGAGCACAAACATAAATTTCGGCGCGAGTAAATTACGTTGACATAATCGACATTATGACAAGCGCCAACAAGGTGTTGAAATAAGGAAACAGGTACTCACCACATTGGGACGTTCCCATTACTAATTGCATTTTTATACCTCAAATGTCAATCTTTTTTCAAACGTTCTGATCTTTTATATTGTATCATAGCCCAATGCTGAAGTTATTCGAGTCCCGTTCCCCTTAAAATAAAGCTTAAAAGTCGTACTCTTGCCAAGCTTTCTCCCATATTTTGCCGTATGCTACACACATTTCTTTGAGTCTCCTCCTTATCTATGTAGGTGAGAGGTCGAAAACTATGCCTCGTCTTCATCTCTAAGGACAGTTCAAAGGTTGGAATTTTCTTCCAAGTCTCTTCCTTCATAATGTACAGCTAAATGGTCGAAATCCTTTCACGCGTCCTCGTTTTCTTGTTTATAAGTAGCTCAAAAGTCAAACTTTTTTCATTATTATGTTCTAGACTGTGAGTATATAGCTCGATGTTTCAATTTTCTTAAGTGTACAGAAGTTGAATTTTTCCTCAATCCCTCCCATCTACATCGCCGAAATTTCAAAATTTTCTCAAGTTCTCCCTCGTCTTTCATATGGGTGAAAAGTCAAAATTCTTCGAGGTCAACCCCTCCTCCCGCTCCTATGCATAGCTAGATGGGCGAAATTTTTCCTAATTTTGAAAACAGGGCTGACCCACTTTCATCGGAATCATAATTTACCAAAAAAGTGGCGAACAAAAGAAGTTTTACCAATTTTCACGGCTTGGCAAAACATTCATCTTTGCATCGTATGTGCAACGCCACCCCTCCTTCATGGCGGAGTCGGTGCGGGTTGCGTGTGGATTTATTTTGTTTCCTTCAGCACTGGAATCGCCCCGTGCGGGTATAGCTTCAATGTTGGGAGAATCTCCTTGGTGAACCCCCTTTTCTCCTTGACAACCAGCAAGCTACAACGACGCTAAGCTGCAGTGCCCCCTGGCACGCAAAACTTCAGAACGCACAACAACACACCACTTCAGTTATAGTATGTGTAGACTGTAGATCGATGTTAGTGTCTCTCCTTCTTCTTTCTTCGGGGTTAATCTTCCTCTTCGTCCCACACGTTTATAAATGGATGTTATACCGGTAACATGGTTTTGCGTTTGTCTATTCCATTCCAGGTCCATCTTCTTCTTCATGACTGTGGCTGCAAATGCACGAACCTAGTTCCATACTTCTTTGGAGCCTAGCATGGTAGTTACCAGGCTACTCGGAGCAAGCGCTTCTACCCCAATCTTTTGAAGGAACTGACGAAGTCCACCCCCGCTCACGCCTCCTTGCCTCATACTCAAATAAGGCGTGCTGTAGTCCATCATCCTGCCCTTGGTTGCAGTGCGAACACGTCAATTCCTCATTTGCATATCAACTCACGAGTCGTTTACCCAGCTCACTCTAAGCGATTCTTGCTTTCCATTTCTAAAGCAAAGAGCGTGACTTGTAAAGCCTTTCGATCGCTCGTTGTTTTCTTATTTGGTTTGGACATCACGCTCGCTCCTCAGCAAGGAGCTATTGGGGGTGAACATGCCTGTACGCAAAAAGCCACTGTCGAGACAGCGTGGTAGGCATCAGCACACCTTAGCGCAGCTCTTCGTCGAATCGTTACTACCTCTTCCCCTCTACAGGGTATCTTCATTGAATCGGCCCATACTAAGGAACCATATAGAGGGTCGACAACGCGGAGCTCATCATGATCTTTCCTTTTGCTTTTCTCGGTTTTCTAAGGTTCCTCATTTCTCCTTGCTTCTCGCGGTCCCCTTAGGTTTCTCATCTGGCAGCTTAGTTATGGAACTACCCTGCCTGCCTTTTCCGCTGCCATCAGGAGCTCAGCATTGAGTCAAACCAGATGCTTAGGTACTTCACTACCTTCTTGGTACTGATTTCCATACCTTGCAGGTGAGAAGTGGGTGGACTGAACTTTCGACTGGTCGTGAATAGTATGGTCTCCGTCATCTTTACTCGACCAAAGCGTCACTGCCTCTAGAGCCCGGTTTACCCTGCTCTCCACCGGTACAGTTGTTTCAACAGTGCATACCGCCAGTTGTTCATCCGCGTAGCAGATAAACTCAACACTCGGTGGCAGCTTCACTCTTGAAATACCGTTAAATGCAATGCACCACAAGAGCGGCTCGAGGACCCACCCCTACAGCATTCCATAAGTAACTGGGCGCTTTATTGTACCAGCAGACATCTTTGCTTGGATTTCTTGACAGCTAAGAAAGCTATTGATCATCTGGAGCAGGTACATGGGCACTTCGGCGTCCGTAAGGGCTTAAAATATCCTCTCCCATAGAATCGAGTTGAACACATTCCTGTTATACATGCGTATATGAGAAGGAATGCTTCGAGAAATTTGACTTTGGATTTCCGAAAATTGATGTTTTCTCAATTCAGTTCCACACTACCCTAGAGGTCGAATTGTTAGTGCGTTTTTTAATAGTGGTTTCCCCAATAGGCCTCTAGATCTCATTACTAAAACAAATTCGATCCATAATTCAACATCGTTACGGAAGCCACATTTTTTTTTTTTTACTTATAAGGTGCACAACTTACACACATGAAAATTTCTGTTGAATGAGACGCGAGAGGGGATGGACCTTACTATTAAAACAAATGCAACCCATACAACAGGTTTCCTGCGTTACTCGTTTAATATCGTTCAAGAATAAAAAAAAAATGGTAAGTGCGGACGTTCATCTATATGATTCTTGTGAACGTCCGCACTGCTGCACTGCACTCACTATCTTCCTTTATTCACCTCCCCACGCCAGGGACTCACGACTCCATCCTATTGGCTTTTGTGTGCATTTGCAACAGCCTATTGTATTGTGGTCTTTGGACCCCCTCATTCACAATATGGAACTTTCACCTGAAGACAAAATATGACGATCTAATCTTGGGGCCTGGTAGCGTAGTGGTTATCGTACTCGTCATGAAAACGAAAGGTCGCGGGTTCGATTCCCGCTAGGGCCGGGAGAATTTTTCGTCATATTTCCTCTTCTGTCCTCGTCTCTCGTTAAGGAAGTTTCTAAATCCCCCTCCATCATATATAGCTCGAGAGTCGAAATTAGTCTGAGTTTTTGGCCGGATGGCGCAAGGCGAACGGTTTTCTCTATTTTTACGGTGATAGCAGAATATTTTCTAATATTATTATGAGGCGTAAAGTCGAAGAGCGTGTTTTTGAAATAGAACAGGTTTCCTTTTAAAATTTCGACCTCGGTGCTTATTTATGATGGGAGGGGGACTTGGAAAAATTTCGAATATTTGAACTCAGAAAAATATGGACTTTGAGCTTCAATTTAGAAAACGTATAAACAAAGTCCCCCCCCCCCTCCTATAAAACAGGTTCCTTGTTTTCCTCGATTAACGCAGTTAATAAAGGCAAGCTCGAGCAGAAGTAGGCTGCGAGTTTTTCACCGATGCTTAACGACGGTTATGGTCCAAACTTTATGTGTAAATGGTAGAGCACTTTGACGTTATACTTCTATATTAAAAATATTTCGAACTCTGAGTTCAAGAATGACAGAGCAAAACCATATTATAAAAGAGAAAAATTTGCGTGCTTACTCTCCATACCACTGATAAGATTTATTTCGACTTTCTCATCTTGTTATGCTTAAGTGTAAAGCAAGATCGTGCGACGCATTGAATAAAAATTTTGCATAGATCTGACGATGATAAATGGTATCTCAAGAGGTCCTTCCGGAAAATTCATCAAAGATTGTTGTGGTATTTTAAGATTTTTAATTGCTTGCAGAGTTATGATCGTAATCGTTGAAACCAAGGTACGTGATGGTACGAAGTCGAACTACGAACAGAATTGTATTTTTTTAAATTTAAATCGTACTTACTACTCGTATACTGAATTTTTCCCTATTTTAGGTCGTATTCAAAGTGAAGTCGAAAAATTTCGCACGCGATTCCTCAGTTTATCATCTGGATATTGGATGGCTGTATCACGAGTGATCGTGGACAAGATCAGAACTCATCTCCGAAGTCTTCTCCGCAAGCTCCTCAGTTTTTTTTTTTAGCTGATTAATTGCCACTCGAACAATGAAATTCGTTTATTTCTTTTTTATTTTAATAGGTATCGGAAAATTACATAATAACGCGCTTTTTCCATCCCTGACCTATTAGCAGGACCACAGTCGAATAATAAAAAAACAATCAACGATTATAGCGAATTATGAACCAGTTTCGAGTTAAAATAGCGTCACATATGTGTCTATTTCTGGCGGCGTATCGTTGGAGTACTGTCTGCTGAGGTGATTTTTTTCCTGCATCGCGAACAATGCCATATTACGTTACCATCGAGAACGCCTCGAGTTCGGCAACTCTTTCTAGTTTCTTTCGTCTCACTGACTTTTTTTTTTTTTTTCTTCATCTTCGTCTTCTGTTTCTTTTCTTTCTGTCAAGGTGTGGTCGACAGGTGATCGGTAACTTTGTACCAATTGTGATGGCCAGAGGAAAAGTCGTTTATGACTCGACCCCTCTACCTAGAGCCTTTCAATGGAGTTTGATAATGCGCTTCTCGCCGGTATCTACCCCCAATCCGATCAACTTTGTCAATATAAATAGCCGTTCGGGTCTGCAAATCATCAGTACAGCAATAGTTCGCAGTTATTCTCGTATATCTTTACTTGAACACCGATCGTAATATTTAAACTCGATTAGTGATCCAAATAATAAATTCAACTCAACTAAAATGGCATTCAAGGTACGTGCAATTACTAACGCTTCTTCTCATACGCGGATAATGTTATTGGTGATTTTTTTTTTTCTCCTTTACCTTGTTTCGACACGTGTTTTCTCCCGGTTGATTTCGTGTTTCGTAGTACTGACTTAAGTGATGATAAGAGATGTAGATTTGTTTTCAAAAATTGTGTACGATATCGAAACACTTCGGTTATTGTTGTGGCATTTCCTCTTCGATTTTATACGAAGATTCTCTGAGGCAACCCGCCGTGTGCTCTTGTCCAAAATCGTGATTTAATTCTTTTTAACGAATAAACTTGAGTATTTCACAGGTATTAACTTTGCTTAAATTCTATTTCACGACTATTCGCGTGTTAACAAAGCACAAAAAATCTTAGCTGAATTTTTTCCTTACACACACGGCGTATAGTGTGAAATAGAATTAAGCTGTTAAGGGCTCGATACTTTCTTTATTTTCCTTTCGATGAAATAGATTACCTCGTAGGAATGTAAAATATTCATTAAATTTTCTCTGCTTCATCTTGCCTGTAAACACAGTTTGGTCTCATGAACTCTTGAACAAATTTCATTTTTCATTCTTTTCTCTCAACAAAATTTATCTTGAATACGCAGATGCACGCGTTGGCTTCACGAACTTGGTCAACAAACTCTGAACCTCTTTATAATCTTTCTCTTTTCCAAATTTTTTTAACAACGTGTAACATTAATAAAATTATCCACCTCGCACAGCAAGCTTTGCTATTGCTACTTCCCTTTTCACACGTTTTCCCGGATACAAAAAAGTTCTGATCTTGAAACCTTAGACCCTCCCTCAAGCTTGTAGTATAATTTTTCTCTTTTTCAGCCCACAAATATTTAATTCATGATGGATTTTGCTCATGCGCTTATTTTAATCTGGTGAATTTTGCTGTTCTTCCCATATCTTTCTTTCATTAAGAAATTTGAATTTCGTTCCAAAACATAAGAGCTCGATCCTAGAAATGGTCGGTATTTATCCAAGATCCTCCCGTCATTTCATGAATGTAGTTCGAAAGTCAATATTTTTAAAGTTCTTCAAAGTGGGTCAGGAGATTCCAGTGAATCTTCCCAAAATACGCAAAATTTCTTCATTCTTTCCCCATACAACCGACCGCCAAGATACAACCTAGATATTCATCTTAAAATCCATTTTTTGTCTAATCAAACTTTTGAAATTTTATTTTGGACCATAGCTGAGCTATCAAAGCGAGTCTTGCTTTCGAGTTGAATATGATTATGTCTCAAGTTTCAACGCAAAAAACAAGTGCGAGTGTGAGGAATCTGCAGTGCTTTTGTTCGGAATTTTCTCTCGTTTCAAATCCCCTTCCCCCTCGTACTTACATGTACCTCAACAGTCGGATTTTCTTCAAGTCCCTTTCAATATGGTTCAAAAATCGAAAGTTTTTTAGCCACCTATTTTTTCATAAGTGTAGCTCGAAAGTCGAATTTCCTTCGAACCTCACCAAGCCTATACTTCCCATCATTTGGCCCTGAACGAACTTTTTTTAGCGGGACGTGGTTGAAATTTGAGGTTGAACTCTCAACAAACAAATTTTCCCCATAACAAAAGAAAGGAACTGTAAAAAAAAGTGTGAATTGAATGGAGAGAAAAATATGGAGATATCGAGAGAGGGTTAGATTCGATGACCTAGAGTTTACTTCTTCCAAAAACTCATGATCGAAATTGCCTTAATATATTGTTGAAATCAATTTCGAGTCTACTTCTACAAATTTTCTTATCGATTCAAAATTAACTAGTCGGATGCGTCAAATTGTAGTCGGGTTTTAGTCTTGTGGAAATGTGTACGTATGACTAGACTTTAAAACGAACTCAAGTGTACAATTGCCTCCTTACACCGTTTTGTCTATTTGGTGACTTCTCTACTCGCAGACAGAATGCGTAGTCAAAATTATATAAAAAGTGTTATGAGCAGAGCCCGGATTCCTCGGCATTTGTCGAATCGTTTTGCTAAGGGTGGGAAGCTTGAAAATCAGATAGAAGCTCATTTTAGGGGTAGTGGGGCATGTAAAACAAATTTTATCTTGCCGAAAAGTGCCGAAAATGGAACAAATGCCGAAAACGGGGTTTAAAGCCGAATAAGGTCAAAAATGACCATTTTGTTAAATATCGTCCAAAATTATGTAATTTTTGTGAAAATTGGACAGTTTTTTTTGAAAATATCATTTTTAGTCCAAAGTTGAAAAATTAAAAATTTGATCAAAAGATTGCTAGAATTTTCTATCAATTTAATCTCCAAAATTCGTTTATTTTGGTCAAAATCACGTAATTTTGGTTGTGAATTGAATAGATCTGGGTGTAAATTTGTAAAAGCACTACAAACCAACTTTTTTTTTAGTAATCTTTTGGAAGTCGACATGTCGTTTGCTGAAACTTACATGTTATCGATAGATATGACGTCACAGGAAAATCGGTCTATTAATTTGACCAATTCAGCAGTGGTCGGATTGACTCAATTTCGACGTGGATTTTCAGTCGGCATTAAATTATGATCCCGCAGAAGTTGACTCATTTTTGACCTCTTATCTAAAACTCTATCAGTTTATGCGCTTAAACTCAACTCGAAGGCGATGTCGATTGCAAATCTTTTGCCGATGAATGAAGCATAATAATTGACCCGAAACCGACGATGCGTCGACTTTCAATCGACATCAATCCATAATACTTTGAGTCGACTTCCAGTCATTTTTAATCGATTTATCGTCGATGTTGAGCAGAATTAAATCGACTCGAAAATCGGACTCTATCGACTCGTGGTCTTTGGAGTTTACAAGGTTCATGGGGGACATTGGGCAAATTCTTATGACTGATAAATTCAACTCATTTTGAAACTTGATACAACCTATAAATGTAAAGTTGTACCATAACCTAGGTAGTAAAATTCTAATCTTCAAAGACTCGAAACTTTCAAATTATTTTGACCTGGTCTTCTTCCAGACAGTACCATGGCCAAGTAGGGGAAAGCGAACGAAATACTCGACCTTCCGGAGACCAGTTGTATAGGAAGTTTGAATGGGAGGAGGGAAAATTATAAACAAGCTTGTATAGTTTATAATTCCCTCTATCACTCTCCTACCTAGGGTAAAATTCGTTCGGATCGTATTTTTCTATGTCGTAAATCCACTCAACCAGTCTCTACAAGCAATATTTTTACCACTCTTAAAAATAATGGGCATAAAAATCTTAGTAATGCTGAACGAAAGTTTTTTGTATTCTTTTCTCGTAGTTTGTCCTCCTCAGCGCCAGCGTATTGGTTTCCTGCTCCGCAGCACCTATCGCTCAATATCCAACGGCAGCGTATGCTCCATCTCCAGCCTACGCTCCGGCTCCTACTTATGCTGCGGCCCCAGCCTACCCGGCACCACACAAATCATACGAACCAGAATACCCAGAAGCTCCGGCCAAGTATCAATTCGCCTACGAGGTTGGTGACCACTACACCGGTGATTTCAAAAGCCAAAGTGAAGACCGTGATGGTGACTACGTCAAGGTAATTTTTTTAATGCATTATATCTCAAGCACTTGAATATTCGACTGAACAAATTCTATTTCCTCATCTAGGGACAATACAGTCTAGTAGAACCGGACGGTACCAAACGTATCGTTGACTACGCTGATGAAGGTTACGGTTTCGTCGCCGTCGTCAAGAAAGAAGGTGAACCAGCGGCTTACAAAGCAGCTCCAGCTCCCGCTTACAAGGCTCCAGCACCAGTATACAAACCAGAATACAAACCTGAATACAAACCCGAGTACAAAACTCCCGAATACAAACCAGCTTACAAACCAGCCTACAGACCAGCTCCACCTCCAGCTTACGCACCAGCTCCAGCGTACGCGCCAGCTCCTTATTCACCAGCTCCTTACTCACCAGCTCCCGCATACTACTCTCCGGCTCCGTCGTACGCCCCATCCCCGTCGTACGCCCCATCTCCATCCTACGCTCCGGCTCCCGCGTACACCCCTGCTCCATACGCTAAGCCTTCCTACTAAGCCTTTATTTGTAATGATGAGATACTCTTAGAGTAGATTATTGTTCCGCGGTCGTTACCCTGCGCATGCTAAGTCAGTTTTTATTACGCATGTACCTATTAATTTATTTGATTATTTATTCGGAATAGACTATGTTTTTTATAAAGACAAATTTGTTATTCGTGTGAGATCGAGGCAGGTCGCTCTCTCTGCGGGCAGTTTGGTGAAGTATCTTACTTATTTGGGTTCGTGATAGAGAGCGACACTCAGCTTCTATTTTTCGTTCTCCATTACTGGGTTAATGCCTGTAAAAAGAGTGTGCCAGAATTTTATAGATAGAAATACCCTAAAGGAAGAATTTGTTTTCTCAACTCGTCTTCTATTAAGACTACCGTGTTTGGTATGTGAAGTGATACTCGCATTATTGATCTAGAACTCATTTATTCATGTAGAAAAATTGACACTCGAGATGCTTTCTTAAGGTGAGAATGACTGCTGATGTACCGAACAGACAGATTACGTAAATTGAGAAACAAACCTTTCTCATACTTTTGAATATCACATGCGGGAAATATCCTGAAAATAATTTTCTAGATAAATTTTTCCTGCTCCGCTCTCTTCAAGAAAAAAATTCCCTCAACCTTTAGTTGATAGTATTTTTCTTCACAATCTTTAATCGCATCATTTTTGTTCATCGTCACGATCTGGCTTTTAGCTTTTAAGCTCAGGTCGCAAATTTCAATTTTATGACTAGAGCGTCTTTATTTGAATCTATATCAGTCTCATTCAGAATTAATCTCTATTTTCGGAGGCACGTTTCTTCTCCACGAAAATTTTTTCTTTTGAGCAATTTCATCTTCCACAAGTCTACAGAATAACATTAATATGCCGTTCACGTCTTCTCGTATATTATTCTTTGCCTTAAGAATTTTCCACTCTTTTAATTCCACCTTCCTGTACCGTTGACACATCCATTATCATCACACTTGCATCTGCCATTTGTTGAACGCTTTCTCTTTCGAACATTTCAAAAGTTTGGCTAATTTTAATTATTTAATTCGTCAACGAGCGCGCAACTTGTATAAACTTGGAAATGTTCTTTATTGAAATTAGTGGTGTCAATTTTCGTGTGACTTACCGTATTCTATCTTTCTTTTCTACGAGATAACGTCTGCATTCAGACATGAGCCCGGAAATAGCGTCTTATTACTCTCAATCAGTGATAAAAACCGTTATGGTTTAGTCGAACTCGCGTCGTATTACGTCTTGCCAAGAAAGGCGGAGGTAAGGTGAAATAAAATAGCAGAAGAATGAAAATCTGCGGCCAGTTTCCAAAGGTATTAAAGAAAACCCAGCGAGCTAATATGAAATGAATTCTCACATCCCTCATAATTTACTGTACTACGGGTTAACTTTTATAAGGTTACGTGTTTCTCCTTCCAACAGCCCGTTAAGTTAACTTCACTTTTTGTATAAATGCCAAAATATTGGTTAGAAAATACTCTTTCACTTTGTACAGTATAGACGAAAATCGACTCACGTATTTATCGAGTACCTGAAGTTAATTCCGAGGGTAAACATTTTTCTTGTTGCACATACAATGGAAAAAAAAAACGAATAATATTGATTAGCTTCTCTTTCAAAGCAGAATTGTTGGTGACTTGATCCTGCATTTATTTTACTGTTTGTTAATTATTAATGGTACAATACACTTTTCCAGGTCAGCTTTTAAGTTTCCAGACTGCAATCCTACAGTGAATGAGAATTCGGTTTGTCATACATGCAGCTAAAGAAGATCGTACAGTGAATCAAACTACGATTGTGTTTGATCCTCGTGAGTATAAAAAATATCTCAGTTGGTTGTCTTTCTACGCATAAGACACGTATGAATTGGAATTTCAATTACAATTTGTTGAATAGGTACAATGGCTTTGACAACGTACGTTCAAATATCTGTTAGCCTTTGTTGAAGGGAGAAAATTTGAGCGAGGGGTGCGAGTATATTTTTGATGACTGCTTAAATTTATCGGGGTACCATTCGGACAAACTAATTTGACTATTCCGTATTCCCAGCCTTAGGACTGCACCGTTAGCGTACTCCAGGAGAGAATTCTAAAAATAATTGCAAAAGGTTGACGAGGAACGGAAAATATACATCGGAGCGTGGGGCAGAAAAAAACAAACGTTAGGACAGAACATTTTATTGGCGTAAAAGTCAACATTTTTCAAAGTCCCACCCGGACGCCTAGATACGTTCTTACACCAGCCTCCTTGATTTCCTAGGGTGTTGATATTTTTCGAAGTCCCCCTTCTATCATAATATACAGCTGGGAAATAGGAGTTTTTCTTAGTCCACCTTCTTTCATAATAATATATGTAAGAATCGAACTTCGTCTTTCTCGATAACAGGTCTCTATTGATCCGAAGACCTTCGTCTTTCCTGCTACCGAGTATCTATTGAACGATATCTTAACTACACGTACAAAACGTGAATTAACTGACACTCGCTATCTCTATTCTAATCTCTTATAACAACTACGACTACCTATTCTGTCTGCGAGTGCCAGCGTGCAAGAATATGCAGCAGCATATTCTTACATATATAGCTCGAAAATTGAAATCATAACAGGGAAGGGACTAGGGTGTTTCACCGAAAGATTTTTCACCTAAAAAAATTTACGGATCAAGATTCATCTACAGAAAGTTCACCTACAGATAATTCACCTGATAGAAGTAGTAGTTCACCACATGGTAAGTTCGCCATTACGAAAGTTCACCGACAAAATTAGATTATATTATTTTTATTAATGAAGTTAATTAACTAGTTTAATTTAAGTTTAATATTTATATTTTCAAGTATTATTTATTCTTATATTTAATTAAATTTAATTTTGAAAACTAAATAAATAAAATAAATTGATTTAATAAATTGAAAATTATAATTATAAATAATAAAATATAATTTATTAATCTAATTTAATTAATTTGATTTATAAATATTAATAATTTAATTAAATAAATTTTCTTTATTAAATTATTATTTATTTAAATTATTTTATAAAATTTGGTATATCAAAACATCAAATAAAAGTCGAACAGCTGATTGAAAAAAGTGAATTTCGTCGTCGGTGTCGGTGAACTCAAAAAAGGAAGATGACTTTCCTGATAGTGAAAAAAAAAAAAAAAAAAAAAACTGACAGGTGAACTTTCCTGTCGGTGGTGTGTACATTTCTTCAAAAAGACTTACTTGGTAAAAAATCTATGGGTAAACTAGTTGACTTTGATCTGGTGTAAATCGCAAATGAATTATTGGTTCTCTGGTAATTGACACTGGTTAGCATCCAATTGACCTCAAACTGGTGTCTATCTTGACTTCTATTTTGAGTCTTTTTCTCTAAATTTTTTATCAACCTGAAATCAACTGCTCTGTTGTTGAAATTCAGGTTGATTTTTCGTTTTCTAATAATTTACACTGGTCGACACTAAAATTGACTTTGAAGTGACATCAATTTTAAGTCAATTTGTAGTTCTCTACTGATGTATCCTCGTCAACTTCAAGTTGACCTTCAATTGACGTCAATGTTTTTGATTCAACTTCGTCAAATTTCTCATCAAGCTGAAAGTGATTTGTATTACGTTGATCTGATGTAAATTGCAAATAAATTTGTGGTTCTTTGCAGGCCCGTGGAGAGCCGAGTCGGGCCCGGGGACAAGAAATTTGGCGGGCCCCTAAATTTTCTTCAAAAAAAGGGTAAAAAATTATTGAACCAACAACAAGTTGAAAAAAATATATTTGGCGGGCCCCTAAATTTTCTCCAAAAAAAGGGTAAAAAATTATTGAACCAACAACGAGTTGAAAAAAAAATAGTACAAGATCAGTACGGTATTGTTCTTGCCTTATTGACAATACCAGACAAGAAAAGTTATGAACAAGTAAGTTCTTTCTTTCTTTGTAACAACGAGTCACTGACGCTATAGTCGCTACGAAAGTAATTGCCGTACACTCATTGAAGATTTATGGGGGCCCTGCGGCCCCCCATTTTGCCCGGGCCCTAGGACAACTGTCCCCACTGCCCCGCCCTCTCGTCAGGCCCGGTTCTTTGGTAACTTACGCTGGTTGACTTCAAATTGACCTCAAATTGGTATCGATCTGGAGTCAATTTCAAGTTGTTTCAACCAAATTTTTCATCGACTTGCAGTTTACTGCCTTGTTGCAACATTTGTAATTCTCAGATAATGTACAAACATCAATCTGGATGAACAGTTCCCTCTTTTAGTATTCTGTTTATTTGGTGACTTTGCTACTTGCAGACAGAATGCGTACAACTTAAACTTGTGGCATTTGCAGCGCCGCTCGGCCTTCTTGGTGCGAGTTGCATACGCATTAATTTTCTCGGCCGACACCCTTATATACTCGACAACTGCCAAGCTGCAGTACCCTAAGGCTCGCAAAACTTAGAAACTGACAACAACAACACCATTTTAGATATAATAGATCGCTGTTGTAGTCTTTTCCTCTTCTTACTCACCTAATCTTCCATTTCTTCCTTCACATCCAGATGTGGATGGCACACAGGTGTCGACTAGGCCATAGCGTGGTTCTGCATTTTCCTACTCCATTCCAGGTCCATCTTTTTCTTCATGACGGTAACTGCGAATGCAGACACCTAGTTTTATGCCCAGCAAGGTGGCTACCAGGGTATTTGGAGCAAGCACTTTATCAACCCAATCTCTTGAAGAGACTGACGAAGCTTACCCCGCTCACGCCTCACACTCAAATAAGGTGTGCTGTGGTCCGTCATCCCACCCTTGGTTGCAGTGCGAACACGTTACCTGTTTAACTTTCTTCATTTTCTCATAGAGGTATTTGTTGAAGCAGCCATGGCCGCTTCACACTTGTTTCAGGTGAAAGTTCAGCCGGCCATAATCTCGGTTCATCCGCTCCTCAAAATTGCGTATCAACACACTGTTTGGGCAAGTCTTGCTTCCCATCTCTTTAAGGAACGCCTGGCCTCCTGCTTTATCCGGGAAGCCTCTTAATCGGTTGTTGTATTCTTTTTTGCTTCAAAGGGGGCCGCTCTCTCCTTAGCAAGGAGCTCGATGGTGATGAACGTGCTCTAACACACTTCAGCAGCTCTTTGTAGTATCTCTACCATCTGTCTTCTGCTATGCTGTATCTCCATTGAGTCGGTATATACTGGGGCACCATATACAAGAGGGTCGACAACGCGGTGGTCATCATGATCTTCCTCCTTCCTTCTCTCGGCCCTCTTAGATTCCTCATCAGGCGGCTTAGAGATACCTAACTACCCTGTCTGCCTTTTCCGCTACCATCCGGAAATGGTGTCTAAAACTCAGCGTTAAGTCAAACAAGATGCCCAGGTACTTCATCACCTTCTTGATCATGATTTCCACACCTGGTGAAAGGTGAGTGTACTTTAATATGTAGGACTATTGAGAACCTTAATTATGGTTGACCAGGCAGTGCAGCAATGGTGAAATCAACGCCGATTTTCAGTCGGCATTATTCAGATACCAGAAGTCGACTCATATATTTTACCCTAATTCTGAAACTCTTATCAGATTGTGTACTTCGAATGAACGAAGTGTTGATATCAATCACTAGTTTTTTACCAACGTCAATTTTTGATGGAGGTCGTGAAACTTTAATACCGAGAGTTAACGTTGACGATGAATCTGTGGTAAAGTGGAGCGGTTGATTTTCAGTCGACTTCCAGTCATTTTGTTTGATTTGCGGTCGAATTTGTTCGAAATAAAGAGTGGCACCAAATCGTTTCTTCAAGTCTCGTCTTCTATTTGCGATTCTCAGATTCCAATATCGTCGCTACTAGATCGAATACTACAATATTAATAAAAATATTACTGTTTGCTAGCTCCTTCGATTTGAATGATAGACTATTTATTCTACTTATTTGTTCTATCGAAATGGAGAATGTGTGCACATGTACGTGTTTAGAAAACTTTGGTCTTCTGGTACCGTATACAAAAGCATAAGGTAAGCGTACGTATGAAATGTATTCGGTATACGCTCAATCTTCCTGTTATGTATGGAAATAAAGTTCCCCATAAATGTTCGGTGCATTCCAAAGCGACAGTGCTTTAATTGAATTATACTTGGTTATTCAGCGTCGTCGTATATTTTCAAAACAAACGAAAATATAGTTTACGGAACAAACCACGACAAAATGATAACACGACGAGCAGAAAAGAATATGCGGAGAGAATACCCGCGTACTGCGTGAGATGAAAATATCCGCACAATTGAAGTGCATTTGATTTCGATGGATAAAGAAAATTCACGCTGGTGATTAGAAATATTCTCTAGATATCCGCGATTTGTATATGTGAATCTAAATGGGAGATGAGAACACGAGCGTCACCTCTACTGCTCCTACGTGTCGGATTTGTCTGTTATCAACTAATGAACATTTTATTATCAAGGCATGTAACTGCACAGGTAAGAAAACGTAGTTCCATTGAAAAAGTACCGAAGTTGGTAGATAGAGTCAGTAGATTTAGGTTTAATAGGACTTATGTACGTATCCTAGTTGAATGGAATAACTTTCAAGATGAAAAAACAGTCCAAATTCTTGTATCGTGTTGCATTCCTTATTCGTCATTATTACAAAACTCTAGATCGTCTTCCTAAAAAATGTTTCAGCTCTTAATCATTACACTCTTCAGAGTGGGATTGATGTAGTAGATGAAGCTCGGAACCCGATAGTGCAATACTTGATTGCAATTTTCTAGTGATTGGTATGGAAATTCATTGTTACTTTCGTTTAGGGGTATTCTCAGACAATTTCACATCCGCATGATCTTGACCTGATTTAAAGATTTCCTAAAATTTCTAATTCTATTTGGACGTGAAAAGAAGAATTCTTAGCTTTAGATCCTATAGAAAAACCCATGTCAGATTAGTCTAGGGGAAGAAAATTTAAAAATTCACATACGAGGTACTTGAGAAAAATTCAAGTTACGAGCTGTATACTTTTGTTTGGGACCCTTGCAAATTATAAAGTCACGTGAGTGATGGCCTATTTCTGAAATCTGTTTCACGGGGTGTTGAAAAATTTCTCTGCCCGGGCAATGCGGTTGAATTTTTTCCATTTTCTTTTTTTTTTTTGACATGTACAGTTCTTTGAGCTGGGGGTCAATCAGAAATCTGCGTAATGTGATATGACGCTTTATGATGTCATCAGTACCCTTGACCCACTTTGGAGACTTGGAAGAATTTTGATCGTCATTCTTCATTATACTAGGCCTAATATCGATATAATCAAAAGAGGGGACATAGTGCCAAAACTGACATATCTCCTCCAAAGACACGGTGTGTAGCATTTTATGTGCTTGCTTCCTGTATTTCAAATTAGTGGTGAAAAGTATCAATGTTTTTAAAGTATCAATAGTATCGATACTGTATCAATATTTCTCACAACTACCCGCAGCGGCTCAAATCCGCTCAGGAGCGACTTAAACTCTCTCCAAAACAGCTTCGGAACGGCACCAGTAAAAGTATCAATACCAGACTTTGAATGTTGATACTTCCAATTCCGTGGAAGTATCGATAGTATCAATACTGGTAGCGATATTTTCCTACCAATAATTTCAATATAATACATCAATATTATATCGATTTGATTGACCGTATTGAATCGTTTCTATCTATTATATCGACTCAATCTTGATATACTCATCCTGGTCTTGATGACATCATAGTAAAGCCCCGCTTCACCAGTATTTCTTAGCTTAGTATAAATCTTTCTGTATGTTTGGCTAAGTTCCTCCCGCGCTCACCACATTTGTGGCCTAGCACATGACTGTATGTGGAGCTTGCAGGCTCACTCGCTTTGCTCATTTGCCTCTATTCTTAGCCTAGATTTTTCTAAACCTTAAAGTAGGTAAAACTCACTGATGACGTCACCAAGTGTATCAAAATAGCACAACTTTAGCTTACCCCTTGTTTTTTATTTCGCATGAAATGCGCTTTAGTAAGATTTCTCTCAGTGTTTACATTGATTGGGTATACTTTTCTGCTAAGCTTCCTCCTTTCATAAACATGTGGCAGGCTAAAATGGAGGTGTAAGCTCCTCTTTAGATTTCTTCTTCTGTGGTATACTGTACAGGCCTAGTACAAGAGAGTACTAGTACAGACCTATCATAGCTTACTATACTTTAGTACAGTAGAAATCACAAATACAGTAGAAATCAGATATAACGATGTTTAAGGGGATCAAAATTTCAATCCTCAAATTCAATCTATCGTTGAAAGCAATAAGGATTATGCTTTTTCTATAGCAGGAATGACTTGCTGTAAACGGTAAATCGCTAAAAGCGGTGTCGTTATTTGTGGTTTCTACCGTAACAATACCGCTTTTAGCGATTTACCGTTTAAAACGATCAAATTAGCAAGTCCTGGCTGCTATAAGTAGAAATCGGATATAACGATGTCCAAGGCGACCAAAATTTCAATTGTTACATCTAATCTATTGTTAAAAGCGATAGGAATTGTGTTCTTATTTTTATAGCAGCCGGGACTCGTTAATTTGACTGTTGTAAACGGTAAATCGCGAAGAGCGGAATCATTGTTGCTTTCTACCGCTTTCAACAATAGATTGGATTTACCGATTGAAATTTTGACTCCCTTGGACATTGTTATATCTGATGTATACTGTATAATGAAAGTAGGAAAGATCCAATAAAGCCTGATTTAGTGTACATTAGGTCTAGTATAATGAAAGTAGAGAATTAAAGTATACAGAAGTCAACATTTTAAAGGAAACGTGACAGAAAGTTAAGTAATTTCTTCACTACATGAAAAAAAAATGAATCATGTATAAGTCTTTGGGCGTCACATCATCTCGCGTGGCGCAGATTTCAGATTGACCCCCAACACAATAGTATATTACGCTATAAGGGACGGAGGAGAGCGATTTCTATACGAGCGCTTTGGCGACCCGAGCCGCGGCGAGGGCCGCCATGCAGCGCGAGTATATCGCTTTCCTCCGTTCACGTGTGGCGTACGCTATTTTTCGGTTCACACGAATAAAAACGCAAATGCGAGATGATCTATAACTAAAATTTTTACTTTTTTATTAGAGCATCATAACATTGTTGATGGAAACACACATAGAATAACAAAATTGTAATTTTCTTACAATTAATGAACACAAGGAAAAATTCGAGTGTTATATTTAAAATTATTAAAAGATCAGATAGACCAAGAACACGCATGCAAAATGCACGCATGCGCGCAACCCAACTCTTTGAGCCCTAAAGTAAAAAAACGCGTCTTCGCGTCTTACAACGAAACACCGAAGGAACGCGTTTTTATTCATGTGAACCGAAAAAGTATATATGCACAGCTTCCAAGAGCTCACTTGCTCCGCTCATTTGCCCCCCTTCTCAGTCTAGTGTAAGGCTAGAATACAGCATACTAGACCTACGTAATGAAGGCTAAACCTACTAAAGCAGCCTGGTTTAAGCCTAGCATAATGGGCTTAGGCAGGTCTAGTATGCTGTATAATATTAAGAAACCAAGTACACCATATAATTATTGGACTTTGTTAGTATAGGAGTAATATACTACATATTAGGCCTAGTATAACGAAGACTAAGGGTCAAAATTTTTTCAAGTCCCTAAACTAAGTCAAGATCATTGATGACGTTATAAGGCGTTGTGTCACGTTATGCAGATTTTGGATTGACCCCAGCCCAAAGACATATAATATAATATGTCAAAAACTGTGATGCTTTCTTCTGACAATTTTTGCAGGAGTAGCCCCAGTCGAGAAACCTTCGGAAAACCGTGACAGTTTTTTCAAGAGCAGTCCCAATCATAAAAGCCAATAATGAGCCTATATCGATACATCGATCTAGATTGTATCGATATATTCAAGATTGATATATCGATATAATGGGGATTGGTGTATCGATCTTTACTTTGTATTTCTTTGCAAACGCCCAAAGACTTATACAATCATGATTTCATATTTTCCCGTGAAATGGAGAAATGTACTTCAACTGTTTTCTTCAAATTTTCCTCTTTTCTTCGACCTTCGGATTTACGACTTGAAAAAATTCTGATAACCGATTTATGGTGCGAAGGGAGTTTAGGTCAATCTTATTATGTATGTCAGGAGGGGAAATTGAAAATTTCCAAGTATCGAGCCATGAAGACCAAGAGGAAGACTTAGCTCCTAGTTATTCATTTGAGAAGGAGTTGGGGCTTGAAAAACTTCCCATTATTGAACTGTCTGTACTAGAAGGGGAGGGGTTTGAAGAAATTTCGGTCACTCAAATTTATATATCAGGAGTAAAATGTACCATCGAGCTGCATAGACCAGGAGGAGAACTCGACATTTATTTCAGAGAGGTTTCCAACTTTCACGCTGATTACATAGAGTGACGAGTAAGAATTTCAACAAAAAATGGTGTTCAAAAATTTTTTGTATCGTACACTTTGTGAGAGTGCAAGTGTAGTGAAGTTCGAAGTTTTGAAATAAGACGGTTTCTAAGAAACTCGTCAAGTATTTTCTAGAAGCCGGAATGATGCGAGAGAAGTGCTTTTCAAGAGAATAGAGAGATAAAAAGACAAAAGAACAAGAAAGGGAAAAGAGACGTTGCAGTATCAAGAAATAATTCGACTAAGAGAATTCTAAATCGGTCCGAAAGTACGGGTTGTTGTACCGGTCGCACGTTGAGGGTGTGGTTTTAGTAGTGAGATGTTAAGAATATTTCGCACCTTGATTAAATGTGGTTTGCACGGTTCTTCACGTTTCTACGGTACGTAGTTTGGAAGGAAGAAAGAAAAAGGAAAAAATTCACCAGACTGTATAATTTATGAAATTTAAAATAGTGCGAACAACTACGCTCGTAAATGCTTTCTTAACGGAAAGCGCTCGCGGTATTTTGAATTTCATGAACTGTGCGGTTCGGCAATATATTTACCGTTTTTCTTCGTATGCACCTTAATACACATACCTGCGAACTCTCGATTATAATATCGATACAAAAATTTCGAAAGGTCATCGAGTAATCCCTGGATCGAGTTTATTGTTCCTAATAGAATGTCATGTTTCAAACTGCACCCCAAAATTTGAACTTATCGAAGTTTTCATGATTATTTCATCTCTTGTATCTGCTCATTAGTGAGTTTCTTTTGAGGAAGTGTTCTGAAAAACAACAAGGAAGATATTTTTAGAAGCTGTAGACTTTCGAAAAATGTGATATCCACGAGAGGAAATTCTAAAAAGAACCCAACCTTTGACATAACTGTACGATTTATATATAATTGTAAACCAAGCGCACTCCCAAAATCTTGACTACGACATCAGATATATCAAGAAAAGTTGTGTAATGGGATAAACAAGTAAGGAAGCGAAGTTGCGGCAACACTTTTGCAAGACAGCCTCTAGCTTCCGCAACACTTGTGTTTGCTCCATCATCCAACTTTTTCCATCACAACCTGCGGTCAACTTGTCAATGTTGGCCACAGTTTGTAAGTTTTTGATACGAGTTTCTTACGCGTTAGAAGATGGAGTTCCGAGGTTCTACAAAAATCGTACTTATTTCCATCCCCTTCTCATTCGTACTGACCGCATTCTATTTAAAATAACGAATTTCTACTCCCATATAGACATAGAGTAATTCTATGATAAGCAATAAATATAGCTGTAGAAGACCATTAACGCGAAAAGAATCGAGTAGTGAATTTTTCGCGCGAGAAAAAAACTCTGCATACACCTGCTGTAAATACAAAAATTGAATTCCGATGTACTTATTCATTTTCCGCTCTCGCAGTTTAAACGGACTCTTTTTATTCTTTACGAAATATCATTATTACAGTAGGTACCTATATACAACATTATACTCTCTGAAAATATAGCAGCGACACCTCTTCAGAGTAGGATAGAAAAAGGTTTTCCAATAGTGAGTGAGAAGAAGATAGAGAAACTTGCGAATAAAACACTGCACTGCATTGTAGTTAGCTTAAGTATAGATTAAAATAAGTAATGAAAAAGTTTTAATGAAGTCGACGGGATAAAATAACGTCGCCGGAAAAGCGTTACACGCGCAATAAAAATAAAAGGAACCATTTGAGAATGCCGGAATAAATTTTGCAACTGTAACGAGCCCCGAAGAGCAATCGTATAAATTCCAAAGAGAAGGGATACCACCGCGTGATACACGAAAGTGAAATCAAAAAAATTAAGAACATCGTTGTAATCTCCAAAATTGTCGCGGTTTTGTTACTTTATCATCGAATTATGTAATTAAGACACTTTTTAATTCCAAATAATTATGATTAGAGTCGTTGTCTATAGACAAAACAAACATTTATTTTAAAAAAACACGATTTTTCTAACAAGGTTGAATGAGGAATTTAGGGGACCTGTTGTATGGGACAAATTTGGTTTCGATATTGAGGATTTTAATTTTTTCCATTTTTATTAACTAGCTATGCGACTACTTATATTAGGGTCATTAGTTCAAATGATTACAAAATATTACAAAACATACAGTTAATATATAAACGTACTCTTACGTAGAAATAGAGGTAATTGTAAGAAGTAGGTGAAATGCAGGTAATTGAGGAAATTGAATACTATTTCTGAGTTGCTACGTAAGACGTTGCATATACGTAAGGGTACGTTACAAAAAGTAGGTGGCAGGATATGAAGAAAACGGAGTTGAATGACGGGTGGCAGGGAACCTGTTTTATGAGGATCTATGACGTCACAGATCCGGACTTCAGACCGACGTATGATAGGAGGGGGTTTAAAAAAAGAAACAAACAAAAGAAAGAAACTAAATAAATCAATGAATGAATGAATGAATGAATGAATGAATAAGTAAAATGATATATAAATAAATAAATAAATAAATAAATAAAATAAAATAAGAGGGCGACTTAGATCTATTTATTTATTTTATTGTTTATTCATTCATTTATTTAATAAAATTAATTAATGAATATTGATTAAATAAAAATTAAATAGACGAATGAATAAAATAATAATAATAATAAATAAATAAATACGTAAATAAATGAATAAAATAACTAAAGTAGGAGGGGCACTTGGATCTATTTATTTATTGATTTTATTTTATTTATTTATATTTATTTATTTATTATTTATTTGTTTTGTTTATCTATTTATTAACAGGGAACCTGTTTTATGGGAGGGTAATTTGAAGGAAAATGATGGGCGCCGGGAGGCAAAACGTGAGACATGGAAAAATTTCTATCTCCGGATCATGATAGAAGGTGTTTCAGGCTAGTTAGTATAGGCCTACAATACTGTATATCAAGACTAGTTATAGTATAAGCCTAGTTATACTGCATATCAAGCCTAGTATGACAAAGGCTAAAGTTTGAAATTTTTCAGTCTAGTATAGTATATTAGGCCCAGCTACAATGAAGGCTAAAGTTTGAAATGTTATAGGCTTTCATCAACATTGAGGAATGTCCAAACTGATGACGTCATGGATATTTATGATGTCACAGGCAAATTAAAGCTGATGACGTCCAAAACTGATGCTGTCATGACGTCACAGGCAAATTCACATTGAGGAACGTTTATGACGTCATAAACTGATGAGACATTGGTTGTTGATGACGTCACAGGCTATTTTGAGCTGATGAAGTCACAAACTAATGACGAAACAAAAGGTGAATTTATCAACATTGGCAAATGTGAAATGTTGATGAATGACATCCTAAACTGTATTCCAAACTGATGACGTCATGAATGCTTATGACGTCACAGGTAAATTAAATCTGATGCCGTCACGGATTTTGATGATGTCACATAAGAATTCAAACTGATGACGTCACAACCTGATAATGTTACAGACAAATTCAAGCTGATAACGTCACAAACAGTAATGGTATAAGAGATGGTTAATTTATCAACATTGATGAATGTTTGTGACGTCACAAATTAATGAAATTACGGATGGGGAATTCATCAACATTGAAAATGTTGGTGACGTTACAAACTGATGACTTCATAAGGAGATTTGCGAGTAAGTCCCCAAAAGCTACTCAGCTCGTACTAGGCATATACTGGACCAAGAATGGGTGTGAACGAGCGGAGCAAGTGAGTTCCCAAAAGCTAGTTAGCTTAACATTCAGTACGCTAGACGTATTTACTTTGAGACTATAATATACATTATCACATGAAGAACTTGGAAAAATTCGAGACTCTTTAATACCAAAAACAATTCTATTCATAGAACAAGTTCCTTGTGTTACTCGTCTAACTTAGTTCAGGAAGCTATCGTTTTTACAAGTTCTCCAAAAAGGTCAGGTTCCCTCAGCCTTTGAATAAAAATTCTCCGAAGCACCTATTCTCTACAAGGCTCGTGAATTGACATTTTCCAAAACTCCAGCAATCAAGTCTGATCCAAAGAAAAGTTCTCTATCGCGGCCCGCAACAAAGAAAATTCCAAACATTTTGATTATAAGATAAGCATCTATATGCTTCAAGTAAATTGTAGGACCATTTTTCTCATAAGAAGCTCGAGTATCAAAAACGCTCCAGTTGTTTTCTCTGACTCTACATAGGAAACCTCGAGCTATTAGTGATAGAAGGGTGACTTCGAAAAAGTTCGATTTTTAAGCTGCGTATGCTGGGAAAGGGACTTGGACGAATTCTGCCCTCCCAGCATGACACTGCACGCGAGTGACTCCCATAAAACAGGTTCCCGTTTACCTTAATTAACAAAGTTTATGAAGGCAACTCCGAGCAGCTCACTAGCTAAACTGTAGATTCTTTTCTGATGGACCTTAAATCAACTGCCCTTAGGTTAATTTGAGATGATTTTTAGTTTTCTGAGTACGTATGTTAGTCTACTGTGAACCTACCTCCAGTCAACATCGGTCTAGAGTCAATTTCGGATTCGACATCTCCAAATTTTTCTATCGACCTGGAATCGACCATTGTTGCGTAGATTATTAGTCGATTTTTAGTTTCCCTCAAACCGAAGAAGTTGATCTGGAATTCATTTCTGTCTGTTTGGTGACTTTGCTACTCGCAGACAGAAAGCGTAGTCGTATAGTCATGTAACGAGAAACATTAATAATTCTAATTATGCATGACCAGTGCAGCAATGGTCGAATTGACACAATTCCGACGTCGATTCTCAGTCGATATTAAAATTCAATAGAGAATATCGACTCATTTTTGACTTCAATTCCTAATTCCTTCTTCAAAATTTCGACGTTGATTGCTATTCTTTTGCCGGTGAAAGACGTATAATTGACCCTAAACCCAAAAATTCCTGATCAGAGTCGAATAATTATGAATTTTTTGGATTTCTACTTGGCCATCTAAACTGATTCGAGTGAATTGAGACTAACCTGGAGGATATTGTGAGTTCTGGAGTACCTAATTTAAGGGCTATCGTTATTTTGTCACAAAGTAAATATATTTTCATATTATAAACTTAATTGTCGAGATTTAGGTCACATATCAGTCGTATTTACATCAAACAAAGCGAAATTCTCATGAATAAAACATAATGCTGAGATATTCCGTGATTCTTGAAAAATTATATTGAGAACAGCAAAATACAGATTCCAATGAACAATTTTCTCTCCCGAAACGAAAACCGAGATGGCGCTTCAATTAAAATTGGTGTTTATTGTAAGCTGTTTGCAAATTTATAAAACATAAAAACTTATAATTACATCTTGATAGACGTCACAACCTCCAATTAGAATTCGGGGAAACGTCGTAAGTTGGCGTTTAATTTAATTTCGAACAATAAAAACCAGTTTTAATCAAACCAAATTAGTTTCTCCTTGTTCCACCCTTCTTCCGATAAGCTTGATCTTTTCGATGGGGGATTATATAGAAATTTTGGCCTACCGCTGTCCGTTCTGAATCTTCAACTTACTATCTCCCTCGTCTCCCCTTTTCCTTTTTCCCCTCGTTTGTTTGATCTCGAGTCTTGGAAAAATCTAAGGCAATTTAAAATTTGACAAAGTCTCTTATTCCCAGACGATAATTCAGTAATCTAAATTTCCTACCCTTTTTTTTACTTTTCGAGTCCTACGAGTAAATAGACTTAGAGCAAGCTAGTTTACCTGACCTGAAATTCCTTAATTAAAGATTCCGACGACAAGCAGGATAATGAGGCTGATGCTACAAAGTGTGGATGGGTGATAATGCACTATATTTGTATAAGTGAGAAGGTAATAATGACGTCGTAGAAAATTCGGAACGCATTATTACAATATCGTCTTAGCTTCCTTATCATACGTAAAACCAGCACGGTAATTAGATATCGCGTACAAATGGGTAAATTATTTTGAAAACCGTATTAACTCTCGTATTAATATCATTATTATTAATCCTCCTTTCGCGTACTCATGGATAACAGCAAAAGCTTTTCGGGCTCATATTTGTTATACTCGCATATCTATATAGAATGTGGTAATCTAAATGAAAAACTAGTTATTCAACTTAAAAACAATGGTCCTCGTGCATCCGTTTCGTAATAGAGTGTAACCTTTGCAGTCAGTCTCGTAAGGCATAAAACGGGGGTTATACGAATATAACTGGCAGAAATATAAACCCACTAACGAGCTACTACATGCACGAAAAAATTACCTAACGAGAAGAGAATCGATTTCAATGGAAGAGATTCGAGCGCAGAAATTTGTTAGCCACCTGAATAGGAGTTTGTCTATTTCTGGTCAGACAGGTTGAAGGAGGCTAGACTCTATCTCGACAGATATACTTTTTTGAGTGATCAAAATTGCTAATGGTAATTAAGAACCAACTAGCGCGTTTTACGTTCGTATTAACATTCCGCGTCGATGGTTCCCTACTTTGCATGAGAAAAAATCTGTTGAATGAACCCGAGTAGAGTACATAATACTTTTATTTCTTAATTATAATTTTTATTACACGTTATATTATGATGAATGATAGGTTATGCAGCCCATTACCTTCGCGACGCACTTTTGAATGGATCCACCACCCAGTGGGTCTTCGAGTAATTCTATTAAATTTAGAAAGAAACTAGTATAAGATTTTTTACTGGAAGTACACGTATCTCGTATCTGAAGTATTCGAAGTTGCTTTAAAGAACGAAGTATCGTCGTATTTTGAGTGACGTGACTTTTTTCTGGTCGTCTACTTTTCAACGGTAGAGTTTTTCGATGCGGTTTGAAAAAGTTGTACGGTAACAGGATAAAAATGATATTGTTTTGAAAGTTTGAATACATGAGACTTCTGTGGATTTGGATGGGCTATACATGCATTACATGAGACTGCTCTTGACCTCAATCCAAGAAAATTGGATTTATAATTCATTTTCTGTCACAAAGTGTGATTCTGTTCGAAATATTGGTTTTATATATATAATTTCGGAAACGTGCTATCAAAAATTCAAATCCTCGAATGCGTTGCTGTCCCTTTTCTGCTACTGAATCGATATTTCCATTATATTGAGAAACTGCCGTGAGAGAGGGTGCAATAAACCACTTCCACTTTAAATCGACCGTTAATTCGATCAGAAGTCGACGCGAAATCGATACCGATTTTGAGTTTCGCGGGATGTCAACATAAATGTATCCAAAATAATTGCAAGTCCTCTCAAAATCGACCTATAATTTTGTTCCGTAGACTGTATATTCTGGAGTCTACGAGTAGCGAAGTACAGGTCTCGATGTAATATTTCGACTCCAAATCGGCTCGCTACTCGAACCAAAAGTCGACAAAGAATCGAGATCGATTTTAATTTGATTTAGTTCTGGCCAACGTCGACCTCTCACTCCGTAGACTCACTGTCGACGTCGAAATTGATTTCCTCGTTTTTCAGTATCTACATAATTTTTTGTGAACGTTCGCCCTCATTAATATCCTTTATTCGGCATTATAGATGAATCATATCGACTGGAAATCGACATCGGTTTAGGATCAATTAATTATACGTCTTTCATTGGCAAAAGAATAGGAATCGATGTCGAAATTTTGAATTAAGAATTCAAGTCAAAAATGAGTCGATATTCTCTATTGAATTTTAATATCGACTGAGAGTCGACGTTGAAATTGTGTCAATTCGACCATTGCTGCACTGGTCATGCATAATTAGAATTATTAATGTTTCTCGTTACATAACTATACGACTACACTTTCTGTCTGCGAGTATAGCAAAGTTACCAAACAGACAAAAACAAATTCCAGATCAACTTTTTCGGTTTGAGGGAAACTAAAAATCGACTAATAATCTACGCAACAATGGTCGATTCCAGGTCGATAGAAAAATTTGGAGATGTCGAATCCGAAATTGACTCTAGACCGATGTTGACTGGAGGTAGGTTCACAGTAGACTAACATACGTACTCAGAAAACTAAAAATCATCTCAAATTAACCTAAGGGCAGTTGATTTAAGGTCCATCAGAAAAGAATCTACAGTTTAGCTAGTGAGCTGCTCGGAGTTGCCTTCATAAACTTTGTTAATTAAGGTAAACGGGAACCTGTTTTATGGGAGTCACTCGCGTGCAGTGTCATGCTGGGAGGGCAGAATTCGTCCAAGTCCCTTCCCCAGCATACGCAGCTTAAAAACCGAACTTTTTCGAAGTCACCCTTCTATCACTAATAGCTCGAGGTTTCCTATGTAGAGTCAGAGAAAACAACTGGAGCGTTTTTGAAACTCGAGCTTCTTATGAGAAAAATGGTCCTACAATTTACTTGAAGCATATAGATGCTTATCTTATAATCAAAATGTTTGGAATTTTCTTTGTTGCGGGCCGCGACAGAGAACTTTTCTTTGGATCAGACTTGATCGCTGGAGTTTTGGAAAATTTCAATTCACGAGCCTTGTAGAGAATAGGTGCTTCGGAGAATTTTTATTCAAAGGCTGAGGGGACCTAACCTTTTTGGGGAACTTGTAAAAACGATAGCTTCCTGAACTAAGTTAGACGAGTAACACAAGGAACTTGTTATATGGATCGAATTGGTTTTGGTATTGAAGAGTCTTGAAGTTTTCTGAGTCCCTTGTGTGATAATGTATATTATAGTCTCAAAGTAAATATGTCTGCATATTGTATGTTGAGCTAAATAGCTTTTGGCTCGCAAATCTCCTTATGACGTCGTTAGTTTGTGACGTCACCAACACTCCTCAATAGTGATAAATTAATCATCTCGTATCATTTGTTTGTGACCCTATCAGCTTGAATTTGTCCGTAACTTCATCAACATCTGTGACGTCGTCAACATTCCTCAATGTTGATGAATTCACCATTCACAACGTCATTAGTTTGTGACACCATCAGCTTGAATTTGTCGTTGACGTCATCAACATCTGTGTGTCATCAGTTTGTGACGTCATCAATATTTGTCAATGTTGATGAATTTACTATCTGTAACGTCATTAATTTGCGACGGCATCAGTTTGTGACGCCATCCACATTCCTCAATGTTGATAAATTAACCATGGGTAACATCATCCGGCTGTGACGTCATCAGTTTGAATTTACATGTGACATTATCAAAACCCGTGATGTCATCAGCTTTAATTCACCTGTGACGTCCTAAACATCCATGTTGTCATCAGTTTGGGATTCAGTGGAATGTTGATGAATTTACCATTCATAACGTCATTAGTTTGTGAGGTCATCAGCTTAAATTTTTCTGTAACGTCATTCACAACTGTGACGTTATCAACATTCCTCAAGGTTGATGAATTCACCATTTGTAACGTCATTAGTTTGTGACTTTATCAGCTCAAATTAGCCTGTGACGTCATCAACATCCAATATTATCAGTTTGTGACGTCACAAATGTTCGTCAATGTTGATGAATTCCTCATTAGTAACGGCATTTATTTGTGACGTTATCAGCTTGAATTTGCCGGTGACATCATCAATATTGGTGACGTCATCAGCCTTAACTTGTTGTGACGTCATGTTCACAGTATCAGTTTTGGACGTCATCAACTTTAATTTGCCTGTGACGTCATAAACATCCATGACGTCATCAGTTTGGACATTCCTCAATGTTGATGAATTCACTATTCATAATGTCATTAGTTTGTGACGTCATCAGCTTGAACTTTTCTGTGACTTCATTCATATCTGTGACGTTATCAACATTTCTCAATGTTGATTTGTAACGTCATTAGTTTGTGACTTCAGCAGCTCAAATTAGCCTGTGACGTCATCAACATCCAATGTCGTTAGTTTATGACGTCATTAACATTCCTCAATGTTGATGAATTCACCATTTGTAACGTGTTATCAGCTTGAATTTTCCTGTCTCATTATCAATATCCGTGACGTCATCAGCCTTAACTTGTTGTGACGTCATGATCACAGCATCAGTTCTGGACGTCATCAACTTTAATTTGCCTATGACGTCATAAACATCCATGACGTCATCATTTTGGACATTCCTCAATGTTGATGAATTCAACATTCATAACGTCGAATTGATCCGGTTCTCAAGTTTACGGTCGGACATTCTTGCAAATTGCCCTCCAGTTTACTTTTTCAAGTACTGTGGAGCTTTTCTTTGATTCATAACGTCATTAGTTTGTGACGTCATCGGCTTGTCTTTTTCGGTGACTTCGTCTACACCCGTGCGGTCATCAGCATTCCTCAATTCTGATGAATTCACCATTTTCAACGTCATTAGTTTGTGTTTGTCTGTGACGTCATGAACATCCATGATGTCATCAGTTTGTGACATCGTCAGCTCGAGTCTGCCTGTGACGTCATCAACATTTTTTTCTCTTCTGACAGAAGTCTTGTATTAGTATAGCGTAGCACAAGTGTAGATCTTGTTTAAAGCCAATTTAATGCAATTCAGGTTAGTCTAAGCCTAGGTGAAGTCTAGTTTAAAGCTAGGACTATATAACAGGGAAACTCAAATTCGATCGCGCAAACTCTCAGGATTCCATTAGTGAGCGAGCTATGTTCTTGGAAGCGCTGGATAAACAAGAAGATTCACGACCCTTCCCTCCAAACTTCACAAGTGCAATGGGGAGTCTTAACTTCTGTAAATTAAATTGCAGTTTTGCAATAGGAAAAGCTAATCTTTGTTCGTTGCCATCGAATTACCTGATTGGAAATGACGAATGTAATTTTGAGTGATGGGCCCAAGACTGTGGATCCCTCTCATGGCCTGCCATTCTTTCACGGTCCCCTCAAAAAAGATTGTTGTTGAATGTAGACCCGACAGTTTGTTTCTTGCGGTGCTGAGTTCGAACACTATTGGAGTAAAGTAACTGGCTTCCAATGTAATGTAATATGTTATCTAGTCATCATAATGCTCGTTAGTGTTTGCCTGTAGAGTTTCTCGAATTTTGTGAAATAATTGACAATTTCCACCTACCAGCCCGAATCCCTGGAGGAGGGGATGAATAAAGGGATTTGTGGCTCTTTCCTTTAGGATATAGTATGCATTTGCAACAGCCTAATGTATAATTGAGGGTTGGCACATAGGCACGTAACGAAAGAAGAAAAGTCTCGAAATCACTATATTATATTGAAACACATAAAATACACGAAAAGAAAAATTATTAAAAATTTATTATTAAAATCCAAAAACTGAAACACTAAAAAATAACGAGAAATTTTGGTAAAAAAAAAACCGGTCGAAATAAAAAAAAAAAAAAACCAAATAAACAAATAAAGGTATCAAAATGTTTAAAAAGAAAAAGTTATAAACAGTTAAAATGAAAGTTTTTTTTTTTTTTTGATAAAAATTTCTCGTTATTTTTTAGTGTTTCAGTTTTTGGATTTTAATAATAAATTTTTAATAATTTTTCTTTTCGTGTATTTTATGTGTTTCAATATAATATAGTGATTTCGAGACTTTTCTTCTTTCGTTACGTGCCTATGTGCCAATCCTCAATTATATAATGGCTCGTACCTTTGAGGATTCAATCTTATTTAGCCTAATGTATTGTGGTCTTCGGGCCCTCTCATTCACTATGTGGAACTTCCATCTGAAGGCGAAATATGACGATCAAGTCTGAGGGCCTGGTAGCGTAGTGTTATCGCACCCGTCATGAAAACGAGAGGTCGTGGGTTCGATTCCCCCTCGGGGCAGGAGATTTTTCCGTCATATTTCCTCTTCTACCTTTACCCTAATTCTGTATTATGAAAAGATCAGTTTCGCCGGCAAATTTTTCGAAGAAACCCCACACACAACAGGTTCCCTGTTGAAAATAATATGAACGATTTTCTCGAATTCCTGGAATTCTTGGCATTGTTCTAAAATATCTCTCGACCCCTCGACAATATTTCTCGGTTTTAAATCATTTTATAGTTCGTTCCCTTTAATTACGTTCTAGTTGCCTATGAGTGTGTACTCCGTTCATCAAATATTATAATGTACCCTATTAATGACTTGGTTTGTATTTGCAGGAACTATGGCCCTGGTGCACAGTCACTGTTTGGAGACTTGGATTTCTACAAGTTGCCGAAGAAGATGCGAACTGTGCAACGCCGAATACAACGGAAAAATTGAATTAAAATACAATATATTTACATCCATTCCAAGATACGTATGGGCGAAGAAAAGTGAATGCGGAATGGTATACTGCCACGTAAAAATGTGGCTGTATCTGTACATTCTGTACAGTTTGATGATCGAGTACATGACCAATTTGAAGGGCGCGACGTCGTCTCCTATCCTCACTATATTTTTGGTGTTCGCTTTTTGCGCCGCCTTATTTTTATTCTTATACAGTTTTATCACATGCGTTCAATCTTGGAATCGGTGGCGATGCTGTCAATTCAGATTTGTCCTCGAGAAGAACGACGTTTTGCAACAAGTCTGAAATACGTACCCGACAAATCGATTGTACATTATGAGGTGGCTTGTGAATCCTATTCTGAACAATGCCATTTAATACTCGTAATATTCCAGTTAGCGCGTTCTCAATTTTCGGACCTGAAGATAGCAGCGATCACGAAACTTACGGCTAAAAATGTGCATCGCGAAACTAGATTAGTATTCTTGTTTAACGACTCTCGCGAGAAATGTGAACCCTTTTTAGACCCCCGTTAAAGGCAAACCTATCAACGCTCATAACGACCTTCTTAATTGCGTATACTTTTCTGCACCGATGGAGCGGACAGAGCGCGAAAGTTTCAAATTAAAAATCACAATCGGAACTTGATTCCGCGAGATTTGGACCGAGAAAGGAGGGAAGATACTCGTGTAACGTTTATTCGTTAATAATGGGGTAGAAATAAGTGTTGTTTCAATAAAAATAAAAACTCTCGATCCATAATAAGGTGGGTGAGTGAAGTTTTCGTATAACCATAAAAATACGAGCAGGCAAAGCTGTTTTATTGTCAAAAGATTTCTATCCGTTGTAAAGGATGAGATTTTCGTACGGTATATATGTGTAGATGCGTCACTGAGTACCGCCCGTGTAAAATGAAACAAACGCGAATAAGGTAAAATAGGAGAAACCGTAGTACAATATATAGTGAAAATAGTGTGCAGGAAAAAAGGAAAAAAAAGAGAAAATATCTTTATATACAATATGGAATACAAATAATACGATTGAATCTAATTTTCCGCCTGTTTTAAAACGCGTATAATCGAAATGGGAAGGACATGTACCTACCTACGTATGATGAGAAAAAAGAAAAACGAAGCGTGGCCCAAATTTTGCCACTTTGAGTTTCTCTCCGCGAGAGAAGAGAAGATGCTCTCGTACTCTCGGTTCGCTGTGTTCGAGATGATAAAGAGATGAACGCAGTAGTTTGATTTTCGAAGCATGCACGAGCGCACGTCGCGTCATCCTTCGCAACGGTCCGCGTGAAATGCGACGAAAATTTTCGCGTTCACGTGTAAATTTCCGTAGTCATGTCGCCGTTTTCCGTGATCGAATCGTGTGAGATCTTTCTCGGTCATCACCGTAACCACTAATTTATGAATCGATGAGGCGTAAATGAGTGGTAGGTACTTAATTTTTTTTTTTTTCTTAATTTCAATAAAGACTGGTTTCGGACGATTGAAATTTCGTCAATATATTTTTTTTCAAATCGGGTTGAATGAAGGTGTTTATAATCTTGATGACTTTTAAAATTTCGAACATAAACTTAATGAATAAAATTGACAAAAATATTGATCAACGATAGTGCAGTCATAAGGGTGGTTTTTTGTCAACATTAGTCCCGATTCGATCGCGTGATAAAATTTACTTGCTCGTATATAATTTGTGAAAGTTCTGGCAAAATTACGATGACTGTATATGAGTCGAAGTTTGGTCAGGAAAAATTATTATTTTACTTCATTTACACTTCTTCCGTTGTAAAATATAGCGTTTTAGAGAACATGTATTTACCGGCATTTCAATTTTTGATTCAAATATTAATGATCTACCACCAATAAATATTTTTCTTCAATTCATAATTAAGTTTTACCTCCCACGAGTTTTATTTAATGTCCACTGTTGAATTATATTTATTGTCTTTGGAAATAACGGATTTCCTTCGATTTCGATAATTATTTTGGAGTATCGGAAGTTTTTCGAGAACTAATATTGTGTGTATCGCTCGAAAGTCAAAGATATTCCAAGTCCCTGAACCAAATCTGAGGCCCGCCCCCTTTCACGGCTGCATTATGCTTGGTTGTCGAACCAAGTACTCCCTATCTTGAACACATATTATATTAATATTTCTATGGCTGAAATGTTTCTAAGCTCCCTTTTCGTAAAAGTCGAGATTGTAGCTAAATAGTCCAAATTATTTCTCAGTCTTCCTCTTAACGGTTTATATCGGAATTATTTCAAGTCTTCCTCCCTCCTCCATACATAAAGCTTGAAAGTCGAGGTTCTCTCAAGTCCTTCTTCCTTTTATAAGTGTGAGAATTGGAAGATCGTTTACCCATGCGGACATCTTAACTCACCTAACAGTAGAATCAACTACACATACTACCTCATTAGTCCGCGAGTGCCGGTGTACCAGGGGTTCGCCACCATCGTTCATTGGTTTTTGTGTTCATACTAATATAACTTTCCGGTATTTTGTTTGTCCTGGCGTTTCATCCGATCAATTCCGAATTTTGGTATCCTACGCCGTTTTCCCCTCGAGGTCGTGATTTCAACAGGATGTTTGTACCTAGGCCGCTCGACCTCCTCTCCTTACAGTCAACATCGCTGTTTGGGTCCGACCACGCCTGGTGAGGAGTGTTAGACAGCCGTGCCCATCTGCGACTAGCAGCACGTTCCATTCTTTCGTCGCTCATTCGTGCACCATATCATGTATGATCACGTGCTGCCAGAGTAACTAAGCTTAAACAGGCATGGGAGAAAGTTAACTTAGGAGAGTCCACCTTTGCAGATCATTTAATCGAAAGTAGTCACAGACTTAAAAAGGGTCTTAAGTCCTCCTCCATAGGGAGAATTCGTACTCAAAACGCATGAGCCTCCAAAATATTAAAATTCTTGTCATCGGAATAGCAAAGACTTCACCGTTTTAAACAGATATATTCCTAATGAGAGACTGGTTGAATTTTTTTTTTATGAGCTATTTTACTACTCAACGGGTAATTAGCTTGAGAAGAAATAATGGGATTATTTGTAGTGGTGGGTGGATCGGAGGAAGTTTAAAGTGTTAGTGATGGTTTCTGAATTGTTGAAAAGGCATGAGAGGAAACAGAAAATGAATGTCTGATGATTACGAGAGAAGGACAGGTGAAAAAATGTGAGACGAATAAATTTTCAGTTTGTCAATATTGGAATTAGGGAAGAGCAGAGAGTTCAAAGAGTAGGAGGGAGTGGCTTAGGCGAGTGTGCCCAACTTGTAGTCAAGTTACGACTATTTCTTCGCGGCGTGAAGAACGGATTGAAGAAGATCAGGGGATCGGGGATTTTTTAATTGAACGTTTTTTGAATTGTTGAAAGGATCAAAGGCTGTGCCATAATGAGATGATTTGGGAACGACAGAAAGATTTTGAATCATAGGCCGGAGAGGGGGAGAGCAAAGCTTACTTGGCAGCCAGATGGATATAGCCAGGGATCCAGAGGAAAGCAATTGAAGACAGAGAAGATGTTAAGGTATGCAGGAGGATGAGAATGCGCTGAACGATAGGATTGGAAGATTAAGGGTTTTGCATGGCTTGGAGAAAGGAGAGGAAGTTAGAGATGAAGAGAAGTAAGGGTGGGTGGCAGATAGTTCAGCAGAGTATATGGAGGTCGAATCTGTTGTACAAAAGAGTGAGACTTCACCACTGGTGGAGAAGCCAGTTTTGAAGCCCGATTTGGATCCAACTGTAGAGCTCATGTTGAGGGAGGGGAAATCATTAGCAATTATGTCTTCAATATGTCTTATGCAGATTATGTTGAATGATTTCGGTAGGTTGGCCAGGTCGAGGCGAATGAGAGGTGTTGAGGATGTCCATAGAGGGGTGGATGAGAAGATGGGGAGAAGGAGTTGAAATTTGAGGTAGTGGTCTATAAGAGATTGTAATGGGAGGAGTGAAGAATTTCAGGGAGGAGGGAAACTGGACAGTAGACGCGAGAAAGTTTGCTGTAATCAATAATGAGCAGAATTGTAGAGGGGGAATACGAGTTTCAGCGCATAGGCCAAGCGTAGAGCTGGTGCGCAAGGCAGCAAGGCGCGACTCTAGTTCCAAAACCTCGTAAGTCCATCTTTATCAATTTTGGGATTTTTGCATTTTCTTATTTCCTACACTGTTCTGAATCAGTTGAGACTGGTAGAACAAATTTTTTTTTTTGTGACTTACGAGGTTTTGGAACTAGAGTCGCGAAGGGCTAAACGTAGGGCTGCAGATTGTATAGTATCTAAGGATTTTAAGGAGGATTTGTTAGCCTGTCTGTAAATAGGGGATCCGCAGTCCAGCTGTAATCGGAATCGGATGGATGAGTTGTATAGTTGAAAGAGGGGCTTGCTACTGCAACCAGTAAGACGAAGGATCCATTTCTTCGCCCTTAATAGAGAAAAAAAAAACGGAGAGAAGGTTGGGAATAGGAAATAAAGTTACAATTTTAACGTTTGTTGAAAAATTGAGAGTTTCACGCTCCTCCTGTGACCCACATAATGCCCAAAGGGCGGTGTACGTTTTTTCCACATAGTCCCCACGAAACAAGTTCTCTCATAAAGTCTGATGATAGACTGAAAATGAGGGAGAAGGGATGAGAAACAATCTGCTGACTTGGGTATAGAAATATTCGATTATGGAAATGTATCGTCGAAATCAATTGGAATAGGTTCCTTGCTCGCTTCAATCAGTGTAATCGATAACGAAATGAGCAGCAAGTTTTTGTGGTATATCCCTAGGAGTATGAATAAGACTGGCTTTTGTTTTACTTCAATTAACAGTTTGTCTCCCTCCCCCTAATTCCATTTGAACATTTCCTTGTTCAAATTTAGCTTGAGCATTCGACACTCCACAGAAATGAAAGGAGGTCAAAATAATGGTGGCCTTCGATTCATAATTGATAGAGATTGTAACTTTTTTCAATTTTTCATTGTAAGTTTTATAACCTTATGAGGGCTGTAGACAAAAATATCGTGGTCGAAATCGTTTAGAAAACAGTAATTGGAAAAAATATAAACTACAAAAACTAGAAATTTTTCTAATTGTATGGATTTTTTATTTTTGACGGTTTTTTTACATTAAAAAGAAAAGTATTATTCGGCACTGCCGTCAAATAAATTTGTTACACAATATAAGTACCCGACGTTTCGGATCAAACGTGATCCTTCTTCGGCGTTTGATCCGAAACGTCGGGTACTTATATTGTGTAACAAATTTATTTGACGGCAGTGCCGAATAATACTTTTCTTTTTAATCAACTACAAATTTCGTAGAGAAAAAGAAAAAAAAAAAACTCGATAAATTTTCTACAACATGAAAACTTTCATTAGTTTAAAGAAATTAAATCTGTCTAGTCGTCGGATGAAGCATTGCGTAGGTATTTGAATTTGGAGTACGCCTCGGATGCAACATGTGTAAATGATATATGGTTAAGCATTAGATTGCTCACCAAACACTGTTTGTTCATCTCACAATCGTCTGTGCCATGTTGTTTCAATCTAAAATATGTGAGGCTAGTATCATCTCCATAGAATGTTTATTTGATAAACTTGGGTACAATTTTTGTATGAATTATAACCATCATGCAGACAGCGAGCGAAGAAAATATTGAATTTTTCTCAATTTTTACAAAAATGTTGGGATTGATAAAAAATAAACACATCAGATCTTTCGAAGTACTTACCTAGTTTCTTGATTTCAAGGCTTTTTACAAAGACGAAAAAAATCAGAAATTTATACCTTGTTCGTACATTGAAAGATTTGAAATGCGTCAAAGATCGAAACGGTCAACAGTTATTATTGTATAGGTAATTTATATTTTATCTTAATTTATAAAGAGTGCCACTCCACAGCCCGTTAGACCATCTATGGGCGACACTGTAGACATGAAATATTGCAATAAATCATGGAATAAATATGGAGTATTGGGTAGAAGTGCTACTACTAAGGAAATAGTGTAGCGAAGTCACTTTATCTCGTACCAAGCAACGCATTTGTACTTTATTGTATAAATACGTTTACTTGATTGTAATTTTTCGTTAGGTACTGGTGCATTAAAACGATAATAATGAACGAAGAAGTAACACCGAAACGTTTTCCGCACAGATGAAAACGAGAAAAAGCTAGAAAAGCATAAACGAAAGCATTATTACTATAGGTACAGAGATGGGGCGAGAGTGAACTTACACCCGCGGACATACAAATGCTTTTATAAAAGCTTTCTACAATTTAACAACCGGTACCTATCTGTATTGATAAGGCTTGTAGCGAATGTAGGTGCGACGTATCAATCACTGCAATATTAAACAATACCTACGGTACTGAAATTTTATTTCAACATCTGCAACGCTTGAATACTCTACGAGACTGATGGTATCCAGGCCCTTCATCAAGAACTAATTGCTATAAGAACCTTGAATCTTATTCCTCGGTCCATCTGTAGGTAAGTATAATATGAGGAAGGTATAAAGTTCAACTTCGATGGCAAGTAGAAATACTAGTTAAAATTTTGTTTAGAGAAAAAGGATTTCATTATGCGAAAACCGCAAAATATAAATACGGTAAAAACTTAGGTAGATTTGGTCGAACAACCATCATGAACCAACTTACCTATATAGAAAATGATTTCAGCAAAGCAATACAATACAAACAGAAAACGGAGGTAAATTGAGAAGGGGATAGTGTCATGACCTAACGAACTGTAGACGAGATAAACAAAACCTTCTTCAACTACTTGTTAAGAAGGTATCAGGTCATATTAATTACCAGAGCCAACCGTTTGAACTTTGAAGTCGGAATTTCGGAATTTTTTCCATGTTCCTAGGTGCTCCCCTACCAAAGATACCCAGAAAATATCAAATAATAAATTTGGTGGTACATTCAATGTACAAAATAGTTTTTAGTAACCTTTGTGAAACGTCTCCCCATTGGCGTAAATAGACCCGGGATTTCGGGGGGGCTGTGGCCCCATGAAATAAATTTTCCGTACACAAAGTTTGATTTTTACCCTGTCTTTCAAAAATTTTGGGGGGGCTTAGCCCCCAAGACCCCCCCCCCCTATTTCCGCCAATGGTCTCCCTCCATTTAATCGCTGCAATGGGCTTGCATAATGACAGTTATTTTTTGTGACCAAAACACATCATACATGTTATCAATCTGGTAGTGTTTCTATTTCTAACATTGATCTTCTCCAAAATGAAAGTAAGACACCACCCGCAGAAGATAACACGCAAACGTCTCTATACTCGTTTGCCCTACTATACTCTGTTCACGTTAAGAAAGGATAGAAAGTAGTACCTCGAGACGGAAAGGTAGATTGAAATTATCTGGAGCATTCTGTTGAGTGTTCTCAAGGTAATACTTTCTGTCCTTTCTTAACGCGAACGGATTATAACTGGGAGGCTAGAATTTGACTTGGCAACGTTGCATGAATTTTGGCATCAGGATGGCATACATTAATACAATTTACACTACAGTGGAGCACTGCCGTAAAAAGTTAAATTGACCTAGGCCTATCTCAAAAACAATGATCAGGAAGATGGAATAATTCATGTTTAATGTGATACAGAGGGATAAATTTTTCTTGTAGGACTCATTTTCGACCAATTTTTAACGAGAAATTCGATGATGCTTGTAGTTTTTTCCTAGTGTTGTTTGTTTTTGAGATAATGGAGATATGTACGTCAATTTTAATGATTCTTGTTCTTGAAATTGACGTACTCCATTATCTCGAAAACAAACAACGCTAGGAAAAAATGGAAAGCACCATTGAATTCCTCGTTGAAAATTAGATCGTAATCTTACAAAATTGAGTAAAAAAGGCGTCCTTTTTTTCACTCTTATACAATCACTTTGAGTGTCAACTGTTTGGCTGTGCACTTCTGTGCCTTTTTTTCCGGAATCGTTGTTTTGGAGATAGGTCAAATTCAATTTTGTACGGCAGGTAGCACTGCCGTACAAAGTTGAATTGACTTATATGCAAATAATGAATCCAAGAAAAAGAGGCTGTGATCAGGCATATCCATAACCTCTTTTTATCGTATTCATTATTTGTATATACGTCAATTCAACTTTGCACGGCAGAGCAGTCAACCGGGTAAAAGGGGATTTCGTACATTTGGCAACAAGCAATGGGCAATTCAGTGATCAGAATGATTGTTACATTTTTATCATCAGTATGATTTGAAAGTCTCGACAATGACTGCGAAATTTCAACAACGTTAATTACCTAGGATAAAAACGGATCGAAAACACAATTATTGGTTTAGGTTGCTCAAATACCAGGTTGCCAACTTCTCTTTAGTTTTCAAAAATAATGATATATTATTGTGATGATCAGTTCAAAATGGCTGGAAATTCAAGTGGTGTGCACAACGAAAATGTCAAGATTGTACAGTATATGTCAATAGAGACAGAGTGTAAGAACATATTGATGGGTCGTCTATATAAAAGAAATTCCTATTTCGAAAGCATTGTATTAAAATCGTCCAATATGCGATGATCAAGATGACGTAAATCTCTACAACAATTGTAAGTATTTACCGGAAAAAAGCTTAATTATTTATATCTCTTCTACACAGTTTGGTCATCATCAGGCCCTGAGTCGCTTTCTATACCGTGAGAATGACTGTTTAGCCGAAAGCGCTCGGATTGTTTGTTTCTATTGCGGTTCTTGTATTTGTGTTCCTTACTCTTCGCGAGTATATTTCTCTATCATGGCACTTTTTCCTCTTCTTGATTTTCCTCCTTTTCCATTTGTAAGTAGCTACGTAAATTGTTTTATTTTTCTGTTACTTCTGACCAGTTGATTCGACTTTCAGCTGGAACGATGGTTGTTTGATTGAAAACTGGGTGTGCTCATATTGATATCCTGCAGCTTTTGTGAATTTACAATGTAGGGTACGAATAATTATAGCTGTAAGTTCAAAATTCGTACCTATATTAAGTAGGCCTAAGTGCGTGAAAGTAATTTCTTCAACTTATTTCGTATTTTTTTCCATGACACTACAAATATCACGTACTTGCTTGCTATACTGTCACCGTATAGCGCTTGATTAGTCCTGGTATTATGAATGGGAAATGCGTGGTGATATAGTATCAAACTTACAAGAGTGCTGAATGGGAAACAATCGCTTCTCGAATAACCTACTGCCTCTTTTGTGAATTAAACACCGGCCGAATCTTACAGAGATTGCCTTACGTATACTACGTCTACATATCGCAGTATGCGTACGCAATGCTGTGCATCCATTTCTTGAGCAGGATACTGTAAATTTGTATCAAAGTAATTAAAATATTATCATTATACCGTAAATTTATATACCAAACTTAGCCGGAAACTGTTTTGTTGTTTCAGGATGAAGTTATGAGCCCGACAAAATATTACGGGATATTAATTACACTGATTTGCCTGAAACAGCCCAGAGGGTCATCCGACTTAGAGTGGAACGAAATCGCGAAGGAAGATGACGATGCTTTCGGTTAGTATAATATTATCTATCTACCGTTACCTAATCTAAACCTTTAAACGCTTACTCATTTGAAACCCGCCGTATTAAGGATGGTAATAATGACAATAATAATAATAATAATTTTAATTTTATGAAGTTTTCGTTACAAAGTGAAAGTTGACAATTTCGTCCCGTGACTGCATGTATTTACGAGTGAAAGAAGGGATCTAGAATGAATTCAAAAAGATGAAGGATACCGGCAATGATAAAAAATACGATCGAATCAATTATACCTAGTGAAGACGAATTTTAATGATCATCTATGTATTTTAGAACTGACGAGGAAACTTTGAAAATCGCCAAGATAGAAAAATGAGGATACGAGTGTATTTTAATTCTCAAAAAAACTTTGTTCCCTGCATCGCGGGATCTCGTTCGTTTACTATCGGTATCGCTACGAATAAGAAATCGGTATATTTCGATGAGTATCTATTATTTGATCAAAATTTTTTGGAGTCTCTCCTGATCTATATTTACAGCACGATGATGTCAATGAACGTTTTCGTCTCAAAAATCGATTTATTCATAATTCAACTCTCGGAACGTACTGCTCTACGTGGGTATATCTTCTATTTAAATTGTTTCATATTTTTATGAAAAACCGTATCGTAATAAAATTATGTTAGAATGACTCGCAGCAACGTGAAAAAATTTCTCAAACTGATGACCAGAACAAAGATGTAGAAATTCCGGAATATTTAAAATAAGGAAACAGCGAAAGTATTTTCTTCAAGAATCAGGTCTATTTGAAAACCGAAAAAAAAAAAGTATAAATATATTATTTCGAAGTAATTTAGAATGACGAAAGGGCCTAAAAAGTGCTGGATAATTGAGTCATTTATATTTCGAGGGTGTGCTAACAAACAAAGTCAATTTAATCATTGTACTGTTCACTCTTGCATCGTCATCAAAGTATTCGCTGTGGTTGAGCCGCATAGCCTGTATGAAAAAGATTCTAATTATTTGCGTTGAATAGAACTCCAGAAGTGAGTGAAAACAAAACAAAAGTACAAATTAATGATGAATATTGCGAAATGGGGCGAAAAAATTATCATTTTTAAGATAACGGACGACGAAATTGCGGCGCACTCGCTCCAAAATTTTTCGAATTTTTGTCAATTGTCTTTGAAGGGAACGAATTCTCATTCCTGGCTTGAAATTAAGTTATTCAAATCACTTTGACAGTGTAATTCGTCTTATTTTAAATTTCACTTTATTAGAAGAATTTTCGATCGATTTTTTTGTCTTAGTCTTGAGTGCATGGAATTTCGAGTACGAAAAGTCACCTCAACTTACGCTCGTATTACTCGAATTTCAATTAGTTTTTTGTTTTCTTTGTACAAATTATTATAATTTTATCCGTCTAAGTAAATACTCAAAGTCAGTCGAGATGGAAAAATAAATATTGGTGGACCACGTAATGAAAAACTTCGAAGATCATGTACCTACGTGTAGAAAATTTGTCGTCGTCGGAAATATTAATTAAAATCGAATAAATTACGTCTCAAGTCAAACAAGATTGTAATATTTACCTATTTTTATATTTAACTTGACGTTCCGTGATATTCAACCTTTAGGTTACCGGTAATGTAAGTTCCTTGTTGGTTAAGTTTATCCTTCGCCGCAAGATATCACTTGTGATTATGTAAGAAGAGAGACCGAAAACTCTCTCTGAATCGTTTTCAAGACTGGGGACTACCGTTTACAAGTTTAATTCTCGACAAAGGTCAAAATCTAGAAACAATACTACCCTTAATTGGTAGCTTCTAAGTATTTTCGCGAAGTGAATGCGGAATGAGAGTTTATTGAGTTGTGAATTACATCAACGTGCTCGGTCAGCGTAAAACAAAAGCCTTTTCAACGAAAACGACTCTTAAAATTAAGATTTATTGAAATACAGGCATCATACCTCTTTTTCCAATTTGTTTCGTATCAATTCTCTTTATTCCCTTCTCTCGACTAAGGTATAAAATATAGATGTAAGATTTCTTCAAATCGACTATCCGAGAATTTTATCGACTCGATGAAGAGTAAAGAAAATGCAGATGTTATTATTTTTATAGACGAAGCACGATTTTAAGTAAGCTAACCATACTGTAAGTTAGAGCCTGGTAATGCGAAACGAGAATTGACTGGAATAAAAGACGCGATAAAAAAGATTGGAGAAAGGCGAAGGAAAAATTTTCACGCTGTCCTATACGCGTACCGTCCGTATTATGCTTATCTTCATCTGTTCTCCATATAAAGTTCGTGTTTCCGTGTGCGTTTCCGAATGGTTTATTGTATTGCTTTACAACTCCTATATAAATTTTATTTTTGCCACGTAGACAAAAGTTGAAAAACTTATATTTTACAAATCAAACATCCGAACCATTATTTTGTATTTCAAGAAAATTGGTTTATATTTGAAAGAGTTAAAAGTCTTATCATTGCTGACGTCTAATACGTACACGTCTTGGAGCAAAATATTTTAGACCATTTTGTATATGATGGAACTAGACTGGCCAACGTTTATATTTTGTCTGGTAGTTGACGGGAAACCGTATGTAAATAATTATTGTTTCTGAATGGTTGATAATTTACTTTTGTGTATAACTGAGACGTATCTAGGTGTGCACACATTTTTGAATTCCCTGGGACTGTTCCAAATGCTGCCCCGCTAGCGTCGCGATTACTTCAGTTACTATAGGTACGGATTTGGAACTTTCGATCCGCAGAAAAGATTAAGAGTTTCGTTTAGTTTTCTTCCTTCAAGTTTACTACTGATATTGCACCATTGTGATACTGACCGTAGATCGGCTTCCTGAAATCACGTTTTGAAAGGTTTTTCGAAAGAGAACCAGGTATGACTTTTATGGGGTGCATATGCCTCAACTGACCTAATATAGGGACAAGGGACTTGACTTAAATCTCTGGAGAGAAGGGTGAGGGTGACGTCATCGGGGTATATGAAGAAGTATCTAACAGGAAACCTGTTCTATGGGTGATTTTTCAGAAAATTTGCCTTACGCCGTTGCCATGTGATGTCCGCCCAAAATAAAAATGGTTCAAGTCCAAAATCATTGGCAAAAGTGGTCCAACACATAGCTCAAAGGTTGGACTTCGAAAAAATTTTGACTTTCAAACAATAATATAATTGATAGGCGGACTCCCAGCGTATTTTTATGTTAAGGGACTTGGAAAAATTTCGACTTTGGACCCTATGACGTCATGATCTGATGATTTCAAATTGGTCTAAATTACACCTTGTCAAGAATGGTTCAAGTCTTTGGGGGCGTTCATAAATTACATATGGCATTTTTTTTTTTGGGGGGGGGGAGGGAGGGGGTCCAGTCAAGTCTTACCAAAACTCACATGAGGGGGAGGGAGGTTCCGACAAATCTTACGTAATTTTTTCCTCACACAAATACATTCTAAAATATTGCTAAACTAGCTTAAATTTAATAAAAACGAGTCCTTTTTGAATAGGTATAAAATGTGATCAAGAAAATGACGTTTTTTTAATAGATAAACACGATTAAGCACAGATAAACGCATTTAAGGGGTCCGCTACAATGAAACAAACTGAGCAACGTGAACGAGCAACGGGCAACCGAAACAAATGAGTTTGATTCGGTTGCTCGTTTTTTACACACCACTACCGTTTCAAAATTGCTCGTTGCGCGTTGCTCGTTGCCAACTTTGTTTGATTGTAGGAGACGCCTAAAGCAAAAATACACATTTCGAAAAATCTCACGCTAGATAAGAGGGGGGAGGTGGTCAAGGCAAATCTCACGATATCTCACCAAGGAAGAGGGGGTCGAAAAATCACAAAAATCGCCTCACGTAATTTATGGACGCCCCTTTTCTCCTATCACATAGCTCGGAGGTGGGACTTGTAAAAATGACGTTATAGGTCAGTGAAATTTTACCTAGTCTGTTGCCATTATACATGATAGGAGGGGGACGCAGAAATAACGACGGCTACCTTAACGAAGTTGAACGAGGAACGCAGGGAACCTGTTTTATGAGTCAAATAGGATTTGGTCCTGAGAATTCAAGGAAGCCTAGACCTAGATAAAGCTAGTATAGAAAAGGCCTAGACGTACTATGAGCCTAGTATAATATAGTTTGAGAGTCTAAATTTTCTCGAATCTCGAGCTATATAATGATAAATTTTTCCAAGTCCCTCTCATATCATAATTATATAGCTCGAGAGTCAACATTTTTTTAAGTCCTCTCCTATCATATATGGCTCGAGAGCCGAAATTATTCTGAGTCCCTCTCCTAGGAGAGTTGAAATTTTAATATGGAACCTGTTTTATGGGGGACTTTTTGAGAAATTTGCCGTGCGCCATCCAGCAAAAAACTTGGAAAAATTTCGACTCTCGAGCTATCACATATATAGCTCGAGATTCGAGAAAAATTTAGACTCTCAAACTATATTGTACTATAGGCTTATAGTAGGTCTAGGCCTTCTTTATACTAGCTTTATCTAGGTCTAGGGTTCCTTGAATTTTCAATATCAAATCCCATTTCACTCATAAAACAGGTTCCCTGCGTTCCTCGTTTAACTTCGTTAAGGAAGCCGTCGTTTTTTTAAGTTTTTTGCTGGACGGCGCACGGCAAATTTCTCGAAAAGCCCCCGATAAAACAGGTTCCCTGTTAAAGTTTCAACTTCCGATTCTATGAACTCATGATCTGACGACGTCAAAAAGGTCCAAGTTACTCCTTGGCAAAAATGGTCCCAGTCCCTCTCCTATGATGTAGCCTGGAATTGGGACTTGAAAAAATGTCGACTTTCAACCGTATGACGTCACTATCGAAATCGGTTTCGAGGCTCTTGGAATGATCTGGTGACCTCAAAATGGTCTACGTCCCCCTTCTATCATATAGCTTGGAATTGGGACTTGAAAAAATGTCGACTTTAAATCGTATGACGTCACTATCAAAATTGGTTTCGAGTCCCTTGGTATGATCAGGTGACAACAAAATGGTCCAAGTTACACCCTTGCAAAAATGGTCCAAGTCCCCCTCTTACCGTATAGCTCGGAGTTGGGACTTGAAAAAATTTCGACGTTTGACTCTGATGACATCATAGATCACTGAAATTTTATCGAAGAACCATTTCTATGAGTGATATTTTTGAAAAATTTGCCGTGCGCCGTGTGATGTCCAATCAAAGCAAAAATGCTTCAAGTCCAACATTATTTGCAAAAATGGTACAAGTTCCTTTCCTACCACATATAGCTCGGATCGGACTTGAAAAAGTGTCAACTTTCGAGCTATATATGATAGGAGGAGATTTGGAAAAATTTTGGGTGATGTATGATAGGAAAGGGACTTTAAATTCTTCTTTCCAAGCTATATTCAACTTGATACTAGGGACTCGGAAAAACTTGAGAATTTTCAAGATTTCAATTCGAAACCAATCTATATTATATTTCATCAAATTAGAAAGGGCTTGCTTGAATCGTGACAACAACGAAGGATTTAGTGGAATTCCTTTTCGAATCCTTATAGGGGAGAGACTAGGAGAAATTTCGAGCAACGAGTACGTAGAGGACGAATGTTAAGAAGAATTAGGTCCCGAATGATCTTGACCTTTTGAAGATTTTAAACAATTTCAAGTCGCGGGCTTAGTTAGCCTAGACCTATTATTTGTATAACGTCGCGGAGTATAGGCAATCAAAGTCATTTCATCCCTTAATGTAAACTTGGTATTGATATTATATACTAAGCTCAGGGATATAGTTCGATTTCTGGCGTCATAGAGTGAGTAGTTTGGACGTCATCAAATATTTTCGGCAACGGCATAGGTTGAGAATGACCTTGATCAGCTCTAGGCTCTTGGGAGAATTTTGAGTTCTGATCCAAGCCTTATATTTGAAGGGAAGGGGACTGAGGTGACTCAGATATAGGGATGAGACGTCATCAAATTCGACTTGAACTTTTTCATGATTTTCGACTTCCTCTCCTCTTAATCGAAAGAGACTAGATAAAAATCGAGTATATTTTCTGCTGTGGCTGCGAAAATTATACGTTCTCGAAGTATTCCAGGATCAGTATTTCGAATTTTTTGAGAGTAGAAGAGGGTGATTGAACAACTTTCTACTAAAGTAAGTTGACTGTACAAACAAGTATTGGAATTGCTTAGGAGGCAAGAAATAGAATACCTAAGCATTTTATTGTAATTTCGAAGCTATGTAACAGTCATTCGTTCGTAAAACGAATTGTACTTCATAGATTTTCAGAAACCACTTTTGTCGATTTTCTCCTCTAAAGTCGGAGTTTCTTTTCAAGGCTGTACCTTTGTTCATGCATTCGATTGATGATAAAATTAGCTAAGACGACGATGACTGTCAACCACTTCGACAAATAGCAACTTTCCTGAGAGTTACAAGATATGTACTTTGAATAATTCTATTCGTTTTCACGTATGTGGTGGAAGTTTTGAAGTCAAAACTTGTATTAGATGTTACGTATTTCTTTGAAATGGGAATTTTCCGCTTCGTTTGACTTTCTTCTACATTACGTATATAGGTATGAGAAAACTTGACTCGGGAAACACTTTTTGATTCAGATAACTCGTGATACGTAATAATAAGGAATCACGGTTTCAAAAGCGTCGAAGTTTAATCTGATCATCTTAATAATATAACGAACAAAATTAGAGTTTCTCAAAGACGAAGAGAACATGAGACTGTAACGTTTCCCGCTTGATAGCGCAATGACACTGACAGCTGCAGACTGTATACGTTTTGCAACTGCAAAAAGATCATCGCTTTCGTTCTTGTCGTGAATTATTAGTACGGTACCTATGAAATAATTATGTCGATGAAAGTATACGCTCTCCGTAGCTTAGATAATGAACTTTTTGTACTCTTACTGGAAGGATTCGATGAAATTTTGAAGAGTTGGTAAAATTTTACCGTCCGGTACCTCATGACATATTTTAGGACTTGTTCGAAAGCTTCCCATGGTTTGAATGGTGTCTATAGCAAAGAGACGACCGGTTTATTGGCTAGGTTATAGACCGGTGCTTCTTAATCTCGCTACGAACGGATGAGACTCTTGTAAAGATGAAGAAGTTTTTTATTGCAGCCTTTGGAAGGGTGAGCCATAAGTTTCACTATATTTAAGGCAGGAACGTATCTAGCTTTGAGAATTTTGATGTGTTGAGTCCAGGTGATGTTAACCAAGGAGTTTGGCGGAGTTGCGGGAGGAGATTTGAAAATTTTGTAAGTAAAGAAGTGGAAAGGTAGAATGGTTTTTTTTTTTTTTGAAGATATGCTGAGAAACAGAAACCGTTTGTGGTTGTCCATGTGGTAATGGTATCAAGAATTTCTTGGAGGAGTCTGCGAGCTCTAAGAGGATCAATTCAGCATCTGCAAAGAGACGTTAGGTGAGAGGGAAGTGAATGCATTTAGTGATATCGTTGATAGCTATTAAGAAGAGGAGGACACAGGGAATTTTTCCGTTCAGGGACACCGTTTTCAATTGGAAGGGAGGGGAAAGTGATATTTTTGATTCTTACTAGTAAAGTTCCGTTGTTAAGAAGACTTTATAAGATAGAAGGGAGGTTATCTCGAAGACTGAATTCATAAACTTTTCTAGTGATACAGTGTCTCCATACTCGAAGAAAGGTTTCTTCAAGATCGAAAAATATAAAGTCCAGGGTGTCTACAAGGTCAACTAAGTCAAGTGAAGTCAACTTTTCTATCCGTAAGTCAACTAAAAAATCTGATTTTTTTCTTCTTTTTGTCTTAATAATTAAAATAAATGATAAGCTTTCCGTTTTTCTCTTCATTTTTTTTCACTTATTGTACAATGAATATCAAAGTATATCAACAATCTTCTGGCTTTTAAAATGATACTTTTCTTAGTTAAATATTAACTCTTGCAAACAACTAAAAAAATTGCAAAATTACGATATTAGTTCTGAGGGGGGAGGGGAGGGGAGGGGGAGGGGGAGGGGGCAGTTTGATATTTTTTAGGGTCAAATAAAATATCGAAAAACGGTCAACTAATGTCAACTATTTTCATTTCTCAACTCTGGTAGACACCCTGAAAGTACAATGATTTAGTAAGTGAAGATTCGTTTATTTCGGATTGGAGGTGGAAGAGGGCCTCAGTAGTGCTGCTTCCCTTTTAGAAGCCATATTGGAAATGGTTTTTGATTCCAAGAACCAGAGGAGTCTTTTGTTGTGGATTTTTCTGTATAGTTCACCATGTACACTGAATTAGGCGATAGGGCGGTATGAGGCAGGAAGAAGAGGATTTGAATTGGGTTTTAGGATGGTGACGATGATAACTGTTTTCCATAAGAGAGGGTCTATATTTTGAGAGAAGATAGAGTTGAACAGGGCGAGGAGGTAGGCGAGTGAATTTGTGTGAAGATTCTTGTGGATGTTATCCGAGCCATCCAAGTCTTTTCTCGACTTGTTTGAGCTTGAAAGGAAACGTAGGAACACCATTATACCCTTCTCAAACTAGCGCGAGGAGGTACGTTCCATCTCGTGGTGGCCCGCGGCTAATGAACCGCACTTTTCCCCAGCAGCTTGGGCAACATTGATATTGAATGTTATTGTTGTTGTTGTTGTTTTTTTCTCCTTTTTTTTTTTTGCAAAATTTTAGCAAATGTGTAATGGATCATGTAGCGAAGGCCTCGAACACGATACGAGCGTTGAGTGACAATATCAAACTATTTTGAAATTCGCGCTCCACGCTCACACACCCAGGTGCTTAATTGTCCCTAGTTGCTTTTGGAAAGCGTCCTGACTCAAAGGAACATGAGTCAGGCGATGGATCCAGCTATTGAAGGTTGCGATCTTATGTGCAGCTGGACAGAAAGACGACCCGTGGATCATAATATCGGTCGACGTTTATAAATTCCAAATTCATGGACGCCATTTCTAACAAAAATAGGCAAGTCCAAAAAATTTATTAATGAGCCACCAACTTTCAGGGTGAATTTTATGGAAGGGTATTGGCTATTTAAGTAAGTGAGAAACTCATGAAGGAGCTCCTTTGGACCGGTCCACGCACAAAGTATGTCGTCCACATATGTATGCCAGTAGAAGACATAATTTAACAGCACCTGATGGCCTGAGGGAAACAAATCGATCTCAAATTTAGACCTGAATATCTCGGTTATCAGAGAGCCCAAAGGCGAACCAGTGGGGATCCCCACCTCATCCGGGAACTCAAAAAATTTCCCTTCAAATTTGCAGAAGTTGGGGGTCCAACAAACTCTCAGAAGATCAAAGAATTCCGCCATCTCCTCGTGAGAGACACCCGATTTTACGAGCAATTTGCCCATGTGTTGGATAGTAACAGTCTTAGGGATGTGAGGAAATAATTCTACAACATCAAAGGAGCATAAGGTCGTTTCCGGGGGAAGTTTTACGTCCTTCAACCTATCCGCCAAGGAGCTGGAGTTCTTTACTGAATTCGGGAAGGTACAATCTATTCGTGATTTAAACCATCGATCGATAAATTTAGCTTATAAATAAATTGGGAACGAGACAAACGACACATTCGGCTGCATTGGAACATCTTTTTTGTGTACTTTAGGCAACCCGTAGATGAGGGGGGTACGGGTTTAGGTTCCAAGACGGCTTTCTTTGTGAGTGGACTCTTGATAATGAATTCACTTTTGTTAATGATTTGCCTCACCTCTTCAACAAACTAAGGGAAACAGAAAAAGCTATTTTCTTTGGCCCCACATTGTTTGAGCACATCATAAACACCAGAAACATAGGAGGACTTTTTTATAATCACTACAGCATTGCTTTTATATATTTCAGTAATGATCAATCCTTCCTCTTTAAGCTGTTTATCATCTCAATACCGGTATTACCCATATAACGAGGGGGGGGGGGTACTGCCTACCATTTCGGTGCACTTTTTTTGGATACTCACGCCAGGTCCAATCTTGATTGTCAAGTCAGCCACAACATTAGCAAGAGTCTCTTGGTTCTTAAAAGGGAGGAGGCTAAATTTCAACCCTTTCTCCAACAAGTTCACCTCATCAGAATTAAGCTCAACTTTACTATAATTGATGATTCGCGGCTGGAACTTCTGGACTATTTTATCTACAGCACAGTCTTTTTTCTCAGCCATAGCTTTAGAATTCTGGAGGGAGGCAAGTTTGCGATTTTTCTTTTCTTTTAGATTCCGTTCAAAAACGCGACAGTGATTCGAACTCACCAGGGTGAAGGAGGGCAGAAAGCCTTGAGTGAACCAGCAGATTAAGTCTTGTAGTGACGTTCATCTGTCCATACCACCTCCTAAGTTCTATTCTTATCCATTTCACTGTTATGTAACCTTCCAACTTTTATGTATAATGGAGTCGCAGTAGAGCACAACCTTTGTATCAATATGATCAACCATAATTGTAACATACAAGAACGTATTAATTTAATCTATGTGAAGCTCATTTATTTTATGGTTTCGATGCCAGAGTGTAGTAGTAGGTGGATACGCTGGACTGAATTGTGACGTGAGTGAATGTCTATGATAGCATATTCAAAAATGACAGCGAGTCGGTGAGGCTGAGAGTGGATTTAGAAGGTTGTAAATGATCTCAAGACGAAGGAATAGTAAGAAATTTTTCGGTGCCGAGCTGAAGGAGTAGCTCGGAGCTAGTTCCAGTCTTACTTTTCAATTCGTCGGTGTAGCACAAAACTGGTTGTCAGAATTGGTTGATTATTTCGGAGAGATGAGAGCGGTATAAATTGATGGAACAGGGGTTCTCTCTGGAAAGTTGCTGAGATCAGAGTTGTATCTACATTGTTGATTAATACGACTATGAGGAAACACCCTTATGATGCGTATAACTATAGTATAAAGCATCTATTACGAGTACACAAATATGAAAAGTTACGTTGAAATATATTTTCCCCTTGAACAGTAATGAAGTGAATGGAAATGCGAATGACAGTATACACTTGTAGCAGAATCTCCGTGGAGATTAACTTCTTTTCAGCCGTATGATTTGTAAACAGCTGACGAAAGATGAGGAAAAGAAAGCGCACAGATGGTTTACTTTACGTAGACGGTGCGTTACGCGAAAATGTAAAAGTGCTAAAATATGCTAGCTACCGAGATCGTTTTATAAAGATGTATTATTTTCGCGCTAGATTAAACCATATTATCGTTATACAGTAGCTTAACCTTCCCCGTTAGAATTTAACGCCAGCGGATGGATCAGTTGAAAAACAACGTAATGCAGTTGCAAATCTACTGCATGAACGTTGTACATATATACGAATTGTATACCTATACACTTACCCGTATAGTATATCACTTTGAAAAAGAATTTCTCGTCTTAGTCTCAGGTGCTGCATCTCGGACGCCTTCTGCGTGTTTTCTGATGAAAGAAGAAAACATTCTGCTAGAAGCGAGCGTCGGCGTGAGAGTCTAGACTATTATCATGAAGATGGCAATAACAGTTTATACTCGTAACGGATTACTTACGTAAATTTAGGATCGTTTTAATTTGTATTATTCGCCGTTGTTTCGGATCAGTTTTCTTTCTTTGTGCATTCTAGCCAGTGAGCCTTAAATGAAATACACTTAATAGAGTCTCATGAAATTATTTTCACGTGTAATTGTTTCTTTCTCACCGAGGGATTTCCTTTGGGCCTAGCTTATAATATCTTTTCAAGTCCTTTCTTCAATAGAGATTCCCAATTATAGTCTAAAAGGATGTAGTCTGAAGAAGCTTAGAGACTGAAACGAGCAAAAACACCTGGACCAAATCATTTTTCTTATCCATGACAACTAACTTGATTATGAGGTGCTCGGCCTTTTAACTAGCTCTTAACTGCACTCAGGTTATGAGCTTGACGGTGAATCGTCGATTTTAGATGCGTTGGATGTAATTTGCTGCTTTCATATAGGAGTTGATTTTTCGGATGGATGGGAGGTCATCGGCGAAACTTATTTCGATGGATGGTGAAATTTGTTGGGTGTGGTGGAGAGAAGCTAAAGATGGGCATATAAAAAGGTGGGTGATTGTGAGGGGGAGCCGAGGCTACAATGTTCTCGTAAGAGCGAGAAAAGCTTGGAAAGTTGGAAAGAAGATGAGCGTGTGACCAATTTGGAGGCCTGTAAAATAGGTTTCGTAATGGCGGGATTTTTGGTGTGATGAAGCCCACGCGAATGGTAATGGTTTCAATTGGGCTAATTTGTTCGATGAGATTTGATTTGGCATTTTGAGGTAGTTGGTGTGGGTAAGACCGTTTTTAGTGAGTTAATTTGTGGATGTTTTGGCGGCTAAATCGACTTCTTCATTACCAGCTGGATCCCCGTATTGCTGGAAACGCAGATGAAAATTATGTCTCCATGATGGAAGGCGCGGTTATGAGGAGAGAATGGATGCGTGAAACAACTGGGTACATTGTACCCCGTTAAGGCAGATATAAAGAGTCAGTGGCGACCAGAAAAGTGTGAGTTGGTGAGGAAGGGAGGGTTAGTTTAGTTTTTAAGCCTTGAAAGATAGCTTCGAGTTCAGCTGTTGAAATTGATACGGAGTTGCAGTGTCGATAAGAAAAAAAAACGACGGCTTCCTTAACGAAGTTAGGTAATCGAGGAACGCAGGGAACCTGTTTTATGAGTCATTTGGGATTTGGTATTGAGAATTCAAGGAAGCCTAGACCTAGATAAAGCTAGTATAAAGAAGGTTAAGACCTACACATAAGCCAGATCGAGAGCCTAAATTTTTCTCGAATCTCGAGCTATATATGATAGGAGGGGGATTTGGAAAAATTCCGTCCTCCGAGTTTATGATAGGAGGGGGACAAAAAAAAATATCTGGCTGGAGGGTCGAAATTTTTCCAAGTCCCCCTCCTATCATACATAGCTGGAGAGTCAAAATTTTTCTAAGTCCCCCTCTGACCATATATGACTAGAGGGTCGAAATTTTTCTGAGTTTGGTGCACGGCACACGGTAGTCTTCTCAAAAAAAAAAAAACATAAAACAGGTTCCTGTTAGAACAGTTTGAAACTATCAGGAGAATCGGAGCTCTAGTATATCTGTGGAAGATACCATTCTCCAATTTCTGTCCATGTTGGTTTCGGACTTCAAGAAATGATCAACCTGAAACGATCCGGAGAATTGGGGTTTTGTAGAACCCGTGGAAGACTCTTATTCTCCAGTTTGTGTTCATCCTAGCTCAGAATTTGAAAAAATTCAGTAATTGGGGCTCTCTTGTACCTGTGGAGATACGTGTCCCCTAGCTTATGTTTACATTGGCTTTTGACTTTTGAAAAATTAAAAATGGATCAATCAGGAGAACTGGAGCTTTGTCACGTTAGTGGAAGATACCTATCCGCTAGTTTGTATTTGTCTTAGTTTCCGGCTTCTGAAAAAAATCAGTTGAAACAATCGGGAGAATTAGATTTTTCTTATATTTGTAGAAGATACCATGCTCCAATTTTAGCTTCAAGATTCAAGAAAAATTCAGCGTGAAATGATCAGAAGAATTGTGTATTTTTCGTACCTTTGGAAGATACTCATTCTCCAGTTTGTATTCATTCTAGCTCTAGCTTGAGAAAATTTAGTATGAAACAATCGGGAGAACTGGGGTGTGACGCCACTTTTGGCTTTATTATAATTATGTGGCGCCACAAAGATCATCCTTTTGTGAGGGGATGGATATTGTGGCGCCACATATAATAAAGCCAAAAGTGGCGTCATATGAGGTTTTGTTGTATCTGTGGACGATACTTCTGCCCTACAAAGTAGAATGGACGTATCTGCAAATCACTGATCCCGAGAAAAATCGTTTTCTTTTCAAACAATGATAAAGTCAAGTTGAATGCCGATATCCTTCATCAATTTTCAACGAGAAAAACGATGGCAACGATAGTTTCTTAGTACAGGCACATTTTCATCAAGAAATTCACTAGTTTTGTACTAGTATGTGGATACGTCCAAATTTGAACATATATGCAGCTAAAATAGAAAAATTTTAAACAGTGTAATCTTGGATTAGAACCAAAAATTATCTTAAGCGCAGTCTCGCACATATTTTTCTGGATGAAATGACGAGAATAGAAATATTTATTTGCTAAAATCTGTCATCCTAGTACATATTGTAGCAAATTCATGTCAGCTTTAAACAATGAAGCATTTTCTGTTCATCAGTCACGACCATTGAGAATGAGCGAGAATAAAAATTTTTGGTTTTGTGCATTCTTGTTGTTGATTGAGCGCAAAATATTCTATCAGCTGATCGTTATTTCAAAGATTCTTACCCAGAGACCCTTCCTGCTGATCATTGTTTCGAAGATACTCCATTCTACTTTGTACGGCAGACCTATCCTCTAGTTTATATTTTTGGCTTTCGACTTTTGAATAATAAAAAATGGATCAATCAGGAGAATTAGGACTTTGTCACATTAGTTAGACCTACCTATCTGCTAATTTGTGTTTGGTTTTTAGCTTCTGGAAACACTCAATTTGAAACAATCGGGAGAATTGGAGCTTTGTCATACACGTGGACAGTACTCATTTTCCAGTTTGTGTTCTCGGCTTCTTGTAAAATTCAACTTGAAACGATCAGGAGAATAGGAGCTTTGTAGTACTTATTCCCCAGTTCGTGTTCACCTTAGCTTATGGCTTGAGAAAATTCAGTTTGAAACAGTCAGGAGAGTTAGGGCTATGTCACGTTACTGGAAGAATGGAAAATACCTATCCGCTAGTATGTGTGTATCTTGGCTTTTGGCTCCTGGAAAAACAGTTTGAAACAATAAAGAGAATTGCAGCTTTGTTTTATTTGCAGAATATACCATCCTCCAATTTCTGTCTGTATTATTTTGGGCTTTGGAAAAAGATCAACTTGAAACGATCAGGAGTACCATTGGAAGGTACTTTATTCGATCTCCAGTTTGTGTTCATCTTAGCATATAGCTTGAGAAAATTCAGTTTGAAATAATCAGGAGAACTGAGGCTTTTTTATGGATGAAGACGATATTCATTTTCCAGTCTATGTTTCTCGGCTTATAGCTTTTGTAAAATTCAGTCTGAAACGATCAGGAGAATTCAGGCTGCAATGTATTTGTGGAAGATACCTATCCTCTAGTTTGCGTTTATCTTGGCTTACAATCTGAGAAAACTCAGTTCAAAACAATCAGGAGAATTGGAGCTTTGTTACATTTGTAGAAAATACCATCCTCCAATTTTCTTTCATGTTGGTTTTGGGCTCCAAGAGTCTGTTTGATAATGACTTTCCCAAAAGCGGTGTAGGGCTTTGTTGTGTTCGGTAATGGTATTTTTCAGTTCAGGCGACCACCGGGGACATTTTCTCTGTACGGTTTTGGTGAAGATTTTGGAACGGCTTTATTTGCTGCTTGGAGGATGAAATCTGTAAAGGCTACCACACCTTGATCAACAGTATCCGTTTCTGCTGTAAGTTGATAGTAGACGTTCCAATTTGCTTCGACGAGTAATTGACAGTTGGAGTAAAAGAGATTTTGTGATCCAGTTCTGTGTTTAGTAGAATTGGGAAGTGGTCACTTTTCCTAAAGTCGTGGTGAGTTTTCCAGATGATGCGCCAGGGATGTAGAACAGAGGGAAAGATCAATTTTACATTATGAAAAAGTTCATTTTCCCCCCTTTAAAGAGAACAATTTCGATACGACTTTCTCAACATTTCTTCTTATGCGTGTGTACATTACAGACGGAGTATATCACGTGGAGGCAGTCCTCGGTAAAGCCACCATTCTGCCCTGCGATATGGATCCAAAAGATCGTCAAAAAACTATTTACATGGTTCTCTGGTTCCGTCAGTTCGACCTTAAACCGATGTATGGGTAAGTTGAATGCGTTGATTCATTTATTACTTTTAACAGGGAATCGTTCTATGTAGGAGGGGGAGGGCATCTCGTGAAAAAGGGCGGCGTGAATAATACTGAACGTACAACATTGAAATACCTTAAACTTTGTTTTTATTGCAAAAAAATCCGGGCTCTGGTGGTAAGTTGTGCGCTTAATATCTTGAAGGCCGAAAACCAAAGGGGCGGACTGTGTTGTATAATCTTAATATTGTTAAAAGTTTATTCGTCAAACGAAGAGTATCAATTAAATGTTACGTTTAAGAAACTGTGGTTTCGCTACGATATTTTTCAGAGGAAGTGTTTCGAGTTTTTCCTTGATCTGTTGAATTTTTACAGAAAAAAGATATTTATCTTCAAATTTCTTTGGTTTATTTCCGCGTACCTCCAAATATTACATTTTGTTCTTAACTATCACAACACTCTTATGGGTACTAAGTTATCAACTTAATCACCTCGATTTTTTCACACTTATAAAATGACCTGATTTTCTCGAGAAGAAATCGAAAAAGGGGGCTAAAGCACTGGAAATACGACTTGAGAATTAGAGGAATAGTTGTTGTACATACCTCTGACAATAGCACACAGAATGAAACTATTGAGAAAAGTAAAACAAAGAGTACAGCTAGTGAAGTAAATATCTGAATTAATGGTCACATTGACTTCATCATTCTGAAAATCAGAAAATTTATGGTTTTCAATCAAAGACGGGAACACGTAACAAATACTTTATTAAAGTTGTTTTCAAGCTTACCTACACAAGATTTTATACTCTTTGATTAACGCTACAATGTCTCTGTCAAACTCTTTGAGAAGTTTTAGATCACTAGAGTACAGACTTAATTTAAGCTCATACTTGTGGCCAGTACTTCGTATCTTTCCGCAAAAAGCAGTGACCACGTTGTTCAGTTCACAAAAAATCGTGTTTACAAAGGCTATTAATTGTAGGTATGCAAGACACACGACAAGAAAGCTGAGAAAAATTTCTAAAAATAGGCAACGCAATATTCACCAATATATCAATGCGGTCTATGTATGGAACTCCAATTAGATGGTATTCCAGATTAGAAAATGAACTGCTTTTGTAATTGAATAGAATTACCAAAAACGGGACAGCACAATAAATTGTACAGTTACCAAAAAGCAACTTTGCAAGAAGAAAATTCTCACGAGTTGTGTGAATAGCCTTTAGAGAAATCGATTCTTGGCGCCCATTCTCAAGTAGCCTTGTTGTACTTAAGAAGTATAATATTTCTTCAATTTCTCGATGCGTGTAAAAAATAATGAAAGAAATAAAAATGTACAGACCAATCACACCCAAAGGCGTTGACAAAGCAAAACCCAAGTCCGAAGAAAAGGATCATTTGACGGTTATCAAGTACCCGATCACCCAGACGATATTTGAGAACAGAATTACTAGGTGAATCGCGATGTAGTTGTTTTTACTCGTTCTGAAAATTCCTTGGACGTGTATATTCCACCGGCGAGGTAGTGAAACCAATAAATTGTTGGAAGATTACGCCACAATTCCCGAACTGATTTCAACGTCATCCTCGTTAAAGTCACCAACTGAACTCAAATTCTCCGTTTATAAAATTGATGAGTAAAACCAATAGTTTTGCTACATACCTCTGACAATAGTATACAAAATAAAATTATAGAGACAAGGAAAACAGTAGGCACAGCTAATTAAATAAAAATTTGAATGAATTGGCATTCCTATCGACTATATGATTCTGAAAAACAGAATATTTATGATTTCCATCCGTTGGGAAAAATGACACAAATGACACAGAAAATAGCATGAATTCGTTAGGGAAATGACACAAACGTGACTTGCTCCGCCTTCTTCTACTGGTATATCAAATTTGTGTCAGGTGTACGTCAGAAAGAAAAGCACAAAAAGTTTATACGGTCAATTTTTAAGAGGTACCTAACCTATTCTAGTTTTTTTTTTTTAATTTACCGTGGTGCGCGGTAAGGTGTCCGGCGAAAACTCATCTATCCTAATAAAGAATTTGGACTGGTGATGACTATCTTTTCTGTGGGTTAACAGATTTGAAGAGTCCCACGGGATGAGAATATTTTTAATTTGGGCTAGTTTATTTGAGTATCTGATTTGAGATTATACCAATCAGTGAACCATGCTTGAATGATGAATTTATTGATATGTTTGGAGAAATTTGAGTGTGAGGAGAGGAATGAGCAGTTGACGGATAAGTGATGGGTTGTCAGTTTGGCTTCTTTGTGTGCATTTTCATTTCCTGGGATACCCTCGTGACCGGGTACCCAGAGGAAAAATGATGGGATGGGGATGGTGTGAATCGTGACGATGAGAATGTGTATACGATTTATGAGAGGGTAAGAGGAGGTGTGGTTGGATATGGCGTCAAATGATGATTGGGAGTCGGAAATGGCCGAGATTGTGTGAGGAGGAAACGGGAGTTCGGAATTTTTAGAAATCCCTAAAACGTCATCAGAATTTTGTCAGAATGACTCCCAACCTTGAAACGTATCCATGTCAATTTTATTTACAAGCCTCAATTAGCTACTACAAATTTCTAGAGTACCTATGTAAACAACAGCTCAAGAACATTTAAAATTTGAAAAGTGAGTCATCAATCTTCTTACATTTCAGATGCTTCGCTTCCCAAATTCTAGAGAATTGTGCATTTTGTCATAAAAGCATGAAATTTGTTATTGAAGTGTATGAAGGTGTAATAAATGATATTAAGAAGCGTGCCACACAGAAAGTCCATTTTTATGCGCCCAGGGGTCCACGTTCGAGGGGGGGAGGGTTCATTTTGAAGATTACTGTTGCAGAAATTAGAAAGAAGTTATAAAAAATATATTAATCATGTGATTTGTAGAAAAAATGTATTACACAATTTTTTCCTAGGCGCACCCTTCCATTAGGGGCCTTGGATCCAAAATTTCACAAAATTGTAAATGTAAACAGAAAAACTTAAAATTTGGTATACAGGTGAAGGAAGAGGTAATGAAGAATATTAATACAAGAATGCCACGCAGTAAGTTCATTTTTGTGCCCCCAGAGACCTATTACTTCAGGGGAGGGAGGAGATACTTTTTTTGAACACTATTGTTGTAAAAATTGAAAAAAAAATATATAATACATATTCATTGAGTGAGTTGTTCGAAGAAATGCTGCGAGGATTTTTTTTTCTGTACATAGACCCTTTCATTGGGGGCTTTGGGGCCCAAAATTTCACAAAATCATAAATTTCATCAGAAAAACTTGAAATTTAGTACATAGGTGTAGGAAGGTTTAATGAATAATATTAACAAGAATGTGCCACCGAATAAGTTCATTTTTGTGCCCCTATGGGCCCATTGTTGTCGGGGGGGGGGGAGAGTCGAAGGGCTTCATTTTAAGACTTCTTGTTGCAAAACTTGGGAAAAAAATTAGATGCCAGGACTGCAATGGCAGCAGGGAACCCGCTGTCCCGAGTCCCCTAGAGCCTGAAGTTTTTCCAAGTCCTGAAAATCATGACGTGGCAACGAGAACGCGCTGCAATTTCAAGGAAGCAGTCGTCTTTCCAAGTCCCCCTCCTATCATATATAGCTCGGAGGTAGGAATTTTTCCAAGTCCCTCTCCTATCATATATGGCTAGAGGGTCAAAATTTTTCCAAGTCCCCCTCCCCTCTCCGTGACGTCATCAACCTCGTTCGCACTCGCGCTCGCGGACGAAAATTTCCTGGAAGTAACCCCCAACAAAAGAGATAGTGTGTTCCCCGCTAAAAAATTATATATAATATATTCGTTGGGTGATTCGTATGAAAAAAATGGTGCGAGGAATTTTTTTCACGCATAGGCTCTTCCATTTGGGGCTCAGAAGCTATATTGTGAAGTCAATATTGCGCCAAATTACTTGGGTGCCATGAATGTAAAGTGTAAATTTTGTGTAGCTTTTCATTTCGAAAATGAAGTTACCGAAAAGCAGAAAATATTCACCAAGTGTTGCATGGGAGAAAAATATTTTTTTGTCTTTGATTTTGAAGTGCCTTCGTTAATCAAGAAATTCTTGTGTGGTATTAATATTGAAAGTAAGCATTCCGAAGAAATATTAGACAATATAATTCGGCGCTAGCTTTTGCATCTCTTGGTGCCTCAGTTTCAATGGGTAATGTATAGAATGTGTCAAGATTTGGGCCTCACTGTTTCAAGATACGAGGTATTCTTTCACATTTAAGTAGAAATTTAAGAGAACAAGATACTCAAAAAATTAAATATTCACAACATTATTTTATAGACTTAGGTTTGGCAAATAATATTCGAAAAAAACGGAATCAAGAATTTGTTTCTCTACATTACAGCTCATGACAATAACACTACTGAACAGCTATCTTGTATCCTGAATTTCATTATATATATCTGGAGTATTTTTCAACGTTAAACACGAATTTGAAGTTCATTTTTTAATCCGAGCTAAATCTTTTATGGAATGACGTGAAAATCAACTCGTTCATTTGCCGCGTATCGTCGCGGAACGGAACACGAGTTCTTGATATCCGATGATACTACGTTCGTTAAGCGCGCGACGATACGCGGCAAATATACGCGTAAATTTCCACATAAATTTAGCTCGGATTGAAAAACGAACTTCAAATTCGTGTTCAGCGTTGAAAAATACTCTAGGTGTATTATAATGAAATTCAAGATACAAATATATTTTTTTTGTTTGTTCAGTAGTGTAATTTTATTCAATAAATCTTTACAATTTGCGTTTTCTTTTGTCTCATAATTTGTATAAATTAGGCCTAGTATACTGAAGGGTAAAAACTTACATACGCACCTGCTGAAATTTTGAATTTTGTGAAATTTGGAGCCCATGAGCCCCCAATGGAAGTGTTTATACCTGAAAAAAATTCCTCGCACCATTTTTTTCATACAAATCACCCAATGAATATATTGTGTATAATTTTTTTACCAAGTTTTACAACAAGAAGTCTTTAAATGAAGCCCTTGACTCTCCCCCCCCCGACAACAATGGGCCCATAGGGGCACAAAAATGAACTTATTCGGTGGCACATTCTTGTTAATATTATTCATTACACCTTCCAACACCTACGTACTAAATTTCAAGTTTTTCTGATGAAATTTATGATTTTGTGAAATTTTGGGCCCCGAAGCCCCCAATGAAAGGGTCTATGTATAGAAAAAAATTCCTCGCCGCATTTTTCCGAACAATTCCCTCAATGAATATGTATTATATATTTTTTATAACTTCTTTCTAATTTCTGCAACAATAATCTTCAAAATGAACCCTCCCCCCCCCCCCTCAAACGTGGAGCCCTGGGCGCATAAAAATGGACTTTCTGTGTGGCACTCTTGTTAATATCATTTATTACACCTTCATACACTTCAATACCAAATTTCATGCTTTTATGACAAAATGCACAATTCTTTCCTTACTACCTGTACTATAAGTCCTTAAGCATTAACGTTAATATCTCTCAAGGCTGATGGATGTTTTTCTCAAATTTGCGTGACAATATTTCGATGATTTCATGGCTTGGTGAGTGACCTTGAGTTAGGTACTTCTAAAACTTACAGAAATTCCGAGCACCGTCCTGTAGTACATAAACTAGCTTAGTATGAATGCCTTCAACGCTGTATGAGCGTAGATTAAATGGCCCTAAAGTTGCAGTAGCTCCTTATTCCTTTTCAATCTCCTTCTGTGATTTAGTAGGTGATATATCAACAGGAGAAAAAGAAAACAAAAATAAGGGCTTCTTCAGCGGATTAGTATCTAGATTGAGAAAAAAAAGAGAGGATCATCCATGATTTGAATCTCTCTATTTAGGCAGAGCTTTTTTAATTTTACGCTAAATTGTGAATTGAAACTCGTATCATAAAATGCTGGTAAGAAATGGTGTGGAAGGTTTTGTCTATTATATTTCACTTTTGTATTGCGCGGGCAAATGTGACTGCGACCGAGTAAGCTAGCCGAAAAACTTTTGGTAACATTGTAACATTGATGTAGAATAAATTTATGGCTTTAAAAATGATAGGACGTTGTACTTGAGTCAAGAAGATGTAGAAAATTTTACGACGTCTTGGTGGCAAAAAATACCACGGCAAATTGTAAATTTGATAAATGATTTCTTCACTCTGTAAAAACAATAAAAATAATATGAAATGAAAAATAATGCTATATGAAACTTGAGAGAATGTTACACTCATTCGGCTTATTTTTAATTTACCATATTATTCAATAGTGTTCCGACATTACAATGACAATGAAGGTATATTACAGTCATGTTAAAAATGACGAGAATCCTTGTCTGCATTGCAAAATTCATATCTTTCTGTAGAACAAAAATTCAGTTAGTGTAACATCGACTTTCACACTTCTTGGATAATTTTTTGACATCGCGGTAGCTATGCAGAATTTTCTGGAGACATTGTTTCGAAGTTTTGTTGATTTCAAAAATTGTTGTATAAAAGAAGAACTTTTTCGAAGCTACTGCCTTGGCAAGCCAAGAGCTCGTAATACATTTGCGAGAGAGAGAAAAACGTACAATTGACGGTACACCTCGAAGGACGGACCGATTTTCGCCAGGCAGATTTTTTGATCAGTGGTTCAACGCTCGCGTGATATCACCTTTTTCTTTTGCACAACTGGCCCTGGGCCTCTACTTACGCACTTCAGTATCAGGGTCTGTTTATTAAGCCTGTATGAAATTTAAATATTGGAGAATGGACGGCTTTGGTTTTGCCAACTCATCCCCTCCCCCACGATTTCTGAGAATATCTCCAGAAGGGAACGAGAACAGGGCCTTATATTTGCCGCGCAATGCAGCACAAATCAAGAAAAATTGAATAAACTAATTTTGAAGCCCGTGGCCATTTTAGGGGGGGGGGGAGGCCAGTGTAATGGACCTGTAAAAAGTATTTGCACTTTACCGTCATGTATTGAGAAAAATAATTTAAAAATCGAATTTTGTAAAAAAGGAGAGGGGAGAGCGGGGAAGAAGATTACCCTGAGAACTATGGAAATGGATTTAATACCTACCTTTGACAATAACATGCAAAACGAAATTGTGGAGGTGAGAAAAACAATAGGCGCAGTAAGTGAAGTGAAAATCTGAACTAATGGTCCTATCGACTTCATTACTCTAAAAATCAGAATACGAATTATGTGTGATATTTTTTTTTTTTGAAAAACAACCGATAAACTGCAGGGAAATCATTTTCAAACTTACCTACGCAAGACTTCATATTCTTTGATGAACAATATAATGTCCCTGTCGAACTCTCCGATGAGTTTCAGGTCATTGGAATTCAGACCAAATTTATCTTCATACCTTACACTGGTTCTCTGGACCCTCCCGCAAAAATCAATGACAATGTTGTTCAGTTCACAAACAATCATGTTTACAAAGGCCATCTCAAGATATGCGATGATCGCGAGATGGCTGGTGGGCAGAATTTCTAAAATATAGGCTACGCAATATTCACTAAATGAATTAATATGATCCATGTATGGTACTCCATGTAAGTGGTATCCCACGTCACGTAACAAACTGCTTTCGTAATTGAATAGAATTCCTAAAAATGCAACAGCACTAAACATAATGATGTTACCAATCAAAAATCCTGCCTGGTAAATGTTTTCTTCAGTGGTGTTGATATTCTTGAGATAAATAGTTTTGTATGAAATCATCATCGTCTTTTTTCTTTTTATAAAGTCCAATATCTTTTCAATTTCACAATGCCGATAAAGAATGATTGAAGGTACGAAAATGAGGTTACCAATTCCAGAGAAAGGTCCATTCAACGCGAAAACTGTGTCAAAGATGGAGGAATATTTGACAGTCATCCAATAGGCAATCACCCACACGACGTTGAAAAGCAGAATCTCAAGGTGAATCGCAAAGTAGCAGTATTTGACACGTTTTGAAAACTCCTTAGACGCGTATATTCCCCCGATGAGATAATAAAACCAATAAATAGTTGGACGATCCCGCCACAATTCGCGAAATGATTTCACCGTCATTTTTGTTTTATCAAAAGTCACTAACTGAATTTGATTTTCCATTTTTAACGTAAACCGACAATTTGTGCTTACGTTTTTCGAAAAAATTAAATAAAATGTGATTTACTGTGTATATACAGTTTTATAAATTGTAATACCGGTACGTTTCGCTTGAAATTAGTTTCATACAATGCATTTTTGAAGTAAAAAATAGTACTTGAATGCAAATTCCTACCTTATAATGAAGACAATAATATTAACTATACAATACAAAAATTTACATGTTGTTTGATTGCGATTACACCATACCATGTGGTCGAAACTTTTAAGATTAGCTTGGGAGACGCTTTTAAAAAATAGAAAAAGAACTTTTGAAAGAGTTACCAATAATTAATTAAATACTTACTGGCTCTACCTGCACAAAATTTCAAAACTGACAAAAAACATATTATAATTAACGTTTTGACTGACAAGCCATTCTTCTTTAGAAATCAAATACGTTATTAGAATATACGTTCTTTTAAATATTTCTTTTGTAGACTCCTAAATGATGAATTATGTAAAGCATTAATCTTCCGTATCAATTGTCAGAGGAAGGGCGTTGTGGTATACGTGGCCGGAAAAATGTTGAGTTGGCATGAAAGTTTGGAGTTTTTCGAACCAGGCCATGTATTTATTATTTAACATACTTGGAGAAAAATAATTTTGGAAAGATACCTATACAACCTATGTTTTTTATTTTTTTTTGTTACGAGCTCTTCGACTACTCAACGGGTCATCAGCTCGGAGAGAGATGTTCGGGTTAAATGGATTTGTAGTAAGAGGAAGTTTAAGGTGTTGGTTATGGTTTCCGAGTTACTGGAAAGAACAGACGGGGTATGGGAGGAACAGAAAATGAGTGTCTAATGTTTATGAGAGAAGGACAGATGAAAAAGTGAGAAACAGATAGATTTTCAATTTGGCAATATTGGTATGAGGGAGGGGCAGAGATTCCAAAGATAAGAAAGGAGTGGGTTAGGCGAGTATATCCAATTTGTAGTCGAGTTACAACCATTTCCTCGCGGCGTGAGGGACGGATTGGAGAATACCAGGGGGTCGGGTATTTTTTAATTGAGCGAAGTTTGTTGCAAGGTTGAGAAAACCAGAGGTTGTGCCATGATGAGGTAATTTGTGAAGCGTAGAATGATGTGGGTGTGATTCTAGAGCACGATATAATAGGGTTAATAAACGATAAATTTTTGTTGAGAAACGTTTAAAAAGTATCATGAACTATATTTAATATGACAAACGATTAAAAAAAATTGAACGATGAAAGTTGACTTTGAACAATAAAAAAATGTGATACACTTCAAAACATTGTGTAAACGATGAACACTTTGAAGGTGGACGAATTTTTCGCGTGCAAGGATAAATAATTAAAAGAAACAACGAGGCTTTTCCCGCACTGTTTTTTATTAAAATACCGTGACGTTTCGGCCCAGCTAGTGGCCTTTATCAAACGAGACTGAAGATGAGGAAAACAAGAACGTAGACTACGGGTAATACAGTACCTAGGTATGTAAGCCGTGAGTCATAAGGTGAAGGAAAAACATGAAATTATCTGCTGATGTTCGAGATGGTAGGAGCGTACACAGATGCAAAATTTACAGTATCACTCTTAAAGTTGACGACAGTATTCGAACGTTTTATTATTTCAACAACTTCCCTTATTTTACGTTTTTTATCATTAGATTCATTGGCTAAGATCTTGATCTGCTGAAAATTAAACTTATGGTTACATTCTTTGGAATGAACAGCCAGAGCAGTGTGATCATTTTGGTTTCTTTCGTCGGTTTTATGTTGGGAGAGTCTAGCAGAAAGTAACTGACGAGTCTCTCCCACATAAAGTTTAGGGCAATCAGAACAAGGAATACAATGAACACTTTGCTCGAACGTTATTAAAGGCACATTAAATAAGCCACACAAGACAATAAAAATTTAAAAAACGTAGAATTGCATTTCACAGCATGTTTAGCAAGTTGTGGCCTACGTAGAAAAACTGACTATATTTTATTTTCGAATTCAAATTATGAGTATCCGTTCGATATAGCTATGCAAGTATTCGATTTTCAACGCTGTGACACTCTCGTCACAAATAGGTTGGGAGGTCGAGGCGAATGAAAATTCAGCTAGAATTTCAACCTTCTGATGAAGTTATGAGTCAGGCGTAACTTTGATCTGCGAAAACCTTGAGGCAAAAGGATGGAATCACATTTAGGCCGATTACAAGCACATATTTTCACGTGCGAAAGTATTATCTCTTTGTATTTTATTCACGGATAAAGAACCTGCGAGGAACGTTACTTGTTCTGCAAACAAAGTGATCATGGTGTTTTCTACAAATACCATAACACAACATACTAATAAAATTGTAATTTCACCGTTTCAAATTGTTTTTCATGAAAAATGCAAAGAACAAAACTTGCTGCCCTCTCAATTTTCTTTCAGATGAATGTAATTTTAGATTTTTGGGATAGCTTTTTTAACTTCATCACTTTTTTTGCAAGATTTCTTAAGTCGCCGCCATAGTAAATCTAGAGGGCTCCTGCTTTGCCTTTATTCACAAATTTTTGTACAGTACAAATTCACTTTTCGTTCAGTATTCAGTTTATGTTCACGAGCCAACGTTTAAACGTATTGTAGTTCCCAAAGCGACTTATTTTCAATTTTTGTAATTTTCAATAAACAAAATATCGAACATACTATTCGTCGTGTCGGCTGCTTGAAAGAATGTTACCAAGAACTAGTCTTCCGGTTGGTGCTCGCGGTGAGAGATTGGTTAGAGCGCCCAATAAAATCGATTTCGTACCGTGTCTACATAATAATTATGTAACCCCTTTCATGAAGAAAATAATGTTTCCTGTCTTTCTATACGCCCTAAGTGAATATTTGGACAGACGATAGGCTTCTGATGGAATGCTCGGTGTACATATTGAAGTAGTGGTTTTTGTGAGAACTTATTGTTATAAATTCCATCGCATCTGAAAACTGAAGATGAAAAGATAGATGAGATCGCCTCACCATGTTTAGATCCAGAAGAATTCAGCCATCAGAGCCATTCCACGAAAATCCTAAATGAATGAAAAAACGAAACTTGATGCGCATCCTGGGGGAAAGAGGTTGTGGAATTGAAACACTTCCTTGTAAGCCTCGTTCGAACCATAAGGTCAACATCAACGTTGCCATGGTTCACTCTGGCAAGGTGCTTTATCGTCGTCAGTTCTTTGTAAAACGCAATTTGACTCAAAGGCAGGCGATGAATTAAACTGTTGAACGCAGCGGTCCTCCTTCCACCGGATTCACACCAAGTTGGTAGGAAATGGTGGATTCGACTCCCGTTTCGGGGTAAGTTTTCTTCACAGTTGGGTCGTGTTCTCCGCCCCTTTGGCTTTCAGTCAGCTTTCTACAATTTTAATACAGTTAAGAGTTTTTTTGTCAAATTAAGAGATGCTATCCCCTTGGCTGAGAAAGAGTAAGTCTATAGGTTGGTGACCGCCAGTTTCAAATTAGAGTGCCTGAACATAAAAAGGCGTGGTAAGAAGAAAAGTTGGGTTTGTCAGCCTTTGGTTGACCATTTAATTATTAGGGATCATCGTTTTAGGGAGGGGTTCAAAGTCCTTCTCTACAGTGAAAATTCATATTCTAGGCGTTTGGCCCTCCAAGACATTGAAGTTATTCGACATAGGAATAATTACGACGTCACCGTGTTGAACATGATGTATATACCTGATGATGAGGGATTGGTTGAATTAGATTCCGTGAATGATTCACATTTTGATGACTCGCTAGTTAGGATGTTACTGTTTCCTTTTTTTTTTTTTTGAAAACGGTTGTTTAACCGAAAGTGCTCAGCGGCTGACCATGTGTCTTTTTTCGATTACTTGTATTTGGCAATTACTCTTCTTGAGTAATTCACTCCTTCTTTTAATTACGGATAATCGTATCTTACGGAAACCTATTGATTCAATTGATCTAGCCTACTAGGGTGTATTTCAAACGGTAGGAGTGGTCAAATAAACACTGAGAAATGGGAGACGGGGTTTGGTTTCTGAGTAGTGTTAAATTGTATCAATGTCAAATTCAAGCAGACAGCAGCCTCCGATACGTCATGGTTCGTTTTGTGATGTAAACGCCGTCACTGATGCTTTAGTAAATCGCGATTATATTCAAATGACACCCAACATACATCTACTTAACTCGGTTAACAGAACATTCTCTAGGTAGCACAGCTTTACCTCACCTATTATTATAAAGACCACTAGTACAATACTTTCAATATATAGTCTTACGAGAAAATAAATCCTACACAGCCTGCACACCTACTTGACTAGGATTTAGAGATAGAGATAGGAAACTTTACCAGACTTAGCTAGACGATGTTTTCGAACATATTATATGACTACACCTGTAATCAAAATAATAACGTATTATCACGAGATAGGACGGAAGAGAAAAATTTTTATTTCGAATTCTCGTAGATAAAGAGATACATTTAGTTTCCAGTAAATAATAAATTAACGATAAAATTAGTTATTTCCGTATTGGTGATTGTACAAAGAAGGAAATCGCCAGTCACAACTTGTCGTAATTATTCATACCCAATTTCCGGAGAGTAATTTTTCAAATGTTGTGGCAAGAAGTTGTTTACAGCACGTTCAAAATCACTTCACTAAAGCACGGCGTTGTGAACTGGTTGTGTAGTCCGGTCTCATCTACAGGTGTGGATGATGTCAATTCCGATATGAAACGATTTTCTTACCGACTTTTCGTAGAAAACAGAGAACTACACACGTCTTAAGAGTAACAGAGGAAGGCTGAATGAATTTATAAAGAAACCTGAAATTTTTTCAAAATTCCGCAGCGATGATCTACGATACGACCTCTAAAACGTCGAGAATATTCTTTGCTCGCTTCGTCTATTACGCTTGCAACGGGTGTAGTTCTAGGCTCATATTGTATCTACTAGAAGTTTCTAAAACAGGTGGAAAGAGATTAAAATTGAAGTACATACTTTTCATTTCTTACAATAAATTTTGGATTGTGTGTGGGGTTTGACCCAATAATGATATTTATTAATTAAATTAAATGATAAATTTAAATACTGAAATCAAAATTTTAAATTATAATTAATCAAAAAATTTTAATAAATAATATTTGAAAATAATAAATATAAATACGTATATCTATAAAAATTCAGAATTTATAAGGTTGATACAATGTATTAAAATAAATCTATAATTATTTATTAAATGTTTAATTTGACCCTCTAAGGTGAATGCTTAGTCATTGGCATAGCTATCTTTAAAGTTGGATATTATTCCAAACTTTACGTAACAAAATTCTGATTTCGTTGCGACTTAGTGAATATTCTTGACGTACTTTTAAAACTTGCAGAAAAGTCAAACCCTCTCCTCTAGTACATAAGCGTGATATGAGTTTAGGCAATACCCCACACTCGGCTAAACTTCTCCTACTTATTCTTTGAACCCTGTCCTCTACTAGAAAAAAACCCACTCTTTCTTTGTAGATCAGTGATATCTGTGAAAGGAAAAAAGCGTGTGTATTTAATGTTTATCTTCGATTACATAATCTTTTCGCTCCTTAATTTCTTTTTTTTTGTTCAAGTACTTAATGTTTAATACCATAATTATTATGAATTGAAACTCGTATCATAAAGTGCATGGATAAGAAATGCCGTGAAATATCTGGGATAATTGTCCTCTTTGTGGTTCATTTTTTAAATGTACTTGCAAAGGTAATTCCAACCGAGTAAGCAACCCGAAAAACTTTCGGTAACATCGTAACATTGATGTAGAATAAATTCAACGCTTTGAAAATGATAGGACGTTGAACTTCGGTTAAAAAGATGTAGATAATTTTTCGTCGTCTTGGAGGCACAGCGTACCACGGCAAGTTGTAAACTTGATAAGTGATCTCTTCAGTCTGTAAAACAAAGATGAAAAGATAATAAAAAATCACGGGAAATGAAGATAATACTTTGAAAATTGAAAGGATAGAGAATTTAGTCGAGTTATTGAAACATTACCATATTGTCCAATTGTGTTCCAACTTTGCATTGACAATAAATGTATAATACCAGCACGTTGAAAAGAGTCAGAATTTTTATTTGCATCCCGAAATTCATATCTGTCTGTAGAAGCAAATCGTAGTTAATTTAAGGTTCACAGTTACATGCATACGAAAATATTGCCTTCTACGCAAGTTTCTTAGGCATTTGGAGATTTTTTATTGATTGAGGAATTTTTCGGTGAAATGGTAGTTTAGGACTCTTTTGCTCAAAACCCTGAAAAATGAGATGAAAAAAACGAAATCCAGGGAAAATAGTGAAAGCTTTCTTTCTTCTTTCCCGCGCTTATCAAACAACGAAAAAGTCAAAAAATTCTTCTCCAAAATTATCTTCCAATTCCGCCCTTGTATTTCGCGAGCAAAATAGACTTGTATCTATAATATTAAGCTATACCCTAGTTTATCAACACCCAAACTAGACTAGGATTTGAACACTCTGTTGAAGTTATGAGCTTCGTATTAGGCGTAACCTTGATTTACATTGGGGATTTCAAAAAATTGTGAGTACTTCGCCAATGGTCAACTAGTGATTGACACATTTTCATGATCCTTGATTCAGGAAGAGGAGCTCTAGAACGTGTGTGTTGTGATATACTCGCTTATATTAGCGCTTTCAGTATGAATTGTAATGGAAGGACAGAAATCGCGAGCGTCGCAGATTTTACCTAACCTGTATATTATGCAGATTTCTGTATCACCTGCGGGGTATAAGGAAAAATTTTTCTTCAAAGTTTCATAAGTTCGTTGTTTTGGGGACTCGTAAATTTTGAAAACGTGAAGAGGTGCGCTTAAAGCCATGAAACATGTCAAAATTAAAAGATTGGCTTTGTTACATACCTTTGTCATTAACATGTAGAATAAACCAACAGGGATGATAAAAATCTGAGGGATTGTGCATGAAGTAAGAATCTGAATGAATAGGCGTATCGACTCCATCACTCTGGAAATCCGAACAGCCAGAATGGAATTTATCAATGTTTTTGAAAAAAAAACCGAGAGGCATTGTAAAATCGTCTCCAAACTTACCTACGTAAGACTTCATATTCTTTGATGAAAACTATAATGTCTCTGTCAAACTCTCTGAGAAGATGCAGATCACTAGAGTATAGACCCAATGCAACCTCATACTTGCGGCTAGTACTCCGCATCCTTTCGCAGAAATCAATGACAATTTTGTTGAATTCCAAAACAATCATGTTTATCAAGACCATTTGGAGATATGCAATAACCGTAATACAGTACTGGACCATTAACTCGAAAAAATAGACTACACAATATTTCCCAAATGTATCAATGTGATCCATGTATGGTACTCCAAATACGTGGTACTTCAAATTACGAAAAGAACTGTCTTTGTAATTGAATATAATTCCCAGAAATGGAAAGATACTAAGTACTAAAGCGTTACCAAAATACAATGTTGTAAAAAGAGAGTTTTGTGTAGAGTTGATGAGCTTGAGAGAAGTGGTTTTGTATGGATGGTTCTGATCAATTATGATTGCCTGTTTTGTTTTTATAAAGTCTAATATATCTTCCATTTCAGAATGCAAGTAGGAAATGATTAGAGGAAGGGTAATGTATAGACCAATTGTGGTTAGCTGTCCGTTCAAAGCGAATGCTGTGTCGACCAAGGTAGAATATTTGACAGTCATGAGGTACGCTATCACCCATATGATGTTTATAAGCAGAATCCCAAAGTGAATCACGAAGTAGTAAAACTTGACACGTTTTGAAAACTCCTTGGACGTGTATATTCCACCGACGAGATAATAAAACCAATAAATTTTTGGACGATCGCGCCACAATTCCCGAACTGATCTCACCGTCATTTTCGTCTGATTAAAAGTCACCAACTGTACTCGATTTTCCCACTTTATGAAAACGTGTACTGATGTTATTTTTTGCTGACGTTCATCGATAAAAATCAAATATAAATTCCTAAGTGAATAATTTATAGACAGTTTTACGTGTGGATTGTAAGAACTTCTTTTAAAAATTTGTTTATACGTTGCATTTTAAAGTACAAAATAGCTACGTGTTCTTTCAAAAAAACTTCAATTTTATAGTCAAAGCGACGTCTTACGGTACAAAAATTTCTATCCTGTTTTATTAATACGTAGTAAAGACATGCGATGTGGTCAAAATTTCAGGTTACCTTGGAAGATGCATTATTTTTATAGTGTTTTGTCAGGGTGAAATAAAGAAAGGTTAGAGGTATACACGTAGGTGCGGTACCTACAAATAAAACGTGAAGTGTAGAAATGGTATTTCTGTGTCTAAAATACATGTTTTGTTCACGTGGGGGAGAAATCGGCTGGGGCACCATGCCTGATCAAAGCAGCCTAATAGTATCTACTTTTTCCTTGGTATGGAGTAAACGATATTAAAATGCTAGCCTTTTGTTGTTAGGTCAAAGCAAGAGTTTAGCAAAATCCCCTACCCAAAAAAATACAAGAGAATGTGCGCAAATTCTCGTTATTTTGGCCTCACGGACCATTGCATGCTCGCGGAAAGAGGTTGGCGAATGTGAACGCCTTTGATCAATGCCGGTAAATGTGCGGAACTTCTCGTTGTTTCACTCAATGGAGGGAAAGTTATCGAGCTTTTTCTTGTCGAATCGCGGCAAGAGATCGCCGCATGCCTCGAATTTGATTTATGTGGCGGAGCGTGAGAAATTCACGTTGTGTCTCCCGCTAGTGAGACGCTTGTTTTCTGTTGTAGACTCGCGGCAAAAGGACCACAAAAGACTTTTGTATGATGAAAGCGCGCAAATTTGCGAGCGTTGTTTCTTGTTTTAAGCACCGCACAGGAGCGAGTGTTACTTAGAAAATTGTCCTCTGTTCTGAATTCGTGGTAAGTTATTGGCTGAGGCCCCGTGTATGACGAAAGCATTTTACCAACTTTTCTAACTAGAAAAGTGAGGTATTACATCCGTACCAAGGTCAATAGGGGGATTCTCGACGTTTTAGAGATCCTAGACCACAACTAGCATAAAAAAAATTTCCGGTTTATATAAAATTTTTTTGTTCATGGAACTCCTCCGAAACTACTTGATGGATTTTTTTGTAAATTGACGATATTGTAGTACATATTAGATTTGAAGATGTGCACCTGCAATTTTTTTGAGAATCGGATGAGTAGTTTGAATAGTAAAAGTCGAAAAATACGAAAATCGAAAAACACAACAAGGTCGTAAAAATCGAAGAATCGAGAAATCATAAAATTATAATAAATTGTGAATATATTTCCGATTGAACAGCGGACGAGAACCAGCTCATTCGAAAGGAAGTAACAAAGAGAAGCAGAGAAGAGAAAGGACGACCTTGTTGTGTTTTTTGATTTTCGTGTTTTTCAACTTGTACAATTTGTACGACTTTTCGATCCTCTACGACTTTGTTGTACCTTTGAATTCGTTTTCTACGATGACAACACTTCATGCCAATCCCGGATTTAGGGGGTTAGGGTGCCATGACCTCGGGCCTCCAACAAAAAAGGACCTCCACCACTTCCCCACTACACCCGCACAAAATTCATATTTCATTTCCGAACTCAAAAGCGTGTGGTATTGTTCCGATTTTTTTCTTACTCCAAGAATCGCAATTCGGTATAAAATGCTCGTTGCATGTACCAACCGGTTGCATGTGCAATACTTTACCGTACTGTGCTGTAATAGATTGACTGACAGCTGGTTGTTTCAAATCAACCCATCATTAAAATTATAAGTACTTATAATTTATACGTAATACATTCCGTGAATTTACCGACAATATTTTCAATTTGTAGTTAGTTTTGGGTGGGATCACTCATATGGTGTTAAAAGACAGGATCGCAAGATGAATCGCAAAGAAGTAGTGTTTGACACCTTTTGAAAATTCCTTAGACGCGTATATTCCTCCGATAAGATAATAAAACCGATAAATTTTTGAACGATCGCGTCACATGCAATTTCTGAACTGATATGACCCGTCATTTCCATCTGATTGAATGTTACCAACTAAACTCAATCGGGTTGGATAGCGTCGAAATCAAAATTGTTTCTCATATTTTGGAAATTTCGAATTATTTTCAATTCAATATAAGAATACATAATTTCAATTTTTTTTTGTCTGGCGGCTCCCTTTCATGCTCAGCGCCCTAAGCAAATGCTTCCTATCTCAACGGGTTAACCCGACCTATAGCTCAATCCTCTTTTCTTATGAAAACTCGTAATGATGAGTAAAACAGTTTTTTTGCTGACGTGTGTCGATAAAATTCGAACAATTTAAATACAGTTTTATAAACTGTATTTACCTCTCTTTTATCAATAATTTGTTTATACAGTACATTTTAAAGTACTATTATAGTTACCTACGTGTTACTTCAAAAACTTACAACTCCACAGCGCGAGAGACGTTAAACAATACAAAAATTTTATTCTGTTTTTTACGGGTACATCATGCAATGGGGTCGAAAATTGAGGCATGCATTAGTGATGCATAATCATGACTAGAGTGTATGAAGTTGAAGGTCGCCGATTAAGAGCTAGGTGTTTGGAACCACTTGGCTGCCCACATGAAAGAGAAGTTCACTAAAATGTTGTAAGTGAAGCTCAATGCCGCGAGGCCTGACGAGAAGGAGGACAAAAGGATGCCTAAGGCCTGGGTAGGTTGACTAAATATAATTACATAAGCGTGATGTTCATGAAAAACTCACAAATCAGAGAAATTGAATGAATCCAATTTCGTAATTCACGGCTGAACATATTGAAGGATTCGAATGAAAGTCTGCGTGCTTGTGAAGGAGGTTTTCATCATAATAATCTGCTCTTAGAACAATGGCGTATTGTGGAGGTATACTACTATGCTGAAGCGAGATCCATTTGACCACTTTGTAAGGATGCGGATCTTAGGGAAAATTTTGGGGTAGAATTTTTTCAAATTTTGATCTCTTCTCTCCTCTTTTTTTCTTCAACTTTTTTTTCAAGGGTGAGTGATACATAGGTGTATTCAAATTCATTCCCTCCCCCTTTTTCAAGAAATTTACCCCTGCGTTTATTCTCGATTCTTCAAAACTTGACATTTACAAGCTTGAAACATCGGCTTAAAATAAAATGAAATCCTTGAAGACGCAGTAGGTAATGTTTTTCTTGTAAGCACCGAATAAGTAAGGCTTATCAAAAAGTTGGAATGAGGCTCATGTGCCAATCCCCCCCCCCCCTACCTTCCCTCTTCAAATGTGAATATATTTCCCTAGTGCACGAATATGAAAAAATTAGCTGTATGATCCGACCCGTGGGCGGCTTTTCTGTTTCAATGTTTAACAAAAATTGACTTGGTCTGGACTTCATACGTTTGACCATCCTTGAGACTGCAGTAATGCACTCTTGTGATAGGCTGAGGGTCATTTCACAGGTGTCGAAGATGAACCCCAGGTATTGGCAACGAGTTCTTGGTTGAGGTTTACACTTTTTTTGCTGAGAGTATGAAACCTAAGTGTTGTAGTAGCAAGGCCCTTACTCCTACATTTCTTGCGCAGGAGTACCCATCTGAACCATGAGAAGGAAGTCGTCTAAGGAGCAGGGTCAGTATTGGCTTTAGTAATTTTGTTAAGACATAAGGTGCCGTGCACAATCCGAAAGGTAAGCAGAGGTATTCGTATACAGTTCCCTCAAATTCAAAACGTAAGAACTTTCTATGACTAAGCTTAACGGCTACAAGGTGATAGGCGTCCTGTAAATCTAGCGTGGCCAGGTAGGCGTATTTGGTAATGAGATCTGCGGCAGTACGGTAGTCCTCAAGCTTAAAATGAGGCGGCTGTAGGAACCCGTTGAGCTTTTAACAGGGAACCTGTTTTATGGGAGGCTATTTGAGAAATCTGCCGTGCGCCGTCCGCCGTCCGCCGTCCGCCGTGCGCCGTCCAGCGAAAAACTTAGAAAAATTTCGACTCTCGAGCTATATATGATAGGAGGGGGACTTAGAAAAATTTCGATCTCGAGCCATATATGATAGGAGAGGGACTTAGAAAAATTTCGACTCTCGAGCTATATATGATAGGAGGGGGACTTAGAAAAATTTCGACTCTCGAGCCATATATGATAGGAGGGGGACTTAGAAAAATTTCGACTCTCGAGCCATATATGATAGGAGAGGGACTTAGAAAAATTTTGACTCTCGAGCTATATATGATAGAAGGGGGACTTAGAAAAAATTTCGAATCTCGAGCTATAGATGATAGGAGGGGAACTTAGAAAAATTTCGACTCTCGAGCTATATATGATAGGAGGGGGACTTAGAAAAATTTCGACTCTCGAGCCATATATGATAGGAGGGGGACTTAGAAAAATTTCGACTCTCGAGCTATATATGATAGAAGGGGGACTTGGAAAAATTTCGACTCTCGAGCCATATATGATAGGAGAGGGACTTAGAAAAATTTCGACTCTCGAGCTATATATGATAGAAGGGGGGACTTAGAAAAAATTCGACTCTCGCGCCATATGTGATAGGAGAGGGACTTAGAAAAAATGACGGCTTCCTTAACGAAGTTAAACGAGGAACGCAGGGAACCTGTTTTATGATTCGAATGAGATTTGGTATTGAAAATTCAAAGAAGCCTAGATTTGAAGAACCCCTCCTATCATATATAGCTCGAGCGTCGAAATTTTTCTAAGTCCCTCTCCTATCACATATGGCGCGAGAGTCGAATTTTTTCTAAGTCCCCCCTTCTATCATATATAGCTCGAGAGTCGAAATTTTTCTAAGTTCCCCTCCTATCATCTATAGCTCGAGATTCGAAATTTTTTCTAAGTCCCCCTTCTATCATATATAGCTCGAGAGTCAAAATTTTTCTAAGTCCCTCTCCTATCATATATGGCTCGAGAGTCGAAATTTTTCTAAGTCCCCCTCCTATCATATATGGCTCGAGAGTCGAAATTTTTCTAAGTCCCCCTCCTATCATATATAGCTCGAGAGTCGAAATTTTTCTAAGTCCCTCTCCTATCATATATGGCTCGAGATCGAAATTTTTCTAAGTCCCCCTCCTATCATATATAGCTCGAGAGTCGAAATTTTTCTAAGTTTTTCGCTGGACGGCGCACGGCGGACGGCGCACGGCAGATTTCTCAAATAGCCCCCCATAAAACAGGTTCCCTGTTAAAATTTCGACGCTCGAGCTATATATGATAGGAGGGGTTCTTCAAATCTAGGCTTCTTTGAATTTTCAATACCAAATCTCATTCGAATCATAAAACAGGTTCCCTGCGTTCCTCGTTTAACTTCGTTAAGGAAGCCGTCATTTTTTGAGGTTCAGGATAACTCTATCGCTCCCGTCGGACTTACGTTCTAAGAAGACAGGAGAGAGGAATCGGTCTTCCACAGGAGCGCACGGCGCAATAAACCCTTTATCAATCATAGCTGTTAGTAAGCGTTTGAGTTCAATTGAATCTGCCTGACTGAGTACTGTAGGTACAGGCGTGTGTTGTACCGGGGGAGAAACAAAGGGCAATGAATATCCTTGGATCCAAGATAGCCTTAAGGGGTCCGTGGTTGCTTTTTTCTAAGTTTTGTAGAAGCTAGAAAGTCTGCCTCCTGGTCTAATTGAACTTACCTTGTATAGTGTTGTTCCATTAAAATTGCATGAAGTCCTCCTCCGAACCTAGCAGTTCCCTCCCTACTCTTCTACGTTTATATACCCACCCGAGGGAGCTCACTACTTCGACGACTTTAAAGAATGAGTACCTGGGAAGATAAACAACGCCAGCAGGAAGGTTACGACGTGAAAATTCCTTTTTCTTCCCTTTAAACGTGTGTGGCTGTACTGTGCAAAAGTAAGAGACTACGTGGGTGCTAGGTTCGGAGGAGGACTTCATACAATCTTAATTGAACAACACCAAGGTAAGTTCAATTATACAATTTCAGTCTAGGCATTGGTGAATCCTCACTTCATTTTGGTACATGTCTGGCCCGAAGGCTAATCTATGTAAAAATTACGAGGAAAAATTTCAGACTGTTTCCGCCTCCTTATCGCAACATATTTGAGAAACCGATTTTTCGAGGTTCATATCGCTTTGAAATGATGAAAATAAAGATTATTAGAGCCTTTCATTGAGGTCATTATTTCGGCAATCCAATAGTCGAGGTATACTCGTTACTAAGTAACTCTACGCTATTACGCAGTCAAACGATGCAATGCGGCCTCCGATGATAGAACTTTTGGTTTGAAGAATCCCTCGCTTCCCATTTCAATTTCTTGTGTATACTTATTCTGTGAATTAGCCATTAAATGGACCATCGAATTCGTATTAATAACCCTATTACGAGTATTGCGTTGCATTGAATTGTATCCCAAGTAATGTAGCTTACTTGAGTGTATAGTCATAGGTTCAATTTATCAATGTAGAATTCAAGCAAGCAGCAGCCGCTTCCGATGCGTCTCATAGCTTGTTTAGTGATGTAACCGCCGTCACTGGTACTCTAGTGATCGTTATTACATTCAGACAACACCCAGCATACATCTACTTACCTCTCATTACGATTCGGATCGTCCCCAAAACCAGCATGATACAAGAGAGAAAACCTAAAAGTGAGATCCACATTCAACGTTCGCTCCCTAACGAATCCGAATCACTTTACACTGTTACAGGGAGTATTCACACCGTTGACCTCATCACCCGTACCGGGATTTATCTGGAGTAGGAGCACAAGAATACACGGGTCAACGGTCGTTAACAACAGACCTATGGCTCTGAACGGCAATAGACTGTGGAGTTGAGATTAGATCGGCAGTAGATCTGTACACTAAGACGAAATCAACACTACTTTGGTCTATGATCGAATAACGTTATCAAGAGATATGAGGAGAGAGAAACATTTTTATTTAGAATTCTCAAAGATAATAAGATACATATTTTCGTCTCCAGTTAACGCTTCTAATCCAGTTAATAATAAATTACAATCTGAAGGAGACACAAGTTAGCGCTAAATCATTAAAATTAGTTATCTAGTTATACTCTTCAAATCGTAGTAAATTTCATACTGCTCGTCGTGCAATGAAGATATGATCCTCAGTCACAGCCTCGTCGCCATTTCTAGCCAATTTCCGGATCGTATTGAGTATGATGAAGTGTAAAAAAGAGAACAGAATCCAAGATTAAAAAAGATTTCAATTGTACTATTGTACTTTTTTAGTTAGCTTACAAGACCGTCATCGAAGTTGCGAGAGATCATTGTTGACACCACGTCCAAAATCACTCCACTAAACCACGGAGTTGTGAACTGGCTCTATAGACGAGTCCCTTTTACGAGCGCGGATGATGCCAGGGCACGACACCTGTCACAATGGCGACCGAGGAAGGGTTCCTGAATTGATAAAGAAACTTGAAATGGTTTTAATGATGTAGCGATGATCCACAACCACTAAAACGTTGAGAAAGTTTATTTTCCCCTTCCTCTGTTATTATTGTGACGGGTGTCGTCCTCGCTTTCCTGCGAAAAGTCATCAAAAACCGAGCAAAAAATTGTAATGGCTATACGCCACTGCCATACTACAACAATCAAGAAATAGTTTTTGTCATCTTGGACGACATTAACAGTGATCGTCATAAATAATTATAATAATATTTCTAAATGCTATAGAAACTAATCATAAAAGTCATGCCCATCTTTTAAGAGGAGAAAAATTAATTAATTAATTAATTAATTAATTAATTAATTAATTAAAGAAAAATATTCTTGGAGATTGTCACCAACAGAAAAACCAGTGAATCAAAATCTGTCTTTGGTGGGGAAAAAAACTGGGTAATACCAAAAAGGAAGAGTCCTTTTCCTCTTCTGCCAATATATCACCGAAGAGAGTGGATTCTAAAGAGGACGTAGAAGCAGCTTGTAGATGCCGTCTCAGGTTTATTTAGGGTAGTGCATAGTGTTGATTCTTGGCCTAGTATACTGAACTTTAGGCTAATTTATAACAGGCTTGCTGTCATAGCCTCTGTGATCTTCAATGTCAGTAACCGTATTATGAAACTATTATTATTCTTATTATTAATAACATCTGGTTTGTAAAGATTGTCTTCCATACTGTATACAAAACGACGGCTTCCATAACGAAGTTAAACGAGGAACGCAGGGAACCTGTTTTATGAGTCAAATAGGATTTGGTATTGAAAATTCAAGGAAGCCTAGACCTAGATAAAGCTAGTATAAAGAAGGCCTAGACGTAAAATAAGCCTAGTATAATGTAGTTTGAAAGTCCAAGTTTTTCTCAAATCTCGAGCTATTTATGATAGGAGGGAGACTTGGGAAAATTTGTCCCCTATCATATATAGCTCGAGAGTCAAAAGTTTTCCAAGTCCCTCTTCTATCATATATAGCTTCAGATTCGAAATTTTTTCTAAGTCCCCCCTCCTATCATCTATAGCTCAAGAGTCGAAATTTTTTCTAAGTTCCTCTCCTATCATATATAGCTCGAGAGTCGAAATTTTTCTATATTTTATAAGTTTTTTATTAAGCGGCACTGCCGTCGCCGATATAATGATTAAACGAAAAATGACCGACGTTTCGATAGTTACGACTATCTTCTTCGGGGTCAAGAAATATACTGAAAAGTATACATAATAAGACAAACTTGATACAGAAACGAAAACAAAAGTTCAATCTCGGTGATGACTCCTCTTAAGTACAGGCATGTACGTGCTACACAAATGATTATCGACGTCCGTTTTAAAATTGACTGCGTTGACGTGTTTTTTAATTTCTATCGCTTTCCTCATTTTTCTTTTTCTGTCGTTCCCCTCGAAACAAAGAATGGAGGCGTCTTCGAATTTGAAACAATGTCCTGTACTTGCGGTATGCTCAGCCAGGGCAGTACCTTTCCGTCCATTTTTAACATCTCCTTCGTGCTGTCCCAGTCTTTTTTTGAGCATTTGTTTGGTTTCCCCAATGTAAACGTTGTCGCAGCCTCCGCATGGAATTTTGTAAACTAGGTTCGAAGATTTTTTGACCGGAACCGGATCTTTCAGTTTCGAGAAGAAGGAATTCCTTGTGAGGTTGTAGGAACTGAACGCTACCCGAATGCCAGGGTCGAGTCTATTGAGAAGTTTTTTTATAATAATACTGGCTGTGCCGACGTAAGGTATAGAGGAAAATCTAGTCTTATTATTAAATATTACATTACACAGAGGGGGGGTGTTCATTACGTTATTCTTAAGGTTATTACATACAATATTGTCAAAAAAATAGTCAGGGTAGCCATTATTAGTCATTAATTTCTTAAAGTCAAATTTTATTTCGTCATGGAAAATACTATCAGAGAGGCTAAGTCGATAATTTAATAAAGATATTACCGTATTCTTCTTAATGTGAAAAGGTAGGTTAGAATTAAAATGAGTAATACGTCCGGAATATGTAGGTTTCTTATAGTGCTTAAAAATAAGTCTGTCGTGATTCTTTATAATAGTGAGATCCAAAAAATTAAGAGCATTATCTTTTTCTTTTTCGATAGTAAAATTAGGGCGGGGGTGAAAATCGTTTAAAAAGTTTAAAATATCATTAACAAGGCATTATTACAAATACATAGGCTGTCGTCAACATATTTAACAAATATTTTAACATTAAACCTCTCGAGGACCGCTCGAAACAAATTATCTAATACTAATTCAGATACTATAGATGACAGGGGGTTGCCCATGGCAACACCTTCCACTTGAGAGTAAGTAACATTATCAAACATGCAGTAACCTTTTCGGAGACATAGTTCTAGGGCCTCAAGGAACAAATCTTTGCTTATACTAGTAAAGTTTTTAATGGAGTTCCAATTATGAGTTACGGTTTCTAGAATTAAATTTACAGGGATACACGTAAACATGGATATCACGTCGAAAGAAATGAGGACGTCTTCATCGTCTAGGTGGATATCTTTCAGAAGGTCCAACACTTGGTACGAATTGCGAATATTAAGCGTGTCATCGGAAGTGTATGATAGTATTCTGGAGAGGAATTTGGACATATTGTAGGTGGGCGCATTTATGAATGAAACCACCGGCCTAAGCGGAGCCCCAGGTTTATGCGTCTTTGGGAGGCCGTAAATCCGTGGTGCGATACTAGTGTAGGTGGTAAGATATTCTTTGTAGTACGGCTCGATGCATTTTTGTTCATACATTCTCTTAACAAGTTCATTATTTTTCTTTTCAATTGTAGCAGTAGGGTCGTTTATGAGTTTCTTATAAGTTGTGGGATCATCCAGTAGCGCCTTTAGCTTCTTCACGTAGTCTTCTTTTTCTGTGATGACCGTAGCGTTGCCCTTATCAGCCTTCACGATGATTAAACTAGGGTTTGCTTCTAAGAACGATTTCACTATTTTATGGTTGGTTGGAGTACACAAGTTTCGCGAATTGGGGAACTTGTTAGCTTTCACGGAGTTCTTAGCATTTCTGATTTTTGTGAGAAGGCACGATATTTTTTGCCGAACTTCCGTTTTCTCTTCATCTCCAGTTTTAGCTTGGTGAATGAAACACTCAATATCAGTAATGAGCTTTTCGTATGGCAAGTTCGATGTTTTGATCGCAAATTTTGGTCCTAGTTGTAGAATCTTTTTAACCTCTTCTGGGATTTCTACGCTCGACAAATTTTTAATCCAATTTTCGTTCACTGAACATGTAGCTTTGTTTTCCTCCTTCTCTTGAAGTTGTTTGAACTTCTTAATTAAATGTTCCTTCTTGAGTTTGGCCTCGCGACTTGTTATCTTTTGTAGGAATTGGTAGCAAAGTTTGAAGATACAATTGTCCTGCACTATGCTTGAGAAATCACGTTCTAAGTGTCTTAATCGATTGGTCAGATAATGATGTTTCTTGAAAAGGTCATCGAGCTCGTGATTGAGGAGCAAATGTTGTGATTTTCTTAGCCATGTACTGAATCGTTTATTCTTGGTTGACGTTGGTCCAGCCGTATGAATTACTTGTTTGAACGCATTCCTAATGTGCGGGGGGTAGATATGAGCACATTTGCATCGTTTAAGGAATGTAATGTCAGCCTTTATACGCACTGATTTTAATTGGCACTTAATCACTTCACGGAACTGAACTTTTGTTTCGTATCCATATCGCGCAAGTAAAAGCATAAACACATTAGCCATTTTTATTATGAACGAATGAAATGAATCGGCACGACGGGAAAAATTATTTTATAAGTTTTTTATTAAGCGGCACTGCCGTCGATATAATGATTATACGAAAAATGACCGACGTTTCGATAGTTACGACTATCTTCTTCGGGCCCCCTCCTATCATATATGGCTCGAGAGTCGAAATTTTTCTAAGTCCCTCTCCTATCATATATGGCTCGAGGGTCGAAATTTTTCTAAGTTTTTCGCTGGACGGCGCACGGCGTACGTCAGATTTCTCAAATAGCCCCCCATAAAACAGGTTCCCTGTTAATAAATCTGTTATCGACCGACTATTGAATTACTGTATTATACTTCTCTTCATATACTACACTTTGTTATTTGCTGCCAGTTAGGATATGTACCAGTAGAGAAAGATGCTTAAATTGTCTCAAGTACTTAGAATAAAGGCTAGGTCAAGATATCATTAGTTTGTGATGTGAACAGAATTTCGTGACGCAAATTTCAAAGTGACTCTTCCCAGACCTATTCATGTCGATATCTGAAATACTCATGTGTCCACTATCTCATAAGAGTAGTATTTGTTCTTCTTACAATAAATTTAGATTCTCTGTTTGATGTATGAGGTTTGATTCTCTGAACTGAAATTTTAGGCGTTGATATTCTTAAGACAGGATATCATTTCGAAAATTTGCGTGACAAATTCTGATAACGTTATGACATAGTGAGTGACCTTGACGTACTTCAAAACTTACAGAAATGTCAATCTTTCTCCTCCAGTACATAAGGTAGACTAGTATGAGTTTAGCCGACAACACACGTGACTAAATGACCCTACAGCTGCTCCTACTTTTTCTTCAAATGCCTTCCTTTTTTATATCCCGGGTGAACTATTGGCTGAAGACAAAGGGAAGAAGGTTCACTCTTCCTTAGTGGATTGATACTTTCTTCAATTAGAAAATTTCTACTCTCTATTTAAGCGGGGTGTTTTTAGTTTGATCGCATATTATGAATTGAAACTCGTATCATACAGTGCATGGATAAGAAATACCGTGAAATATTTGGGATAATTGTCCTCTTTGCGGTTCATTTTTTTAATGTACTTGCGAATGTAACTGCGACCGAGTAAGCAATCCGAAAAACTTTCGGTAACATCGTAACATTGATGTAGAACAAATTTATCGCTTTGAAAATGATAGGACGTTGTACTTCGGTCAAAAAGACGTAGATAATTTTTCGTCGTCTTGGTGGCACAGCATACCATGGCAAGTTGTAAACTTGATACGTGATTTCTTCAGTCTGTAAAATGAAGAATAAAAGAGGAAAAAAGAATAAAATGCTTTGAAAATTGAAGGGGCGGAGCATTCTGTCGATTTATTGTAAATTTACCATCTTATCGAATTGTGTTCCAACGTTGCAATGACAATAAATGTATTGTACCATAATACTGAAAAGAGCCAGAATTTTCATTCGCGTCTCGAAATTTGTGTGTGTCTGCAGAATCAAAACCTTATTATTACTCTAAGGTCAACCGTTACACTTATTTTTTTTTAAATAATGGTGTTTGTATGCACAGAATTTTTTCAGGCATTGTTTCCAATTCGAGAAATTCAATTCCCTAGATTGTGGTTTCCGATATAGTCGAAGGTCGAACGACTCGTGGTGAGCTAATGGTGTAAGGACACAGTCTCCTCGATAGTACGTGTGACCGGAAGAACACAGACGGATTGAGGGAGATCAAGAGTAGTGAAAAGCAACACCTTGAACAAACTGAGTTCCCTCCAAGGACAAACGCATCATCGACGATGATGACATGAACATTACAAAATGGAACTTAATTGGACATTTACGTTGTGAGACAGAAGAAGACGAGTTTGCTTTATTCAATTTTCAGAAGAACATCTGGTAGAATACCTTCCTCTATCAGTCTCGATATGGTTCCCTAAATTTCGTTAAACCACCGTGTCGGGAAGACCATAGGAAAACGATAGAACAGTCTTGCGTCCCTTCAATTCAGAGTCGTAGTCTCAGCGATAGATACCCCACCCAACAACAGTGATTCTTACGCACATGAGCCTGAACCCGAAACTAGGTGTATCTTCTTTGATTTGGGAGGCATTAGATGGGTGGGCTATGGTGCAATATGATTGTGTAATATCAAGGCTTGGTTTTCATTACGCAGAATCGCAAACTATCCAGACGGATCAAATGTTAATACTGTATATATTTTTTGGTGGGTAAATGCCTGGCTGTTTGAACTGTGTTGCATGTATTCGAAACGCACTAAAATTAGTAGGTGTTCATCGGTCACGTTGGTGTGAAGAAAACGTCTATAAATAGTTACGCGAGTGCGCCGGCTCAAGATAGCTTACTGAAGTATTGTTTGGATAGTTAGGTGACATCCGAGGTAGCCGATGAACGTAGTTGACCTAAGGATAGAATAGGAAATGCGAGTCATTCAGTGGTCAGGGGAACAGTCTGACGAGCACTGGAGCTGCATGAGTCTTTCGTAATGAGGCTCTACAGTGATTGATATCGGCTAGTCAGGTTAACTGGTACCAGCTGAGTTAGATGCCAGAGGGCTTATTGCACTAACCCGAAGCTGTGGTTGGCCGCCCCAGACGAGGTGGTAGTGGACTCGGTTCTGCCCCCTAAAGTGGACACTTGGGAATCGCTGTCCCTGTAGCTATCAGGCTTCAGTCGGGTGGTTGGTGGAGACTGTACATTACATGGTTCGTCAGGGGAAATTATCAAAAAGTTCTACCAGTGTGACAACCGGGGCAAGGCCCTCAGTTAGTTTCAAGATGGGAGAATATAGGTGAAGGCGTAGTCAATTCCCAGCAACGTTTGGAAGAACAGTCTATGGCAAATAACGGGGACCGCAAGTTAGGTAGGTTAATTGCATAGGCGTAAATTGCTGGTGTACTCGAACAAATGTTGAAAAGCTTTTACAGGAAGTTCAATGGAAAGGTGAAGTTGGCTCAGTAGCGAGATTTATCAAGATCAGAACTGACGTAAGTGGCTCTTTGGTGTACGTTAGGTTGTATTCTCAATGAGGCAGGCGCTCCAGCGTTTTGGTTACATAAAAGAGTTTCTGTGAGATGTATTCTAGGTTGTTGCGGTTACTAAATTCTTTATGAGGAGGTTGTCCAAGTTTATCTCACTCCGATGTTACCTCGGACGCGCAGTTGCTTAAAAAAAAGAAAATATTGCCTCATAAATGGAATATGTACTTGAATTTAAACAGATCTGGTGACTCATGTAAAAGTAGAGGGACAAAAAACAGGGCAAATTTCATATTAAAAACTGAAAAAATGGTTTCGATACCTACCTTCGATATTAACATGTAGAATGAATCTATGGAGGTTAGAAAAACCGTAGGCGCGGCTAGTGAAGCAATAATCTGAATGAATGGGCGTATTGACTCCATCGCTCTGAAAATCCGAAAAGGTGTGGTATTTATCAATATTTTTGAAAACAAGAGACAAAGACTTTAAAACTTACTTAAAACTTACCTTCGTAAGACTTCATATTCTTTGATGAATACTATAATATCTCTGTCAAACTCTCTGAGAAGGTGCAGATCACCGGAGTAAAGACCCAATTCAACCTCATACTTGCGGCTAATACCCTGCACCTTTCCGCAAAAATCGATGACGATTTTGTTCAGTTCAAATACAATACTATTCACAAAGATCATTTGAACATATGCAATAATCTGAGCCCAGTACTGGCCTATTATCTCGAAAATATAGGCTGCGCAATATTCAGTAAATGTATCAATGCGATCCATGTATGGTACTCCAAAAATATGGTATTCCAAGCGACGGAAGGAACTATCTTTGTAATTGTATAGAATTCCCAGGAATGGAAAGATAGTAAGTACTAAACCGCTACCAAAACACAATTTTGTTAAAAAAGCGTTTTGGTCAGTAGAGTTGATGAGCTTGAGAGAAGTGGTTTTGTATGGACGGTTCTGATCAATTATGATTGCCTGTTTTGTTTTTATAAAGTCTAATACATCTTCCATTTCAGAATGCAAGTAGGAAATGATTAGAGGAAGGGAAATGTATAGACCAATTGTGGCTAGCGGTTCGTTCAAAGCGAAAGCTGTAACGACCAAGGTAGAATATTTGACAGTCATGAGATACGCTATCACCCATATGATGTTTATAAGCAGAATCCCACAGTGAATCACGAAGTAGTAGAACTTGACACGTTTTGAAAACTCCTTGGACGTGTATATTCCACCAAGGAGATAATAATACCAATAAATTTTTGGACGATGGCGCCACAATTCCCGAACTGATTTCACCGTCATTTTCGTCTGATTAAAAGTCACCAACTGTACTTGATTTTCCTACTTTATGAAAACGTGTACTGGTCTTATTCTTTGCTGACGTTCATCGATAAAAATCAAATATAAATTCCTAAGTGAATAATTTATAGACAGTTTTACGTGTGGATTGTAAGAACTTCTTTTAAAAATTTTTGTTTATATATTGCATTTTAAACTACAAATAACACCACAAAAACTTCAACTTTATAGTGAAGTCGACGTCTTACGATACAAAATTGTCTATCCTTTTTTATTAATGGGTCAGACATGCAATGTGGTCAAAATTTCAGGTTAGCTTGGAAGACGCATTATTTTTATAGTGTTCTGGCAGGGCGAAAGAAAGAAAGGTTGGTATCATAATATATACTTAGGTGCAGTACCTACAAATGAAACGTTACGGTCTCGTGTGTTTGTATATAAAACAAGCAGAAATTCCCGTCCTTTGGACGGAACCCTGATACGTTCCTGACTGAAGCCTGTAATTTCTTAAAGTTTGACGATCCCTCTTCACCTGTCCAACTACTCATTATCAACTGTTACTCTATCTATTCTCTGATCCCTGTCCCTCCTTGAGAGGCCCTCTTCATCTTTTTAATATTTTCTTTCATCCTCAATACTTATCCGTTATGTTCTCTGATTGATATCACACCCTGAGAAATTTTCTAAATTCGCTAGATCTATAAAAATCAAACATTTCCACACCTACACACATTTATTCTCACTTAACTTGTGACCCTACTGTTCGCATTGTAACACAAAACCTTCATGAACCAATTGTTAACTGTGAACTTATTGTCCTATTATTGGCTTCCCGTTGTTGGGCGGCACTTGAAATCAATAAATAAATAAATTAATTAATTAATAATCATCAACACCCGACTTGCCCCTGTGAACCTCATTCACCAAACAAGAGATTTATGTACAGAATATCACATCCCGTTACTGATCGTATTCCCACCTGATATTCGGCAGTAACGACCCACTTATCACTTTCCGCAGTTCAATTCACTCAGTTTCCAATCTACGCACCCGCACTCTTTTGACAGAATTCTCTCCTCTTGAATCTGAATTATTCATTCACCTCAAGTTGGACCATCTACCCCCTACCAATCATCCATTTCGCCATACCTAACCTCTCCCCTAAATATCTGACTTGATCTAGCTGATCATCTCCAAACTCACTACCATACCGACAACTCATTAGAAATATTATCCCTAAACCAATTTTCCGACTTGACCGACGGATCTAAATTTGGACTCAAAAGAGGGTATGCGTACTCGATCCAAGAAGTCATAATGAGTCGTTGATTTAAAAATTCTGCCTTCATTTTCACTACCAAAAAAACGCCATATACTCGGGTCTTTATCTCCATCTTCTCACCCCAGCTCAAATATCCACTGTTAACTGACTCTTTTTCATCTCTCCTGGTTATACAGGACTCTTATTCAACTAATTCCCCAAAGGCTGCATCCAGATTGCGGCCCAAAACCTGAAAACCATCCACATTGCGGCCCGTGGGTGAACCAGACTGCGGCCGAAGAAAAATCTGAAGTCATCCAGATTGCGGCCCACTGTGGAACCAGTTTGCGGCCCCCGAGGCTACCATTTTGCGGCCAAAAAAATTTCGACGTACGAAAAATCTTCTTCGTTGTTCATTTCAAATTTAGAGTCTTGATTGCTATCAACGTCTAACTTCGTAACTAAGCTATTCGGAGAAAAGGAGCGAACCCGACAAAAGTTCATTTTACAATAGACATTTTAATATCGAAACTTAAATCTAACAACAAACTAGACAGGGTAAATATGAGTCCTGCTAGGTGTGTAGAATTGAATTCGTCTCTATCAATTAAAATGATATAGGATAGCAAACTTGATTAAGTGTGGTGATACTGCCATCGTCGAATCAGATTTCTTCATTTTTACAATGCTCCTTTTCATCGAAACGTTGGTAAAGCTCATTGTCTGGCATTCGATATGCTCCGTCCATAATCGAACACTCAAATCACCTCTCAGGTAAAAACAACCACGAAAAAACTGAGAGGGCGGGAACTCGTAAGGCGGGACTCACAAAGTTCAAGGTTTTGACTCGTGCCACTCGAATCTGTTTATCCTGCATGCCGATCACGAATCGACATACAGCTTTTGACGAAACTTTCCAAGAAGGCTTAATCGAAAGCAGTTTGAAAATATTTCCCGCCGTCGGAACTTTGAAATAATTATAACTTATACTATCGAAACAGAAGTATAAAAACCCAAAGAACGAGCACGTTCTCAAGAAATTACGAATTTTTATATTCATTTTCACGGCAGTCCGTACGCGACCGTTCGCGAAACTTCCAAAAAGCGCACTCTCGAGCCATTGTTGAGCAAAGCCCGCGATGCACTCGAGGAGTATTCATTTACCACTGCAATCACTGTTATCAATTTCTACATCTGTCTCCTTCCTGTGGATTCCGAGTCACATCGACTTCCCGGAACATGACGCCACTGGTTTTGCGACCAAAGATAATAATAAACCTACAACTCTTTTCTGTCAGTCAATGTATTCGCTTCTGGAGTAATCAAGCCCTAATCCACAACAATCTAGCCCCAATCTCAGCCTCTGTGTTGAAGCTACTAACTCCTCTTTCCTTCAGATGTCGCACCCGAACTCTCATTGTCAATTTTTTTGTATCCACAGCTCAATTCACTCAGCTTCCATTCTATGCATCCGCACTCTGCCGACATAATTCTCTCATCCTTCCTCGTAAGACTGAATTCCCCCATCACCTCAAGCTGAACCAACTACCGCCTATCATATCATCCACTTCTCTGTAACTAAACCCTCTCCCAAGTATCCAACTCGGTCTGAACACCGATAACTCATTAGGAACATTATCTCAGTACCAATTTTTTCCAAACCACCGAAATTTTTTATCGACGGATCTAAAACTGGACCCAAATTAGGATACGCATACTCGATCCAAGGAGTCAAAATCAATCGTTGATTGAAAAATATTGTCTCCATTTTCACTACCAAACAAAACGCCATAGTATACAGATCTACATCTCTTCACCCCCAGCTAACTGACTCTCTTTCATCTCTCCTGGCTTTACCAGACTCACATTCAACTAATTCTCAAATCAGCCCATTCATTTACTCCTGCAATCACTATCATTCTTTTCTACATCTGTCTCCTACATGTGAATTCCGGGTCACATCAACTTCTTGGAATACAACGCAATTGTCTTCGCAAAAATTCCTTTCTATCCACAAAATTTCTGTCCCTGTACTTACCGCTGCTTCTGACCTTAGAAACTACTACCGATCCCTGATATTTGACTCCTGGCATGACTTTTGTAAGAATCGGCATTCAAACAAACAGAGCAATCGAAAGCAAAGTAGTCCCCTGGACTTCTTCCAGTCAAAGTAACCGTCATAAAGAAATCATTCTCTCCCTCCTCAGAATTGATCACACACGTCCTACCCATTCCTATCCTATTTTAGGTTTATTCTCTCCTCCTCCTATCTTTTCAATACAGCCAATATATGATAATAAATCTGTTTGCCTCCTCTTCTCGTACCCCGCCCTTCTCAAACTCTGTTTCTCCACGTTTTCCACCTGCTCTTTGTAACTGTTCCAAAACGGTCACAAACTTTGTCGTGAACACATACGCGGGTAATTTTCAAACGCCTTCTTTAATTTAACAACGCCAATTAAAACTATTTGAATTTACGGGCATATCAAAAAATTGGACTGGCCACTAAACTCTGAAACATCTACGTCATTCATAGTTCGGCTTATTAGGAATTTTCTAACGGAACCTGCAAATAAACCTAATACCGATAGTCTCACGATGTCAACAGATAATTTTGAACGACGTATGAAAGCAGGGTGGTGAGGGAAAGAAGGCCCAAAGCCTACTTCCCGTTATACCTCGTTGTTGTAAATGTTTAGTGTTTGATTCAGTTCGTTTCACGTATGCAAGTCTGGGTTGGGGTTGACCAATCAGATTGTCAGCCAACTGACAACCTTGTTTTTCTAGCAACGAGAGTGGGAGCCGGTCGAGGTAACCAATTAAAAAGCTTTACAAAAGTTTTCAAGTTCTACGAATAGGTGCGACACTGTTTTTGACAGTGTTTGTTTTATGACGACGACTATTAAATATGACGAATATTACAATTTGTAATTTCTTAATTATGAAATATGATTTTCGGCTGATAAGTTGAAATTGGAATAATTCGACAACTGTTTTCGCATCCTCATCGTATCATACTCGTATTTGAGAGATTGATCTTTCGAGGTTTATATTGCTTTGAAATGATGAGGACGAAGAATAAAGTTATTGATTGAAATCAATATTTCGGGAATAGGTATACTGGTTACTAAGTAACTCTACGCTAATACTATGTGTCAAACGATGCAATGGCCTCAGATGAGAGGAACTTTCGTTGTCAAGAATCTTTCGCTTCCCATTTCATTGTCATTTATATTTACTATGTGAATTAGCCATAAAATGGACCATCGAAATTATTGAATTGAATTGTATTCCAAATAATATGGCTTACTTGAGAGTATTCTATAGGGTAGAGTAGTTGATACACGCTAGGAAGAAGAAGAAGGCGGAGATGTGTTTTAAGTGATGAGTTCAATTTAGAATTTAGGCAACTAGGCGCTCTCGATTTTCCCAGCTTGATTTGTGATGTAACCGCCGTCACTGATGCTTTAGTAATCGTTATTACATTCAGACAAAGGCCAGCATAGATGTACTCACCCCGCATCCCAATTAGAAGACTCTCCAAAACCAACACGATACAGGAGAGACAACCTAAAAGTGAGGTACGTGGATTTGACTTTCGCTCTTTACCGAGTCAGAATCATTCTACTCTGTTACAGGGAGTATTCACACCGTTGACCTCATCACCCGTACTGGGATTCATCTGGGGTGGGCGCACGAGAATACTCCTGGGTTAATGGTCGTTAACGGCAGACCTGTGGCTCTGAACGACACATGACTGTGGGTGCGGAGTACCACTTCATGGAGTTCAGATTAGATCGGCAACACATTTGTGCACTAAGATGAATTCAACACTACTTTCGTCTATGATCGAATAACGTGATCAAAAGATATGAGGAAAGAGAAACATTTTTATTTAAAATTCTGAAAGATAAAAAAATACATATTTTTGTCTCTCGTCAACGCTTCTAATCCAATTAATAATAAATTACAATCTGAAGGAGATACAAGTTAACGCTAAATCGTTAAAATTAGTTGTCTATAGTGGTACTCTTCAAATCGTAGTAAATTTCATACAGCTCGTCGTGCAATGAACATTTGATCCTCAGTCACCGCCTCCATTTCTAGCCAATCTCCTGATGGTATTGAGTATATGATGGGGAGTAAAAACAGAACAGAACCCAAGATTAAAAAAGATTTCAATTGTACTATTGTACTTTGTTAGTTAGCTTACAAGACGTAACCAAAGTTGCGAGAGATCATTGTTGACATCACTTCCAAAATCATTCTACTATACCACGGAGTTGTGAACTGGCTCTGTAGTCGGATCTCATTTACAGGCGCGGATGATGCCAGTAGATATGATATGGAGCGGTCCTTCTACCGGATTTTTATAGTTAAAAGCGATGCACTACAACCGTGACAATAGTAACCTTGAAAGAGTTCATAAATTTATGAAGAAACATGAAATTGTTTTAATGAGGTAGCGTTAATCCGCAACCACGAAAACGTTGAGAAAATTCATTTCCCACTACCTGTGTTACTATTGCGACGAGTGTAGTACTTAAAAACAGAGAAAAAAAAGTAAAGGCTAAACGCCACTGCCATACTACAACAATCAGGGAATAATTTTTGTTATCTGAGACGACCTTAACAGTGATCGTCATAAATAATTATAATGATATTTCTAAATCCTATAGAAACTAATCATAAAAGTCATGCACATCCTTTAAGAAGAGGGGGAAAAAAAATTAAATGTAGAAAAATATTCCTGGAGTTTGTCACCTACAGAAAAATAAGTGAATCATAAATCTGTCTTTGGTGGCGGGGTAAAAAACTGAATAATACCAAAAAGGAAGAGTCTTCGTCTTCTTCTGCCAATATATCACCGAAGAGAGTGAAGGAAGCAGTTTGTAGATGCCGTCTCAGCTTTATTTAGGCTGATGCATAGTGTTGATTCTTAGTCTAGTATACCGAACTTTAGGCTAATTTATAACAGGCTTGCTGTCATTGCCTCTGTGATCTTCAATGTCAGTAACCGTATTATGAATGTCATCAGCATGTGACGTGATCAGAATTTTGTGACGCCGTAGCTTTGAAATCTGTTCATGTCAATATCTGAGAACTCATATGTCTATAATTAGAGTTTTCTCATAAGATTAAAAATGTGGTGTGTGTTCTTCTCTCAATAAATTTAGATGCTTTGTTTGATGTATGAGGTTTGATTCTCTGAATTAAAATTTTAGACGTTGACATTCTTAAGGCGGGATAATTTGCGTGACAAATTCTGATAACGTTATGACTCAGTGAGTGACCTTGACGTACTTCAAAACTTACAGAAATGTCAATCTTTCTCCTCCGGTACATAAGATATACTAGTAGGAGTTTAGCCGACAACACACGCGACTAAATGACCCTACAGCTGTTCCTACTTTTTCTTCGAATCCCTTCCTTTTTTATATCCCGTGTGAAATATTGGCTCAAGACAAAGAAAGAAGGTCTACTCTTCCTTGGTAGATCAGTATAATATATATTAGCCACAGAAAAAAGGCATGCAAATTTGATGCTTTCTTCAATTAGATAATTTCTACTCTCTATTTAAGCGGGGTGTTTTTAGTTTGATCGCATATTATGAATTGAAACTCGTATCATACAGTGCATGGATAAGAAATACCGTGAAATATTTGGGATAATTGTCCTCTTTGCGGTTCATTGTTTTAATGTACTTGCGAATGTAACTGCGACCGAGTAAGCAATCCGAAAAACTTTCGGTAACATCGTAACATTGATGTAGAATAAATTTATCGCTTTGAAAATGATAGGACGTTGTACTTCGGTCAAAAAGATGTAGATAATTTTTCGTCGTCTTGGTGGCACAGCATACCATGGCAAGTTGTAAACTTGATAAATGATCTCTTCATTCTGTAAAATGAAGAATAAAAGAGGAAAAAAGAATAAAATGCTTTGAAAATTGAAAGGGCGGAGCATTCTGTCGATTTATTGTAAATTTACCATCTTATCGAATTGTGTTCCAACGTTGCAATGACAATAAATGTATTGTACCATAATACTGAAAAGAGCCAGAATTTTCATTCGCGTCTCGAAATTCATGTGTGTCTGCAGAATCAAAACCTTATTATTACTCTAAGGTCAACCGTTACACTTATATTTTTTAAATAATGGTGTTTGTATGTACAGAATCTTTTCAGGCATTGTTTCCAATTCGAGATATTCGATTCCCTAGATTGTGGTTTCCGATATAGTCGAAGGTCGATCGACTCGTGGTAAGGTAATGGGGTAAGGACACAGTCTCCTCGATTATTTGTGTTACCGGAAGAACACAGACGGATTGTGTGAGATCGAGAGTATTGAAGAGCAACGCCTTGAACAAACTGAGTTCCCTCCAAGGACAAACGCATCATCGACGATAATGACATGAACGTTACAAAATGGAACTTAATTGGACATTTACGTTGTGAGACAGAAGAAGACGAGTTTGCTTTATTCAATTTTCAGAGGAACATCTGGTACTTAGAATACCTTCCTCTATCAGCCTCGAAGTGGTTCACTAAATGTTGTTAAACCACCGTGTCGGGAAGACCATTGCAAAACGATAGAACAGTCTTGCGTCCCTTGAATTAAGAGTCGTAGTCTCAGCGATAGATACCCCACCCAACAACGGTGATTCTTATACTGCATATATTTTTTGGTGGGTAAATGCCTGGCTGTTTAAATTGTGTTGCATGTATTCGAAACGTACTAAAATTATTAGGTGTTCATCGGTCACGTTGGTGTGAAGAAAACATCTATAAATAGTTACGCGGAGTTCTACGCGAGATTTCTTGGTCTTGGAAAAAAAAAGAAAAAGGACACATGTGCTTTGGTTAGAACGAGCTGACTGCACTTTCAGCATTTACCATTGTAACTGAGCGATGTTTGTGTCGTTCTTCACGCATGGAGAAAAAAATCCTGTATCGGAATATAAGTAATAGGCTGGCGCGGGTAGCCGGGTCCAGGAACGCGACCGGACGAAACTATTCTGTTTATTATTAAATCAGTTCGGTGGGTCATAAGTGTCGATGTGTTACAAATATATCGTGTCTCTGTTGCGTTGAGGTTTTAATTGATTGGTGGTTTCGGTAGTTCTTGTGTTTGTGTGTGCGGATTACTATTGTGTATATGATATCGAGCTGTTGACATTGTATTGGTGAGTGGTTCACTGAATATACTGTATTTGTAATTTTCATTTTTCGACTGTCAGCCAGGGATAATTCCATCTAAGATTACTTTATTTTTACGTCTTGTGGCGCGGCACGCACCCTAGAAGGAATCAGTAGAGACAGATGGAAAATAGGATTGTGGTTAAAAATGAGTGCGCCGGCTCAAGATAGCTTACTGAAGTATTGTTTGCTGACGTCTAGTATTCTGGGTGACGGCGGTGGGAACGGTCCTGGAGTGGCCTTTAAGGATAAGACCTGGATAGTTAGCTGACACCCGAGGTAGCCGATGAACGGAGCTGATCTAAGGGTAGAACAGGGAATGTGAGTCTTTCAGTGGTCAGGGGAACAGTTTGACGAGCACGGGAGCTGCATGAGTTTCGTAATGAGGCTCGTGTGGTGATTGGTATCGGCTAGTCAGGTTAACTGGTACCGATTGAGTTAGATACCAGAGGCCTTGTTGCACTAATCCGAAGCTGGGGTTGGCCACCCAGATAAGGTGGTAGTGGACTCGGTTCTGCCCCCTGAGGTGGACACTGCATTGCATCTGTAGGAATTGCTGTCTCTATAGCCATCAGGCTTCTATTGGGCGGCTGGTGGGAACTCGACATTATTTGGTTCTTTGGTGGAAACTATAAAAAGTTCTACCTGTGTGACAACCGGGGCGAGGCCCTCAGTTGATTTTAACATGGGAGAATATAGGTCAAGGCGTAGTCAATGCCCAGCAATGTTTGGAAGAACAGTCTATGGCAAATAAGGTGCGGGACCGCAAGTTAGGTAGGTTGGATAGGCGTAAATTGCTGGTGTACTCAAACAAATTTTAAGGTGGAGTTGGCTCAGTAGCGAGATTTATCAAGATCAGAACTGACGTAAGTGCCTCTTCGGTGTACGTTAGGTGTATCCTCAAAGGGGCAGGCGCTCCAGCATTTTGGTTATACAAAAGAGAGTAGACTAAAGAGTTTTTTTGAGATGTATTCTAGGTTGTTGCGATTACTAAATTCTTGATGAGGAGATTGTCTAAGTTTATCTCATTCGGATGTTACCTCGCACACCCAGTCTCTTGAAAAAAAAGAAAATAGTGCCTCATAAGTGGAATATGTACTTGAATTTAAACAGATCTCGTGACTCATGTAAAAGTAGAGGGACAAAAAACAGGGCAAATTTCATATTAAAAACTGGAAGGATGGTTTCGATACCTACCGTCGATATTAACATGTAGAATGAATTTATGGAGACTAGAAAAACCATAGGCACGGCTAGTGAAGTAATAATCTGAATGAATGGGCGTATTGACTCCATCGCTCTGAAAATCCAAAAAGGTGTGGTATTTATCAATCTTTTTGAAAACAACCGACAAACACTGTAAAATCGTCTTAAAACTTACCTACGTAAGACTTCATATTCTTTGATGAGTACTACAATATCTCGGTCAAACTCTCTGAGAAGATGCAGATCACTGGAGTACAGACCCAATTCAATCTCATGCTTGCGGCTGGTGCTCCGAATCTTTCCGCAAAAATCGATGACGATTTTGTTCAGTTCAAATACAATACTATTCACAAAGATCATTTGAACATATGCAATAATCTGAGCCCAGTACTGGTTTATTATCTCGAAAATATAGGCTGCGCAATATTCAGTAAATGTATGAATACGATCCATGTATGGTACTCCACAAATATGGTATTCCAAGCGACGGAAGGAACTATCTTTGTAATTGTATAGAATTCCCAGGAATGGAAAGATAGTAATTACTAAACCGCTACCAAAACACAATTTTGTAAAAAAAGCGTTTTGGTCAGTAGAGTTGACGAGCTTGAGAGAAGTGGTTTTGTATGGGTGGTTCTGATCAATTATGATTGCCTGTTTTGTTTTTATAAAGTCTAATATATCTTCCATTTCAGAGTGCAAGTAGGAAATAATTAAAGGAACGGCAATGTATAGACCAATTGTTGCTAGCGGTCCGTTCAAAGCGAAAGCTGTAACGACTAAGGTAGAATATTTGACAGTCATGAGGTAAGCTATTAGCCACATGATATTTGTAAGCAGAATCCCAAAGTGAATCACAAAGTAGTAAAACTTGACACGTTTTGAAAACTCCTTGGACGTGTATATTCCACCGAGGAGATAATAATACCAATAGATTTTTGGACGATCGCGCCACAATTCCCGTACTGATCTCACGGTCATTTTCGTCTGATTAAAAGTCACCAACTGTACTCGATTTTCCCACTTTATGAAAACTTGTACTGATGTTATTCTTTGCTGACGTTCATCGATAAAAATCGATTATTAATTCCTATGTGAATAATTTATAGACAGTTTTACATGTGGATTGTAAAAACTTCTTCTAAAAATTTGTTTATACATTGTCTTTTTCAAGTACAAATAGCTACGTATTACTTCAAAAAAAGTTCCAATTTTATAGTGAAGTCGACGTCTTACGATACAAAAATTTCTATACCGTTTTATTAACGGTACAGACACGCAATGTGGTCAAAATTTCAGGTTAGCTTGAGAGATGCAGTAGTTTTTATAGTGTTCTAGCAGGGTGAAATAAAGAAAAGTTGGCGGTATATTTAGATGCGGTACCTACAAATAAAACGTTAAATGTAGGTACGGTATATGTTTGTGTATAAAATACATGGTGTGTTCTCGCGGGGGAATGATCGCCAGGGCACCGTACCTGATCAAAGCAGCCTAATATGCGGAGTTTCTTCTTTCTCCATGGGATGGAGTGAACGGCTGTTCTTAGGTCAAAGCGAGAGATTGGCAAAAGCCACTATCTAAATAAAAGGGGGAGAATGTGCGCAAATTCTCGTTGTGTAGGTCTCTTGGCAGAATGTCTTCGAAGGGCTTCACTAATATTGTATGCTCGCGGAAAGAGATTGGTGAATGTCCCGTCCTGCCTTTGAGCAATGCGGGCAAATGTGCAGCAATTCTCGATGTTTTACGCAATAGAGGGACACAGCTTTCTGTTGTCGAGTCGCGGTGAGAGATTGCCCAATGCCCCGTGTTTGATTGATGCGGTAAAACGTGAGAAATCCGCGTTGTGTCTGCCGCTAGAGGGAAGAATGCCGAGACATTTCCTTCCTGTTGTGGACTTTCGGCGGGGAAAAAGTAGCATTTTATACGCTTGCTTCATCACAGAGGCTCACTACCTGACGGGTTCACTCTTAGTTCTTCCACCTCTCCTTTCCATAGCATTGTTGGGCTACTCTTATAATAATACTGATTTTATCGATCAGATGGAATCGATTCTGCAGATCGTATCGACGTTTAGGACGTCTATATCTTAATCACGATGACGTCATAATAACTTTCCTCTCCGCCTGTATTTCTTAGCCTGGTATAAACTGAGTATCCTGTATATTAGACCACTAGCTAATGCGCTCGTTCGTTTCCATTCTTAGCCTACTGTAAGTCTAGTAGGACTGTGCGTTAGCCTGAGTGCCTTCTAATTGTTCCCTTGAACAACCTAGTATGGACCTATGACGTCACACAACTTTCTCTCTTTATCACTGGCCTTGGTTATCTATCTAGTAGCTAGGCTTAGTTCAGCCTAGTTTTTTATAGGCTAAATGATACATATTAGGTCAAAGTCTTTGATGACGTTAATTATGATGGCCGTGACGGGAGCTTTTATATATAGAGGGGCCAGGAGCTAATTCTAACATACAGTATTATGTCAAGTCTGGTATAATGGAGGCTGAGGATCCAGGTCCCAAGGTAGCGAATGTCGAAATTTCTCCGAATCTTTGAAATACACCATCTTTCGCCAGTGGCCATATGTTGCCACTTTCAGGTTTAAAGCAAACACAGGAGAAAAGTGTTTTTCATTGTACGAATTCTGCCAACACTGCTTTACATGATTGCGTAAATAAGTTTCGTCTATCTCTCACTTGAAAGCTTCGAAGCTTCAACCCTAAAAGTGGCGACAACTACTGGCCATACGCACTGGAGAAAAATTGGTACATCTTCAACGACCAGGTCCGGCCAGAGAAAACCTTTCTGTTCTCTAGACTAGACAAATTTCAATATGAAGGGTGGTGCAGTAGGGGACTTGAAAATATTTTGACTAGTGAGCTATACCGACTGGAAAAAATTCACAGTCTCAAGCTATGTGTGTAAAAAATGAGACTTAGAAAAACCTTGATTGTCAAAAATTCAGCGTTAGTTAACAGAATTGATTGAGGAGGGTAGAGAGCTCATTTTGTGGAATTTATGTTTAGGGGAAATGATTGACTCGGAGAATGGTGGCGTTCATGTAAATGTGATAGCTATACATGGATGGGGGCTCAGAAGCAGAAAATTCTTCCTTCTCTCTGATATATGCAGCTCAGAGGTCGTATGTTTTGGAACCCCCCTCGAACATCGAAATTCTAACAGGACCCCGATACTATATAGGAGGTTTTCTCTTGGCTGATGTCCGGTATTTCTTTCTGAGCTTGAGCTAATAAAGAACTTATTTGGTGTTGACTAGAATTGTTGTCAATACTGTACGTACCAAGAAAATTCTTCAAATACAAAAAAATCTTGATATGTATAGAGTAGAAAAGAAAATTTTTCTTACACTTTACTCAATTTTACGCGATATTACCAAGATAATAGTTCAAAATTCATTACGCTGCTTAAAATATTGATCTCAGCCTTCCACACTTCACAGTAAAAGAAAAAATTACTGGCATCTTTTTCTTGAAAACAATTTTGCAAAAAATTACGTGTACAATTAACAATATAAACATCGTTTCATCTACTCGCTTTCGGTAAATTTATTTAAATTTCTCATTTTCATTTTACGAATAAGAAGGATGGAAAAAAGAAAATAAGAGTGTACGTTGAAACGGGCGTCAAGTGTTTAAATAAAATTAACCTATACACATCTATAGGCAAAACACTCGATGCTGTCGAGAAATTTAATCAAGTTCTATTCAGTAGGAAAATAAATTGGCTACGTCGCCAAGTGTTCCACGCTTCTACGAAATTCGCGATATTAAAACTAATAAAATAGACCAGGAAATTGAATGTTATCAAACACCAGAGTAAGAATAGGAAAGACGGTTTAGGAAAATCAGGATCGTCGACCGAGAAACCGTAACTTCCAATTTCCATATTTACAATCAAAAATAAGAACGAAGCTTGAAAAAACACCAATACCCTCGTCGTATTCCAATTCGCTTTCATGAATGGTAATATCGAACTTAATACGGTGTACTTGGCCATTCTTTGTCCTTTGTATTTGCTTTTACAAATCTCGCAAAACGTGCGACAACTTATCGACGCCCATCGCTCCAAGCAAGCAGCGTGTACTAAACCTATTGTGCCTAAAGACGAAAAAATCAGCGAAGTTTGCAGACAAGTTCTATATAAATCAAATTGGTACTTATTGAAAACTGGAGATGGCTCTCAAAGTTTTCTTTCCTCTGATAATATAAACGAAACCATATCGATCGTCACGGACTCCATGTTTGACAATTAATTTTTGAAACGGAATCAAATCATAATTCGATTTTTTTTTTTTTTTTGTTAAATACCCGAATAATAGAAATAACTTTGACGGCCAACTTCTCAGAAAATGGGTAAATTCTTTTGAAATATACATACCAGCACAGTTGCAAGGCGTGATCAAGTTGAGATTTTCATTTGACAAACAAATACGACAACGTGGTCCAGAACCGAGGCTAATATCATCTCCCATAACCTACGGACCACGAAGCTTCTAATTCACAAACAATTTAAATCTTCAATTATCATTCATGATTGAACTACCCGCGCATTTTACTGATAAGATTCGTCTTTACTCGTCACCAGCCAAACATTATTCCGTAATGACGACTAGCCTGTTATAGGGTTCTAAAATCTGATCGTAAGATGTAAACAATCTTGTTTCTGATATTAATTTCTCTTCTCTCCTGTATCCATGTTTTTCAAAATTTTTGGATGCTTTGGTGTACAAGCAGTGAAAGGACATTGTGTACATCGTACTATTCTATTTGTAGACAGAATAGACCTACATTTAATTTATATCAGTAAAATAGTGTTCTACATGACTTGATTCAAAAAAAAACTTGTGACTTTTTTGGCGGTTTTTTTTGTTCCAAAATTAAACTGTGGTGGTAGAAAAACATCAACCGTATTTTAGAAAAGATAGTAGCCCAATTAATAAGACTTGCGACGCAATTGAGCACTACTCGAGCACAATTCATTGAGCCTTCGCGCTCTGAGACTTACTATGGGAAGAAGGGGCATATGTCAGATTTGATGGGATCTCTGAATTACTATATGGCGACAAAGGAACAATCAATTATTTAATCTGGCGCTAAGACTAGAGAGCCCTCTGGCGCCGAACAAAATTAATATAACAATATAATTGATACCTACGTAACTAGGTGAGATAAAGGTGTTAAAAATTAGGAGTTTTTCACCTCCGGATGTTTTTTGGTAGGAGTTTTTAACCTCCGGAGGTCCATTTTCACCGACAAGCTCAGGAGAACTCCGAAGTTAGAGTTCTGTTTAACACTAAAAAGTAGGGATTTTTTCCCTCCGGATGTTTTTCGGTAGGAGTTTTCAATCTCCGGAGGTCCATTTCCACCGAAAAACTCCGGAGAAACTTCGGAGTTAGAGCTCCGTTTAACGCAGGTGACCCGTGCTGCTCCGCAGCAATTGTAGGTAACTGATATCCGAAGGCGCATGATGGGAAAGTGCTAACCTAGCCTGTTGGGCTCTGGCCTCCAATCCAAACGCAGTGCTTCTGAAGGCAACCTATTCAGTCCGCCGAGGAGGCCTCCCAGTAATAATCTGCAACCATCATGCTGGATAGGTACAAATATCCTAAGGTAATATTTCAACGGTGAAACTGTTCTGTGACGGGCTTTTTGAGAAATTTGCCGTGCGCCATCCGGCGAAAAACTCGGAAAAATTTTGACTCTCGAGTTATATATGATAGAAAAGTAACCTTGAATAATTTCAACGTCTAAGCTATAAATGATAGGAAGGGGACTTCAAAAAATGTCGACTCTACCTATATAATTCGAAGTCTCTTAAAAAGGTCCAGGTCACAAATGACGTCCTATTTTATACTAGGCTTGAAGTAGGTCTGCCTCCTTCATACTAGCTTTATGCTACGGTAGGTCTAGGCTTGCTTGAATTCTCAATACCAAAACCAATTTAACTCACAGAACAGGTTCCCTGCGTGCCTCGTTTAACTTCGTTAAAGAAGCCGTCGTTTTTCATATCAACCCTTAAGAGCGGAAAAACTTGAAAACATCCAAAAGTCAAGTAAGAGTCAAGTTGAATGTTCCCACTTTTCTCCCCTCCAAGTGAGTGTATGAAGGTGTTCAATAGCTCAAATGAAAGACCTTGATCCACTAAGTGTTCTTGAAACAAAACAAAAATTGTATCTTGCCAGAATCAAAGGATATTGATGTTAGACTGCGAAAAAACTTGAAAAAAATGAGGATGCCGTTGCAAGTTTTGCGACGGTGGGTGGGAAACCTGCAAGACCCGTATTCCACTGCGGGTATCATAATAGCTTGGAGCTCGAAATTATTTCGTCCCCCTCCTATCATATACAGCTCGAGAGTAAAGATTTTTCCAAGTTCCCCTCCTATCATAAATAGCTCGAGAGTGGAAATTTTTCCATGTCCTCCGCCTATCATAATAGCTTAGAGGTCGAAATTATTATAAGTCCCCCCCCTCCTATCATATACAGCTCGAGAGTAAAAATTTTCTTCTCAAGTCCCCCTCTTGTCATATATAGCTCGGGAGTCAACATTTTTCAAAGCCCTTTCTTCCCTCTTTGTGACGTCATAACCTTGAACCGCTCGCGCTTGCGGACGAAAATTTCCTGGAAGTACCCTCCAACAAAACGGATAGCGGGTTCTCCACTAAAATCCAGAAGTTAAGTTGAATGTCCGCGGTTTTTTCTTCTCGAAGTGAGTGTACGAAGTGGTTCAATTGCTCAAATGAAAGATAATGATCCACCAAGTGTTCTTAGACCAAAACAAAAACTGTACCTTGTTTAGAACTGGAAATATAGCGGAATAGATGATTAGAAACAGAGACCCTTATGAGAACTGCGTTGAGAAAAATTGTGTTCCGGTGTCACTTGAGAAAGACAAAAGATAAATGTTTGCCAATGGTTGACGCTTCATTTAAGCATTGATACCTTTCGTTTGAAAAAAAAAAAAAAAAAATGAAGAAAATTGGTTGGATAGAACGGCAAAAATGGTGGCAAACCGTCCCTCTTTTCTTATGTAAACCTGCGACGGGAGCGCATTCCAAAGTTTAACTGCGAGAGATCAAAAAGACCCAGAGAGCGCAGGTGTTTTGGTGGTGGGCAAAACGTAACGATGGTTACTGTGTCGTGTCGTATGAGAATTAATTCCGCAGAATCGTTTGAATTTGACGATTGATTTAAGGAATAACAAGGGGAACTGCTACTTCCGTCTCTCGTCTAGTCTGAGGAGTTCAGAGTCTTCATATGCTGATGAGACGGGCTCACGACGCGACGCGGTATGAGATAAATGAACCTCATACAATGATTCTGTTTTGAGATATTTCATGTCTTTAGTCTCACCGTACCCCCATTTGAAAATTCGCGAGTACACCCCCCCTCCCCTCCACCGTCAAGAGAGACCGTGCGCTTGCAAATCTCTACCAGTAGAGTACTGAAAAAATTTTTCCGACAGTACATGTTTCCGAATTGAAATTTTTCCGACACTCACTTTTTCCGACAGACAAAATTCCGAAAAACTTTTATTCCGACATCATTGTCCGACACTCACTTTTTCCGACAGACAAAATTCCGAAAAACTTTTATTCCGACATCATTGTCCGACACTCACTTTTTCCGACAGACAAAAGTCCGAAAAGCTTTTAAGTACAAATTATTTTTCCGACTACAATTTCAATGCATTAAAGGGTAACATTATGCGATAATGTTCTCAAATACTGAATGACTGGCAAGTTCGGATAGTCTGCTGATATTGCTTCTAACCGCGTCTGCAGATCTCGCCACTTTTTCGAAGGGCCATCCTTCACTCTCTTCCCTAATGCCAGTTCGGCCACACAAACTTCAGAGTAACCTTGCTCCTTCTTAAATTCTGATATAGTGGTATATATGTCGGGATGATGTCGTCCCACGATCGATTGAAAGCGGTTGTGCCAGGCCTCCGAGATATTATTTGTCCGATGCGATTTGGCTACCGCAGTATCGTATTGATTCCATAGGGCTGGCTCAAACGTAGGCCTGACAGCTCTCCGATTTCCTCGCCTTGTTACTCCACGGATGTAATTTCTGTCGAAGTAATCGTACACGGGAAGAAGTGCTGCTGGGCACTCTCTTCGAAGCTCTCTGTACGCACTAACTACATCTGCCGGCGGAACAAAAGCGAGTGCCATTAACATATGCGTGTGAAGCTTTAGTGATCGGTCATTTTCGTCATTATATGCCACCTGCAAGCCTTCTCGTTGCACCCTCCTATATATTGATTGACAGAGGTCGTCTTCGGTATCGCGGTCGTCATGCGCATCAGTGAGGGAGTCGTACATGAGGAACTGTTCATCGAGCAACGTCTTCTGGTACTCATCCGGCAGCTCGCCTAGATCGGCCAATGATTTCGGGTTTGGTACGCTGTTCGTACTTCGTACACGCCTGATGGTGCGTAGCAGCGCTGTTTGTTCAGGCATTTGGCTGAGTACAGAACCCGAGGTACCCTGCAGTTCACACCTAAGAAGCTGTGCAGGCCGCAACTCCGGTTGTGTAGCAGCCTTGCGCTTTATTCCTTGAGTTATTTTCTCAGCGGCTACCTCTTCGCGATCAGGTGGATGTGAGTGAGTGGAATCCGTCGGTCCTTTGAGTACCTCAATATGTCCGTCCGAAGCATTTACAATTGTGACGGCTCGCGCGGTACACTCCTTCCTCTTCGTTCTTCTGCAATCCCAGTATGTTTTCTCTTTTCGCTCACGGGACTTGTAATATATGTATCCATCGAGGTGTAGCTTGTTGGCTATGATTTCAGGAGGCATCTTCACTTGATACTGAAGGAATGCCCGTTCATGCACACGGGGTTTAACTGTTTTTCCGGAATGCCAGGCAAAAGTGTCGGAAATTGGTTTTTTTAAATCGTTGTCGGAAAATTTTTTTTCGGAAAAAATGTTGTCGGAAAACTTTCAATGTTAGCATTCGGAATAAAAGTTTTCGGAATTTTGTCTGTCGGAAAAAGTGAGTGTCGGAAAAATTTCAATTCGGAAACATGTGCTGTCGGAAAAATTTTTTCGGAAAAATGTCCGGCAACCCTAGCGCAGAACCCATTTTTCCTCACCAAAAATCTTAGAAATCTTCTAATTTTGCATACCTAATATCATTGCCTGTTTTCAAAGTAAATATGAATCATTTTACCCTATTTTTCTTCTTCACAGGTTCAAAAATTTCAGGACTTCTGTATCATTTTTGTATAATTTTTCTCTATTTTTAACCCTCATATGTGAACCAATTTATAAAGACATAAAGGAAAGCTAATTTGACGGATAGTTATAAATAATTTTGAATTTAAGGGCTCTACCGTAATGACGGTAGAGCCCTGAAATTCAAAACAATTTATAAAGTCTCACAATTAAGCTACACACATATTAACTTTCATCCTAACGCACTGGGCTTTCTCCCTCGCGCGAGCTACTTTTCAACGTTTTTAACTAACCCAAAAAATGCTGAAAATTCTCATATTCCAATACTGAATGTTTTGCTGTTCTTAAAGCAAATAATAAATCATTTTACTCTTTTTTCTTCTCAAGTAGTTCAAAAATTTTTGAACTTCTGTATCAAACTTAAGAATTAATTAATTTGTCCGGACGGATTATATAAATAGAAAGTCGGCAGTGCCGGACATATTCGACTTTCTATTCTGTATCAAATTTCTATCATTTTTTTCATTTTTAACTCTATCCATTCTGGCGCACCTGACACTCAGGCTCAAAAATCTTGGTTTACGCGCTAATTTTTTCAAAGGCCGTTGTTCACTCCACTCGCTCATTTAGCTGAAAAATTAAAAGGCACAAATCGTGCCAACTTTCAGAGGTGTATTGTGGTGTTTTTCGAAGACGAGTTTTCATGTCTTCCTAATATAAAGTCTATAATATCATCATACATCTCATCCAAGTTAGATTCACGAAGAAATTTTTAATTTGTAGTTTGTAAATGCATTGTATCAGTCTCAATGGTTTCTTTATGACCTCTTCTTTCATAAGTTGCACTTACACAAAAATTAGCTCAGATTCCATCATGTAAATGTATCCATTTTTTAAGAAGTCCAAAAGTAGGCTTTTTCATAATACATACTTCTACTTGTTGCATACAAAACTGAATGAATTAAGAGGCAGGTAAACGTCCACAACACGAGAATAACACTGAAACCATCAAAACGTTGCAGCATAATATCAACGCTAGTCTTCAGTATTCCATGCTTCCAACCTTATTAAGCTTTCTTAGAGCAGAGATGCGACCCGACGAAGGTAGGAAAATAAGTTTTCATTGAACGTATTTGAAACGTATATGAAATCACCATGCACAATCTATAGAAGAATATCCCCTCGTGCGTCAGTTCGAAAAGGAGCGAAGTAAAAAAAATATACTCAAATGAAATATGAGGGTATATTCAGATACTGCAAAGCGAGTTCGTCTTATTTGCTCTACTGTCCTCGCAATTCCACTATCATTAACGCCATCGATGCTGTCTCGAATACATATCCAAGTACATGATGAAGTGCATCTCGTAAACACCTACTTATGCTTCTGAGATGTACATTTTGGGTAAATTAATATATTTCACACCAACTTCGCAAAAGCGGAAATTTCCGCGTACAGACGCGCAGCGCTATATTATGAAAAGTAAAGCTAACAGCGTCATTGAAATTTCTCTATACACCCGCTTGACAAGATTTCTCGTCGAATAATCAAATTCATATCTGATTTATTCTTTTCATACAATCGGAAATAAGATGGGATGGAAATATGTAGGAAAATATGAAATAATAGCGAACATTTCTGTCGAAAAACTTTCCTTAGATGCTTCTTTGTTGTACTAAGTACAAAAAGATTCGACGCGCTTACTGCAGCTGTGAATACACATTCATTTTTTTTCGTTTCGGACAGAATCTTATCTCCCCTCTGACCGCCCTGCACATTTTGCGCATCATACATAATATAATGATGTTCTTCGGTAGAATAGAATTCTCATTCAAAAAAATAATGAGACAGAAAGGATGATACAAAGCTATACTAGGAATACCTGATAAACAGTACGCTAGGTTTATACGAGTACTAGCTAAGCTGCTAGCCTAGTAGACGCCTAGACTGGTTTAGACCTAGTATAAACCTTGTATTTAATTTGAATATACTGCGCTAGTATAAACTGTGGGAGGGAAGTGAACTCGCAGATTTCTGAATCATACACGGGATAACAAAGGTGGAGGAAGGGCAGCAGATTTTCAAATTAGGGGTCGGGACTCTGTGAAGACATGAAACATGTCAAAAAACGCACTATCAATTCAGAATTGAGAAAACACCAATAATTTTTCAAAATCTCCTTCTATCATAAATTTATATTATGACAAGAATTCAAAATATTTCAAGTTCTTTACTTAATATTCATGACTTAGAGAACAAAATTGTTTCAAGATCTTCCTATTATATGTGTATACCTCGAAGGACGATGGGCAGCTAGTTATTGATATAACCCCTCCCCCCGTTGAAATTTTGACCTCTTAGATATACCTTCCTATCAAATAATGAAAGAAAGAAAGAAACCAAGATACGTAAATAAATAAATGAATAATTAATTGAATAAATTAATAAAATAAATAAATAAATAAAATAATAAATAAATAGAGGAATAAATGAATGAATGAATGAATAAATAAATAAATATAAATAAATAAAATAATAATAATTAATAATTAATATTAATTAAATAAATAAATAAAAAATTAGTAAAACAGGGAACCTGTTTCATGAGTCAAATGGGATTTGGTATTGAAAATTCAAGGAAGCCTAGACCTAGATAAAGCTAGTATAAAGAAGGCCTAGACCTACTATTAGCATAGTATAATATAGTTTGAGAGTCTAAATTTTTCTCGAATCTCCAGCTATATATGATAGCTGGAGAGTCAAAATTTTTCTAAATCCCTCTCTTATCATATATGGCTCGAGAGTCGAAATTTTTTTCTAAGTCCCCCTTCTATCATATTATATGGCTTGAAAGTCGAAATTTTTCCAAGTCCCCCTCCTATCATATATGGCTTGAGAGTCGAAATTTTTCTAAGCTTTTGGCTGGACAGAGCGCGGCAAATTTCTCAAAAAGGCCCCCCTAAAACAGGTTCCCTGTTAAAACGAAGATGCGAATCCCCCAAGCTTGGGTATGCACATTTTGATCCTTTACGCGACCCAGAAAAGTACAAAAGCTCAGAATCCCATTTAAGTGTCAACATCATTTTGGTGCGCTCGGTACACTAGCTTTCCGTATACTAGGTTAAAGTAGGCCTGGGTACACACTTCGAAATTTATCCAAGACTTATCCTATAGCTTGGAGGTCGAAATTTTACCAATTTCTTGCTTATCATATATAGCACGAAAGTTAGAGTTTTCCAAGTCTCCCGCCGCCCCCCCCCCCCCCATTCTATCACTCATGACTCCGAGGTCGAAATTTTTCCAAATTTCAGCGGGGAACCTTCTATGCCTTTTGTCCGGGCTGGTTTCAGAAAATTTTCGTCCGCGAGCGCGGGTGCGAGCGAGGTTGATGACGTCACGGAGGGAGGAGGGGGACTTGGAAAAATGTTGACCCTCCAGCCATATATGATAGGAAGAAGACTTAGAAAAATTCCGATCCTCGATATATATATGATAAGAGGGGGACGTAGAAAAAATATATGGCTAGAGTGTCGAATTTTTTCTAAGTCCCCCTCCTATCATATATGGCTACACCGTACGGCACACCGCAAACTTCTCAAAAAAAAAAAACCCATAAAACTAGTTCGCTGTTAAAATTTCCACTGTTGAGCTATATTATGACAGGAGGCGGACTCAGAAAAACGACGGCTACCTGGAAATTGCAGCGCGTTCAAGTTGTCACGTCATCATCTTCGGGACTTGGAAAAACTTCGGCCTCCAAGATTTATATGATAGGAGGGGGACTCGGAAAATGGCATCTAATTTTCTTTCCTAATATGTAAAGCACAAAAGTCGGATTTGCACAAGGAACCTGTTCTAGGGGGAGGGGGGGGGGGTGTTTCAATTGATATGGACTAATGGTTCGGAGGGGCTCTGGAATAATTATGGTAAAAAGCTATGAATATGTATAGTATGGCTCGAGAGTCGATATTTTTATAAGTGAAGGGGACTCAGAAAAAATTTCGACTATCGAGCCATATATGATAGGAGAGGGACTTGGAAAAATTTCAACTCTCGAGCTATCATACAAATACATAGCATGAGACTCTATACAATTAATCTTATATTATACTTGACTTATAGTAGGTCCAGGCCTTTTTTATACTAGCTTTATCTAGGTCTAGGCTTCCTTGATTTCTCAATACCAAATCCCATATGACTCATAAAACAGGTTCCCTGCGTTCCTCGTTTAACTTCGTTAAGTAAGCCGTCGTTTTATTAAAACTCGCGTTTCAAAAATGATACTTTTCATTTTCGAAACGCAAGTTGTAATAAAACTGCTGTACGTCTATGTGTCTGGGCCTTCCCAATATAAAAGATGCTTAGACCTTAATACAAGTCTAGTAAGATGAATTTTATAATTCGCGTTGGGACCGCGAAAGAGTCGCCCTCTATCTTTACTGTGGTGGCCGTTTACAGAACTTACCGAAAACGGGATGATTTCAGAAAATCTGTTTTTATGTGGTTTTGATTATTGTATCTTGCGGTATTGGTCACAAAGGTTTGAAAAAGCTATTATGACCAATACTCGTTCCATATTAACGAAGATACAGCTTGATGAAATGACACTAGCCTTATGGGAAAAACAACCTGATCCCGTTTTCGGGAACGACACTTGCGCCACTATAGGCCGGTCCAAACGCGAATAGCTTGCAGTATACAGCTAATATGAAGTAGTACAAGTTAGTATGAAGGGGGCTTGGACCTAGTATGAGCCTAGTTATAATATACTGCATGAAGCAGATAGGGTGGAAACTCGGAAAATTTCGAATAGTATCAGTCGAAAATTTTTCGAGCCCATCAATGGGGAGGTGGAGGGGGGGGGATTTGGCAAATTTCGGATTTAGGGGTAGGCCTCAGCAAAGATATGTAACATGTCAAAAAAAGTATATATGTGTACACCATGATAAGAGGAACACAGAAAAACTTGAGAATCTTCAAGATTTGAATTTGTATCTTAATAATACAAAACCAATTCGACCCATAGAAAACAGGTCGTTTAACTTAGTTAAGGAAGCCGTCTTTTTTGCAATTCTTTTTTCCATCATAATAGCTCGGAAATCGAAATTCTTTCAAGTCCTTCTCCCATGAAAATATACTCAAGAGAGTAAAGAATGCAAAAGGCAGAATGTTCTCACAAGAGTAAGGGAAATTGCAAAAACCGCAGCTGTAACTTGGAGGATCGAATTAATTACCTCTCCTATCATATACATATATTATTTGCTCGAGTCGAAATTTTTCCAAGTCCAATCTGAGCTCTAATAGGATAGGAAAGGGACTTGTGTCATTTTTGCTAATAATGTTGGACTTGGACCTTTTTTGTTTTGGTCGGACATCACACAGCGCACGGCAAATTCTTTGAAATAACCCCACATAGAACGGGTTCCCTGTTAAAAACTGATTTTCCTGAAAAGATGAAGCAGCTAAGGCGGACTAACAATTGTTCCTCATCTGCAGCTCAATGATCGAAATATTCAAAATTGTTCGAATTCCGCGGTTCTAGGCATCAATTTTCGGAATACATAATTTGTGTGAAGAGAAGTATTACACGTCAAAATTACCTCCTATATTAACTGGGGGCGATAAGAATATTCTCTAAACGGTATCTTAGGTCGAATAAAAATTGGACGGAAAAGTAACTTTTAATTTAATGAATCACCTAGATCACGATGACAAAATAAGAAAACAAATGTGACGTAAATATCCTATCACGATTGAATAAGCCATTTTGTAATTAGAAGCCCCATCTGATTTCAGGAAGTCGAGGGTAGCTTCCCCTACGTTAATCTAAATAGCAGATGGATGTTCAGTCTGTCGTCGATCCAATACGAATACAATTTGAGTTTGCCTCCATGACGACCAATCTCGAAACGCTAGTAACATAAGCACGAAAGTTTGAGGATACGCTAAATAATCGATGTAGCGATGTATCGCCGATTTCAGTATACGAGATTTGACTATGTCCGCCTGATGCTGGTATTTTTTGCGTCTGTAGTAAAAATCTCGAACTTCCGTAAACATTCGTTCCACAAGATGAAATATGATGAGCAACAAAAAATTGATTTTCGGTTGATGCCATCTGGCCTTTATGTACGGAACGATGGAGGATAACACGCTGTATCTACAAATTTTTTGCCCTCGGTACCTGCACTTACAGATTTCACAAATTAGTCTGGAACTGACGGCGATCCAATTTTGTAGACATGTCGTGTGCACGAATTCCATGGTACCTACAGCGTGGACAGATGTATATTCCTGCATTATTTAAAATTGTTAATTAATTATAAGACTGCGAATAGTATAGAAAGTAGTGATAGGGCTATCGCTTCTTACCGGTGCAGTTGCATGGTTTTATCAATTGGCCAGCGTCTTCTTGTACTATCTGGCAGATGCGACACACGGTTCGAGTTTCGTTTTCGTGGTCCACCATTTCGACTCTGTCGTCCATTACTAATCAAATGATTACTCGATAAAAAAGAATAGAAAGTAAAAAGATCAATAATTAAAAGTTAGGTATATTTGAGATAAGAGGAGTATCGCCTAATGAGCAGCCATCTATTTCTCGTTGAATCCGAAGTTTCAAAAATTATCTTTGATCACAGAGTAAACAGAGGTCGTCTTTGCTACTCCTATAACGTTAACAAATACGGGCATCATCCAAATTCGTAGTTTAGGTTCGCCTAACACGTTGAGTGCGCGTCAAGCTCTGCATACAGCGGTACACAACCCACATTGTTGAATGTTGCATATTTACCGCTCGGTCAACTGTGTTAGGCGAACCCTAAACTACAAATTTGGATGATGCCTGTGTCTCCAGCTCTCTTGGACAAACTCTGTGTGTCTTTGATATATCAACCTGTGATCAACCTGTAGTCTGTTTGCAAATAGAATGGGTCATTGCACTGTAAACAAATCCACGAACCTTCCTGTGAAAGCGGGTCGCAGAATTCTTTACAGTGATCCATTCTTGCAAACAGACTATAAACAGTTGTCTTGATCGTCAATTTAGCAAAACATTTAGGAGGCACCTCTGAGGGTTCCTCTTGATTATTCAAGGTCGAGTCCTCACGAGTAAGGAAGTCTAAAAACATCTCGGATTTCCAAGCAGCTCATCTAAGGTTTTTTAGGAACAGTGCGTGATGTAAACAACTGGCATCTACCTCGAAAGCTTATCCTCTCTTTAAAACCTTCTAATACTAAGTATCAATACCAGTTTCTTTCTTATGCCTTTTTTCTTTGAAAATTGAAGCTGGATTCTACTTATTTTAAGCTTGAAATTAGCAGACGAAAGTCCAAAAACAGCGATGAGGTAAACAAGATTACAATAAAAGAGTTGTTAGAGAATAATCACTCCAACTAACGAAAAATTTCGCTATAGTGAAAAATATGGCGAACTAGAATGTCGGCCAAAGCAGAAACAGGTCCTATGAAGGACTTGGGGAATCGATAAAGGTCTCCTCTTTCCTCCTCACTGAAGCTGTTCTCAAAATCTATACCTACGTACATCCTCCATACCTCGAAGGACTCCAAAGCAATTGGATTACTATTTTAACTTTTTCCACCACTTAGACCCGAATATTCCTTGTCTCCGTGAAGCATGTCGAATTTGAATCGACTCGACTCAGAATCCACTTCCATTTTGAGACGCTTTAGTTCTACCTAAATCGACACAAAGTGATTGGAAGTCGACTTGAAGTCGATCGCTCCTTTTTGCCGATGACTCCTCGTCGACGTCTTGAGTGGACTGCCGCCCTACTGACGAAATCGCGCAACAAATGTAGGTAGCCGCGGAAACTTCTGAATCTTAGGTATTTGACAAAATGATCGTTTTCTTTTGACTAGTGCGAAAAGCGAAATAAACTTTTGAGCTTTGAACTGTGTTCAGCTACGCTACATGATCTACCGCGTTCAGTATCTGAATATTACTAAGAAGCGATGTATCGCAAATTCAGCCGTATTAAATGAATCGTGCAAACATTTTTCTCTCATAAGCAGGGATTAAAGAAAAAAAAAAAAATTATCTCAGTAGTGAACTTAGTAAGATTGAACAAAAGTACGGCTCTTTCACACTTCTTCCTAAGTAAAATTCAATTTCAAGGAGTCTTTTTGCATGGCGAGTCATTAATGTTATTATTCTCTTTTTCTCCGAGAAGAATCTGGTCATTCTCTCCCGTCTCAGAATTTGCCTTTGCCGACTTACTGGCTCTCATATTCTCAAAGGTCTTAATGCTTTTTTGTCATGTGAATATTGCCATGCAGATAATCGCCCAGTTCAAAATCATTTCTCACGTCTTGTTCTCTAAAACTAAAGTACCTCCTACAACGTCACCTCAAAGCTTTGCAAAAACTTAGAAACCGTGACCAATTTTTTCAGCTGTATTCAAATTCTGTATAATATGGTTTTGCGATAACTGTAATTTAATTGTCCGAATTATTTTAAAAATTAGGGAAAAAGTAAAAACGAGCTCACAGGCCCTATAAGCAGTCGCAAAAAAAAAAAGAGAAAAAATTCAATGATCTTACATACTGTAGTCTAGGAAGTTTTCCTCTTAAATAAAATGAAACAAATTATGGAAAAAGATGAATTTTATTGATTTGAATTACAAAGACGCATAGAAAATAAAGTACAAATTAAAGCTTCGATCGCTTTGAGAATGACTGTGTTCGTAACAGATTGGCGAAATTTTTATGTTCCTTTTCTAACTCATTAGACGGCTGAACATTCCTACACTAAGATGCAAGTTGTGCACGCGAATTTACATCTTTGGAAGTTCTCGTCCGAATTGCGTCAATATATTGTTGATAAAATCGACCTTACGTCGACTTCATGTCAACATCATTCCCATTCATTGCCGCGTCAACTTCTGGTCGATTTTGTATCAACTTTTCTGAATTTTTTATTGACTTAAAATTGACTACTCTGATAGTTCTCTGAAAATGTGCGCTCGTCGAATTCAAATTGGCTCCAAATCATTGTCAGATTTTTCAATTTTTTTTTATTGATCTGAAAACGACTGCTGCGTTGCGTCAATTAACTGTCAATTTTTAGTTTTCTTTAAACCTATTGTGGTTGACTTCGGATAGGATCTGAAATCGATTTTATGTCGACTTGTCCAAATTTTTTCATCAACCTGAAATCGACTGCTCCGGGAGCAGCTCTATAATCCTTGATATTGTGATCGCGTGCATACCCTTGGCAAAGACGTTCTGACGTGGAAGTTGGTAGTGTGTTCCTGTATAAAATTAGGTCAGTCGATAAATATTTCAGTTGGAAAATGTTTGTCGGAGAAAAAACTTAGCAGAGATGACGTGTAAGTTGCTGACATGTCCCCGTAAGAAGCTAGGTTAGTCGGTAAATATTTCAATTGAAAAATGTATGTCTGATAAAAAATTATAGCTTGTGACCACAACTTCTTGAAAGTCACCTCCATTAAATAGATAAATATGAATTTTCCCGCGATACGTGTTTGATACACCTTTTCTCGCTTTACAAAAAGGGTATAATTATCCTGAAAGAAAAACGTACGTCCACTTTTGTATTTTCTTTTTCTTTTGAGAATACATTTTTCATATGTACATCTCTGTAAAGTTTATTTCTCGTTTTCTATCTACTATTGATCTTATGAGGGAGCTGATGAGGGGGGCCAATGTCCCTCCACAACTTTCCTCTGATTTTTTCCTCCTCTTGAACGAGTGTCTCTTTCCAAACATATGCCAATTTGAAGGGAAAATAAACAAGTTTCCTGATGGCATATGTATCCCTATTGGCTCCCCTCTCGAATCCATCATATGTGAGGTATTTATGTCTCACCTCGAAAATGAGTTATTCTCCTCTGAAAATGAGCTCCTTAGTTACGATATGTTTTCGGGATGTTACGTTGCCGACCTGCTATGCGTTTGGAATGGACCGATCAACCTTCTCAATGATCTTAATTCTTATACAATTTACAATCGAAGTTGAAGAAAAATCAAATTTCTTGGACTCGACTATATTTACAGAACGTGGTGAATTCGAATTTGCTATCTACCGAAAACCGACGTCTACTGACCTCACAATAAATGGCTCTTCCGATTGTCCTTGAACCACAAACTTGCGGCATTTAAGAATTAATTATTTGTCTGGACGGATTATATAAATAGAGAGTCGAATATGTCCGGCACTGCCGTCCAAAATATGAAAAATTCAAAAAATAAACAAATAAATGACTATTTATTTATCTATTAATTAAAAACCCGACGTTTCGACAGTAACGACTGTCATTCTCAAGGGTTAAAACGTGAATTAACCCTTGAGAATGACAGTCGTTACTGTCGAAACGTCGGGTTTTTAATTAATAGATAAATAAATAGTCATTTATTTGTTTATTTTTTGAATTTTTCATATTTTGGACGGTAGTGCCGCCGGACATATTCGACTCTCTATTTGCGGCATTTAATTCTTTTATCCATCATCTTGTAACTTTTTCCCTGACTCCATAATCGTTCGAAGAGGAATTGGCTAGAATAAAATAACTTGCCTGCACCAATGACAATGGTATCAACGTCGATGCTATGGTCCGACAAAAATTAGTCAAGCTTTAGCTCGACACCAGTACTTCCATGAGTCGAACTCTTTTTACTAAAAAAAAAATGAGATGGGCCAGGTTACGGTACATGGGCAAATGGACATTGGCACTCAGCCATATTATTAAAAACTTGAACCTCAGGTCTGTGTACTGCCCTATCACCATGCCCAGTAAACTATTGTATAAAAATAAAGGTCTTATACCCAAATGTGAATCCAGCGGTGTGTATAAAATGTGCTGTCGTGAATGCAAGGCTGTGTATGTGGGGGAGACTGGTCGTCAGCTCAATAAGAGAATAAATGAAAACGTGGCGTCGTTTGCAGCGCATCTCATTGAAGCTGGGCACACAGGAGGAAATGAAATCCTTCTTCAAAAAGAAAACCCTTACCGGAGACGTATTGCCCTTGAGAGTTTCGAGATTATTCGACACGAAAACCACCACAATCTACCAGAAGATCCATTAATCGAAAGGATATAATATTCTACCCGTCGTGTTGAGAATTCCGTATAATCCCCCTTTTTCGCAGAATTTTTAGTATCTCGTTATTGTTCCTTCTCATTTCTTGTACGTATTATCTGGCAATTGAATTTCACTCTCGTCGATGGCTGTTTAGCCAAGATCGTTTGCATAATTTTATTGTACGAGTAATCTACGATTTAATTGCAAATAATAGATTCTTATTTACAAGTATTATGCGCCGTAAAGTACCTAAGAAGTCGCGTAAAAATTCTGTCGTATGATTAAAAAAATTCTATGTGAGTCGTTTGTTCTTATTTCAGTTTCGATGCACGAGGACGACCGCCTGGAAAGGAGCTGCATTGGTCAGATACAGAGAGACTAGGTCCACGAGCAAATTTTATCACCACATCACAGCCGACTGGTTTACAGCTACAAAATGTTCAACTAGATGACGAAGGTGTTTATCGTTGTCGCGTAGACTATTTGAACGCACCGACGAAGAATTTCGAGATTTATCTAACGGTCGCAGGTTAGTGTGAAACAATAATTACACGATTCCCCTCTCGGAACTGCAATCCCATAAATGTACAGCTCAAAGGCCAAAACCCTTTCGAATCTTGTAATGTAGCTCGACTCAAAATTTTCTCAAGTCGTTCAAAGCTCCACATCTAATTCCAAGTAGGTCGGAAAGTTGCTGCATTCTTTTTCAAATATCGCCTCATTCTTATAAATAAGCTTGATAGGCTCGATGGTCGGCATTTTTCGAATTAATCATAGTATTTGTAGGTGGGTGCAAGGAGTCCTCTACGATAAGAGCCTAACGAGTGCCGAGGGATGAAGGTACAGACAAGTAATTTCAGGAATATATTTCGCGACCGGGTTTCGTACTGCTGGTGGTACATCATCGGGCGACGAACACCAAGAATGATCGAAATGAACAGAAAGAAGTGCCGAGAGAGGTAAGCGAAAATGAAAATAAACGAGTTGTTACATGTTAGGTTTTGGAATATAATCAATTAATCAATAAAGGTATTATAGAATCGTTTAGCAGGTTGGTAGGATCATGTTGGTGCCCATATACTATCTCGAATTCTTCGAGGCGGTCGAGTAACCTACCTTTGAAGCTGAGTGTATGATGGAAACCTCTACGTCATAGAAATTGTGGCTAAATTCTATGCAGTTTTTCGCCATCGCGGATCTTTCAGGACTTTCTTTTTTGAAGGCGACGCGATGCTTTTTTAGCCGTCCTTCTATGGAGCGGCCAGATTGGCCAACATAGAAAGCACCATATTGCAAGTAATTTTGTATACGCCGCAACGTTGGAGGGGGAGTACCGTGTCCTTGATGTTGGAAATGTGGTCTATATGGACATTAGGCAGTAGAATGATACCTTTTAGTCATAGCGGATGAGAAGATGAGCAATGTGATAAGAGGTACTCCCCAGATAAGGAAGACGAGTCCAAAAGGTGCGGCGGTGATTGCGAGGCGAGAGGTGGAGGCCGCCGCTGGAATTTTGCGTAATAAGTTGCTTGTATTTTTTGCGACGGGCGATCTGTTTGGTGGTGACGGTTATAGAGTTGAAGTCCCCTAAATATTTCAAGGTTTGGAGTTATTTGATGAATTTTGCTTGAGGGAGGGGGAGGGAGATGAGACGGTGAATGAGAGAGGATGCCAGCGTGTTTATGAGTGTGAGGTGTTAGAGGAGCCGTGAATCATGACACCCGTGAAGGTGGGCTTGCGGAAGATGCTGAAGGAGGGTTTGAGAAGATTGTTGTGAGGGGTGAGAGAGACGGTGAGGTCGAGAAAGTTGAGAGAGGGAGTACCCTTCTCTATAGTAAAAGTTAGTGCAGGGTGAAAAGAGTTGATATGGTCGTGGAAGGAGGATAAGTCAGACTCTGGACCATCCCAAACGCAGAAAATATCGTCCACATAGCGGTGCCATTCCGGAATATGAGGGGATCTTAGAGGTTTTTCAAGGATCTCGGATTCGAAATGTGTCATGAAGACCTCATCAACGAGAGATGAAAGAGGGTCGCCCATTGGCAAGCCGTCTGTAGATTTATCCTTGAAATTCGCAGAAATTTTTACTGCTAGTAACCAAAATAAGTTCCGGAAGTCCAAAATGGCATCAGGAGAGATGTTGTTTTCCGCCAGGCGGCTGCACATTAGGTCGATGGAAAAGGCAACAGGTATGTTTGTAAACATATTCTTCACATCGAAGGAGACGAGGGTTGCGGATACCGGGTTAAGCTGTGGGCGAAGTCGGAAGAGGTGAAGAGAAATTTGAAAGAGCTTTAAACCAATTTGCCAACATAAGATGGCGGTTTGCATCATCAAAGTGGCGTCCTTATCGCGTTTTGATTGCAGAACATGAGTAGAGTGATTCATAGCATCGCGTACCTGGCGGATGTAGCTTTACAAAACCCGGTCACGAAATATATTCTTAAAATAACGTATTTGTACCTTCATCCCTCACACTTAATCATAGAAGATCAGAAAACTTCCTCACGGAACTATGCCGGAAGCTGGGCAGCAGACATCGGATATCGCACGTAAAAAAAAGACGGCTTCTTCAACGAAGAGATTTCTGTGGAACGAATTTGGTTTCGATATTAAGACTTGAACTCAAAATGAGTGTTCATCGTAATTTGAAATTTTTCGGAGTTTCTCTTCTGTCTTAATATCAGAGCTCAAAATTCAAAATTTTTCAAAGTCCTCCACCTTATCATTATATCGCTTGAAAGTCAGAATTTTTTTCGATTCTCTAACCCCTGAAAAGTTCGATGGTCGAAATTCCTCCAGGTTTCACTTCAAAGTACGAATTCAGAAAAAATGAGAAAATTTTTCCCTAGTTGCTATTCAGATTATTGTCGGTCAGTTTTCCCCGGACGGCGGGGCGTAAAATTTTCCAAAAAAGATAGAACAGGTTTCCTATCAATACGGTTTCAGTTAGAATGTGCGTTTCCCGAATTAGTTCTTGTTTTGTGTTGGACTGAACAGCCTGCGTTGATATTTATTGATGGACTTGATCTAGCTTGAAATTTCGATTAATATTATACTGTAGATTAGAAACGAAAACTCAACAGGGAGCAGCTCTATAATCCTTGATATTGTGATCGCGTGCATACCCTTGGCAAAGATGTTCTGACGTGGAAGTTGGTGGTGTGTCCCCGTAAAAAATTAGGTCAGTCGGTAAATATTTCAGTTGGAAAATGTTTGTCGGAGAAAAAACTTAGGAAAGACGCTCTGGCGTGGAAGTTGGTGATGTGTCCCCGTAAGAAGCTCGGTTAGTCGGTAAATATTTCAACTGAAAAATGTATGTCGGATAAAAAATTATAGCTTGTGATCACGACTTCTTCAAAGTCACCTCCATTACGTAGATAAATATGAATTTACCCGCGATACGTGTTTGATACACCTTTTCTCGCTTTAAAAAAAGGCTATAATTATCCCGAATTACGACGACCTGTTTGTTACGAATAAGGGAACCAAACTGAAGGATGGACGAGAATAAATTTTTTACAAAACGACTACGTAGAAGTTTTCCCGCATGTACGTGCGTTTCTTTTTCTTTCTAATGTTCTTTCGACTTCATACTTTCTCAATTTTAAAGATGGATTTTCCTGCCGTATTTTCCTTTAGCGTTTTTCTCTCTCTCTCTTATTTTACGAAAAAAAAAACCAACACCAAGTGCGAGAAAGTAGAAAGTTGTCGCACGAAAACAACAAATCACTCGACACCGCAGAATAAACTAGTAAAACCCTTCCTGCGGAAAATTTTACTCCTTCTAATAAGGTTTAGTGTGGGAAATGCTATACGTTTGTGGTTTAGAGGACGAGAGAGGTGGTGATAAGAAGAAGAGAATGGCCTCGCTTCGAATAGTTAGGTTAAACACTTCAACTTGTAAATAGATTTATATTAAGCGAATACTTCCTGCAAAGGATTGCGAATTTCACTTTAAAAAACAGCACCAGGAAAAAGACAACCCTAAATGCTCGATTATAATAATGTGTACTTAACGTCAGAGTAAATTACATTTTTTGTATGAGGTACCACGTATAACAGCTTCGTGTTGTGTACACAAACGAATGTTCTTAATAAGTTGGCAACAGATTAACTCTTCTCACCAATGATAAGAGGCAGAATAATCTTTTAATCAGCAAACTGCAATACCCTCATGTTGGTATTGCTTCGGAGTTATTAAGAGATAGAAATTAGGCTACATTGAGAATACTTACTCGAAATGGATACGATTAAAAACTTTCTGTGTTATTTAGTTCTTGTAGAGCTTGCTGGAGAAAATTTATCAGAGTAATTTTTCGACTCAGTTTTGATGTCGACAATGAATCGTTCGATTTGGAGTGGACTTTTCGTCGGTGTACAACAAGTCGATTTGGGGATAACATTGTTTATCCTAGCGGATTAGGTGACTTCATTTCTCTTTATCCTACCCTGCCACTGTTGCCACTGAGGTTGGTCCATCAGATGATAACGTCTTTTTATCCTACCAAGAGTCACAGCTTCTTTTTACAGATGATGATGTCGCAAGAGATGTAGCTTGTTCTGTGGTCACTCCCTTTTTATCTTCAATATTGAGTCAGAAGACAATGAAGTGGACTTGACGGACAAATTTTGCAGCAACACAGTTGCACTGCAAGAGCCTTTGATACACTCAAAATGAAAATGAATGTATTTATATCATTAGATAAATGAGCGCTGGGGTATTACTCTTGAAGCCCCTGTTGATTTAATTTAATATACCCATCTCTGTTTCAGTTCCTCCTCATCAAATGATTGTGTACGACCATTCGGGCAGAGAAATCCAATCGTCTGTTGGTCCACTGCATGAAAATACAGATTTAAGTCTCATATGCGAAGTCAGAGGAGGTAAAAACACGAATTAGATAAAAATATTTAAAATTCACGAAGACTTTGAACACTTTTTTTTTTCTCAGGTAAACCGGCACCAAATGTGACTTGGTCGCATAATGGGGAGGAAAATCAAGTACTCTTCCACGATACAAATATTGTGATAAGCAGATTAGAATTGAAGAAATTAACTCGTCAAATTTCGGATAAGCCGTTCACGTGTACAGCATTCAATACCAAATTAATGACGCCAATTCAGAAAAAGATTACATTGAAGCTCTATTGTAAGTATTGTATTCTGTACTTCACTTCAATCACTATACTTTCTGGCTTCAGGTTGGGCGATGGTGGTCGGTCAAAGATTTGCAGCTTGTAGCTCAGAGCCGATCATAGAGTTTGTGCTTCTTATTTGGGAAGTACGAAAGGGTATAGCTCGCTGATTCCAATTTTCAGACACCTCCCATTGATTCCGAGGGCAACACTTTGATAAATTGCGTATTTTTTAATTTAAAAAAACATTATTGAGTATCGTTGTGTGTCGAGAGGTGCATTTAAAGAAAAAGGAACTGAAATATGATTTTCTGGCGGGGCCAAATTGTCTATCATTGTGTATGTTAGTTCCCTGATGGTCACTTTTATTACTATTCAAGTCTAGTACACTGTATGTCATTGTGAAGCTATTATGAGAGTAGTTTACTGTGTTGAGCTACTTAGCTTCCTGGGGCGAACGAGCTGACCGTATATTGTGTTAACCAGTTCACCCTCCTTCTTCAATTGAGATTCTCGATTACCCTTATGACTGCACGTTCTGTCTGCGAGTAGTGAGGTCACCAAACACGCAGAATGCTACAAGTAGATGACTCTAAATCGAGTCTAGATCAACGTCCATTCAAGGTCGATTTAAATTCTACCATCATACATGCCCAAAAGTCGACGATTGACCGATGTGACAGAGAAGTTGGTTGTTGGTCGACAGAAAAATTTGGAAAAGTCGACTAGAAATCGACTCCAGATCGATGTCGTTTTAAAGTCGACCAGCATGTGTTACGAGAGGAATACAAACCGACTTTAAATCGACCCAACAGAGCAGTCGATTTTAAGTCGATCAAAAATTTAGAAAAGTCGACTCGAAATCGATCTGAAATCCAGGTCGACTTGAAATCAGACGCACTTTCAACACAACTTCGAACGAAGCGATGTTTCGGTCGATATGAGGTTGATTTCTAGTCGAAGTTGAGTGTCGACAAGAAATCGACGTTGGATCGCCGGTTGACATGGTCCATCGGATTTGCAGCTTGCAGCCGACCACAAAAATTTAAGAAAAAGAAAAACAAGTTGTGAATTGCTTAAATGTAGTTGGAAAGATTCACTTTGTATTCGTCTGTTCCATTCAGAGGGAGGTGTACAGGTTTTGAAAAGTCAAGAAGTTTTAAAATAAATGCTGAAAGCCCTGAAAAGTATTGAAATTTCTGGAGAAAGTCGTGTAAATCCGTCATTTTTATCTCAAGGGCGATGCTTTCAGAAATCAGTGTTATAAAAAATATAATTGAAATTTTCATTATCACTGTAGGCAAACTAAAGAATCGTGCAAAAGCTCCCACAAAAGTGCTTCATTTCTACTATCCAATTTTTGTAGTCACCCGAGCCCCTCATCTCAAAGTTTCTCAGTCGGACAATACGTATATATTGGTAAGCTCCACGCATTCAATATTTACAGTGAAACCGGAACGAGTGAATATTGTACCTAAATATCGAGAATTGAAAGCGAATCAAATTTATCCAATTAGCTGCGAAACATCTGGCTCGAAACCAACTGCCAATATTTCATGGTGGATAGATAATACAATGGTGAATATGACGAAGGTTTGATATTCTACTCGTAGTTGCAATGTTAAATTCATTCTTCATGACTTTTAATTATTTTTTAGATACTCAATAATACAACTGATGATGATACAATGACTCGAGTGATTCATTACAAATTTAGGCCCGAAGAGAATAATTCAAGTTTAAGATGCAAAGTCGCAAACCCGGAAATCCAAAATTTTGAAATGGAGGATTCATTTTTGCTTAATATTCGTTGTAAGTTCATTTTATCAAGTTGTGAATTTTTCTTTCCTCCTTATCATTGTCAACATCGGCAATGATTATTATCTCGTTATTAATTCCCTTTCTAGGGAATTTGCAGTTCTCCTCTTAGTTCTGGTACCGTTCAGGGAGACAAAGTGTCACCTTGGGATATGTTACTAGGGGTGATACATGATACAAAAAAACATGATAGACATCTGAGAAGAGAAGCTATTCAAAATGGCAGTCAATTTCAAAATGGCCAATTGGCCTTGTGGTAAAAGGTAAAAAACTCATATTTCATGGGTTGAATTTTCTAAATTGTTTTTTAATGAAAAAAAATGGTGTCTCAATTAATATATTCAACTTCTCGTCCCCAAATCCTGTAGTAAATTTTTTGTGGTACGTCATAGCCCCCAAAATCAATTAAAATGAATTTTTTGCAAATATCTCAGAAAAATGGGCTCCAATCAAAGAACATTTTAGATAAAAGATTTATTATAGAAAAAACTATTCTAACTGCCAGCCTAAAAAGTTCGTCAAAAGTTGGGAGATTTGGGAGAAAGTCAATTTTTAGCATTGAAGATCTAAAAAATCAAACTCTAACGAAATAGAATTTCAAAGACTAACTGTTTATCGTGAAACTTTTCACAAAATAGATTGCCTGAACTTCAAAGTTTGGAAATCAATATTGTTTCCAAATATAACAAACAGTCAATCGGCTCCATTAAGATTTAAGTCCAAACAAAAAATATTTCTCATAAAATTTACTACACCATAGACCAATTTTACTGTCAGTCTAGTTACGATCTTGAAAGTTTTCAAAAGTTACGATATGAGGTTTAGGAAGAAATCGATTCATGGTAAATATTTTGAAAAATTGAGTTTCAATAAAAAAAAAAAGTTTCGTACAAAAGATGTCATTTTTGAAATCTTCTGTCAAGAAAACTACTCGAATTTTCTTTTAAAAATTATCAAAAGTTCTGAGCTTTTCGAAGGAAAGTGATTGTTTCCAAATATCCCTCAAACTCGAACTTTTATAAGGCACAAAAGTATTTCTCATGAAATTCATCACAGCATACTGGTATTCCTAAACTTTATTGTAAGGCCAATGACCAGCATAAAAAGTCTATTGTATGTTGTAAGCTCCAAAATTGAAAGAAAATCTCCAAGAATCGCATGATTCCTTATTTACTTATTCAAAGTATTTTTTTTAAAGTTATACCGTCAACAGTTAAGTGACCTTTTACAGTCAGCACCACTACACAACGCAAAAATACGGAGTACAATAATTATTAGTAATACACTCACATACGTCACACACCACAAGTAACGGCTCCCCCACAGACGCCGCGCCAAGCGAGATCAATGGATCAGCACCAAAAAGCACTGAATACTTCAGCCAAATATCTGGACCTAGACTGACACAGAAGATCCAGGATATTCCGCTCGAACTCATTTTCATAATTTTATTCTTATTTTGCAAGCTCTTAACAGCACTCATGTTATGAGCTTGGTGGTACAATGTTTTTAAGTGAATCGAATGTAATTGGCAGCTTATAGGTAAGATGATGAATTAAATTAATTATAAGTCATCAGGGAGTTGTTTTAATAGATGTGGAAATCTGGCAGTTTCGGCGGAGAAGCGCTAAGACTGGCATACAAAAATGTAGGGAAGCGAGTCAAGATTACAATGTTTGCATGAGAGGAAGAAAAGGTTGGAAAATAAGTGGGCTACAATCGCATATGATGAGAAAGGCAGAAACATGAGGGCAAATTTGTAACGACGGAATTCTTGGTATAATGAAAGCCAAAAGAAATTTTAATGAAGTTAATTTACTCCATCAGATAGAATTCACTTTCACCATAAGTGCCTTATTATTAGTCAGTAAGGTCGGGTTGGATGTAGTAAATGAGATCGGACGTAGTGAGGAGAAGACGGGAGTTGACTCGTGAGAATTTTGTGACAGCTTCGACTGCTAAATTTAACTTTTATTACCTTGGATTCTCGCATGATTGGGGACCTAGAAGAAGTTGTGTGGCAAAGGATGGATGAGAAGGTTATAAGGAATGAGAAGAGTGTATGCATAAAACGAGTAGGTGAGTGGAGTGAATTTTAGGAATCTGTGTTGAGGCATAGAGCCATAAAAAGAATTGAAATTTCTTGTAAGAAAAGTTTTTCACATTTTACGCTTATGACGAGCACGCAAATATAAATTTAGTACTATTGAATTACGGTCCAGGCACCTTTTAATGTGGATCATTCTTCATTCATCGTCATTCTAATGTATTGTTAAATAGAGTGGCACTTCGAAGTAAAATCTTTGATACTTCTTCTGCTATAAATTTAATATCTTCTCAATTTCTTGAGATATTTACAAAAAATTGATTTTTCCTTCAATAGTTCAGAACTTTTGACAGTTTTTTAAAGGAAGTTCAAATAGTCTATTTGACAGAAAATTTCAAAATAACATTTTTTGTTTGAAACGTTTTTTTTATTGAAATTTAATTTTTCAAAATATTTACCATGAATCGATTTTTTCCAAAACTTCATAACTTCTGGAAACTTTTCAAGATCATAACTACCAGACTGACAGTAAAATTCAGAAGGTCTGTGATGTAGTAAATTTTATGAGAAATATTTTTTGTTTACACTTCTTCTTGATGGAGCCGTTCAATTTTTTGTGATATTTGCAAGAAATTGATTATGGAGCCTATGACGTACCACAAAAATTTATTACGGGATGTCGGGGACGGGAAGTTGAATGTGTTAATTGGGACATCACTTTCTTTCATTGGAAAAAAAAAAAAAAAATTATAAAATTCAACCCATACAACATGAGTTCTAATTACCTTTCACCGCGAGATCAAGCAGCCATTTTGAGCAGCTACTCTTCTCAGATGTCTATCATGATTTTTTGTGTCATGTATCATCCCTAATGACATACCCCAAAGTGATGCTTTGTGCCCCCAAATGGTATCGCATTTTCATATGGCCCATGGACTATCTTCCCAGGACCAGAAAATGTGTATACAACAGATCTTTTTGGAACGTAATCGTCTTACACGCCTGTTAGTTCAAATGTCATATGCGTTTTTTCGATATGAAAGTTACGCGGAAAAAGAAGAATAGTGAGGAGGCGGAGAAAGAAGGCTAGCAAAGCAGCGGATTTGTGAGAATGATGATGAAAAGATAAATCATTGATGAGGACGCCGTCATTGAAAGGTTTCCGATAAATAGCGAAGTGAGGAACAAGAAAGTTGGCTTCAAGTTGGAGAGAGATGGTGAGACCAAGGAAGTTAATGGATGAGCCTCCTACTTCGAGAGTGAAGTTGATAGAAGGGTGCAAAGGGTTGAAGAAGGTGAGAAGAAACTCAAATACAAAGAATGTCTTCCAGGTATCTCAGCTAGGTGAGGATGTGAAGTTGGGGAAGAAGAGGGTTAGAGAGTAGACTAGATTCGAGCTGATCCATGAAGACGTCGTCAACTAGCGAGGAGAGGGGAGCGCCCATAGGTAAGCCATCAGGGAATTCGTAAAAGTGCCATGATAGAGACAGATATTGTGAGACGGGAACCTGAAATTCAGAAAAAATAAGTATTTTACGGTGACCGCATCGTGCTTCTTGTCATGGCTTGTAACGTATCACAAACACTCCTTCCTTTTCAAAAACAATATCAGGGTCGATGTTGCGAGAAGATAGACGATCAAGCATGTAATTAATACTTGGCATGTACGTACGTACTAGATATATCGAAAGAAGCTAGAAGAGAATCTCGGAGGAACTCGGAGTTTCCCAATTTTCAGGCGAGATCCGAGGAATTTAGGGTCGTGTGGGAGAAGTCTGTACTAGGCGAAATCATTGAGCTAGTTCATAAGCAGCGTCAGTATAGTAGGTGACGACGGGGCGGACAGACAGGTGCGTTTTAAACTGATCATAGAGCCGCGGGGGCGAAGAGTTCATCACTAGGACAGCGTCACAGGCTTTCTTATCAGAAAGTATAAACTGAAAGGAACGGACAGCACGTCTTATATTTTGAATATGAGAGTGGTAATTAAGCGTCGATGGGACAGCACCGGACTAATGAAGAAGGACGACAAAGCGATGAGAGCCTCACGACACTATTGTTAGTCTTTAACTTCTGAGATATGAAGCGGAAGAGGTTAAATTGAAGAGAATAGTTTGATAATCATATTTTGTTGAGGTCGTATTCGAAAAATCGTTTAGTCTCTTCCTCCCTCCCTCGATGTATGTAACTTAGCTGAAGGTTTGAAATTTTTCCAAATTTATTTTCTCGATCATAATATTATTACAGTTCGAAGATGGAATTTTTTCAAGTTCCCCGCCTGATACAGGTATATACGACGTACAGCTGGTGGTCAACATTTTCCCATGCCCCCCCCCCCCGCGATTATATCCAGTTTCGGGTTGGACTTTTTCCCGTCTCCTCTCTGACATAAACAGCTCGTTGATTTATTGTAATTTTTCCAAATCTAAAGGAGGGCAAAGTATTAGCCGCACAATTTGTTGGTAAGCACAGTAGACAGCGGTAATTTTTCCCAAGTAACCCAAATGTGTAGGAGAAAATTTAAAAATACTATAAAGGATTGATTTTTCAGCAATTTTTGATTGTTTGTTTCGCAGATCCTCCGTTCGTTTCGCTTCAGTTGGGAAATAAACTGGATTCAAATTATATTAAAGAAAACGACGATGTGTACTTCGAATGCCGAAACCGTGCCAATCCAGCACCTTCGAAATTTATTTGGTATCACAACGTGAGTAAATTTAATCGCGATTTTGATGTTTCATCTTGGTGTTGAAACATAGTCAGAGAAAAGTATACCTGAAAATTCACGAACACCTGCTTCTACATGTGTAGTGGAATACATTCACAAAATCTCGCTTTCCAGTTGAATATTTATACTATACGGTACAGCTGCGGAATGTTTGAAGCGTTGTTTTCATACAAAAAAGTTTGATTAATGTAAACGATTTCGAACTTATATTATGCGGAGCTATTTTGTAATTCACCTTTGACAAAGCGTTATTGGATTTACATCAAACAGACGACGAGATTGCACGTTTCTCATTATGCAGGTCCGAAAGCCATTTACAGTTGCTCTGATATCAGTTGAGGCGCGAAAAACTTTTCGTTTGTTTGTAGAAATCGGTTATTGAAAGCGACCTCCGTATTTCTTGTACACTATGTACGTGCTGGAACGTTTCCCAGCAATTTCCTCTATTTCGAGTGCGGAGTCGAGTTCAAAGTACATCACATTTCTTTGTTTCGCGCGCTATTCATAATATAATGAAGTAAAATATATCGCGTAAATATGTACTTAGAACTATTTATGCGTAGGTTTCCATTCCACATAATTGGACGTTTGAAGATCGACTTCAATGAATGCGGAAATGCAGTTACATAATATTTGCATTTTCTTCGTACCACTAGAAACGATATAATTTTGACAACAGAAGTGTCTGAGTGAACGTGATAACTTCTGAGAACATGAATGTGTGCTGAGGTATGTGAAATCGGATGAGGAAGGTATGGAATAGGTAGTTAACAAGTCTCCGTGATTCAATCATTATACCTCCTGATCGCTCCACTATTTCCAAGTTTTCTCTGGTCTTTTTTAAAGCATTTGAGCCAATACGAAGCCTCAACTCCCCTTTAGCATCAAGTTCCTCTCTGCGGAGATTAAAGTTAACTATTTTTCGGTGCTGCTCAAAAATTGCGTTGCAGGCCACCATGCATTTTTCCCCCGCAAACTCTACAAGCCTATCTCCTCGATCGTTTCTCTCTCCAAAACCAAAGGCTCCAACACATTGTCGGTCGCTTCCTCTTCCAACTTTGCGGCATTGAAATCTCCCATTATGACAACTGAGCGATCGCGGCTCATTTTCTTTATAACTTTCTCGATGTCTTTATACCCAGCTTCTACTTCTTCATCACTATGCTCGCTAGTTAAAAGGTATACCTGCACTATGCTGAACGGTTTAGGTTTGCAGTTGATGTCTATCGCTATGACTTTATCCGTTACAGGTATTATCCCATCGACCGTCGCGCATAGCTCTCGTGAGACAATGATACCAACTCCATGTCACATGGTCGGATCCCTGCCACGTAACTTCACCCATTCCCAATATATCAATGTTGTTTCTTTTGGCTTCTCTTATTACTTTTGGCAGCTTCCCTGCTACATAGAACGTTCGAACATTCATCCCATCTATGACAACTTCTTCTCTCATACTTGTACTAAAAATTCACAATACTTCTATACGCGTTAAAAATCACAGTTAATGCAAGAGCACAATAATCACAACAATTTCTAATTCAATACTGATTTCGCAGGCTTATGCACCCACGGATACTATTTCAGATATTTCCCCAAGGTTCTAGACGGTTCTCGAGTCGTCACCTTTTATGTTTTGTCTCGCTCGCTTTCATCACCAACCGATACGTGACACTGCACCCTCATTAGTTCTGAATGTTCCGTTCAGAGTTACCCGGCAAGGTAGCTAAGTGGTTTTAATGTACCATTTACCCACATCTATTCATCAGCTTTTTATCTCCATCAAGTCTTCAGTCTCTATTGTAGTCTGGTGTTTGGTAACCATCGGGGATTTACGTACCCGTATGTCCATCTCCAATAGCTTAGGCGAGGTTGGTATTGATAGAGAAGGACAAACCACCTGGGCTGCCGCGCCGTCTCCCTACCGACCGCTCTGCCTACTCGACATTGTCGGCTAGATATTTGAGCGGGCAGTGACAATGCGGTTGGAGAACCACTTAGTGTCCAAGAAGATAATTTTCGGGAGTCAGTACGGTTTCCGAGCTGGACGGTGTACTTCGGATGCCGCAATCAAACTGAAGAAAATAGCCTCTGCGGCAATGAAGAAGCGCAGTTCTGCGCAGCTGTCATGTCAGCCTCAACATGAAGAATGCGTTTGACTCTATTGCGTGCGTGAAGATAATGCTACAAAATGCAAGAGAAAGACGAAACCATTGTTTTCGCGGTCCGTCAATAGTTTAATCCACCCACCTTTCGTCTACAAGGTGTGGACGTCGTGATTAAGAAGACACTGAAGTACCTGGGGCTCTGGTTCGACAGCAGTCTCAGCTTCCGGTATGTGAAAGTGGCGGAGAAAGCTTCCAGGGTGGTTACATGCCTATCCTACCTAATGTCGAATCAGGGAGGACCAAGAGAAGATGAGCGTAACAATGTCGGTTTTGTGGGCCAACTCCGCGAAGATTGAGTATTGAAGAAGGAAAATGGAAAGAATTTAACGAAGAGTTGCACTTGGGTGTTTTAGTGCCTACCGTACTATGTCGACGGATGCTCTTTGCATATTAGCATTGGTCTGCTGGTAGAAGAACGAGCAGTGGTGTTCGAGGCAAAGAAGAAGACAAGGACCATCCCATAAGCCTTGCAGGTCAAGCACGAAGACGGGCCTCCTTACTTGTCAAGTGGAAAGAGGTGAGTGGACCCGCTAACAAGTGATCTTGACAAGTGGATGGACCAAAACCGTGGTCACCTTAACTTTCATCTCACCCAAACGATGTGCAGCTACGGGTGTTTCAACAAGTACTTTCACAAAATGGGGAGGAACGATATGATTGACAACAGCACACCTTCTCTGAGTGTGAGGCATGGAGACGTGAGCGGGGTGAGCTAAAACGGTCTCTTGTGGAGATCGGGGAAGATGAAGAACGCACCCCACGTAATCTGGTTTCGTGCATGCTGAGAACAACGCAGGCAAAGGAGCCATGTATCTACATTGCGGCTAAGGTAATGAAGAAGAAAATGAACGCGGGATGGGAGCGGCAGATGTAGAGCCACGTTATGGCCTCTCACATCTACAAGTACCATCCTCCATACTGCTGCTACCAACACCAGCACAACAAAACACAGGGCGCTCAGGAGGGAACGCCAAAAAAACACGCAAAAGAAGAAGAAAGGGAGGAGGAAGAAACCCCCGCCTGAGGAGCTAGAGTCGCGAAGCATTGCTGGTGAGCTTCTAGTGAGTTCCCAATGGCGACTGAAAGCTCTGGTGGAGGAGTAGACACGCGTGCATTTATGGTACAGGACTACCTGAATTCCAGATTGAGTGCTGAGCGCTTCTTCGGTCAGTAGGGTAGACCCCTGTAGTGGCCCCAATGACGGACATCGCATAGCGCGCGGAATTCAAGGAGAAAATGGAGCCAGGCCACTCTCAATTCGAGCCCTCCGGACTACCAACGCAATGCCCTAAAGGGTGGATATCGGTGCCGGAGATGTGGTTTCTTAGGGGACAACTTTAGGCGTGCGTGCACGCTCATACGCCCCGTTTTCAAAGGCGATCTCCTTGAGCTTCTATCTGGTGGAAAACAATCTTCTTTGAAGACAATGCTGATTTATGGATGTGAGCATGTTGTACAGAACCTTTTGCTTCCCTACAGAACACATCAATTCTCTGCAATGTCCATTTTCCAATGTACCCATTGACAAATCCCTTCATTTAGCATCACCAATTCCTGTAATTGGTTTGTGATCAGTTTCAATTATCTTCACGACCTATCAATAAAATCACATCCAGGCAATTCAAACTGTCATACGCGAGAACTATTGTCGTACACCAGTATAGAGTCAGGTCCGGTAACTTCAGCCACCGTAAGGTTTTTGATAAGATATGCTGCAATCCAGATGCGGTCCCAAGCAAACAATTTTTCTTCTGATACCAACCCGATGCAGAATAGCGACAAAATGAATTTCCTGCGCTCACTCGTCTGACGAGCGCTAACCAAGCTGAGTAATAATATTTTTCTTTCTCTCCCACTAGTACATGGAATCTAAATCGCAGATACTCCAACAGTAATCTCTTAATTCGTTAGATATTGCCACACGAATGAGTAAAAATGAGACATCGTGCTGGTGCACGAGGTAATTTGAATTTTCGAGGATGCGATAACCCTCCCCGTATGACTCTCTCGAATATAAATTCTCCAACGCACATGAAACAATAATAACGAAAGATAAATCTTCCAATAGAATTTTACATCGTTTACCCAAGCGTATACTTAACCAATAAACGCAGTACGCGAACGTGTGTGTGCATAGAAAAATGAAAACATTCCAGAAATAGGGAATGATCTTACAAATTTTCCTGTCCGCGAATATTGCGCTCGTACATGTAGAAAGATGCTTATAATAATGTACAGGAAAATAGGATACTCGTTCAGTTTTTTTTTTTTCCTCATAAGAGACTTTATTTGGAAATAAGAAAAGCAAAAAGGAGGAAGAAAAAAGATAAGAGCAAACGGAAATGACATTTTAAAATAGAATAACCGGCAAAATTTTGTTTTTCGTTTCTTTCCTTCCTGTGTGCGTTTTATGTTGAAGAAAAGAAACGCGAGAGAAAAACGGAAAAGGAGTAAAAAAAAAAAAAAGAAAAAAAAAAGAAAGAAATACGATATCGTAATACAGAAATACTACAGTTGCACAAACGCGTACGAAAAACTGAAAAAATCATTTTGTCGTCTTATGGCCATCTACTGGGCAATAAAATTTTGGACAAGTATTACGCGGAGAAGCTTTTTTCTTGGTTAACCCATTTAGATAGAATAGTGAACTGCAGCTCGAAATAATAAAAGTATAGGCGGAGTTACCGTCTCAAACCTTCTATAAGACTTTACACCAACATTTCCGAAGGGCCACATTATCTACAACATTTGCACTGTCTATCGCCTCGAGTTATAGATTCTAATATGTTGTAACGTTCATTACTTTTTTCTCCTTGCTCGTTTTACTTGCTTTTTTTTTCGTTCAATGGATAGCGATGTTTTTAAATTTTGTTCTTTTCCGGATCTTCTTGTGGTATATAGTCGTGTTGTCTTTTATTTTAGTCACCAGAGCAAGAAATGTGTGAATAGAATCTCAAGAATTATTCAAATATTGTTAGCTTAAGATCTCTTCGCCAAATTAAAGAATATGGGTACTCAATCAGCGATTTGGAAAAATAATCTCGTGTTTCCTGAATTTCATTATTTTCAGGACAGGAGAATCTATCAGAATATCTCAAACGGAATAATTTTGAGTGGCGAGAGTCTGGTGCTGCAGAGAATCACAAAATACTCAGCTGGATTGTACAGATGTCAAGTTGTGAACGAAGAAGGAGAATCAACTAGTAACTCGGTTCTATTACGAGTCAAATGTAAGTACTGAAAGTAGGTCAAAATAGGTACGTTTTCGACATTTTTAATGTATTTATCAGCGGCACCTCACCTCATTCCACTAATGGGAGTCTGCGAGGCCGAGTTTCCCCCTCTTCCATTTATGGACTTGAAATCTCGAACCATCGACCCAATCCAGAAATCTGCGAAGCCGAGTTCGAGTTTCTCTGTCTTGGGATACAGTGTATATGTAAACTAGGCTTAAAGTAGACTTGAACTATACGTAATCGGATTATACTATAGTCTGAAACTAGGCTTAGCTTGAAAGATTTGCTCTGTTCTTGGTACTAGAAAAATGTCCAGTCCTCTCTTTATTCTCAAATCTTTCCATTCACGTATATGATCTGAAAGACCTTGATATCAAGCCCCTAATTAGGAATTACTTGTCAATTCTACTAGATACAGAGTTCCCGTTAAAAACATCTTCACCCCAATCCCATCAACCTCGACGCGGGAGAAGGAGACCCTCTTGGTACATCTTACAACATAATAATATGATGTTGAAATTGACCTCACATCAACATTGACCTCAAATTGATATGGGGTAGACAATTACTGATTCCGTTTCCATTTATTTGCCCCGTCAATTCCAGGCTGATTTTAAATTAACTTCTTCAAACTAGCTTTTATTGACCTAAAATTCACTGTATTATAGCGTTGTTTTCAAGTCGTTTTGTAGTTCTCTGATAATATCTAGACTGGTCAACTTCAATTGAAATAACCATTGAATCGACGTCCATTTGAAGCTGACTTCTCCAAATTTGCTCTAGCGGTTAGGACAATATTTCAAGTCAATGTCTTGTTGTCTGGTGATGTAGGCTGGTCAACTTCAAATTGACCTCAAATTAATGTCGATTGATTGATGTTGAGAAATTTTGTTCTATCGACCTGAAATTGACTGTTCTTTTCAGTCAGTTGTAGTTCTCTTGTAATGTAATGCTGGTTGACTTCAAAATTACTGTTCCTTATTTCGAGCTTTGGGACTGTTATTGTAGGTACTCTAGTGAGGAAATATATATTCTATTGACCTTAGAATTGACATCGCAATCTGGAGTCAATTTTGATTCGACCTCTTTTCAATTCTTTTCCCAAAATTGACTGTTCTGTAGGGTCAATTCCAAGTTAATTTACAGTTCTGAGATAAATTTACCCAATGTACGCTACTCAACTTCAAATCAACCTGCATTATTTATTGACGTCAACTAGAAGTTGACTTCTCCAAATTCTTTTATCAATCTTGAATTGACTTTTTCTTAAGTTCATTCCAAGTTGATTTGCAGTTCTGTGTACGCCAGTCAACTTCAAATCAACCTGAAATTGACGTCAATCAAGAGTCAATTTTGAGACAAAGTCAACAATTTTTTTAATCACTTTAAAATTGACCGCTCTGTTGGGTCAATTTCAAGTCATCAGTTTCTTGTTGTCTGGTTATGTATGCAGGTCATCATCAAATTGACCTCAAATTGGCGTCAATCCAAAGTCAATAGATCAATTTTCCATTACATCACACTGATACCTGTTGACAAAAGTACCCAATAAGAAGAACATCAGCTTCCAGCAGCTTAATGATTCTCAAAAGAATAGCATAGTCGAACATTTTGATCATTCAGTTATAAGAATTAATAGTGAATTTTCACACACACTACACAGGGAAGCTCCAAGATCAGGAATACCAACTTTTTATTCTTAACTTTTCTTTCATTTTGAAGTACTGATAAATGGTCGAAACGTTCCGATAGTAATCTTATGGGGATTGATATGTTGTTGGAAGGAATGTTGCTGTTATCAATAGATATGATGTAGCTGGAAAATCGCGGTCTATTTCAAGTCAACTCCTACAATTTCCCTACATTCACCTGAAATTGAATACTCTGTTGAGTCTTGTATAGTTTTCTGATAATGTACACTGGTTGACTAGCTGTAAATCACGGTATAAGATGAAGAGGTAGTGACACGAACGTATTCTGACTGTGGTAAACGCTGTCCGTGATTTTGAAGTAGTTCTGAACATCCCGAGCGCAGCGCTCGTGATGAAAGTGATGGGTAATGTACAGAGTCTTATGGGAACGCCGCTACTTTCAAAAATTTATTGCAGGATCAGGAATCAGCCGATGCATTTCATATAAGGCATAAAAATACCATTTAATCTACTCTATAAAATTTTGAAAGAATCACCCTTCTAAGTAAATTCTTGGATTTTTTATAATCCTTGGAAATTTCATCAATACTAGGGTACCAACGGTAACGTCTCGGCGCAGGTGGGGTGTAGAAGGAACAGGGAAACAGCCCGAGTGTTCGCTGCAAATCTAGCGGAAGTTTGTACGTACAACTTCAAAACTGCGGACACGATTTTAGCGTTGTGTCATTACCTCTTCATCTTATACCGTGCTGTAAATCAACCTTAAATTGATGTCAATATAAATATGGAGTTGATTTTGACTTCAATTCTCCAAATTTATTTTCTAGTAATCCAAAATTGACTATTCTATATTGCGCTAATTTCAAGTTGGTTTGTAGTTTGCCTGCTGGTCAACTTTAAATTGATTGTAAATTGATATCGATGCTGGAGTCAATTCTCATCAGTTAATTTCTCCAAATTTTTTCAGGAATGTGAAATTGCCTGCACTTTGTTGAGTCAATTAACGGACTCATTCCCCGGTGACGTCACATCAGTGTTGCTAATAATGAGCAATAGCAATCATGATATTGATTTCTATAAGAATACACAGAGAACGATTCAATCACATACCTACAGATGTTTAAAAACAATATGTTTCTTATGTATTAGAGGTACCGTGGAATTTAAATATGTGACCTGCGATCAGAAAAGATGCTCATTGCCCACTGACAGGAACACCATTTCTCTCTGATTAGATGGGCAATCGGAGAGAAATGGTGTTCCTGCGGCAATGGGCAATGAGCATCATTTTCTCATCGCAGGTCACATATGTAGCTTCAATTGCTAACGTACTTCTTGTTTTTGAATACTAGTGAATGATCAAAACGTTCAGGTTGTGTATTCTCATAGGATTCTAAAATGGCTGCCTCAAAACGAGTAGCAGAGAACAGACATTCAACCAAAGTTGAAGATATTGACGTCACAAGGAATTGGTCTACAGAATCGATACGTTCTTCTAATTTATGGTTATTCATATTGCCAAGAAGAGTGTACACCCAAACGTGTAGCAAATTATATTGAACCACAAGAGAAACAGCCGCTAAACGTTTTCGGTTAAACAACCATCATCAGAGCGTAAACAAAAGCGCCTTCGGGTGTACACTCTTCTTGGTAATGGTCTATAAAAGGTATACTGGTTGATTTTGAGTCAACCTCAAATCTGCTGTACAAATAATGTTTCACGAACGTGCAGGTATTGAATTCTGCAAAAAGGTTGTTGAAAAACGAGTGGTGTAGGACTATTTTCCCTAATTGTACAGACACTGCACGTTTGTCAAACATTATTTGGATCCTTTTTAGCCAAACCCAACCAAGCGATATGATAACAATCTAGAGAAATGTTCCTTCATCATGAGCGGAGATTCTCCTTTTCCCCAGATCGTTATCATGTCGCTTGGTTGGGTTTGGCTAAAAAGGGTCCATTTGCAAGGCAGAAATGAACGAAGTTCTGTAAAAGCCGGTCAAGTGACAAGCAAAGTAGCAAACAATCCATAGAATAAGGTCTATCGCACAATTACAAGAGATCTCTTCCTCCAGACTGTTATCTTGTCGCTTGAATTTCTTCTACAGAACTTGGTTCAAATCAACATCAATCTGGAGATACTGTCACCCCCTTGAAGCGTTCCGTTTGTTTGATGACTTTGCTATACTCGCAGAGAGTCTTAATCATGTAACAAGAACCACATAGGTATAGTGAGAATATTGATTATGCCTAAGCCTAACCAGCGCAGCAGTGGTTGTATTGACGCGCCATCGATGACGTTGACTTTTAGTCAACAGTAAGTAGATGAGGAGAGAACATTTTCTGATGTCAGCTCATTTTCACTGCGATTCTGAAACCCTATCAAATGGTGCAATAGATCATGTTTTCGATGTTGAACATTGATCGATACATCTGCAAAATATATCCTTTGAGCATTAATGGCTCCCATTAGAAATACTTGCGGAGCAAAGATCATCATGTTACTAATTGAAAACAAGAGAAAATTAAGAAATGAAAATTTGCTTTAGAAATACTTATGATCAGAATAACTGAAATATATTCGTTTCATTCTTTAAAATTTATTATTTTTCATTAGTGACTTGCTCTGCATGTATTTCTTATGGGAGCCATTATGTTCGGAGGATATATTTTGGGTACTTTTTCCAACAGTGAATCAGGTGCATCGATCGATGTTCAACATTGAAAACTTGATCCAATGACCAGGGCTGCTTAGCCAATTGTATTAGTTTAAAACTTGGCTAAAAGCTAACCCTTCAAATTGATCAGCTTCGGCTATCAGCTAACGGCTAACCCAGTCTCATTGCACTCAGGCCCAAAAATCCCAAATAGAATAGCTAAGGGCTAAAAGCTAAAAGCTAACGGCTGAAGTAGGCGAAGGGATCACTCCAATGTGGAGGGGTGAGGTGTGAGGAAGAGAAAATAGAAGCCGTTAGCAATTCCAATTTGAATGACTAAATGGTTAACGTGATTTCATTAGCTAGCTAATTTTGGATGAAAATTGCTCGGCTAAAAGCTAACGGCTAATGGCTTCGGTTTAGCAAAGCAGCTCCGATTTTAACCATGTTTACAAAGCTTTCGCCGATGAATGACGTAATCGGCCCACACAGGAGTCAATTTTCAGTCGATACCAATCTATAATATTTTTACTTATCGGAAGTCGATCTCACTTTTGCCATCGACGACGAGTCGATGGTAAAGAAAAGCGGTCGATTTTGAGTTTAGTTCTAGTGAGAACTCAATCTAGTGTTAACAGGGGACCTGTTCTATGGTCTTATTTTTTTTGAGAAATTTGCCGTGCGCTGTGCACCGTCCGGCGAAAACTTGGAAAAATTCTAACTCCTATCGTATATACCCTGGAGGATGAAATTTTTTCAAGTCCCCCTTCTATCATAATATAGCTCGAGTTCAAGAAAAATCTGGACTATCGAACTATATTATACTAGGCTTATAGTAGGTATGAGCCTTCTTTATACTAGGTCTAGGCTTCTTTAAATTCTCAACACCAAAACCAATTTGACTCATAAAACAGTTCTCTGCATTCCTCGTTAAACTTCGTTAAGGAAGCCGTCGTTTGAATCGACCAGTGGTCAAAATAGCGCGTCGATTTGGAGTCGACATGGTTCATCGGGGGGCTGGTACGTTAATCCTTATGACCGTGATTTAACAGAGGTTGGTACTGAGAGAGCCTAAATATATTTCCAGAAAAAAACAAGTACTCCCTCGTGAGCCAGCTTTCATCGGTGGAGATCACGCGAGTGAGCAGGCCTGAGTTTAATTCAAAGCAAAATTGTACTTAGCGAGTACGACTGAGCATGTAAGATTTCACGAAGCGGTATAGAGAGTAAACGCGAAAGCGTAATGTGGTCGCAAATTCGCCACAATATGTTTGCGGTTACACATATTTTGGAGATGGCGAGGAAGGCGGCAAGTTGCTAGCGGTCAACATGCGACGTACGCGCGATGCAAACTAATCAGCGTGAGCCGTTCCATCGGTATATCTACTTCTAGCGACGAGGAGACGGGGCACGTTTAGGGACTGTAATACCAGGTAGCGAGACCGTACTCTCTGAAATCGATTGAAATTATATTTTTGGTACTTTATTAAAAGAAATATATCACCTCCCGTAACTTAAGCTGGATTAAATCTCATTTGAGAACATAGCAATAGCAACGTATGCAGTAGAATGTACAATGTGGTACCTGAATAAGACCCAAAACTAGGTTACTAATGCAGCTGATGTTTTAAGAAGTATGGGTTAGACTTTTCTGTGCCATGATTAACTTTCAATAATTATTTCAGATTCACCTGTGTGTCAGAATGGAGAAGCAGCTATCGTCGGCACATCATTGGGCGAAATTGTCAACGTCGCATGTTCTGTGGAGGCGGACCCCGCTGTCACTCATTTCAAATGGGTATTAAATAACAGCGTTCAAAGTTTAATCGTACCGCCTGAAAAATACGGGATAGTAAACGCGACCACGAGTGTTTTAGGATATAAACTGATATCCAATCGAGACTTCGGTACACTCACTTGTCGAACAACCAATGCGATCGGGGAGCAAATGAAACCGTGTACTTTCTTTGTTGTAAAAGCTGGTGAGTAAGCTTCTTTCATTACCTATACTACAAGAACTCATTTTTCATTAAATTTTCACGTTTGATTCATAGTGCAACCCAGTAGTATGACCAACTGTTCATTCCAACTGGTCGATGAAGAAACACGACCACTAGTGAACGTACGTTGTCAGCCGGGCTACAATGGAGGAATTAGACAAACGTTTCATCTAGAGATTGGAAACGAAAACCAAACAATGGTCGTCGTGAATGTAACTGAAATTCCGTACTTTCGAGTTGAGTTATGGAAACTGCTAAACCTGTGGCAGTCGGGAAATTTACGATTTACTCTTTATTCTTCGAATACGAAAGGTCGTAGCGAATCTGTTATTTATGAGAAAAATTTCGTCTCGGATTGGAGAAGTAAATTTGGTCAGTAACCGTAAAAATACATACGAACGAAAATTGTTGGACAAAAATTCATCGTGTACGTATGTGTTTCCATTTGTGCGTAGCTGAAGGATTTGTTTTGTCTAAGGAGAATAAAAGATATAAGGATATCATCTCGCTCATAATGATTGGCTCAATCGCCGTCATTCTTGCAACTTCTTCGTTAATAATTGTACTCGTAAAAAGATGGTATTCCGTGCGAAAACCCATCGGCTGTGATAGAGAAATTAAGTCCACGATGACGAAGGTTAATGGGGACGCTAACGAAGAACAATATTTGATCTCATATCAATTCAGTGACGAGAAACCAGATATTCTGAATAGAGGTAAAATAGAACGAAAAAAGAGAATTTATCCGAAGTCTCTCTAAACTGAGTTTATTTATTTCTAGTAATGGAATCTTGTCGACTAGACTCTGAGACACCATCTCCCGTTAGATTTTCATCAAAGGAGGGCATTGTACAGAACGACCCTCCTAACGTAAGTAATTTTCTAGTTTTTTTGACGATATATCAGACGAGAGTCAACAAAAAAAAACACTATGTGACGAAACTAATACGATTCTTAGAATATTTTGTATCGTTGATTTTCAATCTGAGTTGAATACTAAGACTTTTGCTCAGGAATAGGACGGAGAAGCACGAACTCTAATGACTTCCATTTAAATGACAACTGTTTGATTATCATTATATGTTTTTGATCGTGGTTTGTGATATCTGACTGTACTAAATATTTTAAAAATAATTTTCAGGGGAGGCCGAACAGTAAATACTTGCTATTCGTGAAGACGGCTGAATCAGAAGGAGCGCAGCAGGCAGTAACGTGTAAGAAATTACAAACGACGAGTGACACTTTTTTTGGACCCGAAAGTTCAGTTTAATGTATAATATATAACAGTGTTTCGAAAAAATCGATTTTCTATCCAACAAAATATAATTTTCACCATTTTGTACCTTTCTGTGGCTTTTCATGAAGCAGTATTAAGTGTGCGTAGTACAGTTTAAGCCTGACGGAAATGCCACCACGGTACGCATCGTGACCATTAAACAGTTTGTCACTTCAATCATTTATTGACTTTTCCAAAATATTCTTTCGACGCTTCGGGGGTAGGTTTGATTGTAGGAGATTGCGGCTGCCAGTTAGCAGGGCAAACTGGAACAGAAGAAACGTAGAACTTTCGTGAACGCTGATTAAGTCATCCGTCAGACCGAAATTAACGAAGAAACTTTACCTTCTCCGTGTTTATCGACAAACTGGAATGCTTTTACCAAACGCAGAATTTCATCAACGCTTCTTCCAACAGGCAAGTCATTTACAGTGATTTGACGAAGAGTTCCCTGAAATAAATTCAAAGCAAATGAAGTACTTCAATACTGACCATCCTCACGATATCGATATCAACGTAAAGTGAATAATTATGTATTTTAATGACCAAGTAGGGACTTGAAATTACAATTGATTTTTCGATTTTGTAATGAGAAAAATTCAACACTGCGCTCTTTGGGGATTTGAAACTATCTATCGGACAGCAATCCTCCACAATCATATCGAGTTCCTCCACTCGTGATTCGTAAGTCTAATGAATGTGAACCAATAATCGTTTTCCAACTTTCAAAAAAAGATACGATACGACTACGTACAAATCAGAAATGAGAAATGAGTTCTGAACGGAATATGAGTACTTTAAAGCTCTCTCAAGTAAAATGAGGTAACGACAAGATCGAATACATCAGTTTTTCAAGTCAAAGTTTGTTTTTCAGTGAAATTACACAGACTTACTTTTGGATCTATGATAAATAATCCTCTCAGCGGAATACCGGCATCTTCTATTAAAACACCGTAGGTTTTGGCAATGTTTTTGTTGAAATCGGCGAGCAGAGGGTATTTTAAATCTCCTAGTCCACCGTCCTGAAAAAAAGGGCACGAAATTTCGATTAAAAAAACTGTCGAAAATAAGCATCAAACCAGACCGAACATTACGTTTAGAAATAACTCACGTTTCTAGGGGTATTGATCCAAGCTAGATGAGTAAAGTGGGAATCGCACGAACAGCCAATAACGTGGGTATCAATTGCTTTGAAATCTGCTATTCTATCACTGAATGCGATAATTTCGGTCGGACACACAAAGGTACTGCAGATGTGAAACAATATTAATTAATTATAAACCAGAGGTAGCTATTTTTAATGGACACTAGAATCATTAGGGAACAATAATTTGCAATCATTGCCAGGAAAGAGAATATCGGATCGTGGAACGATCAAGTTTCTTAGATGATACAGATTTTAAAGAGATAAGATTTGCACATACGATCTAACCAAATCGAAGGTCAATGAAAACTTACAAGTCCAATGGATAGAAGAACAATACAACATATTTTCCAGCAAAATCTGATAATTTGATATCTTTAAATTCCTTGTTTACCACAGCTTTCCCTTGAAAAGACGGAGCCAGCTTCTGAACTTGAGGTAATGATAAAGTTTCTGTTAGAACATAATGATCAATTACTAAAACCAAATAGCAATTTTGATTAGCCTAGTTTGAATCTGAAACTTACCGCAATGATGTAATCTGCTCGAGAGGCTGAAAATCGGCGCACTACATTTTGCGAGATTAACGTTCGAACACAACGGTGATAAAACGTTCTGAAAAATGAGTAAGACCCATGGAAATTATATTTTTACGATAATATTCGTACACATGATAACGCCAATATTACACACGGCAATTCGAGGGGATGTAGCGCCAATACCGGTATCGTCTTACCTCAAGCTGATGAGAATTCCTCAGTAATTTGACGAATCTGAGCATCGTGGTAAGGTAGAAAGAATACTGCTGGATCAAACTTACGGTAGGAAGAAAAAGTGTCGATGGAGAGGATAATTTCAGATTTCAAGCAAGTTTGATACTGACAACCAACTTGTATTTTCAAGATCTCTTCGTCTGTTATCAGCACTTTTCACAATCACGGTCGGGTATCACCCGGAAAGAAAAAAAGGTCAAGGTCCAAGGTTGGAGTCAGACAGCAAGCAGACTGAAGTAAGGCACTCTACGTTTTCGTTCGCGGACGATTGAATTGACATCTGTAATTCCTTAAATCAAATTCATTATTATTAAGGATCGTGTAGCTCAAACTGGGAGTTGCTAAATTCTCCTAACTACTCTGTATAACAATGTAGACGAAATAGTTATTTACCATCCTTTTATCGAATTTGTTTTAGTCTTTTCTTCGGTAAAATAAAATCTTATCAGTACCTATATTCCTATTATGTAATTGGAAATAAATGGTAAATTTGTTACTGCGTACGTATTTTACGATTACAATTATCTATTAAGTACCTACCTAGGTCTTCAACTAATTTTACAAAATTTTGCGTCCGTTGCTCTCGTCTAAACCTATAATTACCTATTCTCAGTTTATAAAAATTAAATGAGTCCATTCGACGATAACTTCTCCATTCCTGAACTGATCGATCATTCTCGAACTAAGAATGTTTAATTAATTGGGAATCTTGTAGATTTTTCCGGCAAAGTAATTTATTATAATCGATCTGGAACGTCGATTTCCATCAAAAGAGGAAAACGATTCGAAATGTTGACATACTTTTTTCCCTTCCAAAAAAATTCTGGTCAAAAAGTGAGAAAATTATAGGTACCGAAATTTACATAAAAAATGAACAATTTAAACGCACTAAGTGTTTATATATCGTCTAAAAAAAATTGTTCTTTAATTTTGTCGATGTTTTGAATCAAGATCAACTCTACAAAATTGAAAAACCATTTTTTTCTGACGAAAGTACCTACATTACTCGACGTGTTTCAATAATAATTAGGTACATATTGTTCTTTCTCAATCTACAATTCTCGTCAATTTCTAAATATTTATCATCAATAAAATGTATTATCAGCATGTGAATTATGAAGAAGAAGAAGAAAAACTGATTCTGGTGGGTGTGAACACGACCACGAGAAACAAAAAAAAAAAGAAACAAAAAAAAAAAAAAAAACGTACAAATTTTCTGATCATTTCCTTCGAAAACTATAGATACCCGTGAACAGTAGTTTGAATGGATAATAAAAATTAGAAAGAGTTACAACTATCTGAAGGAATTTCACCTCAACACTATTCCTAATTGGTTCATAACGTGGGAAGAAGCAAGAATTTTGAAGCAAAATTACAATAAGTCGAAACCGTCTCGATTCTTCTAATAGAAAAAGCTCTAAGTTTCTATATTGCGTAAAATAGATAATAAATTTCAATTAAGACTTGAATACTCAAAGTCTTAAGTCATGACTCAGATGACTAACCAATTACGTCAAGACTCATCTCTTAGGAAAGCAAATATAGGATGATAAAAGAGTACCCTGCATAATATACATCGTACGATTGAACATCAGAGAAATCATTCTCAAAAACAAGATTCAACATCTAATTATTTTGTCACGTTACGTAATGTGAAAGAAAAAAAATTAATGAATTAATTAGCACACATATTTCAAGCAAACTAACTTAAAATTTTGCCCTCACTCTGAAAATTCTAGAATAAATTTTGATTTCAAGATTGCAAAAGGAGAGAAAATCATAAAATTTAAGAAACAGTTGTTCTTTTTCTTTTTATTTTTACTTCATTACGTCTTTTGGTTTATTTTAAAATGAAACCAATAATATTGTTGGTTGGATAATGTTAGTAAACGAATTACAACGTCAAGGAAGCGGTTTTGACTAAAAATTTAACAACGCGACCTCAGAGGGAGAAAAAAAAAGAAATTTCCACTCATCGAAAAACCATTTTCTCATTTTAGCCACAACATTTACGGGTGTTCTGAGCAGTACCTTTTGCAAGTGTTTTGCGAGAGAGTTCGTGACATGACTGCGTCGCAAATGATATTGAGAATCGACTGGTATATTTCATATCAAACAGAATGTTCCTATAAATTTATCTGCTTGTCATGCTATAACGTTGTCAAATTTCTACCTAAAGCATATTAGAAGTCGCACCGTTCGCTGCGATAATGGTTATAAACTCAAAATCTGTCGGTATCCAGCAGGTCTGAAGAAATGTGCAAAAATATGAATACCTACCTAAATAAAAATACCTATTTTAAATAAAAAATAGCTATCTTTGTTTTCTATAGAAATACCTACATTTTTTGAAACCTATTTCCTATTTACTACTCAAATACGTTTCTTCTCCTTGAAAGTATTTGAATGTTACCACTTGGAAGCTGGATATAGGCTCCGCGCACCAACATTTTTCTCTTTTTCGGAAAAAAAGAATCAAATACCTAGATACTTTTCTCCAAATTGATATTTTGGATTAATAAAAAGAATTACAAACAGCAACTAGCATCGAATTAAAATCATAAGAGCACACAAAAATTAAACCCGGGGAACTGAGGAAGTACATAGTACAAAAGTAGTCAGTTTTGTTCACAACAAAAACTCAAAGTCTCAGATTTTCCTAGTGAAAAGAAAAAAAAAATAATAAAGTAAATAAAAACAAACAAAGGAACCTGTTTACAAAAAGTATTCATATTAATACTCTATCTATATATATTTATGTAATTAAACACCTCCCTTGACTATTTCATTTAGAATCGTGTTCAAATAAAATTTTTGGGACCCTTTTTCTAATACCTAAATTAATTTATGTAAATAGATCTGATTTTGAAACCTATTTCGCATAGGTAGCTTTTGTTGAAATATTATTTTCGTGAATTGTGATTTACTTATTTTTTACTTTCCTCTAAGATATTTTTCAATGTTATTCGACGCGCGTTGTCTAATCGCAAAAAGCTGAGAAAATTGCTAATCATAACACAAGTATTGGGAGTAAAGGTGATGTCCGCGCGCGGGCCTAGTCCACTGCTGCTTGTAGGTATGAAAATTTTTTTTCTTTGTATGTATTCAATTGAGGACCCTTCTATCTAAAGGGCATCCGCTCAATGTATTTCTCTTGGGACGGACGCGGGACAAATCATACACCTTCCACTGCCGTCCAATATTTAATTGACGTACGTCACAAATCGCATTTTGGAGAAAGATATCTTTCTTCTATGAATAAAACGCCTATTTCTGCGAATTGCGATTCGTGACGTACGTCAATTAAATACTGGACAGCAGTCCAGCGGCGGAAGACATTCCCGCCGCGCCGCAGCTGTAACTCTTGAGTTACACTGGCCGCACAATAGCGCTAAGGCCCCAACAGAAAGTTACAATAGCCTCATAGCTCGCCAGGGCAGGCCTGCCGTACAAAGTTGAATATTGACGTACATCCAAATCGACGATCAGGCAAACTGTATCTTCTGGACGATTGGTGCGAGTGTGTGAACTGTGAATCGTGATAACACACTACTATTACTTCATTGATGGAATAACAGGGAAAAATTCAGATCAAGAAAATTGGAGCTTTGTTTCACCTGGGATGAACACACTACTCTGAATTGTGTTGAAATTAACGCTGGATATACGTCAACATTTTGATGTATATCCAAACCACGATCCAAAAACGCTAATATTGGAAGGAGGGATGCTTGTATCGGAAAACTGGTGTGATAATTGGATTTCTCGTTGAAGAATCGTTCTAGTAACACATATTTACATCTCAATTAGCCATATTAATCTTATCTTAAAAAAATGTAACTTCTCCCCGATCGTCGATTTGGATATACACGTCAATTCAACTTTGTACGGCAGAGGCCACGTCTTGCGCAGTGCGCACGAACCCTGTTCGGTCATTGATCTCGTTGCACGATGATGAGAGGTGACTGATGACAGTGAGATGTCCTTGCAATTCGCCATTTTGTCTGAAGAGTGGACTCACTACACAGTTAAACAGTTGAACTTACTGTCCTAAACTCAGTTAAAGTTATAAGTTGCCGGGAATTTCTGAAAAGTGATGTTTTTTTTTCTATCCTCATTGTCATTGCGGCTTGAATCACAATAAAGAACAATGCAATGCAAGCAATGAATCAGTCAAAAGACCTATTCAATCATGCAGGATGTGACTTGCCTCTTACTCATTTCCGAGCTCTAAATGTTTATGATTCATCAAATCCTGGTATAATTGTTGTCAGTTCGAGGTGAGTTCCTCTTATAATTATGTGATTCATTTATTATTACTGTGTTTTTGTTCCGCGCACGGGCGGCGTATTCCTGATCCAAAACTTATTGTTGTTGTGTTGTGTGCATCTAAAGGGATACGTTTCGATTCGAAGGTTCTGACTGCTTCACATTGTGCTAGTTTATCTTTCTTTGAGCAACTTGAAAGTTATTCATCATAGTGAGTTTCAATGTCTCACTTTACACGCAGTTGAAATTCGGACCAAGGATGAGACAGTGGATTTCTTAGTTCGCGCGTTTCTCATGTAATGACCGGTATTTGTTATTGTTGTTCGTTTTATGGTGAATTGGGGAGTGAAGATGATTTATCATTGGTGTAAAAGTTTGAAATTTTTGTTCATCAGTGGCGTAGTTATCAAGTGGTCCATCTTTTTTTCTTTCGGTAAAATACTTAGGGTGAAACAGTAGCAATGTGAAGTTTTATTAAACGAAATCGAATATTAGCGATAACACGTGAAACAAAATTATTATAATTTCATTGATTCGAGCGAGTTCAACGTAAATTCCTCTCGTGTCTCAATTTTTACTGGACTTGATGATGATCCATCTTTCAACTCTGCTTTCTTTCGTAAGTATTCTTCATATTTTGATTTATATTCTTTATTTCTACACCACTCTTGAAAGTCACAGTTCTTGATACTATCTTCGAAAACGTTTGCGAATGTTTCTAAAGGACATAAATCAGTTTCCGCCGGACATTTCGGTATTCTTATGACCCTTTCGTTCAGCATTAGAAGTATTGCTTGATGCTGGTGATCTTTAGACCTACAAAACGAATGAAATTGGGTAACAGATTTAAATTTTATCGGTGAAGTATACGTTAACTCTTAAGCAAAAACTAGGCTAACTTCACCCTTTATTTTCAAGGTGTTTTGTGTTCGCTGTATCTGTGTTTATTTACCTCTGGTATTTATATATTTTTTTCTCAGTTCGTTTTCTCACTTGATAAAGAACGGTTACTCGTTCGAAACGTCGTGAATGTTTTTTGAAAATAAACAGTGAAAATAAAGGGTGAAGTTAGCCTAGTTTTTGCTTAAGAAATTGGGTAAGTGTCCCACCAATACCTATAAGTAGGTAGTAAAAACAATAATATGTGGACAAGATAACGAGGCAAGCAATTAATCAACCCGTCCAAAACATTTCAAGTTTCATACAATATTCTACCTACTCTGTAAATGGACGTAAACCTAATTTCCGCTATTTCACGTACCTGTTTTTAGGAATTTGCCTACGTTTTAAAAGTGAACTCAGCTCATTAGAAGATATGAAGCATGGTCTAGTCGTATCCATATATGTACGCAATAAAATTCGAGTGTGAACAAATTGTGATTTAGGTACTTACTCGTACAAGACAAACGTCAAATTGAAACCAAAACCAGCAAAGAATGAAGAGGCCCATTTTCTCTCGTTTTTATTCTTGTAATTCTCGTCCGTCAACTTTTCATTCGGTTCGTTGTACAAACCCAACAGCGCTGTGAATTTTATTATAGTTTTTGCATGACTGAAATTAAAGCGCGCGAGAGTGTCCGATTTACTAGTCAGAAATTCAAACATGTCGTTGAAAAGAGGGCACGCTATTTTGTAGTTCCATTCATTTCCGTAGGCACAAGTATTGAATAGTTTTAAATCCTCGACGTATTCCAGCACCTGTAAAATATAAAAACTCGAATCTACTGAAAGAGAGAATTTTCAAATGCTAAATGTGTGAATGAGATTAATTTTTGAAACCCGCAGTTAGCGTGCTTCCAATTTGACTGATTGAATTCCATTCAAGCATCCACAATAGCCTCGAAATTTAGCCTTTAGTCTAGATGATATTCACGCGCCTCCATGCTGAGAAACTTTCATAGAATTTCTTTTCCTTTCATTCTCTCTTGATACGTACCTAACTCAATCCTTTATCAAGATATCCTGTTGGCCTATTACTGTGACTACTGTTTTGGACAAAGTGTTTCTGCGTTTTCCTTCCTAAAATAATTTTTGGGAAGACTGTAATTTTCTTCAAACCTCATCGGATCTCAAGCTTTAAATTGATAAATCCCTACTATTTAATTTGAAACTTTACGCCCTTTTCGTACAGTTTCTGCGAATATCACTATCTAATCAAAATAATCTCAATTACTTACATCCAATTCTGCTTCGTCTTTGAAAAAATCACACCAAGGTGAATGATCAAACCATGTCAATTCGTAACTACAACTCATATATATGTGCATGAGCGTTTCTGAAAATAGTTTTACGTACTAAATAAATAAATTTTTTACCAGGTGAATAATTAATCTTTCTTTCTTTTTTTTTTTTTCTTTCTTTGAAATTACTTTGGCTCAATTTGGGCAATCTGCATCGCTCTCTAACGGTGTTCAAAACCTGTTTCATCTTTTCTCCTTTGTTGAACGCTTTCATAATTCCCGTATTTCTATCACTCCTTTTGATTACCAATTTCCACCAGTAACAGTTTGAGTCGAACTGGTTAAAAATCGTGTTCATAAACTACGTTAATTGACTAGAGAAGCTGAATAATGTGGAAGTACTTACAACAACTCATTTGACTATATGTTAGAAACTATACTTCTTTTCAGGTTCTCCTAGTATAACTAAGGATTGAAAATCGAATTTTGTTTGAGTACCGTTATAGCCCAAGTTTGAATTGTGTTGAAGTCCCCTTCTCATTTATGTGACTCGATACCCGAAATTTTTTCACGTCATCCTCCTCATGTACCTACATAGCTCGTAAGTCACCATTGTTCGAGTCCCTTTATTGATCTACATACAACGATGAGTACCTACCACCAGAAAGCAGAGAGAAGGTCCAAATCTTTGACCCTACATCTTCCTGCTTACATAGCTGAAAGGTTCTAAACAAGTTTTTACATTCCCTACTGACGTCAAAATCGACTGGCGGTGAATACAGAATCTGTTCAGGATCAAATTATTCTGATTTTAGTTCTCCAACTATCTTACTTTCAATGTATAATCTGACGGTTTTGGTTCGTGAAAAAAAGGACTGTTTTCAGGTGGTTCAATGCCGAACAATCCTGTCGCGAAACTAAACGCGCTCTGTCTTGTCCTAGGTTTTTTGGAGAATTTGAACTATAAGAAGCACAACAACGCAAAGCTTTCAAATTACTATGTGAGAATACGTATTACTCTATTTGTGGAAATTTTTTTTTTTTTTCAAAGTTTACCTCTATTCTTTGATCTAGTTCTTTAGGAATGAAATGATCGAATCTTTTCCGAAAACGCTCACCCATAGCTGTCATGGTAATCTTTCCATTTACAGTTAAGGATTTTTTAACTTGTTCTATATTAAATTTCTCTGTCAAGGGATCATCTTCTGTTTGGAAAAGTTTTTTCCCCATATTTTCAAAATTTGCTAGTGGATTCCACGATATTAACGTTTCGCTTTTACACGGACTATCTGTGTACATGTACAGTAAAATCATTTCAATATTTCATGAAAAAGTATAAGAAATATTCATATTTTACGAAATTGTATAAAAAAATGAAAGGTATGAACTTGAGTTCACTAGGCTCTTCTGGAGACGAGGTAACTTATGAAGAATTGCGTCCAGAGTTTTCTCTTCAGGAAATCGAGTACTGTGTCGACCACAAAACCACATTTTCTTGGGCTCATAACCTGAAATTGAAAGTACGGATTCATAATCTTGAAAGATATAACTCGAAATGAGACAAGAAGTACTCACTGCCTACCAGGGTATTCAATAGGATTTAGGTCTTCAAGATTTCCCATCACCTCGTAAGGAGTCATAGAACCTGTGAAAAAGAAGAGAATAAACGTACAGTCTTGTACAAATGAATTCATTAGCTTGTACGCATGATTCATTTTTTTAATTGATGCATTAATTTTGACTATTTACCTGTGAACCATTTCCTGGGGGAATACTTTTGTACTGTGACACTAGAAAGTATCTCTACGAACATAGGTATAGGTACAATAAAATATTACCAAATTATGAGATGAATTTAAACGGAAGTCAACTGTTTTCTCTAGGCTTCATTGTAGATGTGATTCGGAGAGTTTAAATTTTCAAACAGATGGTAATGAGATTTGTCATACAATAAAAAATTATTTGCTCACCCTGGGAGAATAATGTAAGAATTACCAAGCGATATGATGCATCGTTAAAGGACATTGTATATAAGTATGTAAATATGGAATTGATTCTTAAGATTAAAAAAAAAAATCAGATCAAAGAGAGATGACGTATGACTTTTGGAAAAAACTTTCAACGACGACTAGTCAATTATTTGATTTTGTTTCTAGGTGAACAGTGAAGAGAGTGCGACAAACATCATTTCAGATGACATTCTTTAGAATGAAAGTAATAGAAAATATTGTTTTGCCATTCAGTTGTAAAGAAAATAAATATTTATTTAGAGAAAAAAAAAAAAAAAAAAAAAAAACAGATAAGAAAGAATTACGAGTAATATATGTATCCTCTTCTTTTCGCAGACATTCTAATTCCACAGCTGTACAATTTTCGTGCTTTGCATCGTATCTGCCAACAGTACAGGAATTGTTTGAATTGAATTCATATTCAATTTTGTACAGAAGAGCTTTGTGCGAGGAGATAGTTAGTTCTAAAAACTCCTATTAGCTATTTATCTACAGTAAAATTGGAGTGAATTTTAGCCCAGTAAAAATATACATCAGTTTTTGAGAAACGAGATGTGTTTATCAAAGGTTTTTTTGCTGACAATTACATTCTTATACATTCTCTTGCTCTTACTCAGGACCTATGACAAAAATTATTTGTGCTCTAATTTCTATTGCTCCAATCAATTTCCAACAGTTCATCTATACTAGTTTCTCACATGCAGCGCAACTGCTCTGTATTTTGCAGATGGTGGGTGAAGTGATTTTGCAATTTGTTGTTCGAGGAAGTAATTTGGCGGTTATAAAAACATTGACCAGCCAAATCACCTCCTAAAACACCAAATTGCAAAACCACTCAACCTATGAGAATACTTAGCCTTTGTGACGCAAGCCGACCCAAAACATGCAACCCTCTGACGGCACGTTTGGAGATTTTGAGAAGATTTACAACACATTATTAATAAAAAACATTAAGACTGTATTCTAAGTTTGGGGACAGATTCAGTTTGTGCAGAGGAATTTTGTTGTGAGATGCGCAATTTGCGAGAAAAATAAAAAAAACTGAATTTTTTTACATTTTTACAAAACTTTTGTTGAGCGCGATAACTCTACTATTTGTATCACATCCATAGAAAAATCACGGGAATAGTTCAATTTTATTTGAATTGTACTGAGGTATTTTCCCTCTGAACTCCTTAATTTATCAAAAAAGGTGCCAAATTTGACTGTTGTCTGAACTACAGTACTCTACTTACAACCCTGTAATAACGAGTGAGGACATAGGCCGGCCCCCAAAATGTTCATAGCTCCGCGACAATCAATAAATGCAAAAATTTTCATTTAACCGTTATGGCCTGTAGTTATGACAAAATTATTTGCTAGAATAACCAGGGCCGGATTTGGAGGGCCCAGGCCCCCCCAAAATGAGGGCCCTCACATTTTCATTAATTTATGTCCTTGAAATGTCGTATGGGCGAGGGTGAAGCCCGAGACGTTGAAAAGAAAAATTGGAGGTGCCCCCACAAACCTGTGCCCCGGGCATTGAAGTGTCTAAATCCGGCTCTGAGGATAACTGTTATAGGAGTTAATATGAATAACCGTTTCACAAAAATTTTATCTGACCATTAACCAATAATCTTTTCAAAATTCAAAAGTCTTCTAACGGATAACCCTGACCAATTCAAATCGTTTCAGTTAAAACCCCTACTACTAGGGCTCCCTGCTTATCAATATGTTATGGATATTCGCATCCACCAATGGTGTACAAAAAAAATTTTTCTCCATAAGAGCCCATGTTAAATTCATATTTTCAATGAAGGATAACTCGCGATTTATTCGATGGATTTTATTTTTTAAGTTACCTTCGTTAGAAAGGAAATTTAATGGACAGAAATATAGGCTATCTTTCCTCCAAATTTTCGTTAAAATCATCATTTTCTGACTTATCAATTAATGAATGAAACTTAGATGATAGGTGGTATACGTCTTTTCGCCCCAAAACGTTTACCGCTTCCACTTGTTATTTTGGTTTGTGTAGGCTCGGGCGAAAAAACAAGTTAGTTCCTTTTATCAATCGATTTCCCAGAAAATAATGCTTTGAGCGAAAAATTGAAAGAAAGATAATTTATTGTCTATAAATTTTCTTTTCCCACGGAAGTAAGTTCAAAAGAATCCATCTAGTCAATCTTGAATTATCCTTCATTGAAAAACACGAATTTAACATGGGCTCTTATGAAGAAAAAAACTTTTTGTACACCAATGGTGGATGCGAATACCTATATCGATATGACGCCCTAGTAGTTGTAGTTTGTCCTACATGCAATGGATAGGGAAGAGGTGGTATGGTAGGTATATAGTTGTTTCTTGAATCATATATAAACGATACCCATAAGATGAATTTGAAACTTGTATAATATTATTTTGTATTTATTCGGCTGGAGCTTTTATTGAAAATTATTTCAATGTAAACGTTTCGACTACCTCGTAACACACTTGAATCAGCGAAGGAGTCAGACCATACAAAGGAAATAGCGTTTTGTATCTCTTTGTACAAAGTTCAAATTTTGAATCATTTTTACGCACGAGCGTTCAGTAATGAAAGCGTAGTTCACTCGATGCGATGTACTGGGTACAGCTTTATTTAAATATAAAATGAAAATTTTGCTTCATGTCGAAAAACTTCAACCTTAAAGAAGGGAATGTTGCTTAGTTAACTGAAGTTGCTTTATGCGCGTAGAAAACAAAGCGATTTGCTTTTAATCTTATATATGATCTGGACAATTTGATTCCAAATTTCTTGCTAATAAATACTTCAGTCTTTTCGTATTTGTACGTAAGAGAACACAATTGGATCTACCGGTATAAAAGGAATGCGAAAGGGTTTAGATATATGTGTACTACCTTTCAATTTCAACTTATCTCATTATAGATATGTTGTACGTAAGTTGTGAGCACAAAGTACCTACTCTCTTGTACGCGTCGCATGCACTGTCAAAATTGAAACCTATATGAAAAAGAACGCTGGATTCTGGTGGTACTCGCGCCAAACCAGTACATGTTCGACGCCGGATTTTTTTAAATTTGTTTTTTTCAGTAAATGTATAATCATACAAAATAATGCCGTATACTTGGAAAGTTTCTTCACTCCATTCGATCAGAATGTCAGAAATTCGAGATAATGTAGGCGAATTACACACAAATATGAGAAATAAAAACATTTTGGGCCATAAAAGCCTTGATGACTGAAAATGGTAGAGAATGATGTCTAGAATGACCCCCTAAAAATCCCACTAAATCCTCCCTGGAGCCTTTTTTTATGGGGATTTGAACCCCCGAAAATTAGTTTTTTGCAGATATCTCGCGAAATAAGCGGGTTATGTGAAAAATACCTCAGTTCAAAATTGTTCCTCATAAAATTTCCTATAAGGTAGTGTATTTCATCTTAAGCCTAGCTCTACCCCTCCCCCTCGGCCGACAAAGTCAATGGAAGTACCCCCATTCTTCAAAACCTGTGTAAATAGCACTCTATAAAGTGAGTAATAGCTTTTCACGGGCTTAACAACGTGTACAAGTATGGTAGGTGTATGAAAAACATTTTCAATGAATAAATAATGAGGAGAGGGGGGTGGTACCTTTCACGAATGTACTTGGTCATATACACGGAAATTCTTTTAAAATCATGAATGCACACGTTATGTTTATCACCTACGATATTCAAGTGCTTAGTGCAGTAATACTGAAAATATTTTAGCACGAAAAAATCCTCGTTCTCCGTTGCCAGGAGGCGGAAATTCATAGGCCAGAATTTTGCAGTTATAAAATTCGAAAGATCGGCGACAGTGAAATTGTTGGTCACCATGTCACAAAAGGTGAAAATTCGGAAAGAAGAAAAGGTGTCAAAGCTGCAGGGAAATTTTTCCTTTGAGTGATTGAATAGTTTACCAGCTTTTTGACAACTGCATGCGTTTTCACATCTCTTTTTGCAGCCACATGAAATTGGATGCAGGAGATTGCGTTTTTCCTTATTCGCGTACACTAAGATTAAACGCAAGGCAAAATAGCTATTTTGGTTACGTGGAAGTAAAATGAGCAATTTCCACCCAGTGTACTTCTCTTTGTTGTACGTCAGTGTTCGCAGTCCGCTCGTCAAGTGCAGATTTCAAGTGCGTCTTCTTTGTAGATTATGGTAGCCACTTCGGTTAACCCTGCGCTCAAGGACCCATGGGGGCGATTCAATATGTACTTGGTCTCGGGTTTACAGTGGTTAATGTAGTCATTGAGAAATGTATTAAAGTACAATCACAGCTTCTTAGCAAAAGTAATAATAAAAATTTGAATAATGCTGCTGTGGATATTCCAAATTGTTTGCAGTCGTTAAACTAATGATAAATGATAATAATAATTAACGTTACTCTTCACATAATGTTACATGATGAATGAATTATTTAATTATAAGTTCGGGAGAGAGAGAGAAAAAAAGAACGAGACTTGACTGAACTTTCAATTAGCAATAAAGTTCCCTAGTAATGAGAAAATTACATGGGCTGGTAAACTTTCAAAATGCGCTGGTCACACACTATCAACATGACAATTGAAAACACCTTACCAAGAATTAAAAAATCACTCATAAATAGATATATAATGGGTATTTTCTAACAGATACATATGATATTCTCCATTTGTCCTCAATGTCTTTTAATTCGTCCAACAATCAAATTCCTTTTTTCACATCTACCCTTTTTAAAACCACTGAGCTCATAGCTCTGTGACAATCTCTTAGTAACTCGTTAATCGAAAAAAAAAAAACCAAATGAAAATAAAAAATGCTTACGCAGCCGCGTAAGCAACACACGACTTTTCACCTGTATCTACAATCAAGTTTTTTGCTTAAACTTTAACTCTAGTACTCAAATTTATTCAATGAATCGTTTTCTCAATAAGATACACACATCCTCACCATCTCTTGCCTCTCTAATAGAGTCGCTTTCGTTTACGCTCCGATGATGGTTGTTTAACCGAAAACGTTTAGCGGCTGTTTCTCTTGTGGTTCAATATAATTTGCTACACCTTCGGGTGTACGCTCTTCTTGGTAATATGAATAACCATAAATTAGAAGAACGTATCGATTCATTCTTGATCACCTCCGATTCTCAAGTATCTTTTAATGTTGGTTGTTGTAGACTCACACACACACCCATCTCATCACTTATATCCTTCTTTCATGTTCTCATTGCGATTCTGATAGCTCCCTCATTCAACATATCTTTTCCTGTCCCAAATTAGTTTCACTCCCGAACTCCTGACTTATCTCTCACAATCACATAGAAGCACTATCAGATGACTCTCTATTTATTGTCAACATCTTTCAATTCTTCCAACAACTAAATTTCTTTTTCCACATCTTCACTTTTCAAAACCACTGAGCTCCCACTCTCTTAGTAACTCGTCAATTTAAAAGAAATCTAAATGTAAATTAAAAAAATGAAATAATTTTTACCTCTGCCTACAAGTCATCATTTCGCTTAAGTCCTTTCTTCATAACTCCAACTTATTCTATAAATCGTTGTCTCAATGAGGCTTACATATATCCTCACCATCTCTCACCCCTCTACTCATAATTCATTCTTGATCATCTCCAATTTCCGAGCATCATTCTATGTTATTTCCAGCTGCTCTTCTCTTCATGCAATCATAATTTGTATTCACGCTCTCATCGCAATCTATGAGAGAATTATTTTCAAAACTGTGTCGTCCTTGCACGTACTTATAAAAAGCTTTTTCCTTGAAAAATGTTATCTTTAAGAGAATTAAAAGCGCACACTTATGGATGAAAACTCAAAAGAGTTATGCAATAGCAACCGCCCCACCCCATTTTGCAAGCATAGGAGCAAGAATATCGCGTCATTATACGCCCCACCTTAAACCGGAGTATTTCAAAAGAATTTGATGTTGAAATTAAAGTGTTATTGAAAATTAAGTTGTGTACCTCGCGTAGTCTCATGTTTTTGCCACAGAGTGTGAGTAAGGGTTAGCCACAGAATCAGTCACCCTAGACTCACACACATACACTTCTCATCCCTCATCTTATGCTTCTCTCATGCTCTCATTCCCTCTCCCACATCTGAACTAAAAACACCAAGCTTATGACAGGCTCTTATTAGCTCATTAATTGAAAAAAAAATCAAAAGAAAAGAAATAAAATGAAGCATGAAAGATTATACGTACGCAAAAGATTGCTCACCAATACTATAGCATATCCTTACATAACATTCATTCATGAGAAACTCAACACATACTTAAAATTCATTCATAAAGAGCGTATCCTTACGTGTGTGAACAGGTAACCCAAAAAATGAATAAAACTAGCTACAACTACACTGACAATCTACGTAATCAAAGGTTACCCTTCGCTTTTGATGACGAAAGCAACTACCTGAAGTTTAGTGCTACATAATATTAGTAGCTCGAATATTTGCAAATTTCCTCAAATTAGTTCACGCTTCAATTTGAGATTTCTCACGAACCAGACATCATATCAACACCAAAAGTTCACAATTACATTTTTAGACATGTAAATTACAATATATCAACATTTGAAAAAAATTGAACAAACCATATCAGAGTTATAGGAGTGGGGAATTTTTTTAATAATTGGGTATAGCTGGAGAACTACTGATCCGATCGTCAAAAAAAATGCAGGTGCACAACTTCAGATATAACACTACAACTTGACTAAGTTTCAAGAAAATCCATCCAGTAGTCTCGGAGGAGAAGTCCGGACAAATTTTGATCCATATATATATATATATATAAGGAAACCTGAAATTTTTTTAATGACGTAGCGATGATCTATGACCTCTAAAACGTCGAGAAAGTTCATTTCCCCCCCTTTCTGCCACAACTGTGACGGGTGTAATACTCGCTTTTCTACGAAAAGTCGGTAAAAATGAAATAATTTTCAACACATATGCAGTCCCAGTTCTGACCTATTCCTTTGGAGTTGTCAAATAGAGCAGAAAAGAAGAATTAGGGTGCTCATAGAGAGAAATAGAATGTTACACCCAAAATCAGCAGTGGAAAGACTTGGGATACCGAGAAACAGTGGAGGAAGAGGACTAATAAATTTACAGTGGCTCCATGATAAACAAATAACGAATATCAGAAAATATTTCCAAAGGAAAGAACAGATATCCAAATTGCATGAGTCGATGGTAGAAGCAGGTAGGGAACTAACAACAGTACAACTCAGGCAGCAGGGACAAGTTCAGCGGAAAAAAGAAGAATATAATGCGGACCTGGTCGAGCAGTGGAGAAGGAAGACACTATAGGGCGATATCCAGCCAAGCTAAAGTACAATGGAGTTGACAGGAGGGAATCAGTCATGAGGCTCACTGACGGATACTTGTATCCAGAGATGGAAGGGTTCATGATAGCAATACAGGACTCCATACAGGCGAGGATAAGTGCCATGTGTGGAGAAATCGGTGAACCCATACAGCACATCATCAGCTCATATGAAAGCCTAGTTACAGAAGAATATAAGGCAAGGCACAACTGCGTGGCAAAAGCAGTACGTCTGGCAGTAATCAAGAAATAAAAGATACAGACAGAGACGAAACAATATTGGGTATACGAACCAATGAAAGTAATAGAAAATGAAGATGTCATGGTTATGTGGGGTAGAACTATCTAGATACAAACAAAACAGTAGCCCACGTACAACAGGCCAGATATTGTGCTGAAGGACAAAAGAAGAAGAATAACCTACCCTATAGATACAGCAGTCTCTGGAACCAATAATATGACAAATGCAGTCCAGAACAAAATGAGTAAACATAGAGAATTGGCGGAAGAGATACAGCGAATCTGGAAGACAAAGACAATCTTGCCCATAGTAGTAACAGCATTAGGAGTGATACCGAAACAGGCAGTCGAGAATGTACAGGAGCTGGAAGGTGCCACACCCGAAATAAGAGCAGTGCAGAAAGCAGTGATACTCAATACTACCAGAATAGTCCGGAAATTTATTGACAAGGAATAATATTGTAAACACTATTTATAGAATTGTTTTGTATAACCTCCATAAATTAGTATACCAGCAGAAGCTGCGAATGTATAAATCATGATAATATGAGTGCGAATAATATGAATTAAGGAAACCTGAATTTGTTTTAATGATGTAGCGATGATCTATGACCTCTAAAACGTCGAGAAAGTTCATTTCATCCTCCTTCTGCCCCAATTGTGACGGGTGTATTACTCGCTTTTCTACGAAAAGTCGGTAAAAGTTGACGACGACGGGAAAACGAAACGAAATGCTGAATACGAACGAGAGTCGATACTACACAGTTTAAGACTCACTCGACCGTGATGCCAGCGTCTTAACTGACCCACAGTAGAAAAAGGAAAGAAAGAAAGAATAGAAAAAATGATTGCAATACGATCGGCTGTCGGTGCCCAGGCCGACCCTTAAGAAGCCAGAATGGAGATAAAGCGAATAAGTATGTTTCAAAAATAATAATTCAAGGATTTACCGATTACCTAAGATGAAAAACCAAATTACTCGAAAGAAATTATTATTCTACATAATGAAAATATCCTTTCATCAAAAGTATAATTTTGAATTCCTAGGTACCTATGTAAATAACGTAAAAGATTTTGTCGTGGAGATGAATAAAAATTAATTTCAATTACATGCTTGGGTTCGGCACGCCTAAGGGTTTCGTTCAAAGGACGGGCATTTCTGTTTGTACACTATCTATAAAATATAGGGGAAATTCCAACTGTTCTTTCTTATGGTTTTGAAGCAGAATACTAAATACATTTCAGTAGCAGATTTTCGTTTTTCAATATTCTATCGGTAGCTCTTGAATTGACAAAAAGACAATGCGTTGGACGATGCCTTGGACGAAAAACATAAAGATTAGACTCCACCACAAAAGGAAAAAAGAAACTGACGTTCCTCTCTTGTTATTAACGATCGTAATTAATTTTCCTGTTCCCAGAGTTATAATCATTTTCTCTCTTTTGCAAAGGCGCTTTTGGAAATATCTGTTATATAACCTGACACTCGCCTCTAATATTATGTTATGAATGAAAGTATACGAATAAAAAAGGAATAAGTTACAAGTAAGTATACAGTTAGAAGCTCAGCTAAACGTGACGAGACTCCCTATGTAGTTGTCGTCTATAACGTCATATTCACGCACCGAACACATTGTGGTAGGTAAATACATAGAAGAGGGTGTTTTTCGAATAAAAGATACTCGTATATATGGCTCTCTTCCTACAATAATCGTATACATTCAGTTTTGAACAAAAGCAAAATACGACCCCCTTAATCTCAGTATTTTCTTACATTTTCATTTCGATTTTTCTGTCGTAAACCGAATTACCAAACTTTTGTACTTATTACATTTTTGGTGTGGATGAATATAGAAAATTCACTTGAAATCATGTAAGTCCGGTCGTGACAAAATCAGAAAAATATGTTCTTGTGGGTTTACAATTTGTAATCCCCGACCAGAGAAACGGAGAATTTTTTGATAAGACGAAGAACGAGCAATTTTAAATTAATTTTTCCCTTCGGAACCGAAATATTGAAATTTTATAAAAGGTTGTCATGAGGAGTTTATTAGCTCGTGATTCAAGATAACACTCTATTCATGGTTTATAACCGTCTCTCTTCGCGTCAAGAGTTACTACATCTTTATTGCATCAGTCTATGTCAGTAATCTCGTATTTCTTCGGGTTTATATTAGGTATTCACATATATTTTTTGAGTTTCAATGCCACGAAGAGAAAATCACAACATCGACTCTTTGCAGTAACTGAGTGTGTCTAGTTTGAATACAATTTCAAAATTAAATTTTCGAGGTACACTTTCGTAATCTATCTGTCACCATAAAAGTCTACAATGAAGGAAATGTAAAGAATTACTATAGGAAATGTAAATAATGAGGTCGAATATTGAAATATTTTTAATAACGTGAACTAGTGTCACTGTATAATCATCTACTGTGCAGGTAATCGTATACGATTTCAAGTAGTCCGCGCTGCAGATGTACACAATTTATATTTTAGAAAAGGAGTAGATCATTCTCAGAGAACGTAATGCGATACAGTTGAGTCGCGGTATTATGAGAAAAGGCATGCGGCGATGTTCATCGAACATTAAGTCGAAACAAAAAAGTGAAACTGAGTATTCTATTTATTGTAGCATACCAAGTTAGGTACAGTGGCATTTGGAATTACAAAGTATGCCGTTTTTGAAACATAAACATTGTTTCCTGTCGCACTTCTTTGTGTATACGCAAATTGCAGAAATCCCTGATGGTTATCTACTACTTGCGCTGAAGAAGTTTCGTGGGTCGGGATGCCCTCAAACCTTAGAATATTTTCGTGCCATAATTGGAATATTGTAAGTGCTCATACAACTGCATCAAAATTTCAAAATTCCCTCACGCGTACCCATCTGAAAGAAAGCATCAGGTTCGTTACCTGAAGTACGCACCAGCTAATAATTCCGCGTATCCATTTTCCCCCGATTAACCTGCGTGACCTGGACCTATACGGTACCTTCAACTTTATCATCGGAAAAGATTTTATTGGACTGCAATTTCGTCTCTTTCTTTTTGGCTTGTAAATCGTGACAATTTTTGACTCCTTCCTTTTCCTGCAGATGTTTTCCTAATGTAGACAGAGGGATTCAAGAGAACGAAAACTTTTGCATATCCTCCCGCTTCGAATGTACCAAAAATCACGGTTCTCTAGTTCGAAAAAGTGGATTTTCTTCATATTTCCAGACCGTTCCAGTGACTGGAGAATTTTTTGACTATTTTTTTCGAACTCGGTGTACGTGTACCTACACATAGGAAATGACCTAGTCCTAATTGATGCACGGAATACCAAAAATCACGGCTTCCAGTTCAAAAAAGTGGATCTTCTCGATTTTCTATAATTTCTGGACTCTTCCAGCGACTGGAGAATTTATTGACTATTTCTTGTTTTTGAACTCGGCGGACGTGGTCACGTACGAATTGACCTAATCAATAAACAAAATACTGAAACTAGGTTTTTCTCCAGCTAGATATTTGTTTCATTCCGCAGTGGAGAGTGTATTTTTCAGCCCAAACATTGACTATTGATTTCACGCGGTCTATTGCGGTAGCAGTGATTGCTTTCCCCGCTATTGATGAAAAAATACCGAAATTCACGAAATATTGATTTTTTTGGGAATGTTCCAGCCCACCAAGAGCTCAGGTATTAAGGTATGTTGTACTGGAGGGTATTGCGCATCAAATGAATAAATATCTCCAGGTGCCCCTCGATTTTTAGCGGGAAACCCGCTGTCCCTTTTTCTTTTTTTTTTTTTGGGGGGGGGGGGGGGGGGGGTACTTTAAGGAAATTTTCGTTCGCGAGCGGTCCAAGATTGATGACGTCACGGAGAGGGGGTGGGCTTGGAAAAATTTCGACTCTTGAGCTATTTATAATAGGAGAGGGACTTATAATAGTTTCGATCTCCAAGCAATATAAAATGATAGGAGGGAGTCTTAGAGAAATGTCGACTCTCGAGCTATACAGGGTGTGGCAAAAGTTCCGCATCCGATTTGCCCGATTAAAAAAAAAAGAAAAAAAATGAAGAAAAAATTGAGAGAAATTGTAATTTAATTGGAAAAAAAAGTTTGTCCAAAAATTTTTCTGATGAGAGTCTCATCCAAAAAATTTTTGGACAAACTTTTTTTTCTAATATTAAATTACGATTTTTCCTAATTTTTTCTTCATTTTTTTTTCGTTTTTTTTTTTTTTTTAATCGTGCAAATCGGATGCCGAACTTTTGCCGCACTCTGTATAATATGACAGGAAATAGGGATTTACAAAAATTTTGATTCTCGAGCTATACATGATAAGATTTTCCATATGTTCTACTTTTTGAAAGACCTTTTGCAGTGGAATACGGGTCTTGCGGGTTCCTCGCTCGCGGCATCCTAATTTTTTATTTTTAAAGTGAAATTGAAGTTTTGTCATTGCTAGAAACTAGGGAAAATATGAAAGATCCTTTTTGAAAAAAATACCATGGATGCACGTTTACATCTTCTAAAATGTCTCCAAATTTCATTGCTCTGCGACCATTATTGCCTGAGATACAGCCATTTGTAGTTTAGGCCTAAAAATGGCTTTGCAGCCCGTAGGAGTGGGCGGGTGGGTCCAGTTTTTTGAGTTTTGAGTTACAACATTTTGACATACTCGTACATTTGGAAATTTTTTTGCATCCAAGACTGTCCCCCCCCCCCCTTTAACTGGCTCGAGCCTTTAAACTACCAAGTTATAATGTATAAGTACTACCAGACGTAGAAGACTTGGAAAAGTTTGAATTTTGAGTGTATATTATAAGATGCACCTTGCTTTTGACTGAGGGTAACTGCTGTAAGAAAGCGCACCAGTATTTGTCAGCGATGTCTTCTTGTAACGTTTCAAATATATTATCGATTCCCATAAGAATACCTACATAGAAAAGTTTCAATCATTTGACATTATTAATTTGAATGTGAGGAAAAATGAGTAATATGAAGTTCATCAGGTAGATATTCGCAAATGTAACTGTGATTTCTTATTTGAATGTAGTTTTCAATTGATAACACGTGATGGAATGAACGTCCGGGGTACATCCCTATGCATCTCTTGTGAAGTAAAATATTTGTTTTGAATGAACACTGTAAACTGGCGTAAGACTGAGGTAGTAAAGCTTCAAAAAAATACGGTCCAACCCGGCACATGACCATCATCGAAAAGTATTATATTGTGATGATTGAAAAATTTCTTTAGCCTTATTATAGGAGAGGGACTTGGATATTTTTGACTATCGAACTATATAACGGTAATAATGCGAGTAATGCGAGGAACGTGCTGGAAAAGATTTAATTGGATTCATGTTTCATTTTCAACAGAAGTCTCATCACACGGTTCCCTGCACGCCTCACTCAACTTCCTTAAAGAACCTGCGAAGTTTTTACCGACTTTACGAGGTATTGCATTGTTACGCGTGGTGGAATTTTCGGTGTGGGGTATATTTTCTCGGTGTTTCAGTGTGTCTGGATTGAGATTTTAACATTGGCTAAAATTTATGCGCGAAAAGTGTTCGGAGAAAGGGTTGTAAGTTGTGTATTTCCAATACACGAGAATGAATAAAAAATAAAACTTGGCAAGTTTCAAAAATGAACTTGTATCGGAAAACGACGTCATTATTAACGAATAATTCATCTTTATTTCCTTTAGTGTGAACAATAGGCCTAGTTCTTTCATGTTTGATGATTAAAAATTTTTGACGGATATTCCATTCAATGAACCGGGAGAGGGAGGGGGTATTCGGGTGTAGATTACTGATATAGAAGAGTGAATGAAAATAATACTTAGAGAGACTTGAAATTGTGCTCATTTTGGAAAACGAAGTTTAATCCCTTTTAGAAACGAAAACGATTTTAATATAATGTAGCCAATAATGAACAAAACGGAAAAAAGAAGTAGAGATGTATGAAAATAAGATAGGGAAAGTCGGTTTTGCTTTTGCGCTGCGAAGACTTTTTACCATTACAACCGTAGCAAGGTGAACAGGGGGCGGGGGCAATGAACTTTCTCGACGTTTTAGAGGTTTGGATGAGTAGTTCTCGAGAAATTTTCATTTTTTCGAAAAATTTCTCACTATTACGAGGTTAGGAGAAGCGGATTTTCCTATCCTTTTACCATTTTTGTTATCACTACGTGTTTTGTGATTCAAAGATTATGATGAAAAACCTTTTATCATTCAACAGGTTCATTCTTGACCAAGGGTTCATTGAATTTTATTTTCGATATTTCATTCAAATTTAGTACACTTGTATCTCGCTTCCACAGCCCCTAGAGCCTTGAATTTTGTTTTGTCAAATTTTATTTGTTTTGTTAAAGGTGTTTTTGAACGGATAGTTGCAATGGCGGGTTGTTCATTTTGTTTTCATTATTATTACTCATACTCGATAGTGAAAACCTTGAGTTTGAATGATTAAGTACAATTTTTATTCAATCTTCATCAAGTGTGCTGATGTGCGACTACCTTGGTGACTTCATTCTTAATTAATAATTTATTTATACGTCATTTTTTCATGTATGTGTAAATAATTTATAGTAGTACATAGTTGATTTGAGGTGTCTCAGGAGATGGAAAGATTATTTTCAATTTGGACTGGTTTCGGGAAAATGTGGGCCTAGAAATTTCCCTCAGCTAGAGTGCGCGTAAAAGTGGAAGCGTGCGAAGTTTGGAAGAAATAAATTTCACAAATTAATCTACAATTTTAATGATTTAATAGAAAATTACAAATTCGGATCGAGTTGTTGAGTCTGGCGGAGTCCTTCGAATCATGGCGTACCTGACGGACAGAGGAAAAATACACTATCCGTCAGTCTCATAGAGAGTGAGGAAACGATTTGTAATAATATAACGAGTAAGATGAAGATTGAGGGAGAGAGTCGAACCAGAATAATTCGTCGATTATAAAGATCGAAGGAGTACTCACTTGATTTGCCGTTGCAGGAACGAGGAAAAACGTGTTCACGGAATTTTCGTCCGACATTTCGTTCAGGTTTTTTGTTCAGTTTCTCAGTTACAAAATCTTCGTAATCGAGAAAGCTTCGCATAAAGCAAACTTGATAAAATTTCCATGACAGTTCATTGACCTTGGCCTTGACATTCGACTACGAGTCGAAGTCGATAAAATCGTGCGATTTGCAAAATGCAAGATTTTCGACACTCCCCACCGCGCGAAAATTCGCCAAAATTGAGAAGTGATTTATGATGAGAGGGCGAGAAATTTTGTAAATATGTCTCAATCAACTTTGATATCATGTGTAAATAAAATGCAGGATGCAAAAGGAAGAGATCGGATACGTGTTTTAGGCAAGAAATTTGGATTCGTTGAATTTTGTGTGAACTGAAAATTTGGTACCTATAATAAACTTGAATATTATTGAGTAATCGTGTATTTACGTGAAGTTTGACTTTACGTCGAGGTTGAAGGATGTTGATTGCTATTGAGAGTTGAGTTATTTGTATGACGAATTTCTAATGGATAAGTTGATTTATAGGATGCTGCTGTTTCATTTTATCGTCGCTGAGAAAGGTAGCTAAGGATTTTCTTTTGTTCAGGCTTATAATTCGTCCATATTTCCATTGACCGCGAGGAGCTTTTGGATCTTTGATTAATACGATTTCGTCTATGGTCGGAGAATATGCCGGTGCGCCTCTTTTCGGTTGATAAACCAGGCGAGAAAGATTGTTTCCAATTGTATTTTAGCTTCCAATATTTTTGGAGAAATAATTTAAGTGCTAAGAAGCATGGACTGTATAAGCCCAGTGGATCGTAGATTGAGGCGATAAAAGCGAGCACGCTGCGTTTGCAAGGTTTTGTAGAAGAGTCGAGTTTCATTTTCGAGCTAAGCTCGTCTTTTTCTCGATCCCAAGTCAATCCTAGAATCGAAATCGTGCCCTTGTTTGGGTCTCGAAAATTTTCAGGAATGATATTGATGAATTCAGAGCTATTTGAAGCCCAATCTCGTAGATTCATACTGATGTCTTTTAATTTCGTCGTGATTGATTGAAAAAGATTCAATGCATCGGAGATGTCGTTTACACTGATAACTAGATTATCAGCATAAATCTTATTTTTGGCAAAAAGATTCCATCTATTGATGGGCTGTGACGAAAGATGCTCTTGAAGGACCATTGCTAACATGAATGGGGATGCTTTAACGCCGAATGGTACCCTTGTGAAACGGTAAAATATTAAATTGTCTTTCGTAGGTGGTTTGGTGACGTCTTTCACCCAAAGAAATCTACATACGTCCCTACTGGATTCGTGTAAGGCGATTTGTAAGAATGCCTTTTCGATATCAGCTGTTATAGCTATAGCAAGTAGACGAAAGTTTAAGAGTAGACAGACGATGTATTGAATGAGTACGGGCCCTTTGTGTAAAATGTCGTTTAGGCTATGCCCTGACTTAGTTTTTGCCGAAGCGTCGAAGACTATTCTTAATTTTCCTTTTTGCATGATACCGTGATGCGGTATGTAGTGAATTAGATAATCGGAATGATCTGGTGCCTTTTCGATAATATTGAGTTTTATGTACTCTTGAAATGTGTTGTCGTATTTTCCTAACATTTCGGAGCTTGCCGTACGTAAAATTGATTTAAGTCGAGCGAATGCCATTCTAAAGTTGCTTGGTATCTCTGGATTGTCGTGTTTCCACGGCCAGGACACCGTGTATCGATCATTGATGATAAGAGCGGTTTTACGAAACTCATCTATAATTCTGTCGTTCTCGTCAGTTAATTCCTTCTCGCTGATCCCTAACTTTTCTAAGCTCCAGAGCATCGCTAAATCAATAGGGTCTGATTCGTCGGTTAATATTCGAATTTCAGGTTCGCTTTCGACTGAAGTACTTGATGTCAATATTAAATTCTTATGCGGATCATTAGAAAATATAATCTTTCCCGAGGGAATCCAACCGAAGAATGATTTTATCAATTTTAATCCTGAAGGGAGTGACTTTACCTCGTCTATATCCACTAGATCGTAGTAAATGTTCATTCCTATGAGAATGTCGATATTTCTTTGCTTAATTTGAAATATGTCAGGATCTGAATAAATCAGATGAGAAGGCAAAATTTTGCTCACAATATTCGATTTAGGACTTGTTTGTAATTCGCCAGTTATGTGTGGCGTTGTCGATAGATGAAAGGTGCGGATCGTAAAGCGTGTCGTTACCGATTGTAATATTTGTTTACTTGACATAAATAATGCTTGTGAATCGAATCTAAGCTGTTCAGGCGACTCAATCTCAATGTGCGAGGTACCTCGTCTAACTATAAAATTAGATGTGACCGATGACTGTGGCGGAAGAAATGATACCGGTACCGCCTTTTAATCCAGTATCTGTCGAATGCGACTCTACGTGAGGTTTAAGAAACCTCATCGCAGAATCTCATACATCTCAGTGGCGTGATGCGTTGGATGCGATGTCGCACAATGGGTGTGCTTGTTTCGAGAGAGTTATCGAAGTAACGTCCCTCTGTTAGTATGAACAGTCGTGTCATACAAGGCCCATAGCTTTGAGAGCTGTTTAGGGTTACGTTATTCATGCCTTATAGCCACTGGGCACTGCTTACACGTAACGACTATTATGACTTCATAAGGAAGTACGCGAGGCCTAAATTTGAAGAATTCCCGTGAGATCGGGACTATAAATATTTCGAAGATACTCTCGTTGGGTGACAAAGCATCCAGTTACGAGAGGTTGTCGTGTATAGCCCGACTCACTGGAAAGATAAGATATAACATACCTTTCCCTACCATCTTTGCACAAAAAATGGTATTGTCACAGTATTGAATTCCAAATATCCTTAGCTCTTTCGGCCCATAACAAAAGAACTATGGCAAGAGGTGACCCATACTGCCGCTAAAAGTAAAATGTTGAGGGTGCGACAACGCTGCCTTAATCTTTCTTATGCTGCTGCTAGCTAAAGAAGAAGGCTAATAAAAGTGGCCCGTTCGAGAGACAGCCTCGTGACGGGATATCATTCGACATCGTGGTCCAGCGCCGGTATGATTGATATGGATGATACGTAAAATACGTTTAATTCCTGAATTATGCTTTCATTTCGATTCAATTATTTAAGCTATTTGAGCTAAATTTCTCGAGTTCGGAATAGGTATACGGATGATTTACTGCGCGCAGTTTTAAAGAAGATTTGCGAGATTGAGTCATAGTATGCTGTTCATCGGTCTAACAAGATTATGAGATCGTAGGCCAAGCGATTAACAAACCGATCTAGATAGAGTGTAAATTTGCTGCGACCGATGACAGGGAGAAAGAAGACAAGAAAATTAACGGTAAAAATATCTAACTTATACCTTTGTATTCGAACTCGAGTTGACTAAAAAAAAATATTCTGACGTCGTATTTTGTTGGGTCATATTTGCTAGATCGTATGAATATGATCAAGATGAGGTAGACCAGGCAACATTCAAAAGATTGCTTTACGAATTATTAGAAGCGAGTTGAAAAGTTTTGTGACGATATACGAGCCTTGACGTTTCTCCTATGTTTTATACGCTATGGTTATTACTTTGGTGCACGGGTACGGTTGTGCACTACGTGTACTACTACTCGCAGACAATATTGAAATGAAACATTGATCACGGTTCGATCTCTCTTAACCCTGGGTTTTCTATATAAGTTGATTAAGTATAAAGTATTTGTATGATGGGTTTTCTATATAAGTTGATTAAGTATAAAGTATTTGTATGATCAACTTATTCGATATTTTATTCTGGTTCTTCTCTCCTGGATCTTATGATAGCTCTGCTATCATTTCGGGAAAATGTGGGCCTAGAAATTTCCCTCAGCTAGAGTGCGCGTAAAAGTGGAAGCGTGCGAAGTTTGGAAGAAATAAATTTCACAAATTAATCTACAATTTTAATGATTTAATAGAAAATTACAAATTCGGATCGAGTTGTTGAGTCTGGCGGAGTCCTTCGAATCATGGCGTACCTGACGGACAGAGGAAAAATACACTATCCGTCAGTCTCATAGAGAGTGAGGAAACGATTTGTAATAATATAACGAGTAAGATGAAGATTGAGGGAGAGAGTCGAACCAGAATAATTCGTCGATTATAAAGATCGAAGGAGTACTCACTTGATTTGCCGTTGCAGGAACGAGGAAAAACGTGTTCACGGAATTTTCGTCCGACATTTCGTTCAGGTTTTTTGTTCAGTTTCTCAGTTACAAAATCTTCGTAATCGAGAAAGCTTCGCATAAAGCAAACTTGATAAAATTTCCATGACAGTTCATTGACCTTGGCCTTGACATTCGACTACGAGTCGAAGTCGATAAAATCGTGCGATTTGCAAAATGCAAGATTTTCGACAACTGGCTTTTTTCAGTGAGATTTGAGGTTAGACTAACGAGTGAACCAGGCTATATTTTTACCGACTTTTCTAGCTAGAAAAGTGAGGTATTTTGTTAATACTTTTGGAAATGTTGAAGCGTGAGGGAAGGAATGAGGGGTAGACTGGTGGGTGATTGGTTGCTTCTTTGGTTTCGAAATCGATTTTTTTAGTTTTTCGGGATCTCCTTGTAGCTGGATTCCCAGATGAAGAATCTTGAGATGGAGTTTGCACAGAAAAATATGATATGATAGCGTGAATACAATTTATGAGCGCACGAGAGGAATAGCAGCTGGAGATAGCTTTAAGAGATGCTAGGAATCGGAAGTGATAAAGAATTGAACCAGTCAGCCTAATTTACATTATACTAGACTAATACAAGGCTATGAATAACCTATCGGAAAAAATGATTGTAAAGCTCTTTTTTTTTACAGACTTTTCTAGCTCGAAAAGTGAGGTATTACATCTGTAGCAAGATTGACAGGGGAAAGAAGCAGTCAACTTTCTCGATGCTTTGGAGGCCCTATATTACTTTCAGCATGAAAAAAATCAGGTTTCTCTATGTAGGCCTATATCTGCGCTTAAAGAATTTTTTTTGTCCGCGGCTCTCCTCCAAAACTACTGGGTGGATTTTTTCGAGACTTAGATAAGTTATAGTCTCAATCTGAAGATGGGCATCAACAATTTTTTCGATGATTAATTGATAGTAATTCCTCAGCGCGTTTCCAATTCTGTAGGTTACGCCTAATCTTATTGTGAGTAATCGAAATATCAATTTGCAAAGATCGCAGAAACAACTGTCATAGCCTCGTAGCAGTTTGGGCAAGGGGAGGGAAGTGATTTTTCTGGAGACGTTTCGTAAGTTTCAGATGACTCCTAGCCGAAATTAAAACCAAATTCAGGTTTCCTTATTGGATTATAGGTGTAAGATTACTCACCCTGACTCATCCTTCGCACGTAATCTGTTCTCTTTCATTTATTCGCTTCATCTTAGCTTTCCGTTCATAACTTGAACTTTTCCTTTCGCGACTTGTTCGCTTACTCATGTTTGGTCACTGTACTTCCTTTTTATATCGACCTGTATTTCACTTTGTTTATTTCGTTCGACTTGAACGCATCTCGCTTTATGCCTTCGCATTATTCGCTCGCTGCAGCATTAGTTACCAAACGGCTTTTGTTAAGAATTCTCATTAATAAAATTTGCATTCTTTGAAGTCGTGTTGGTTTCCTTTAAAAGATCTTCCGATCTTATATAGGTATTTTTACTCTGTTATTAGTTGATGTGACGTCGCGTCATAATGGTAGAATTTATAAACTGAGTTTTATTGTTCATTCTACAATTAATATTTGGCATGATTGACAGGTCATTGGTATTCAATTTAAAGAGAGGGGTGACTGTCTCAATGATTTTTGGATTGTGAGAAGAAAAGTCGCGTGAGTGTTTTTTGACTTATACTTTTTAATGGAACCAACTGTACAAAAATTTGCTTACGCACTATATTTTACACTTATCAGTCGTATTGTGAATGGTTAATTTTACTCTACCATGGTGAAATCATTGTACGAGTACAAATATGTTAAAGAGTGCCTAAGTATAGTTATCTTACTGAATACTAGTCTTTCATTTTCGAAGCGCAGTAATAGACTTTTACAAAAATTGAGTTGAGAGTTTTGTACTTTCAGAAACCGCTTTAAGATATTGAATATTTCATTCCAAACACAATTTCAATTCCCTTATTAGTCCTCCTATCGAAATGAGCTTCTTCCGTATGTCTCTTTGTACTAAGAGTGATTTTTTATCATTTTCAATTGATCGTATGTTTTTCTTAGCTTTATTATTATTTCTGCTGCGACGGTATTAGAAAAGCTCTCTTTTTTTTTCTTTTTTTTTCTTTATTTTTACGAGCATTGAAGCAACACAACGGGCTATTAGCTCGACGAATATTACATGTGAGTAGAGATACGTGAAATTTACAAATTTACATCTTAGAATGATGAGTTAGGGAAAAATGTTTGGAGATTACCTCGTACAATGACAGGATAATAATTCTACAAAATAATAAAGAGTTCCATCAAAACCACTCAGTTTCAAATACACTGTCTGTTTGTGTATTTTTTCAGGAATCTGACAAACTTATTGGGGCGAACTTTGGATTATTTATTCGAGTCGTTTATTAAACGACCCGAATAAATAATAATTGGAAAATACAATTTTTTGAACGTGCAAATCGAATTGGAGGGACTATTCAAAAATTATAAAAAAACGCACAATGCCTCTGACAACCACCTGGCACACATATAGTGAGCGGCAAGTTCGAATCTTATGAAAATTGTTTTTTAATCATTTCTTAATAATATTCTCTCCATGGCACAGAATAGAACAAAGTTTGTGAGAAGAAATTTGAGAATGGTATATTTATTGGCACGTGACGAAAAGAGTGTTTGCGCGCGAAAAATGACGAGTCTAAAGTGATGGAGATATTGAACCAGCAATCTTTTTTTGAAAGAAAGAAAAAAAAAATCAGATATGGTATCCTAATTAATTTGCTGTTGCTTGCTTTATCTAGCCTAGACAAATTTTTTCATGCAAGGTAACATAACAATCAAGGTCGAACGCAGATCAAGAAAATTCTAGGCCCTAGACAATTCCCCGAAAATGATGACGTCACAAATGAGCGGACGCGGGCGTTTTTTCAAGATGGCCGCTCAATAAAAGGGATAGCGGGTTCCCCGCTAAAAACATGCGAAATGGTGCACGTGAATAAATTATCAACATAATAATTATGTAGTATCTTAAAAGATTGAATGCTTATGTGCGAGCTTGTATGATAAATATAATGATGAAGAGTAGGCTTAGGTCCTTGGCATTGCAGAAATTGTATTCTTAATTTGTGTGAGTGTTGTTGATAACAAACATTAATTCAGGATCTGAACTACAGTAGAATTTGAAAAAATTTTGAGGAGGAGGACTTGAAAAATTTCTGAACATGAACTATATTATACGGTTCATTCATATAATGAGGATTTATTGTGTCCAATTGAGAAAAACGTTGACTGGTCTGTCGTTCTTCTGACATATTATGGTTCCGAGGGGAAAGGGAGACACTAACCTACTTTTTGGGCTCTAAAAATTTCGAGCTGTTCATAATATCAGAGAAGAAATCGAAAAAATTCCGACCATCGAGCTAAACAGTATATAATTATTATAAGACAGTTAGCAAAATTAAAATGTCTAAATCATCCAAAAACATAAAAGAGGCCGACCTGCAAAAGATACTTGTGAATTAATAATTCAAATTTTAAGTTTTTCTTTCCTCCTTTTTTTTTTCCTTATTAGTGTCCATTATTTTGTTTTTAATTTTTAATTTCTCTTTACGTTTAGTTTTTTTTTTTTTTCATGTAGTGCTTCATTTTTTTTTTTTTTTTCGTATTCAATGCATTCTTTTTGCTTTAATTCAAATTCTTCGCGCAAAACACTACTAATTTTTTTCGTGTGTCGAAAAATCTTATCCAAATTTGAGGCATTTATTTTCGCGAAGAAATATTGATATTTTATTATTTTATTGAAAAGAATCGCGAGCAAAAGACTTTTGGATTGTAACTTACAAACAGTTTGTGACCATAGAATTAAACTATCCTAAGTTCAACATTCTTCCTATTTTTTGAAAACAGAAAAAACTTACCGTGGAGTTGAGTTTGTTCTGTTCCGATCTTTTGGAAACAAAATGAGATAATTAAGCTAATTTTTGACTAATTGATGTTTTGGATTTGGAATAACCAAACTAACCGAAGAAAGTGTTCCTTACCGTAATAATCCAATATAATCCAAAAATTGAATTTTTAGATGACACAGATGTGTCCGGAAATGGTACGGCACATATAATATTATGTATTGTTTTATAATAAATTTCAAATTATTTAAATAAAATGTTCTACGTGAGCACAGCTCGCCTTCGATAAAAATATCATTATCAGGTGAGATCACAAAATAAACTTAATTAAGTTACAGTATTTATTGAAACGATATTATAATTATATTTATGAATTTGAGATAGTTCTTTTCTATGGCCACAAGCTCTTGGTTTGTGTTGGAAAAATTGCCTATAGCATTTGCCGTTAGAGAATAAAATTTCGAACACTAAAGTTTCGCGATAAAGATCACATTTGAAAAATACTTTTGACGAGTGTGATTTTTCTCACGAGATTTTTTTAGGAAAAACAGTGTCGGTCCCTTAAAGCCAGTGATACTACGCTAGCAAGTGTAACGAAATTTTCAAGTTTCATTCCCGGTCGGTGGACGTAAATCGTAAGGAAAAGAAGTATGTTCTCGCAGTGAGTTGAAAACAGACGCGTTCGCGATACGTACGTTGCTTATTCATTCATTCATTCATCCATTCATTCATTCGGACACGTGAGAGAATTCTTTTTCGTTGTAGACGTTATTATGTCTCGTCAAAACAGGTTACATGAGTGTTTCGCGTTTTTCCGGTTAAAATACATAAGATTGAAAAAATGGTGCCAGAAAGCAGAAAATTCCGAAAAAGAATTTGACGCGAGTTCCCTCTCTTACAGAGAGGCAATCCTAATGCTGGAGGAGCATGAACTGTCAAAATCATTACACGGATATCCCGGAAAAATGAGATCTTCATCTATCGTTTCAGAGGAATCACGTAAAGGAAATCGTAAGAAGCTCGCAAGTAACCGAGCTAGTTCATTGGACTAGTATTATTGCAAATCACGCAGAATGTCTCCTGTAAATGCACACGCGAACCAAAAAAAAGATCCAAAAGATCACCGGTACAAACGATCCAACTCTTTGAATATAAGTTCCCTTAGACCACTAGAGATACCGTCCGTAAGTGCAGGAGAATGTAAAAAGAGAAGCTTGTCTTTAGACCAGGAAAGAAATGATGAAATCGAAGCACCTTCAGTTGGATGTTTTCTCAAATCACATGAAATATTTGTTTCACCTTCGAGTGCGAACGAAGCATCCCGAGAGAGTTCATTTGCTCGTAAAAAAGGTACGAAAAAAATGGAAGATTTCAATAAAATCGCATCACAAGACGACAAATCTGTAAGATCACGTCGCTGTTCATTCGTGGTCGCAAACGAAATGTTTGGAGGAAGTTTATGAGGTAATGTCAAACCCTATTTCCTTCATCTTCTCACTTACACTAAAGAAAAATTAATTCATTCTGATCGGTGTACCTGAGTAATATTTCTTATGTGATGAAATTAATAAGTTATTTATTACTGAAGTATAGAAAGAGAATTAAGAAATAGAGTGAGAAAAAAAAATCCTCACGGGTAGCTATGTTCAGCAAACGCTAGGAACCTAATAAAAGTACCTCTGTACGTTTCCATAAATTTCTATATTCTGTTCACATTAAGAAAGTGCTCAGAAAGTGCTCGACAATGGGGCAACTTCTTCATCACAAACACCTCCTTGAGCCCTTCACGAACTCTTTCTTAATGTGAACAAAATGTAATCGGTAACTTTTGAAGGGGAAAAAAAATGAAAAAACAAAAAAAAAAACAAGATTGAGTCGCCATGCGCCTCAGTATCCGAGTCTTTTGGTGTTTTGAAGCCAAGAGCCTCTATGCATCTGGGGGAAAAAAATAAATAAAAAATAAAGTTCCCTACCAAACTGTTTGTTGTGAAGTCACAACTTGAGAGAGATATCCCGTCTAAACATTTTTCACATTTCTGTACAGTTCTGGTGAGCTTTATTTTTGTAAGGTATTTTTCAAAGGTTAAGATTTTATTCGTGCAGAGAACGATAAATAACTTATTCGATAAAAATTGAGGCTCTCCTCGCACAGTAAAAAAACAAACAATGATAAACTTTGAAACAATTTTTATTTACGTTTCGACGTAACAAAGGCCTTTTTTTCAGAATGGTACAAAGATGAAATGAGGAAATGAACTGAACAAAAAGACAAGGGAGAAAAAAAACGTGAAAATACAAGCCGATGAGTAATAAAACTAATCATGAAAGAGAGAGGCGTACGTGGAGCCTAATTTCTGAGTATTGCGCTTAAAATTAACCGTGTGATACTCCATAATTTCAATATATTCACGGTTTCTTCTTTTTCGAGAAATCTTTTCGTAAGCTAATATATATACTATGACAGTTTTCAAAATTAAAATTATGATTAGGTAGTGTTAAAATCGTGTTGAGACGAAGCCGTGTTATCGTTATGGTTCCTCGCATCTCTCCTATGCTGGGATATTCTCGTTCCGAAATATTGGAGAGTCTCACCAACATAAGAGAGAGGGCAGTCAGAACAAGGAATTCGGTATACTCGTAGATGAGTTCAGATCTTTTGAGGATAGGAGTAGGATCTTTGGTTTTGGAAAAGAGGATGTTATCGAGGGAGTGAAAGTTTTTAAAAGAGACACAGATCTTATTATCAAGTTTTTTAAGAATTCTGCTGACGATAACACTGCTTTGACCAACATAAGGAAGACTGAAAAATTTAGATTTAGATTTAGTAGTGGTAGTGGTAGTAGAGATGTCTCTACACACGCTTAAAATTAAATATTGATCTAATAAAGTGCTGACGGTAGCCATATTGTTAATTAATAAAATACGTAATTCATTACAGACGTCGTCATGAAAAGTCGGACTAGATAATTTAAGCCAGTTTTCTTTTAAATTTTGTGATGGGTGAGGTATTTTTTGAGCGGAAAGTCAACGAACTTATTATCATACATAATTTTTACAATCTTATTGCGATGATCTTCTAAATTATTGATAGGATCACGTGCCAAAATTTTATAATTAAGCAGTTTTATCATTTAACATGCACTGCATTTATTCAAATATTTTGTTTTTATCAATAATGACATTCAAATTCCCTTTATCTGCTTTCAAAATTAAAAGATTCTTATTATTATTAAGCAATTTTTTTGGTGTCTGCAATATCGGTGTTCAGAGAGGATAGATCGTTGCTTATGAGCTGCTTGGGAGTGAACTTTTGTTCGAAAAAACAAAAACTTGAAATTTTTTAAGTAGTACAATATTTTTGACTTCAAATATTTGGTAAGTTTTTCTGGAAATTTTTCAACTCTCTTAATGTAAAATATTCGAAATATTTTTCAGTAGATGCATAACCCACAAAAATCGTACATACTGCTTTTCCTCATTAGGATTTTACCTCGCGTCTGTATAACAATTTTTACGTCTCAGTCGATTGAAAACAACTTCCACTTTACGTTATTATAGTCGCATATATCTGGAAAAATAAGTTGACGCAGTTTTGGATATGGGGGAGAAAGTTTACGTGTTAACTTACTACCTTATAGAGCGTAATTATTTTACCAATGTTCTATTCTTTTTCTTATTGCTGACTTCATATTCTTATTGTGCAATATTAAATTCAAATTAATGTTCTCTTCTTAAACATATCGTTGGACATTATTAACGCTTGTGTTTTTCAACTTTTTTACCGACTTTTAGGAGGTATTGCATTCTTGCGCAGGGTGGAATTTTTGGTGTAGGGTATGTTTTCTCGGCGTTTCAGAGTGTGTGGATCACGATTTTAACATTGGCTCAAATTTATTAAATACGTACGTACGTATATATGTATGTATGTATGTACTTTTATTGCGCGAATGTTCTGGGTTGGTATTGGGTCGATTTGTATGAAATTGAGACTTATTGAAGTTTTATATTTGCACTAGAGAATAGGGTCATTTTTTTGAAAATTGTATTGGTAGTTTTTGAGATTTTTTCTATTTTAATCTAGAAAATTTCGAGCGCGGTAAGTCGAACGTGAGTTGTTTAACCAACCCGCGTTGAAAAGAATGAATGTTGCTATGGAAAATGAAGAGTGTTACCGACTTGTGCGCGAAAAGTGTTTCTTTCTCAGAGAATTATCAGTACACGCGACTGAATAAAAAAAAATGCTTGGCAAGTTGTGATAATGAACTTGTATCGGAAAACGATATCATTTTGCCGTTGTTAACGCCGTTGTTAACGAATGATTTCATTTTTATTTTCTTTAGTGCGATTAATTGTTCTTTCATGTTTGGTGATAGAAAATTTTTGACGGATATTCCATTCATTTAAGCGGGAGGGGATATTCGGGTGTAGATAACTGATATAGAAGAGTGAATGAAAATAATACTTAGAGAGCTTTGAAAATGAACTCATTTTGAAAAACAAAGTTTATTTGCTGTTGGAAACGAAAACGATTAAGTAATAATATCATGTAGCCAATACCTAATGAACAAAACGAAAAAAAAAAGAAGTAGAGATGTCGGAAAATAAGATAGGAAAAATCGGTTATGCTTTCGCGCTGCGAAGGCTTTTTTATTGTTCATTTCCTCTTTTTTACCGGACCGAAAAATGGTTATCCTTTTTTACATATTGCATGATTACCGTAAGGCTTTAGCCGGGAAAGGGGAGGACAGCCTTGGTCGCAAAATGTTCCAAATGTATGTGAAAATGTTGTTCCTAATAAGAAAACTCGAAATCCAAAAAATTGGACCTATCCGCTCACCCAAATAGACTGCAGAACTATTTTTAGGCCTAAAATCCAAATGGCCGTATCTCAAGCAATAATGATCGCAGAGCGATGAAACTTACACTTTTAGAAGATGTCGATGTGCATCCATGGTATTTTTTTCAAAGGCAATGATCCATAATTATTATCCCTAGTTCCTACAGCAATAACGAAAATTCAAACTCAATTGAGGAAAAAAATTGGGGGGTTGGCACCTAGAGATATTCATAATTTGATGCGCCATACACTCCAGTACAACATTAGAATCAATGAATTCTCGTAAACTACGTGCCATAGTATATAATAGTGAAATAAAGGCACAAGCACGTAACTAAATAGAAATTTATTCGAAGAAAAAATAACAAGTAATTTCATACCGAACAAATATAGACGACCGGTTTCAACCGCGTGGGGGCGGTCATCAATCAGGTACGGTTATATGAATATTACTTGTTATTTTTTCTTCGAATAAATTTCTATTTAGTTACGTGCATGTGCCTTTTATTTCACTTTTTTACAACATACTTAGGGGAGTCTGTGCTTCGTATTGCATTGATAATGGCTTTTTAGCCGAAAGCTGGCTCAGCCTGTATTATTTTAATGTTCATACGGTTGTAAATTCATTTGAATTAATAAATTTGTTCTTTTTGGATAATTTATTTTTTCACCTTCGTTAGCAATAAAAGACCCTGTGGGAGCGTTAAAAATGAAGTGATTCAACTGTAGGTCAATTAACAATAGAATCATGTGAATGAACAATAACTTCAACAGTAACTAGGCTCATGATAATTATTTCAAACTGAACGATAAGGTTTTCCTGTACAAACAATAACTTGTGTACAACCCTGAACATGAATGACTTGAGGTGCAACAAGTAAATGTAGGCTCATACGATTCTCACGGGTGTAACAGTCGGTGTACACATATTCTTTCATCTACCGATTTAATAATTTTGATGAATTTAAAGAAATTTATTTTAGCCTCTGGATCATAACAGTACCCGACGATGTAGAAGAAAAATCGTCGTGTCCGTGCCCTTCATTCACGAAGCACGTTTTTTGCAAACATATTCTGGGTTTACAAATTCGTCAAAAATCTGTCTCCATACCCGAGGCAGCGAAACAGATTCGTTTGGGCGGAAAAGGAAGAGGGGGCATCCTTGTTAAGGCACCATTCAGAAAAGTACGCGATATTGTGATTAGAACTGTATTTGAGAAATGAACAGAACTAATAGACTTGAACTTGAACTGATGTACTGAACTGGAACTGACACAAATGTGGGTGCCTTAAGGGCTTATATACTAATTTTTATGTGACATGTCAAAGTTTATAATTAAGAATAGTGATATATTAAAATGTACCTTAGTCTAATGATTAAAGTTAACATAGACAACGATAATGTACATAATCTGAACAATCAGATATAAAGTGCAAATGCATTGAAAATATGGATATAAAGTATCAGTAAGTAAGTGAGTACACATACTGTGACGTTACAAGGAGCATGTTCGACTCCATAGTAGGCCACATAAAGCACGAGGTCGGCTCTCCAAAGAGGAACTCAATGTTCAGAAAACACCTCTCCGTATTGTAGTTTATAATTTTGAGGGTTGGTCTCCGGTTTGACCGGAACACACATTTTAATCAAAATTTGAGCTACAGAGTCTAGCCTAAAGCAGAATGAGATCAACACTGAAAGACACGGAGGGGGAGGGTCGCGCTTGACCGTATCTCAGGGACTTCGATACTCATCTGAAATGGATAAAAAAGTAGGCTGAGTAGGAGAGATGTATGGATTGAGGCTCGGATAGACATTACAGTCAGGAGGGAGAGAGCAGAGAAAGAGACTTGTAGTTTACCTCAGGGAATGTGTGTTCGAGTTAGCACTGCAGAAACAGCGAGTGTATCGTGTCAGTACTAAGTTTTGTAGGCTTATCTAAGATAAATAAAAGGAAGGGGGGGAGTCGACAATCGAATACCGGATCACATAGTATAATTGAGATTATAGAAATCAGTCCGAAGCCGGGACTAAATAAAGAAAGTTTGAGCTTTACGACATACCCTATACGCCACTCACGACCCTGCCATGGGTGTTCACGCTAACACCATCTTTTCAAAACTTATGAACTTTAAGAACAGAAACTGCTGTTCGGCGCAATATCGTTTTCATCCCATAGGTAGTATCGCATTCGAACGTAAAATCATAATAGTTGCGAGGGATTATGGTTTAATGCGGAAAACGAAATAAATGAGTAAATAAAAATTGAATAATAGAGAAAAGAGAAAAAAAAAAAACTAAACGATCATAAATCAAATAATATAAAGAAAGAAGAAAAGAAAAAAAAAAAAAGAAAGTGAACTGAAAATCATACGAAAATAATAATAATAATAATAATAATAGTAAAAAGAAAAGGAGCAAAATAATAAAACCTGAAGCGCCAGCAGGTACTGATAAGGCTTTGACAAGCTCGTTGATTACGAGGATCTTTCTTTTTTTCGAATAAGGATTTCGATGTCAAGTCTCTGATCCACCAAGGATTATAGATCGAGGACTAGATCTTGTCCGGCGTCGCAAACGAAGGATTGACGAATGAAAAAAATTTTCAGCGTCTGTCGTAAATGCTGTAAGACGCGCAACAATGATCTTTACAGATATCGAAGAGAAAAAAAAACTTTCGTTTCAAATTTGAAGCGGTAGGTCTGGACTGTACGCTACAAACAGGAAAAACAGAAGTAACCGGTGGCGGTAACTCGGGATCAACGCCGGTTACGGAGAAGGTAGAGTAGGTACAGGAGAAAGGAAGGGGAAAGGATAAGAGGGAAGTACAGCTAGACGGTCCGCGCGAACGCCGAACGAAAAAGTACGGCTGCCTTCACACATCTTCGATGAAACCGAGAGTTCGTAACGCCACAATACAATGAAAATATAATATCTAATATATAAAGCAGAAAGTTTGTCCGTCCGTCCTCCTGTCCGTTTATAACTCGAGAACTACTGGGCCGATCGCTTTCAAACTTTCAGGATATATTGTCCTCATCCCAGAGCAGCACATAGACTCATAAAAATAAAAATTTGACGGGGAGGTGCTGAGTAATTTCAAAAAAGGGCGAAAACAATGACTTTTTTCAATATAAAAAAAAAAACGTGGTGGTGTAGCTTGCCATCGAACGCGTTGTTCCAACGTTCAACGTTACCGTTCAAACGCGTTGAGCGGCGCAGTTATAAAAATTAAGTTATGGTGATAACTCGAGTTTTACTCATTTTTATGAAAAATTTAAGAGAACAAAAATTGTTGCCCCTTTAATTTCCTTTCGAATGAGCCCAATTCCAGATTTTTAGGAGGAAATTTTGGAACTATTGGTATTTTGACTGATGCGTATTTAAGATCATTGTGTTTACAGAGAGAGAGCATTTAAACCGGTTGCTCTGGATGAATCTACAGAGACTATTCGAGTTTTACGTATCCAATTTTCGATTTTGAAAGGAGACGTTTATGTAAAATAATTTCTTGAAAATTTGCTCTTCTTTTGTGATACGAGTAACTATACATTAGGTAAATATCGTCGTCAGAGTTTGAAACTACCTAAGAAAAGGTACTGGGTTCGAGAAAGAATTAAGAAAATTACATCCGGTTTCTCATATAGGAAACGACTGAGTTCGTCTCATGCCTCTACACAGACTGATGTAATGCTTCGGGGATATGGCAGGCTTTTTACCTACTGTCCATCTATTTCCTTAATCATTGCGACGGTTCATGAATTAGTCCGTTTTTTGCTGCAATACAGCCCTTACCTGTCAACTCAGCTCTTACCGTTAAAATCGAAATATTTGCAAAACACTAATATCTACTCAACACACAGCTGGCGGTCAGGCGCGCCGGAGGCGCGCTGCCAACCGCTAGTTATAGGTATAAAGTATGAGTTAGAAAGTACAAGTATGGAATAAGAATATCAATATGTACAGATAGTAATTATAATAAGTATGAAAGTCCGGGGTACAACTTCCTTCCTAAGCGAAACGCGCGTGTAAGAGATCCCTAGAGCATGAGGTTAGAAAAGGGGGTCACTTAACGAAGGGGGTTTTGTATGATGTACCAAAATATTGAGATGTACGCTAATAACCAAAGTGAACAGAGGAAACACATGTAGATTGCGATCAGATATAATTGAAGGGACTCACTTAGTCGATTACAGCTTAAATGAACTACATATTTAAAAAGAAAGTCGAGACGAACACGATGATAATAATAAGAAAAGAATCTACGTAGTAAGGGCGAAATTAGCTGTTAACTGCGCGAACGTAAAAATGATACGATGATTAAGAAAACAACACATCAGTTGATAATTAGATCGATTCCCGCACAAGAGAAATATGACAGCGCACAAAATACGTTAACGAAATCGTTCTTCAAAATTCGAACTCTCGATTAGGTTAGCTGGAAGAGCTTATATAGGGAATGAACAAAGTAAGGGTGTATAGTATGGTAACAGGTAATCGGGTAGTGTAAATATCGAAAGAGACTCGTAAAAAAAAAGTAGAAAGAAATATGATCGTAACGGGGAACGGAAAATTTGGTAGGTTCGATAGCGAGAGAGACTCGTAGCAAGACGTAGGAATAAATACGATCGTAACAAGATGGTCGAATAAATGAGTGTTGTTAAAAGGAATCCTGCGAGCGAATTAAGGTGGTGCAAGTGATGTAAATACTCGTATTGAAGTGCATGTAACGGGTGTATTTCATACAATGGGGTACTGGGTAGTTGGTGGGGTCTTGATAATATAATATTTTTAAATCAATCTACAATGTTTTATTGCGCTGTGTACAGTTCCTTTTAGCAAATTTTGATGTTCACTCTTATTTTTTTAAGGCAGCTGCGGATATGAGGGAACAATTATTTAAACGTGTCAACTTGCTATCTTATTGCGTAATCATTTTACCAATGTTCTATTCATTTTCTTATTGCTGACTTCATATTCTTATTGTGCGATATTAAATTTAAATGTTCTCTTCTTAAAATATTGTTGGACATCATTCACGCTTGTGTTTTTCATCTATTTCTATTGTTCATTTCCTCTTTTCTACCGGGCCAAAAAATGGGTACCATACATTAGTACCATAGTCCTCGGTGAGGTGAAACATTTTCCAAAAAATCAGAGCGAGTGAGCCCCATGAAAGCTCCGCGAGGGAGCCCCACGAAAGGCGATAGCCTAAAATATTTTATATCAGACTTCTGCTAAACCAAGACAGGGAGCGAACGAGCGTAGCGAATGATAAAATATGAGAGACATGAAACATGATCTTTATTTCTTTGGCTAGGCCAAAACATTTTGTACACACTATTACTATTTGGATGTGTCTATTTGCAGGTACTGTACCTACGCGTAAAACGCTATTTGCAGGTACTAATTATTTTATTTAAAAAATTGTGTAACATAAAATTTTTGAGTCAGTAAGAACGAAATAGACTACAATATTGAAAAAAATACGAAATTAAACATTTGATATTACAAAATTAATTTTTCCTTCTATGGCTTCGCCGAAGAGGTAATGAAGGGGGAGCGCTAAATACATCTTCTGTGGGGCAAAGTTTACGTCTTTTTGGTGGAAGTATTGTGGAATCATGGGTGTTCTTGCGTTTTTCTGCTTGTCGGTCGCTCTGGGATTTATTGAAAGTGCATAACTGGCTCGCCGCACGCTTTGGCCTCCCCCTAGCCTTAACTTTCTTCCTGAACTTCAAGATGCCTGAACTTGATTGGGGTTGTTCTTCAGGCATTGCAACATCTCCTGTTGACCCACTTGATGACTCCTTCAGAGAAGTTTCCGGAGGAGATTTTGCTTTCATTTCCATTTTCCAAGATGGACTGTGGAAAAAAACTAGCAATGCTCGTACCCGACCTGATGACGCCTTCAATATCTTTTAATGCCTTAAGGTAGGTCTTGAATTGTTCGGTCCCATGGTCAGATGTAAGACTAGCAATGGTCAAAACAGTAGGCAAGACCGTATTATATTTGACTGTTTTACTCAGAATTTCAACGTCTAAAGGGTCTTCATCTACAACATCGTCGATACACTGATTTTCCATGTCACAGGGGGATGATGTTTCAAGGTTCTCGTTGTTTCGCTTATGATAACGAGGGTGGAATAGAAGAAGATCAAAAATTGAAGATAATGAGCCCTTCTCAACCTCGCGCATCAACAAAATGTGGCGACAGGGACACTGATTACTCGAATAGAACGTGCATGTGCACTCTAGTAATGAACAGACATACATCACTTCTTTGTCACCATATTTCTCGCGTACGCCATCCTCTTCATGAACCATGCAGTCTTGTTTCTTCTGCGAAGCTTTCAAACTTTCATGAAAGAGAACGCAACCACGGTCATTTAATAGAAGGGGTGCTTCAGCATGCAATGAAGATCGCACCCGGCGATTGGCGACTTTTATCTGAATTTCTGCAGTTCTGTAACTATTAACGAATAAAACTGAGCAATTCACTGTCGATCTGTGTTTTTCTAGAGTTCATCAAGAATCGAGCTTATAAATGTAAGTTCATGATTTGTCAAATGCATTAGTACCTGCAAATAGCGTTTTAGGCGTAGGTACAGTACCTGCAAATAGCGTTCTAGGCGTAGGTACAGTACCTGCAAATAGACACATCCTTACTATTTTGTTTTTCAAACTCCGTGGACGTCTTCTTGAATAAAAAAAACTGAAATGTGGCGGTAAATATTTATGGCGATCTTTCCCTCATTAAAGAAGGAAAAGAAAAGAATGCAAACATCAAGGTCTCTAGATAGTGTCAAAGGATACCATAACTCGACTTACTGACGAAAAGGCGTTAGACTGTTGCGTCGTTGAACACCTTATTGATCGAATACTGTAAACTGATACGTCAGTTCATCAATAAATCAAAATTAACACTTGCTTATATTTCCGATTTGCGTATTGTTCTACCCAACATGCCATAAGTATCTCGTAGTTTAGTTTGCAATAAGGTCTGATCAATGTGAGATTAATTTCGGTCATCTTTTGCAAATATTTTTTATTAATTTGACTCAAATCATTTCAATTACGTTATTTATTACTCGTATTAACTATGGCGATTAATTTCGTTGTGGAAGTGAAACGGGAAAAATTCTCAACTTCATTGAAAACACGTTTCAAAAGTGTTTGGACGTTTTGAAACTTGGACACGATCTTCTCAAGAATGCAGATTCAACTTGAATATTGGACTCTAATAATATCAAAGATTACCATCTTAATTGCTACCGTAAAGTCACTACAGTTTCTACTAAGAGTCAAATCAAAACTAAACCTATGCAATTGAGCCAAACGATTGAAGTGCTACTAGATCTCAAATCTCGTATTCAGTGGCCCTCGCAACCAGTACTACCGCGGTGTCTTTTCCAAGATATACATTTTTTGTCGCAAAGTACGGAAACAAGTGACGAAAAATCAACTAATTTATCAAGGTAATTATAATAAATTTGATCATTGAAATTATGAAAAATGATATTATTGATAAGGAGGCCTACTGTTTGTCAGGGTTGCGTTGACAGTCTTTACTTTTTCACAATAACATAATTGAAGGACAAGAATGCAGCTGCACTGCCCAAAACTTGGAAGAAAAGAATCATTTTCCCCTGATATTGTTATTATTTCAAAAGTGAGGCCAAAAAAAGTTGTGCACTCCCCAAAATTGAGCGCAGAACAACTTTAGTATCGGGTGGCGGCTCTAATAAAAAACTTCTTCTCAAAAGACAGCTTCTCGAATTCTAAAAGAATAGATATACAAAGTATCCAGCCTCACAAATTACTTCGAACCTGAGTGTAGAACATGTTAAAAGAGGGGAGGGAAGCTGTGTTTTGTGAGGTTCGCTTCCCTGCCATTTTACCGGAATGCGTTAACCCGAATAACTTTTTCCCCGAATGGAAATAACGATACTCAGTGAGCGATCCCTCCTTTTTGACAGTGGTCCATCGGAGGAGTCAGACGACGAGTCAGAAGACGAGGGAGACAACGTGGTAGATAATGCTGAAGTGCAACCGCGAACCATTGTGTTCGGCACACGAAAAAATTTATAATTGCTGTGTGCTCAACTGCAACCTCAAACAAATTATTATTCTCCTAACCGATTCTCTCCCATCCCTTCAAGCTCTTTCTGATCCGTTTTCGACCAATCCAATAATTTAACGTATTCACTTAGCTCTTCTCACTATCCTTTCAATAAAGTCTCACGTCACATTTATTTCCCACCTCACGATGTAGTATAGATGAAGCCGCTAAAAAAGCAGTCTCCCTGTCTAAAATGACAGACCTTATACCAGTGGTCCGCAACCTTTTATAGCTCACGGCGCCTTTTACAGTCGGAGAAATTTTTGCGGCGCCCCTTTCCGCCCAACGTTGGAACGTATCAAATAGGAACAAATTTTTCCAAATTTTTTCATTGCCCCGATAAAATTAATCCGTGATGCAATTAAATTCAAGTAATAATAAATACAAAATAATAATTTGGGTGGGAGTGCAAAGTGGGAAGATATAAATGAAATTAATGAGACGGCTGCGCTTGTTTTGTACCAAGAAGAGTGTCAAATCATAGCTCTATTTGTGAAGGGCGCCGCGGCGCACAGGTTGCGGGCCTCTGCCCTATACCATCACCCGGCCAAGATATGAAAATTTTCTATTCAACAAAAATCTCGAAACTTTTGCTCCAAAATTGGTAAAATTACGTAAAATCAAAAAAGATCCGACTCCCTTGTCTTCATCTCACAGAGAATCTAGATGGGAAGAAGTAATCCCCTTCCGCCTGAGGATAGGACGTACCCGTTTCACTCACTCTTACCTTGTTTCAAGAAAGACGGAGAGAGAGAGAGAGAGAGAGAGAGAGAGAGAGAGAGAGAGAGAGAGAGAGAGAGGCGCGCGCGCGCTCCCTGATATGATGTATGATACCTAGAGAGATGGCATTTGCCGAATGAATTTGTTTGAAGGCAGATGAGAAAAAATGAATGATAAGCACGAAGTAGGGTAGTAGGAGGCTGGAAAAGAATTTTTATTTTGCCGAAAATTGCCGACAAGGGATAAATGCCGAAAATGAGATAAATGCTGAATAATGCCGAAATAGCAATCTTCATACAAAAATGAAATACAATTCATACTCTTGTGATTCATGAATCATGAGTATAGCTTTAATAATCAGTCCGAAGTACGTATATAGTACAAAACTACTCATGATATCAGTGACCTAACAGAGTTTATGATAAAACAATGGGCCAGTAAATACTGGAAATCGTTTATCTGATAGTAGCCAAAAATTATACTAGGTAGCAGGGTAACGTTGAAAAACTTTTAAAAGATTGTTTAACAAGCGATTTTTGTAATTTTTTTTTTTAATCTTAAAATTTGTAGTATCATAAATAAAAAAATTAGAAGCCATTGCAGACGTTGCAATGGCAGCGAGGAACCCGCAATTCCTTAACTCGACCTCTCAGGTGGTGTGGAACTGAGTTGATAATCTTGTCATATAATTCAAATCGAAATTATCATTCTACATTCCCTCCTATCATAATTATATAGCTCGAGACTTGAAATTCTTCTAAGTCCCCCTCCTATCATATATAGCTCGAGTCTCAAAATTTTTCTAAGTTTTTGGTTGGACGGCGGACGGTAGCTCGAAAGTCAAAATTCTTCCAAGTCCCCCTCCTTTCATATATAGCTCGAGACTCGAAATTCTTCTAAGTTCCGTAACCTAACCTAACCTTAGGTTACTAACTTCGCGGACGCGGACGTTTTCTGAGGATGTAATCTCCTAACAAAATGGATAGCGGGTTCCCCGCGAAAATTTGTTTTTGCCAAATAATTCCGAAATCTTTAATTTTAAATGCCGACATCTCTTTTTTTTTTCGCCGAAAATTCACATCTCTAATAATATCTAATCAAGCTTGGTCATTTTTGATATCCTTCATTGCTTTCTTGTCATAGATCGTTGCATAACCCGTAGGAGGATATAAGTGTCGCACTAATTTTGAACAAACTTTTTTGACATTATCCGGTAATATGATGAATTTATTATGCAATCTTTCAGTTCCACCATTAAATTACTGGCAACATTATTGTGAAATTTTAATTCTTGTTTTGTATCAGGATTTTATATCAAACTACTACTATCAACTAGTTCTATAACTTCATATTCGGTTTCCCATTCCACACTTTCGGGTTTCTTTTTTACTGGTCTTGAAAAGTTTATCAGTTCTTTCTTCCGGAAATACGATGTAGAAATTATAAAAACAAATACAATAAGCGTAATCATCAACAACACATTCATTGAAGATACAAGTACGTGGAAACGAGAGCCACTGGGTACTGATTGTATTCGTTTATGCAAGCTAAAAACTTCCAACGTGAAATCAGAAATAGATTTGCCACCAATATTTGCAGCCGTACATCGATAGGCACCACTATTTTTTTTTGAAGCATTCTTAATGAATATTTCACTTCCTTGCTCCGTATTTTTGTCTCCGGCTTAAAATTTATCAAAATATTCAATCAAGTGTGAGGTCCCATTAATGAGATTACCATCAAAATACCAAGTAATTACAGGAGTTGGAATGGCTTCATTTACTAGACACACCAAAGATGTATCTGTCCCTTCACGTACTCTGGTGATCGAAGATGGATGGAGTGAAATGCTAGGAGCGCAAACGAAGTCACTGAAAGCTAATTGAGTGATCGGGATTCCTTGATATTTCACAGGCGAGTCACAAACCAAGTCCTCAATAATAGGCGTGACCATTATCGTGTTGATTATCCAAGTGAAGAGGGATCTCAAGTGGCAATCGCATTTCCATGGATTTCGATGTAAGGATAGCCCACTGATCACCGGTGGTATCGTTTCCACAAATCTTAAGCTCTTCAGTTTATTACCCTCCATTTTGAGCCAGTCTAATTTTTGCAATCCATTAAATGCATTTTCGTTAATTGTTTCGATTTGACAGTCACTTAGGTCCAAAGTACTCAAATGTGGTAGAGGTAAGAACGCGTCTGCTTCAAGAGCATGGATTGGATTACTAGACAAAAACAATTCCATTAGCAGAGGACACTCTGAGAAAGAGGAGGATGGCACTGTTATCAACACGTTTTCGGAGAGGTCTAATTCCAACAGACTAGCAAGGGCATAAAATGCTGCGCTCTGTATTTCATTGACTCGGCATTTGGATAAGTTCAATCTTTGTAAGTTTATCAAATCCACTTTATCAAATAATCGGTGCCTGAGAATCGGTAGATAGTTTTTTGAATAATCAAGTTCATGGGTTTTGGAATCAATACCTGCGTGTAAAAAAGTCAAATTTTTATTGGTACATTCCACTTTCCGTTCTCCTTTATCTCTCTTACAGGAACATACAGACGGGCAAGCCCTTGCATTTACGATTAAATTAGTGACTATAATTGTTATAGCGACATTCTTGGACGAGAAGAGTGTCATTCTTCTTCATCCGTGATATTCTTGCTTTCTTAAAACGCCATCAGTGTAATATCTGTTGAAAAAATTGAAAAAAAAAAAATACAAATAGAATTTAGAGGAAACAAGAAAATCATTTTATTGATGAAAAGTAAAATACAGGAGTTTGAATCAGTCCCAGAGACAACGCGTGTCAATTAAGAAGATATCTGCGTAAATGTTTGGCTCCAAACCCGAAAATGGCCCCTGGCCAAAAAATTAGATGAGCACTGATTCCAATATTATGAAATTAGTAAGTGAAATTTTGCGTTCTGTTCAATCAAAGAAAGAATATAAGTTCTGGTAGTCCAAAAATACTCCAGTGCATTCTGGTGGCCTCGCCGGCGACCATTACATTTTTCGGGTTACAACCTTATGTATTCGGACTAGCGTCGCGCTGTATGTCTACCGAGTGGGGAGTGATTGGAAACAGGAACCAAACTATTGCGGTATACATGGATGGAAAATGAAAAAATCAAAATGACACTCGAATGAAACAGATTTGGCTTCCTGACATCCCCTAAAAGATTATCACAAATAAAAATTCTAAGTTAGATGAGATGACAAAACCCTCTATTCCGCTTCATTCAAGAGTTAATCCAAATTTTTCATTTTTCTCCCATTACATCGCCATAATTTATACCGGTATCTCCCATTTTCAAATTTGGCAAAAATACTATTTTTGATGAATGGACCGCACCCGTAGTTAGCGATCCTAGCGGATAGCTCGCACGAATAGGAGCTTATAACATTTTCAGGTCCCTCGAACCGAAATAAATCAGGCGTCTCTTCTCTATCTATTCCTCATACAGAGAACGACTGAGTGCCTGGTGACTTCATTCTTAATTAATTACACAACCCAACAAATTCAAACTTTTTGGAAATCGCTGAGCTGAAATTTAATTATCTAATTCTAAATGAATTTTGAACGCTGAATTCAATGCCGTTCTCAGTTTTTTGATAGGACGTCTCAATTTTTCGTATTCGCATGAAATATTCACGTTTACTCGCAGCGCGTTGTTGCGGAACGTAGCTGTAGCGTTCCTTCTCGATAGCCGATACTTAGCCTATATACTTCAGCTATCGAGAAGTTGTGTTACGTTCCGCAACAACGCGCAGCGAATGAACGTGAATATTTCACGCGAATACGAAAAATTGAGAAGTCCTATCAAAAAACTGAGAACGGCATTGAATTCAGCGTCCAAAATTCATTTAGAATTAGATAATTTCAGCTTAGCGATTTTTAGGCTGTTGGGTACGTCATTTTTTCATGTAGGCCTATGTGTACATACAAATAATTGATAGTGGTTCATCGTTGATTTGAGGTGTGTCAGGAGATGAAAAGATTATTTTCAATTTGTACTTGCTTTTTTGAGTGAGATTTGAGGTTAGACTAACGAGTAAACCAGGCTCGGGTGCTATATATTTTTACCGACTTTTCTAGCTAGAAAATTGAGGTATTTTGTTAATACGTTCCGAAATGTTGAAGTGTGAGGGAAGGAATGAGGGGTAGACTGGTGGGTGGTTGGTTGCTTCTTTGGTTTCGATATCGATTTTTTTCGTTTTTCGGGATCTCCTTGTAGCTGGATTCCTAGATGTAGAATCTTGGGATGGAGTTTGCACAGAAAATGGTGATATGATAGCGTGAATACAATTTATGAGCGCACGAGAGGAATAGCAGGTGGAGATAGCTTTAAGAGATGCCAGGAATCGGAAGTGATAAAGAATTGAACCACTCAGCCTAATATACAGTATACTAGACTAATACTAGGCTATGAATAACCTATCGGAAAAAATGATTGTAAAGCTCTTTTTTTTATCGACTTTTCTAGCTCGAAAAGTGAGGTATTACATCTGTAGCAAGATTGACGGGGGAAAGAAGCAGTCAACTTTCTCGATGCTTTGGAGGCCCTATATTACTTTCAGCATGAAAAAAATCAGGTTTCTCTATGTAGGTCTTTATAATTATGCGCTTAAAGAATTGTTTTTGTCCGCAGCTCTCCTCCACAACGACTGGGTGGATTTTTCCAAGACTTAGATAAGTTATAGTCTTAATCTGAAGATGGGCACCAACAATTTTTTCGACGAATAATTGATAGTAATTCCTGAACGCGTTTCCAATTGAGTTGATACGATTTTAATTATATTGAGAGTAATCGAAGTATCAATTTGCAAAGATCGCAGAAACAACTGTTATAGTCTCGTAGCAGTTTGGGCAGGGGGGCTGGTTTTTCTGGAGAGGTTTTGTAGGTTTTAGATGCCTTTTAGCCTAAATTAAAACAAAATTCAGGTTCCCTTATTGGATTATAGGTATTTTTACTCTGTTATCAGTTGATGTGACGTCGCGTCATAGTGGTAGAATTTATAAACTGAGTTTCATTGTTCATTCTACAAATATTTGACATGATTGACGGGTCATTGGTATTTAATTTAAAGAGAGGGAGTGACTCTCTTAATGATTTTTGAATTGTGAGAAGAAAATTCGTGTGTACTACTCACGCGACCGCGTGAATGTTTTATCATTTAACAGGTTCATTCTTCTTGACCAAGGGTTCATTAAATTTTAATCAAAGTACAAGACTGGCACTATTAACCACTGTTTTTTTACCTCCTTATATGTTTTGTATAGAAATTTTCTTGGCCAATAATTTATGGACAATTTCTTACTTCTGTTTTGTTATTTAAGTGATAGGCAATCTGAAAAAATATTTGAATATTTAGATGACACAAAAAAACAAATGAAAAAAAAATATATATTCGAATTTCGAAAAAGGAGAAATGTCTAAAAATAAAAATACGTGACAACGTGAGAGGCCGTCTTGCCGGTACTGATCTAATAAAGTGATAAGGGTAGCTATTGTTAATTAATAAAATAGGTAATTCATTACAGATATCGTCGTGAAAAGCCAGCCTAGATAATTTGAGCTAGTTTTCTTTTAAATTTACGGCAGTATTGAATGTATAATGAAAAAGGTTGAATGGAGAGAGGTTTCTTAAAATGTTTAAAAAGTAAGGTATTGTCATGGTTACGAATGGAAGATACATCGAGAAAATTAATCTTATTATTGTCGTTTTCAAAAGTAAAAGTCGAACGATTGTGGAATAAAATTAAAAATGTCAAAATATCAGTAGTCACGTTATTATTAACAATAAGAAGGGATTCATCAGCATACTTGGTCATAAATTTAATATAATTTTTGAAAAAGTTGTACATGTCAATAAAAAATTCATCTAAAACAATCTCAGGAATAATAGCTGAAAGAGGGCTACCCACAGCTAGACCAGTAATGGTGAGACTCTCCAATATTTTGGAACGAGAATATCCCAGCATAGGAGAGATGCGAGGAACCATAACGATAACACGGCTTTGTCTCAACACGCTACTAACACTACGAGTAATCAAAATTTTAATTTTGATAATCCTCATAATAGCTTACAAAAAGAATTCTCAAAAAAGAAAAATCCGTTAATGTATTGAAATTATGAAGCATCACACGGGTTATTTTAAGCGCGATACTCAGAAATTAGGCTCTACGTACGCCTCTCTCTTTCAGAATTAGTTTTATTACTCAATGTCTTGTATTTTCATGTTTTGCTAGTAGTCCATGGGCCATAGCATAAATTGGTATAATTTGGTGGTACAAAGCGCCACTTTGGGGGTGTTTGGAGGGGGTCATTCCAAGCCCGAAAAACTATGATAGACATTTCAGAGGGGTAGCTATTCAAAATGGCGGCTATTTCAAGATGGCGGATTTGAGTTTTCAGAAGAAGCCTTATAACTCACGTGCAAATCGTTCAATTTCTTTTTTCTTTTTTTTAAATGAAAGATCATATTAAGTGCTACAATTTTGGTTCTTAGTAGTTTTTGCCTGTCTCGCATCCTTCAGGCGCAAAATCTCACTTTTAATATTATGCTCATATAGCTGGAGTTGAGTACAAATAATTTCAGTATTTCATCACTTATTCTTTCATTTCGCGTCGAAGAACGTACACGTACGTTTTGCATGTTCCATTGCTGGGAACGTTTACGTTGGTCTGCAGAGGTCCCTCAAAGTTGCGGAGTGCGGGAATGAAGTAGGAAATGCTACGCAACGCTTTGCTGTCAGCGAGACAAGTCACTACTTGTTTGAACGCATAAGCGTGCGTACGGTGGTTTTGAATTTTCCATTACAGAAAATTGTGAGTTATCTACGTTTGAGGAGAGTGTCCGTCGAGTGAAAATTTACGAGTGTATTCAGAGTATAGTGCTGAACAGTGTAGTAGTTTGTGCGAAAATATCAAGGAAAGTGTGCGTCGAGTGAGGATTTTCGAGTGTACAGTACCGAGGAGTAGAGAGACGTGTGCAGAAAAATCACTGGCGAAAGGGTAAGTTCAGACTATGAGTTTTAATGTGAGATTCTGTATTAGGGGACGACTGAGAGGAAGTATTTCTTACCAAATAGGTTTCAAAATGGAATATCCCTCGAAGAATCGCTGTATCATTTGCGAGTCTCCAGAATTGCCCTTGACGAGTGTCAGAGACAAATCCTCGTGGGAAACGTTGTACGATGCTGCAGTCTACTGTTGTGAAAACATTGACTGGAAATGTTGAACTAATTACCCTTCTGAATCGCCTGGGACACGGCTGCAATTACTCTAAACTGTTGGAAATTGATACTGGTCTATGTATGGAAAAGTTGGAGGGGATGAGTGACGAGGATATTCCACTAATCCACTGCCCTCTTTTGTTCAATCCTATGTGCCTACAATCCTAGCGTATGATAATATTGATCGTTTAGAGGAAACACTTTCTGGGGCTGGAACGTCTCATCGAATTAACGGCATCATAATTCAGCCACAAGTGTCATCTTGCATGCCTCCACACAGCTCTTCGATCATGAGAAGTAAAAAGCGGTCAATCGAAGCTTTTAACGATAATATTCCGGATTACGTTGGTACTTCCAAGAAGAATCCACCTGCCATCAATTTACCCCTCCAAATGAACTCGGAATTGGAATCGTACCGTACAGCTAGATTGAGTAATTTTAGGTGGGTGATGGCTCGAGTTTTGGATACAAATGGCACCCAGGTCAGATCGTGGACTGGCTTTAATATCTGCGCTCGGAGTGAGGTCGAAGTGAGAAAGGATGTGGGAGGTTATTTGGCTACCATCAATTCACCAGCCACATCAATGTCGTCCGTCCAAGAAATTTTAAGTGATAAGAACTACAATAAACTCTGAGAGCATTATAGTCGTAATGGATCAAGCGTTGTTCGCAAAAGCGTGTGAGATTGTGTGGACCCACCAAGTGGTATATAAGTCGATAATTTTAATGATGGGTGGTTTTCACACAATCTGCAATTTGCTATCAATTATTGGCAAGCTATTCGGAGACGCTGGGCTGAGAGACCTAGCGGTTGAATCTGGGTCGATTGCAGAGGGCTCAGTTAATAAAGTTTTGGACGGACGACAGTACAATCGTGGAGTGCGACTGCACAAACTGGTGTATGAAAGTTGCATGCGGATGGTCTGGTCGAGTTTTCGAGAGTGGCTGAAACAGAATGATTCAGGATTTCATGCGGAATTTGAAGAGCACATACACGACGGGTCGCACTTCATCGACTCCTTGATTTAGAGCACCACTTCTGAGTCGTATAACAACGTCATTCAGTCTCCATTCGTATTGAAGATCATCTCTCGTTATGAGATATTTATGGAGTATTTGCGACATCAGAATGAACCACTATCTACTTTCTGGTTGTACTATCTTGAACTCGTGGAAATTTTGTTGGGACTGATTCGTGCTAACAGAGAAGGTGACTGGAGTTTATACCTACAGTGTATCGAAATGATGCTCCCCTGGTGTTTCGCGATGGACAAAATTAATTACGCGCGCTATTTATCCATATAATACTTTCAAATCGCGAACCTACAGAATTTGGATAAAAGTTATTACGAATACTTTGCAAATGGTGAATTTTCTATCCAAATGTCAAATACCAATCCTGCCCTTAATTATGTTAACAAGAGTCACTCAACTTTTGTAGTACATGTTTATGTCGCCAGAAGCATTCCTGCACTCAAGTTTTTAGGTGAAATATGAAAAGTGCGATTTTGCGCCTGAAGGATACGAGATAGGCAAAAACTACTAAGAACCAAAATTGTAGCACTTAATATGATCTTTCATTTAAAAAAAAGAAAAAAGAAATCGAACGATTTGCACGTGAGTTATAAGGCTTCTTCTGAAAACTCAAATCCGCCATCTTGAAATAGCCGCCATTTTGAATAGCTACCCCTCTGAAATGTCTATCATAGTTTTTCGGGCTTGGAATGACCCCCTCTAAACACCCCCAAAGTGGCGCTTTATACCACCAAATTATACCAATTTATGCTATGGCCCATGGACTATAGTACTCGTATGAAGGAAGTCTAGACCTAACATAAACCTATAGTATAAACAGGACGTCATCAGTGTCCTGGACCTATTTTAGGGACTTCGAAATACGTATATAGGTCGAGAATGGAAATTTCTTCAAACTAGTTCACGCTTCAATTTGAGATTTCTCACGAACCAGACAGTGTATTAACACCAAGTGTTCTAATTTACATTTTTAGATATGTAAATTACAATAGGTATATCAACATTCGAAAAAAATCTAACAAACCATAATATCAGAGTTCTAGGAGTAGGAAATTTTTTTAAAAATTGGGCCATATCTGGAGAACTACTGATCCAATGACCAAAAAAAAAAAAATGCAGGTGCACAACTTCAGATGTAACGGTACAACTTGGCCAAGTTTCAAGAAAATCCATCCAGTAGTCTCGGAGGAGAAGCCCGGACAAATTTCGATCCATATATTATATACGGATGTATTCCTATATCAATATATATAAGGAAACCTGATATTTTTTTAATTACGTAACGATGATCTATGACCTCTAAAACGTCGAGAAAGTTCATTTCCCACTCTTTTTGCCACAACTGTGACGAGTGTAGTACTCGCTTTTCTACGAAAAGTTCTACGAAAAGTCGGTAAAAAAAACCTCGTTGCCTAGAAATCTACGTGTGGGAAGAGTTTTGATCTTGTGCGAATAAAAGTAATGTATTTTGTAGCTACATAGGTTATTTATTATTGTTGCACTGTTTTAAAAATATTAGTTTGACAATGGCTATTTACAGTACATGTGGCGTAGGTGAGTCTTTTCATAACGAGTACATACGTTTGCGGAACGAGCAAAGCGAGTGAAGCAATGTATGTACGAGTTATAAAGACTCACCTACAACACTTGTACTGTACAAAGCTTTAAAACACAAATACTTTGAAGACAAATTTGTACATCCACAGTATACGTTTTTCGTGCGGCATGTTTACGTCATAGTTTTTTCGCAACGGTTTTCCGTGTGTAAAAGACCATCGGTGACGTTATTTCGTTTTTTTCACACGCTCCGCGCTAACACTGAAAATCCTTACCTACGTCACTGAAAATCGTTTCGCAAAAACGTACTTACGATGCATGCGTGTTTTAAAAGTTTTTTTTCTTTTTTGTGTGTGTAGAATGGAACTTTGTAGACTTTGAAGAGTCTAAAATATGAGATTTTTGATGCTATATTATATACCTAGTTAATTTTGCAAAATCAAAAATACTCACCTAGGTTATACGTCGTAGATTGTTGTGAGTGTAGCCATGTAACTTACATATTATGATGATTTAACGCGACTTTTACCTTCGTTGCAGTTACATTGTACAATATAAAACGTCAACTATCCACGTGGTGTTTGAGGCTTTCACTGTCTTATAAGTAATTATGAAATCTTACGATTAAAATAAAATACTCGGAGGGTAATTCATGCTCATATTACACATTATGGATGAACGACCTAATACTCGTAAGGTGTTAGAATTCACACCGCTCATTGATGCAAGAAATCCACCGTAGTCATACGAGTTGCAATCGGATAGGTATCTATTCTCTAGCTATCATGTGACAATACTTTCTTCAATTTCCGCCTTTTATGGCTGCGTTATCTTTATATGATATCTTGGAAGAATTATAGCGAAGTGAATTATGGACAGCAAATTATCACGATTTATGATTTATTGTGCAATTCTTATCCTGTAATAGCGCAGAAATGCCTTCTAGTATTAATAACTCTTTTAACCTATACGCACAAGAATATAATTTGTATGGTTTCTAATGGGTTATTATATTAAAAGTGAACAATTATCTCATTAAAAGCAAGCATCTTCGAAACAAGTATATAGTAAATATTTTTGATATTCTAAAACATTTATCATCCCGCGCGTCAACCTATTAGGATATCGAGAGCGATCCCAAGGCAGACCTACGAGTACATAATGCATTTTTTCCCGAGGTTTGCCAGTGGAAACTTTCTCCCTAGTGCTAGTGTATTGGTCGCGAAATATAACATTTTTATAACATTGTCCCTCCCGGGAGTTCGCTCCCAACAGGGGGTTCTTGTCTCATCAGTGGCTTCCCACGAGAAGGATGAGTTATAGTTTATTGATTACCTGCTGCAAAAACCCTCAGAGACTGATCAGATTGATTTTTGCCCCGGAGGTCAACTGGTTTTTGGATTTATCAATGTCAGTATTTTGGTTTTTCACTCTGAATAGCGGGTTTCCAGTTTCGGCTCTCCAGTTTTATTATTGGTGCTTCCATATAGGACAGATGATGTTCCTCAATGGAATTTCAGTCCGCAGGGGTCTGTTGTTTATGAAATGTAGTCAGTGAGGACGTGTTGTATGGTTTCAGTACCAAAGCCACAAGGGCAAGTATCTGAGGTGCTGCGACTTCTGGTCAACAGATAAAGTCTAAAATATCCGTGGTCTGAGATAGCCTGGGAGGTCCAGAAGTTTGGTGGGCGTTTTAGTCCCAGTCGATTTTTGGGAAGAAGATTTTGGGCCACTTCTTTGGCTCCATTTCCTGCCATGTCTTGTTCCATTCTTTCAATGTGGCCTTCTTGAAAGCTTCATCAACTTCAGCTAAGGAGATAGACTCATTATTTAGTGTGAATCCGTCCTCAGGGTTACTTCAATTATTGGAAAGAGATTGGTCTTTTGCAAGGAGCCATTTGACTGAACATTCAATCACTTGTAGGTATAATGGTGAGTGGCTGCTAGGACACTAGCTACCACATGGCTAACATCACGGTATCACAGTGTTGCCACGTACTTTCTCAAACGCATTGACTCCTAATATGAATTTGTTGGAGGCGCTAATAATAGACTAAGGAAACGTACACTTTTGGACTTTACCAGCACAATTTGTAAATAGAGTCTATCTTTGAGAAAAACTTATAGATTTCTAAAACAAGTTTTACTATCGGAAAAGTGAGGTATTACATCAGGTTTCCTTATAAGCCTATTTATTTCATTATTATTATCATCATTTATTTATTTATTTATTTATGATGTGGGTGAGGGGGAGTGGATTTTGTGGAGATGTTTCTCAAGTTTTAGATGACTGAAAAATACTCTATGAGTAAAATTGCAAAGACCGCAATAGTTGAACAGTCGCGAACGTTTTCGGTTAAGAAACCATCATCAGGCGGTTATTGTGGTTTTGGCAATGTAAGTAACTGCACCTTCCCATTTAAACAACAAAAAATACCATGTGGTTGATGATTCCGGTGAGAATTAAGTATACGGTACACTCACTGAAAGGCATCTGTATGATAAGAAAATAACGAGGGGTGGATCTACAGGATGATTTACGGAGGGAGAGTTCACGACTTTTTTGGAAAAAAAAGCTTCCCACCATTTCCTCCTGTTCCTTCTTTTCCTTTCCTTATATATTTTTCTGGGGGTGGTGGGAGGGAGTGGTTTTCACTACAGTAGAGGGTGGAAGTAAGTGAAAGGCAGATAATTAAGAGAGTTAGGCCCGTTTTGGAATTGTTACAAAGAGCAGATCAAAAATGTGGAAGAACAGAGTTTGAGATGGGGCGGACATGAGAAGAGGTGACGAACAGATTTATTCTCATAAAATGGGCTGTATTGACAAGGTGGGAGGGAGAAAGAATGGACCTAAAAAAGATAGGAATGCGTAGGACGTGTGTGACCAATTCTGAGGAAGGAGAAAATGATTTCTTTATGACGGTCACTTTGAATGGAAGAAGTCCAGGGGACTGCTTTGCTTTCGATTGCTCCAAGTTTGTTTCATTGCTGACTTTTTCCAAAAGTCTTGCCGAGAGTATCAGGGATCGGTAATAGTTTCTAAGGTCAGAAGCAGTGGTAAGTACAGGGACAGAAATTTTGTGGGATAGAAAGGAATTTTTGCAAAGACAATTGCTTCATATTCCAAGAAGTTGATGTGACCCGGAATTCACAAGTAGGAGACAGATGTAGAAGTGAATGATAGTGATTGTGGGAGAAATGAATGGGCTGATTTGAGAGTTGGTTGAATGTGATTCCGGTATAGCCAGGAGCGATGAAAATGAGTCAGTTAGCAGTAGAAATTTCAGCTGAGGTTGAGGAGATGAAAGATCTGTATAATATGGCGTTTTGTTTGGAAGTGAAAATGGAGGCAGAATTTTTCAATCAACGACTGATCATGACTCGTTGGATCGAGTTCGTGTATCCTGTTTTGGGACCAGATTTAGCTCCGTTCGGTGCTGTAGAGCTGGTGGGTCGGAAAATTGGTAATGTCCTAGTAAGTTGTCGGTATATTATAGTGTTATGAGTTTTAAGATTATCAGCTAGATCAAGTCGGACATCTGGGAAGAGGTTAGCTATGGACAAGTGGATGATATGATAGGGGGTAGATGGTTCAATTTGAGGTGTTTGAATAGTTTCCCGGAATCCACAGGAGAGAGACTGATGTAGAAGTGGATGATATTGCAGGAGTAAATTAATGCGCTGATTTGAGAGTCCTGTACAGCACGGAGAGGTAAAAGTGAATTAATAAACACCAAAAATTTGAGCTAGGGGTGAGGAGAGTTGGAGATGAGCAAGCCAAGAGTACATGAGTTTAGTTTAGAGAAAATGGAGCCGAATTTTTCAATCAACGGCTGATTATGACTCCTTGGATCGAGTACGCGTATCCTAATTTGGGTCCAGATTTAGATCCGTCGGTAAAAAAGTTTGGTGGTTCGGAAAAAATTGGTACTGAGATAATGTTCCTAATGAGTTGTCGGTAGCCCGTGTCGCATATTTGGGAGAGGGTTCAGCTATAGAGAAGTGGATGATATTATAGCGGATAGTTGGTTCAACTGGAAGTGATTGAATAATTCAGTCTTAAGAGGAAGGATGAGAGAATTATGTCGGCAGAGTGTGGGTGCGTAGATTGGAAGCTGAGTGAATTGAGATGTGGATACAATAAAATTGACAATGAGATTTCGGAAGTGGCGTCTGAAGGGAGGAGGAGTTACCAGCTGCAACACAGAGGCTGAGATTGGAGCTAGATCGTTGTGGATTAGGGATTGATTTACTTCAGAAGCGAATACATATTGACTGACAGGAAAGAGTTGTAGATTTATTATTAACTGTGGTTGCAAAAGCAATTGCGTCATGTTCCGGGAAGTTGATGTGGCTCGGAATCCACAGGAAGGAGACAGATGTAGAAATTGATGATAGTGATTGCAGGAGTAAATGAAAGTGCTTATTTGGGGAATTAGTTGAATAAGAGTCCTGTATAACCAGGAGAGATGAAAAGGAGTCAGTTAACAGGGGATATTTGAGCTAGGGTGAGAAGATGGAGATGAGAAAGACACGAGTACATGGCGTTTTGTTGGGTAATGAAAACAAAGGCAGAGTTTTGCAATCAATAACTAATTATGGCTCCTTGGATCGAGTACGCGTACCCTGTTTTGGGTCCAAATTTAGATCAGTCTGTAAAGTAGAACTGATGCGTTGGAAAATTGGTATAGAGAATGATAATGTTTTAATGAGTTGTCGGTTGAGTTTGGAGATGATCAGCTAGATAGAGTCAGATATTTAGGGGAGGGGTTAGCTATAGAGAAATGGATGATATAGTAGGGGGTAAATGGTTCAATTTGAGGTGACTGAATAATTCAGATTCAAGGTTTGTCGGCAGAGTGCGGGTGCGTAGATTGGAAGCTGAGTGAATTGAGCTGTGGATACAAGAAAATTGACATTTATGGGTGGGGGGGGCAGCTTCAAAGTAGAGGCCGAGAGTAGGGCTAGATCGCTGTGCGCCAAGGACTTGATTTACTTCAAAAGGGTGTATATTGACAGAAAGAAGAGAATTGTATGGTTTATCAAGAAAGAAGAACAGATGAGTTTGTTGAGTTTTTGCCGAGCTTACTGAATAGTGGATCGAAGAGAGGAGAGTCGGGTGGATAGGAAAGTGTTAAGTGGGTAGTTACTGCCTAATATCAGGTGGGAATATGATCTGTAACGGGATGTGACCTTTTGCAGATAAATCTCTTTTTTGGTGAGTGAGATGTCACAGGGACAAGTCCGGTGTTGACGATTATTAATTAATTAATTAATTAATTAATTTAAAGATTCATTTAAAGTGCCGTCCAACAGCGGGAAGGCAATAATAGGACAGTAAGTTCACAGTTAACAATTGGTTGATAAATATATTTGTAGTTCTGTGTTACAATGCGGGCAGTATGGTCACAAATTATGTGAGAATAAATGTGTGTCGGTGTGGAGGTGTGATTTTCATAGATCCAGCGAATTGAGAAAATTTATCAGGGTGTGGTATCAATCAGAGAACATACCGGATAAGCATTGAGGATGAAAGAAAATATTAAAAAGATAGAGAGGGCCTCTCAAGGAGGGGAAGGGTCAGAGAATAGATGGAGTAACAGTTGAGAATGAGTAGTTGGACTGGTGAAGAGGGATCGTCGAACTTCAAGAAATTACAGGCTTGGGTGAGGTACGTATAAGGTACCTGCTTCGAATCTCAATGACCACGAATTATTAGATTAGAAATAAATTCGCAAGCCAGAATAAGAGTATTACGTACATACCTTTAAGCCGAAAAGGTAGCGGCTTTCTCGAGTTCAAACACATTGAACTGTCAATCCCCGGAATCAAAAAATTAATTCACTTTCTCATCTGATGTATTATATTATTTTCTAGTCTACTGTCTACATTTAGTGCACTTTCAGGTTGCAAAAAGTAATGGCATTTCCTCTTCTTTTTCTTCTGTGCAAAATTTGTGTTTTTGCGTATCCATATTTTTTAATTTTTTTATAAATCTAACTAGGCGTACTAGCATATATTTTAACGACATAATATTAGAAGAGCCTCTAGTACCTCCAACAATCTATTCGCAACAAATTTTTCTTTGAGTAGAACAGAGTGAGTTATATAATGGTACGTTCCAGGAAAAAAAAATCGATCTTGCGAAAATGAGCTGTTCGAATGTTATTCAACAGGAGTCAAAATCACGCAGTACGTCGCACATTTCTTCGTAAAGCTGTCGTCAAATTTCAATCTTTTTCAATAATACTCTCTCTACTCTCTGTTTCTTACCCGCTTCGAGTGTCCCCATGACTTCGAACCACATAAAAAGGTATACCTACCGCGTACGTAGTTCATTTATAATATTTCTATACGAACTCCTTTTGATCACAAAAATTAAAGTCTTTTCATCTTCTCAACTAACATGTATATTTTTCGCTTTCCGATTCAGCACTGTACAGAGGTAATCCGCAGCTCATCACCAATGTGCGCGTGTATCGCCCCAAGAGGAAGATACGGTATCTAATGTGAAGAATATGGTCATTGCTGCTGATGACATCGCTATTAGAGCATGTGATTGAAAATTTATTACGTATGAAACTTTGCAAGCACATACATAGAAAGTCGACAAAAACGCAGGAAAAGAAGAATGTCAACGTTTATTGAGAAGACGGTTGAATCGAGTTCTTACCACTGAAGTCCATTCAGTGTCACGCGAAAAGCTTACAATGAAGAGAAAAAATAAAATATCACCAATAATCTCAGCATGTGTGCACTAGAAATTGAAAAACAATTTTCAAGCGTCTTCCCCTATAATACGTGTAAAACCCTAGTTCAGCAAGTTGATAATTACATTGCGTTCGAGAATGGGATGGTGAACCTCAGCATACTTTTTTTGAGTACGAGACATGGGGGCGCGAATGAAGCAAGAAATAAGTGGTCTCATCATATCAAGTCATTCAATCATACTGCCACCTAAGAACACTACAAACAGAAAGCTCATATCGTTAGACAAACGTGATGTCGATAAACTGTAGTACAAGTAAAGACTTCAGTCTACGCGTAGGGGTAGTGTAAGACGATGTAAGAGAGGCTACAGCTCCCATCAAATCGAAACAGTCGTTTATATATTTTATTGCAGCAAGTCTGCGAAAAACAGTTCATCTGAGACGAAGAATTGTCTGATTAAATAGTCGACCTTGGTACACCGCACCGTCTGCGCGAACTCCTGAATTTTCCTTCTCGAAGGTTGTAAGTTTTGATATCGCTGTCGTGAAGTGCTAGATGTTATCCCGTCTCCCTTTCTATAAAAAATTCACTGTTCACCGCAGTGCCACGAAATACCCACATCCACCAAGGGGCTTAGTGCACCCACCATATCCTGCCCCGAAAATTTCACCAAGAATACTTTCACCAAGAATACGTTCTTCACCGTTGTACCTAATTTAACTCCTACCTCAACTTTCTTCCTGTTACCGACTTTTATAGCTAGAAAAGTGAGGTATTACACCCGTAGTAAGGTGGATGGGGGAGGGGGCAATGAACTTTCTCGAAGTTTTAGAGGTCCTAGATCAACTAGCATATAAAAAAATTCCAGATTTCCTTATAAATATGTATATTGTTACGCTCAATTCACGTAATGCTCATTACGCGTAATGAGTAGCAAAATTGCTCAATACGGATAATAAGCAGATGTGCTGCTCATCACGCGTAATCAGCAATATTTTTCTGCCTATTACGAATAATGGACAGCAATCTAGCCGCCCATTACGCGTATTGAGCATTCTTATGAACCAATCCGAATTGGTTCGGCTTGGTTCCGTGAGGACTGGAAGGAATGTCGTCGGTGCGTCAAAGTAATCGATAAACGTGCGTAAAGAATGACATAGTATGCAATTCTGCGTGCCATGCAGGCCAAATAGACAGGTGAAGCATACGCTTCAACAGTAAGAGCTAATACTAAAGGGTTAGCAACATAAACCTTGAACCGATATTTGTGTAACGAGTCATTGATGGTATCACCTATCGCGATTATATTTAAATAACGATAAGGCTCTGCTATTCACAATAATTTTAATCACACGAAAAACCAACGTTTCGACGGCGTAGCCGTTTTCCTCAGGTGAACTACAGAATAGTCGACGTTAAAAATCTTCCAAGTCGCGAGGTCATGTGCCCGGACGCCCAGACGCATATTTTGAGATTAGGGTAGGGGTAGAGAAAAGATATGAACATGTCAAAAATCTTCAGATATAATGCTACAAAATATGACCCAAGTTACAAAAAAATCCCTCTAGTAGTTTCGGAGGAGTTCGATTTATTCATAAAAAATATTAACAAAGAACCTGTTTTAAGGGAGGGTATTTGAGAAATTTGCCGTCCGCCGTCCAACAAAAAACATGGAAAAATTTTGACTCTCGAGCTATATATGATAGGAGGGGGACTTAGAAAAATTTCGACTATCGAGCTATACAGTGTGGACCAGAAGGATGTTACCAGTTAAATGGAAGTTTGCGCTAAATCTGTCGTAGCGCGAAAACGCAAAACTTTAGATGTATACTTCCAATCTACGAAATTTGTATCTCAACTTTATCTTTAATTTGTGCCATATCCGAAGTTTCGACGGCTTTTCTGAGCCGAGTTATGGACCAAAATGTGCCGAAATTTTTGAGCAGGGGTTCCCAAAGTTGTGAATAATCGAAAAACAATTCTCCATGATTGAAAGAATCGCGTAATCTTCAAAGTGTTCCCCAATCCTGTAGTAAAATTTAGCGCTGAATCTGAATAAAATTGTTAAAAAATTCTGCAAAGCACCAAAATGGGTTAATGGGCCCAAAAAGGGTCAAAATTTTCCAAAATTGGAAGATTGTTCAAACTTTCAAATTTTAATTCGATTTTCAAGTGGGCTTTCGCGCTGAGTCCGAAAAAAATGCTTTAAAAATACTTCGGAGCACCAAAATGGATTGATGGGCTCAAAGAGAATCAAAATTCCTCCAAGATGAAAAATTGCGTGATCTTCAAAAATTATGGCCCTAGATGATCTCCAAAATGAAAAATCAAAAAGTTTTTTCATTTCGCAGTAAAATTGTTGATTCAGGGGATGGAAGGAATGTCGATAAGTTCGTCTGCCATTTATTGCTCGTGGAGTGAGAGATCGAATAGCGTCGGGTGACAGATCCGAAAGAGGAAATTGCGGAAATTCTCCTCATTTGGGGATTGAAGCGAGACGACAAATTCATCTCCTGTTGAAGGTTCGCGGTGAGAGATCGATGATGAGCGATCAGATATAGCTCAGTCTTTGATTGAGGCAGACGAACGCCCGGAATTTCTCGGGGTTTCACCCGGAGGAGGGAATGACACCGTCAAGCTCGACTTTCGTCATGAGCTCGCGGTAAGAGAACGATCAAGACCCCATGTTTGACAGAAGCAGGCGAATGATCCCTGGGTTCAACGTAGATCGACTGAGGCCCCGAGTATGATCAAGGCGGGTGCTTCCGCAAAAACTCCGGTTGTTTCTTGCCAATGAGAGAATGATACCGGCGACTTCGTTTTCCCTTACATGCTCGCGGTAAAAGATCGACTGAAGCCCCGTGTATGATCGAGGCGTCAGGGCGGGTGCTTCCGCTAAAACTCCTGTTGTTTTGGACGAAGGAGAGAATGGTACTGCCGACTTCGGTTTCCATTACATACTCGCGGTAAGAGATCAACTGAGGCCGCCCCATGTATCATCAAGGCGAGTGCTACCGCAAAAACTCCTGTTGTTTCTTCTCAAAGAGCCGAAAGAAATTGAGGGATAACACGATTCTTCACGCCACCACAAACTAGATTCCTTGATAATTAACAACTTTGGGAACCCCTGTGTCAAATTTCTGGCACATTTCAGTCCATAACTCGGCCCAGGAAAGTCGTAGAGGCTTCATATTTGGCTCAAATTAAAGATAAAATTGAGATACAAATTTCGTACATTTGAATTATACGTCGAACGTTTCGCGTTTTTGCACTACAACAAATTTAGTCCAAATCCCCATTTAACTGTTAACATCATGTTGGACCACCCTGTATAGCTCGAGATTCGAGAAAAATTTCGACTCTCAAACTATATTATACTAGGCTTACAGTAGGTCTAGGCCTTCTTTATACTAGCTTTATCCAAGTCTAGGCTTCCTTGAATTTTCAATACCAAATCCCATTTTACTCATAAAACAGGTTCCCTTTATGGCTCATTTACCATCACCTCAAGTTAATATCAGTCGTCCTTTCACACGTATGAGAGTAGACTTTGCTGGACCTTTTGTGTCAAAACGCGTTCGTCATCGTACCGTTGAAAGTTTGAAAATATACGCAGCGGTTTTTGTTTGTCTTGTAACTCGCGCTGTTCATTTAGGAGCGGCGCCGTATCTGACCTGTCAACCGACCAATTCATCTCTAGTTTTCAGAGATCTATATCCCGTCGGGGGAACCGACGAAAGTATTTTCAGACAATGGTACAAATTTCCAAGGATCTGCATCTTTCTTTGAATGTAGAACAACTAGAGAAAATTTTCAGTGGTCGTTTATACCAGCCTACACTCCCCATCAAGGCGGAATATAAGAGGGCGCCGTGAAATCTTTCTAATTTCACTTGAAGCGAGTCACTGCAAACCAATCACTCGATTTTGAAGAATACAGCACCCTGTTCTGCTTAATTCTCGTCCGCTTTGTTACACGGACATTAATCAACAGGGGAAAGAAATCACTCGAGTACACTTCTTGATCGCTCGATCCGCTACTGCTATACCTAAACTCGAAAACGAAGATCCGACCATCGCGCCATCCAAACGGTCTCAGCTGTTAAAAATCCGACTCCTATCTAGAACCACTGGAGGCGCAGGTGCAGACTCGAAATAAATGGAAAAATTCACAACCAAATTTAGAGATTGAAGACCTCGTTTTTGTGAAAGAACCAAATTCTCCACCTTTTCGATGGCCAATGGAGCATATTACAGCCATTTATCCAGACATTCAAGGATATGTTCGGAGAGCGGACATTGGAATGAATGGACGACTGCGGCTCCGTTCTATCACATCTCTAGTCCAGTTACCTAAAGATGAAGCTCTAGCTGATGGTACAAAAGTTTTTGTTTCATCGGGGGGAGGGGGGGGGGCAGGATGTTACAATTAAAAAATCGTAGTTTGTTGCGTTGCTTCCCCTTCCCTTACTATACTTTTTGTTGGTTCAGTATTGTACTCGTAGTACCTATCGTTATCTCGTGTTCGATTTCGTATCTTGTACGAGTTCCTCTTTTTTCGTTTAAATTTTTCTTGTTGTCGTATTTTCGCATATGTATAATACCAAAGACTCTGTCGTGTATTATCATACAAAAGTTTTCGTTTAATTAATAACAAGGACAGATGCCAGAAGACCTCACAAAAGCGATAGTCGTACCGATATTCAAGAAGGGTGATCTCTCAAGGATAGAAAATTACCGAGGACTAAGCTTATTGTGCGTGGCATACAAAATACTTGCAAGAATGATTGCGCGAAAGCTCACGGACCTGGCAGACGAATTCTTGTTGGAATGTCAAAACGGATTTAGAAAAGGACGCTCATGTACGAATGCAACCTATACGATTAAATTGATAATGGAGAAACGCATCGAGTTTAATAAACAGACCCATATATGTTTCGTGGATCTCGAGAAAGCTTACGATAAGGTGGACCGTGCTAAACTGTTCGAAATACTCGAAAAAAGAAACGTGACAAAAAATTTGATACAGGCTCTGAAAACCATGTACGCAGTGACCAAAATTCAGATTCGCATGGAAAACGACATGTCAGAATGCGTACGAATCAATGGTGGCGTTCGACAGGGATGTCCTGCATCATGCGTTTTGTTCAATGTGTATATGGACGAAATACTGCGAAAATGGTACAAAACGAATCCGAAAGGAATTCAATTGGATCAGGGAAGACATTTAGGAGCAGTACTGTTTGCGGACGACCTCGCTATTCTGGCAGAAAACGAAGACGATCTTCAACGAGCCCTCCACAAACTCAGCGTCGTGGCAAAAGAATTTAATATGAAAATATCCCGAGAAAAAACAAAAGTGATGGCCTTCCACGGGAAAGAACCGATTCGATCGAAGATAGTTATCGACGGAAAATCTATTGATCAGGTGAACGCGTTCAAATACCTAGGCAATGAAATTTCTTATCATGGCGAAGTCGATGTGGAGAAAAAGATAATAAAATTCCTGAAAGTTTCTGGCCTAATAAATCGGATACTACCCGCAAATAGTGTGAGGCGGGAAACACGCTTGAAGGTATACAGCACACTTGCGATACCGATGCTAACATTCGGCAGCGAAGCGTGGGTACTAAGGAAAAAGGACAAAAAGAGAATCACGGCGGCGGAAATGAGGTTCTTACGAAAAACAGCAGGATATACTCTCTTAGATCGGAAGAGGAACGAGACGATACAGAACGAGCTGAATATCACGCCGGTTGTGAAAAGAGTCAGAGAATACCGAAGAAAATGGCGGGAGCACGTACATCGCATGGAAGAAGACCGATCACCAAAATGGGCCGAAAATTACACCCCGACCGGCAAAAGAGACCGCGGAAGACCCCGGAGGAAACTGGTGGACACATCAGCTTCTTCCGGGACAGATGCCACACCGCAGACGGGCCACTAGGCCTATACGCGAAACCGGTGACGACGATAAAGATTCGCGCTCTATAAAAGTTTTCGAACTTGTCGTTTGTAAATTGGGTGAATAAAAGTTGTGAATAGTGTCGTTGTACAAAAGCAGCTTGTAATAAAATTATTCCATCAAAAACATATCGTTTGATTGTTTTACTCGCATTCGAACGTACTCACGTATACTGACGAAATTATCAAGTCATTATAGCAAGCTCAAAATTTAAGAATTATGGCAAATCTTACTCTTCAGAACTTGATATACTGTGATCAATACTATAATCTTAGTCATTGACGATCTTACTGAATTCGTCGCCCATCCTTCATCTATTATTTTATTGAAGTGTTTGTAATACTCTAAAAGAAAGAAAAAAAAATCTTTCATATTACAACACATTGTCATAATATAGAATCATTATTCATTAGAGCAAATTTATATTGAATAAACCTAGTCTTATTAATTCTTCGTCATTTCGGTTGAAAACGTTTCCTTAAGTTATCGAAGTCTAGGCAGTTGCCCGTTCTGTTTTATTATACACGTTATTTTTCATATTTGTCTCCAGAAATTTTCATTTTTAGGCAGCACCTAAAGCTGTGACTATACGTGTTCTTTTTTGCACCCGTGTGTCCTCAGGAAAAAGTTCGAAAACAGAGTTTGTCCATTTCGGGGCGCTCGACTCGTTTCTGGAAGACTACGCTATATAATTTGTATTGTAGGTATTCTGGTCAAATTAGAAATTTTTCATTCTGCGACGCTCAATTTCTTAATGAAATTTTGCAGCTTATGGAGCATATGCGCACATTACTCTCCTTCTTATTGGTTACAGAGACATTTCTAGCGCACGCTGTACGTTAGAGATGGCTTGTATCAACAACGTACAAAGACCACCCACTAATGCAATAATACTCATACGTCGTAGCTCAGGTCTAGGTACGATCTTTGTACGAAATGTAAATTTTCCCAACTGTTGCTATTTGTCTGTGTTTTTGTTTTCCTCCTATTTTCGTGCTCAGGCGTTCGAAAGTGAGTACAGGTAATTGCTTCATTTTTTATCATTCTAGATACATTATTGAATTATTTGAAGATCAAGATTTACTCATCGTCATTCATAATTCATGAATTTTCAGCATCTCAAAGATTTCGATGTTATTTTATCAAAAGCTAAGTAATATCGAAATTCTAAAATATCAATGTATTCGGAAAAAAATAATATATCTAACAGTCAGGTCGAATGTTAGCAGAATTCAAAAATTTCGAAAGACGTAACTCGACAAACTAAAATAAAATACCACGTGAGCATTTTAAAATTAAATAAGATCTGTCCATGAGGAAGAGCTATTTCATAAAATTATTTGAATTCTATTAAATTCACTTTTGATTTTACTGTCTATTGATTTCATGGCAATATATACAGATTGCAATAGCAAGTATTCGTAATACCACCGAAAACAAGATACGGTGATCATTCATTCATTTTGTAAAGGACTCTAGGTGGAACTACACAGTTCACAATTTCGACTTTGTTGCACAATTGACTCGCAGTATAATTTCTGGTACGAAATCGAAAATTACAACACCAAAAACTGTAGGTCCACATCCGTAGTTCTCTCGATCGGATATTGCTTCGTCGTTGGTTTCTTTCTATAACGCTTGTCGATGTAAGAATAATATGAGACCCCTCATTCTAATTTTTAGACTGGATATGCGCTGAATTGCTTATATTAGGTTTTGCTGCCGTCTTCTTCGTTTTTGCTGGTACCCTTATCCTCCATCAATTTTTATTGAGAAGAAACTGGGAACGTTATTACTTATGATTCCAAAAATGGGTTTAATGGTTTGCCCCGTATTAGTGTTGAAGTGTTCCAATCGATATTTTCATAGATTTTGGTAAAACATTCTCCTCAAACTGCAGGGGAGACAAGACTTCGAAAATTTTCAGCTTACAGAGAGATCAATTCTGTATGCCGCACTATCATTTTCGTTTGAGCTGAACTTTTTTTTTAGAGAAAATCTGTTTCATGGAGGAGAAGTATTTGGTAAGAATTAAATTTGGTGTTCGCCGTCACAGTCCGCCAACCTACACATAGTTATTATGAAAAGTTGTTTTCTTTGTTTTTCCTCCCAACTTTTAGTATTGTAAATTATGAAAAAGAGTATGGAAAATACGACCAAATAGAAAAGGGAAATCCTAACCAATCGGCGAGACGAGAGAAAATTTCTTAGAAATACTTATTAGCCTTATTATTTTTTTTTTCAAGAATGAAAAAAAAAATCACGTTAAAAATTTGGATCAAGTTGTGAAATAACGACCGTTTTTCAGACGATAAGGTGTGTGTGTCTGCACCGCGTTCGTCCGCATGTCGACTTCGACGATTCGTATGGAACGCTTTATCTAGATATCTACCTTCCTACCTTTTCCTAATCACTCCGTTTCTCTCTCTTTCAATTTCTCCTTACGTTTTTCATGTAATCCTTATCGGTAAAGCGGAACATCGTATCGTTAGAGGGGGAATCTTGGCTGTTCTCTTTCGGCCCGTGTTGGCGGTTCGTGAGTGGCAAGTTCGCCCGTCGACATCGCGGTCGCGTTGGGATGTAGAATTCCGGGACACGAAAACGTGGTCTTCGAAAAGACGGCATCGAATATGCCCTCAAAGTCGACAGCTATATTTTTTTATCGAAAAGGCACATAAAATTTTCGTTTATTCAAATTTTCGTTTATTTTATTGTGATCGACGTGTCGCTAATTTCGATAAGTGGCCCATAGCTATCGGATATATCGAATAGTGTTCATTCAATTAAACTGCCGTCGATCCGGCCTTCTTAATGAATGTATTCGAGACTGTTCGCGAGTCGTGACCGTGTTCAGTATAAATTTTCATCGGCTTCAAGAAAAACACATCTTGATCCAGCAGCGCTCAGATTTATCGTGGGTCGACAAATTAGATGAAATCGAGTATTCCTGAGCGTAATGCACGTTCTGCACTGCTTAAATATCGACAACTGCCAGAAAGCTGTAAATCGAGACGAATAAACGGGATGATAGCGTGTACCATCGAAATAAGTAGCTATCTTGCACTTTAATTTTATTTTTCAGATCACTGGTTGACGGTACCTCGACTGAAAAGCGAATCGTTACTTTTCTTTCGAATTCCGTATCGTTGAGTTATCGAATAAAATTTTGTGTTTATGTGTAAAATGTCTTTTGTATTTTCTTCTTTCTCGCTCGTTGAGCAGTTATTCGATCTTTGGTCTAGCTAAGACTTACTAGCGTTTCATAGTATATCGAACGTCGTCAAACGATCCCTAAACAAGATGTACGTATCCCTCCTTTTCGATCTTTCTTTATTTTCTAAATTTATAGCAGTCCCATAGTCTCGTCCCTTTTAGGCCCGTATGATTGGTTTTCCAATCCTTGTAGTTTTGTTTTGTTTTGTTGCACACGTACGATTCTTTTCGTGCGTGTACGGAGTCAAGCTATCTCAATCTTACCTTATTACGCTACCAAAGAGCGTACTGTCTTCTACACGAAGTAGGAAGGATGAATAATGATAACGACAGACTATTCCTTGAGTCTGGAAAGAGGTAGAGTTTTCAATCAGCGTACAACATTAGCCTCCTCACGTAGAAAAGTTTCTCATAGCCTGAGTGATATCAAAAAGTGATACCAAAACTGGATCTGTGGTCTAGCCTCGGGTTATCCCACCCTTCAGATGAGTACTCGCGCTTTCCGACTGAGCTGGCTCTGCGGTCCTATCCTGGTCGGATAGGCTGGGGATCAGAGTCTTGAGTATTCTCTGGAGTGGTCGGTGGTAGCCTGTTGGCTATGTCTATGATGTAAGCTTCACCGGAATAAGCAAGATCATTTGATCTAGCCTGCTGTCTCGATAGGTTTTACACATTCGTTTAAAATGCTATAGTTTATGTTGGTATCAGGAAGGAGACTCTACTCCTCCCCCTCCTTGTTACATCACAAAGTTAAGAGCTGAAAATAATTGACTAGATTTAGCGATGTAATAGCATTGATTAGGCGAAATTTCTTAGGAATTATCATAAAATAGTTTCGAAGAATGAGCATAATGTTTCCACAATTTTTTTTAGACTCTTGAGAACTTGTTTTTCTTTTTTTCCCTTCTTTAAACACAGTAAGTTGTGCTATATGGACATTCTGTAATAAAACCACTCTAAACGCAAAAATTTCAATTTCACAATGTTTTAAATTATTTATTTTTTTTTCTTAAGAACTTCTAATGGTCATATTTTTTTTTTTTTTGTCAGTGAAAATAATCAATTTTATCCTTTTGGTGAACTACCTATTATGACTCCACAACGGTTGAGGAAGGGGTTATTTCTTCTGGTACTTTCGAACTTACGTGGTTTTCTCTCCAATATTACTGCACTCGCGTGATTTCTTTTCTAGTGTGTCTTGCGTGTTCCTGGACCTATGTGATATTTTTTCTTTAGAATCCTCTAACGCTTATTGTGTAGGCAAATTAGAGAAATATTGAAAAAAAAAAAAAAAAATTGCACAAGCAAATGTTCCTTTGCTGAAAATGGTTCAGGATGTGGTCCTAAACAACATACGGCTTCTTATTTCATGGGGGTTCAAACCCCCCAAAAACTAGTTTTTCCGTATATCTCTCGAAATTGAAATGTTTCAAATAAAAGTTGTTCCTCATTAAAGACTATAGCTGGGTTTCAATAGGGCTTCGGCCCCTAGGCCAAATATCATATTCATGCATTGGAAAATGTTTTTTGATATTAAAAACAATTTTTAAAAAGAATTTCTGATTTTTATCCCCTATATATCCTTAAATATGGCCGCATAATGTTATTTTCCCTAAAAATTCATATCTCAGGGAGTTTTTATCCGATTTTTTTGAACTTTGGTGAAATGGAAAGTATTGTTTGAGGCAAATCAACTGATAATTTTTTTGGAATTTTCCAATCAATATTTCATGCCGAATAGGCCATTTTAGTCTTTTTTAACGCTCATTTCCAAGGTTCTTTTCAGACTGCAATTCTGAAAATAATATAATATAATTATCATGTATTAAATTATTATCTATTTAAAGAAAAAATACCCATATTTTTTCAAGTGGTGCATCATAACGAAAATTGACAATAACTAATTTTTTTCTGATTCTTACCATCAAAAATACAACTTTCTCTGATAAAAAAATTTTTTAGTACTCCGATAACACTACTGAACAGCTATCCTGTTACAAAGATTCTATTACGTGATTCTTAGATACTTTTCAACGCTGAACACGAATCCGTTGTCCGTTTTTTGCTAGCACGTCACAATTTTTAGTAATCACGATTAAAGTTCTCGTTTACTTGCCGGTCGTTGTCGCGAAACATATCGACGATAGCGGCGTCGCTATCGAAAACGTTCGTTACGTTCCGCGACAACGCGCGGCAAGTAGACGAGAATATTTGTTATGATTACGTGAATATTTATCGTGATTACTAAAAATTGTGACGTGCTAACAAAAAACGGACAACGGATTCGTGTTCAGCGTAGTATCTAAGAACCACGTAATAGAATCTTTGTAACAGGATAGCTGTTCAGTAGTGTAATCCCTCTAAAATATTTCTAAAGGTATTTCAGATACATTTCATCCCGTCGCTTTTCATAGATGGCTCTTAATCATTGCCTTTATTCAAGATATACTTGTCAAAATTGATACATATTCAAATCATTCATGAATGGAGAATTTGGAAACGTGAATATTGTTCTAAACGAGTATTTTAGATCATCGACAGAGATTTTATTTTTCAATAATATTTATATCAAACCATAAGAGTTCCTATTTTCCAATTTCAACTCTACCAAGATCAGCCAATGTAATCTACATAAGACACAGGAAAGAAATAATTAATAACAACATCCCTTCCTACAACCTGTGCTTTACAGATGGTGCCAAATTGGGCCCTAAAACTGGCTACGCCTTCTCCATCAATGGTGAAATCTTAAACTTTCGTTTGAAGAACTCGCCTTAAATTCTGCTAAACTATCTGCCATCTATACCTGCCTTACTCATCTCACTCTTCTCGCTGAACTCTGTAAATTCCTCCTGCTCTGTGACTCTCTCTCCTCTCTCCAAGCCATGCAATACCCTTACTCTTCCAATCCTATCGCACAACGCATTCTGTTAATCCAGCACAACTTAACATTTTCTCTGTCTTCAATTGCTTTTCTCTGGCTACGTAGTCATGTCGGTCTATCGAAACATGACACGGTGGACCTGGCTGCTGAGCAAGCCTTGCGTCTTCTCTCAATCACTGATCGCTCCCCTTCTCTGGCCTATGACTTAGAATCATTCTACCGGCACAACCTTTGCTCTTCTCAACCCTGCAACAAACTTCGCTCAGTTGAAGAATACCCGATCCCTGGTCCTCTTCAATCCGTCCCTCACGCTGCGATGAAATAGTTGTAACTCGACTACAAATTGGACGTCACTCGTCTAACTCACTCCTCCCTTATCCTTGGACTCTCTGCCCCTCACTCATGCCAATACTGCCAAACAGCGACTTTATCTGTCTCTCACTTTTTCCTTTGCCCTTCTCTCATAAACATCAGACACTTCCTCGCATACTCCGTCTGCTCTTTTCAATAATTCAGAAACAATATTCAACACGTAAAACTTCCTCCGATCCACCTATTACTACAAATCCATTTAATCCGTACATCTCTCCCCGAGCTAATCACCCGTTGAGTAGTCGAAGGGCTCCCAAAAAAAAAAAAAAAAAAAAAAAAAAGCTCCAGTGCATATTAATGCTACAGGAATTTTTTGAGAATTTGTACTCTTTTATAAAAAGAAAGTAAGTGAATACGAAAGTATTGTTAAGCTTAATAAATATTGTACAAGAATCCCAAGGCGTTTTCGAGCTTCATACATATTATTCAAGAGGATGCAAACAGTCGGTACATAGACTACTCGCGACATCCAATTCAATAATTTCAAATTAAAAACTATCGTGTGTGCACATTGTATTTATATAGATATTCAAATACAAAAGGATACCTGAAGTACAATAGATTAAATGAAAATGATGAAGAAGAAGAAGAACAAGAAGAAAAAAAAGAAGTGAAAGGTAGAAAACGAAATGAAAATCAACGAAGCTTCAAGTTGTACCAGTAGCTACTTAATCATCAAAGTCACTATTCTTAGTAACTTTTGTGGTTTGATGTAATATTATTAAAAAATAAAATCTCTGTCGATCGTTTAGAACAATATTCACGTTTCCAAATTCTCCATTCATGAATGATTTGAATATGTATCAATTTCGACAAGTATATCTTGAATGAAGGCAATGATTAAGCCATCTATGAAGAGCGACAAGATAAAATGTATCTGAAATACCTTTAGAAATATTTTAGAGGGATTATCGGAGTACTAAAAAATTTTTTATCAGAGAAAGTTGTATTTTTGATGGTAAGAATCGGAAAAAAATTAGTTATTGTCAATTTTCGTTATGATGCACCACTTGAAAAAATATGAGTATTTTTTCTTTAAATAGATAATAATTTAATATATGATATATTATATTTTTTTCAGAATTGCAGTCTGAAAAGAACCTTGAAAATGAGTGTCAAAAAAAAAACAAAAATGGGCTATTCAGCATGAAATATTGATTGGAAAATTCCAAAAAAATTATCAGTTGATTTGCCTCAAAAAATACTATCCAATTCACCGAAGTTCAAAAAAGTCGGATAAAAACTCCGTGAGATATGAATTATTAGGGAAAATAACATTATTTGGCCATATTTGAGGATATATAGGGGATAAAAATCAGAAATTCTTTTTAAAAATTGTTTTTAATATCAACAAACATTTTCCAATGCATATGATATTTAGCCTGGGGGCCGATGCCCCATTGACAGCCACCTATAGTCTTGCCTACCAAATAACGTATTCAACTTTCATCCTAGATCAATTGGTGCCCCTGCAAAGTCGGCAGAGGCCACTCAAAAGCGGCCCAAAATCAGTGCGTTTCCATACATCTTCCGAAATTGAAATTTTATTAAAAAATGCATCAAATAAAAGTTGTTTTTCGTTGAATTTCCTATCAAGTGACCTATTCAGCTTTCAGGATAGAACAACTAGTCTACGTAAAAAGGGCTTTAGATGTTAAAAGTATAAGGATGTGCTATATTTTTCTTATGGTCGGATAGTTTTGGTACTGATTTACGGGAGTCTTTCATCATTACAGAATACTTTTTTACCAGTGATAGAAATATTAAAAAGATGGAAATTGAATAAATATTTTTCTCATATTCATGACTCACATGGTAGCTAGGTATTGAAATAAAAACAATTGAAGTCGCGTCGTATAAAAGGCTCCACGGCAACTGTAATACTCTCTAATCTATGAGTCATCGGTTTCTTTTCAATTACCGGTACGTCTTCTTATTTAATTTGCGGAAAGCCGTCAAGTATTTTTTTCTTTCTTCCTAGAATTAAAATGCTCACCAACGTGTACATCTTGTCGTGGGCAAGCTTGCCTCAATGCTGGTGGAGTTTTCGAGGTAGTAGACAACATTAACGACAACTTGCAAGGTGTATTAAGTCAGGACGAGGAACCTGACCATGAGTTCCGTACTGATGACGATTCCTCAGTAATCACAGGCGAAGAGTATGACGAGAGCGAATAATATCAAGCCTAGCTACATTCCGAATATAAGACCACAGTAAGTTAGCAGGCTAACGTACACTTCTCTTACTAGAAAGCGTAGACAACTGGTAGGCAGGGCATAGTACAGATGGAGGAGCACAAATCCTGTGCGAGTAACGACCTCCCTCCTCGAGCTATTTTATAAAATTATGTATATATGTTACGCCGAATCCGTCACAACTGAAATATTGAGATTAAAAGTCTTATCTTCCAACTTTCTCTTTTCTTTTTGTTCACGATTTTATGAGACGAGCAACTCTGAATTATCATCCTAAATTGAAGACCTACGTAATATTTTTCTTTCTTTTTTTTCCAATCGTATTTTTTTTCTTCGTCACGTTCAATGACCATCTTCGAGGAATTACACGTGAAGTTGAATCATGAATATGTTAAATATTGTTAAGGGTTAATAAGTAGACAAAGGCACACTTTATTTACATATTATGGGACAATGCACGCATGAACGTACGAGCTCGCGCGTCTGGAGTCGTTGGGCATTGGGCAGGGGTACCGTAAAAATTTCTGCCGATTTGATAAAATTGGCAATTTGACGGATTCGGCGTAACATATACATATTATTATATTACATGAAATATACTAGCCACATGGAGTAAGATTCAGTCGAAGAACCTACAGAAAAAATGTACCTTACACACTTTTTTCGTAGACTAATTACTCTACTCTGAAAGCTGAATAGCTCATTCGATAGGAAATTTAACGAGGAACAACTTTTATTTGAAACATTTTTTAATAAAATTTCAATTTTGGAAGATGTATGGAAAACTGCTTTTGAGCCTCTTTCAAATGGTCTTTGCAGTCTTTGCAGGGGCACTAGTCGACCTGGTTTCCGGACAATTCATCCCCCTCAATTCATCGCGCTCATTTCATCCCATCAGATTCAAATTCTTCCCGGGCCAAATTAATCCCGGACGAATTCATCGCCGTCAAACAATTCGTACCAGTACGCAGGAAACATTGTGTCTTGTACATTCATGCATGAAAGCGAAAGATAAGGTCCGAAGAAAAAGACAACGTCCGATGTTCCCTCCAAAATTGTGGAATTTGTACACATCCGCGAAGGAAGGTCTTCCTAGGACCAATAACAACGTTGAAGGATGGCATAACTCGTTCGCTTCGATGGTTAGTGCTTCTCATGTAAATATATATCGTTTCATTGGCGCTTTGAAGGAAGACTATGTATTGACTTTAAAGAAATTTGACGACGTCGCACAAGGTGTGGGGACTAAGAAGAAGTACAAAGACGCCTCTCTTCGCTTGAAAAGTTTGGCAGAGAAGTACGAAGAATATAGAGATCAAGACGACGTGTTAGAGTACTTACGCGCGGTTAGTTATAATTTTAAATTGTGAGTAATACGAATACCGTGATTGAGATTGACGTGCTCTTTCAGGCAAAAAATATTTTTTATTGTGATATACATATGTACAAATTATGAGATGTATGCAAAATGTTACAATTATACGTGAGTTATAGTGATTTGTCATCGGGATGAATTCAGGGGGATGAACTGAGCGGGATGAATCCGTAATGGGGACGAAATTGATCTGGGGATGAGCCCCTCGCGATGAATTGTGCGGGATGAATTGAGGGGGATGAATTGCGCGGGATGAATTGTCATAGAATCGTCGACCTAGACTGAAAGTTGAATACGTTATTTGGTAGGAAATTTAACGAGGAACAATTTTTGTTTTAAACATTTTTTAATAAAATCTCAATTTCGCGAGTTATAAGCTGAAGACTAATTTTTTTTTTTTTTGGGGGGGGGAGTGGGGAGTGGGTTTGAACCTCCATAAGAAATAAACGTCCTGAAGGCTGAATAGCTCATTTTATGGAAAATTTAACGAATTTTTGTTGAAAACATTTTAAAATAAAATTTCAATTTCGCGCGATATAGGCGAAAAACTAATTTTTGAGGGGTTCGAACCTCCATATTATAAAAAGTGCTTACGCAGCCGCGTAAGCAATACACGACTTTTCACCTGTATCTACAATCAAGTTTTTTGCTTAAACTTTAACTCTAGTACTCCAATTTATTCAATGAATCGTTTTCTCAATAAGATACACACATCCTCAACATATCTCTTGCCACTCTAATTCATTCTTGATCATCTCCGATTCTCAAGCATCTTTTAATGTTGGTTGTTGTAGACTCACACATAACATTCATTCATGAGAAACTCAACACAAACGAGCAAATCTTTCACACATATAAAACTATTTCATCACTCAAAAAAATGACAAAATTATACGCAAAGGATTGTTGCACTAATACTATACTAACACAACATTCATTCATGACTGACTCAACACGAACGAACACATCTTTAAAAATTCATTCATAAAGAGCGTATCCTTACGTGTGTGAACAGGTAACCCAAAAAATGAATAAAACTAGCTACAACTACACTGACAATCTACGTAATCAAAGGTTACCCTTCGCTTTTGATGACGAAAGCGACTACCTGAAGTTTAGTACTACAAAATATTAGTAGCTCGAATATTTGCAAATTTCATCAAATTAGTTCACGCTTCAATTTGAGATTTCTCACGAACCAAACATCGTATCAACACCAAAAGTTCACAATTACATTTTTAGACATGTAAATTACAATATATCAACATTTGAAAAAAATTGAACAAACCATATCAGAGTTATAGGAGTGGGGAATTTTTTTTTAAATTGGGTATATCTGGAGAACTACTGATCCGATCGTCAAAAAAAATGCAGGTGCACAACTTCAGATATAACACTACAACTTGACTAAGTTTCAAGAAAATCCATCCAGTAGTCTCGGAGGAGAAGTCCGGACAAATTTTGATCCATATATATATATATATATACACGAGCCGCTGACGGGCCGCCTTCGGCGGCCCTTGGCGGCTCGGCCTGCCGGCGGCTCCTAACAGACGCGAGCAGCGAATGTTTTGCTCGCTCGCTTCGCTCGCTCGTTATTGTTGTTGTTACATTTTAGTGGGGTGGCTAAATTCCCCATAAAAACCGTGCATACGATAGAAATATTATAACTTTTAAAATACCCGTTCAAAGTGATCGATGGATCTAAAACATAGCCACGTATATTTTTAATTATCATACATAGTTATTAAAGAGTGGGGGAGGAAGTAAAAATTTCAAGTAAAAGGTCGGTTATGATTGGGAAAGGAATTAAGATAAATGTATACCTTTTTGATCTCTTAAGGGAAATTTCAATTTTTTTAGCGTTGCGTCTCAGTTTCTCTCTTTCTAACTTTCTTTCTTTGTTCTTCAATTTATCTTCTTCGCTTAATTTTGGCCGCCCTCTTTTCTTTAACTGTGATTGATTTATTGTCTGAGCTTCTTTTCTGGCACTACGTCTCATCTTCTCCCTCTCTGCCCTCACTACTTTGGCAACTAATTTCTCTTCTCCACTTGACTTTGGCCGTCCCCTCTTCCTGCTTATACTCATATCTTGTGACGTTACATTTTCACCTGTAATGTTTGGGACGACGGGGAATGGATGTAATATTTTTGTATTGAATAACTGGAGAAGATGAGGGCGCATAGCATGTTGCTCAAATCTAAGGTTACATGGATTTTGATTGAAGGCAATAGCTGTTGCGAAGGCAATTGCGTACACACCACAATCTAGACCATTTGTCTGCTTGTCCACAGTGCAATATTCCACCTCAAAACCACAGGGAAACAACCGATGTAAAAATGTATTCTGTGTATATGTTATCTGTTGAGAATTGCAACTGTCATAGACATACAGGATACCATTATTGTAATAAAATGTGACCCAATGTGAAATTTCATTCAGACGTTTGGTGGGTCTGGTCGGCAATATTTGAATGTGCCTCCCATTAAAGAGCTGTGCCGGTTTGATGTCGTCCCATAATCCCATCAAGTACACATTGACTGGGCAGAAATTAGTATTTTTACGTACTATTTCAAAAAATGCGTTAATGAGATCCCCTGACAATTCATCATGTAGAATCTCATTCTCTACGCTACCGTCCGTCATACTGTTTGAAAGAAAAATATACAACTTTGAATGATACAAATGGAACAACTGTTGCGTGTATGAGTCTAACGTAAAATGATGCAACGCCGCGCCACGCGCTTCTATTTATATCAATCGTCGCTACTGCTGGATCATTTCGAGAGCATTCGAGAACTGTCAAAAAAACGGAAGGAAGAGAGCCTACTTCCAGAAACTACTCGAACGGTCAGCGAGAAACTACTCGAACGGTCAGGTTAACCGGTCGCGTCGTAGTTTGTAAGGTTGACCCGCCCTAACCACGCCCTAACGATGCGTAGGTAGCGCTTCAGATTTACCGAGTTTCCAATAGATAGCGGCACTTGAATTTTCGGCCACGCGAATTTTCGGCACGCGATTTTCTTGCGTCACTCGATTTTTTAGCGTCACGCGCGCGAGCTTACAGGTTTATATAATAGATATATAAAAGGAAACCTGAAATTTTTTTAATGACGTAGCGATGATCTATGACCTCTAAAACGTCGAGAAAGTTCATTTCCCCCCCTTTCTGCCACAACTGTGACGGGTGTAATACTCGCTTTTCTACGAAAAGTCGGTAAAAATGAAAACTCGCAGCCCACTTTGTGAGCCACTCGCGGTTGCCTTCATTCTTGTTAGTTGATACAAACAGGGAACCTGTTTTATGGGTGTCACTATTGTGTATTCTCACTCCTAAATAGCTTGCCTTCGTTGTACTAGGAATTTCAATTTTCAGCCTTCATTATACTGGGCCTAATATACTATACTTCTAGGCCTGTAATACGTAGCCCGGAAAATGTCAAACATTAGCCTTCATTATACTAAACCTAATATACCATACTGGGCCTAGAATAACTAGCCTAAGAAATTTTAAACTTTAGCCTACATCACACTGGGTCCAATATACTATACTAGGCCTATAATAAGTAGCCTAAAAAATTTCAAACTTTAGCCTTCTTTACTACACTAAGCCTATAATGACTAGGCTGAAAGTGTAACTAGGCTTATACTAACTACGCTTAATATAAAGTATAGTTGGCCTACGGACTTGGCAAAATTTCGCTCTAGCTTTCATTATAATAGGCCTAATATACTATACTTGATCTATAATGACTAGCCTAAAAAATTTCGAATTCTTAGGTTAAAAAGAGATCTCGTACGCACGCACATTCTTTCAAAATTGAGGTAGGGCTCAGAAAAAAAAAAATTCCAAATCCCAACGTCATCTGCACGCATGCACGCGCACGCAAATTTTGCAATTAGGGTAGGGTCAGAGCAAAGAAATGAAACATGTCAAAAAGGAGCCCTAGGGGGGAAACGCGGGATTTTCAGTGTGTTATTCAGGACCATATCGTGAACACTGTACCTTTCATGAAACATATTGATGTAAGATATTATATCAATGAATTTGCACAACTGTCCTGCGACCGAAAGCTCCAGTGGCGTATTTTGCGGTATGTTTAAAAAAGAAAGGCCGTAAGGTGGGTGTCAAATTTAATGAACTTGATAAAGTTTTGGTTCCGTACGAGTTTTTGAATTTATTAACCATGACAAAAGTTAATTTGAGATACAATGAGAAATCTTAATTGGTGGAATCAACTCGAGGTACCACAACAAGATGGATTTTTTTTACCTTATTCGTTGAACGATCTTGACAAATTGATTATTTTCAGAGACACAAGTATCAAACTTGAAAAAGATGGTTTGGTTTCGAGATTTGACAAGTGCCATAGAAAAATTAGTTCTCATGATATTACGACTATGCCAATGGTGAGTTTCTCAATTACATTTTTTTCTTTCTGTTTTACGCTTACCTATAATAAAAATTCATGTAATTCCGAAATTATTTTTTTAGCCTCGAAACATTAGTAACTACGGTATTAAATCGTTTGAGTCCAGCGCCGCGTAGAAGATCGAGACCACTGCGTAGACGAATAAGACCATCAAACAGCAGTTGTACAAGTTCTAATGGGAGAAACAAATCGATGCCAGAGTTATTTACGGTCTACCCGAATTGTAATTCAAGTAATAAAACAGAATGATAGAAGTCTATAATTTAGTCTAAGAATTTTCGGTGTACATACATTTTGCGGTCGGCCTGCACTCGAGTAGAGTATACAAGATTAAGTAACCATGCAGTCTTTGAGTGGGCTCTGATGGTATCCCAACACGGCACAGTGAATCGTGAAGAGAAAACTATAAAAACACTCACGCAGTCACGTGAGTAGTACACGACTTTTCTTCTCGTAATGCAAAACTCATTGAGAGAGTCACTCTCTCTTTCTTTATATTAAATACCAATGACCTGTCAGTCAAGCCAAATATTTGTAGAATGAACAATAACTCAGTTTATAAATTCTACCACTATGACGTCACATCAACTGATAACAAAGTAAAAATACCCGAACTCCACGCAATAAGGAAATCTGAATTTTGTTTTATTTTAGGCTAGGAGTCATCTAAAACCTACGAAACGTCTCCAGAAAATCTGCTCCCCCTGCCCACATTGCTAAGGGGCTAAAATGGTTGTTTCTGCGATCTTCGCAAATTAATATTTCGATTACTCTCAATATGATTAAGCGTAACCTACAGAATTATATCAACTCAATTGGAAACGCGCTGAGGAATTACTATCAATTAATCGTCGAAAAAATTGTTGGTGCCCATCTTCAGATATGAGACTATAACTTATCTAAGTCTCGAAAAAATTCATCCAGTAGTTTTGGAGGAGATCCACGGACAAAAAAAAAATTATTTAAGCCTAAATAGAGGCCTATATAAAGAAACCTGATTTTTTTCAGACTAAAAGTAATTTCGGGCCTCCAAAGCGTCGAGAAAGTTCGCACTGCCTCATCCACCTGTCAATATTGCTACAGATTCTTTATCACTTCCGATTCCTGGCATCTCTTAATGCTGTCTCCAGCGGCTATTCCTCTCTTGCACTCATAAATTGTATTCACGCTATCATCACCATTTTCTATGCAAACTCCATCTCAAGATTCTTCATTTGGGAATTAAGCTAGAAGGGGACCCCGAAAAACAAAAAAATCGATATGTCGAAGCCAAAGAAGCAACCAATCACCCATCAGTCAACCCCTCATTCCTTCCCACACACTTCAACTTTTCCAAAAGCATTAACAAACAAATATATCGCACCCGAGCCTGGTTCACTCGTTGGTCAAATCTCACTCCAAGAAACTAATCCAAAGTAAAAATGCTATTCCCATCTTCTGAGACATACCTCAAATCAACTACACTAGACAAAAATTAAAAATTTTTTGAAAATTGAGCGTTGATGCTGCCATATCGTTGATCGAAGCTCGATGAAGAACGCTTTGTCTCGCGACGATGCGCTGCAATTACACAAAGTGATAACAAGAAAACGCGACCTCCTATCAAAAAACGAAAAACGGTTCTGAAATCAGCACAAAAAAGCTTCTAGATACAACCTATCTCACTTCAGCAATTTTCAACAAATTTTTAATTGTTGCCTAGTGCAGGCATGCTCGATCTTTTCCAGCTCGCGGGCTACATTGAAGCCTCTGAGATGTACCGCGGGCCGGATACGTGTATATTAAAGAAAGTAAAGAGGAAGGTCTTACTGCAATTTTTTTGTAGGCATATGTACGATTGAAAGAATGAATAATGAAAGTAGAGCAGTACAGTACGAGTACACCAAAAACTGTGAATTTTATTCGATCTCATCAACTCAATCACAGACTTTTTCAGAGCTTTCTTGAAGAAATCGTGAGTGAGTTCGGTGACGTGATTTATCACCATGACGTCCGTTGGTCAAGCGTCGCTGGAGTTCTAAAAAGGTTTGCTGATTTGGAAGACGAAATTGAAATCTTCATAATTGAAAAAGATAAGCCTGTTTCCCAACTGACATATGCAAAGTGGCTGTGGGATTTACACTTCCTGACGAACATTTTTCTTCAGCTTAATGTTCTTAATTTGAAATTACAGACGCTAGGCAAGTTAATATTCCAGCTTGCAAACGACGTCACAGCCTTCGAAACAAAATTACGGCTTTTCAGTGCTCAAATTAAAAAAAATAATTTTTGTCACTTATTTGAAGCGTGTGCTCAATTTTAGAAGAATAATCCGGAACCACCCCCGACGCAAATATTTTTGGAACACCTCTAAAAGTTGCAAGAAGAATTCGCCAATCGTTTTGCAGATATGAAGAAACATGAAAACTTGTTCAAAATTGAGGAAAACCTTTTCTAGTGTGGCGAGAACGAAGTACCAGAAGATCTACAATTGGAATTTATTGACCTGAAGACCTGTTCTTTGCTCAAAAATTCGTTCACAGAGAAGTAATTGACCGATTCCTACGGCTCTCTCTCATTTAAGCAGTTTCCGGGCATTAGAGAGATCTGGCTCAAAGAATCATCACTCTCTTCGGGTCCACGTATTTGTGCGAACAAACTTCGTCGCAGATGAAGCAAACTAAGTCTTCGTAGCGATCTCGGTTGACTGACGATCATCTTCACGCGCTACTACGCGTACCGGTATCAGTTTCAAATTTCGAACCAAATATTCCCAAGTTAGCCGAGAACGTACAACGTCAAGTATCCCATTGATTCATACCTCTTAGTGTAAAATAACATATTCTTATACCTTAGATATCAATTCAAGTTTTTATAAATTTTTGTGATTTTGCAATTTTTTTACTTCTTCTTTGGACGCTTCGCGGGTCGGATGAAAGGTTTCCGAGGGCCAAATCTGGCCCGCGGGTCGTAGGTTGAGCATGCCTGGCCTAGTGCTATGAACAACTACCTATCAATCATTTATGCATGAAAAATGACGTATAAATCAATAATTAATTAAGAATTATGTCACCAAGGTAGTCGCGCATCAGCACACTTGATGAAGATTGAATAAAAATTGTGCTTAATCATTCAAACTCAAGGTTTTCACTATCGAGTATGACTAATAATAATAAAAAAATGAACATTGCCACTATCCGTTCAAAAACAAATTGAACAAAACAAAAATTGAACATAACAAAATTCAAGGCATCTATGAGCTGTGGGAAGCGAGATACAAAGGTACTAAATTTGAATGGAACATTGAAAATAAAATTCAATGAACCCTTGGCCAAGAATGAACCTGTTGAATAATAAGAGGTTCTTCATCGCAATAGGCACGTACTGTCCCGGAGCGAGTATAAGGCTGCTTTACTACTCGCAGAGAAAGTTGTGGGTAATGGTTTCATATACCTATACCATTACAAGTAGTAAAGCAGCCAATGAATTCATAAGGACTAAACAAGATACATCGTTAATGTCCGTATTGTTCATATCTATTTTGTGTTTGAAAATAAAATATCTCTCTCACTCACTCACTCACTCACTCACTCACTCAAAATCGCGTTTCTATCATGCCGATCCCATTCAACCTTTTATTCGTTACTTTCACTTCGCTTTCTCTTAAACACAAACAATCGTTTAATTGTAACACTCTCCTTATCTTTCCAGACCCAGATATAGGGGGATAAGGAGGATAAATAAGACGGATATACCGGTCGAGGCAAAACGATATTGTCAGTTAAATGGGAGTTTGCGCTAAATCTGTTCTAGTGGAAAAACGCAAAGTCGCTAGTCCGTGACAAAAGAATCATCAAGAAACAAGAGCGTTTAGCACCCTGCATGACGAGACTGGAACAAGTCCTTTCCTTTGTCTTGTCAAAAGAAGGGCCTTCCGAGGTGCAACTGATCCAATTCCTAGGAGACATAATTATGGAAACTTGAAATTGTTTTATACTAGTTGTATTCTAGGACCTCTAAAACTTCGAGAAAGTTCATTTCCTCCTCTCCCTGAATTCACCTTGCTAGTGGTGTAATACCTCACTTTTCTTGCTAGAAAAGTCGGTAAAAACTCTACTTGGTCGCATGTAATTGGATTATAATCACAAGCTTGCAGTTTTTCTTAATATGATCCATCGGTTAATGTCTACCTCACAAGCAAGTGAAATTTTTTATAGGGTACCCTTTTTTATATTTTTAATGATGTGACGTAACGTGAATGGACAAATTAAACTCATCAGTCATCACGAGAATTCATCGATCCACTGAGTGGGACACACAATGATAGCATCGCCGAACGTATTTGGTCATCTGAAGGAAATAATTGAACTCCGTACAATCTTATTTATATTATTTTGGCTGAGCAGCGATGCGAAACCGCAGGACAAATCTTTCTCCTCTCTCCAAACTTGAGAAGTTAACGAAAAATGTCTAATTCGAATGCTGACAAAGGTTGTACTCTCATTTTTCCCGTAATTTCCCCGTCGCCCCACAAGAAAAAAGGAACGGAAGAGTGTCTACTCAAGAAGGTCATTCCTTCCCCCTCCCCCGTAGAAGAAAATGTTCACGTCTGGATCCGCGCATATACTATACTGGACAAAATAGCAGCGCTCTTTCACCGACGATAGTCAGGACAAGATATCGGAAGGGTCGCAAAATTTCTCAAGGTTATAAGCTACGTGTGCTACATTTCAAATAGGCTAGATCAAATTAATAAATTTAACCTGCCTTGCGTATTTTAGTACTCAGTATGACAATTTTATAGTTTCAGAAAGCCAAATGGAGCAAAACGTACCACCGAACCTTGCATGTCCTCCACGTTATGATGCTACAGAAAGAGATTCAATACCGCCATATCCAAGTCCGACATGCCCAGAGTGTCTCGAGCTAATTAGGACTTATAACCTTCAAGTAAGAATTTATATTTCCCATATCGATAGGAATTAGGCTTTTATCAGGAAACCTGTTCTATCGATATTTTCTTTTTCCTTTTAAAAATGAATTGAAGCAAGACCGCAGAATTTTCTGAAATAATCAATAAAATCAGCTGATGTCAAGATCGATAAGTTCAGAAAATTATATGCAAGCAAAACTTCGTCAAGTACGAGTACATTAAATTTAAGATCCGCGGAAAATCTTTTTTCGTCATTCCGCACTCTATGCTAGCGGAGCTTCCGGTCGCAAGGCGCGAGTCAATTGTTATTAGTATACTATTCTAATACAAGTAAAGTGGCAAACTTTAAGAAATGTGAATTTTCATCATACGGATGAAATAAGGGTGTGTAGCGTCATAATTTATGAGAGAGGGGAAATCTGCCTCGAACACTGGACCAAGCCAAAAACGGGATCTTACCGTACGAGAGAGAGTAAATTAGGGATGCCAGAACACTTCTCAAAAATTTGGAATGATACTGGAAACGCTCAATACTAGATCGAAAACACAAATTTTGTAAACAAAAGAGAGGGTAAGTTACAATCCAGTCTTCGAGAGAAAGTACAGAAGTCCCGGACATAAAGATGTGAGCTTACAATATTTAGCACTTTCGGGGGAAGGGAAAATGTGCAGTCAGTAAGAAGAAACTCGCAACCCCTAGCTGAAATAAAGGGTATATTCAGCAGACCTAGCCGTATGAGAAAAGAAGCAAAGAATGATCGGTGGTTAGAGGAAAAGAATGATTTAGTCTACGATCACAAATCAAATTTGCAGACATACACACACGTAATTATAAGAAAAGCGATAACGCCATGAGATGACGAAAACTTCAAATTTTAACACCAGAGGGCATACGTGAACCACACGACGTGTAAACGGTAAAAATAAAATCCGAATACGTCGAGAAAATAAACATAAATATGAAAAGTAAAAAATAGAACAAAACCATGAACGCGGCAGACCAAAACCCAGAAAAATACAACTAATCGCGCCAGAGTATTGGTAAGAGTTCGTAGTTCGAAATGACACGGGGAGAGGAAGCTCGATCCTTGTTCCAATCTAAAAGAAAACAATTTGGGATTTCAAAGTGGAGGAATAAGAGCACACTGAATAAAAAACGTACATACCGTACAACAGCTCCGAAGATGAGATGTGCATAAGTCAAAAATAAATATTGAAACCTCTGTAAACTTAAGAGAGGGTGCTTAGAGAGTTCCTTGAATTTTTAGATGTGACATGCTAGAAAATTACAGAGATGTGGAGACACATAAAATTAAATAATATTGATAATAATGGGAGAAAATAAGAAAAATTAGACATAAGAAAAAAAATACAAATGGACAGATTGATGAAAGATATACGGTGACGGCAGCTGATGGTGGTGGCTGATTTGCGGCGGAAGTTGAGGGGCTCGGTCCCCTTGATGATCGAGGGCCGGCCAAATTGACAGAGTGGATGAATTCACAGCGACGGGGTGGGATGGTCCCACCAAGATGGCCTTTAGCCTGCCATGGACAGATTCGTGAACAGGGGCGGAAGCATTTGATCACTGATCACGTAGCGAACTTTCGCTATATAAGGCGTATCTATGAAAAAGTTAGCACCAATAGCTATAGTGATGCACAATACCTAACGGCAATAAGATCGATACGTATGTTCCATACGCGAACAATATTGGAATTAGTCGTAAATAAAAATCATACTTAGAATTCTCAGGAGGGAAAAGAATTCTCGCTACGTTTGGTACAGACCCCATATCCGGATTACGAGTACAAGTTCTAGAGAGACTATGAATAGAATACGTCGATTCGTTCGGTTACAGAGGTACAGCCGGGCAGAACGAGAGCACCACGACCCGGCCTCGACGACGAGAAAACCAAGATAAAAGTTGAAGAAAAATACCTCGACTTTCCAACGACCAGCTCGCGGCACATCATGATACACCCGTCTTCCAAGACAGGGGCTGAAGCCAATCTTGGAGACCAAGGTTCACGTGGAAGACCAACCCAGCTTCCTAATAGGTGGAAGTCAAAAGTGTCGAAACCGCCCTCGAATGCATCTTTCAGATGAAGTCAAAGGAAGAGAGAGAGCCAAAGGGTAACAGTCAATTGGAGCGGCAGAGATAAATAAAACGAGTGAGGGACAAGAGAGAGAAAAAAATAATAATATGAGGATGAGGAAAAGAGTAACAGGATGAGAAAATAAAATAAGAGAAGAGTAGAAGATTTTTCTTTTTTTTTTTGGTGGGGAATCCGGACTCGAGGGTGAGTTCAAGAAAATAAGTGTAGTATATAATATGTTTAGCTACTAGCTTCTGGGGGCTCATTCGTGGGTGATCTAGTATACAATATTTGAAGTTAACTAGCTTTTAGGGTCTCACTCGCTCCTCTCGTGCGGGGCCTTCTTAGTCTAGTGATTCCAGTACACACTGATCATTAGGTCTATTATAATGAAGGCAAAGCCTACTACAGCAGCCTATTTTAGGCCTAGTACAAATATAATGAAGGCCAAAGGTTGAAATTTTTTCGTCTTCAAAGTAGGTCAAGGTCATTGATGACGTCATAAAGTGTCATGTTACGTTATGGTATGCAGATTGCTGACCGACCCCCAGCCCAAAGACATAATTATACGAGTACAATCATGTCGAAAAAAAATGGGTAATGATATTTTCAAGAACAACAATTCATCATTCTCAAGTAAATAGAGCATACCGTCAATGAAAACCGTATGGCAGCTTGTATAAATTTGAAGGCAGATGGATAAGTTAATGTCACCAAATTTTTAATAAAAAGATATAATCATTTGTACGTGCTAATGAGAGAAAAGACGTATAACTAAAAGATTTATTTTGTACCGGTAGATCATAAGAATATCGATTTGAAGTGCATTTATAGGTAATTAGAATCTTTGATATAAATTTTTTTGTCTTACTTACAGGGTCGGAACTAAGGTATATGGACATTTCCTGCAAGCCTAAATAAGGCCACTAATTTTATAAAGAATGTCTCCATTACCTAATTAATGATGTTTGCGCAATAGAATTAGTTAAATAGACTCGCTTAGCTGCTTTTGTTATTAAGTATAAATAATAAACAATTTTCCATTATAAGTATTATAGTTTAACATTGTATTTACTACATATACAATGAGTATTACTAAATTATATATACATGTGTAAAAAGCGAATTATTTTGAATCACACTGTCCAACAATTATCCAGTTAAATGAATAATATTGAAATTATTTTCAACCTTCAAAATTAATGTTTGTCGTTTTTCGCTACAGCAGGTCTCGCTGGCTTTGAAGACAAAATTTAATTCTGTATTTAGATTGCTACACTGAGAAAAATTTTGGTGGTACTTTTAACTAAAAAACATAGTAAAGTCGGTCCAGTCAAAAATTATGGTTACAACTACTGAAAAATGTAGTTATACTTACGAGAAAAAGTAGTGAATAAAACTAAATATTACTGAAATTGCTCAATTGTTTTTACTAAAAAATCGTGACTGGACCGGCTTTACTATGTTCTTAGTCAAATTTACTATAGTTTTTTCTCCGTGTATAAATCATGATGATGGAATTGAAATGATCCTGAAAAATGACTGCGGAGACTGTTGTATACTTATATAAGCGACAACATTGCATTTCGTTGATAATTGTGTAAGACGCATGTGGTAATACTCGTAATATTTAGTTGTAAATGGAAGACGTCGCAGGCTCATAACCTGAAAGGAGAGTAAGTTTGCTGATTGAGGGATCTGATCTATGTTGCTCAGTTTTTGGATGAGGTCCGCGGTGTTCTTGAGGACAAATTTAGACTTAAAATTTTGTGTATCATTTGACGCACCGACGTAGAAATTGAATGAAAGTATAGATAGACGTGAAGATGACTGTACGTCTGGTTGAAGGTTGACCAACCTCGTATTATTTGATTTGCCCATAACGCTGCGGTGAAAGGGGTTTATGTTGATGAATACATATCTCCTTTACTTGTTGAATCGTGAATACATATAGGGCTATTCAGAAACGATCATGCTTCAAAAAATGAAGCCAGAAAAATAGGGCTACCTGGACACGATGAATACAGAGCTGATTTTTACATGGAATGTTCAGAACCTTCCCCTGAAGGTGTCCTCAAAAATCCCCGCGAATCCTAATGGGGCTTTCTCTTCTACAGGGGGGCAAAGGAGGAAAAATTGAGTTGTTCGTCAATAATTCGATAGCGAGTGATCCTACGAAAAAAAGTTTCCAACAAAAATTGTTCTATGCCCAATTTCCTACAAAAAATGTTTAATTACTTTTTTTCTAAAAGTTGATACTTTTGTCGTTACAGCGTGCTAAATTTATACCTCTCACTTATGCACATGTTAGCGCGTTGTAGTACGGACTGTTAATCCAAAATTTTAGAGAATTGTACATTTTGTCATAAAAGCATGGAATTTGATATTGAGGTGTACGAAGGTGTAATAAATGATATTAACAAGAGTGCCACGCAGGAAGTCCATTTTTGTGCCCCTTGGGGTCCACTTTTTTTTGGGGGGGGAGGGTTCATTTTGAAGATTATTGTTGCAGAAATTGGAAAGAAATTATTAAAAAATATATTTATCATGTGATTTGTAGCATAGATGTATTACAAAATTTTTTTCCTACACGCACCCTTCCATTAAAGGCCTTGGGGCCCAAAATTTCACAAAATTGTAAATGTAATGAGAAAATCTTTAAATTTGGTATACAGGTGAAAGAAGAGGTTATAAATGATATTAACAAGAATGCCACGCAGTAGGTTCATTTTTTGGTCCCCGGGGACCAATTTTTTTGGGAGGGAGATGCTTATTTTGAACCTTATTATTGCAAAAATTGGAAAAAAAATTATATAAAATATATGCATTGGGTGAGTTGTTTGAAGAAATGCTGCGATGAATTTTTTTCTATACATAGACCCTTCCGTGGGGGGCCTTGGGGCCCAAAATTTCACAAAATCATAAATTTCATCAGAAAAACGTGAAATTTAGTACACAGGTGAAGGAAGGTGCCATGAATGATATAAACAAGAATATGTCACAGAATAAGTTCATTTTTGTGCCCCTATGGACCCATTTTTTTTTTGGGGGGGGGAGAATCAAAGACTTCATTAATTTAAAACTTATTGTTGCAAACCCTGAAAAAAAAATTATACATACTAGGTAATACTTCTTTTTCTCAAGAATTACGAGTTAATTGTGACTATGAACAGAATAATAGAGAATCGTTATACTCTGACAATTCAAATTTAGATGATTTTGATAAACGAGTACGAGATCTATATCAATCGAATCAAGATGCTACATACATTGAGATTTATTCTATGTCTATAATCCATCAAGTTGACGTCATTATATACAAAGAAATTTCTTTTTCCAGTATTAGAGTATTGACTGAAATAAAAAGAACTACTCCCGTTTGTACAACACATCTGTTGTACGTAAACGTTTACCATTACATGCCGCTGATTGAAAAAATTGCTAATATGCATCATAGATTGACAGACGCCAAAAATCATGCTTCAAATATTTTATTACAGCATTCTTATGCCAGTAGTTACTCTAATATTGATCATCTAGGTGTTGACACATGTAGCGATAATTTGATTGACCATGAAAATATGAACGTAGTTAACTCCTTTTTAGATCATTCATATGTCAGGAAAGAGTTTTCTGTTGATAATAATGAATCACAAAATATTTCACACCTACCAGACAATACATTTACTTTTGAAAATTATGTAGGCTCAATCCCTTCGAATTCTGGTAGAAGAAAATATTATTGTGAAAACAATATTGCGCCAAATTACGAGTACTTGGGTGCCATAAATCTAAAATGTAAATTTTGTGGAGTTTTTCATATCAAAAATGAAGTAACCGAAAAGCAGAAAATATTCACCAATTGTTGCATGGGAGAAAAATATATTATTTTTGATTTTGAAGCGCTTTTGTTAATCAAGGAATTGTTGTGTGGTAGGTATTCATATTGGAAGTAAGCAATTCCGAGAAAATATTAGACAATTATATAATTCGGCGCTAACTTTTGCATCTCTTGGTACCTCAGTTTCAATACGTAATGTACAAAATGTGTCAAGATTTGGGCCGTACTGTTTTAAGATACAGGGTATTCTTTCACATTCAATTAGTAATTTGAGAGAACGAGATGCGCGCTCATAAAATTAAATATTCACAACTTTATTTTATGGACTCGAATTTGGCAAATAATATTCGAAAAAATCGGAATCCAGAATTTGTCTCTCTACATTATACTTTTATAGTACTGCTTGGATGGCCAAATTGTGTTAATCGATGGATACTGTCCTCATACTTTTTTTCCTCTTATTTCTATTGTGATAGCGTAATATGTCAATTTACTGCTGGTTCCCTATATTTCCCCGCTTCTGTATTTTTTTACTGATCCTTTCTTATAAAATTGTTCAATTGTTGCTGATAATACTGTGTATCGTCGTTCCTTTACTGCCCAAACAACCAATTTAGAAGTTTTCCGATAAATGGTAGCCGTAATATAACGACAACAGGTAGCTCGTGTGAGATGAACGGAACACGATTGGTTACACCATATTGTACAAATACCTCTTCGTGAAGGGTTGAGGAACGCTGTCTTCACCTCTTCATTCGCGTAAATTGAAGGCGATTATACATCACGTATTTCGGAGCGTTCGCATTGCGTAAAAAACGTGGAACGCGAACCGATCGTGTCGCGTCGTACAATCGTAACTTATAAATTTATCGGTCAATTTAAGGATAGAAGATGTCCCACAAAAGCGATGATCGTCTAGAAAATACAAGAAATATGTCACCACGAAATTCTTCAATTCTACAACGATTTGTTGGACGACCCAAGAAGGCAACCAATTCCGGATCAGAAATTACTGTCGGAAGTGATTTTTCATCGGAACGAAATGGACTTGAAGGAGCCCACGAGCAGCAATCCGAATCGGTAGAAGGTCCAAAACCCATGAAAATCTATCACTATTACGAATGCCGTCCTCGCGGTCAAATAACGAGAATCGCGTTCAACGGAACCACATCGTGGATAGACGAGTAAAACATTTTAATTTTCTGCTGGCTGACGTGTGTGTTTTTAATTACTTATAATAGCTAAGTACTAATAAGGTAAGAATGTGAAATAATTTTTACGAAAAGCTCAGAATTTACGTGAAAGAGAGAGCAGATGTGTAATGGGACAAATTTCTATATCGATATAACTGTGAACTCGATTCCGATCAGAGATTTTGATATGAGTCCATTGAAAATTGATTGATCGCTTGCCGAATTGTTGTTTAAAAAGCACGATCGTACATTGTCAAGAAATATTGCGGCGAAAATTCTTCTTCAATTGTCGAACAGGAATTTGTAAACAAACACGTAAGCCTACCAACTTTTCGAAAACTGTACCGGTACATTAATTACTGTATCATTATTTTCATAAAGTTCTACATTTAGTCATCCAGAATGCTTTTAGAAATTCGTTAGAAAAATGTCGACCATTGAACCGGACTTATTACATTTGATGGGGTCTTGAAAGTATTTTTTTCGCTTCTGTATAATATATGTTGAAAATTCCCATTTTTGCTTTAAATGTTAGTCTCGCCTTCGTTAAGTAACCCATGAATTTTTAAAACAATGTCCGCAGTCCCCTCGAAAAATAGTGGTTCTCGAAGAAATAGAAACTTTAATCACTTAGATAAATATCAGTCTTGAGCTACATTATGCGTATATGAGGACAAGAACTCAAAAATCATCAGTAAATTTTTTCGAAAGAGAATGAGATTACCGGTAGTTTTTTTTTCTCTCTTTTCTTTTCTTGTAACACCAGTTTAATGAGCAAGTTGAAGGAACTGTCCCCCGGCTCTTTTTGATATTCGTAATTTTCTTACGATATCTAGAAAATTCTACATTTTGACTTCGAAAAACGAAACAATTGAAAGAATTCTGGAACTAAGTATAATTTTAAGTAAAACACAAACGTCCCGTAAAATACGAATAAGTTTTCGCACTAATGACCCGTAAACACCCTGCTCTCCGTATATTATTATTATTATCTCCACGTTACACCTCTTGAATCAAATATTTCGTGGTCTCGCTTTCTTGAAGAGGGAAATTTTCAAGTAATGAGATTTTCAAACTCACTAAACACCTACATTTTATTTTGCGATTTATAGAGCTTTTCTCAAGTATTTAGGGTCATTCTAAACGTGTCTATGAGGCAAAGAAATATTTTGAATAATTCATGAAAAATTCATATGAACGTTTTTAAAACAATCATCGCACGTCCGCGCTCACAATATTTAAAATACAGTCAAGCAAAGGGGTGAGATTGTGTACGATTTTCCGGCTGTCGGCAGTTTGCGGCCCAAAAAAAAGAGGACACTATCCAAATTGTGGTACAGTAAAATTATCCTTATAGCGGACTTTTTTTCATTCGATGAGGGAACGTACCCAAACTACGTGACCATTTTAGGGGGGAAGGGCGATTTGTCGAAATACTACGTCAGGTCACTGTGGGGGGACAGGGGTTTTAGGGTTTGTTCACGTGGTTTAATTGCCTGGAAAATTTAGCATTGTTAGAGCTGTAAAATTAAATCTCTTTAAAAGAAAACGCATTTTTTCGTGAATAGAGCCTTCAAAATCCTGTAGACATGTCCGAAATTGACTTTTTCAACTTTCATCAACATCACACAAATAAAAATTTTCCTTTTGAAAGATGCGCAATAGTATGATAGTGATTTAAAATTATGTAGGGCAATATGTTGAAAAAACACAAAAAAGACAACACAACGTGAAAATCAGTGTGGGGGCGGGGGTTTCAGTATATACTACGGATGGTTAGGACGGGGGGTGTAAAAAGTAGGTAAAAATGGGTCACGCAGTTTGGGTACGTTCCCTAATAATTATTACAAGAGAAAAAAAAAATTTAGAAATTGCACACTCAACTAATAATGAGTTCTCGGTAAAGATTCTTAGAGATATTACTGTGTTTACCAGTATGCTTAGATACACGATAATATTTTAACATACTCACTAGCGGTAATGTCACCTTTTCCGAAGTCGTCTATAGTGTTTTGGATGAATAACTTTTTATCTCGGCTACGCTTCAATTGTTTCGTGATATTTACAGTTGTTAACATTTTAGAATAGGCACGTTCTCGAATCTCCAGAAGCGCATCGATTAATAAAAAGATAATAATATGAGGGTGCGAATGATAATAATCATGTCGTTCAGTCGTTCATACATGCTTTCGCATGCGTTCGTGGTACGGCTGACGCTCACTGAATACTTTGCCCAAAGAGAAGGAGGATACCGTGCTGTGGAAGTGATATAGTTGTTGAGTACGTTTGCAGAGAATGTTGAACTGCCGTGAAGCCAACTTTGTAAATAAACAATTTCAGGTTTACTGGCTTCAACATCGAAACTCATCGAATCTTCTCGAATGATTGAGACCGCAGTCTGAAATCATATGATACTTTAAAATATAACTGTACTTTATCTTTGTTAGTGTATTCGCTAGTTTGTCATATAGAAGAAGGGTCGTGTCTATTATCCTCCGTGGATTGATTGTTGCTTCGTGCTTATTGTAATGACTTTGTGTCTTAATATTTAAACCCTTTAAAGTCTGTCCAGCGAGAGTTTGCCAACATGACGGCGTGTGAGTACTTAGGCGGGTGTGTATGAAGGACGGCAGCGGAGAGAGGATTGTACGTGATCGTCCGCTCTTTCCCCTGTAACCGCTAGAAACGTGCGACGACTTTGGCAAACTCTCGTTGGATGGACTTTAATTCAGTTATATTGCGAATCGAACATCATTATATTTATTGATTCAGATGATTTAATATGTGAACCTGAAATGAGTGAAATATGTAATTTGTAAAACGGGGGTCTTTGTGTGTACTATCGTGTTTAACTCAGATCGAATGGTTGAAGTACGAGAATCTCGATTTATCTGAATACAAGTTTCGATCCACAGAATATCCCCTGAACTGTCGATTATTTCTTTAGAGAATTCGCCTATCTTATCGATGTCAGGTCGTTCAACATGAAATCGTCCACATAAAAATCTTCCATTTACTTGGGTTTGAGGCGAAAAATAAACGAAAAAACGATCCTTCGGAGTTCTTACTCTTACGCCGCAAAGTGGATAACACTTATAATTTTTTTCGGCCACGAAGTGGATAGTCCTCATAATTTTCTTCATCCGCAAACTGTATCACTGTAGCCGCAAACTGGATTTGATCGATTTTCCGGCCTGACCTTCAATTCAGGCTGACCGGGTACTTTTTCGAAAAAAGAGAAAAGCAGTTGTAATTGACTTCTTGACAAATTTTCTGAGAGAATATATTTCGAACATATGTAGGCCTGACCCGGGCTCATTCTCAGGCGTACAAGTGAAATTTTGTATAGTTCTAAATGATGTATTAAAACGTATAAACTCGTGTTTCTTAGTCGCTCGAGACCTTTTTCGGAAACTTGCAGTACAATTTTCTAAAATACCCATACTTACATTCCTCGAAGTTTTTTCCTTATAGTCTTTTCGGTAACATCAATTCGAAATTAACTTACACAACTACGTGTGAGTTTTCTTTTCATCTCGTATTCAATCATTCTCGCAGATGTTTGTGAGATTCTAATTTCCATTTTTGAACACAAATCGTATGTATCTAGACTATTGGAAATAAAACGTACGATTACTTAATTTGAAGCGTTTACCCTTATACAATTTTGCAAAATAGTGAGCGCGAATTCCTTCTTTTCCTTTCCTCATTCATTAAAACAAAATAGATCTCTCCACTTGTACACGTGGCTTGCAGAGCAATTCGATTGACAATGGCAACGGTTTTCATAATTTTCTTTCTAGGCTATATCGTATTTTATAAGATGTAAGTATACTACTGTTGTATCGTCCTGTAGATATGTATTACGTAAGAAAAAGTTGATTTATATTTGCTCATGCGCTTGTGAAGTTTTTTTTTTTTTTTTTTTTTTCCTCCAATGAAATAATTTGCGAAGACTACATCAAATTGATGCATAGCACACTACTATGGTATAATGGATTATACTCGAAATTTTTTCAATTGAGTAGATATCTGTGTTTTTTAGATATTTGGATTTTAAAGGCATCTTGCATCTCAAGAGGTTGCTTTGCTAGCTTTTTATATTTTTCATAGCTTTTTACATTTTTCAAAAATTTATTACTGTTGACAATACTTTATTTTTACCAATAACATTTACTACCGTATGTACGTAGTTTGAGGACAAAAGAGAGTTTGGATGCTCGCAATACAGACTACTATTTTAAGCAAAAAATAAAAACCAATTATTATCAAATCAAATACCTACGGGTAAAAACCGATTTGCACTGAATACCAATTCACATAAGCGCCAACTTGACACCTAAAGGCTGTATATTTTCCCAGTCGCAATGATAGGTAAGAAACTTGCAGCTTATTCTGTGAATTGCTCAGGATTGCCTTCATTAATCGTGTTAATCGAGGCCAACAGGGAACCTGTTTTATGGGGTTTACTTTGTTTATACTTTTTCTACATGTGAGGCGGTCTGGGAAACCGTACCTAAACTCGCTAATTAAAATTTTTCAGGACAGCAAAAAAAACGATTTATACGACGTTAAATCCGTTTCCGTGATTTTATTACAAAAGTGTTCTTAGGTATCGTGGGAGCGCCTGGTTCAGCCTTTAAAACCACATTTTCGGCATTCTTCTCTTTTGTTAATAGTATAAGGAAAGAGATCTATTTCTGCTGACTTTTAGAAAAATGAGTTGATAAAAAAAATTTTGACCAACAGTATCGTATTCAGCGTTGAAAATCAATCAAGAAAACATGATTAATTCAATTCAGAAAAATCTAGAAAAAATGATACAAAAAAGAAATAAGAAAGATTTTCAGACACGAACATTGGGAGATTTTTTTGCAACTTTCTCAGAATTCACTTTTCTAAAGATCTAAGTTCGAAAGATCATATCTCTGCAAATTTTCAACCAATGTGGACAATTTTTGTTTTTTTGCTAGACTCGGAAAACTGTTCTATGCGAAAAAATATTATTTTCTTTGCGAGTTTAGGTGTGGTTTCTCGGATTGCCTCACAAATAAAGATTGAATTTTCCCTATCAGATACAAAGTCGAATTCTTTTAAATCCCGCTCCTATCATTACAGCTTGAAGGTCAAAATTTTTCCGAGACCCACGTTTTGCGGGGACGGCCAGCGCACGTCATTCTTTTACAATTTACTCCCTCTGCTCCATTAAGTAGGTTCCGTGTTGAAAACCAGCCATACTCCTAAAACACTACATCAGTCTGTATAGACGTATGAGACGCACTCAGTCGTTTTTTGTATAGGAAACATGTACTTTTCACGTTTCTCTCTAAAACTCGGTACCATTTTTAGGTGGTTCAAAGTCTGACAACGATATTTATCTGATGCGTAGTTACTCGTATCACAAAAGAAAAGCAAATCTTCAAGAAATTATTTTACATAAAACGTCTTCTTTTAAATTGAATTCATTCCAAAGGAAAATACAGAGCTTGCAATTTTTATTCCCCTTATATTTTTTTAAATAAAAATACGTAAAATTTGAATAGTCTCTGTAGATTCATCCAGAGCAACCGGTTTAGATGCTCTCTCTGTGGGAACACAATGATTGTTGAATACCTATGCATTAGTCGAAATATCAATAGTTCCCAAATTTCCTCCTGCAAATCTGAAATTAGACTCATTCGAAAGGAAATTACAGGGGCTACAATTTTTGTTCTTTTCAATTTTTCATAAATATGAGTAAAATTCGTGTTAGGTACTACAATAATTGAATTTTTGGGACTGCGAGGCTTTTGGAACAAGGTGTACAGTGAGAAGCAGTTTTACTACGTCCAAATTCCTCGCCCTTTTTTTTCGCTCATTACTTCATCCAGGTGGAGCCAGAGTTGCGTGTAGGTACAAGAATGGTTGACGCCTGGGAAATGAATTTTACTGCGTGCAGGGCGGTAAATTACAATTTACCGCCCGCCAATGAAAATTTAACGCCCTTTATACAGTAAAATATCGTACACAAGTTGTGAAAACTTTTATTTCACCCGTTGCGTAATATACTATTGTATAGAAATTTAGTTTCCCAAGAAATTGACGTTATTATGATAGTTCTGGGGAGTGGGAAAATCCTTATTCGCTATTCGTTATCGTTCAGTGGTTGAACGAAATTTTCACTAATATTACGTGACATAAATACTCGATAGAACTTTGAACAAAGTTACATTTAAAAAACTCAAGTCGAAAGCCTTGCTCTAATATATTGTAGTTACAAGAGCTTACAAATGTCGCATGTGGTCCTCAAAGGAATTGGAGAAAATAATTATATGGTCAATATAATTTATGAAGAAATCCAATAGTCCGTGACGTCTAATTATATTTGATAGAATTCTTCGAAAGACCGCAGATGCATTTTTTAAACCAAATGGCATACATGACCACTCGTAAAGCCCTTGCTGAGTAACGAATCCGGTCTTGTATCGATCGCCGTGGAAGATCGGTATCGACCAGAACGCCGAATTGATGTATCTATCGCCGAGAACCACGAGCAATCGCAAGTTTTTATAATATTATCGTCGTTCAACCTGATCCTCGAACGAGCACCGGCACGACTTTTTTGAAACATACCGGTCTTCACTAAGGGTGATTCGAGCTTTGTAATCCCTAACTGTGCCCACGTAATGGTAATAAGCATCCTTAGCGAACACGGACCCGAATTCCTCGATACAATTGCTGAGAATATCGCGTTTTTCCGAATCTTAGTGGGAAATTTTCGCGTCGAAAAGTTCGGTCGGATTTATTTGGTTGCTAACCGAAGACGATGAATTTACGTTAGTAGGGGCGAACAAAGCTTCCGATATTTGATTGCGAAATTTTTAAATTATAATCCAGCAAGTAGGGATGAAATCTAATCCTAAAATGAAGTCGCATATTTACAATGCGTAGGATTAATTATAAATAACTTAAGATTAAAACTTTCTTTTGAACTTCGAACATTTTTAAGTTTATTAAGGTTATACAGTCGAATCTGTCTAAGTCGAAACTCAAGGGGAACACTCTTCAATTCGAGTTACAGAGATTTTCGAGTAAGATGATTTTGAGATATAGAAAACGCTTATGACTTTCTTTTGAATTTCGAAAATTTATAAGTTTATTAAAGTTTGTACCAATTATTTTCACCTCTTCGCTTATTGTTTCGAGTTTTCCACCTAAGGGCATAAATGCCTGATTTTCTAATTTTGAAAACATTGTTCACGATATGGCCAAAGCGTTTGATCCCTGATCGTAAAGACATTGATCCCTGAAATTTTTTCGACAAATGCTTTATTTTTTGACTGGATTTGGATTTCTTCGAGAAGCGAGTTAAGCTAAACCGTGTTTACGGACTTCTTCTCTGTAGCAAGCAAAAAAAGGGGTGGGCGCTTTTACGTTAAATTGATTAATACGATTTTGATCAAATTGCTTTGTTCTACATTCCGACTTTGAGTGGTTTCTGCCTGGGAAGCCTTTCTTTTCACAGTACGCACACGATGAGCGCTTTTTTTGTGACTCAAAAGAATTTCGAGAACGATTCCTTTAGTTGAGTTAAAAGATGAATTAAAGAAGATAAACGCGCTAAGTGATCTAAAGAATTTAGAATATATTGCGAGAAAGACCGACGTTTTGAACGTTCTACGTTCTTCATCAGGGCCGTAATACTACAAAGAGTAATGCAAATAACCAGAAAACGGAGCAACGATACGTAAAAACGCAAAGAAAACAAAGATTACGCGCGTCAAAGTCTTTTAATGATAGGGGGAAAATATTGTTAGCTATCTGTTTCGAAGTTTCATAGCTTCGCAAATTTTTCAATCTATAGAAATTTCTATCCAGAATCCTAACGTGTATTGGCGATGATATCATAAACAACAATTGAAATCAATGCAAAATGGCGAAGAATGTCGCCGGAATAATACAATAAGTGAACTCGGATGACCCCGAGAGCATCTCTCAAAAGATCATCAACGGTCGCGTATCTTTCGTCCTGTAAGTCTATACAATGAGTGGGGAGTCGTCATATACTTATACCTGTGTGGTTGCTAATTGATACCTTTAAGGGTGAAGTTTCGGTCATTGACACGTTATCAGGGGTTATTCGCTCGAATGTAATGCTGCTAATTTATATGGAAAATTGAGAAATGTACATCATGTTAAATGGGAGAACAAGTAAAAAAAAAAAAAATCGGACGGAAAGATTGGAGATTAAATATAAATCGTATGTAAGACGGAATTCAAGATAGTAGAATTATACCTTTTCTTTTCTTGCGTTTGTCAATCATCAAGAGTAAATTTAGGTATTTTTCCAAAGATACTCGTACATGAATACGGAATTGTTAGTTTATATTGTGTCTCATACCGGTACTTGTATTTACTCACGAAATTTATAAGACGCGAGCTGAACCGCGGTTTTTTTGACGATGACAAAGTATATCAATAGAGCCCTTTAGCAAGAAAATAGATGTACAGTATTTGATTGAGATACATAATATTAAATGAGTAGTAATTTCGACATAATTTTTTTTTTCCAAGATTAGGCTGGAATGTTTTGTTTTTCTGAAACAGAGAAAATATTATGTTCACTGATTAGCCTATTCTAAGGTTTTAGAAGAGGGTACAATTATAAGATGAGGAAGAATATAGTGGTTTGTTTTCCATTTTTTGTTTCAAGAGTTAAGACTCTGGTACAACCATTGCCCGAGCCAGGATGAAATGTTTTGATGCGAGCTATTGGCCAATTGTATAGAGTTGAAGTTTTTTGTTTATAAATTACTGGGTCGCCTTCTCGAAGTTCATTGGTGGGAGATTTCCATGTATAACGTTGTTGGATAGTATGGAGGTAGTTGCGAGACCATCTCGCCCAAAAGGACTTGGTGATTTTGATTATTTGTTCGTAATGTTCAAATCGGTTACCCGGAGTGTGAGTGAGGTCTTTGTTGGGTATCCACCAATTAGACAGTAGCCAGGAGTTAAAGCGTTTGTCTCATTTGGGTCCGGAAACTCTCTGTATATAGGGGTCGAGAGTTCAAGCACGCTTCTATATTGATTAAAAGAGTAGAATATTCTTCATAAGTGGTCAGTTAATAATTTAAATAGATTCGACTCCGGCTTCCCATAGATCATCAAAGTGAGGAGTGTAGATGGGAATAAAAGTCCATTTTATTCTTTTATGAAGAAGATTGTTAGAAATAGTCGAGTTATTTTTTTCAAAAAAGTCATAAATTTCTTTGAGTTTGTTATTTGCGTCAACAAAGGTTGGGTTGTCATCAGAGTTCTGAGTCTGTTGCGCTACCGCAGGAAAGACTTTCTGGATTTTATAAGGAGGTGCCGGAATATGCATTTTGCCTTCAAAAATTGGATTTCCAGCCTCGTCGACGTACTTTTTCTCTTAGATCGGGAGGACAAATTACCCAAGGTTTGATAACGATACACATTATGTCGGTGGGTGAGCGCTTTTCGAGCCCGGCTGATTGATCCGATTGACATTCGAGATTCGTGGTGCATTTTTAGAATTCTTCAGGAAACGAGTAGGTACCTAGAAACCAGTGACGGATTAAGCTCCTTGCTGCCTGCACGCACTTACTAATATGCCGCCTTTTTTTTCCTTTTCCCCCCTTTCCCCATTTTTTTTTCTCTTTTTCTGCCGCCTTTTTGCCGCCCTCGAAAATTTGTCGCTCAACGCACGCGCGTGGTGTGCGTGTAGGATAATACAATTTGCTAGAAATCATCATCGTCCTCGAGTTGCATAATCTGCTTCACCAGTACGACGGTGGTTTTTGGCTCTTGAGCGGCTACCTCAGTGGCAAGAACAAAACGAATTTTCACCGAAGACATTTTTCGCGAATAAAGTGTTCGAATTTGTGAGATCGTCGATAATCGAGGAAACGAAAGGAGAATGAATTGTATTTAGCAATTAATTCAAACACAATGTCGTTTCGCAACAATTGAGAACTGAGAAAGAAGAAAATTAAATATGAAATGAAGTCGAAAGCGGTGAAGAGGTTATGGCTCGTGAGAGCATGAAAAAAGTACAATGAAAAATACAATGTCGAGAATATCGAAAGTAATCTACGAAGTATAACAAAGATTAGAGAAGAGGTTAATAAACAAGAAAACAGGACGATGATCCAAAAGATATCATCGCATTCGTCGATTACGAAATGTACGTACCTACATAGGAAAGTTTCCTAAGACGCAAGTTACGGAAAGGTGCGTACGTCAACCTTTCCGGAACTTACAAACGTACGTATTCGAATACGGACAAAAATATCAAAATTTCAGAAGAAAAACCCGGAAAAATATTTCGGTAAAATTCGACTTCTTAATTATCCAGCAAGAGTACGTCGAGCTTTTCTACCCCAGGCTCCGTAAGATTCTGAAGAAGACGCCGTAGTTCGCGTCGAAACGTTTTTAATACATCTACTTATCTCGAAGTTTTTGTTTTTTGTTTTTTACTGTGCGAGCAGAGCCTCAATTTCTTGCTGAATTATATTTGAAAATAAAGGTCGTTTATTTGTTCTAAGAAATATTATACAAAATAAATAGTGAGAGACGGCATTGATGTTTCCCTTTTTAATCACTTTTTAATACTATCTCTATGATTTATACTTTATACGATACTTTTCCTTACGTGTGGGTAGAGACGTTCATAACTTTTTAATCCATTAATTAATTCGTTCGTATAAAAAGCAAGTTCTCGCGACAGCGAAAGCAGAGCTAACTTTTCAAGGAATACAAACATACACAAAAAGAAAAAAGAGAATGGCAGTTTGAGTCAACTTAGGTGAATTTATATTTTCGTGAAAGGTGACACAAAAATTTTCTGGCATAGCCAAATAAATGAAGATCATGTTCCATGTCTTTTATATTTTATCAGTCATCTTGAAATATTTTAGTCTAGGCTTCTACTAGGTCAAGTGTTCGTGAGATATTATTCGTTTACCCCCTTACCTATCTTGGCGTCGTATAAGTCTTGTATTCTCGGTTGGCATTGGGTCGATTTATATGACATTGAGAATAATTGAAGTTTTATATTTGCTGTATGGAATAGGGTTATTTTTTTGATAATCGGATTGATAGAATTAGAGATTTTTCGATTTTAATTTAGAAAAATTCGGAGCGGGGTAAGTTGAACGTCAGTTCGTTAACCATCCGGCGTTAAAGGAATGAATGTTGCTATGGAAAATGACGAGTGTTACTGACTTGTGCGCGAAAAGTGTTTCTTTCTCAGAAGGGGAGGGGGTTGTAAGTTGTGTATTATCAGTACACGAGATTGAATAAAAAATAATGGTTGGCAAGTTTTGAAAATTAATTTCTATCGGAAAACGACGTCATTATTGTCGTTATTAACGAAAACGACTATAAGTGAAATATAATGTAGGCCAGCCAATAATGAACAAAATGGAAACTAAAAGAAATAGAGATGTACAAAAATAAGATACAAAAGTCGGTTTTGCTTTCGCGCTGCGAAGGCTTTTTTGAGGTATCACCTTTCGTGGGGTGAACTCGCGGGTGCGTAATTTCTTGGTGACACCAGTGCCGGTGAACGCTGTCAATGAAGGATCCACGGAGTTGTTTAATCTGCGCGAGAGTCTCATCACTTATGAAGACCCGGTCGCGAGTGTGCTGCAGATTCCGAAGGATGCAAGAATTTGTATAGTAATGGAGGCATTATGACTGCATCAAATTCAAACGAAAGGAAACGCGAATGCTACTTCTATGGCGACAACGCGCAAACTTTGTATTGCTGTCGAAAATTCCTCAGCTTATCGACAGAAGCCAGGAACCAATTTGTAAGAAAACAACGTTTATGTCCAGAATACTTCGAAGCCATCCAATTCTCTCACATTTTCACAAATGGACATTTCCGGAAAGAATCATCGCCCATCAATCGAGCCTCGATAGCTTCCTGTACCACCGATCACATTTGGCTTCTCGGATTCAACTAATGCTCCAAAATGTCGCTGATTAATAAAATATTGTAAGAACTGCAATAAAGTTTTTTATTGCAATAGAAGAATACTGTCTCCGTCTTGATGTCGTTCATTTCCAAGGAAATGTAAATTAAAATCGTTGATCGTCGTGATTTGTCACACATTACGTACAAAAATGTAGAAGCTTATAAGAGAAATGCCGAAAGAGAATTCAAGTCTCCTATGAGAAATATGAGGTGTCGCATTTATATGAGAAATATTTTGAGGTATCACCTTTCGTGGGGCGAACGAGCGGAGCGACCTTTTGTATATTTTGAGGTATCACCGTTCGCCCCCTGTCTCGCTGTTCTATTGGAATGGTGTGAGAAAATTCAAGTCTTCTATGAGAACTATGAGGTATCGCCTTTATGAGAAATATTTTGAGGTATCACCTTTCGTGAGGCGAACTCGCGGTTATTTGATTATTTATTTATTTAATTATTTAAGCACACGGGGTGTACTCGCAAATTTCTGAATCACCCACGGGGTAGAGATGTGCACGGACGCACGCTTGCACGGACGCACAGACTCTCGGACTAATTATTTAATTATTTAAATTATTTAATTATTTAATTGAAGCCTTCTTATCAAGAAGGGCGTATCTCGAAAAAACGCGTTTTGAGAAAAACGATCGCTGGTACGAAGCGTAGAGAAATCAGAATGCGAAGAAGTGTGGTCAGTGCACAGGCGGCATCGATCATCTTTCAATCCCCCCCTATTACCTGTCCAAAGAGCGTAATTTAAGAAATTCGTTTACCCCTTACCTATCTTGCCGTCGTATAAGTCTTCTATCAGAAATAAGAGGTAGCGCGAACTCGCTCCGCTCGTTCGCCCCCTGTCTCGCTGTTGTATTGGAATGGTATGTGACAATTCAAGTCTAGGGGAGTTGGAAAAATTTCGACTATCCAGCCTTTATTTATTTAATTATTTAATTATTCAATTATTTAATTATTCAATTATTTAATTATTTAATTATTTAATTATTTAATTATTGAATATTATTTATTTATTTATTTATTTATTTATTTATTTATTTATTTATTATTAATTCTTGTACTAGGTCAAGTGTTCGTGAGATATTATTCGTTTACCCCTTTACCTATCTTGGCGTCGTATAAGTCTTGTATGAGAAATATTTTGAGGTAATTATGGGTGTTCTATATTTTGAGGTATCAACTTTCGGTGGAGCGAACGAGCGATCTCGCTGTTGTATTGGAATGGTATGAGACAATTCAAGTCTAGGGGACTTGGAAAAATTTCGACTATCCAGCCATATATGATAGGAAGAGGGACTTAGAAAATTTTCTAATTATTAATTATATTAATTATTTAATTATTTATTTATTTAATTATTTAATTATTTAATTATTTATTTATTTAATTATTTAATTATTTAATTTTAACAGGGAACCTGTTTTATGGGGGGCTATCTGAGAAATCTGCCGTGCGCCGTGCGCCGTCCGCCGTCCGCCGTCCAGCGAAAAACTTAGAAAAATTTCGACCCTCGAGCCATATACGATAGAAGGGGGACTTAGAAAAATTTCGACTCTCGAGCCATATATGATAGGAGAGGGACTTGGAAAAATTTCGACTCTCAAGCCATATATGATAGGAGAGGGACTTGGAAGAATTTCGACTCTCGAGCCATATATGATACAAGGGGGACTTAGAAAAATTTCGACTCTCGAGCCATATATGATAGGAGAGGGACTTGGAAAAATTTCGACTCTCGAGCTATATATGATAGAAGGGGGACTTAGAAAAATTTCGACTCTCGAGCCATATATGATAGGAGAGGGACTTGGAAGAATTTCGACTCTCGAGCCATATATGATAGAAGGGGGACTTAGAAAAATTTCGACTCTCGAGCCATATATGATAGGAGAGGGACTTAGAAGAATTTCGACTCTCGAGCCATATATGATAGAAGGGGGACTTGGAAAAATTTCGACTCTCGAGCCATATATGATAGGAGAGGGACTTAGAAAAATTTCGACTCTCGAGCTATATATGATAGAAGGGGGACTTAGAAAAATTTCGACCATTTATTTATTTAATTATTTAATTAAATAATTATTTAATTATTTAATTAAATAATTATTTAATTATTTAATTATTTATTTATTTATTTATTTATTTATTTAATTATTTATTTATTTAATTATTTAATTATTTATTTATTTAATTATTTAATTATTTAATTATTTATTTATTTATTTATTTAAATATTTAATTATTTATTTGTTTAATTATTTATTTATGTAATTATTTATTTATTTAATTATTTAATTATTTATTTATTTATTTATTTATTTATTATTGATTATTATTATTACGCGGGGTGTACTCGCGAATTTCTGAATCACCCACTGGGTAGAGATTTCTCTTGACGGGGGGGGGGGGGGGGTGTACTCGCGAGTTTCAAAATCGGGGTCTGGCGAGAGAAAAGACATGGAACATGTCAAAAATTCTATTTAAAAAAAATGAACCTTGGAATCGGCCAGCCTCGCCATATTCACTTTTATCTTCATTTCGCTCTTTCTTCTTCATAAAAATATCTCCTGATAATAAGATTCGAGGTGGAAAAGTATGGTTACTATCGAGCTATATAGCTGGGGGGAGTGATCAGTGTAAACTTGTCAAAAGATTGTGCCCTAAAACAAAGACGTAGGTTAATGACTTAGGCCCATATTAAATTAAATGAAAAAGAAATACGAAAAAAATTTCGTGGAAGCAAAAACGAAGCCGAGTTTTCAATCCGCGTTATTTATTCTTTGAAGGAGGGAGTTAATATTTTCAATTGTGTAGAATTCTTATTGATTTTAATTCTCATACAAATTATTAGGACTTTTGTCGTTTAGAAGTCGCAAGTTGTCTCACAAACTCCGATCTCTTTCTTGAACTTATATTCTTTCACCTTCTTCATTGAAATGTTTTCTTGATTATTACACTTTGTATGGAATCGAAGAAATTGTGAGAAGAAATAAAGTTGAACGCACCTATACGTTAAGCGTATTATACGCGAACAGGTAGCTAAAACGCACCATTCAACGAAAAATTCAGAAATAGGCCTACATCTTTGAACATAATTTATACTTAGTTTGTTATTGGAAAACTAGTCGTTAAGTACGAGTAAGAGCGGTCGGGGAATAACACTTCTACCTTTTCATAGCCAAATTTTTAGTTTTAAATTAATGAATAATCAAGAAGTACCAACTCGACCAGTAATTTTTAAAAAATTGACTCTAGCGTAACTCCAAATGTAGGTGCCTGCCTTTAATATTTCATTTTCGACTCAATCAACACAACATTTTCAGCGATTAACGTAAAAAATTATTTTCCAATTATGTAGTATTTTCATAACTGATTAGTTATTAAGTTATTTTCCAACAATAAAATATATTAACAGCTGCCGTAGAGAAAAAGATTAATAAAAAGGCTTTATTATCGATTGTGTGGCCCATTTCAACAAGTACATAATTATAAATAATTTTTAGCAGTTTTGATGGTTTCGTATCCCACTCCGGTAAACGATTTGTTCCCCAGCCCTGGAAAAAATTGGAAAAACTACTCCTCTGATTTCCCATTTGAAGCCTTGTTCATCTCCTTTGTTCCCGTTTTTTCCACGCTCAACGGCTTTCAACAGGGACAAAGCCCCTCGGATCTCCGGGCTTTATTTGGAAAAACTACCCACTTAATTTGCATATGAAGCCCCCTGAAGCCATTTGCATTCGAAAGCTTCAAGTGGGAACAATGATTACCGGAGCCCTTGATTGTACTCGCATCCCAACATAAAGTCCGAAAAAAATAGGTAGGTAATGTACATAAGCAAGAAAAATATAATCAAGTATGTGAAAAAACATAGCCTATCTCTGCTTGATTCGATAGTTTATATCTAACTCACTGAACTCAGCAGGTTCAGGAAATATTAAGAAATCGGACAGAAAATATAATTTTCTCTTTTAGTGTACGATCTGAAAAAACAATCGCGAATAAAATCAAAAAAGGCGCTCTTTATGTTTTTCTGTGACTGTCATTTGTGGAAGCTTGTCGAGAAGGTGATGATCTAAAAAAATTCATTTAATACATTTGAAATTACATTCATTCGACAGGAAACTAGAAGGACTACAATTTTTGTTCTATGCATGTTTCACAAAAAATAATATTTGAGGAGGTACAGTCGATTTTATTATTATTTATTCATTTGCTTTGTGTATCATGGAAAAAAAAATACGCCATGATCACCTTCTCAACTTCAACAATAGCGGCCCTAAAAATCGTTTTTCTGATGTAGAGCAATGGGAGAGTTTAACATTAGCGTTAGGTTATGATAACTTTCAAATTTAAAAATTATTTTTTGAATGAATAAATTATGAATAAATTTAATACCTAATAATACGTATAATAATAAATTATAATAAAAACAACTTACTTATAGTCTGAAAAATAAGAGAAGATTCTTTGCGTCTCATAGGTATCTAAAACGAAGAGGAATTCAAAAAAAAATTCCAAATTGTGTGTGTATAGTGAGATAATAAAATGAAAAAAAAAAGACTTTCAGACATGCACTAATTTTTATTGTGTATAATAAATATTGGAAAATATTTTATTGTAGGTGTCTCTGAATAATAAGCTTTTCTTTGTCATCCCCAAGCTCAAAATAGCTGAATAACGATTTTCATTTAATGCAATCGGATATTCTCTCAGGAGGGGGGTAAGTAGTAGATGAGAATACAAGCGAAAAATTTGGTATCCGAACTCGGATCCCGACGAGGTGACCAAATTTTTCGCTTGTATTCTCATCTACTAACTACCCCTCTCCTGATATAATTTCCCGTAACGTAAAAAATCGTTGTCTTTTGGATATTCTCTCGTAATTTCAAAAAAAGAGTAGAATGACTGAACAGGATATGAAACGAGTTTATCCTTTCTAATCATTAAGCCTAGATAAGTGGGTACCGGTACGTTCGTCGAATGATCTTTGTTCATAATAAAAACCATCCACTAAAACTGGTGTTCTGGTTTCGAATGTAAAGTGGACGTGCTGCACGGAAAGAACTGATCACTGCAAAATTTTTCAGTGTCTGGTCGTTAAAAATTTGTTCTATAAATAAATTCAATTTCCGCATCAATTCCTTGAGGATACCGGTACGCATCTCGATATCGTTTCAAAACACCTCGGAGTTGAATATTTTTCTGAACAAACTTTAACGAATGCAGGAATTTCAATAACCCCCGAAATGGATGAAAAAGTGTGTTGGATACGGACGTGTAGTTTTAATTAGATTGTTCTTCTTCTCCTAGGTTCTTCTTCTTAAATGTTTTTCTATCAAAAATATTGGTACCTACGTAATGTCTTGAAAAGTGTATAATTGAATACCTACTGACATATTTTCAAATAAAATGGTATTCATTTTCAACGATCATTTTCTATTATTCTTTTCGAAATTTAATTCGATTAATATTCAAATAATGTTTTGCAAGGAAAAAGTTTTCTCCTGATTCTTCTTCTTCTTCTTCTTTTTTCTCGAAAGAGAAAAATACGAATATTAAGAAGCGAGCAAAAAATGAAGTCAATATACTCTGTGCACATCTCTTTCTCTCTCGGTATTTTCCGTATATAAAAAAAAAACTGATCGTTCCCGTCTACCTTCCTGCGACTATAAAAATTACTGTCGCTTCCTCATTCTCCAATTGTGGAATAATTTTTGGAAAAATCAACCCCTTTACAAACTACCACTCCCTGGACATGCTTCATCCTAGAAGAAACAAGTCCCCTCGTCTAATAATAGGCATACTCGAATAACCCATTCACATAGGGTCTAAAACACCACTATGGCACCTCCTTCTCGTCCACTCTGTACGGCAAAAAACTTAATAGCCCACCACTTGTTCTCCCGTGTCCTAACTCCTCACCCTCTGTTCTTCGCTCAACATTCCTTCCTCTTCAACTCGAATATGGTCACATGTTCCTCATAACACTCACGCCTTACACTCTACTTTCTTCACATTTAACCTCCTTCTGCTCGTCGAGCTGATAGCCTAATCTTAGCTATTGAATAGCTCGTAAATAATTAATAATACGTATAGGTACTCGTAATAATAAAAACGACGACTTCCTTAACGAAGTTGAACGAGGAACGCAGGGAACCTGTTTTATGAGTCAAATGGGATTTGGTGTTGAAAATTCAAGGAAACCTAGACCCAGATAAAGCTAGTATAAAGAAGGCCTAGACCTACTATAAGCCTCGCGAGACTCTAAATTTTTTCGAATCTCGAGCTATGATAGCTCGAGTTGAAATTTTTCTAAGTCTCCCTCCTATCGTAATTATATAACTCGAGAGTCGAAATTTTTTCAAATCTTTCTCCTATCATATATAGCTCGAAGGTCGAAATTTTAACAGGGAACTTGTTTTATGGAGGGCTTTTTGAGAAATTTGCCGTGCGCTGTGCGCCGTGTGCCGTCCACCGTCCGGCAAAAAACTTGGAAAAATTTCGACTCTCGAGGTATATATGATATGAAAAGGGACTTGGAAAATTTTCAACTCTCGAGCTATCATATATAGATTCGAGAAAAATTTAGACTATCAAACTATATTATACTAGGCTTATAGTAGGTCTAGGGCTTCTTTATACTAGCTTTATCTAGGTCTAGGCTTCTTTGAATTTTCAATACCAAATCCCATTTGACTCATAAAACAGGTTCCCTGCGTTCCTCGTTTAACTTTGTTAAGGAAGCCGTCGTTTTTTCAAGTCCCCCTCCTATCATATAAAGCTCGAGAGTCGAAATTTTTCCAAGTTTTTTGCCGGACGGCGCACGGCGCACGGCAAATTTCTGAAAAATCCCCCCATAGAACAGGTTCCCTGTTAAAAAGATCTTATATTATTCAGTGAAGAAAAAGGAGAAAATTCATATTTTGTAAATTATTGAGTCTTAGTTTTATTTTTGGAGGTTAGTTTTTGCCAATAATAAAATTAACTGTAACCTAAAGGCCTACACAAGGCTGTGAAAGGGGTTAGGAAAATTAGCTGGGCCACATCGTAATTTTTCTGACAAATCAATTCATTAATAAAGCCTCAATATCCAAAGCTTCCAAAGTGAAACTCGGAGAGCGCTTCTCACTGGACGGCCCTAATGCAGTCGAAGGGTGGCACACCGGATTTGAGTCAACAGTGGACGCCACTCACCCGAATATATTTCGATTAATTGAAGCCCTTCAGCGAGAACAAGTGTTAGCCGACGTCAAGTACGAACAGGTGATGGCTAGGGAGCCTCCGACTAAGAAGAAGAAAGTCTACCGCGATGCTGCTGTAAGGCTCCAGACGCTCGTCCGCCGGTATAGTACAAGAGAGGAAGATGATGACTCAGATGTTTTGTCCTACCTAAGCGGAATCGCACATAATATTTCATATTAAAAAAAAATATATGTATATGTAAGAATCGAACTTCGTCTTTCTCGGCAACAGGTCTCTATTGATCCGAAGACCTTCGTCTTTCCTGCTACCGAGTCTCTATTGAACGATCTTAACTACACGTATGAAACGTGAATTAACTGACACTCGCTATCTCTATTCTAATCTCTTATAACAACTACGACTACCTATTTTGTCTGCGAGTGCCAGCGTGCAAGAATATGCAGCAGCATATTCTTACATATATATCCTTTTTTCATGAATACGGTACATAAATGCATGTCTGCATAAAATTTTCTCTGCGTATAATTTTCTCTGCGTACAATTTATCTGCGTATGATTTTCTCTGCGTACAATTTTCTCTGCGTAAAATTTTCTTTGCGTACAATTTACCTGCGTACAACTTACACCGAACCATACGATACCTAGGTTTATTTCAATGAGTAATTAATATTCAGTGAATCTATGATCAGAAGTGCTTAAATATCTTACAATTAGATATTTTGTAACAAAGGAAAAGTATGACACTAATAATAGATTTATTTCAATGATATTAATTAATATTTTAAGTCATTCTAACATCTGTGGCTCATTGTATACTATATTATTAAAAAGAAAAAGTCTAATTAGGTATAGGCCTATCGTAAAAGTTCGGAGTGTCTGCGTAATCTCGATCTTGTATTTTTTTCCTCCTTTCTTCAGCAAATTCACGTATCATTCGGAAACTGTGATAATAATACATATAATTCTTAGGAGTATTGATACAAACAATATAATGTATACTTACAGTGCACCTTTTTGAATTCAAAAAAAAAAAAAAAAAGTCATCTCCTAACACTTCTGTTTTGCACTTCAACTCGTTCAATCTTGATTTTATATAATTATAAGGAAAGGAAACGTAAAATTTTGTTAGGACAAAAGTGATCTAGGACCTACAAAACGTCGAAAAAGTTCAGTGCGTCTTCTCCCTGTCAACCTTGCTACAGATGTAATACCTCATTTTTCCAGCCAGAAAATTTGGTAAAAAGAAGAGCTTCACAATTACTTTTTCCTATACGTTATTCTTAGTCTAGTATTGGTCTAGTTTGCCGTATATTAAGCTGAGTGGCTCAATTCTTCATCACCTCCGATTCCTGGCATTAGGATTTTTCTATCCTTTGTTATCTGTACATGTATTATTATGAAGAACCTTTTATTATTTCAAATTTTTTTCCCCCTTTTGTCAATAATTTATTATTATTATTATTATTCTCCCTATCACAGGTATGAATATACCCGGTAACAACAATTTATAGAGGATATAAGATATATCAAGTCTATAAACGTGGTGCTTCTTCGCCCAAAACTTTCCTGACCATGCGCGTGGTATGCAGCACAACAGCCTTCTGCATGGCACGGACCTCCTTTGTCGTGCATCCAAGCTCCGTCAAGTTCCTTATAGTGCTCTTCGGGAATAATCCTGTTGCTGACACGACTATTGGCAGCGTCTTTGTTCTGGTTCTCCACTGCCTCTCTATCTCCATGGCTAGTTCTTTGTACTTAGTGATCTTATGTTGTACTGTGTGCTTCATGTTCTTGGAGTTTGGGACTGCTACGTCTATGAGATACGTCAATTTTTCAGCCTTGCTCTTCGATATGATGTCAGGCCTATTGTGTGACACAGTTTTATATGTATAAACTGTTCGGTCCCACATTAGCAAAGTTCTATGATCTTCCACCACACTCGCAGGTTTGTATTCCCAATAGGGTTTTTCTTCCACATCTAGGTCTCGCTTCTTGGCTACCGCTGCGTGGAGTACTTTTGCGACACTATCGTGTCTCTCTTTGTAGTCTGTAGTGACCAACATTTCACATCCACTTATAATGTGTTGGATGGTTTCTCCTGGTTTTCCACATAATCGACATCTGTCATCTCTTAGCGATCCATCTTTGATAACGTATTTTTGATAATTTTTTGTTCTAATGACCAAATCTTGTATGGCCATGAGGAAGCCCTCAGTTTCAGGGAACAGGTACCCATCTGTAAGCCACATAAGAGATGCTTGTTTGTCCACGTGTTCATTTTCGAGCTCTGTCGGACAGTGTCCATGAATCACCTTTCGCTTCCATTGTAGCAGGAGTTTGTCATTATATGCTTGTCGTTTCTCACTTGTTGCCGTTTCATTACTGTAATCTCGTAATTTTACCGTAGTCAGTCCCGTGTCCGCTCTTATTACTGCATCATGTAGAGGGGATTCTTGTTTTCTTTTGTGGAAATATTTTTGGATATTCCGCGTTTGTTTGTGATGTAGCCATTTCAGGTTTGTAACTCCTCGACCCCCTTGGTTTCTTGGTAGCGTCAGCCTCTCTATTGCCGATCTAGGGTGTAGCATCTTATTTTTTGTCATCATTACTCTTATCTTCCTCTCCAGATCCTCAAGTTCAGTAACACTCCAGTTAATGATTCCAAATGAGTAGGTCAGTACTGGGATGGCAAAGGTGTTTATGGCTTTGGACATATTTTTACTATTTAGACCAGTTTTTAATATTCCTTTGATTCTGGTGATGAATTTTCTTCTCAGTTCTTCTTTCATTATCTTGTGTTCTGTAAATTTATTTTGTTCTGTTCCCAAGTACCTATACATCTCATTTGGTTCCATATCTGCTATCTCTTCTTCTTCTGCATCCTCATCGTCAAGATTGTCATCACATTTGCTTTTGTTGACCACACTTATCCAACCCAAACGTCATGCGGATGTCATCGGAGAAGTTTCTTAGTATCTGGATTAGTTGGAGAAGTTTCCCTCTAGATGGAGCAAATAATTTGATATCATCCATGTACGTCAAGTGAGTGACATTGTACATTGACTGTCTATTGTTCCGGATAATGAACCCTATCTTTGTTTCCTTCAACATCACTGATAGTGGATCAAGAGCTATGCAGAACCATAAGGAGCTTAAGGAGTCTCCTTGAAATATTCCTCTATTGATTTGAATTGGTTCCGTCTCTATGGCTTCCTTGTTGCTCCTAAGTTTTATCACTGTTGACCATGTCATCATCATTTGTTGTAGACATGTTATTATTTCTGGTTTTATCTTATACATTTTCAAGCTTTGTATAAGCCAAGTGTGTGGTACTGAGTCAAACGCCTTTTGGTAGTCAATATAGGCTGTACTCAGCTTTCTGTTATTTTTTCGAGCTTGCTGTAGTATTAGTTGGTCTATGACCAATTGTTCCTTGCAGCCATACGCATTTTTCCTACATCCCTTCTGTTCTTCGGCAATGATGTTATTATCCATACAGTGTTTCTGTATCTTTCCTGCTAAGCACGCTGTAAATAGTTTGTAGGCTGTGGGGAGACACGCTATGGGTCGATATTTGGCTGGATTTTTACTGTCACCCTTTTTCGGCAGTAGGTATGTAACGCCTTGAGTAAAGAACTCTGGAATAGACTCAGTGCCTTCTATGTAGTTGTTTATTTTCTTTAATAGGAGATCATGTGTGGCTGTAAACTTCTTGTACCAATAGTTTTGTGTCTTATCCGGCCCTGGTGCCTTCCAGTTTTTTAGTTTCTTCATTACTGCTGCGAATTCATCTTTAGAAACCTGTGCGTCCAACATTATTATTATTATTATTATTATCATTATTATTATTAGTCATACTCGATAGTGAAAACCTTGAGTTTGAATGATTGAGTACAATTTCTTAGTCTTCATCAAGTGTGCTGCGAGACCATCTTATTATTGATTTATACATAATTTTTTCGTGAGTAGTACTTTATAGTCTCTTTTTTTTTACGAGCTCTTCGACTACTCAACGGGTCATTAGCTCGGGGAGAGATGTTCTGATTCAATGGATTTGTAGTAATAGGTGGATTGGTAAAAAGTTTAGGGTGTTGGTTATGGTGTCTGAGTTATTGGGAAGAGCAGACGGGGTATGGGAGGAAACAGAAAATGAGTGTCTGGTGTTTATGAGAGAAGGGCAGGTGAAAAAGTGAGAGATAGATAAATTCTTAGTTTGGCAGTATTGGCACGAGGGAAAGGCAGAGAGCCCGAGGATAAGAAAGGAGTGGTTCAGGTGTGTGTCCAATTCATAGTCGAGTTACAACTATTTCTTCGTGGCGTGACGGACGGATTGAAGAGGACCGGAGTCGGGTGTTTCTTATCTGAGCGAAGTTTATTGCAGGGATGAGAAGACCAGAGGTTGTGCCAGGATGAGGTGATTTGTGAACGGTAGAATGATTTTAAGTCATAGGCCGCAGAAGGGGAGCGATCAATGATTGAGAGAAGAAGCAAGGCTTGTTTAGTAGCCAAGTCCACTGCGTCGTGTTCCGGTAGACCGATGTGACCAGGGATCCAGAGGAAAGCAATTGAAGACAGGGAAGATGATATGTTAAAGTGTGCAGGACTATGAGAATGCGCTGTGCGCGTACGATAAGATTAGAAGAGTAAAGGGTTTTGCATGGCTTGGAGAGAGGAAAGAGAGTCAGAGAGGAGGGAGAATTTACAGGGTTGAGTGAGGTGAGTAAGGCAAGTATAGATGGCAGATAGTTCGGCAGAATATAATTATAGAGGTTGAGTTTTTCAAACGAAAGTGTGAGATCTCACCACTGATGGAAAAGGCGTAGCCAGTTTTAGGGCCCGATTTGGAACCATGGGTAGAGTACAGGTAGTGGGAAGGGAAGTCGTTATCAATTATGTCTTTAATGTGTCTTATTTAGATTACATTGACCGATTTTGGTAGGTTGGCCAGGTTGAGGCGAATGAGAGGTGATGAGGATGTCCCTGGAAAGATGGATGAGAAGATGGGGAGAAGGGGATGAAATTTGAGATGGTGGTCAAAATGAGATTCTAATGAGACGAGTAGAGAATTTTGGGGGAGGAATAAAAAAAAAAAGGAATGAGCTTGACAAAAGGAAAAAAATAAGAAAATAAAAAAATAAAAGGTTTTTCATCACAATACACGCACAGATAATGAAAGGATAAGAAAATCCGCTCCTCGTAACGCAAGCAGCTACTTACTCATAATAGTGAGAATTTTTTTGAAAAATTGGCTATATATCAAGAACTACTCATCCGATCCTCAAAAAAATTGCAGGTGCACATCTTCAGATTTACCTACACTATAATTTGGGCAAGTTTCCAAAAAAATCCCTCCAGTAGATGGGAGGAGTTCGCGGACAAAAAAATCTTTTAAGTAAATAAATACGCGTATAAATAAATAAATATATAAGGAAACCTTAACGGACGGGTGTAATTTACCTCCCTCTTCCTACGAGAAAAGTCGCTAAAAAGTCGATGAAAGAAAAGAAGAAAATATGAGGTCACGTTCTCCCCCTAAAGTTCTCTCCTGGATTGTTTAATAGTGTTATGATGTCATAAAACAGCATTACAATAAAGTCGTCAACCAGTAATATCGACTTGGAATAGATGTTTATACAGTACCTATGTACTTTACAAAGATACTTTCACACACCTTAAAAATAAAAGTATATAGACTTACTCTACAAATATTTTGGCTAATGATGGTCCATTGTACTTTTCCGGTCTGGGAAGAATATGAGGTGCTGTTGGCCTTTCTGGGCTCCTCTTTCCATGTCCTACATTGTGGGGGATAAAGTATTTCATACAGTAAATTTACAATGGTTTTAGTTCTGAGTAAAATTACGATAACTGTTTACTCACCACCGTAGCAGGCATGGCCAAATTCTTGACACGAATCTGTGAAACAATAATATGTTTTTATTCAGTTCACGTAGAAACGATGTAGAAAGGCAATTTTACTGATAAAATACTGCGAAAGTACCAATTTCGATTACATTCTTCCCAAAAGAAGCCATACATCTATTCACATAAGAAGAGAACCTCTACGAAGACAAATGTCATGAGAGTGACATACCAAAGGCCGTACTCCAATATTGGTCGGGTGCAAGCTCCTCTACATACTCGAGAATGAACCTCTTTTATAGAAGATATTTTTGGAAAACATCCACCGTTAGTTTTTCTCAGCAAATTGTCGTTCCAAATGAGGTGACGGTGGGAGCCCTAACCCATTTTCGGGACTTTATAAATTTTTACCATCGACTTCCGCGTGTGTGTATATTATGTTACCAAAAATGTTGTAAAATCAGGTAACATCGTTACATCCTAGAAAATGGCATGCAGTTAGACATTAACATTTTAGCCCAGGAAATAATTTCAGTGTCGAAGCGATTTAGGAAATGATGATCAACGACAACATAGTCTAGGCATTCACATTGCTGCCCTACATCTTCTAACAGGGAATCTGTTTCACAGGGGGGTTCGGAAAAAACGTCCGCTGGCCAGCCGAAGCTCGGAGGTCGAAATTTCTTCAAGTCCCCCCCCCCCCCCCATTATTATATATGTACAGCTCCAAAGTCCAGGCCTGTGACGTCACGGTTTGATGACGTCTTAGATCAGCCCTGTGACGCCACAATCTACATTTTTCAGATCCGACGTACCCTATAAAACAAGTTCCCTGCCACTTCTCGTTTGTTCCGTTAAAGAACCCGTGAGTTTTTCTCCTCACCCTCCTCCAAGAATTCTTGTTTAGGTCTTTCAAAACGTGATACTTGCTGTATAGAGAAATCATTTCAAGTGTAGACCTATGTGATGAATATATGAACGAAATAATGTTGAAGACAAAAATGTCAGTAGTAAAGCTTTCCGGAGCTGGTAAGAGTGGGAGAATTCCGGAAGTGGTTTAAAGTAAGACGAAGGACGAAACAGTTTTCCCATCGAACAAAAGCGCATGAATGGTGTCGATTTGAAAAAAAGAGAATGATCTATACACACTAGAGAACTTCTCCTCTTTTTACTTTTGTATGGATGGATAAGCCATTACTACTTCACTAAAGTCGAAATTTTTCCAAGTCCCCCTCCTATCGTATTCAGCTTGGAGGTCAACATTTTTTCAAGTCCTACATTTTCCCGGACGACGCTCGGCCCGACGTCCAGCTTTTTTTTCGATCATAAAACTGGTTCCCTGTTGAAATTGATACAAAGTTTTTACCAAAAACTGTTAAGCATTCAGTAATTTCTGATGTTCAGTACTGTCATTTTTTTTTTTGTACAAAAATTCTGTTCACTTTATACCTTGAAGTCGGAATAATTTTTACCCCCCAATGTACCTGAGATTTAGGATCCGGTGGTCGAACTGATAGACTGTCTAAATCAATCTTTCATGCGCAAAAATGAGAAAAAATAAATTATCTTTTTCGTTACGTTATTTTATACTTATACGAGTACTTTCCGTTGTTACTCATTTCTCGAACAAAGTTTGACGAAAAATCTACAATGGCATGTAGAATGCAAATTACTTGAAGTGCCCATTTACATTCTCTCTAGCAAGTCAATTTTCTTATTTTCTTTTCAAGTAAAATTTATTGGCTGATGATTAATGAACAAAATTTGCGCATCGACGTAGGGGAAATGTAGGAGAAGCTCATAGAGGAGAAAATCATCGCGAACGTTGAACAAAATTCTTATATTATGCATAAATTACCGGGTACATGTTTAAGAACTTCGATAATTGGGTCAACAGAGGCGATCGCTTTTGTAGGTAACAATTTGTACTTACGTAATTTTTCATCGAACGCGAACGTCTTTGCTAATATTTGCGATAATTTTGAATCGTGAGTCATAATATCCTTCACACTTCACTTGGGGGGTCAATATGCTACATGACGGGACAGATCATAAAGTCTTATGAATTGACTTCCTCTCTGGTAAGTAGGCTACTTTTTTTTAATCCCATGATTCTCTCTCTATGGTTTGAATTTCATTTTTAGGATTATTTGTTTATTTATTGCGAACCGCACGATTAAGTCTGTGCGGTTCGCAATAAATAAATAAATAATTTAATATGGTTCACCGTAATATTTTGTCCCATCGTGTTCAATGAATTCATTTTTAAGGCCAGCCCCTATGCAATCGCAAAGAAAACAAAAAAACAAAAGTTCTGACCGGAAAAATGTATTTTGACGTCACTCAAAAGATATAGGTACATTCTCCGTCTCTCGAGATTTTAATTTTGACTTGCAAATGGTATACTCGAAGATTTCTGAATCACCAAAGGGGTATGTACACACGTACGTGCAATCAAACGTTACGCTAGCTTTTGTTCATAAAAACATAATATTACTTATGCATGATAGTTTTGAAAATTAATTTCATATTTTCCTACAGGATGAGATAAATTGAAAATTTGTGTGTGCACTGTTTTAAAAGATGGCCCTTCATGGTGCAGTACGAGTATAAACGACGCTTCCCTTGTTTACTAGCAAATAAATAATATTGAAAAGGATATCTCTAACTTGGTGTACAAAACTTCGTACCTTTTCAAAGTTATCGCATACCTAGCTCGATTTTTCATCCATCAGGTACTTTGAAGAGATTATATTCTTACGATAGATAGTTTCGACTAAAAGTAACACAATTATTTCCCTTCTTGACGTGATCATTATAACTGACAGTGCAGTGTGTTCTGATATTTCTACAAAATGAACTGGAGTACAAACAAAGGTACGCGTACAACAGTCATACTTTTTTTGTTAGCAAAACGATCTCTCGTTCTACTGAATTTAAAAAAAAAAATCATTACAGTTTTTTTTTACTTTTTTCACTTTTTTGTCAGTACTCGTATGTACTTTCATCTGTATCGTTCCGTAAGATTTTTCCGCGCTGTTTCTCACGTTCCATTCGTTATACTTTGTAATAGTGAACAATAAGCGATACTTGAAAAAACCACCATATATTGAACAAAAGTTTATAGTAATTTTTTATTTATTTTAGTCATTGAAATCAGTCTTCCAAAGTGCCCGAGAAAAAATTCTCAGAGGAAGAATGAAAATATTTCTAGTGGAGTTTTGTCGTAGATAAATCTGTACTAAAAAATTACCTTATATCGTCAATTTTTGATAATTGTCAGGGTTGGGACCATAGAAAAAATTAGATGCCATTGCAGGACCGCAATGACAGCGGGGAACCCGCTGTCACGAGTCCCCTAAAGCCTGAAGTTTCTCCAAGTCCTGAAAATCATGACGTGACAACTTGAACGCGCTGCAATTTCAAGGAAGCCGTCGTCTTTCTAAGTCCCCCTCCTACTATACATATATAGGTTGGAGGTAGGAATTTTTCTAAGTCCCGCTCCTATCATGTTAGCTCGAGAGTCGAAATTTTTTCAAGTCCCCCTACCTTCTCCGTTACGTCATCAACCTCGCTCGCGCGGGCTCGCGGACGAAAATTTCCTGAGAGTACCCCCAACAAAAAGAATAGCGGGTTCCCCGCTAAAAAATCCTTTTGCGCGACAGGCGAGAACCATTAACGCTACAAGATACGGGTACGTATCGACAAATCATTTCTTGAACATTTATTTATTCTTTGACCATGTCTACAGCCATGGAAAACTCTTTTGTGGTAACGTAATCAAGAATCCCGAATCAAAGATTCGTCCACCAACAAATCTTCATTATACTCCATCTTCTTTGACCTCTAGGGAACGTTTCCTCGGGTCTGGAGACATCTTATCTCTACCAAACTCTATGAAATCGGTCTCCAATGCCACCTTCCAAATATACTGAAAACCTTTCTCAACAACAGATTCCTTTTAGTAAGAATCAATAACACAACCACCCCCCCCCCCTCTTTCGGTCCAAAAGCGAGTCCCCCAAGACGAAGTTTTCAGCGTTCTTCTTTTCTTAATAGGTATCAATGATATCACCTCACATGTCAATCCTCCCCTCACACAGCGTCTTTTTACCGACGATTTTAACATCTCCATCTGCTCTACCAACCCCTAGAGGGCCCACAGACTCCTCCAGGAAACTCTCAATTCAATTACTTCATGGACATCAAAAAACGGATTCAGATTCTCTCATTGAAATTCCATCACGAATTCGGCCTACACTTTCATCAAAAACTTACTCGGGTCCCATACATTAAAACCCTCAAAGCGACTAAGCATTTTAAAATTCTCATCTCACCCCTCGAAAAGATACTCTTCCAACTTTATAAAAGCCTCATCCGCTCAAAATTAGACCATGGTGCTCCAATTTATAACTTGGCCAAGAAAACTGCTCTTACCTTACTCGACCCCATCCAACCCTCCTCCCTCAGGATTGCCCTTGGAGCGTACCGTACTAGCCCCAAACTTGGCCTACGCGCAGAGGCCGCAGAACCTCCCCTCCACTTTCTCAGACTCATCCTAACCTCAAACTTCTGTCTCCCAATTTCCGCAACTTACAATTTTCAGCCGAATCTTTCACGTTAACGACAGTCAACATTGATGGGGAAATATTTTCAGAACGCATCCTCATCATAACTTCCATATTTACAACGGAATTTATGGGCACACTTACATGTCTCTCCCAACCTCTTCCAACTTCCCTCAAACGGCAAATTCCTTCTCCTCATTGACTCCTCCTCTTCTCTTCATTCCCTTACAGATGCATACAACTCCAATCCAATCGTTCAACGCATTCTCCTCACACTTCATACTCTAAACTTATTCAACATCCAAGTAATCTTCATATGGATTCCTGGACACATTGGCCTCCCTCAACATGATGCCGTTGATCAAGCCGCTACACAAGGTACCTCTTTTGACCAAATAACTGATAATTACCCTGTACCATCTCTAGACTATAAAAATTACTACCGTTCACTCATCACCCAATCATGGAATACACTTTGGCAACATCAATCTAACAACAAAACTCCTTCGTATTAAAAAACTGCCTGTCCCTTGGTCATCCTCCATCAGAGACAAAAGACGAGAAGAAGTGATTCTTTCCGTCTAAGAATTTGCCTCACATAAATTACTCACTCTCACATAACTAACCAACACATCCTAACCCCTCCATCTTGGCCCTACTATCAACAAGATAATTCAACAGTTGACCACCTTTTCTTCTGCTCTCAACTCTTACCTCTTCGTTCTTTCACTAATTTTTTTTTTTAGCGGGGAACTCGCTATCCATTTTGTTAGGAGATTACATCCTCAGAAAACGTCCGCGTCCGCAGGTTAGGTTAGGTTACGGGACTTAGAAGAATTTCGAGTCTCGAGCTATATATGAAAGGAGGGGGACTTGGAAGAATTTTGAGTCTTGAGATATATATGATAGGAGGGGGACTTGGAAGAATCGTGACTTTCGAGCTATATATGATAGGAGGGGGACTTGGAAGAATCGTGACTTTCGAGCTATATATGATAGGAGGGGGACTTGGAAGAATTTCGAGTCTCGAGCTATATATGGTAGGAGGGGGACTTAGAAGAATTTCAAGTCTCGAGCTATATATAATAGGGGGGGGGGGGGGACTTGGAAGAATTTTGACTTTCGAGCTACCGGCCGCCGTCCAACCAAAAACTTGGAAAAATTTTGAGACTCGAGCTATATATGATAGGAGGGGGACTTAGAAGAATTTCGAGTCTTGAGCTATATATGATAGAAGGGGGACTTGGAAAAATTTCAAGTCTCGAGCTATATATGATAGGAGGGGGACTTGGAAGAATCGTGACTTTCGAGCTATATATGATAGAAGGGGGACTTGGAAGAATTTCGACTCTCGAGCTATATATGATAGGAGGGAATGTAGAATGATAATTTCGATTTGAATTATATGACAAGATTATCAACTCAGTTCCACACCACCTGAGAGGTCGAGTTAAGGAATTGCGGGTTCCCCGCTGCCATTGAAACGTCTGCAATGGCTTCTAATTTTTTCTCTTCGGTTTGCATAGTTTACTCTCCATTCGGAGTATTCGTCCTTTCGCGTTTACACTCTCCTCCCTCACTCAAGCTCTCAAAAACAACCATGAAACCATTTGTGGTACCCTACAATACTTACAATCAACTGACTTTTACACCAACATTTAAACAACATGACCATCCACACTAATTTCTCTCTATACTAATTTTTATTTACTTCTCTTTCATCTATTTTCATACCATGTCATATCATCGAGCTAATGATCTTGTAGTTTTAAAGCTCGATAAAAAAATAAATAAAGCATTTGAGACGAAGTTGTTTTTTTCGGATCATCAGCTTGTGATGGGATTACTATGCGTAGAGAAAAGGAACACCTACTCGTACATAGGGTGCAACATCAATAGTTTGAGACATTTTTTATTACGCAGGATGTAAACTATGGAGGGGAAGGGAGGACGAAACAAGGATTCATAGGGTATTGCAATCCTTCTCTTCCTCCTTGAATGAACGATGAAGAGAACTTTCCTTTTGCACAATATAACAACAAAGTCGATAAATATGGAAAAATGTTCTTTATATTTATAATTTTAAGTTTTATGAAGGAGGGGGAGGGAGCGTGTGTTGGCGAAAATTCCCGTCGGGCGCCATCCATTGTCAGGAATTTTTGTTTTCAACGGGGTAGGGGATTCTCACCTATTTCAGGGAATTATAAAAATGTAAACTTTCGATTTTTGCAATACACATTATGTTACGCATAATTTGTGTACCTAATTGCGTAAAACGATCGTGGTTTTCGAAGGGGTAGGGGCTCTGACCTACTTTGAAGATTTAAATGAAATAACGAGGCTTTTCCCGCACCGTTTTTTATAATTAGAAGATCATGACGTTTCGGCCCAGCTAGTGGCCTTTATCAAACGAGCTCGTTTGATAAAGGCCACTAGCTGGGCCGAAACGTCATGATCTTCTAATTATAAAAAACGGTGCGGGAAAAGCCTCGTTATTTCATTTAAATATTATATTTATCCTTGCACGCGAAAAATTCGTCGACCTTTACTACTTTGAAGAGTTGGAGAAGCTTCAACCTCTTGATCTCTATTTATTTGGCTGTAGGACTTGAAAGAATGTTGACTTTGGAGCTATACATATAATGAGAGAGGAAACGAAAAAAAATTCCAATTTAAAGTTGTACATAATAATGAGGAGGAGCTTACTCGTAGGCGTGAAGCGAAGTTCAATAACTTACTGCTTTATTCTCAAAATAACAAAATTCTTATTTCTTGAATAGAATATTCAACTTGATGTTGATTTAAAACCCGTAGATCCCCCCATAAAACAGGTTCCCTGCTCGCCTCAATTAACGTAGCCTTCCCCTCGCCCGAGAAAAATTCACTACTCCATCGCTGATTGGTATAATTATATTAATTGAGTAACCACTTATGAAATATTCATAATGTATAAAATAGTTTCAAGAAGAGGGAAAAATATTTTTAAAATATTTTACTTACTTTTTTCTCTATCGAAAATCTTGTCATCCCAATCAGCATACGGAAAACCTTAAAAACCAGACAAGATTCATGATTTTATTTGATGACGATTACAAAATAATATGAATTAATAAAAACTTTCGAGCCTGTACAAGCTCGTGATATTGGTGATAATTCAAAATAATTGTGAAAGAAAACTTTTCTGCATAATTACGAGTATAATATTCCATCGAAATTTTCTAGGTACTTAAACCACACTGCGACAGGCAGACTGAGTCACTATCATTTAGAAGGGAAAAAGGGCGCGAGGTAAATGACGCTTACGTAAGTAGGGAAAGCATTTTGTAATATGAACGATGGTAATTAACGAACAATCTCAGATTATTTTACTCGCGATTAGTTCGTCAAATTTTTAATAATGTCCTCCTTCAATACAAATGCAGGCTATTTGAATGACGATACATACGTTTATCAATAACAAAAAGAGAGTCATATTAAGACCAATTTCTTTCTTTTAACTGAAGAAATAGTTCAACTACTAATGAACAATGGCTAAAAAGATTTAAAAAATGTTATTTTAAAAAGTAGAAAAATTTTCCCAGATTTTCCCAGAACTGGAACGGAAGAAGTAGAAGTCGTTTAATTATGGGTGGTATGGTTCCAACAAGGTATCTGCATCTACTGAGGAAAATATCAGCAAAATTGCTACATACTCGCATTAATTATTGTGCCTGAAGAACAGATCACGAAAATTGCCAATTCTTACTGCTTAGAAACAATAGAACTCGTTTATTGTTGCTGTTTGTAGGAACAGTAAAAATTTGCGATTTCACGACCTAAAAGCCCTTAACATTGTTTCAGTGTATTTCACAGTAAAAGCTTCTACATACTAGGCATACCCCACGTTAAGATTCGTTTAAAGTCTGCAACGGAGCTCTTTTTTTTTTTTTTTTTTTCTCCTTTTTTTTTCTTTTGCACCAAAAATTGAGAATTTTGATTTCATGTGACAATAATTTTTTGATTAAAAATAATAATAATATTATTATTATTATAATAATTGCAGGTAAAATCAGTCTTGGACAACCAAACAGAAGTAATGTACTCTTGTTTTAAAATTTCCGTTGACACCACAATTCCTCACAAATTTTCATCACCCGTAGCTTCTTATCACGAACGAAATACCAAAAATTAAAATTTCCTAGGGGACCGACCACATAGTTTTATTTTGAAAATTCAAAGTCCAACGTCGATTAGAATGAGGAAAAGAATAAGTAATAAAGTTTTTACCTGATGCAACGATAATAGAAAAAGAAAAAATTAATACGAGAATCATAAATGCCTTCATAATGCGATTTTTGTAATTATTCGCAGCACACTAAAATTCGCAGGAAATACGTGCACCACTTTCAGAAACGGAATTTTACTACGGTTTTCTCAACAGGGATAAGTTAACGCTACAAAACAAGGTGTTGGCGGTACCACAGTATAACGAACCCCCGTTTCCTCTTCTCTTCAAAAGATAACAACTTGTAAGGATCGCTGCGTGCATTCAACATGTAACCGCTTCGCTTTTCCACCTATCCACGAGAAAATTATAAAAAAATTTATTTCTTTGGAATGACTGCATCTAAATTTTCCCCTTACTTAATTTTTTCTATGAAACAATTTCTAATGATATTTTCATATTCAATTGGAAGATAAATTCGTCCATTAAGGAACCAGAAATTTGAGAGCACCAAACGAGTATGGTATTTTACAAAAAAAGTACGCAAGTTTACATATCAGATACTTGAATTTTTTTTTTAAATATTTGACTAGCCAGACAGAAGTCAGTTTGGTCGAGACGAGATTTGAGATGGCAGAAGGGATTTTGTAGTCTCTTTAATTATAAAGTCGCTGGCTCACACTGCAGTCTACAAGTCTAAGTTGCAAAAAGAAGGAAAAAATTGTTCGAAAAAGACTGGCGGGTACAGTCGGAGTGTCGCACTAAAGTTTGTTTCCTAAATTGTGAGGCCTATAATGCCAACGTGAATTCTCATCAGAAATTTATAGTGCTTCACGCATAAAATTAACAATTCAGAAAAAATTAAATTTCTAACTCTGGTCGTTCACATTCTCAAAAAAGAAAACTGCAGGAGCTAAGAGACATGTAGTTCAGTATTATATATGCTTGCTTCGTTTCCAAAGAAAAGCAAAGAAAAAATATATCAATCTCGATTATATCGATTCATTGATCTCGATTATACAAAAATATCGATTCCCATATATATTTATGAACTTTTTCCCCGCGGAGTCAAATACTGTTCGCAAATCAATGATTAACTTGTTTTTCAAAGGTTTTTCCACAAGAGCCTGTATAAAACTCGGTCATAATGTGAGGAATGACTACTAAAAACAAGTTACCTATTCCGATAACAGTAGTAGTTGTTGTTGAAGAAGAACATCAACGGTCACAGAAATATCGAAAAATTGAGTAATGCACAGCACATTTATTAAATATTCAATTAAAATAAATTCGCGGCGATAGATAATGGTAACACGAAAAGACGAAAAAAACGAGCTTATCGGCTCGCTGTAGATGTAGAAGAAAGAGGAAAAAATACGAAGAACGTAGGAACGTTGCAAACCGCCTTATCTCTTATCTGTTGTACTCTCTCCATGTCCGGCAGTCGGGATGAAGTTTCAACAGTTGTGAATACTAAAATTGTAAGAATCAGTACTATGTCCAATTTAAAATTTCTATGAGTGTAGCGATTCCAGAAAATCGAAAAGGGCTGGTCCAGAAGCAACTTCAGGGAAATCTACACTTTCTTTCTAGGTACTACTTATTACGGTATTATGAAGTTCGACCACACGTTCATTTGATTTTGAAAATACAAATTTTTGTCAATGCTGGGATCCTGGGACAAATGAAAGAAAATTGAGTTGACCGGTCAGAAGAGAAGCCGATGCCGTCCAGTAGAAGTTGCTGACAAACTCGGATAAGGTATTGAATTTCACCTCAAAAATTCGAATAGAAAAAATTGGATCCGTTAATCCGTTTATTAATTCTTCTTATTCACATTATTCTAATTACCGTAAAAATAATTATTGTGGTATCCGCCACATGTAAAGTTTTTACTGCCCCGAAAAAACCTTTTATTTTTTGGAAATATCGATTTTTCAAAAAATAGCCGTGGTCGCGTATTTCTGTTACGTGTTCGTGTATACGTATTCTTCTCTTATTTGCGAAAAAATTCCGTTTTCGCAAATAATGTAAAACCATCGTGTTAATTCACAACCATTACATCTCCGTAAATTCGTATTTTCGTCGAGAATTTATATCTCTGTTTGAAAATACGACCGAACAGTCCGCCGAACAATTTTCATTCTGGATTACGAGTATCCAAACTACGCTCCAGGAAACTGATGATTTACTCAAGAAAGATTCGCCAGTCCAAGAGGAACTCATTGACGCTTTGGAAGGGCTGAGAATGGATCTAAAGCAAATTCAACCCTTTCAGCCAAAAGGTAAAACCAAATTAGATTATAACTAAGCCGATGCTTTACCTTTTGTAGCACGTGCTCTTCGCACAGAGAAAAAGATCGAACGTATCCTCGTATCTCAATTTGACCAACCAACCGAATCCGAAAGCTTTGCCGTAACAACCGTAGTTCAACCGAATGATAACTAAAAGGAAAATTCCAGAAATTCCTCTGCCCGCGTTTTCTGGTAGGTAATCATCAACCATTCATTAAAGCCTTCAACCTAAAATTTGATACGATTCCGCTATCTCCGGCTGAAAAATTACGTCATCTGCAAGCGGCAGTCAGCGGCAAAGCTCATCAAATTATCGGAAAACTGAACCTGAACGAGGATAATTATGACACCGCCTTGCAGTTATGAGCGTCTCGTTTTGACCACGCCAATCGAGTCATATCTGAAATATATTAAAGTATTAGTTCGTTGAAAATAGCGAAAAATAGTTTCAAAAGCTTGAGATCTGTTTTTCATGAATTAGAAGGTCTTCTTGCTACGTTAAGGAGTCACAGAGAAGACGTAGATAAGAACTCTCCTCTTCGTGACCAAATAATCAGTAAGTACCCGACTTAAGTCATTCACTTCATCAATGGTACAAAAATGTTACCAATTTTAGATTTTCAGCGCCATATATCTGATTATATTACAATGCGAACGGGCGGGCAAGCTGTTCTTGCATCTACAGGCACAACTTACGAGTCCGATTCGTCTCGACCAAAATCGGCGACAACTGCATTGTTCATAAAGAAAAAAAATACAGCGATCGTCAAAATTACGCCAAATACACCTCCTTGAATGTTTTGTTCGGAAATTCTTTATTCCGCATCGTGCAAAAATGTTCACTTATTAAATGCACACCGTGAAGCAGTAAAAAATCGTTGTTTAGCTGGTCTGAGTCTCTACCACAGGTCGAATTTTTGTACAAAAAATGTACTTAATTTGTTCGTACTGCAAACAGAAAAATTCCCATCACCGCGCGTTATGTCCTGCAATTTTCAAAGATGATCGATTAAAAATCTTGCTAGATCTTGTAAACATACCTTCAACATCCGGCATAAATAATCGAGCTATACAATTTGCCAATGCAAATATGGGTGCTGATGCAACTTTTGTTGTAACGTTGATAAATGCAGAAACTTGTCCAAATTCTATAAGAGCACTGCTTGTCAACGGTTGCAACGCTACATGATTATTCGCGTTGGTACTCGCGGCCCGTACGCTCATTCGCTCAGCAACTCCGTTAAACTATTCAAAACAGATAATTTGGTCAGACTCGAAGTGTGTTCTGTTGGGGATAAGTACTCAACGACTTTTACCTGCTTTCATCCAAAGTCGCATAAACGATATCAAAGCGATAACTGATGTTTCGTTTCGTCACGTATCGACTGAAGATAATCCCACTGAATATATTTTGTCCAGCGGAGCCTTCCTCAATGATTTCAATAGCGCAGTTTGGTAATTCGGACCAACCTGGATAAATTCGGAACCAGACTGGCCGACTGAAATATACAAATTTGAAGAGATAGGCCATGTGAATTTCAACCTCTTCTTCCTATCAAAAATGTGTTGTTTCCATTAAATTAACATACCAACCTCCGTTTGGAATCCAAGTTGAAAAATATTGTGAGTATATCAATCTACTTCGTGTTACCGCATCCGCCATCTCGTTCATCAATCGATTCTCAATTACTAAAAAAAAAAACCGTTTCGTATGCCGAATTTCTTTGGTTATACGAGCTGAACAAAATTTTCATTTCGCTGACGTTTTTGTAGCCCTAAAAGAGAAACAAAAACACTATCTCATATCAAAATATGGTTTATTCATTAACGATAAAGGAATAATACGATGTTCCCATCGTTAAAAAAATGCACCTTTACCATACAAAGAAGAATATCCAATTCTTCTACCAAATACCAAGCACTCGTATTTTATCCCGCTCTTAATTGGGTATTTTCACACTTTGGTATACCACCAAGGGGCAGCCAACATTCTTGGTGCTTTGTAAAGAGTTTTGGCTCCCGTCTCGGCTATGGTTATTAAATAATATACTCCCTGTAAACGCTTCATACCGCCAATCACAAGACTCCATTATTCCGTTCTTCCATCTACAGCAGAATTGCACATAAAACGGCAAAACTGGAAACTAGGACGAATTGTCAAATTGAACGAAAGCGAAGATAGAAAAATTCGCTCAGTTGACTTGCTTATGGGAAACAAACGAATCATTACCCGCCCTATTCTCCAAGTATATCCGTTGGAAAGCCTGCGAAGAAATAGACGAATCCGATGAAGAAGTCATAGAATTAAATCTAGAATTTTAATCATGTACTAATGATTTTCCATCTTTAAATTTTAATGCATGTAAATATGTACAATAGTGATTAACTTCCGTTTCCCTTCATTTTCCATCACTTAGTTATCATCCTGTTATCATCACTTTTATTTTCAAGGTTCAGTAGCGAACACGAGTCGGTATTTCACGCCAGATTCGGAAGGAATATGAGTCTGTGATTCTTCGAAGTTCTTGCGTTCGCACGCTCGCATTGCGCGGTCATGTGCGGTATTGCGTCTTGTATTCATGCTTTGGACTGCGGGTCTGTATGGACTTGGAATATTTTCCACAATGTTTCAAGTAGGTACTCAAAAAAAAAAGACGAAGTACAAGAATATTTTTGGACTTGGAAATTTTTTTTGAAATATTTTACTCAAAAAAACGACCAAAGTACCAAACTATGTTTGGACTTTGAAATAGGGTTTGCGAAGTAACAGTTATTTAACTGTTATTGACTGATAACCAAAATGAAGAAGTTTGTTGACCGTTTGACCGATAACCGTTTAAAAGGAAATTGGTACATTGACCGTGACCGTTTGACCGATAAATGTTTCGATCGAAACGGTCATAACAGTTAGGTTGACAGTTATTTTTTAATGTTTTTTTGTTTAAAAATATGTTTTTTCGTCCAAAAAATGTTTTGACCGTTATGAACCGTTATGATCGAATCATTTTTCAATAATGGTCCTGACCATTATGACCGTTTGACCGTTTCAGTTTTGAAGCTGACCGGACCGATAACCGTTGACCCTTTTAATTTTGAAGTTGACCAGACCCATAACTGTTATGATTATAACGGTCAACAGTTATGGTCGTCGGTCACATAACGGTCAGGAGCCGCAAACGGTTATCCGTTATGGGTTAAAATGGTCAAAACTTCAAACGGTCAAATGGTTATAACAGTTATGACCATTATTCTCTGTTTATATACTTATTTACCGGTACTTTCTGTAGTAAAATATACTCATGAAATTGAAAAAAAAAGGTAGAGCTTCTAAAAGTCGATCACCATAAAAATAAAATTGTTCAGGTCGTTGAAAGAATGTTGGCCGTCATCATTGATAATTCTGTTGTGAATCAAATTCCTACCTAAAACACATAATAATCTAGATAAAGAATTTTGCAGGAAAGCAATATTTCAAATGAACTGTGCTTTCACAGGAATAAAAAAAAAACTCGCAGCCTACTTCGTCAGCTACTCGCGGTTACCTAGCTTTATCCACTACCGTATTTTCTAAATTAAGATTAAACTTTGGTCCTCACCATCTTAGAAGTTAAGGCTCAAAAGTCCAAATTTTTCCAAGTTCCCCCATAATGTACCTAGATCGACGTTTTCCGGACGGCGCTCGGCCTTTCATTTCAAATAATTCTTTTCCATCCATAAAACAGGTTCCCTGTTAAAATGTTCAATTCTAGGTGAGATCGAAAAAAGATACTGAAAGTCGACATCAATCATTATAATTATGTGAAAAACATCTGAAATCAACACAAAGAATCCATATATGTGACCTGTCACGGCAAAAAACCCTTGGACCTCTAGGTTGGTAATGCTTTTTCTCCTGATAAATTTAGAAGACGTCTCAGGGATTCGTCGTAACAGGTCCCATGTGAGTAATTTATGGCAGTAAGTATAAATAACAATGTTTAAAATATTATCTCACATCAGAAGCGTAACATCGAAAAATAGACCAATATATAAATAACAAATGTAAACATTTTTAAGTTTACCCAAAAACAGAGAAAATTAAATTTCTCGAGTACATACCGGTGCATCAATAACAATTTGAAAATAACATTGGTATAATATCAAAAACGAAAGAACAATTTAAGCGAAATAACACATTAACAACAAAATTCAACAACTATAAATACAGTACCTACTATAGTATCATAATTCATTAGGTATAAAACTTGGATAAAACAAAAATAGGTACTCAAGGTTTGAGGAAAATGGAGAAATTACATATATTTTTCAAATTAACGTCATCTAATTATTAGAGATGGAATTACGTTTCAAATTTAAACGAGAGTGAGACCTTATTTCAGACAAAACATTTTACCTGATTGAGACTAGTTTCTCCTATGCAAAAAACAATATTTATGAATTCAAATTATCCTATATTATCTACTTGAGAAAATTTTGAATAATTGTGTAAGTATTACAATAATAAATGAAGGAAACGAATAATGACATAAAATTCATGCGACTCAACAGGAAATTTGATACAGTATCTTGACACAAATATGAAAAATATTTTACACATTGAAGAATTTAAAAAATTTTAGATAATGTAGTACAAGTATCGAATATAGGGCTTTTAAAATAACGGACAGCATTTTGGGCAGTGCCCGCGCCCGTTTTGCTTCTGTTACCTCTGCTCGCTTTCCCGACCCGTAACCCGTTATTTCAAATTGACGCGCTGCCCGCTGGCTGTTATGCCCGTTATAAATTTTGGGCAGACCGGCCTAACGGGCTGCAAGCGGGCAGAAACACAGGATAGAAAGCAAAACTTTTAATGAAATATTACAATCACTGGGTCCAAATTTGTTATCATGTTACTCACAATTGCAGTGTGGTATTCAGTAGAAAAAAAAGGACAAGCAGTAAAAAAAATATGAAAAAAACGTACATACAATATTATTCGAAAAGAAAAATAAAAACTTATATTTTTCGTTAAATTGTGGGTCTTTGGCCCGGTACGCTCGCTATCCATTCGAAAATAACTAGCAGAATGGGCATATTGAGTATTGTACCGTTGCCAGAAATACCCGCTGCCCGTTGAAAATTATTTGGGTCGAAAGCCCAATCGAATAGGAGGAACGACGTAAAACTCATAAAATACAACAGAAAATTTAATGAAATATCTTACCCAAGTGCAATTATGAAAGACATTTTACACATTAAAGAGTATTTAATTAAAATGAAACACATATAAACGAAAGAAAATTGAAGATAAACCCCCTCCAACATGCAAAATAAGGTCACAACACAGAATTAGAACCGATTTACCCCTGTGACCAAGAATGTGACCATATTGTGTGGGTTAAGTAGCCAAACAGAACGCAGAAAAGGGATGATACATTTCAACGCCTAGCTAGTAACTTATAGGTAACGTACAGGGAACTTTTAGGTAGGCCAAGTAGCAAGTGTGACTTGAGATATTTGTGGGTCTCTTGTGAAAAGTATTGCAATCACGCCAGAGGACCATAGCTACTTTTTTGCAGCTGTTTCATGAGTGTAAGTTTTAGTTTGTGACCTTAAAATCAACTGTCCATGACTGTTTTGTGACATTAACTCTTCTTCTTGCGAAGCTGCGTTGTTACAGTATTTCCTCTAGAAGTCATCTTCCTTGTCCTCAGCCCATGACTCCACTTCCATCAAAGCTCACGGTATGAAGTAAGCGAGCAATATGCAAGTGGAATCCAGTGATTAGACTCATCATGGATATATGTGAACCAAGGCACTGTACGTCTCCTGTGAGTGACAATGCTACGCAAGGTGCAAAAGTATTCGTATGGTGAACTTACGTTGCTTCTTGGGATAACACGTACAACCTATCCAGGAATTACTGAATCAAATTATTGAGCTACTTAGATGTGCCATTACACTACCCAGTTACAACGGTTGAACTTCATAAAAACTAGGCGTGATTTATGTAGTCCTAATATGGGAAATATTAAAATGCACGCGAACAAAAATAATTTTGACTGCGAAAAACATTCACCACGATCTTATAAGATAATCACGCGATAGCACCTGAACTAGAATTTTAATTAGAGGAACGCATTTGAATAACAATTAGTACATCAGTAGTCAACTCGTCGTAATTCGGCCTCCGTCGATTGCGTAGAATTTGCTGCTCCTCTTGCAAACTGCCCATATAATTCTGTCTGAAACAAGTACCATAATGTGGCAGGGTCAAGGCGAATATTTTGCACATCGCGGGGGCCGTATCGTTTCCCAATGAATAAACCGAAACTTTGAATAAAATACGCAATGTGAATTTTGAGTAAACTTCGCTGAATAAGTTGAGAGTAAATTCGATCGTAGCGAACTTCCGATTATCCGTGTCCTAAAACAGAGGATAAAAAAATAGAATAATTTTCATAAAACAAGAGTGTGCATCTTTGTTGAAAAAAATTAATGATTATTTTAGAATGAAATGAAGAGGCGAGTTCTCTTAAAAATTTTGACAAAATTAATCCTTCATTTACAAAAAAACATTCTAATATGTACCTAGTTTTGCAGTGTAGAGCGCCAGAGTTTGTATTTTCTGTTAAAATAGAAAAAAAAAAACTCACATGCTGGTCGCGAGTTCCCTTTCATTAACTGCCTTAATTGAGACAAGTTGCGAACTTGTATTAAGGGGGAGGGATACACGGATGTATAGATTCTAATTTAGCATTTATTTGAATATTTTATTTGGGAAGTTCTTTGGTTTTTTGAGAAAGTCAAAATCTGTATAAATCCTTAAAGTACATAACTATATTGATTTTGAGTCCCTACAGTAGATCAAAACCAAGTATACCTCTACGGTCAAAATTTTACCAACTCCCTAAAGTAGGTCAAAGCCCTCCTCTCTTCGGGAACCACAATTCGGAATCCATATTCTTTCAAGTCCAAAAATCTTTCATAGAGGTCAGAAGTCAACATTTTTCCAAATCTTACAGACATGTATAAAGATCGGAAGTCGACAATTTTTACAGGTCCACAAAGTAGGTTGGAACCCCCGCACCCTTGGAAACCACAATTGGCTGGAAGGACAACGGACGGTACCTGGCGCCCAACAGACCTACCATTCTCATTCATAACAAAAGAAAAGAAGTAACAAATTGTCAATAAATTATTGGTGAAGCAAATTTTTATAGAAAACATGTGAACAGTAATAATATTTTTAATAACTTCAGTAAATTATCTAGGTATTTCTACTCTAGATATTGAAGAAATAAAAAAAAAAAAAAAATTAGACTTTCTCAAGATAACTTTTTTCTGCACCTATATTCAAAATGTTTATGCAAATACAAATTACTCATAGCTCCTTTTAATTCTGTTATTTTCAAATTTGGGTAAGGTACATGAAACAAAGGGAGTGACTCTGGGGTTTAATATTTATTTGGAATTACTTAGTTAGATACACTATTTTCTTTGTATCTTTTTATATCATTGTTCAATCTGCTTAATTTTGTTTTCAAGCTTTTCTTCTTTCTCAATTTCGTTCAATTTTACATTCTTTCACTTTTTACTTTTTCTTCCGTACAACCTTTTTTTTTTTTCTTCTTCATCGTTTCCTGAGTCTTCCGAATTGTTTTTGTCAGTATCACACTCTTCCATTTCTCCCTTTCTACTTCTCCTTCTTTTTCAGTCTTCTGCATCCATCGCCTCCAATAATCCATATTGTGATAATTGATTCTCCGTGTCATCCTCCTCTAATCTACAAATTAATGGAAGAAAAACGTTTCAATTCCAAGATTAGTTGGTTCATTTTCCCTTTTTCTTTCACTTTCTCTACATAAGATTGTTTTTGAAATTTTTTTTGTAATTTATGTTGTCGACAGTATCATTTTTTCTGCGGTCATTCCAATCTTCAGCCATGATTAGTTCTATGACCTCTCTTTCTTACATGCAAATAAACTAACTCTTCCTTCTATTCTCGAGTTGATTAAGTTCAGACTTTGAAAATCCCTTCCTTCATCAAGCTCAATTAGAACAAACTTTTTCAAGGCCCTCAATGTATTCCTTCGGGCGAACCCACCTCCAATTAACAGTTATTCTTGACGTCGAGTCCTGATTTTTGTAAATCACTATTCTATAGGGATTTTTCTGTTAAATCCTGATGATGTTAAGTGCATCTCCAGTTCTTTATGATATCAACTACCTATAATGGTTGATATTTTTTCAAGTCCTCTTCCTGTCATATATGTCTTGGAAGTTGGAGTTTTTCCATGTTCCTCTCTTATAAAATATAGCTTGAAAGTTGAAATTTTTTAAGTTAGGTATCCACATGTCATAATTGTATAGATTGATGTACAAAATGTTTTCAATTTCAACTCCTTTGATGGTTCAATTTTTTCCAACTTTTTCTCCTGTTATATATAGCTCAATACCCGATATTTGAAATGTTTTCAAATCTGACTCCTTCAATATTGAAAATTTTTCCTAGCCCCCACTCAATTTTTTTTTGAGTCCCTCCTGCTACAGTTGGCTCAATTTTCGAAATTTTATCAGATCTAACTCCTCTTTTTGGGACTCCAATTTTGAATTCAATTCTTAATATCGAAACCAATTCATCCCATAGAAGCGGATATGTGTTAAAGACGCCATTGTTTTTTATTACAACCTTCAATTCAATTTCTTTTGGTTGAATAATAGAAGTCTATTAAAAGCTTCATTACAATCTTTATTCTGTCCAGGTCCCTGCAGAATCGGACCCCCTACTTCTCCTGAATACATCCCTCTCAATTCCTCACATGACGTGTCTATACTTGAAATTATCATAAGGTCCAAGCTCATACTTTTCTACGCTCATCTGTACAAAACGTATCTTTTATTTGGTTTTGAGTTCACATCAGTTACGCTCAACATGATCAAACTGATCGCACGCTTAAAAACTGCATCCTCTTACCCAAAATTACCGAACCCACCTTGTAACTACTTACAACCATGAAAATTCTTATTTCTTAATCCTAGCTTCTTGTTTTTACACATATAAGAACAACCCTGCAACAAACTTGGAATCATTAGAAGTGAACCCATCCTCAGTCTTCATTGAACAGAAAGTACCATCATAAAGAGGTTATCTTCGCTCGACTTAGAATGGTCACTCTCAACTTAACCATTCTCATCTCCTCCTGGGTTTCCATGCTCTACCATCATGTAAATCTTATTATGCAGATAATCTGACGATCTATCATCTTTTTTCCTGTCCTACTCTCCAAAATCAACATACTTCCTACAATGTAATCTCAGTCGTATCCTCTGTCCTATGTAATCATTTCCAACATGGTTTCCAACTCCCGCACCTACTTATTTCACTCAATTACTCCAACTTGTAGGTACATATCCGTTCTTTTTCTCCTGCCTTAAAATTGGAGTACCACCACCTAACTCGACTGCTTCTTTTCTTCCAATATCTTTTCTATCCTCACGTTATTGTCGTTTGTTTCCCACTCCACTTCAGTTATTCTTATTTTTAGAATATAGCCATAATTCCATTTTACAAATATTTCAATTACTTTTCTTCTTTTACTTCTTACAATTGGAAAGATTTTTGATTCAAAAAATTTACACTAATGGATCACCGTGTTTTGGTGACTACTATTTTCTATTTTGCCTGTTAGTTCTCCTTCATTAGATACTTACTATCATTATGTGGATATTGTGACGTCATTAGAACTTTTTGCGACAAATTAATTATATCCTTCAATTTGCAAAGCGTTAAATTGTATCGCATAAAATCAGGTATGTGTAAAGAGAAGATTGTTACCGTTATTCGCCTTTAGCTACTTTTTAGCTTAATTATATCGGGCAAATTAGATAGTGGTGCAAAGGGCGATCGAGTTCTTTTAATATGCTATTGATTTAGTCATTTTCACGCTGATCTTCATAACACATGCGTGTACTGTGTAACGTCATTAAAACTTTTCGTCAAATTCATTTCTCTTGCCTTACGTCCAACAAAGTTGGCTACCTTTTATCGAGAATCTGGACATCTGTAGTCTGAGGTGCGGTCGTTGAAAGAGGCGTGAGATTGAATCGTTGTTTTCTTCTAATTTGCTAGGCAATTCATTTAGAATTGATTAGGTTTTTTTTTTCTCTTCGAATTTGCTAGGTAATTCATTTTACTCTTATAAATATTTAATTTGAGCTATTTGTTATAATTAAATTGTATCGGGCAATCAGGAATGGACAGTGAAGAGGTGGAATGAAAATTTAGTATAATAGATAGATAAATAGAAGATAGATACTCTTATAATGGGAAACGGTGACAAAAATAACGGTACTTCAAAAGACACCGAAAAAAGTCTGCCAAATTGCCGTTAATGGAAAGTGCATCACTTTTGTACGCACGTCAATGTGTTTTAAAATCGAAAGCTAATGTTGAATCGCAGTTTGCAGAAACTGAACAAAATAAAAAAGCTTTTGCAGCGCGAAAGCAAAACCGACTTTTCCTATCTCATTTTCCTACATCTTCTCTAAGTATTATTTTCATTCACTCTTCTATGTCAGTTATCTACACCCGAATACCCCTTCCGCCCTCCCGTTTCAATGAATGGAATATCCGTCAACAATTTTCAATCACCAAACATGAAAGAACTATTATTCACATTAAAGGAAAATAAAATGAAAACATTTGTTAACGATGGCAAAATGACGTTTCCAATACAAGTTTCGGAAATGCGCCCTAAAAATTGTCTTGTCCGTCATTCAATCAATATACGCAATTTTGATGAAAATTTTTAAACAATACTATCTTTGAAAAATCGTATAGTGACACAGAAAGACTAGAGGTATCACATTTTTAGAAATAAAAATTGTATTAAATGCAGAGATTGGTGTAAGTGTTGGAAAACATACACTTACTTCCTCTTTTTTCTTTCAATCTCTCAATGTGTAGCAACATAACAATGAACCAACGACTTGTTGTGATTCAACAAAATTGTCATGACACCAGGAAAGGAATGTTAATCAGATGAATTTTCCGCAACCCTTCCTTTTAAAAAAATGACATCAAATATCAACGCACTACTTTGATCAATATACATAACTCTCAATCTGAAATTTTTTTCTCAAATTTAATTTGATATCTTTTTCCAGAATTGGTGCACTCACTGCACATAGGTAAATATTCTACCAAAATATCACGAAACATGTTATCGGTATCAATTTGGGAATGTATTATAAAATAAATCTTTGCTTACAAACTTTTTTTACGTAATTTTGTTTCGATTTTTTTTCCTATTTCACAAAAAGAGTTTATAGGACGGTGGTTTTTAAACTTCGGGTCGCGAGCCAGGGTCGGATTTTGGTGGGCCCCGCGAAATTTTTCTCGCCGCCCTAATTTCCTTTTATCACTGCGATTTTTGATATTTGGTGCAATAAAGTCTTTTTTTCCTTTTCCAATTTTCCGTCTTGTGCATGTGCATAGTCTGCATTTGCGGTAAATCTACACTGTCGCAATCTCGAAGCAGTTGAAATTTTACATAGAAATTTTTTTTTTTACGAGAATATTTCAATAATTTAAATATTTTGATTAGTGATATTTCATTTTTTTTCCCTATGAAAATTGGTCTCAGTGCAAAAGAATTTGAATAGGTACTCTTTTGTAAGAAACCATTAAGTATTTATTTTCGCGGGGGAAAAAACTCGCTGAATAAGATGAGATTGCTTGTTTCTTAAATGACGGATGGAATTATCGCGTTGTATAACTATTCCATTACGCGTATTGGATTATGAAGTTGGCACATAAGATGGGCTTTCAGAGATATCTTATCATCATTAAGGAAATATCATATTTGTAAAGTTTTTATAATATATATTCGTACTAAAAGTACGAAAAAATTGTTTTTATTTCTTAAAAATTATTTTTTAATAGATAATGAGTAGACTAAGGAATTTTGTGAGAAGACATGATAGGTTTCGAGGTGAGATATGTTAAAAAGGAGTCTCTTTGGTCGAAGACGATTACCCCTACTTATCGTAGGGAGCGTATCCTGAAAAAGTGTATTAGACTCTCTTATCTTAGCACCTACTCCTCTCAATCATTTTATGTTCTAAAAAATTCTGGTCTTCAACGGGTATTTTTTACAACGTAAGTTCTCTAAAACGAATTTTTCAAAACTTCTTTTAGAGAATCCATCCCTGAAGAAGAAAAGAATGGAATTCACACTCTTTGGTGTAACTCCTAGCCAACAGTATTATGTAGAACAAACCGAGAGATATTTTCAAAAAAAAAAAAAAAAACTCAGAGAGTACAAAAAAATACTTCTATTGAGGCATGTCTTTCGATAGAACCATCGCCTTTTTTTTCGCTTAAATATGTTCCTAGTTTCATCAATATTTTGGATAATGTTCGTAATGTTGAGAGGAAAAGATGGCCTCTAGAAAGTATTATCATAAAAAAAAATTGTGATCAGTTCACGATAATATAGAATTAGTCGATGAAGTTATACCCAGGTCTGTATTCACAAATTACTTATGTCGTACTGGCTAGCTTCATGTATTAAAATACTTATTTTCTCATCCTCTTGTTCCTTTCTAGATCAATGTTTCTCAACCTTTTTCGCCCTGTGTCACACTTTCTGCTCGCAGATTTTTTCGCGGGGAAAAAATTTCCAAAACATAAAATTTTGAATGAAATTAAAATGAATAAAATTCCATCTGAGGAGAAATCCAAGAAGAACTTAAAGATTCCTCTCCAAATTGAAGGTGTACCGTTCAATCATTTTAAGGGCTCGATAAATTCATCTTAAAGATTAATCTTAGATTCGCAGCACTGAAGAAAACGGGCGAGATAATCCCCAACTTTCGTCCTTTTCAACTCTCCATATTTTATGTGCAGTAATTAGAACGTTGGCACATATTATGGCACATGCACTTTCAATTATTACACACGAGAATAATTAATCCCACAAGGCAGAATGAATTTTTCAAAACTAATGCATTGAAAGCCGTCCTGGCGCGGGCGTTGCCAGAAAACTTTTGGGGGCGAGTTTGAACGGAAAAATTTTCCTACGAGGTTTTGAACAAAATTTATGTAATACTTTACCCTTCTTTGAAATTTTTTCAGCTCGAGGGTTTCCTCGAACCCTCTTCCGAGCTATTCCATTTTTGAAAATAAAATGTGATCAGGAGAGAAATGATTACTCAGCACTTATAACTTAGTCTCAAGAAAAAACAGAGAAGTGCTGATAAACGGGGAGTGCCAATTAGGGTAATGGCAATCCAGGTAAAAAAGTTTATTTTGTCAATAATTGTCGAAAGTCGAATAACAGTCACAATTCTCGAGATACGCAGGAATACGCGCTTTCCCCACTCGAAAAACCAAAGAATTTGATTAATTTGTGAATCTAAAACGAACTTATAAAAAATGTACACCTTTTTACTAGCCATAGTACGCGATCTCATAATTTTTTGATCTCTCAATTTTTCCCAGGTTTCAGGATCTGCCAAATATTGACGAAACTTGAATTTTTACTGCCAAAAATAAATTTTTTCTCTAGTGATGATGATAGAACAGTACTCAGTCACTTTTCATTTTAAAAATGAAACCTGATAATCCAGTGTCCCCTTTCTTGTTTTGAACTTTCGATAAATTCGTTTGAAAAATATAATACACTTTGGATACCTATTAAAAGTCTGCTTAATTTCAATGATTTGTCCCTAGGTAGCGTACGCTTGTCTCCCGAGATCACGAACTGCGGTCATGAAAATGCTCCATTTCGATACTCGTGTAGTAATGTACTTACTACGAGATTCTTGTAATAAGAAAAAACGGAGAAAAAGTTTCACATTACCTTAAAAACTTTTGTTGTTGGGAACAGATAACATCGAAGGCTTTTCGCGTTTTAATTCGATTCCCCTGAAATCTCCCATCTTCTTCGATCGTCTCGTACTGAGAGGTGAATTTTCTAACAATTCTTCGTCCGCTTTGGAAGGAGAAGCGAGTATTTTACGTGTTCTAAGAAAATATTCCGAAGGAAGCAAAGAAGTTTTGCGATCTTCGATTCCATAATTCCTTTCACAATCCAAAGACGCGTATCCTCTACTTTCTTGGTATCCTACTCTATTTTCAAATGATATTCTGCGGGATACAAACATATGCGAAGCCGAATTCCCATTAACCGACCTGGATCTTTCGCGATTTCGTGGATCCTCCTTGTGGTGTTCGCTCAAACTTACGGACATGTTGCATTTTGAGCGAACATACGCGTTCATTAATTTACATCGTGCATCACGTTGTAATTCTTCTTCGAAATTTTTGCCACGAACTCCTGAATTTTCTTGCTCTGATTCGTGTGCGCTGCGTGATGAGTATGGGTATTCAGACGATCTGGTAGATCGTCCTCGATATTTTTGCACTTCAGACAAATGTTTTTCTCCCAGTCCATTAGTATTTGATAAGCTAAATCGCTTCAACTTGCCCAACTCATTGAATCTCTTTTGAAAAATTGGAGATAATTCCTCTCGTCGTGATTTAACCGGGCTGACAGACAACTTACCCCGTAATTTCCCATTAAGGGATTGTGATCGTCCGACACGATCTACGGATTCTTCATATTTTCTTCGATGATCTCCCTCATCTTCTTGTAAACTGGCAAACGAAGTTTTTCTTGATCGACGGGGGCTACTGTTTGAATTTCGAGCAATTTCTTCCATTTCTTTGATTCTTCTTTTGTAAAACTCCGTTGTCATATCAGGTTCTTTCTCGGATCGTTTCAGTTGCCGACACCAGTGTCTAAATTCCATAAATTTCCACTGAAAAAATGCTGCACACTCAGTACTCCTTCGTTGAGACATGACTTCTACAATGAAGATGAGTTTTCTAACGAATTTGAATGAACGAATTACGATTTACGTAACCAAGCTACGTAACGGGTCTGTTTTTAACGCACCGCGAGAACCGAACGCCTCGTTTCGTGACGGCTTACCTGCACCGACTGATGCAAAATTCAAAAATTTCGTCACCGTACCTACGTAGTCTCGCTGACTCTAGGGGACTGATACGTGACTACGGAGAATGAAAAAATTGTTCTCGACGTCTGTTTCGAAGGTAATGTATATTTGTCAAGATTGAAATTTCATTTCCAAACGGTAAATCAAGTAGCCAATTTCATTGACGTAAATCAAACAAAAATTTACAAACTCAAAACCTGAAATTTCTGTTTTCAATAAAATGCTCGAATGGGTATAGATGAGTTGAAATGGCTCCCTACTCGCAATTTATCCATACCCGTTCTATCTCCAATTAAATGCTTAGGTACTGTTTAAAATCTCGACACGTACGTTATATTATGCACCCCAAATTTTGTGAATAATATTAGAGAAAAAGCTTACTTAGTTTGTGTATAATACGTACTGAAATTGACAAATACTGCGAAAAGCAAAAACAAAAAAACCAAAAAAAAAACTTCGGTAATTACTAAGTAGTTCTTTGGATTAATAAACATTTTATAATCACGTTATTTTATAAACAGATGTCATTACATACAGCAGTATCAAACCTAGGTACAATATTGTAGTCAATACTCATTTTTTCACCAATTATTTTCATTTGTTAATGCATGCAGCATCATTTAACAGTCCTAGAATCACTTACTTTCAACGGATGTATCATTTTTCAATTGAAGAAAAAAAAGACACATACGTGCAGTACACACTCCAAATTTTGCGCCCAAAATTCAAGAAAAAAAGGGGCACAATTGAGATTTGATATGAACCATTATTGTAAGACTACTCAAGCACAGTTTTGCAAAATTGATCCCATCAAATGGAGTGTATTTTGGAAAGTTTCACAATATTTGAACTAGGCTTAAGTCTAAATAAATCCTCAGATACCGTTTCCTAATTCTCACTACTATTCGGGGCAATATTTTTAGAAAATTTCTTTTTCGGGCAAAATATCTTTCGGGCCTTTTTTTATAAAAAAATGTTCAGGTAATTTGTTTTCAGGGAATTTCCTTCGGGCAAACGGTTTCCGGGCGCATTCTTTCGGGCGAATGTCGGGGAATCCGAAGACAGTCAAACTTTTGCCGAGCTATTATAATTTTGGAAGACCAAAAAAAAAGAATGGATTTGCAGAATTGACAGCCTAGTCAAGATCTACTGGTGGTCGCGCGAGATAACCAGGCATATTTGTTTTCAACTGTCCGCCAGAAATTATCCAGAACCAACACAAAGCAGAATTACCCAATAACCTTACTTGAGTACGTGGATTACCTACAATCGCGCTCTAGAGATGTGCACAAAGTGATACACTTCAAGGATCATTGTTGCCTTGTCAAGTGTAGTTAGAAAATGTTCGTTGCTGAGCAAACTAAACAGCCGTTAGGGAGAGGGTCCGCGGAAGCCAGCAAGCGCAAGAACGACCAGACTTGTAGATTCGTTTGTTACAAGAAATTAGGTCCACGTTACGCCACCACGTCACTCGTCTGGTGGGAAGAAATTGCATTGATTATTACCAAGAACAAAAGATCAAATGCTCGACTCGGATTGCTGACATTTGCGCAAATCTGTGGCTGAAACAAGGAAATATCTAACAACAAATGATGCTTACCTGGACACTGCGACTTGTAAACCAATTCAACATAGTCAACTGTAGGGTTAAACATGACGACGCATCGCCAGTGGTGTTGGAAAATGGCAACACTAATGCAAAGCTCCTGGAGATACCGAGTCCCAAATTCCGACATCTCAAGGATACAACAAAAAAATGCACTCGCACTCATCAACGTGGCGTTCAACTGTACAATAAACCATTTTGCCAGGTCAATATTACACAAGAAGTCGCTAACGAGATGAAGAAAGTGTCAGAGACGTTCACTACTGGTTGAAACCAGCAGTAGTGGAAAACACCAAAGATACAGCAATGATATTAAAAGAATTTTTACCAGCATTTGGCTCCCCACCAGGCTTCTTTACCGAATCCGATAACAGTATCTGCAACAACTCAACGGTGGTTCAACTATTCTGTTTCTTAGAGAGCAACGATATAGCATCCCTACTATTGATCTCTATCTCTATCTCTATGTCAAATGAAAATTGTATTATTGTACGTCAAATGATGAATCATGAGAGTGTGTCCAATAAGTAATTGTGGACAAGTAAATGAGAGTAAGATGTGCTTGACAAGTAACATACAGTGAGTCATTCACACTGGACCAGTATATGAGACTGAGTCCGAGAGTGTAGTTCAAGTGGTTAGTTCGACCAAGTGGCAAATGTCAAACGCGGGACAAGTACTCGTATATGATACTGAGTTTATCTGTACTTTACTAATTAATTTAATAAACTCTTCTGATGTTTGGTTCTTTGAGGTAAGGATATACGCATATCGCGTAAAATGATCCACCAAAAGGTGAAGATAGCGTTTCGAAGATCTTTTTCCTCCAAAACGACCTATACTGTTCAAGGACATTATTTGCAATGGAGCTTTAGGGGGGCCTAAATGTCCTAGGAGACCCTCACTTTTACAAGAACGTGATTTATTTTGAATACACACAGTACATGATTTGCAGAAATTCATAATTTTTTTATGCATATTTTTGAAATAGTAGTATGGACACAAGGTATTAATTAGATGTTTTGGGCCTGTATGACCATAAATTGTATGCGTTTTTGCAATCAGTGTTTTGCCTCCTTCTTCTGAAAGAAGACACGATAACCTTTTTTACATTTTCTAAAAAGTACATTATTTTTTTCAATATCAGTTTGTCCACGTGTAATCAAATTTTGATCATTTTGGATTTGTTCAACTGTGAGAACGTTAACTGTGCGTAAACATTCTTCTAAATTAGCCTCTAAGGGCTCCAAGACTGGATTACGCGAGAGACAATCTGCTTCTATGTTAGAGATCCCTGGAATATATTTAATTGTAAAATCAAATTGAAGTAGGTAATTCAATAAGTCCCCTAATTCCTCGTCGGGGCGTGATTTGATATTCAATCCTTCCAACGGTTTATGGTCTGAAAAAACTGTGAAGTGGGTTCCTAAAAGCCAGTACTGCCAATATTTAACTGCTTTATGAACAGCTAAGCATTCAAGATAAATAGCTTTACGTTTTTTTTTGAGATTCATTAAGCTTTTGTGAAAAAAAAGCCATCGGCTTTTCGGTACCATCATCCTGAGGTTGTTTCAAAATTGCTGCTATACCCTCGAGGGAAGCATCTGTGTAGATTCGAATGGGTAACGTTCGATCAAAAACTGCAAGGATTGGTTCAGATATCAAATAATTTTTTACTTGTTCAAAAGCATCTTGGCATCTCTGTGATCACATAAATTCAACGTCCTTACGAAGTAAGTGATAGAATGGCTCTAAGAGAATGGCAGCTTTAAGGATATATTTATGATAAAAATGTATTTTGCCAAGAAATTGGCGCACATTTATTTTTGTTCTGGGCACAGGGAATTTTTTTATTGCAAGTAGATTATCTGTGAACGGACGCACTGAATTATAACTTATGATGTGACCAAGGTAACGAACTTCATTAACTGCAAAATTACATTTTATAAATTTAATTCGAAAACCTTCCCTTTTGATTGCTTGAAATAAAGCCTTTAAGTGTAGCGTATGTTGTTCAAAAGAATCACTGAAGACAAGTATATCGTCAACATAACTTTTACAAATAGTGTTCAAATTATTACGTCTGGTAATTCCAGAAAAAATTCTTTGAAAGATAGCGGGGCTATTTCGGAAACCGAATGGCATTGTTGTCCACTGCCAGTGTCCATTAAGTGTTACAAAACCTAATTTGTGGCGATCTTCTCGCTTTACTGGGATTGACCAGAATGCGGAGATTGGGTCTATTGATGTAAAATATTTTTTCCCCTTGTTTCAATTATAATATCATCAATTGTTGGGAATGGTTGACCTTCGGGAACCATAAGTTTATTTAATTCTCTAAAATCCACGCAAAGGCGAACACGATTCCTCAATTAAACCATGCTTAAGCAATTCACTTATTTCAATTTGTTTCTCAATTTCAAGCTGGTCTGCGTATGCGATAGGGCTTTTTTGTAACATATTTATTTTCGCTTAGTTGAATATGAGCCTCATAATCTTTAACTTGACCAATATCATATTTATTTTTAGCGAAAAGGAAGTCATATTTATCAATTAAATTAAATATTTCTGTTTTCTTTTTTTTTATCAAGATGCTCAGTTTTTGCTTCAAAATCTTAAATAGGGATGAATTCGTTCCAGTTAACATTTGGATTTTCTGTCGATTCTGACATGAGAGGGTCTTCTGTAGAAAACGGAGCTTGAGAAATATTTAAATTATGATCTTGGCAGAGCCGAAATTCACGAATGGTATCCAAACCCAAAAGTAGATCATATTTGAAATCTTTTCTGTCGTAAATGAAGAAACGCATTTTTTTTCAATATTGAAAATTTTCAATTTTAAGTAAGTTATTCCTTTAATTTGATCTTCTCCACTCATCGTTTTGAAAGTGCATTGCTTTGAAATTATATTTAGAGATTTCAATTTTTTTTAAGAAAGAAGTATTGATAATTGTAATATTAGCACCCCCGTCGTAGAGACCGGTTGCTTCAATGTTTTCAATGGCAACTTTCAATTCGATCAGTGGAGGTAAATTTAGTTTTTTTGTTGAGGAATTTCTTCATTAAACATATTTTCTATTTGAGTATTATTTGCTATTTTGATGGTACTTTTATTCTCAGGTTTTTCTAATAGTTTTGCATTCCAACAAAGACGTTCAGAGTGTAACCTACCAGGACTTCCTAGTTTTTCGCAAATAGAACATCCTTTTTTTTTGATCGTATGATTTTGAACCATTGGATTGTTTAGAGGTATTATAGAATGTCTTACTGTCAGTGCTATTAGAAGTAAAATTGCGTTGGTGAGACCTGTTTGGAGAGGACTCAAGCTGATTCAACTCACTCATTAGTAGGGCAAGTAAAAATATTTTTTTATCCGTCTGAAATATTTTTTTTAAATCTCAAAATATGTGGAAATATGTGCTAATAAATTTTTTTAATGAAAACGTCAATTTGAGTACAAAAAATTCTAAAAATCAATTGAATAAAAAGAAATATTAAAAATATACGTCATTTTGAGTACAGAAAATTCGAAAAATCAATTTAATAAAAGAAATATTAAAAAAGACTTTGATTGCAGTTGATGAACACATGCATGTGCAGGTTGTTGAACAAAAAACTTTGCCTATTACCTCTAAAAATGTCCAAAATTTCACAATGAGTTGCGAGAAATCGAGTTAAAATTAGCTTTTAGGGAAAAAATGGAAAATATGTGAAAATATTTTTTTTTCACAAAATATGTAAAAATATGTGCCATCAAATTTCAATGGGGTACCCAAGGTATGCTGAAACGGATGATTTTCAAACTATTTACGTCATAACTAGTAGCGAAAAAAATATGTGAAAAATATTTTTACTTGCCCTACTCATTAGTGATAAAACGCCCAAAGACATATACATGATTCAATGATTTTCCATGAAGCGGAGAAACTTCAACCTGTTCTATAAATTATTTTGTCTGAACTGGTAGCTGGATAGAGCAACTATAAAAATACATTAAAAATGATCTTCATTTAGAACATCTTCTCTGGAATCGGAAGGACAACTTGAACTCAGAAATTCGAGTGCAAATAGAAATCGCAGCGTACTTTTCTTATTCTATTCTCTACCACCTTTTGCCAATACTGTATTAATAATATATCCATTCAACACCTCTGCTCGTGTGCTGCTCTTGGAAGTATCCGCCTCTCTCACTCTGTTTCCACACATCTTCTTCTGTTCGCCTTTTGTAAGAACTCCAATACGGGCGGTCCCCGTGCAGTTTCAAAACTGATGTTTAAAAAAAGTGTCAATTTATATGAATTTACGAGTTTGAAAGTTACAGAAGTACAAATTATATGAATATTATAGATGGCAGCGATTGTTTTCTTTACGAAATAGTCAACGATCTTGACGATAAACATAGAGAATAGAAATGTTGCCGAGGTAACACAGCGATTGGAGAGAATCTCCTTCTCCTTGATACTTTTTCCCCCTTCCTAATTACTAACTTCTACAAAACCTTCTTCAAACCCTAGCCATATTACGTACCAAGTCACTTTTCTCTTATCTCAGGGAGCCGTCAGAGTAAAAATTTGTTTGCTTTAATACCAGCGGAGTTACCTGTTTTTGTCCTCTCGCTTTTCGAGCTACAGATATGAGTAGTGAGAATTTGAAAATTCTTCTGATAGATTGAATATTATAACAAGTTAGGTTCACAAAAACTGTGGACATGAAAAAATTTCGATTTGAGTTCCAGCTTCTCTTAGGAATTCATCATTCTTTTTGATAGAGGGTAGTATGACATTACTAAAGAACTTGGGAAGAATTTCTAGCTCTAACTCGTTTCGAGAGGAGGGTCTCAGTCTGAGCTGCGTAAAAAAAAAGCAAAAGTTGGCTACCTTCAAGTCGTAAGGTCATCAGGGAACAGAAAGATTATTTTAAGTCCCTGGGCAGGAAATTTCGCCTCCGAACTTAACAAGATCGTCTATTCATCGTCCTTTCTCTCTCCCTTTCTCTCCGCTGTCTGACTGTAGTCATGGTTTGCTATCTCCCGGGGAACAACTTGACTGTCTTGTGGTGACGAACTGTGAATAATATCACAAATAATAAACTTGTGACGTACTCGTAAATATTTTCGAACAGTTTCCCATTTTCAATACAAACGAAAAGCGTAGCGAATGCAGATGACCAAAACTCGGTCGCTAAACATGTCCTGTTTTATTAGCTGTCCATTCTATCTTGATGAATAAGAATTTACTCGTAAATCTAGTGCATATAAGAATTATGATGCAAATTAATCTACTTTTTAATGACAAGATCAATTGACCTAAAAACCCATATCATTTCGCGTAAGTAAACATATTACGATGCTATGATTAATTGTTTGCATACGAGCTTACCCAAGGTTATACTGACTTGGGAACTAAGAAAATTTCGATTTAGTAGTGGAACTAGAAAAATTTTAATTAGGTATGTGCTAAGCCATTCAAAATTTTGCTGATAACCGGGTGACTGAATATTCTCAGCTAGAGTCGACGGTAACCTTACTACCCGAAGTGTCTATCACGCCTATTTGCTGTACGTTTCCCCTCCAGAGAGAAACTTCGGTTCTCTTATAGAATAACGACAAGTTGGAGATAAAGCTATGCACTCCCTCATAGATTTTGGAATCTATCTCGATAAAAATGATGTGTGTTTGTTCTGCTTTCAAGTATAGCAGAATTTGCGCTTCATTCTTTGGCACCAAGAGAGAATAAAATTGTGAAAGATTGAAGGGAAAAAATTTCCAGAGATGAGAATGACGACAATACCTTCTTCTAAGATGAAGAAAACTTCCGAACAAATTTGGTACAAATTCTCAAAATTTTATTTTCTTTACGCGATACTTTCTTGCTTTATATTCCAGAGCTGATACAATAAAGACGTATTACATGACCCGGAAAAAGACCGAAATATATTATGAATAGAATTATATTGTGAATCACGAACCAATAAGTGCTCATATTTTTGGTCCGAGAAGAAAAATTAATTTGATTTTGAAATCGCTCGTTTTCTACCTCATCGGAAAATTTTCCGTTTGCCGGGCCAGAGATTACAAGTCGTCAACCCCGAGAAAAGTAGTTTTTAATTTTGTCACGACCGGTCTTTCTGATTCTCGAAAGGGGGTTTCTTTAGCGTGAAAATCGTTGTGTCAATCTTGTCTATACCAAAGCGGTAGTTTGGTTTGGTCAGCTAAAGACGAAGAAGAAGCGAAATGAAAAAGGAAGAAAATACATACTTTTCCATAAAGCAATGAAGGGTCATGATTTCTATGGTTTGAAGACTGCATCGTGTGTTGCAGCAAGACGGGTACACTTTTATTCGAATGCTTTTAGCGCGTTTACCTTCTTCTATTCACCTGCCACAATAGGTTTCACGTGAGTAGATATGACGGTGTATATTAGATGACAACTTTCGCACTTCACCGTGAGTTTGAATCACTCATTCACTTGTAGCTGATCCTTTTCTTACTCGTACGTTATTTTGTATCTTTCGTTTATAGCATAGCAATAATTACAAACATTTTCAAAAGTGTCTTTGTAGAAGAGAGAAATAAATTTCCTTTGCAGATAGGAAAATTAATTATTATTTCTGCTAGAAGAAAATCTTCTTCTTTTCCTTTCAGATTGAAATCTTATCTTTTTGTTTCTTGTCCAACTTAATTAATGTTACAGTGATCCAAAAACGAGATTCAGAGCTTTCAATAGAATAGGTATTAGAGTAAATCTACGAGTATGTATACTTCTTCAGATCAGACAGAGCAATTACGATTTTCCTCGTTACCTTTCGCGAAATATTAAAGAATGGAGTAACTTTCATATTCCTCTCTACGGAGCTGAGGTTAGACGGAAATTTTTTTTCTTTCCGTGACTTATGAAATAAAAATGAGGCGTTCTTCATTTTTCGTTCGTCGTATGAGGAAGAATGCGGGAAAAGAAACACCTCGACGTAAATTTGATTGCAAAATAAAAACCTCGTTTGCTCAAAATTTTGAATTTTGGTTCGTTTTGTAGTGAATAAGGAGTACGTAAGTGTTTTTTAAAACATTAACAAATGTATAATTCGATGAAGAAATTTTCTGGCATAGCCAAATAAATGAAAATCATGTTCCATGTCTTTTATATTTTATCAGTCATCTTGAAATATTTCATTCTAGGCTTCTACTAGGTCAAGTGTTCGTGAGATATTATTCGTTTATTCCTTTACCTATCTTGGCGTCGTATAAGTCTTCTATGAGAAATATGAGGTAGCGCGAACTCGCTCCGCCCCCTGTCTCGCTGTTGTATTGGAATGGTATGAGACAATTCAAGTCTAGGGGACTTGGAAAAATTTCGACTATCCAGCCTTTATTTATTTAATTATTTTATTATTTAATTATTTAATTATTTAATATTATTTATTTACTTATTTATTTATTATTAATTCTTCTACTAGGTCAAGTGTTCGTGAGATATTATTCGTTTACCCCTTTTTCTAATTATTAATTATATTAATTATTTATTTATTTGATTATTTAATTATTTAATTATTTATTTATTTATTTATTTAATTAATTATTTAATTATTTAATTATTTAATTATTTAATTATTTAATTATTTAATTATTAATTAATATAATTATTTATTATCATTACGCGGGGTGTACTCGCGAGTTTCAAAATCGGGGTCCGGCGAGAGAAAAGACATGGAACATGTCAACACACAAGTTTCTACTCCTGGGGCTAAAATAGTGGTTTGTCAAGTTGATGCACGGAAAATTACATCACATTCGGTAATTTGATATTTCCTCTACTCAGCAATAGCCCTTTCTATGAGGCAAAAACGAATTACATTCAAGTCTTCCCGTCCTCTCTAATGGATACGCCACTATTTAAGGATCGATTTTGAGACCGCAACCTACTATGAAAGGTTGATAACAAATCAGTCATTCAATCTGAATATTCCGTTTTCTCACCTGGTATAAATATAGAAAACACAGTTCGATAGTTGGAGTTTTCCTAGTCCCCTTCTAGTATATTTAGCTCTAAAGTCAACATTTTCTACAATGTTGTATATTGCAAGTTTTCCTTTTCAAATGTCCGGATGTGAGAGGCTCCGACCTTCCGCCCACCCTTCCGTAACGGCGCTGAGATATTTTGAAACTCATAGCTCACTTCGACCGCTGCTTGTGGCACACAGATTTTATTTAGCATTCACTTGAATATTTTAACAGGTTTAAATTTTATCGGTGAATTATCTCCTCATCTTTCAAATAAAATCTCGGCTAAATTCACCATTTATTTTATTTATCCCGACGTCGTTTTTTCACTCGACAAAGAACAGTGACTTGTTCGAAACGTCGTGATAAATAAAATGAATGGTGAATTTAGCCGAGATTTTATTTGAAAGATGTTGAATATTTTATTCAAGAAATCAGTGTAACTTCGAAGTCGACATTTTTCCACGTCGTACAATCGCACGTAGAGGTCGAAGTCGAAATGTTTGTAACTTTATAAAACAGGTCGGCCCGAGTCCCTGCAGTAGATCAAGACCAAGTAAAACTCTTCAATCGACATTTTTCGAAGTCCCTGAAGTAGGTCAGTGCTCCCGCCCTTTCGAGAACCACAATCCAGAACTTACGATTCGTCAAAGAACGAGACGATGACCTTCCCCTCTTTTTATACATCTATGAAGTCAACGTTTTTTCAAGTCCCACAGTCATATATTACAATGATTGGGGGTCGAGACATTCAAATATAGAGGTTGAATGTCGAAAGTTTTCCACGTCCTACAGTAATATATCGGGATTGAAGGTCGAAATTTTAACAGGGAACCTGTTCTATGGGGGCTTGTTTCGAAAAATTTGTCTTGCGCCGTATGATGCCCAATCAAACCAAAAATAGTCTAAGTCCAACATTATCTGCAAAAAGGGTTCAAGTCTCTCTCCTACTGTACATAGCTCGGATTAAATTTCGAAAAATTTTCGACTCTCGAGCTATAATATGTGATAGAAGGAGGACTATAAGATAAATTTTAACTTTCAAGCCAAAGTATATCCGTATGATGGGAGGAGGATTCAGAAAAATTTGAGATATAATATAATACGATAAGAAAGGGAATTCGAAGACAGTTTCGACTTTCCGTCCATAATAATATGATAGGAAAGGGACTTCGAAGAAAATTTTGACTCTCAAGCCATAATATGTGGTAAAAGAGGGACTGAAATATGATATAATTTTGACTTTCAATTTGTGATATGTATATGAATGTTTTATCAACTCATTTCCGCTCCACCCTAGAGGTCTAATTGATAGTGCGCTTTTTACCTGGGAACTTGTTTTATGGGGGTTTATTTCGAAGAATTTGCCGTGCTTGTATGATCTCTGGTCGAAAAAGAAATGGTTCAAGTCCCCTCCTATCATATTACATCTCGGAAGTCGAAATTCTTACGAGTCCAGGTTGGACTTGGAAAAATTTTGACTCTCGAGCCATAATGTATCACAGGAAAGAGAATTAGGCAGGTAAATATATGATAGGAAAGCGACTTGAAAATTTTCTGAGTAATAATGTATAATAGGAGGAGGACTTGGAAAAATTTCAACTCTCGAGTCGAGCCATAATATATGGTAGGCAAGGGATTTGGAAAAATTTGGACTCTCGAGCCTTAATATTATGTGATAGGAATGGAAGAGACTTGGAAAAATTCTTACTTTTAGGCTATATACACCATGATACAAGGGACTCAGGAAAACTTGGGAATCTTCAAGATTTCATTCTGAAGTTTCAATACGAAACCAATTCGACTCATAGAAGAGGATCCTTGCGTTCCTCGTTCAACTTCGTCAAGAAAGCCGTCGTTTTTATGTAAGTCTCTAAAATAGATCAGAGTTCAAATCCCGAAAGTAGATCAGAACCAACTATACCTCTACGGTTGAAATTTTTTCTTAGTCCACGGTCGAAATTTTTTCAAGTCTCTGAAATATATCAGAGGACCGCACCTTCGGGAACCACAAAGGTTTCCTCTAAGGAAACACCCAAGGAAAAAGACTATGACTTCGGCTCAGATCGGAAATTTTTCCATTCATTTATAGCTGGAATCAATTCGTTTTTGTAATTTACGGTTATTCATAATTAAAAAAGTTACTCAAATGAGTAAAAGGGGATTGCGGTATTTGCAAAATTTTCTCAAGTCCCTAAAGTAAGTTGAAATATCCTCCCCTCAAGAACTATAATTTGCCTAAAGGACGATGAACGGCGAACATTCTTACTGAAAAACTCTCCCACATAACTAATTGGTTCTCTGTTTAAGAATCGCTACAATCCTGCATTTTTCGACTTTGAAACTGAGAGAAATTCACGACTTTTGAGCTTCATGTATGTGCTGATGAAATTTTGATTTTCGAGTCATAAAATGTCAGTGATGGGTGGAGAGCATGAGAAGAGGTGCGATTTAAAGAAGAATCAATATTTCAGCTTTACATATGTAGCCTCTTAGAAAGGTTCATTGATGAGCTAAATAAGTATAATGGGAGGGAGAGCAGGACTTATAAGAAATTTCGCCATTGAGATGCAGGTATGAAAAATGCGAGAAAAAATCGCTGCTTCCGAAACAATCGAGCAGTGCAAGAAACCTATTCCATGGGTCGATATTTTTATTTCGATGTCTATAATCGCGAGTCTTCAGAAAATGAATTTGTTGAAATCTTCATCCTCTTTGGTATAGGAGTACGAGTTCAAAATTCGCAAAAACACAAGACTACGGATAATGGAAAAAGAAAAACTCCAGTCATTTCGGGAGATGTGGACGCGGTTCAAGGTAAAATGATTCCCTCGGTACAGATGTAGGCCTATCTATATTACCGAAGTAGCAGAAGAAAAAGTCTATTGACCAAGGCCAATAATCGGCGATTGATCACATTAGCCAGAAGACGGGCTGTACTTTGCTACACGAGGTCAATTATCGGGGTAGAAGAAGAAGACAATTGATAAAACTATAGCCTATGGGGAAACGTCGTCTCTCTCCCTTCAAACTAGACTAAGTAACCGAGCTGAGTTCATTTTAAGTCAACTAGCTTTCAGAGGCTCTTTCACTCCGCTCGTTCGCCCCTCTTCTTCCTCTAGTATGAGCGTAGTGTAAAATATTTTAAGCTAACTAGCTTTCGAGGTTTCACTGGCGGACTAGGCTTTCATTATTGTATACTAGCCTTAATATGCTGTATACTGGGTTGAGGGTGGCAGTGGTTAAAGGAGTGGGGAAGGATGAACTCGCGGATTTTAGAATTAGGGTAGTGGTCTCGAGGTCATAGAGGCGGGATGCAGTATGCTAGGCTTTCATTATTCTGGCTTTATACAGGCTTAACGGGGTAGAGGGGGAATGCAATATGCTAGGTTTTTATTATACTACCTTCATTTTGGGTTAAAGAAGGGAGGAGTGAACTCGCAGATTCAGCATTAGGGTAGAGGTCTACAGATTCCATGAAAATTCGCCGCAAATAATTCACCGCAGAGGAAAACTGACCGCACGAAAATTGACCGCGCTGAAGCCACAAGAAAATTCACCTCTTTTTTTTTTCCAAAGCGTGATATTGTATTATTTTGATCAGTGTAAGTCTCATTCAACGATAAGAATGAGAAAAACTAATTCAGCCGGAAAAATGAACTGATAAAAATACGTTGTGTTATCAATCAGCGGTACAAAAATAATCAGGAATCCACACAGGAATCCTTCGCAGGTACGTTAGCAATGTCAAATCTGTTCAAAAATACGTGTAAAAATAACGAAAGCTACTTACTGTTTTTCTTCTTTGCTTTGTTCACTTTTTACCGACCTTATGGAGGAAGGAGGTAGTTTTCGTGCGTTCATTTTAATTCGTGAAATTTCCCATAAGCAGAAATTAACTTTTTTTCAGCGCAGTGTATTTTTTTTCGCAGCGGAGAATTTTTTTTTAGCCGCGGCGAATTTTCCTGTGACCGGTCTAGGTCATAGAAAAAAAATGCGGTATGCTAGTTTTCATCATACTAGCTTTATACTGGGTTAAAGGAGGGGAAATTGAATTCGCAGATTTCAGAATTAGGTTAGGAGTCTCGAGGTCATAGGGTAGAAATGCAGTACGCTAGATTTTCATTATACAATTTTAACAGGGAACCTGTTTTATGGGGGGCTATTTGAGAAATCTGCCGTCCGCCGTCCGCCTTGCGCCGTGCGCCGTCCGCCGTCCGCCGTGCGCCGTCCAGCGAAAAACTTAGAAAAATTTCGACCCTCGAGCCATATATGATAGGAGAGGGACTTAGAAAAATTTCGACTCTCGAGCTATATATGATAGAAGGGGGACTTAGAAAAATTTCGACTCTCGAGCCATATATGATAGGAGGGGGACTTAGAAAAATTTCGACTCTCGAGCTATATATGATAGGAGGGGGACTTAGAAAAAATTTCGACTCTCGAGCTATATATGATAGAAGGGGGACTTAGAAAAATTTCGACTCTCGAGCTATATATGATAGGAGAGGGACTTAGAAAAATTTCGACTGTCGAGCTATATATGATCTAGGCTTCCTTGAATTTTCAATACCAAATCTCATTCGAATCATAAAACAGGTTCCCTGCGTTCCTCGTTTAACTTCGTTAAGGAAGCCGTCATTTTTTATACAGGGTTAAAGGAGGAGGGGTGAAATTTTAGAATTAGGGTTCTCGAGGTCATAGATCGGAAATGTAGTGTGCCAGCATTTCATTATTATTAGTTTTATACAGTGTTAAAGGAGGGTGGGTGTGAATTCGCAGATTTCAGAATTCGTGTAGGGCTTCAGCAAAGACATGATAATGTCAAAAAAATATTTCGCCGCTAAGGCAAGTTTTCTCATCCGCGGTGACGATAGCTGATATTCGAAAGTTCTCCAAGTCAAACTTTTTCAATGGTTGAAATTTTCCGAGTCCCTCTCCATTCGAAAACAATTGACCTAAAAGATATTGAAGTGATCAAAGAAAATAGGCCTCTTCAACCTTTGTGAGAGATTAGCAAGAAATCTGTTTCCGCCAATCATAATTTTTCCAAAGTCCCACTTCCGATACCAAAAAAGTCGGTAAAAAGGAACCGGAAAAAAATTGTGAAAAAGTGAAAAGTGAAAAGTTTTTAGCGAAAAGCAATACCTTTTTTTGGAAGCGAAAAGCGTATGCGAAAAGCGAAACAAAAGTCAAAAAAGCGAAAAGCGGTAGCTTTATTTCCGAAGTTCTGAAGCGGAATCGAAAAGCGATAGCGTTATTGAATCGCTTTCCATCTCTGGAAAAGCAAAGCCTCTTTCTAGAAGAAGGGACCTCACGTCCAAAATTGACCACATCAAGTTAGATTGATTGACTTGATAGACAGGGAAGGAGGTATTGAAATCCCCTGTGTGGCCGCGATTTGAAGGCGAACTCTTTTAATTTTGGTATTTCAAAAGCATAGATCAGCACGACTGTATTATAGTGGCTGAAATTCATTTTCCATTTCAAAACTAGGTATTGAATCGATTTCATCAATACTGAAATACCTATACGATAAGAATATGTGTATTTGAAGTTGTGCGCGCGTTAAGTTGATAAAAATTGATTTAGTAGTTCCTGAGTTTTTCTTAAGTTTGGAACGAAATTGGGAGATCGCGACGAACGTAACCCTCAAAGAGATAGATGTATGTATACATTATTTGGGTAGGCCTATGTACGAGTATTTCATGAGATCGAATGAAATAGGTATAATGTTAAGCAATTGGAAAGTCGGTTTTGTTATCGCAATGCGAGAGCTTTTTCAAACTTTTGATTACTAATTCGAAGAAACAGTAGAGTTATACTCAGAGAACAAGAAAGAAAAGAAAAACTTGCCGGAAATATTCGCGATAACCTGACTTCGTCGCGGTGTTGTACTTATTTGCGTGGATGCGAGAAAATACACGAGAGCTTTCCCGGCTTCGTGGCGTAGGTAGTTACTCTACGTCAAATGTACGCTTTTCTCCTTACTTTGAGCGTAATTATATTTTGGGTACCAATACGTCTAGATACTTGTATTCGAAAATCGACGTCTCCAGTTATTCCTTTGATAAACACGAGGGTAAACTTACTTAACTTTCTGCATTTTGTATTTTAATAGCCTCAATAATAACACAAGAACAGAGTACCTACCCTAGTACTTGCCATATAGCCTGCATAATAATATTTCAGTGACAAAGCTATGCGACCGAAGGTACAGATCGATCATGCATATATAGCTACGAGAAAAGTTAATGCAAATTGGAGTTCCTTTTAGTAGTAGGTATAAGTACCTAATCTGTTTTAGATGGTAAATATTCGACCCGAATTAGATTATTATCAAAGTAAGAACGCATTTATTGTTTTTCAGCTGCAGCTGTTTATGAAAATCTTCGAATAAATGTGAATGGAGAATATCTGGAACGTATTGAAGGAAACACAAGACCGCACATAAACAACAAGAGACGAATTTTCAGCGATGAAGAAACGATGTTTATCGACGGTACCAATTTCCCTATACAAGGTTCGGAAAAGACTCCTCATCTTCTCAACGTTTCGTGAAAAAACATACGATTCTATTTCGTTTCGGTTTTACCATCCTGAACACCATTTTAGAAAGAAGAAAAAAACAGGGAACACGCTATCTGATCAGCTACCGGTAATCAGCTTCTCATTTTTGTCTGTGCAGCTTGCAGTTTGAAATCTTTTTGAGTTGCCTTCGGGCTGAAGCTCGAACTTTTCGAAATCCCCTGAGGAACTTTCAATCAACATAGAAATAGACAAAATTCAATGCTAAGTTCTTTTCCTTCTGTAGAAGTCGAGGTCCCCTAATGACATCACGATCCGAACTTGACAATTTTTTCGAGTCTTTTCTCTCTGAAAAATTTCTTCAAGTTCTCATGATCTCAACTTGGAATTTTTGTTTTTTATACCAGGGCTGCAAAACAGGGTTGTCTGACTAATACCAAAACTTTGATGCCTCGAACCTCTTACTTGTATCTTTCTTTATATTAGTTTATCTTTCTGTCCTCGTAGGTAGATAAACAGATCACTAGCGGCAGACTCTATGATGCTTTCCCCTCTGAATTGGTTGCCTACCTATCCGTCCACCTGAGGTTTTATCAATTTATTGGCCAGTTTGAGCATTGGTTCTTCTAACTAAAGAAAACACAATGAACGCCATTTTCCAAAGGAAATCATTTTGTTAATTCTGAATTCAAAATTTCGTTTTCGTTTTGTTATATTTCCCAAAAATATGATTTGTTTCGTTAAACAACGTTACGTTAAAATTACATTTGCCATGCCTGACTATTACGCTTGGAATTGCTGATTTGCTGCCCTACAAAGCAAAATTGACGTAGGTATATGCGAAAACAACGATTATCAGGGTCTTCTGTGCAATTCGTTGTGAGAGTGTTAGTAACGAAGCTTTGTAATCACGCACAACTACTATCTCGATCGAATGCATAGGTGAGGCGATTTGAGAAACTATATCTAAACTCGTTCCGAATTTTTTTTTAGTCACAAACTTGCAGTACCCATCCAACTTTTTTCCAATTTTCTCAGAATTCACTTTTTAAAAGTTGTAACTTTCAAAGATGATCTCAAGCGCGAATTTTCCACCGACGTGGAAATTTTCTTTTGTTGGATTCAGAAAACTAGCCTCTAAGTTATTTGAAAATGCAAAAAAATAATTAGAAGCCATTGCAGACGTTGCAATGGCAGCGGGGAACCCGCAATTCCTTAACTCAACCTCTCAGGTGGTGTGGAACTGAGTTGATAATCTTGTCATATAATTCAAATCGAAATTATCATTTTACATTCCCTCCTATCATATATAGCTCGAAAGTCACGATTCTTCCAAGTCCCCCTCCTATCATATATATCTCAAGACTCGAAATTTTTCTAAGTTTTTGGTTGGACAGCGGACGGTAGCTCGAAAGTCAAAATTCTTCCAAGTCCCCCCCCCCCTCCTATTATATATAGCTCGAGACTTGAAATTCTTCTGAGTCCCCCTCCTATCATATATAGCTCGAGACTCGAAATTCTTCTAAGTCCCGTAACCTAACCTAACCTTAGGTTACTAACTTCGCGGACGCGGACGTTTTCTGAGGATGTAATCTCCAAACAAAATGGATAGCGGGTTCCCCGCTAAAAAAAATTGAAGCGAGTTTAGATACGGTTTCTTATATCGCCTCACATGCACGTCAATTTTTTTGACGTATATGCAGGGTGATGTACCGTATCTCAGAATCGAGAAATTGTTAAAGGAAATTATCACTATTATTGAATTCTAAATTGAAAATTGATTTTAGAGAAGAACAATAATGATCTGATTTTCTTCCAAATACGTTTTTCAACTTTTTAATACTTTTCCGTGATCGTTGTTTTTGCACATAGGCCTATACGTCAATTTATCTTTGTACAGCAGATTGGCATACTGGCCGTTGCATGAAGGGGCATTTTTGAATTTACAACATTGGTGGCACTGGTACGTTCCTATCGGCAAAATGTGGCAGTACAGACCCCTAGAAACACAAGATCGCTAACTTCGATAGTTCGTTGGTTCTGCCACACGTACAAAAATCGCTGCAGTCATAACCTTCAGCACTTTAACACAGGCTCTTAAGGTGAGTTGACACTAAAACTCATTTTCCTCCACAAATATTCAGTTTTTCAAAAAAATAAAGGGATGTGAATTTATTCTGCATAAAATTTCCTTTCATATGCGTCTAACTTCGAGCGAATCCGTGAAATTTTTTTTTTCCATAAGAATACATTGAGTGAGACTTCGCGACATCTGGTGGGATAAACTATAAGAACAATTTCATTGTACGAAAATTCAACATAGCGTAGATGGCGAGTTAGCGATGGCAGTGTCATGGCCGTCTCTAGTGTCAGGCCTGAATCGCCTTTGAAAGAGAGACGGGGGCGTATGAATGTGCACGCACGCCCAAAGTGGTCCCCGAAAAACCGCACCTCCGGCACCGGTATCCACCCCTTAGGGCATTGCGTCGGTAGTCCAGAGGGCTCGAATTGAGAGTAGCCTGGCTCCATTTCTCCTGGTGTTCCACGCGCTGTGCAATGTCCGTCAATGAGGCCACTACAGGGGTCTACCCTACTGACCGAGGGAGCGCTCAGCACTCAACCTGGAATTCAGATAGTCCTGTACCATGGACGTGCGCGTATCAACTCCTCCACCAGAGCTTTCAGTCACCACTGGGAACTCACTAGGAGCTCACCAGCAATGTTTCGCGACTCTAGCTCCTCAGGCGGGGGTTTCTTCCTCCTCCTCTTCTTCTTCTTGGGTTGTCTTGTGCTTGCCCTTTTTATTTTTTATTTTTTTTTCTTCTGTGGGGCGCTCTCTCCTGAGCACCCTGTATGTGGCGGTACTGGTGCTGGCGAGAGGTGACGTGGCAGCAGCAGCAGCAGCATGGGGGATGGTACACGTAGATGTGAGAGGCCATAACGTGGCTCTACATCTGCCGCTCCCATTCCGCGTTCATTTTCTTCTTCATTACCTTAGCGGCAAATGTAGAAACATGGTTCCATGCCTGCGTTGTTCTGAGCATGCATGGAACCAGATTACCTGGGGTGAGTTCTTCATCTTCCCCGATCTCAGCAAGAGACCGTTTTAGCTCACCCCGCTCACTTCTCCACGCCTCACACTTGAAGATGGTGTGTTGTGGGTCATCATTCCGCTCTTGACAGTGTGAACAGGACGGTTGCTCAACTTTCCCCATTTTATGTAGGTACTTGTTGAAGCACCCATGGCCACTCATCAATTGTGTGAGATGAAAGTTTAACTGGCCATGGTCTCGGTCCATCCACTGGTCAAGATCACGTATTAGCACGCGGGTCCACTCACCCTTTGCTGTTTGGGCGAGTTCCTCTTTCCATTTGGCAAGCAAGGAGCGCCTGACCTCCTGCTTGACCCGCAAGGCTTGATTGATGGTCCTTGTCTTCTTCTTTGCCTCGAACACCGCTGCTCGCTCTTCCGCAAGCAGCTCAATTGGCGGCGTTCGTGCTAATACGCAAAGAGCATCCGTCGACACAGTGCGGTAGACACTAACACACCTAAGCGCAGCTCTTCGTTGGATTTTTTCCATTTCTCTTCGTCTATATGCAATCTTCATGGAGTCGGCCCAGACTGGGGCTCCATAAAGGAGGACCGACATTGCTACACTCATATAGAGTCTTCTTACAGCTTCTCTAGATCCTCCCTGGTTCGACATTAGGTGGGACAACCGTGTCACCACCCTGGCAGCTTTCTCCGCCACCATCTTGAAGTGGTGACGGAAGCTTAGCTTACTGTCAAACCAGAGCCTGGATATTTTAGTACTTTCTTAGTCTCAATAGCCACACCTTGCAGGCGAAAGGTGGGTGGATTAAACTTTCGACGGGTCGTGAATATAATGGCCTCCGTCTGTTCTACTGCCAAGCTTAATCCGGCCGACTCGATCCAACGGGTCACAGCCTCTAGCGCCTGGTTCACCTTGGTCTCCACCTCGGCAACAGTGTCGGCAGAGCCAACCACCAGTGTATCGTCGGCATAGCATATAAGCTGTACTCCTGGTGGTAGCTTGATCTTAAAAAGGCCGTTGAATGCGATGTTCCACAATGTGGGCCCCAAAACAGAGCCCTGAGGAACACCGCATGTTACACTTTTCTTCACTGTGCCAGCAGACGTCTCTGCTACAATCTCTCTGCAGTTTAGGTAACTGCAGATGATCTTTAGCAGGTAACCAGGCACCCTTGCGTTTTGTAGCATCTTCAAGATCTGCCACGGAATGGAATTAAACGCATTCTTTATGTCGAGGCTGACAGCTGCGCAGAACCGTCGCTTCTTCATTGCCGCAGAAGCTACCTTCTTCAGCTTGATTGCGGCATCTGAAGTACAACGTCCGGCTCTAAAACCGTACTGACTCCCAGAGATTATCTTTTTGGACACTAAGTGGTTCTCCAACCGCGTTACCACTGCCCGCTCAAATATCTTGCCGACGGTGTCGAGCAGGCAGAGCGCTCGGTAGGAGGACGGCAGGCCAGGCGGTTTGTCCTTCTTCTCTATCAGTGCCAGCCTGGCCTTTTTCCGACGTTTTGGGTTTACCATGCAGCCTTTGAACGGCTGCATTTATCTCCTCGGTACTAAAGAGGAGCACAGGCCTGAATATTAAATCTGATAACGTCGCGATGACGAAAAATACGGGGCCGAGTTTTATACAGGCTCTTATAGAAAAATTTTCGAAAAACACATTAATCATTGATTTGCGAACAGTATCCGATTCCGTGGGGGAATACGTTTATAAATATATGAAAAGAGTAAACGATTCTCGATCAATCTTAATGAGACCAAGCTCAAAATATCGAAAAACGTTGGCTCTTTAAATGACGTTCTCTGCATTTTCTTCAAAAACTTCATCATATTTGTGTAAAATCAAGTTTTTCAATATTCTCCCATTAGATACTATACAAATTTTAGCCCCGTGCAGCGTTGTCGAGTTTAAAATATTCCGGCCTGATACTAGAGACGCCCATGGCAGTGTTCGGACGTTCCCGGGAATTCACCTTGTTTTCTCATTATTTTGGGCCAACTGGCACTCTTTTTTATTCAGTAGGAGTAAAATGACGATGTTTTTAAGAATATAGTTTAAAACCATTGTTTAGAACATAATTTAAAATACTAGTAAAAAAAAAAATCAGCAAAAATAAACATTTTTATTAAAAAAAAAAAAAAAAAAACATGTTTTTTTCTCATAAAAAGATGTTTTTTCACAATCGGAAGTTCGGGAATATTTTATAGTTCGGAACGGGAATTGGGAACGGAAATTCTCCGTTCAAACACTGAATGTTGGTGGGTGTATGACGTCATTGACCCGAAATGAACAGCGGATGGAATTAAGCAGCCTTGACATCTAGCTACCGTGAACTTGACCTGGCAACCTCGTTACCTCCATGCGATCTCAGTTCCTCGTGTTAGACAATTCGAGCCGTTAGGTAGCGTGAAAGAGAATCGCGATTTAGAAGTCCAGAGCAGGGTTGGGAACCGGAACCAGGAACCTAAGCAGGAACCGGATCTGAACCTTTATTTTTTATTCTCAAGATCCGGAACCCAAAAAAAACCACATCTTTTTTTCTCAAAGATCCGAAACCCGAAAGAACCGGATCTTTTTTTTTCTTGAAGATTTGGAACCCAAAAGAACCGCATCTTTTTTTTTCTCGAAGATCCAGAACCCAAAAGAACCGTAACAAATAATCATTGGGGTTCTCAGCCACTGGGAACCCTAACGATTATTTTTTACGGTTCTTTTGGGTTCTGGATCTTCGAGAAAAAAAAAGATGCGGTTCTTTTGGGTTCCAAATCTTGGGTTTCGACCCAAGTTTTCCGGGTTCCGGATATAAAAACAGAGAAGATCCGGGTCTTTGGGTTTTGGATCTAGAATGAAGAAATAGATCCGGATCTTTTGGGTTTTGGATCTCGGGAAAAAGAAGAGGACCCAAATCTTTTCGGTTTCGCTTCTCGAGAGAATGAAAACGGATATTTCAGATTTTGGATCTCAACAGTCAAATCTTAATTAGAAAAAAAAGAAATTAAGGGTCAGATTTGATCGCCAAATTTAGGGTGACAAATCACAAGTGAAATGAATTTATTATCCAAGTTGAATTACTCCATTTCTTATTTATTTTATTCATCAACTGGATCCCTTTGAGAAAAATTAAACCAAGCGAAATTTTTTCTTTCCCCCGAGTTATGTAGGCTTATATATCACTGGAGAGTGCTAGATGCGTACAATCTGGTGCACTTGAATGGAAGATTTAAAACTCAAAATCCAGGGAGTAATAATAATTCAAAAATCAACTGAGATCTTCTATCCAACATACAACATTAAGTAGCAACTAACCACGCGACGTACCTACCTAAGCTTTTAGTGAAACCAACCCAAGCGACAAGAACTTCTGTTATGTCCAGAGCAAGTTATCGTTAGAAGCTTTCCTCGAAATTACACAAGATTTCCTGGGAACAAAGCAATTTAGGAGAAAAATGAAGAAAACAAAATTTGAACCGCGTAAAATTTCTTACAAATCATTTTCTCATAAAAATTTATTTTGATCGATTTGAGGAGACCTTTCGACCGTCACCCGCACCACGCACAAATTTTAATTCGCGATACTACCGCTCTCCGATTCGACGAAGCTTTGCAGCCATAACCTCGTTTGGCTGCCTGTTTATTTTAAATGTTTATCTCGAAAATATTGTTCTCGCTGATAGCGATTGATAGCACGTTCAAATTAAACGAAAGAGGTTGTTCAATCCTATTACAACCGAATGGCTCCATTTTAATTTTGTGAACACAAAATAATATGTATGCTTATCTTGTGTTAAATATGACGTCTATTTGATGGTGAGATACTAAGAGGAGAATGAGTAAAGGCACCAAGTAGGTCACGATGTAACCAAACTCGATACTCATAATGCTCTGTAGACGTTTCGTGCGATTAGTTTCAATTTGAATTTCTCTCGTGGAATTGTTCGAAACTCCGACGAGCTCCGTATCCATATCGATGTTTCTTCGAAAGAAGTGACCAGTTTTCTATCGTATCGCTCAGTGTTATACAAGTGAGAAATCATTTCCCAGGTACTGCATTGTCTTATCATATCGTGTTTTCAATTATTTTCAATTTTTCAACAGTCTACAAGTTGTGCTTCTACTCGTAACTTTCCGAGAATTACTGTCATATAAGTCAATCATACAGGATCGCTTACCAATCTGGTACCTAACAATCGTGTTCTGAATTTGGAAGAATGGCTTGGCGTTCTCATGGCAGTTCAAATGTGGAACTGATCAGGAATATGAAGCGTACGCAAAAACTTTCGTATTTTATGTATTAATGATTAGTGTAGCTTGACGACGATTCATCGAAACACTCGACACTTGATGAAAAGTCGTGAAGAATCTGTCGCTTCGAGTCCTTATCGTACTTTCAGAAGAGTTGACATTTCTCCATTCAATTTTCAGAAAATGGGGTTATTTTATCTGAAAGAGTCGAAGCTGTCATGAGGAGAGTTGATCGAGGTAACTATGTCTCACGTAATCCGTACCACGATGCACCCCAGAGTATTGGATACGCTGTCACTATCAGTGCTCCTCATATGGTGAATTAGCAATTATACGTAATATTCTCAGCCTGGGATTTATTGTAATGTTTGGAATATTAATTTGTTATTTTACTGTTGACAGCATGCGTGCGCTTTAGAATTACTGAAGGATCATTTAGTCAACGATGAAAAAGCTCTAGACGTTGGTTCTGGTTCCGGTTATCTGACCGCGTGCATGGGTCTGATGTTAGGACGGAGAGGCCTGGTAATAGGTATCGATCATATACCCGAGCTGGTCGAAAAGTCTATCAAAAACATAGAAAAGGATAATCCTGAATTACTTACTTCTGGTCGTGTTAAATTACTTGGTTCGTAACAATTATTTGTTTTTATAGTGACATACTTTGTTGCCTTTATTCTGTAATTTTTGCATTTAAAATACGAAAAAAAGAAAGAAAGATGATTATCTTCTCCGCTCCATACAATACAACATTGGAGTAAGTTGGTATCACGTGAAGAGAAGTGGAAATTTCAAGATGATAAAAAATATCAAATTTTCCTCTTCGATCAAAATTTTTTTTTTGATGAATTCTGTTTTTAGTGGAGAAATTTTCTTCCTTCCTGGTATTTTACTTTCTCTATCTTCATTCCATGCTCTGACAATGAATCTGGAGTTTTTTATTTTTCATTATTGAGCCTCTCTTTGAAGGGATTTCGACAGCTTTTGTGATCGATTTTAACTTACCGCGGAGGATGTGTACCAAAATTGATATTTTGTTGCTTTTTTCAAATCCTTTAAAATCCAATTTTTGTTGTACTTTCAAGTCGCACTCTTTTCGTCTCATCTGAAAACTCGTTTTTCTAAAACAATATTTCTGGGACATATCGATTTTTTGTTTCTTTTTTTTTTCTTACGTCATAAAATTTTTCGAACTAAAGAGGGTCGACTCCGACCCAGAATTATTTGCCACGAAAAATTCTTTGTTCTCCAATTATTATGACTTCAAGCAGTAAAAAATGCAAAATTTTCTGTATATTATCATTAGAGACCGGATTCCTTGGCATTTGTCACTTTTTTTTCCTGAAAGGCGAAATCAACGAGAATCAAAATGAAGTTTAAATCATAATAAATGGGACGCAGGAAAAAAATTCCATGTTGCCCAAAAATGCCGAAATTACACAATCTCGATTTGCCAATAGAACTGAGAAATGTCATACTAAATTGTGATGATTTTGTAAAAAAATGTTAAAACTTTCCTACAATCGGGTCTATCGAAAAGTACTGCATTTTGGGCCAAAATTGCACTAATTCCGCTAATTCTTGTCTAAGAATTCATAAATTTGGATGTAAAGCGAGATGATTTCGATTGATAAAAATTAACGAAATTTGCTCTCAAATGAAACAGTTTTGATTGAAAATTGATGAATTTTCACTTCCAAAATCGAAAAATCAGGTAATTTTAGGTTGGAAATGGTATAAATTTTATCGAGATAGAGAGAATGTACCGAGAAACGCATAGTTTTCCCTCTTTTTTTTTTTAATACCGAATATTGCCGAATTTTTGAATTTCAGTACCAAAATGTTTCCTTGCTGAACAATCCGGTCTCTAATTATCATTCCCATCATTCTTTTTTGTCCAGGAAAACGGAAAATAACGATGATGCTAATATTATTAGTATTCGTAAAGCTTGGAGAATTTTGGCAGGGAATATTCAAAGTAGTTTTGATTTATTAGTATCCAAAAAATCGCTAAATGATAATGATGTTCGGTTTTTTCTATTCTAGTTGGAGATGGTCGACAAGGATACCAACCTGAGGCTCCGTTTAATGCCATCCATGTCGGAGCTACTTCTCCGACTGTGCCGGAAGAAGTAATATTCTCGTCTCCTAACTGATTCAAAGTTCATGTCATGGTCAACAACTAAAATTCTGAATGCTAATTTTCACAGCTTGTACAGCAGCTAAAACCTGGAGGACGGTTGATTGTTCCTGTGGGACCGCCTCAAGGTAATCAATTTTTAGAGCAGATCGATAAACTTGAAAACGGCTCAGTCGTGAGAAAACAACTTATGGCCGTCGCGTACGTTCCTCTGACAGATAAATCGAAACAATGGCCTGGCAGGTGACATCGATATAGTTCTGTTCGTGGGTGTGCTATCTAGTTCTTCTGGCTCCTAATCAAAACTCGTTTTTATTTTTCATTCTAGAAAGTAATTGCTGTATTATGTAATGATCGTTGGAACTCCGAATTTCGGAAGCTCTTATTTTTCCTGAACCAAAACTATTATCATTGATTGATATTATCTTATTTTATTACTCGTATTTAACGTTGACTCGCGTCTCTATGAAGTGTGTACGTTCCAAATCTCTAGTTTCTTAGTTTCTAACTTCCATGTTGTTTTTTCTTTTTCAAATGTTGCATCCTATAATTTATTAAATTTTTAAATTTCGAATTTTGTTTGTGATTTCTTATTCGATCTTCATTTTCTAACGAACTGAAGCCGGGGAATTGTTTTTTTTTCTCGAGTTAAAAGTGGAATTAAAGTCGTTACCTCCATTTTTTAAAATAGTTTTGTATCCTTGAATCGTCTTGGTGTATCTTTTTTCAAATTCGTTGTGTTATCCTTGGCTTTGGTTCTCCCGAACGTCCCTAAAGTGAGTTTTTGGTCGTCCTAAACTCTTTCTTGCACGATGAATGAGGGATTTATTGTTAGTTTATTTTGTTTTTTGCAATCTGTTCATGTCTAATGAGCTAATGAAAGATGCGTTGTATTTTTGAAATGTCGTTTATGTTGTGAAAGAAAAGTTAATACGACAAATTTGGCTGGAATTTTGTAATACAATTTTTCAATGAACGTCAGGCAGGCTCCGTTGGAAAACGAAGGGAGGGAGGGAGGCAAACGATTTTTTCATTTTTTCAACGGGTTAAAAATTTAGAATGATCCATTTGCCAGCTTACTGGGAAATATTTCCATTTGGGGAAACTGTTGATTCGGACCATTTTTTTCTTCTTGTTTATTACCGTCCGTTCAGGTTTCCTCGTACAATATTCATTATATTATATTATTATTATTATTATTATTATAAGTTTTTTAACCTCAGAAACTACACCATAGATTTTTTTATAACTTGGCCATATTGTAGTATTATATCTGAAGATGTGCATCTGCAATTATTTGAGGATCGGGTGAGTAGTTCTCGAGAAATTTTCATTGTTTTTAAAAATTTCTCGCTATTCATAAGTGCGCTTTCGTTAAGAGAAGCGGATTTTCCTATCCTTTTTGTTATCAGTACGAGTATTGTAATGAAGAACCTCTCATTTTACAGGTTCATTCTTGGTTCATTCGTGACGAAAGGTTCATAGAATTAGTTTGCAAGAATTTAACCGGTGACGACTTGTAACATGTTTGTCAAGCTCATATTTTTATTCACCAATGCGTTTCCACTCGAGTTGATACGATTCTGTAGGTTATACGGTTAGTTTTATTTTAAATTACGGAGAATTAATCGAAATATAATAAATTTGCGAACTGTTATAGCTTTGTAGCAAGGTGGACGGGGGATGGGGACAATGAATTTTCTTGAAACACTGTAGGATTTTACCGACTTTTCGTATTAGAAAAGTGAGGTATTACACTGACCCATTCAGCTTTTCTTATGTGTAATATTTATTTATTTATGTATTTATTTAAATTCAGGGATTATGGGTACGTTTACTCTGTTGTCAGGTGATGTGACATCACGGTGAGAGACTTTATAAACTGAGTTTTATTGTTTATTCTACAAATGTCTGGCTCGATTGTTAGGTGATTGGTATTTGGTCTAAGGAATGAAAGTTGCTTTCTAATGTGTTTTAAATTGTGAGGAGAAAAGTCGTGTACTACTCACACGACTGCGTGAGTGTTTTTTTTTTTTTCGTCCTTATTAGTGATATTCGATAGTGAAAATCTTGAGTTTGAATGGTTGATGACAATGTTTTGGTCTTCATCAAGTGTGTTGCGAGACTCTTAGTGACTTCATTCTTCTTTTTTTTTTTTCATTACATTCTACCAAAAAATAATTATTACATAACATTATATTATAAATGTAAAAAATGCTTTTAAAAAAAACGAAAACAATAATACTAAGATATACTAATCCATTGTGAAGACTGGAGCCGAGTTTGCACACATGTAATAAGGGAGTATGATTTAAACGCTCTTCGAAGTTTTTTTTTTTTTTCTTTTCTTTTCTTTTTTTTCATTACATCCTACCAAGAAATAAATAAATATGAATACTTATACTAAAAAAAAATAAAATAAATAAATAAAACAATTTAGAAAAAATACCAAAAGAAAGGAATCGGGAAAAAATATACATATTATATAACTGTAAAAGATACATTAAAAAAAAAAAAAGCGAAGACAATAATACTTCGTTATACTAATCCGTTGTGAGGACTGGAGCCGAGTTTGAATTCATGTAATAAGGGAGTAAATTCAAACGCTCTTCAAAGTTGGGTTTTTTTTTTTTTTTTCTCATTCTTATTAGTGATATTCGATAGTGAAAATCTTGAGTTTGAATGATGGATGACAATTTTTTGGTCTTCATCAAGTGTGTTGCAAAACTCTTGGTGACTTAATTCTTTTTTTTTTTTTTCCATTACATCCTACCAAAAAATAAATAAATATAAATACTTATACTAAAAAAAAAAATAAATAAATGAAAATAAAACAATGTAGAAAAAATAAAAAAGGAAAGGAATCGGGGAAAAAATATACATAATTATATAACTGTAAAAAATACATTTAAAAAAAAAAAGGGGGAAAACAATAATACTTCGTTATACTAATCCGTTGTGAGGACTGGAGCCGAGTTTGAATTCATGTAATAAGGGAGTATAATTTAAACGTTCTTCAAAGTTTATTTATTTATTTATATTACGAGCTGCTAGCAGCCTGCCTTCAGGGCTTTGAGCTCGGCGAAATTGTGTTTGTATGCGTGAGAGGAAGTTTGCTTGTTGTAAAAAGTTGAATATGTTGGGGATAGTTCATAAAAATTAAAATCATGAAAAAAAAAAGTTGGGAAGAGGATGGCTTCTGGGCCTTGCCTCTATGGAAATATGGAAAAATTGATTTGCATTTAAATGTTGATGATGGAAGGAGGTAGAATTCAAGGATGGCTTCTGAGCATAATGTCTAATGTTAGATATTTCTGAACATTCGAAAAGATAATGATTGATGTCGCCTTTAGAAGAATTGTTTGGATGAAGGAGACATAGATCAGATTCGGAAAGATTCAAACGTTTTAGGTGAATAAGGAGTCGATTGTGTCCGAAACAAAGACGGCTGAGTTTAACTATTCCTTTTTTCGTATTTATTCTAGTTCTACTTTTTTATATATAGTTATATTATTTTGGTCGGACTTAATAAAAAAAATAAATAAAAAAACTATAAGGGAGCGGGGAATATCGCTGAAAAGTTTATACCAAGGGAATGCCGGAAGTAGAGGAAATAATGAGATTTCAGATTATTGGCGGATTTCGAGTAGGACGTTACCCAGTCATCTCGCGTGGATCATCGAATGAGAGAAAATAACTCTGACATAAGGAGCAGATTTGATGAGACTGGTGATGAAAGGGCTGATTTAGCTAAAACATCTGCAATTTCGTTGCTGAATATTCTTCCAAAGAAAATTAATCTTCATGAAGGCGAGAGAATTGATCAAGCAGATGATTGATAAAGCTAAGGATGAATTAACGCGTGAAGGGATGGAAGAAATGTATTGGAGAGTGGAGAGAGAATCAGATATTATGAGAAAATGTCCTGTTTTGGGCTTAAAAGATCGCCTCTTGTTCCGCATGAAAAATGGATGTGAAATTTGGTAGAGATGAAGATTATATTTATTAGGTATTGATTTATTCATCATTTTCCGTGTATACGTAATTGATAGTAGTTGATTTGAGGTGTCTCAGGAGACGGGAATATTATTTTCAATTGCCGTTTTTCATTTTTTTATTCTATTACTTTTTTTTTGAAATTTGGAAGTTCGTTTTCTCTCTTTCTAGAAAGAAGCATTTTTCCGTTAAGGCCCGTTTTTTCATTCGTGGTCGTGTACTTTAATAGTCATTACTCATTATAGATGACAATAATGAATATCGATCCAAATATAAATGATATCAACACTGTTGAGACAATTTCTCATTTTGGATTGAATAAAATGAAATTTAGGTTTTCTTATTAGATCAAGAGTACTTTTACTCTGTTATCAGTTTGATGTGACGTGATGGAGATAGACCTTGTTAACTGAGTTTTACTGTTCGTTCTACAAATATCTGGCTTGATTGATAGGTGATTGGTTAAAGAGTGATAGTGGGAGTGACAACTCGATTCAATGAGTTTTTAATGTGTTAGAAGAAAAGTTGTGTACTACTCATCACTACTGCGTGAGTCTTTTTTTTTTATTCTCACTTTTTACTGTAACCTTCTTGTATTCTGAGTTTTTTTTTTTTATTACCTACCATTCTGATCGATGATGATTCTTCAGAAAGTCAAGAGTTTGGAAGAAAAACCTGGAAAAGATGACAAGTTCCTTTTTTTTTGTCGTAAAAATAAAAGACGACGCTCAAAATATCCGAAATTTTTATTACATCCATCTTTTTGGAAATTACAAAAAGCTGCTTAAACAATTAAAGTTTTGAGATCTCGGCCAATTCGAAGTAAATGAGGCGAGAAAAGTTGTACAGAAATGGTGATTAAAAATTATCCTTTCCAATGAACCTCCTATCCTCAAACACTATTTTACATCCTACAGATTTATGGTCAGAATCAACTTTTTGTGAGGGCTCCATGAAAGTTTGGAAACTTCTTTGTTCCTCGTTCAGCGTAGGGATGATTTTCTAAATTGAGATCGTATTTTTGGTTCAATGGGGGGGGGTATAAATATCAGAAAAAGGGCTTAGTCCCTTCCCTTTCTCCATTCTCCTTTGGCTATGGCCTGAGTCGAAAACTTGTGCTGACATTCGTAAAGAGGGAGGTTTCCTTAAGATTACAGGTTTGATAGAAATATTTTTTCGTTCTCCACATACTTCGTACGTGTAAGAACTTACAATAATTGTGATCTTTGAACACACCAGTCTCGCTCAAATTTTTTCAAACGGAATTTCCATCAAACATCCTCCCCCAATATAAATCAATTATTCTCGAAAATTCGTTTTCTCGATTATTCTCTGCAATCCACTACATTTTGGAGCTATATTCCTCAACACAATTTCATCACTAAATGACTACAACAATTCACAAATAATATTTTCATGAGAAAAACTTTGAGATTAGTATACTCTAGTCGTCTGTGAATCGGACTTTGCGCTTCGATTTTGTATTTTTATTGTCGCTACCTCCTATACCGCCACTGCCGCTAGTTTTGAATGGATCTGGTGGACTCAATATAGGTGTACCAACGAGTTCCTCGATTCGATTTGCGCCAACGGGTGATAATTTCAATTTTGACGGATAAGGATATCCTTCCAAATTATGCCTTAAATTAACTACTTCGTCGTTAAGCGTATTAGAACTAGAAGACGAAGACTTCGTCTTTTGAGGAGCAACTTGATCGCACTTATTGAACGAAACAAATTGTTTCTGATCGCTGGAGTCGTTCTTTAACAGATGTATAGTCCAGTAGTTGTCCTCGATAGGATTATCGTAACCTTCGAAAGGATTCACGTATAGACCGTGAACGCCAGACTCGGTACTCGATGGCATGTAGAATTGGATTACATTAGTCGGTGCGATTGCAGCACCTTCTATACCCCGACACAGCCCTAGTGAACTCGAAGTACCTGTTCCCATTAGGGTTGTTGCATAAGGTTGCTGGACACCCCCTCGTAAAAATATGAACTGCTCGCTGCCTTCTAGTTTATTATCGTTCGTATTTTCGGCGTTTATTATCACATCCGGATTTTTGACGTTATCCGTTTTACACGACGACGACGACTCGGTCTCGTCCAGCTTTATAATCTCGTATCCTACCTCGGGCCTCACGTTCGTTCGTTTCTTTTCGGTTTCCCGCGAGATTACCGGTCGTTTTTTATGAAAATACGCTAAGCAAATTAGGAAGAGTAGGGCGATAATGGTAACTAACATTAACGTACCGACGGACGATACAATTATATGAAAGTGAGAATTGGTGGAGGTTGGCGGGATCACTTTGAGCGTTTCGATGACCTTTAAGGTGAAATTGGACATCGATTTACCGGCTATATTTGTAGCGGTGCATTGATACGTACCGTTGTTCTCTTTTCTGGCGTCAACGATGTACAATTCGCTTCCTTGCTCCGTAATCTCATCTTCCGCGTAAAATTTATAAAATGGTGTAACGAAACAGGAGTTATTATTAATAGGGCCTCCTTCGAAGTCCCAAGTGATTTCCGCTTCTGGCACTGCATTCACCTGACACGTGAATGAAATGTTCTTCCCTTCGTTTATTTCGACGAATAAAGAAGACGGTATGACGCTCGGAGCACAGGCTAAGTCCTCGATCTTTAGTTGAGCAATTGATAACTCTCGATAAGGTTTTGGTTCGTCGCATACCGGATCCGCCGTCACGAGCGAGCCTTTATTTGCGCTGATCAACCACGTATAAAAAGACCGCAGGTGGCAATCGCACATCCACGGATTGCGATGAAGTGAAAGACCGCTAGTCACCTCCGGTATTTTCTCAGCGAACTTCCAATTTTTCAATTTGTTTCCCTCCAATTTGAGCCATTCCAGCTTTTGTAAGCCGTCAAAAGCTTCTTTTTCGATGGTGTCGATCTGGCAATCGCTCAAGTCCAGGGTGCCCAAGGATTCTAAAGGTAAAAATGCTCGACGGCTCAGCTCACGAATCGGGTTACCGGATAGGATCAGCTTCATCAATAAAGGGTAGTCTTTAAAGGTGTTCGATGGTACTGACGTCAACATATTATTAGCCACATCGAGTTCTATTAGATTAGCGAGGCCGTAGAAGGCTGTATCCTGTATTTGAACGATTTGACATTCGAATAGGAATAACTTTTGGAGGTCTACCAATTTTTTTTCCTCGAACAATCGGTGAGTCAACGTGTGCAGATGATTTTTCGAATAATCGAGTACTTGCGTTTCGGGATCGATTCCCGAAAGCAGCGAGGTCAAATTTTTATTCGCGCATTCCACTTTTCGTTTGCCACCTTTCCACTTACAGGTGCAGACGAGTGGACATGATTTGATAACGTTTACGATTAAGGTTGTCAGAACAATCGTAACGATGATACTTTTCGGCATAAAAAGCGTCAATCTCGTTTTATTCATAACTAATTAACATCATATTTCTCCTGCACATTATCGTTGTCGTATCACGAGCCAGCATTCTCCGATACAAAATCAAAGTCTGTAACAGAAAAAAAGATCAAGAAGTTACAATTGGGTAGTCAAAATATGAGGGGGAAATAAAGACTCTAGCCGGGGGGGGGGATGGCCTCGGTCGAAGAATGTTTCAAATGTCCGTCAAAATGTTGTCCCCAATGAGAAAACTCGAAACCTAAAAAATTAGACCGATCCGCTCACCCACATGGGCTGCAGAGTCATTCTTAGGCCTAAAATCCAAATGGCTGTATCTCAGGCAATAATGATCACACAGCAATGTAACTTGGGGACATTTTAGTATAATATGTGAACGTTCATCCGTGGTATTTTTTTCAAAAAAAAATCATTCATATTTTCCCTAGTTGCTAGCAATAACAAAACTTCAAACTCGAATATTAAGAGAAATCGGAGGGGGGGGGGGTACCTGGGAAAAATCATTCATTTGAAGCGCCATGCCCTCTACTACAATATACATTAGTACCATAGTCCTCGATGTGGTGGAAAATCCCCCAAAAATCAATATTTAATGAATTTCTGTGATTTTTCTATGAATAGCGGGTTGAACTACGACTGCTACCGCAATAGACCGCCTGAAATCAATAGTCAATGTTCGAGCTGAAAAATACGCACTCCCCCGTGAGATGAAATGGGAATGTAGATAGACCAAAAATATATTTTCAGTATTTCGTTTGTCGACTTAGTCAATTCTTATGTAAACACATCCACGGGTTAGGTGAAGTGCGTTAGATTGAGAAAAATAGTTGAGAAATTCTCCAGTCGCTGGAATGGTTTTGAAATTGTAAGAAATCCAGAACATCCAATTTTTCAACTCACAGAACTGTAACTTTTTATATTTTGTTAATCAATTAGTTCAAATCTTATGTAAACACATCCACCAAGTTGGAAAAAAATAGTCAAAAAATTCTCCAATGGCTGGAACGTTCTGGAAGTGACAATAAATCGAGAAAGTCCAGTTTTTCAACCTGGAAGACCACGATTTTTGGCATTTTTTTCATCAATTAGTTCAAACCTTATGTAAATATATCCGCCATGTTGGAAAAAAATAATAGAAAAATTCTCCAGTTTCTGGGATGCCGTGGAAATACGTAGTAAAAACTCCAGATAATCCACTTTTCAAACATAGAAAACCGTTCATATTCTGTTTATCACTAAGGTCAATTCTTATGTAAATACGTTCACCTAATTGGAAAAAAATGGTCAATAAATCCTCCAGTCGCTGGAACGGTCTAGACATGGTAAAAAATCGAGGAAGTACACTTTTCCAACATGTAGAGCCGCGACGTTTGATGTTTTGTTTATCAATTAGGTCAAATCTTATATTGATACGTCTTACGAGTTGGAAAAAAAAAGTCAATAAATTCTCTAGTCGCTGGGACGGTCTAGAAATGATAGAAAATCGAGAAAATCCACTTTTTCAACTTGAACAACCTTGATTCTTGGTATTTTGTTTATCAATTAAGTCACCGCCGAGTTTGAAAAAAATATTCAACAAATTCTCCAGTGGCTGGAACCGTCTGGAAATAGTAGAGAATCAAGAAAATCTACCTTCTCAACCTCGAGAACCATTTCTGGCAATTCATCCATTGATGTGGTCAAAACTCGTTGCTGGGACGCTCTGCAAATAATGAAATACCAAAGATGCACACCCACCCCTAAGATTCATTTCCTTTACTTTAAAATGGTGAATGTTTATTTTTGTTCCCCTGAAGTCGTAGTGGTACAAACTGTGTTACTAGTAGCCGTGCACTTGTATGAAGTGGAGGAATCTTTTCTCTAGTTGAGGTGACAATGCTTCAAATATTGGAGTTTATGAGCATGACAATTCAAGGACATGATTATCTTCTATTGTGTCTCGGGGAGGGATTCCTCCACATCGTGCAAGAGCACGGCTACCAGTAACACAATTTGCACCGCTGCGACTCGAGGAGAAAAAAGGAACAAATGAATCATAGTGGCGAGTGTGTATCTTTGATTTTTTAATGTTTCCAGAGCGTCCCAACGACTAGAGAATTTTTTTTCAATTTTTTCAAAACTCGGCGTAAGTGTTCTTATAAGAATTGACCATACGAATGAACGGATAGCCTAAAATTACGGTCTTCCAAGTTGAAAAAGTGGCCTTCCTCGATTTTCTACTATTTCTAGACCGTTCCAGCGACTGGAGAATTTATTGACTATTTTTTCCAACTTGACGGATGTGTTTACATACAAATTGACCTAATTGATGAACGAAATACAAAAACTCACGGTCCTCTCCAGGTTGAAAAAATTGACTTTCTCGATTATTTGTCACTTCCAGAACTTTCCAGCTACTGGAGAATTTTTGGACTATTTTTTTCGAACTTGGTGGACGTGTTTACATTATCATCAACCTAAGTGTATGTGGCCTGAAAGAGAGACCCTTCGAGTAACTAGATATGTAATGCTTCACACACCAATTGGCTTAGCCCCTTCAATGAACCAGGTATACAACACTTCAAACAGCATTAGACTCAGAACGTCCTTCTAAGGTATTCTATGTCCCCCTCGTATCATATACGTGACCCATAAAACAAGATCCCCGCCATGCCCCCCCGTTTGACTCCGTTAAAGAACCGCCGAGTTTCCTAGAATTAGAGGATATAAATTAAAAATTAACATAAATATTTTTATTAAATAAAATATGATTCCAAAAAAAAAATTATCAAGTTTAATTAAATAAATTATAATTTAAAGTGAAATATCAATTTGTGAAATTAAGAATAAATAAATTTTTTAATTATTAAAAATTTCTAATTTAATAAATAAAATAATTATTATGATAAAATAAATTCATATTATTAAGAAATAAGAAAAATAAATAAATAAAATTATCAAGTTTCATTAAATATAATATTATTATTATATCAAAAAATATATCTTTACAAATAAATATTCTGAAATATATCATACCTCTACAAATTAAAATACTATAAATAAAATTATAAATTTAAATGAACCGAATTCTAAATAAAATCCAGAAATAAGTTCGCGCTCTCTTTCATAAAAATCAAATGAAAGTCGTAATTGTTCTATTAATAAAATTATTGGAAATAATTCAATATATTTAATTTGAGGTAATAGATTTATTCATAATATTTTAAGTAGGTAATCGATTTTTTTCAATTCATTTCATTTTAGCAATAATTAAATGAAATTTTATTTATGGAAATATTAAAATTTATAAATATAATTTTAATGAATAAAAATTGTAATAAAATCTTGATGCAAAAGAGATTAAAACAATAAAATAATATTTTATAAATAAAAAAATAAAATTTATATATTGAAAACTTGGATATTTTTGATAAAATAATAAACATATTAATATTAAATTCAAATACTGTATAATATTACAATGAAAAATAATAATATTGAAATTAATAAAATGGATTCAGGGAATATCAGGGAAGACATGAAATATGTCAACACTGCCTACCTTCATCAGAACCACAATTCTACTGACGCATGTCGGTTAGAGTCCTCTTTTTTTCGAATAACAATGATGCTCCTGAAAATTTACTCAAGTCTTGAAACTACCCCCCCCCCCCCCCCCCCCAACAAGAAAAAACACATTTTGTAAGGCGAATAATGGACGCGGATATCCTTCGCTACCAAATGGGTTCCTTGTTAAGTGCGGTAATTGAACTTGAAAAGATCTGGAAAAGTCGGGGTATACAAAATGAAGATGCACAATGACGAGGCTCATCTGAACACTCATATTCTTGGTCTCCATGTACTTGTCGTAGTAGTAGACGTTTCAGACAGCAGGTATCGTGAAATCGAAACTTTCAAATTGCCCTCCGACTCGCTACATCAAACGTTTTCATACCAGAAGACCCTCACCTGGAGGCTTAGAACTATTATCAAAGCTAATACTCAAGTATTTTGGCTACGTCTCGTGGGGGCAGTAGGCCTTAAAGATGGTTTAACCGTCTTAAGGGCCAGTTTCAAAGTACATTGAACTTCGGTGTAAGCACTGACGATGTGCGTTGAATCACGTTCCAACATGATCACTAGTCATCCTTTAAGCTAACAGAAGTGAACCACACTTGCTCACTATCTCACGATAATCATTACAATACGTGCGGACTAGCGATATATGTTGATTGAAACCTGTTGTGTTTTCGAACGTCGTGCTATTTATCAATTGATTTATTTATCGGTATTAATTGTTGCCATATCAAAAGGAGACGTTATGGAGGTTAGTAAACTATCATTATTCTATTAATATACGGTGATTTTAGAACTCTTGGTTGAATATTGAGCATTTATTTTTGGTACTCGGTCGGATAGTTATAGTAAGAGTTAGAGGGCAACGGTTCCCCACAACCTTGTTGAACTTCTTTTTCCCTCTCTCGGTCTCTATATGGCAGCTTCTCACGGTGGTGGTAATAATTTCTAATTTAGATTCTGATGGACATTTTCATATCCACAAGTCGGAAGTAAATTTAAGAAGATGGCCGAGACCTACAGTAGAAGAATAGTCACGTAATGTACTACGATTCTTTGAGTAGAAATACATTTGTAGGCATCTAAAACGAGATCCACGTCTATTTATCGTTGTGGTTAGATCCACCCTTCCTACAGTACGGTAACTAATGATTTATGACGGCGCGGCGGTCTTGATTCAATTTGAAATTCTGTAGTAAATTGACTGTGCTTGGGATTAGGACCTCAACTTTCACAATAACCAGATCATCAAGTCCCCTGGGCAGATAAATCCCCGAAGACCTGTTGTACCCGGTGACCGCTGTGTAAGGAAAGATATTGTGGTCGCAAAGCTCTGACCGAGTAAGCAACCAAAAAATAAAATGATATGAAACTAGCCTATTCGTCCAATCACGAAGATAGAAACAGATGAAAATAAGCCTTTTTCACTTATGATGACAAAGACATAAGACACGTCAGAATTACTTTGTCGACTCGACATTTTGTGTCATTTTCATCTAGCGAGATATGATACGTATTTTAAAATATTATATACATTTTTTTCTTCTCCGAGTAATTCACTCGCGTGCTCCCAAAAATGAAACATACTGATTGTAGTCATGGCGAATAACACGTAAGAAGTGGCGCGTAAACAAATATAAAAAGGACGGATTGAAATACAGCAAATAAGCACCGCACCGTCGACTTCGTCGAATAAATTTATGATAGGTTATAAAAAGGATAGTGTCAACATAAATAATAGACTGCCACTACTAAGATTTCAGGTACTTGTGGACGAGGAAAGGAGGAGGAGAAAAACGTACAGTCGATTTAAGAAAAGAGAAAAAACGTCGCCTACGGTGAATACCCTCGAGTGTCGTTTCTGATTTTCACCTCAGAAAAGATGTAGTAAGAAAAACAACCTTTTTTTTTCATCTTACCCGCAAAAATCACATTATCGATTTTCATAAAACAAAAACCAAATATTATACACGAAAAAAACGATCGAAACGAGAATTTAATGAGATTTTCCGATTTGTATAATATTGTCTCGTGTACTTTTTTTCGTTTATATAAGGGACGATCTCGCAGATTTTATTTGTGGAAGAGATTTTCCGCCTCTACTTTTCGAACTTTACCAACTTTTCACCTATACTTGCGCTACATGCGATATCATCATATCTGAGCAGATCTTTACGCCATATCGTTTTTCCAAATTTTGCTTCGTAGACGTGAAAATGTTCTCACATTCTTTAAGATAGTTTTACTATACACGCGAGCGTGTGTAACTTTGAACTTCGTTTTCTCCATAATTAACCGATGCGATGCTTACATTTTCGAACTTGTCACTCTGCAATTTCGATAGATATCATTCATATTATACTTTAATTTGCGAATAGTATCCTGCTTTTGACATGTCATAACGCGAAGCTTTTTCCGGTAGCTTCAGTGATGCAAAAAGAGGAAAATTACATACTGTATACAATTTGTACGAGTCTACGCTGTCTGGTTAACTTTTAGTTAATTTATTAGAAATCCTACGCTCCGACTGTAGTTATCTGGGTGACATATTGGCTTTGTTTTTTGTCGCTTCGTTGCACCCCCGCTGTTGCAGTAAAAACGTAGGTACACGACCACGAACAAAAAATTTACATTTTATTGAGTTCTACTAGAAAATTTATTTAAGAGTATAGGTCCTTAATTTGTTATATCGAGTATCCGATCCCATTTGTAAAATATTTGGTCCAAACTTTTCACCGAATGTAATTTTATATTATGAGGGTTAACTTCTTTTCTTTTCCAGCTCTACAGCTCGTTGTGGAGATATGATTAATAGGTAGCGAGGTCTTAACGAAGTTAGAGGTTACTACAGTACGTAACGAGAAGAATTAAGTGAAACGTGAGTAATTGAGTGAGTTTGATATTGATCCGGAATTTGAAGTTTATGTTACTTACTCCATACGAATAATATTGGTGGATTCCTTTATTTTTTCGTTCGTTCTGTAAAAGGGTGAAAGAAGGGAGGCTCCTCCCATTACGATTTTCGGTCGACACTCAACTTTGACCGATGATCGATGTAAAATCGACCGACAATGTTTTGGGCAAGATTGAGTCGATAATAAATTATTTGACCTTACGGTACGCCGACGTTGATATCAGGTTGATTTTGTGTCGTCTTTTCCAACTTTTTTATCGGCCTACAAGCAACTACTCTCTGTTAGTTTAATTTCAAGTGTGGTAGGTAATGTACCGCAGGTCGACTTTCAATCGTTCTGAATTTAGCTTCGATTTGGAGTCGAATTTTCCCAATTTTTTTTTTTTTTTTTTAATCAACGTAGCCGTGTTGGGTCAATTTCAAGTCGATTTAGAGCTCTCTAGTGACGTACGCAACTGGTCAACTTCAAATCAATTGTGATTTGAGGTCGATTTTGAGTCAATTTCTACGAATTTTTTTATCAACTTGGACTTCACTGGTCAGTTACTTTGATTTGTATAGTTCTTCTTCAAATCGACCTCAAATTGATGTCGAACTGGAATAGATTTTAAGTCAAGTTCTCCAAATTTTTTTATTGGCTTAAAATTGACTGCTCTTTGGGTCCATTTCATAGGAATTTATGGTTCTTTGGTAATTTTTACATTGGTCGACTTCAAATCGACCTCGAATGATGAAAGTTGGTCGAAGTCGAAGGCTTGGTAACCTAAACTACATTTTTATGATTCTTTCTAGTCGCGTCCATCATCTGGTAACACTAAAATGCATTCCTTAAAAGGCTTTTTAACCAAAAAAAAAAAAAAAAATGATGATCAGGAGAAAGGTATTTGTGATGTGTCATGGGAAACCCAGGCATAAGTCGGAAAAAAAAATTGACTTCAAATTCGAACCAAACGACTCGAAAATGAGTAGAGAATCATAATTGGGCAAAAACTGGGGAAAAAAATTCTCCGACTTATGCCTAGGCTTCCCATGACACATCAATTAATTATGATTCTTCACTCATTTCTGAGTCGTTTGGTTCGAATTTGAAGTCAATTTTTTTTTCCGACTTATGCCTGGGTTTCCCATGACACATCACAAATACCTTTCTCCTGATCATCATTTTTTTTTTTTTGGTTGAAAAGCCTTTTAAGGAATGCATTTTAGTGTTACCAGATGATGGACGCGACTAGAAAGAATCATAAAAATGTAGTTTAGGTTACCAAGCCTTCGACTTCGACCAACTTTCATTATTCGAGGTCGATTTGAAGTCGACCAATGTACAAATTATCAAAGAACCACAAATTGATATGAAATGGACCCAACAGAGCAGTCAATTTCAAGCCAATAGAAAAATTTGGAGAACTTGACTTAAAATCTATTCCAGTTCGACATCAATTTGAGGTCGATTTGAAGAAGAACTATACAAATCGAAGTGACTGACCAGTGAAGTCTAAATTGATAAAAAAATTTGTAGAAATTGACTCAAAACCGACCTCAACCCGTGATATAGGTACTTTTCTCATAATCGACATTTTCCAATTTTGAGACTATCGGCCGAGCTAGACTATCGATACTATCGATAGTTGAAAACAAAAAACTGTCCTGTCAAACACGCAATCAAACGATACTTTTGCGTTGAAGAAAAAAAGGCGATACCACTGTCAATAGTTTGATTAACCCATCGATAATTTGAAAATTTTTTCTTTTCTCATCAAAACTGCAGAATTAGTGCGATGTGACAAGTGAAAATTGAAACTGTGCGTCAGTTCAATAAATTAAGATCAGTTAGGCGGTACGTTGTGCAACAGGGTTGGTACCACGTTTTTATGATTTTTTTAGTCGCATCCGTCATCTGGTGACACGACGGGCTTTTCAAAAATAATTACAATCGAGAGAAAGGTATCTATCCCACTTGTAGCATAGGTAATTTTCTCTTGATCGATATTTTTAACAGGGAACCTATTTTATCGGAGGGTATTTTGAAGAAAAATGACGGGCGCCGGGAGGCAAAACGTGGGACTTGGAAAAATTTTTACCTTCGGGCTACGTATAATAGGAGGGGGACTTTTTTAGAAGTGAGAATACACAAAAGTGACGCCCATAAAACAGGTTCGGTGTTTGCCTCAATTAACAAGGTTAATGAAGGCAACTCCGAGCGACTCACAAAGTGGGCTGCGAGTTTTTTATCCAATCTATTGATAATATCGACAGTTTTATGAAAAACTATCAAAACTATCGATACATTGGAAACAATTTTGGGACCCATCACTATTGTGTTGATTTTAAAATCAACTCCTAATATCGACCTCAATATTGATACATAATTATTATGATCAAATGTTAGATATGATATCGACTGGTGGTTTTCTTACTGTCATAGAGTGAGCACATGAAAATTACACATAATAGTGATGGAATTTACTGGAAGTACCTCACCTTTAGAGGTACCACCTAGGACATCCAGAAAATATGGGAAATCTCACAAGGTGAATGGGTACAATATAAGCAAAACCCCTAGCGTAGAATGGAACCAGTTCTGTCTTTGCTTCGCGCTGCAATCTGAATTTGCAAATTTGGGATCCAGTAGGAGCGCTAGTGGCGATTTTTTTGAATGCAATATCCGTAAAAGATGAAGATGGTATTTTTGACCATAAGACTTTTACAATGCTTGCAATTTTTTTATCCGTTTGCAGGACAAATACCATGAGAGCAAGAAACATAGAATGAGAGTGACGCTATCTTTCTTTTTTCTTGATCTTGTGGTATTTGTCCTCCAAACTGATTAAAAATGTAAACATTGTAAAAGCCCTATAAGCGCGGCCACATCATAATAGGGAGCTCGAGAGCAGGAAAAATGGACATCCATTTTGTTTTCAACTTACTTGTTAGCTGATGGCTTCTCTACTGACTAATACCCGACGACGCGGCTGGTGGTTCGATGTCAATTATGATAGAAAAATCACTCAGAGCCGCCACTTACGTTTTTGTTCACTAAAAATACAGTCAGTAGAGAAGCCGTCAGCTGAAAAGTAAGTTACAAACGAAATGGTTGTCCATTTTACCCGCTCTCGAGCTCCTTAACCTTAAGAGGTTATGTGTGTAAAACCAACTCTAAGTACTACTCTAAATATTGTTTTATACAAAAAAATGTAGAGAATAGAAATGGTAGCTCTCATATTCATCCTTTTAGATGAGTTCAACTTTAGATTTTGCGCATAACTTTTCTCACATCTTAATTGTACAATCAGCAAACAGTATTTGTTTTGCCGCTAGAGGGCAGACCTTTGCTCAAATTCAAAAATATTAATTTCGTTTGACCGTTGAATTTTTGGTGTTTATTCTAGTCCTACGCTGTGATCGTGGTACCGAATGTGATTTTTAAGAAATGCGGTTGTGCTGTGTATGTTCTCATAAGCAAGATGATTCAATTTCACTTCACCAGCTCATCTTCACTCTGAATTTCTACCTGTCGGGCTGTTCATATTGCACTTTAACTCAAAAATTAAAAAATTAAATTAAGAAATTTAAAAAAAAAAAGACACTCTTATTCAACTTACTTAAATCCTTCTGAAAGTAGAAAATAAACTTCATCATTCTGCTTTACCGCTCCAAAATGTATGGCACAGAATCATGACATAACGCTCCACATAAGCGGAAATAGACCCGGGGTTTTGGGGGAGGTATAGTCCCATGAAGTAAATTCGTCCGTACATAAAGTTTGATTTTTACCCCCCTACTTCCCCCTTACCAAATATTTTTGGGAGATAAGCCCCGCCCACTATTTTCGCCAACGCGCTCCAGAAATTGAAATGAAAGTGTGCGGCCAAATATATCCTAAATTTGACGGTATCATGGTATTTCATAGTTATTCCACAAACCTTATCTACATTGACGTCATACAGGTCGCGCACTTTTATTTCAGTTTCTTCAGCATGAAATCATGATTCTGTGCAATCTTCATTAGCGATACATTTTTTAGCGGTAAAGCACAAGGATAAAGTTTATTTTCTACCTTCAAGAGAATTAGAGTAAGTTAAATAAAAGTGGTCGCCTCAGAAAATATCATCAGGAAGTATTAAAGACAGACGAACGAAAAAATGATTCCAACTTTTTCTTTCCCAATATCTACTGCTTGGGTGCCATCTTGATATATAGTTCAAAATTATCTCTAATGCCCCTTTCGCTCCATTCCCATACAATATACAGAGAAGTTCCTCTTCTAATCAGTGTAGCAAGACATATAGAGAACAATCAGAATCAGAGGTACAAAGCCGGAGCTGCACTTTCTCCTCGTCATATATTTAGGTCACTTGGGGCAGGTTTTGAAGACGCGGCGATGGAGCCCGTGACCACGTACGATTACGAATTACAGGAGTTGAAAGTCGAAGTCGTGTGGAAGAACGCCCAGAAACAGGAATTGAAACAAGGTTCATATTATTAAGGGTGAAAATAGATAACTGTGATAGTTTTTAATTCTTCAAGGTACGAAGCAAAGAAATACGTAATTTATAGTATTCTAACATCTTCACCGAATGGAAAATACAACTACATTTCTCGAAAAAACGTCGTGATACCATTTCGAAGAAATTTTGAGCTTTGACTCCTATGAAGGGAAGGAGACTTGGCTCTAAGATTTAGGCTTTATAAAGGAGGAGAGGCTATCCGCACGCAAATTTTGAAGCGTTAGATTTCAAATTTCAGTCGCTTTTACTAAGGGTCAAATCACTGAAAAACGCTCACCTCTCGATCAAGACATCATCATGGAACTCATGCACAGAGGTCTACAAAGTGAATGTACGTTTGACAAATACTACCTCCTGAATACAGTATATTAGATACTGCGCGAATTTTCACTATCCGACGTAGCTTTTTTTTATACACATCACAAATGACCGAAAATAGTACCGCACCTATTCATATAATATAGAGATGGATTTCGAATCTGCAAAGCCGAAACAATTTATGAACTCTTTTACCAGTTGATGAAAGCTGAATTCAAAAATTCATTCGCAGCAAAACAGACGTGATATTTCTCTCTTCCGCATAATGAAATAGCATGTAAAACGGTCGCACGCGTGTCTGCGTGAATAGTGGGCAATTCTAAAATATAATATCTCTTTTGGTAGAGCGTACACATGAATTATTGATAATACCGCTTGGGAAGGTGATTAAATTAAAATAGCAACCCTTGAGAATGTTCACGTAAATGAAATTATTTATTTATATAGAGTAGCAGCAAGGATTAGAAGGGATGAATGCGTGTAGCCGGCTCGTCGACTAGTCGTATTGAGGTTTTATCCCTCTAAAATTAAATCACGGGCTTCTCTCTTCTCTTATAAAGCGCGACAAAAAAAAAAGAAGGAAGAAAAAAAACGTTCGACGAAATTTTAAAAAAGATATTTAACAGTCGATAATGCATTTCAATGGTGACATCAGCTGCAGCTGAGTGAGAATGGCGAAGAAATAAGAAAAGATGTCGATAGTAGCGCGGAGCTCGGTGATGAAATTTATTCTCCATTCGCGAAAAATTCTATCACTCACTCAATTTTCTCTCGTGACACGATATGACCGACTGGCTTGCTTCGTGTCCAAGAATTTTATTCATTTGCTTTGTGAGATTCACTTTTCAGTTTAAAAAAAAAGGAATCTCCCTCTATACACACCTACACTTTTATCTTCTTTAGAGCTTTTCCTCAATCAGTGTGAGGCCTAGCTTTTATCTCGAGATAAAGTTTCAGAAAAGGAAAATCTTCTGTGACTTATTCTTATCGATGGAAAGACTGCGACCTCTTCCAGAGCCTGTTGACTCCAACTCCCATTGGGCCTACCTTGAAAGATCTTCAGGGGTAAAGGGGTTGAAATCAATAAGTCGAGAACAAACGATTCCGCCACATCCTGATGAACCAAGTCGACTCTGAATCGATTTGCTATTTCGACCAAAAGTTGGTACAAGTTCTACCTAATGGAAATCGACAGTTCATTTGACAATAGGATTTCTTTCACGTGAAAACAGGATCGCCTCCCTGTATAATATATTGATGTTAAATGTCGATTTTAAGTGACTCATTGGCAAGAGATTTGCAATCGACACCAAAATTCCGTAGATCTCAAAAGCACAGTTTGATACAGTTTCCGAATTGAGGCTGAAAGTTCAAATTGGTCCAGCAGAATAGAGATTCTCAATGGCCTTCCTTATATAATTCCGACTGCACATTCTGACTGCGAGTATTACCAAACATACAGAACGCTTCTAGAAAGTGACTGTACATCGACTCCAAATTGAGGCTGATTTGAGGTCAATTTGAAGTTACCCCGCGAATATAACCAGAGAACAATAAATCAACGTAAATTTGATCCAACAGAACAGTCAATTTTCGATCCTTTGGAAAAATTTGGAGACGCCGACTGACTCCCGATCGACCTCAGTTTTTGTGGTCAATCTAAAGTCAACTCGCGTACATTGCCAGAGAACTGCATATCAGCCTAAATTTAACCTAACAGAGCGGTTGGTTTTAGATCATTACAGAAAAATTTGGAAAAATCGTCTAATAATTGAATTTAGATTGACGTTGATTTGAGATTAATACTAGGTATCGATAGTCCCAAAATTGTTTACAACGTAGAGACTATCGATAATTCCATTAGTTTTTCATAAAACTGTCAATACTATCAATAGATTGGATAAAAAAATCGATCAAGAGAAAAGTACCTATGCTACAGGTGGGATAGATACCTTTCTTCTGATCGTAATTATTTTTGAAGCCCTTTGTGTCATCACTCATCAGATGATGGACGCAACCACAAAAAATCATAAAAACGTGGTACCATGCCTATTGCACGACTCGTACCGCCTGACTGATCTTAATTCATTGAACTACTCGTCACTACAATTTTGCACCAATTTTGTGATTTTGATAAGATAAGAAAAAATGTTCAAACTTTCAATAGTTGATCAAACTATCGACGATTTTTTTCAACAAAAGTATCGTTGGTCCCGATAGTTTGCTTCAAAAACTATCAATAGTATCCATAGTCTAGTTCCCAACTTTACAACACTAGTGATGGGCAATAGTCCGATAGTTGATGGTTTCTTACGATAGTCTTAAAATTCTTCAAAGGTACTATTAGAACTATCGATAGTCCCGATAGTTTGTCTTGAAACTATCGATACTATCAATAGTTTAGTTGGTGAATGTCGATTAAGAGAAAAGTACCTTCACTACAAGTGGGATAAATACTTTTCTCCTGATCGTTTTTTTTTTTTTTTGGAAAGCCTTTCAAGGAATGCATTTTTGTGTTACCAGATGATGGGACGCAACTAGAAAAAATCATAAAAAGTGCAGCTGTGCCTATTGAGACCGGGTAAGTTATGGTGGGGGTAGCATCGTTTCGCATTTTTTGATAAGGAAAACGAAGAATTTTGAATGTTTTCTGTGTAAAATTGATGTGTTAGTGTGTAGAATTAGTTCCTTCAAACGTGCGATTCTAGTGCTGCCGGGTCCCAATTGCACAACTGGTACCACCTAATTGATATTAATTCATTGAACTGGCGGACATTTTCAACTTTCACTTGTCAGTTTGCACCAATTTTGTGATATTGATGAGACATGGAAAAATTTTCAAACTACCAATAGTTTATCAAATTATTGACGATATTGTCGCCATTTTTTTTTCAACAAAAGTGTGGTTAGTCCCAAACTATCAATGGTATCGATAGTCTAGTTCCCAATACTACTACATTAGTGATGGGCAATATAGTCTGGTTTCTTACTATCGATAGTCCTAAAATTATTCAAAGGTACTATCAAGACTATCAATAGTCCCGGTAGTTTTTCTTGAAACTGTCAATACTGTCGATAGTTTAGTTGAAAAATGTCAATTAAGAGAAAAGTAGCTTCACTACAAGTGGAATGAATACCTTTCTCCTGATCGTTATTTTTTTAATCGAGAAGCCTTTTAAGGAATGCATTTAAGTGTTACCAGATGATGGACGCAATTAGAAAGAATCATAAAAATGTAGAGCTGCGCCTATTGCACAACTGGTACCACCTAATTGATCTTAATTCATCGAATTGGTGGACATTTTCAACTCGCACCAATTTTGTGATTTTGATAAGACATGGAAAAATTTTCAAACTATTGATAGTTTATCAAACTATCGACGATACTGTCGCCACTTTTTTTTCAACAAAACTATCGTTATTCCCGATAGTCTATCAATACTCCCCGACAGTGTACAACACATAAAGTGATACCTATTATATATCGACATTGGATAATAATAGTTCACATTGATATTAGATATCGATAGATATAACGATAGTTGATATCGATAATTTGTATCGATATAAGTACAAATAGTTGACATTATTAGTTGATATCGATAGTTAATGTCAGTAGTTGATATCTATATTAGATTGATGTTTGATATTGTGATTGAACTTCACTTCTTCCAAGGTGCAGGATGAAGAAGGTGATGAATAGGGTTGTAAAGCCACGCGCATACGCGTGTGGGAAACAGGAGGTATACGTATCAAAGAGTGACGAGAGAACGCGTTTGTCTGGCGCCAGCTGGGTGCATAAGTCAAATAAAAGTGTTTAATAATAATAAAAAGTGCTCTGCCGTCGCTCCAAAAATTATTCCCCGTATTTTTCGACATGTTTCATGTATTTTCTGTAAGTTTCTGAATTTCAGTCCCTAAGTCCAAAATTTGCGAGTTCACACCACCCCTGCAAATTGCCTCCCTTCCACTCTCGGAAAGGAACTCTAGGCAATGCTCTGAAAATCTGCGAGTTCCGCGAGTCCTGAATCCTAGCTTCTGATTCCAAAATTTGCGACCACCCCACCCCGTAGTAATTCTGTATACTGCATCCCTTCTCTCCCTTTCTAATAAATTATGATGTCATCAGCCAGGAACTGAAATCTACGAATTCGATGCACCTCCCTCATCCTTCTCATCTGGCTGCATCCGAGTTGAGTCCCGAGAGAAAAAATGACGAAAATTTATGTCCGAGTTGAGTCCCGATGTTTGCGGCGGTTACACGGACAGCGGGGGAGAGAGAAAATAGCATTTAGCGGCGGTTGATATATACACATGTCCGAGTTGAGTCCTGCAAGTTGCGGCAGTAATCGGGTGGTCGTTATCGCTTCCCTCTACGTACTGAGCGAAAACAAACTACTGTACATACTTGTATGAAATCATACTAACAGTACACTGGCTAGTATGATCATGAATCGATAAAATAAGAGAAGGTATAGGGTGTACGGTATGCGATCATTGGTATCATAATGAATTGTTGTGCGATTCAGTACGTTACTGTTGCTTCGAATCTCTCTGAAAAATGTCGGTATACACAGAAATGTTGAGTGAGAAAGGTAAAGTGCTGCGTGTAATTGATGGATTCAAATTTTCTTTTCATAAACGATTACGTGATGGACAACAACGTTTCAAGTGTACAAATAGTTCGTGTAAATGTTACGTGATATTCAAGGTGGATGGAAGCACTGCAATAGACAAGACGCAGGGACATAACCACGTCTCGAACACACAGACAGCCCTAACACGTCAGAAAGTGAGCAACACATTGAAACGTAAAGCAATCGACTGCTTAAGTGACAAACCCAGCAAAATTATTCGCCGGGCACTCATGGAGGATGGTACCCTCGATGTTTCAGAAAGTGACATAGTACGGTTTCGCAAGAATATGTACGAGGCGCGAGCAAGTGTGCGGCCACCTTTACCGAAAAGTTTAGCTGAATTGCACTCATCTTTAAATAACTACGACCGGTTGACGACGAACAAAGGAGAACGTTTTCTGCTAGTGAATAACGCGCATCAAAATATTGTAATATTTTGCCCTCCAAGTAATTTGCAATACCTGAGCCAGGCATCCACAATTCTAGTTGACGGCACCTTCTACACTGCACCACACCTCTTTACGCAGCTTTTCACTATTCATGGATTCCGTAGCGGTCGGTACATACCCCTTGCATTCTGTCTTCTGCCTTCGAAAGAATCTGCAGTCTACGAAGCTGCTTTCCACCTTCTTGCAGCTGAAATCATTGACATGGGCCTAGTAATGGCACCCGAAATTGTTTACGTTGACTTTGAAGAAGGAATCCATAAAGCTGTGCGAAATGTTTGGCCGGACAGTATGACTGTTCGAGGTTGTCGTTTTCATTTGGGCCAAAGTTGGTGGCGACAAATCCAATCATGTTCCCTCTCTCAAGATTACAAAAATAAAGACAGCGATATTGGAAAATATTTACGACTCTTCTTCGGTTTACCGTTTTTGCATCCGGACGATGTACAGGATTTCTTTGTGAACGAGCTTCTTCCAATGAAAGCGACTGACTCAGCGGCAACAGTATTAAATGACGATTTTCGAGTGAAAAAATTTACCGACTATGTTTCACGTACGTACATTCAACCGACTGCAAAGTTTCCACCGTGTATGTGGGCGGAGTATTCTTCTTCAATAGCGCGCACCACAAACCCCTGCGAGGCGTTCCATTCCCACCTGAACTCGGACTTCTACTCAGCTCATCCAAATATTTTTGTGCTTGTAGAAAACCTGTTAGAAGTTCAGTGTGAGACTTATGCGAAAATGTTGGAACTGAAGAAGCTGAAAAGAAAGGCAAACATTGTTCAAAAAGAGGCGTCGATTGCTACACTAATGACCCGCCGTGACCTTGGAGAACTAAGTCGTTTAGAATTTGTTCAACGAGTCTCATACAAATTCCTCCCGGTGCCCTCAAAGAAAAAGAAAACTTAATTCTTTTTTAACCACGTTATATCAGTACATTTCCATAGCAAATCTGCACCTTACGAATAATTACACACATCAGCAGTGTCGTATTCATTCTCATTTTTAATCACACCGATTTATATCGACAGTCCTAAGTCTGTTAAAGTGAGAAGGGAAATGAGAGTGAAGAACGTTTCGGGGACGCAACTCGGACATGCACATTCAGGACCGCCGCAAATGCTGGGACTCAACTCGGACAATAATGTTCAGGCACCAGTGATTTGATGGGACTCAACTCGGACATGCGTATCAAGTACCTCCGCAAACAGTGGGACTCAACTCGGTCGAAAAACACGATTTGGGACTCAACTCGGCTGCACCGTTTATACTGCCCTACGATAAGCTAATGTTAACCTGAAGGATAATCGTAGGTCTATTACAGTTTGGTATACTGTATAGCCCAGTGTAATAGAGGCTAAGGAGTAGTACGCCAATTTCAAGGTGTACAAGTAGGACATCATCATCAGCCGTGACCCCGAGACCTAGTACGAATGAGACTCGAGCAGTATCAGTATTTGTACCAGTATAATAGAGACTGTTGGGCTGCTTACGAGTGGAGAGAGTACTCCTGAGAATAGAAGAGAGTAAGGAAGAAAGAGAGAGTCCAAGCTGATGACTTTATGAATGCTGATGACGTAACGGGTAGTTATGCCGTCACGACTTAATGACGTCATTAAAGTTGATATTCTTCCCTTGTGGACTAAATAGCCAAGCTTACAGTTCACTAAGTCTATATTAATCGAGGAACAGGGGCGGACGAACGGAGTGAGTGAACCTTTCATAAGCTAGACAACTCAAAATACCAAGAACGGGGGGCAAACGGATGGAGCGAACGAGCCCTCCTGAGCTCCTCTGCGAGAAAAATTCATAATCTCTACCATGATTTGATCACAAACTAGGCGTAGCCTTAAAATATAAATGAGGTCACTTATCAATAAACACGAAATATGACCTTTATTTTTTTGGCTCTGCCAGAAAATCTCTCTTTTTTTATAGACTATAATTCGTGTCTCGAAAATATTATAGTTTCTTTTCGGGGATATTTTCTCGAAAAACATTACTGAGCGTTTCCCCTTCCGCATATTAGGTATTTGTGATAAATGATATAAACAAGCCTTTTTTTTTTTTTTTTTTTTTTCAGTCTGCGAAACGAAATACGAAATGTTGACGAGTTTCCGTCAAAATTACAATACGATACCTATATCTAGAATGTAGAAACAAAACCTCGCGTCAACCAAAGTCTTTTGTCGCGTATATTTTAAGCTAACATACCTCTTTGTACCTCTACGGAAGCCGACGAACATCAGACATCAATTGGTTAATACTGCAAATTTTTCATAATGTTTGCTGGAAAAACTCGAACATCATACACGTATAAATGTTGCTGATGTGCTTGAATGGTACTACATGAGAATTAGAAGCTACGTTTTAGGCTGGATTAATGTCTCCGGTGGCTTTGTTTGACGCGGATATTTGAAGTAAGGTCATTTGTACGTAGGTACCCCGTTATTCAAACCTCATCCGGTACGGCGCTACTCTTTTGTATTTTGGTCCTCTCGGTAATTATTCTAAAAATCGTGCGACCGTACAGCTTTTGCTAAAATGGGTAATCTTGCTCTTCCTCGTTGTCTCGTGACTTTTCACCATACCGAATACAAATTCAAATCTTGCGTACACTGTCTCTTCGGCACGTCACGACTGACGTTTCGAAGACACCGTATTATTAATATAGGAAGAATTGAAAATACTCGGCGAGGACTTCGAACAGCGGAAAAATCATTATTCACGAAAAAAAGAAAAAAATATTTAGAAAAGGATTACGTAGGCCTACCTCCTCATTATCGTCGGTTTTCTTCTACCCAACGCACCATCACTTACTAATTTGTAACGACGATTCGTCTCATTTCAGATAGACGATAGAAAATCCCTCCTTCCAATTATTGGAAGCCATAAAATATGCGCATTTTCTTTTCTACTTCATGTAACGGAATAATTTAAGTATATTATTATCTAACATTCTAACACTTCAATTTCAACTTCGTACCTTATAATCTATTATTGTTTTATCCCTCCCCTAATAATAAATGCAAGTGGAAGAATTATATACTCGCATTACATAAAAATCAAAGAAGACATGAAATATCTACATTATCATATGATATTTAGGGGAAATAGCGTGAATTTCATACTTGACGGGAACATACGTTATAATATTTGTAAATGTGTCTAATGTTGTACGAGGTGATTTTTTTTCTTTTTTCTAGACACGTAAACCATTCTACTATTTCCTATTCTTTGACACCCTGAGTTTCACTGTCAGTATGCAAGTACTAATTTGGATTGCTTTCATAACCTTGTTGTCATTGTCATAACGTCGATGGCCATTGACTGAATGAGTGACTTGGAAATTTTTCACCCCCCGGGATTTAAGCAAGAAATACTAATAGGGCCGGCATATATAGGCCGTAGACGATTTTAAAAATTTCGCTTTAGGCGGAATGTAAACAGCTGGCAGCAAGAGAAAATGATTGAAAATCGTCCAGTCCGCCTGATTTTTTGTTGGCAAATTATAAACTGTCTAAGCTCTGTAAAGGAATTTGTGATCCTGCGGGCATGTGCACGCGAGCAGCTCGTTGTTTCAGGTGGTGAATAGAATATGACAGAGAAGATCGTCCTCCGTTGTCAGCTCGCGATGAGAGATCGGCTGAAAGGCCGCGTATATAGTCGGAGCGGGCACATACGCGAGAATTCCTCGTTGTTCCAGGCGATGGAGGTAGTGTTATCCAGAATGTGAGCTCGCGGAGATAGATTGGCTGGAGTCCCACGTAAGATCAAAGTGGGCAAATCCACGACAGGTCCTTGTTGTTCCGGACGCTGAAGAGAATGTGGCCGAGAAGATCGTCTTCCGTTGTTAGCTCGCGATGAGAGATTGGCTAAAGGCCCGCGTATGATTGAAGCGAGCACTTTAGCCGATCTCTCTTCGCGAGCTAACAACAGAGGACGATCTTCTCGCTAACGTACCTGCCATCGCCTGGAGCAAAGAGGAATTCTCACGTATTTGCCTTCTCTAAACATACGTGGGCCTTCAGCCGATCTCTCACCGCAAGCTGACAACGGGAGACGATCTTCTCGGTCATATTCCGTTCCCTGCATGAAACAACGAGCTATACTCTCTTGCATTTGCCCGTTTCGATCATACGCGGGGCTTCAGCCGACCTCTCACCGCGGGCTAACAACGGAGGACAATCTTTTCGGTCACATTCCTTCCATCGCCGTCGTCTAAAACAACGAAGAATTCTCTAGTATGTGCTCGCTAAGACCATATCCGAGCCTTCAGCCGTCCTTTCCCGTGGGCTGACAACAAAGGACAATCTTCTCCTTCATCTCTCGTGTACTTACCCGCTAGATCACAAACTGCCTAACATAGCTTAAGCAAATTATCATCTGTCTACAAAAAATCAGGCGGACTAAAAGATTTTCAATCATTTTCTCATACTGCTAGCAGTTTACACTCCGTCCAAGACAGATTGGAGACAACGAAATTTTTCAAATCGCCTGCGACTTATGGATAGAGGAAAAGTGATGAGCTAGTTAGTTCAACATACGGTGCATGAGGCCGCTAGTATTCTATAGGTACTAGATGAGTTGTACTTAAGGCTCGGAAGCGAAATAGTAATTCAGTTATATTTCAACATTTATTTTGGCTTTTTACCCAGAAGTTTATATTCTTATTTTAACCTGGATTTGGAATTAAAATTGAAAATTTTAGTGAAGTAAACATGATTTTTGCCATATTAACAATTAGATTAATAGGATGAATTAAAATTGATTTTAATATTTCAATTTAATTAATTATTATATTGTGCAAGCTTAAGCGGTGAAACAATATTAATAAATTTATTAATAAACATATAAAATAAATTATTATAATAGATTTCATCATTTAAGATGAAATTTTTTTATAGTACATTTTTTAATAATTCATTAATAAAGACTTCAGATTTGTTTTATTTAATTATGTTTATATATATATATATATATATTTTTTTTTCTTAGAATTGATGGTCTATTAAATTTAAGGTTTTTTAGTGAAATTGAATTTTTTTTCTTTAGTTTTAAATTTAAATCATTTTCTAATAAAATATAATACTAAAGCAATTGAATCAAAATTTTAAAAATAATTAATTAACTTTCAATACTATACTTAATTAAAATACAAATATCAATAATACTTGAAAATATAAAAAATAATATAAATTTGAATAATAAATAAATAAATAGATAGGTAGATAGATAGATAGATAGATAGATAGATAGATAGATAACATAGATAAGAAAAAATCAAAAATAAGATAGAAAAAAATTGAAAAGCAAGTAAATGAATGAATAAATGAATAAAATAAAATGATATGTAATAGTAAATAAGAACAAAAACAGAGGTGAAAAAATAATGATGTTAACAATAATAACAAAACATGAATAAAAAATGAAAAAATATAAATAATTAATGAATGAAATAAAACAAAAAAGAGGACAAAAAAAAACAAGGAATGTTGAAAAATGTTTATAAAGTGATAATAGTATTAAATAATTGAATTCAATAATAAAATTTTAAAAATAAAAATTATTCAATTTATTTGATCATTAAATTTGTAAGCTTATTAATATAATAACTCCAAAAGAAAATTCAATTACTTGATAAATTTTTAATTTTTACAAATTGATGTTGACTCAACTAAATTAATTTTATTAGTATAAATATAACGATGTAATTTCAAATTAGAAATTTCGTAAGACTAAAATCATTAAATGAAAGTCAATTCGCTTTTGTTGCCGCCTTTAATTAATATTGACTCGACGTTATGATGCACCTAGTCGTCATCATCAGGAGAAATTAACTTTCATTTAATTTATTACTTTGTTTGTCACGGAAAAATAAAACTTTCTTTATGACTAAAATTATGTTTCTAATAAATGAAAAATTCTTGATATTTATCAAGTTTTTGAAATTTAATTTTCTTAATTGATTTAAGAAAAATTTTTAATAATCAAATTAATAATTCGTACATGTAAGAATAGAGAAATACCTTTATTTTCAAATTTATTTAAATAATTTATTCAATATTATAAAATTTAATTTTGTCCATTTTATTAATACATTTATTGATATTGTTTAATCCCTTAAGCTTGCACAATATAACAATTAATTAAAATTAAATATTAGAAATTAATTCTGAATAATTTATCAACCATAAATATTTAATAAATTTGAAGATAATTTGCTGAGGAGATCTATGCCCCCCCTCCATTTCGTTTTTCTGGTGGGAGTGGATGGTTTCGTTTGTGCTACTTTCGTGGTAGGTTCTGCCTTACGGTTTTCTGTTTGTGCTGATGCTGGTCTCGTAACCCTCCAATCGTCCGGGAGAGCTGTGGATATGCCAGCCCCCACCCTTGATGTAGAGAGATTGTAAGTTCACGGTGAGAGGTCGATTGCGACTCCGTGTTCAATGAGGCCAGCCAAACTTGCTAAAATTCTTGTTGTTCCATGCGATATTATAGAGAATGATACCGAGAAAGTCTTCATCTGTTGTGTACTCGCGGTGAAAGATTGACTGGAGCCTTGCAATGATCAAAGTGAGAAAACGTGCTGCAATTCCGGTTGTTTCAAACGGTGCGTTGGAGGAAGTGGAACCGAAGAGGTGGTCTCCAATTGTGAACTCGCGGCGAAGGGTTCACTACGGCCCCACCGTATGATCAAAACGGGCGAATGTGAGGGAATTTTTGTTGTTCCAGGCCACGGAGGGAATCTTACCGACAAATTGGTCACCTGTTGTGGACTCGCGGTGAAAGGTCAACTTCAACCCTGCTTTGATCATACACTCATTTCTCACCGCGAGCCCACAACAGATTACTGGCTTCTTGATAACATTCCTTCCATTGCTTGGAACAATGAAAATTTCCTGAAATGCTCGTTAAAAAAAAAAAAAGAGGAAATGAGAATTTCCGTATGTTTGCCCACTTTGATCGTACGCAAGGTCGACGTCAAACACTCACCGCGGATCCACAATAGAAGATTATTTCCTCGGTTCCATTCACTGCATCGCTTGAAACAACCAGAATTTCAGCATGTTTCCCCGTTTTGATTATACGCGGGGCCGAATTCGATCACCCACCGCGAGGACATAACATCGGTATCATTCCCTATATCGCCTGAAACGACAAGAATTTTAGTAAGTTTGCGCAGCCCTATTGAATACGGAGTCGCAATCGATCGCTCACCGTGAGCTTACAAACTTACCTCAGACGACAACCATTGGAGACAAGGATACCAGAACAAATGTACCACTAACGATTCCATCCCTATAAACTGCCTATAATTATCGAAATTGGGTTCTGCATATCTTCTGGCTCGCCCTCCTCATGGACTGGAGGGGTATCGACAATGGGAAAACTCGAGAGCATAATAATACCAAAAACGTAGCACACAAATGCAGCCTGTTTATAGGACAAGGCCTGGCATGTTTACATAAGGTTGGAGAAGGAGGTCAGCATAAACGTAGCACAAACGAATCCACCTCTTCCTATTCGAAGAATTGAGATGGGGGTCTGGGGACACGGACCATTGATAAGGGAAGTCTAGGTCGTACATACTCAAAATGTTACAAATAGAATGAGATTCTGATTTTCAACATTATCTTTAAGAAAAAGTGGATGAAAATATTGAATTCCATTGCCAGGAGAGAAATTTATATTTTCGTCATTAGAAAATTGTGTAGAAGTTTCATGAGAAAAGCAAATGTGTAACAAATTTTAGCTGTCGTACATTTCGCGCTCTTTGTTGACTAAAATTTATGATAGCGTCTAACGAACGTATTTTCCATTGTTTCTATCGTATTACTGAAAATATAAAAAAATTTTATCAACTCAAAGTTTATTATTGTTAATTACAATTTATAATGGCTCTTTTTTGTTTTACTAGGAGAGGTAGACCATAAAAATATAAGTATTCGGAGTTATACGGAGGACGTCATTTTCTATCTTATCTATACGAGACAGAAAAGCCTCTAATTTTGGCGAACCTGTAACTTCCAAAGACTTTTTTTTTATAAACTAGCTCGTTAAGCAAGGAGTAAGAATGATAAACATCAATATCGAGTTCATATCTCACGCTGCATAATATTCAAAAGAAAAAGAAAATAAGTTTATGATCGACTGACTGCTCCTTTATAAGGTCGCGCATTTGCTAATTCCCTCTGGATTTTGTCTTTTGTATACCTACTTCCGTACCGCGCTTTCATTCTTTTCTCGGAATCATTAACGAATCGACTAATTTTTCGCGTATTTCTTTTTGAAAAATAACCTTACATCGAGGTAACGAAAAGTTTCGAAAATTAAAAAGTAAAGGAGGAACAAAAAAGACGATTTTTCTGTCTTTTTTGTCATTATTTTATTGGAATAATAAATGTTTAACGAGTTTATCGATACGTAAAATTCTAATTAATGATGAGGTTACCCTCGCGCTCGGCTGTTCTTCTCCTTTAAATGTAAATTTTCTCTCGGTTGGAATTTTTGACTTGTCTGATTGTTCGGATGGAGGGAAAGAAGCTGATTGTCGGTTGTTTCCTCGCGCCGAGCGTCAAAGATGAAAATAATTATCAAGTATAGACCGAAGTATACAAATATCCGTCACTGCATAATGGTTTCTAAGTCGGAAAGTTAGAAAAATTTCACTCCTTTCTAACTAAAGTAAAGCGGGAGGATTCGAAATCGATACATTAACTTGTTTCGATATATATTCTCATAAAAACGTTAACGACTGCGTAACAAAGAATACGAGAAGAGAACAATGACCCTAAAATGAAAATTTTAAAGGCCTCTTAAAAATTCGATGATAATAATAATCAACCTCGAAAAAGACGGATGAGTAAACATTCATCGAGCGAGTTTTTCCGAAACGATTTTAGAAAAAAGTATTGAAAATTTTTATTCCTACCCGTTTCAAGTACAATTATCATACATTATCTTCTTTTATCACAATGTGGTCACCTGGAATGATGAATTTTCAATATTGGAAATTGACTATTCGTTGTTCGTCAAAAGTATTTTTTCTATGTTTAAATACACAGTAAGCGCGGAGAATATTATACCAAAACGTGACAATGATCATAGAAACGAATGGTAGGTAGTGCACTAACATTTCTTCAAAGTTAAATATATCTGATATATAAACGGATACTAAATTTCCATTCTCCGGGGAACGACTCGTTCTACAAACGAATTATTATTACAGGGGGATGAAAATTGAAAGCCTTTTGGGATATCGAAAAGCGAATAGCCAGACTACAGTCGACGTAATTTCTTCGCTGTGGAATGCTCACTGAAGGACTCATTTCATTGTTTGAAATTTACCAATAGTTTGACAGCGTACTTAATATGTAGTATTGTAAGCGGCTGGACGAGGGTCATTGATGATGCGCTTCCGGAAATTACAAAAAGGAAACATTTACCTATTTTATTTGATGTACAAAAGCGTAGCGAGTTACCTATGCTGAAAATACGAGTATACTTAGAGTATTGAATTAGATTTTCTAGGTAGCAGGAGAAAAAAAGAGTCTTAGGGCCTCTAGCCCGAAATTGAGTCCGTTCCCCTTGATGACGTCACACCTATGTAGCATGATGTTACAACGTGGCGTCAATTAATATTCATTGGCTATCATTATTATTATTTATTTGTACCTCCTAAATTCTCGGTTGTTTTTCCTTATTCTTATCTCGGCCCTTTTTCTGTAAAATTGAATCTTCTTTCCATCATTATATTTTTCTCTTATCCATTTTTCCTCTTCTTCCACTCAAAACATGTGTCACAAGACTCAGAATTTTTCTTAAACACTGAGAGAAATATTCGTAGCAATTTTTACAGAAATGGTACTTGAGAAAAGTGACAAGGTAGAAATTCTGTAAATACGACATACAAAATCAGGAAAAATTACAGAGTTGTAAAGTAAAAATAACCATACAGAATAGGATAAATTACAGATTTGTGTAAGTAAATATTCATTCGTGGAGAGAGTTTGCAATTTACAGTTTTGGTCTGTAAAATTTTCTCATCTAAAAGTAAAAGTTACTATTCAAGGGTGTACAATCTCGAAAAAAATAATTGTTCTGTCTTTACTATCTTATTCTGTAATTTTTCGTCCCCTGTTATATTTTGTCTGTAACAATTACTTGCATTACTGTATACTGCGGTCACCCATCCAAGTACTAACCCTGCTGAAAGTGACTTACCTCTGTCATGCGGGTGCGAATGTCGGGTTTCTTCGAGCCATTGTGTTCCAACATGCGTTGGCATATGATTTCTTCATTTAAAGGTGGGTAGGTTACACTTCTGTAGTTTAATTAACTTTTTTAGTGGCGAATTATTTTTTTGATTGAAAAATCTCCAACTTACGATGGTAAAGCGCGATTTTACCCACAATAGCAATCTTTACCATTATTTTTTGAGAAAAATACCTCCTGACACGAGCGATTAAAGTAAAAATAATATTCCTTTAAAAAATGAAAACAAAAAAGTCTCATCTTCATTACGTATTTTGTGTTTTGTGTTAGGTTTTGTTGTTTCATTGAATCAACATAATTATTCTATTCATTTGTATACTTTTCTAAAACAGTTTATCTAAACGAAAGAAGATGCTTGAGCTTGAAACAAAAATGTGTGTCCTACATATTTTATCTCGCTTGTTCACCTATAATAAATATGTTAAGAAAAGCAAAAATCATTTTTTTATATTTTTTGTTTCTACAAAATTTCAAGAATAGGCTGCCTATCTAAATGAGTTAATCAATAAGTGTTACTGGTTTTGCGAAAACATAAAACTTAATTTTGAGAAAATTGCGAAAGAGAAAAAATCATTACACATATTTCCATGGTACATGACTGTTTTTTGTTTTGAACCCCTCTAATTATCCCAATGTTCATGGGCTAAGCTAGCTGATCGCTTGATGGATTCTCCATCTCCATTTTGATAAAAATCCGCAAGAATCTCAAAAATCATAATTTTTACCCTAAGGTATCTTAGTTTTACAAAACCCGTCTGCACAAATATAATTTTTAATGCAAGTAGACAATAGATGTACCATAACCGACTACTGGCTACTCAAGTTTGAAGAAAAAAGTTGATAAGTTGTTACAGTTTGTCTCAATGATTGTGCATTGATAAAAAAATATATATATTTCATCGTGCAATAATAATTATTGATACAAATAAAATTATTCGTTTTTCATTGAATAGTCGTTGATTATTTATAAGTAATTTCTAGCCCTACTTTGTCAGAAAAATCAATCATCATTTTTTGATATTCCTTATTCGAGAAAAAAAAAAAAGAATTCAACAATCTCAAGACTCTGTATTGATATAGACTTCTTACGGCAGGCACTGTAATCTCCCTCCTATCTTTTTCTGGACTTCAATTCTGGTGAATTTGGGTTATAATAGATCAGAGACATACCGAGTACAGAAAATTTTTCGATGGATGTAGTTTTTTCTAAGTATCATTATTTTTTTATCCAAGTAAAAAAGTGAGTGAGAAAGATAGTAAAAAGCAAGAAAAAAATTGAAATGGAAGGACTCATCCTCCATATCCTTCCCCCGTATCTACGCCACTGTAATCCATTTACGACTGAGCTTTAAGAGGAAAAAATGCTGCTATCGAAAGGTATTTCTTGCATTACCTTTTTTAGGAAAAATTACAGATTCACAAGTAAAACACGCGTTTAAACGTACATTCTGTAAATAATAGTGATCGCGCACTGATTTTATTGATTAGTGTATGCGGTGAAAAATACTATCGAAACATTAGTTACAGTCTTTCATGATGTATACTGTAAATAATACAATCTGTGAATTAATAATTACTACTCGAACTGTACCATACTATCAAATTCTGTAATTTTTCCTCTTCTGTTCTTGAACCAGTACTATTTTTTGAATGAGAAAATCATAAACCAATGGAGTAAATTTTGATAAACGCCCAAATTACTGAAGAATGCTGTGATTATTCCAGCACTTCCATTAAATTTTACAGATTTTCTATTCAATTTTACTATTCTGCGGTAAAAAATTACAGTTTATTTCTCTCAGTGAACTCAATAGTAGGCCAAGAGTGCGTCTACCCATAATGGGGTTACACATCCCAACCCACGACTTCATAAGACGGACCTTTTCTTCCCTCTTTTACGGTAGATACATCCCCAATTATATCAAACTAGCCTGAGTATCACATGGAACCTATCAGAACTGCAATATTCCCAATTTTTTACTATTATTTCCCAAAATTCCTCAAAAAATGGTACTGAACTGAAAAAAGTTGAATTTTCATAACCAAGCCTTAAATAGAACTGAATGACGCAAACTCGAGTTCATTATAGAGCAAATGTAGAATCTTTTTAAAATGAGGTATTTTTATCATTATCTGTGACTTCTCAAAAAACTGTTTTTGACTGGGAATATAAAAGTTTTGAAGACAAGGAAAGCTTGAGCGGAGTGAACAAGCTCAGTTGTGAGCAGTGCGGAGATATCTACGTATAGGTGAGACTGGGAAAATGCTCAAGATCAGGAAGGAGGAGCACAGAACATCGAGGAAGGAAGAAGATGGCAAGTCACTGCGTACCAAATAAAGAACAGCTAGCAAAATGGATGCACACAAAGAATCGGACAAAGAGAAGAAACCTCTGGGAACGGATAGAGATTGCAAAGACAGAGAAGAAGAAAGCCAGCCTCTTAAACAATGTAATCACTTTTGATAGCTAAAAATTAATTAGCCTGGTGATTGGACGAGAAAAAAAGAACAGAACCAACCAATAAGATGGCAGCAAACCTCATAGTCAATAGCAGCACATTGGTCAACAGAGTGAATCAATCACAAAGCAGCATGTCATAGCCAATAAGAACACGGAGTCATATCATATTCTAAGAGTGAACCAATCACAACATACGGATAGTATTGTTATAGCCAATAGGACCACAGTGTTATACTATTAAAAATTCATGTTTAAAGCCTTACAATTGATGATGGGGCGATACCTGAAAGTACCTCTGTAAGGTAATTAATAGAGTAGAATTGTACACTAGAGAATTTTTCAATATCTAGTGCTCTGCCTACACCTTACCACACTCTATATGAATCTCAATTACATGCCATTGGGTTTCGAGTTTTCTCATTGAGACAACATTTCAACATACATAATTACATACGGAACATTTTGCGACCAAGACCGTTCCCCGCCCCCCTTACCCGACTAGAGCCTTTCAGTAAAAGTATGAGAAATCCAATCAAAATGCCTTGCTGGCCACACCCAACGCTTCTTGATGAGTACTTCATAATTACAAAAAAAAAAAACAACAAATTATTTAAAATTTTTGATTGGCACTGCCATCACCAACTGATGAGAAAAAAAATTGGCAAAACTCTCGATGTTTCGGAATCGATTTATTCCTTCATGAAGTATTTGCTGAAAGTAATGCCAATTATTAAGGCTAAGAATATCAGCCAATAAAGAACGAAGAACAAACTTTCTAGATTATTCATAGTCAATACGAGGTGAACGTGGAGTCTTTCTCGATCTTAATCATGTCGCGTGCGTAGGAAATTTACAATAAAAGGTCGAAAAAGAAAAGCCATAATGTATGCAGTTGGGGTGATTAATTTTACAAACTGTAAAATCGTCTTTCGCTTCTTGATTTTAGCGACGAGGAAAATACGATTTTGCTCAAAAATTAAACGTCACACTTTGGTCGTGTATCTGTTCGTTATTTAACCCCCGTTTTAACCGTTTCTAATATGACGGATGACAAGTATTACTAATAACAGCCGGTTAATGAGTTTTACTAGCAGGGATAACGATGGTCTCTTTTTTATTATGACACTGGGTGCGCGATGTGGTTGAAACCACCCTTCAAAATTTAATTCGGGCGTATAACCACGTATATACTACCCCTCGTATTATCCTTTGCGCGTTTTGCTTCATTTTCACATTCGAACGCCAAAAAGGTCTAGCTCGGTAAAAGTTGGAAGGTGTTGGTGAGACATGCACGCATTAGTGTAAGTAACGACCACTTTGTATGAAGAAAAGTTGCTTACATATGTGATGACGTACCAAATAATAATCATCTAGCAAAACCTGTTAATTATAAAGCACTTACACACTAACCAAGATGACGTACATCTTGGATTGCTGGCATTTAATGAGAAATTTCGTATTTGTATGTATTTTTAATTACATCATCACCTAAATTAACTATGATAATGTTGCAGATGTCGCTGTGATACGTTACTCTAGCGCGCTGAATCAATTTTCCTTATTCACCACAACCGTAATTCTACTATGTCATCCTATTTTCTTGAACCTTCGTGTAATGACATGGTATGGATAAGGAGGCGTAGAATTTTCCCGCCCGATTGTATTGCCAATTCTTATTCCTTACTTGTCCAGAAATACAAATTCTATTATAGCCATTTGTTAGCAAGCATCCTCCAGCTAGCTTTAGAAGGGTCAAGGAGAGACTAGGCACCTTCCACTTTATTACTATTTCACACGAGGTGAAGGAGAAATTGGTTGTATATCGTCATGTATCATCTGTTGTGCCTCACCAAAAAGTACCAAAATGTTGTCACCTACCTCATCCCAGTCTTAACTCAATCAGGCATCGCTTTTTCATGTTAGTAATTCCTATTTTAATGTTCATCTTCCCATACTTCTTTCACTACATAGGTAGATGAGTATAAGTGGACGCCACTCCTATAGTTATGGACTTCGTTTATTGGGAATAGTATGTGCATTTCAATGCTACAAGATTCATTGACTGTGCTTCCTTTCTTCTCTCACTGAGCATGGGAGAGCCTCGAAAGATCTAGGATCCTCAATTAAGCAAATCAAGAACGCTGGGCTCTTTCGGAGTTCAAAAATTGAACGGAGCAGTTGAACATATTGTCAAGAAGGCTTTATAAGAGACGGCAAGGTTTAACCAATACAATTATTCAAATATTGTAAATAACCACTACAAAATTAGATACCATTTTGTATTAGAGAGATACGGGGTCTTGGATCCTCTTATATAAATTAGAATAAAAATATCAATTTGTGATATTAAAAATATAAATTTTTATGTATTAAAAATTTCTAATTCAATGATTATAACTATAAAAATAAGAAAAAATCAAAAACAAAAGAAGACAATAAAAATTTGAAAAGTAAGTAAATGAATGAATGGATGATTAAATAAAATAAAATGATGATAGTAAATAAAAATAAAAATAAAGGGGAAAAAATAATAATGGTGAAAATAATAACAAAGTATGGATCCTGGTGGCGAATATTATACATATTTTATGATTTATTCTCCTGAGTGTTATCTCGAGTTCACGTATCTCATGTGATTTTTACTTTTCTTTGTATTTTTACTTACTTTGTAATGGTCACACTGGTACGAATAAAAAATTTAAAAATATTCATAAATAAATAAGATAAATGTTCTAGGAGAAAAAAAGAGACAGGGAAAATCTTGATAAATGTTTATAAAGTGATTAATATAATTAAATTCAATAATAAAATTTGGAAAATGAAAATTATTTAATTTATTGAATCATTCAATTTATAAGCTTATTATAATAATAATATGTATTATGTTTTAAAAAAATTTTAATACTGAATAAATTTTTAATTTGACAAATTGTCGTTAACTCAACTAAATGAATTCTATTAGTATAAATATGACTATAATATTTAATTTTCAATCAGAAATTTTATAAAATTAAAATGAATATTTTAATACCTCATTAAAAATTTACAATGCTTATGAAATTTTTGAAATTTAATTTCCTTGATTGATTCACGAAAAATTTGAAATAATAAAATTAATATTTATAATATTATACGTAAAAATAAAAAATACCTTCATTTTTGAATTTATTTTAAATAATTTATTAAATATTTAATTTAAAAATTCCGTCCAAAGTGATAAAATTTTCTATTAATTTTCTATTTTATTAATAAATTTATTGATATTGTTTAATCGCTTAAGCTTGCACAATATAATAATTAATTCAAATGAAAAATATTAGAAATTAATCCTAAATAATTTATCAATCATACTTATTTGGTAAATCTGAAGATAATTTGTTGACATGATCCATGTCCCCAGCCCCTCCCCCCCCCCCTTGATTCCAATTTTCGGGATGGGAGTGGATGGATTTGTTTTTGCTACTTTTGTTTTAGGTTGTGCCTACAGAGACAGTTTTTCGTTTGTGCTGGTCTCCTTCTCCTCCAATCTTTGGAGAGAGCTATGGACATGCGAACCCCCACTCCTAATATAAGGAGATCACGGTGAGAGGTCGATTACGACTCCGTGTTCAGTGAGGTCAGCCAAGCTTTCTAAAATTCTTGTTGTTCCAGGCAATATATAAGAAATTGTACCGAGAAACTCATTATCTACTGTGTACTGGTGGTGAAAGATTAACACTAGTGCTTGGCAATGATCGAAGTGAGGAATCATGCTGAAATTCCGGTTGTTTCGAGTGGTGCGGTGGAGGAAATGGAACCAAAGAGGTTAACATAAGTCAATCTCCTTATTGTATTATTTTGCTAATAAATCCCAAATTTTGGATTATTGTCCCATTTTCGTTGCAGGGGATTCTCAGGTCCACAGCTCCCAGCAGCCCACTTTTTACCCCTACGACTTGACAAAAAGAAAGAAAAAAAAACATTTTAAAGTATGAAGAAAGTAAACGCCAGGAGTCTGTATTATTAAGCCCGAAGATTCACTATTGATTTCTCGCGGTCTATCGCGGTAGCAGTGATACCTTACCCCGCTATTGATGAAAAAATCGTGTAAATTCATCAAATATTAATTTTTTTGGGAATGTTCCACCTAACCGAGGACTGTGATACTAAAATACGTTACTCTGAAAGGTATGACGCATTAAATGAACGAATATAGCCCAAGTACCACCCCTTAACTTTTTTTAATCTGTTGAATGAGTTTGATGTTTTGTGATTGCTAGAAACTTAGGAAAATAAATAATAGGTAATTTTTCGAAAAAAAAAAATACTAAAATGTTTGCAAATTTTATCGTTTTGCGATCATTATTGCCTGAGGTACAGCCATTTGGATATTAGTCCTAGAAATGGCTCTGCAGCTCATATGGGTGAGCGGACGAGTCTAATTCTTTGGGTTTCAAGTTTTCCCATTGGAACAACATTTTGATGTACATTTGAAGCATTTTGCGACCAAGGCCGTTCTCCCCCTTACCCGGCGAGAGTTTTTGATTGATTCCCACAGACATAATGCATTTAGGGACTTTCAAAATTGCCCGAGTGTGTAGCTCAACATTTTTCTCGGTCTTTCTTCGCAGTTCATGATCGTTCATCGAATATTTTACAAATAAGGACAAAAGAAATAAACATCATGTGTCTGTGAGAAGAGTTCGATAACCATTTTGAACTTTTCTACAACAAAACGATTGGTGTATCGGAAAATTCTTTAAAATTATGTTGTCTCATCCTAAAAACTTGAGCATTCTCTGATAGAAATATGATAGAATTTTCTGAGCATTAAATTCAAATATAACGAATAAGATGGTCGACAATATTCACGTTTTTGAAGTGTTAAAAATTATATAAGTACATGTGCCCGAATTATCGACTTCGGGCGTAGTCTTTCGAAGCATATTTGAGAAAATCGACTGCTATTTAAACTTTTACACTCGCTCGTCCCAGGACGAAACCGTGCGACTCGACGAGTATGCCTTCGAGTCAGACAAATAATGCTGAAACTATCGCGCTTCCGGTATGAAAAGCGTTTTGGTACACGCTGAGATCAATCAGTAGAAGTTTAAGTAAAGTAATCGTTGCGTAAACTTCCGTAAGTTCGAAATTCCAGCACGTATTTCCAACGTTTACGTGCGGAAAAGTTGGAAACAACACGTAGACACGGATTTAGTGGTAAATTATCGTCATTCTTTCGTCACCTCTTCTACTATGGATACACTCCTTAAAAAGGTACGAGTACAAACGATTAGACTGATTAATTATTGTACACCGTCTTCGATAGAGTATATTATGATATCCGTTCGTGTTTTGTGGTTCTTTATAAAAAAACAAGAAATGTACAATTCAAACCCTGAATAATATGAAGGGAGAATTTTTGCCTATGAGCTCCTGCTCGGTGTACACGCGTACGAAGTAAGTAATGTGTCGACTACTGCATTAAATTCGCAAAAATAAATCACTGTGCCATTCTGTACAAATGGAATGGCGTTCTTGAAAAGATCATAATTCAGACGAGACTCCGTATTACTTACTTCATAATGTTATCTTCTCATCTCTCTTTATGAAAAAGACTATACTGGATGCTGGATGTGAGTTGAGAATTTGATATTCGAGAGATTGCAGCTTTTAATCCGGGCGCGTATACGCGTATATTTTGGGTCGCGTTATTTGTCCGTGCGTGAAATTCTTCCCGCGCCGCGAACTCACAACTGAAATCCAGCCGAGCAAAAGAATTGCATTAGGGGTTTTCTCTGTTCGCGTCGAAAATGAAGTAGGTACAATAAGTACAATTTGAACGAGGCCGTCTAATGGTCGGCAGCTAGTTTACTCTTTTTTCGTTGGTTCTCCTTCCTAAAATTTCTCTTCGTTTTCATCGTGGGGAGAGAATGCAATCAGTATTACCGCGTATGTGTGGTAAGATAATTACGCGAGATATTTTGATAATTTATATTCACCGGTAGAATTTATTAACGTGTAAATTTGTTAATTTACGACGACGTAAAATGCGCGTAATGCGCGAAACCTCTTAGCTGGCGATATTCGCCGGGTAAAATTTAGTATACTGGTATACAAATGGATTAGCGCCGGTCGCGTCTAATATTTGAAGAACCCTCGGTTCAAAGAAAACTAGAAGAAAATATCGCGACGCAAACTTACTAACCGCGCTTTCTAAAGATGAATTTGATGAATTCATAGTCGCAGACTGAAATTAGAGGGATTATCTGTGACTAAGTTAGGAGTGTATCTGATGCGTAAAAGAAATGGCTACGAGAGAAAGAGAAATTATTTTAGTTTTCACTCCTAGATGACGTTACACCATAAAACGTTCTATTTTCTGAGGATATACTCCCAATGGAGGTCACGACTCGAGTTCCTCTTCTGTAAGAATTGGAGTTTTGAACTCGTCTGAGGACGTCAATGATCCAAGCTTTTGGTGTTCAAGGTCAAGGTCATTTGAACGAATGGACTTCTTCGAGGATGCACCCCAACAAACGTAATGACGTATTCACCGCTGAAAGGTACGACACAATTCAGCACAAATGTAGCCCAATAATTCAAATCATTTCCGTCCCAAAAGTTCAGGAAATACCCACACTTGGTATTGCATGTCTACAGCCCCGGGTTCGGATAAGATCCCGAACCCAGTCTAAAGTGCTAATCATTCAGTTGGTCCGACACTGCTTGTTGATACATTTAGACGTCCTCAATAGTCTACCTGAGAGAAGTATCCATGCAGAATTGGATGGAAAGATCACTAGGTACCGCAGAAGTAAGGAAAGCGATAGGATCCGTCAAGAACGATAAAGTGCTCGGTCACGATAGCATACCTGGTGAGGTCTAAAGTGGCACCGGAATGTTCGGAGGAATATCAATCATTTCCTGAGCCTCAAAAATTATTGCTCGAATAATGCTTCACAGGCTGAAAAGCGTAGTGGAAGAATGGTTACCGGAGACGCAGTGAGGCTTCCGAGCAGCTAAAATGCCGTGAGCAGACACAGCCACTTCACGTAAAGCCTTTGATTCTGTAAACAGAGAAGCCCTTAGGATATTCTGCGTAAGGTTGGATGCCCTGAGAACTTTGAGGGGTTTTTCAGATTCACTGGGATGCAGGTCATGTGCGATGCAGAAGTCACGGATACCTTTGAGGCCAGAACAGGAGTTAAACAGGGCTGTGTTCTTGTGCCCACATTGTTTGCTGTGTTCATAAGATTTATCTTCTATAAAGCTATAGGCGCAAACTGGACAGCCTGGATTTTGAAATAAAATACAGATTTATTGGAGGAAGTTCATTTAATCTCGATAGGCTAAATATGAAAAGCAATCCCAACTTCAGCAGGCACTCTCTGTGCTGGACAGAACGTATGCTGATTTTGGAATAGTGATCAAAGTTCGCAAAACAGAAGTAACGAACTGCCAACCATCACATGATCCTGAGATCAATATACGAAGAAATAAGCTTGCAACAGTTCAACACTTCGAATATCTTTGCAGTATACTGGAGAAAAATGCCTCTTTAGATCTGGAAATCCAGTATAGAATCTCAAATGCAGCCACTGTAGTCCGGAAGCTGAACCGAAGAGTACGTATTATTCAACAAAGATACTCGTATATACAACGCAACAAAATTGGCTGTTTATCGCACAATAGTGCCACCAAGGAGAGTTAGGTGCCATACAGGAAGCATGTGAAGCTACTGGAAACTTTCCAGCATCGTACCCTGAAGAAAATCCTTAACATATCCTGGCAGGATTTTGTCACAAACACCGAAGTCGATCCAAACGTCTAAGTATTGAGAAAATCACAATCAGACCAAGGTTATGTTGGAGCGGATACGTTTATAGAATGGACAATCAACATAGGCTTCCAAAGAAACTCCTTTACTTCTGCGTATTAGAGAGGGTGAACAGGCATCTGATAGACAGAAACTGCGATTCAAGGATGTCTTGAAAGAGACTCTAAAAAAATGTGGCATCAGTGACAGCATGTGGAAGGCTGCTGTTGCTGACCGTACTGGCGGGCGAGCGCTAGTGAACACACGCGCGGAAGGCTTTGTTGGAAAAGAAACGATTGGATAGGAAGCAGCGCGCGGAATCCTCAAAGGCTGAGTCCGGTACTGGATATGTTTGCGGCATATGTGATAGAATTTGTAGCTCTCGGATCGGACATTTCAGACATAGGCGCGCGCACACAGCGAACTTGTAAAATCACACACTCACTGTTGGATTGCTCTCACTATCTTTTTCTCTCACCAATATCCAAAGAGACCCCAATGCTCGAGACCCAAGTGGGCGCAACGATGATGACGACATTCAATGCGGTAATTGCTAGGAGATTGTTTCCTGTGCGGTGGAAGAAAGCCAGGCTAGCATTGATCAAGAAGAAGGATAAACGACCTGGCCTGCCATCCTCTTATCGTCCACTTTGCAGGCTAGATAACGTAATCAAACTTTTAGAGAGAGTGATAGCCAATGGACTCGAGAGCTATCTGAAGAAACATAATCTCAGGTAGCCAATACGGGTTTCAAACTGGACGCTGCGTATCAGATGTTGGAATCAGGCTGAAGAGGATAGCTGAGGCAGCAATAGCTACGCGTCCGTTTTGTGTAGCCCTCAGCCTCGACATAAGAAAGGCTTTTACTTCGATTCCATGGGAGAGGATATTGCGAGCATTCATGGATCCAGAAGTTCCCGCATACCTGCTCACGATGATCAGTAGCTATCTCAGATGTCGAGAAATCGAAGTAGAGATGTCTGCTGGTACATTAAAGTACTCAGTTACTTGTGGGGTAACGCAGGGAGTTCAGTTTACCCACACTCTGCCTGCTAGGTTTGGAAATCAAGACCCAAAAGGTAATGAAGTACCCAGGCATCTGATTTGACTTGAAAATGAGCCTCAGACACCATTCCCTGATGACAGCAGGAAAGGTTGGCAGGGTAGTTCTATACCTAAGCCGCTTGAGAGAAACCTAGGAGGGTCGAGAAAAACAAGAAGAATGCTCGTTATGAACACCGCTTTGTCGATCCTCCTTTCTTGTCGCCCGATATGGGCCGACTCCATGAAGATACTCTGTAGAAGAAGAGAGATGATAAAGAGCTCTGCTAAGGTGTGTTAGTGCCTACCGCACTGTCTCGACGGAGGCTCTTTGCTAATTAGCACATTCATCACCACTCGAGCTCCTTGCTGACGAGATAGCGGGAGTATTCAGAGCAAAACATAAGATAATGACCAATCAAGGGGCTTTACAGTTAGTTCAAGCAGGAGGCCGGGCACTCCTTGCTTTGGAGAGCACAAAAAGCTCCGAGTGAGCTGGATAAATGGAAGACACGGTTGTAATGCGCGGCCTTTATGAGTAGATGAACCTAGATCATGGGTCAGTTGCACTTTCACTTAACGCAGGTATTGTAGTGCTACGGAAGGTGGATCTGATGGACCACCGCACACCGTATTTGAGTGTGAGGTGTAGAGGCGTGAGAAAGGCAAACTCAGTCAGTCTCTTGAAGAGATTGGGGTAGATGAAGCACTTGCTCCGAGTAGCTTGATGGTAATCACCATGTTAGTTTCCGAAATATGGAACCACGTGTCTGCATTTGCAGCCATGTCATGAAGAAGATGGACCTGGAAAGGTATAATAGGCAGATGTAGAACTACATACCTGTCTACCATCCTCATACAGACGTGCAGGAAAAAGAGGAAGATTAATTGAACTAGTAAAAAGAAGGAGAGACTCCAACAGCGATCTGTTATACGTATGGTGGTGTTGTTGTTTTGTGTTCTGAAGTTTTGCGTGTCTAGGGACACTGGACCTTGGTGGTTGCCAAGAGGAAGAGGGAGTTTCCCGAGGAGCTTCTCCCGGAAGAGCCGATTCCGGTGTTGGATGAAACAAAATGAATGCATATGCAACCTGCACCCACTCCACTGTGGAGGACAGACGGTGCTGCACATGAAAAGGATGTCTGCAGCCACGAGCACCAACGGCTCCAGCAGAAGGGAAGCAGCAAAATTGTGAATTTGTCGATAGCGTTTGACAATATTTTTAATTACGTATCAGTGGTTCTATGGCAATAAATAATTGTCAATCCGTGCTACAGAATAAATGATCGTTGAAGGTTCTTTAGCAGTGAATGGTTGTCAGTGGTCACTCGGTAACAAATGATTGTCAATAGTTACCCATACTATGGAGGTTTTTGCGATTGTCGGAAGTCTTTTGGTGCTGAATGATTTTCAGAAGTCAGTTGGCAACAGACGATTGTCAATGGTCACCTATTCTATGAAGGTTTTCGTGATTGGCGAAGATTCCTTGGCACTGAATGAGTGTATATGGTAAATTGGAAACAGATGATTTTCAATAGTCACCTATGCCGTAGAGGTTTTCGCAAATGTGGTTGATTCAAAGAGGGCTCGTTTTCGAGTTAGGGATCAATCTGGTTGAAAGAAATAATATCGACTTCCCGAAGCAGCACTTGGTCACAGACGGAAGTGTACAACTTTACTTACGCTGTCAACCAGGATTGTTGCGAGGTCCTTAGTCAAGGTTGATGTAACTTAGTATTTTATCACTAGGTATTGTTATTGATATCAATACCAAAGCTTAACATTGGACTGAAAGAGGAATGAACCACGTTTGTAGCATAAAGCTCATCGACATTTTTTTTGTTTTCTTTCTTTTTCCTTGTATAAGTGCGGCACGTTATCGTATCATTTCCACAAAGTCTGTATAAGCTTAAAATTAACGAATTCGACTCTGTTCTGGTTAAATATGTACCTTCGTACTCACTCTTAACAAAATATACAATCGAGTCTCAGAGGGTAAATTACAACCAATATATACGACCTTACGAGCGAGTGTAGAGAATAGCTATTTCGCTGCGGGCAATTAGAATCGATAAAAGCTTCGCTCCAACTATCAAAAATGAAGAAGCATGAGGTTGTGGTGATGCCAAGCGTTCACAGGTGTAATGCTGCGTTTCTAAAGCCGCAAAATAGACAATAAAATATTCGCATTCCGCGAGCAGTATCGCGTAATAATGCGTATCCAATTTATACAAATTAGATTTACCTTTTCCATGCAAGAATAATCAGCAATGGGCATAAAATACTAACTAAAAACATTCACCCAATTTCGTCTGCAGTCTTGAAAATATAGGTATTTGAAAAGTGCGTTGAATTACGTGAAATTTATCATTTCCTTTAGAACTATAAATTATGGTAACTCCTGCGAGCTGAGTCGACGGTAGATTGCGTACAGGGAAATTTTTCGTACAGAAATGAGTTATAATCCTTCATAAATCGCACGATCACGGAGTCTTCATTGATAAACATCATAATTCCAAATGATGGGAGTTGTAATTACGTATTTGCTTAGTGTGCAGTGTAAAGAATACATAGTCACTTTTTAGAGAGAATTGCAACAGAAGCGATTTAAGCCAGGTAGTAACAGTCTATAGGTGACCCTGACATACGATCAAAATTTTGGGCAGATAAGATGACATTTAAGAGTCAATTGACAATCTAATGTCTTCAGGTCACAAATGTATGTAGGATTCATGTCGTACTCAAGTTTTATCACTTACAACATTGGATAAGTATTTGAACTACGAGTATTGCATAACTTTCTGTTAATACAAAAAAAAGAAATAAATAAACTCGACGAAACGCCCACAATACAACAATACTATTTTGAGAAAGCGATGATTGATGATAAACAGGGTATTATTTCGGCCGTTTCGTCACAGTACCTATTTACAATGGGGACATGTAAATTTACCGGTCTTCATTTTCCCTCTTTTCTCGTCTCCCTCCCTGGCGAGATAATAAACGACGAACATTAACATAATTTCTGATTTTTATTTTCATTTTCAAATTCAGGCGTTTTCCTTTTTTTTTTGTTTGTTTTTTTGTATTTTATTATTTTATGCCCCCAGCTCATCGCAAGCTCAATTCTCCGTTTTATTATATCTTTTTTTAATGGCGACATTGTCGAGAACAAGCATGATGATACGCCTTAAAATAATATTTGACGTTACTTCTCATTTCACTGGCGATTGCATTGATCAAACCTAATGCTCTAATATCGAGACAAACGCGAAAATATCTAGAATATCAAATAGTGTTCGAGTTTTCACCTTTTTTCATAAGGGCTGACCTCGTAGTGATGGAATGGTTCTACATCATGAAAATGAAGGAAAATTCAGCTGTGCACTTACGTCCGCACTTGATGTTAGTATTTAAACAGTCATACCCACTCACACACCGATAAAGTACAATGAATAACGATCAGTTGTTGGTCTAACAAACATTGCGTCAAATGTCCTAAATATCTATACGAGAGGCACACATGGGGATATTTTGTCACGAGAACGTCACAAAAAAACGAATCCTTGCTCGTGTGGTCTACTTCATCAACCATGTTAATTTAAGGTGTGCAGAAAACCCAGATTCGATTTCAATATCGATTAATACCAATCTTGATTTTAGCCATAAAGTCCAAATTCCAGGAACTTAATATTTGGGAAAGTGGGAATTTTCACAAGAACTGTGACTGTTTTTAACGCTCAGAGCGGAAAAATGTTCAAAATCCTTAAACTGGGTAAGAAGCCCAGCCCTTTTCGGAATCACAGTCTGCTCGGTGATCGGATTTTTTACAAGTCTCCTCCACTAGTAAGCTTGTAGTTTTAAAGCCAAAGCTTTTACAGCCCTTCCCATTCATATACGCAGCTTCATAGGCGAAAATGTTCCAAATCCTCCTCCTGATCCACACTAATCTATAATTGGTACGAAGCTTGAGAATCAAAATTTCTCAAATTCCAAAAGTAGCACGGAGGTCAAAACTTTTTCAAGTTCGCCCCCTTATGTTATTATATATTTAGAACGATAGTCGGAGTTTCGATATTATGTTCTATGTGTTTTCAGAACCCCACCCTCACTTTGAAATTTGTGTCCGAGTATCTGGGTGTCTGTACGACCATAATCTTGGGACTTGAAACTCACGGGTCCTTTAACGGAGTTAAACGACGGATGGCAGGGGACTTGTTTCATGGCGCACGTGAGATCTGAAAAAAATTGTGATCAGCAATTATTATAGAAAGCAATTTTACTGGTATGAAAGGGCTCTCTTTAAGCTATATATGACAGGAGGGGAACTTGGAAATGTTTTATGGGGTACGTGGAATCTGAAAAATGTTGGCGTACCCGATCTATGACGTCATCAAATTGTGATATCACAAGCCCGGACTTTGGAGCTATATACGAGTATAATAGGAAGGGACTGGAAAAATTCCGACCTCCAAGCTATATAATTATGAAGATGATAGGAGGGAACTTAGAACACCTTGGAAGGACTTTCTGAGTCTCATGGTGTTTATAGCGTAGCATAGCTGGTTCTTTGAAGGCTGATGTAGGCTACTGTAAGCTAGGCTGAATATCTCTGAGTATACTGACTAGCTCCAAAGGGCTCACTCGCTCCGTTCGTTGGCCTTCTTTGTTCGTCTAGTATACTGTAAGTTGAACTAACTAGGTCCCAGTATTATTATTCTGAGTTAACTGGCTCTCAGGGATTCACCCGTTCCACTCGTTAATGGAGTCCTCGAAAGTATCTGTGTCTAAATTATATTCTACTGAGTAAGTTAGACGAGCTATACGATTAAGTACATGGCCAGTGTGAATCAAGTTAACTGGACATTGACTTTATGGTCCAGAGGAGGCTTACTAGAAACTGGCTCGACTCCACCACTTTCCTCCCCAGCGATCACCTAGATAGTAGAAAACGGTCGATTGAGTGATTCGGTATTCGCTGATCATTTAATCGAAAGTGGCCGTAAGTTCAAAGAGGAGTCGAGGCCCTCCTCCATAGGGAGAGTTCGAATGCTAGTGCACAAGTAGAGGTCAGAGTCGTACGGACCTAAGGACGCAAATTCAAGAATTAGGTAGGGGTAAGGCTAGCTTTATATTAGAGCTTCGGATTAGGGGGGTTCGTAGCCTAATATACCTCTAGTATATTTTATATGTATAGGTCTATAGTATAGGCCCAGTATAAAGCTAGTATATAAGGAGAGGTCAGAGCCGTACGTACGTATGCACGTGGACGCAAATCCAGGAATTAGGTAGGATTAACCCGGGAAGTTTAGGCTCAAAAATAAGAGTAAATGGAAATAAATGCCGGCATAGGTTTCTTTCGTGGATTATGTTTAAAATGGTCTCCTGATAAGCATACTAAAAATCCACAGCGATCAGAGCGGTGGTTCTCCCCCAAAGGGGCTCAAAGTACCACAGAAATTATTTTGTTGAGAATAAATCAAAAACTAAGCATCAGAGAAAAAAAAGTTTCGAGCAAAAGTTGTTCCTCGTCAAATTTCCTACAAATTTCATCATTTTTATGTCAACTTAGCCCAGAAACTCGAGCTGAAAAGTTGGATTGAAAGTTGAGTGATTTCTAAAATTTTTGATTTCAAAGTTGTTTTACATAAATACTTAGTCAAAATCACGCTGTAGAAAGAAATATCTTTGTTAGTCGTTGAATTTTCATGAAATTTTCTGGCGTGGCCAAATAAATGAAGATCATGTTTCATGTCTTTACATTTCATTACGCAATTTTAAGCCGCACAAATGCTTGTACGAAAAGCAATATTGAAAATCTCGAAAAATTTTAAATGGGGATGTACTCGCAAGTTTTTGAATCACCCGCGGGGTAGAGATGTGCACGGACGCACGCTTGCACGGACGCACGCTGGGTGTACTCGCAAATTTCTGAATCACCCGCGGGGTAGAGATTTGCACGGACGCACGGTCTCTCTTGACGGGGGGGGGGGGGGGGGGGGGGTGTACTCGCGAGTTTCAAAATCGGGGTCCGGCGAGAGAAAAGACATGGAACATGTCAAAACTACGTTACAGACAGGTGACTAAGATCTAATTTTCTCCCTTTCTTACTCTCCACTTCAAACTTACTCGATAGGGTAGGTAGGGTAAATTTATTTCGTGAAATATTCAATGACTATAACATAGCCCGGCAGAAGCTATCAAGACCCTGTCGGGGTTTTCACAACTTAGAATTATTAATAGAATGACGCACTCAGTGTTCTCAAGTTGGCGACAAATTATTTGCCCTACTATTATTTATAACTTGATTTTGTCTACTATTTACTAAGTGTTCATGTAAAACAACTCTGAAATCAAAAATTTTAAAAATCGTTCAACTTTCAATCCAACTTTTCAGCTCGAGTTTTTGGGCTAAGTTGACATAAAAATGGTGAAATTTGTAGGAAATGAACAACTTTTGCTTGAAACTTTTTTTACTCTGGTGCTTAGTTTTCGATTTACTCTCAAAAAACTAATTTCTGTGGTACTTTGACCCCATTTGGAGGATTTTTCTGGGTTTCCCTTCCTCCCGTTTTACATAATGTGTACATGGCTCAAAGGTTGAGACTAGTAACGTCTCAAAAGTAGGGCAGAGGTCCCGACCGTCTTGGAACCACAGTTTTCCGTAAGCGCGGTAGACAGTGGACAGTTTTTCGGAATGACCCTTAATAAAACGGCTTTCGTTATGAAAAATTGAAAAAGAGTGAAAATGAATAGAGTTTCCTAACTGTGTGATGAAATATTCCATGCATATAAGCGTAATATTTCAGTACTTTTTTACGTATCAACTATCGATTTACCCATATCGTAATAGTCTTAGAAATAGGTGATATTGATCTTGGAAAAATTTGAAATTTCTGTGAGCCAGACACCGTAGTGCAGTGTCTACTAAACAAATATAAAATTGACGCAACTGTTTATTCGAGATTTCATAAATGAGGTCTTTGGAGTAGAAATTGTATCATGTTCTTATTTGAGCACACTTCAATCGTGAATTTATCAAGAATTATATTTTCATTTGAATATTTATACTTATACATATTTATATAGTAAAACTTCAAGCTGGCAAAATTGATTTTACTTGAATCAAGAGCTTCATGATCCACTTGGCCTCTCACAAGTGAAACTTTGTCGCGAGGAATAATTCATTTTCATTTTCGATTTTGTGGTCGTTGGTAGTTGCCTTCCAATAAGTTTGTAAAGAAATTCTAGTGACGAATCTCATTTGTAGGTGTATTATTCGCTCTTGCTACAATAACTTTTCGAAATTGAATAATTTTGTACACTCATCTCTATCGAAGGTCTGTTTCGAGAATTAATTCAATGATTTGGCCGTATTTAACAACCGTTATCTGCGTGGCTTTAGTCTCAGAAGTGATGCCTTCCCCATCAAATGGTTCAACCCAAGCTCCAACTTCTGAGACAAATCAAGAAGACAAAACAGACGATGAAACAACCCCACGTTCCACTTCTGGCGAAAAAGCGGATGTAGTCGTTGAGAAGAAAGTTTCGATAGATGAAGAACTAGCGGACATAATGTCCTGGAAGGACAATCCTGATCGAACGCCTGATTCGGAGAATAAATTCTTGCCGACGTGGCCAAGTTTAGAGTCGAGAACTTTACCAGAATGGTACGACAGGGATAAATTTGGGATCTTCGTGCACTTCGGTATCTATTCAGTTATTGGTTTTGGAGATTGGTTCTGGCTGAATTGGATGGGTAATTCTCTTCTGACGACTCAAATTCTTTTTCTCATCTGAAAAATATTGTTCATAATTAAATCTTTACAGATCCTACACGCGAAGATTATGTGGCAAAAAAAATTATGGAAAGCAATTACAAACCAAAAATTACGTATCAAGATGTTGCCAGGGAATTCACGGCAGAATTATTCAATCCGGATGAATGGGCTCGAATATTTAAAGAGTCTGGAGCTAGGTGAGGAAAAACCGATAGTTTAGTTACTCTTCCAATATAAATAAGAGATTTTTCAAAATGACTCTCCTACTACAGAGCAGCTCGCTGTTCAAAATTTCGTGAGTCCCTTTCTCATGTGTAACTTGAAAGTCGACATTTTCCAAGTCCCTCTCCTCAAAAGTCGAAATTATTCCAAGACCCAGTCGTCTTAACGTGTTTTGTTCGGAAGCCAAAATTTTTCCAAGTGTCCCTTCTTATGTCATGATAATCTTGATTACATATTGCTCGAGAGGCTGGCTTTTCTCCTCTCCGCCTTTGCAATCTCCATCTGTTCCCAGAATTTTCTTCTCTTCGTTCGGTTTTCTACGAGTATGACTTCAAATATTCCTTCATCATTTTACTGTTTTTCAGTAGCGATACAACTGGTGGGGTATTATCCGAATGTACCCCTGTAAGCTAACTAATAAAGAAGAATCACTGTAGAACTTTTTAGTATCTGGAGTAAATGGGTGAATTTGGAAACGCAAAAATAATTTGGTTGGAATGTCTTAGTCCCCTCTCTACCGTTCAACAGAAACCTCCGCATCTCTCCGTTTCACAAGCAATGCTCCAATGTAGGGTTAATCGTTCTCAACATTTCGAATCCCTAATTCTTAAAACAGCAGTCGATAATATACTCAAATTATTTTGCATCCGAGGTACTCTCCTATATAAATCTGTATCGTGTGGGTGCATATTTCTTTCTCAAAACAAATACCGTGAATTAAACCCTCTTATAATTGTGTATACTCGTACTGTGTTTACTTTTTATTTCAGGTACGTTGTTCTCACCACTAAACACCACGAAGGATATACACTGTGGCCTTCAAAATATTCGTTCAGTTGGAATTCGGTCGATGTGGGACCGCATAGAGATCTTGTAGGTCAGTATATTCAGGTTTTCATATTTCCCCATTATCGACGGAAATAATATGACGTTTTGGTTCAACGTTGATTACACAGGTGAATTAGCAGCCTCTATACGAAAACATACAGACCTTCGTTTTGGAGTGTACTACTCTCTTCTTGAGTGGTTCAACAAAATCTATACCGACGATATGGATAATAAATTCAAGACGAGGCGGTTTGTCGAAACGAAAACGATTCCTGAATTAGTGGATTTGGTAAGGTTCGCAAATTGTTTTCTCTTTTTATTTTCCTCTGAAATTTTTTCAGGGACGGTATAAAAACATTTTGAAAAACTGGATGGAAAATTTAACAATTAAGGAGGAAAGTATTTGAAGAAGAAGGAAAAAATATAAATTTTCAAGTTTGAAATATCTCGCGGAAAATTTTTTTAATTGTTATTGTGGCCATGGCTAATGTGTTCGATTCGGTGAAAACAAAGACAGAAGACAGCTCTCTAAATTTGATTAGGAAGTTGGTCAATCTAGAACGAAAACAAGCACGATTAATGAATCATTCATCTTTCCTCAAGAGATGCCGATCATCCAGGGTGATACCAACCGGTTACAAAAATGATAAGAGCAACAAAGGTCAGTGGAATGATGTAAGCATGTTGATGGTCCCAAAAATTCGAAAAAGACATTTCAACGGAGAAATAAACAGTCGAAAATGGTTCTTGATGGTGAATTTTCGACTAGAGTGAAAGATGATGTCCTTTTTCGAATATATATGTTATCAATGATCATGGCGAATGGTGATAGAAACGGAAAATGTATAATGTATTCATAAGAAAAAGTTTCATGGAATTTTAAGGAAAAAGGAAATTTTAGATGGAAATCAAATTTAATGACAACTGGATAAAAAATACTACCAATGTCGAGGTACCAGACGACGTAAAGAAAATATTGCAGCTAGGTCATAAATTTGCCATCAAAACAAAAAAAGTGTCGCTTGAGAAGGTGATTATATGATCGGAATATGTCTTGAGGATGTCATGTGTGCCTGAAACTAAAAAAAGCGAGATAATATTTATGGTTATCGAAGAGCTGAGAAAACAGAAGAATCAGTCAGAAACTATAAATGAGATTGATGCCCAGATAATAAAATTTTTCTGAGAAATAATCCAGAAATTTTGGTGCTAGAGACGAACAAGAGAAAGGCCATCGTCATTATGAAGAAAGAAGAATACAGAGAAAAGATGAATACCATTTTAAATAATGGCGAAAATTATCCTTTGTTTTATTTCTATTTTTCATTAATTAATTTTATTTATTTATTTATTGGTTTATTTTTTAATTAATTAATATATTTATTTAGTTAGTTTGTTTCTTTCTTTCTTCCATTCTATATTATTATTGATATAAAAAAATTTAATTTAAATATAATTAAATAAAAATTTTTATTAAAAAATAAATTAAAATACTTATTTGAATTGAATGTATATAAAAAAAAAAAAAGAAGAAAAAACAGAAAGAAATAATAATTTGGATGTAATAAATATTAACATTATTAATTTTATTGATAAATTTATTTAAAAATTTTTATAATTGAAAATAAATTTTAGTATATCTGAGTTATAATTTCACATGTAAATATTGAAAAGAATTTTAATTTTAATAATAAAAATTAATTCGATAATTAAATAATTATATCATGAATGAATTACAATTTTCAATAGAAAGTCGAATGCAGTGCCGGACATATTCGACTTTCTATTTATATAATCCGTCCGGACAAATTAATTCTTAAATATACAATTTTCAAAATCCTAATTCAATTAATATAATTAAAATTAATTTATTTCATAATTTTATATTAATTATTATATTAATATTATTTTGATTTTTATTTTAATAATTATTATGATAGGACGGCAGTTCCCTACCATATATATTTTGGAGGTCAAAATTCTAACAGGAACGTGTTCTATGGAATGTTTTTTGAAAAATTTGTTGTCTGTCGTCCAATGTCCGGCCAAAATGGACTTACAAACATTTTGCTTCTTCTTTATTTATTTACTTATTTATTTATTCATTTTTTACAGAGAACCTGTTTTATGGAAGGGTAATTTGGAGGAAAATGACCTGAGCTATAATTATATAATAGAAGGAGGACTTGGAAGAATTTTTACTTCCGAGCTATATATGTTGGAAGGGACTGTCAATGCACACTAGTACCTCTTATGAAATAGGTTCCCTGTTCCCCTCAATTAATAAAGTTAATCTAGGCAACCCGAAGCAGCTCACCACGTGGACTGCGAATTTTTTTCATCTTTTATTTATTTATTTATTTATTTATTTATTTATTTATATATTTATTTTATGTCATTTTATTTATTATTTATTTATTTATTTATTTATTTATCTACCTATCTATTTATTTACTTATTTATTTATTTGTCTATTTATTTATTTATTTATTTATTTATTTAGTTTCTTTCTTAGTTTCTTTCGTTGTATGATACCGTAGCAAGAACTTAAAAAATTTTGAATTTCAGTCATTATATAATATGATGGAAGGTGATTTTGGAAAATTTGTGTTTTCTCAATTCAGTTCCACACTACCCTGGAGGTCGAATCGATAGTGCTTTGTGGAAACTTGTGTTTTTTTGTGTATATTCGCTTAAATGTGAAATAGGAATCCGAAATATAAATTTTTAAGTTTGAAATATTTCACAAAAAAGTTTTTTTAATAATAATAAAAAAAAGAGTTTGAGGTGAATTTAGTGTGAAGCAATAATTGATGATAGAATAGAAAATGTGTAGCGAAGATTATTCTGGAAGTTCGGGTAGGGAGATACTCAACGGATAGTGTTTTCTAATGACGAAAAGCGAGGAAACAGGAGGGGGTGCGAAGAGTTTACAGCGAATGACACGTGATTGAAGGTTTGTGTGTTTTTCACAGTTTCATGATCAAGCCTCCACTCCTCCAAGAACTGTATACTCAGACATTAATTTTCATCGTTTCAGGTTAAAACTTATCACCCCGATATTATATGGACAGATGGAGGATGGGACGCTGAAGATGACTATTGGTTGGCGAAACCATTCTTGGCGTGGTTATATAATAAAAGTCCGGTGAAGGATACGGTGGTTGTTAATGACCGATGGGGCTCGAACACATTGGGCGTATTTGGAGACTTTCTCACTCCCGCCGATCGATATAATCCGAGTAATATCCATGTTGATATGTCGATGGAAATTCCGTGAAATTTGATGTGTTGAACACAAGCTTCATCTCAACTGAAAGCTCCAGTCTGCTCCAGCTACTAAAAGTCCATCCTTGAACCCTCTACTTGATCCTTCTACCCTTAAGACCTAATCCTATAAGCTCTTCCTAACCCCTGGAGATTTTTATCATCCAGAATTTTGGAGTAACTCGCTTTTGAACTTGCGATGAACCGTCTCCCTAGTATTGAAGTAAATGATCGCGAAATTTCTTCAATTTTAGAGCTGAACAAGGGATGTTTGAGGAATGCTTAGTATCCTTGTTTCGTTTAATAGGCTAGAATACAATTAATGATAAAACTGATTATATCTTTCAAAATTGTGATTTTTTCATCACTTGTTGAAGCCGGGTCTTCATAAACAAACAAGATTTTGAAATCCTTCTTGAATGACCTCCATTTTGAAGTCTTTCAGTGTTTCCATAATGATTTTCCAGGCCTCAACATACGATTGAAAAATGAAGTCGCTGAGCGCATCGAAAACATACCTACTAATAATTCTACTTTTCCATAGAAAAAAAACAAAGTCGAAAGTGGGAAAATGCGATGACAATAGATAGAACCTGGGGTTACAGGAAGAACGCGAATATAGGAGACTTCAAGACGTCGGCGGAATTGATTCAAATACTAATAGAAACCGTTAGTTGTGGAGGTTGGTGAATCACGATGAGGATGAAAGTTATCTTGAAAATTTTATAATTCTTGCATGCTTTATGGAACATTGTAGGGAATCTGTTACTGAATGTTGGTCCAAATAGTTTGGGGAAAATTACTCCCATCGATCAAGAACGTCTACTGGATATCGGAGAATGGTTGAAAGTCAACGGAGAAGCTATTTACGCGACTCATATGTGGGACGAATGCCAAAATGATTCTTTGATGGAGAATGTATGGTAAATATCTAACGCTCGAGAGGAAATAAAATGATGGAATCTTGCTAGGACTCATCCAAACGAACTTTGAAGAAACAAAGTTTGTTTCCTAATTCTTAGAAGAAAGTGCATAAAAATGGATCCTATAGTCTCACATTTTTCAAAACAGGTATACAGAAGGAACAAGTCTTCATGCATTGTTCTATGAATGGCCACAGGATGGAAAATTAGTTCTCGGGTGCATTAAGGAGTTGAAGGAATCAGCAAAAATAGAGTTTCTTGAGTTAAAAGAGGACCTAAAGGTACCTAAGAAAAATCGCAGTGGAATATTCTAACATTGACCAATGCTGTTTCGTTATTGAGTTGTTTTTTCATGAAGTTTTTGAATTTGATCTTAAATATGTTTTAGTGGAAACGTGAAAATGCCGGTGATAGAGTAGAAATCACGTTGCCAAATAAGGCCCACGTCAAGATGGAATGGGCTTGGGTTCTGAAAATAACTGGCTATAAAGCCTAATAAGAAAACGATGATTATAGAATTGAAAAAAAGAAATATCTGTCAGATAAGTATTGATAGGTTTAATCCTTTTATCTGTCAATTCTAGCTGACAGAACGTCAGTATTTAGGTAGGTATCAGTTGAAATATTTCATACCAGTATCATGTTATCATTAAGAGAACGTTATCAATTTAAGTTATAAACTAAACTTAATGTGTTATTTTACATCTTCAGAAAAATTTGAATATGATGAAATCCACACCAATTTTCCAAAATCTCCTTAATATGACAAGAATTCAAAATTTTTCAAGTCACTCCTTAATATTCATGACTTGGAGAACAAAGTTGTTTCAAGTACTTCCTACAGTAAAGAAAGAAAATATGAAAGGAAGAAAGAAACCAAATAAATAGATAAATAAATAAATAAATAAATAAATAAATAAATAAATAAATAAATAAAATCAATTAATTAAATAAAGAAACAAAAATTTTTCCGAGTCTGTTTTGGCCGGATGTCGGACGGCGAATTTTTCAAAAAAAAAAACAATTCATTTCGGAGACCGAAGATTACCAGTTGGATTTTTAAATTATCAACCAGATCCACTAAAATATTATTTTACAAGAAAATTAAAAATTTTCCGAAATCAACAGCCCCCAAAGGGCCCATCGACTCCTCCAGAAAACCCTCAACTCAATCGCTGCATGGACATTGCAAAGCGAATTCGTCCTCAAAAACCTATTCAGGTTATTTTCAAAAAAAGAAACCATGTCTCTCCATCCAATAATTTTACAAAACTTCGAAATTCTATCGCATCACTACAGCAAACTCTTCGGCTCACACTTCGATCAAAAACTTACGCGAGCGCGTCACATTAAATTCCTCAAAGCTACATGCACACGCGCTTCAAACATCCTACAATTCATATCTCACCCCTCAAAATTTTGTTACAGAAAATTACGCCTCCAACTATACAAGAGCCTCTTTCACTCACCTGACTCACCCGATTTATGACACAGCCAACAAAACTGTCCTCGCCGTACTCGATCGCATCCGAACCTCCTCTCTCAGGATTGCTCTGGCAGCTTATCGCACTGGCTCCAAACTTGGCCCATGCACAGAGGCCTGAAAACCTCCCCTCCACTTTTGTATATTAATCCTCACCTCCAACTTTTTTTCCTCTGTTTCACAATTTATGCAACTTTCTATTTACAAACGAATCTTTGTCCTTCACGACAACCAAGCGCCCTCCAAACATATTCGCCTAAAATTCAGCCACCTTCTTGATGAACCGTTCATAGCAAATCCCCTACTTTGAGAAGTGGCACATCCAAAACTTTCAAACAATCAATCTGTAGACTTTTTTCAAAAGTTTTCGACTTTGTCTTTGGTTCGCCGTAAGACACTAAAAGTCAAATGTGTGAAAATACGAACACTTTCAAGCGCGGGGGTGTAACCATAAACCCATAAACGTCTCCTCCAACTATACGTACCAAAGTTCGATCCACTCACGAATCAGTTACTCTGTCCAAATAGATCAACAGTTTAGTAAATCTTTCCTAAAATTATTACATACAGTTCGATTGGCAGCAATTTGACCTTTGGCGCTCTGCGCTGAAGCAGACGAGCTTCCTAACCCGCACCACTAGCTTCATATGATTTCATTGAGTTCTGCTATCTTGTACCGTTGATATTGAAAAATGAACAATCTTTTATGATGCATGAAGACTTCCCAGATTACTTCATTTTTTCCTTCCCGAGATAAACTATTTTGTACCAGCTTAACACTCATCAGTTCATGAAGCGATCCACTTTACTTATCGCCGAATCATCATTAGGTACATGTTCGAGCTCCGAATATCTCGGATGAAATGTTTTTTGTTATTGAAAGACGTGATTTGAGAATCATTGAGGCTTGCCGCGGAGACACCGCTCGTAAAATCCGAAATATAATCATCATTTCATGCGCGGCAGTATGACACGAGAAAGCTTTTTATTTCGGATTATTTCCCCATAATAGGTTTTTCCATCTTCTATTTTATTTTTTCTTTGATCAAAAACTAAGTGAGTAAATTAGAAAGAACTGTGAAAAACAAATAAGAACAAAATGAAACTGTCCGCGAGATAGAGAATCCTTTCGTTAGAACTAGATTTAAAATGTTTCCCTCTTCAAAGCGATGAACGACTTTGATTTCGAATTTAGCCTGTAAAAAGGAGCTGACGAGGAAAACATAGAAAAAGGAATAAACGAAAGAGAGCGAGAAAAAGAGAGAGAGGGAATATTATACGCAGAGAACGAGTATTTAGGGACGAAATAGGGTACCATTAGAACGAAACTGAAGTAGATTTTACCAAGAAATGTGAATAAAAAGCTCGACAAAAACGTGTTTCAATGTAAGACTGTTTTTTCTCGAAAATTTATTTTTACAAGCTATGGTGCCTTTAAGAAGACCACGGCTTGCACAAAGTCATACGGCAAGAAGATTTGAGAGACCATAGGCTGTCAGTCATGGGGAACATGATACGTGTTGGGGGATTGACAAGTAAAAAATTCGGTCATGATCGGGGCGGATGTACGAAGGGGGGGGAGGGCAAGAGAACGTTCCCCCAAAGAACCTTCGAAAAAGACTGAAATTGTCTAACTTGACTAAATTTGTGAGGAAAAAAAATTTTGGACAATGGAATATCCCGCCCCAAAAAATTTACCCATAAATCCGCGCCCGATCTTCACTGCAAAAGCAATACCGCAGTGTGGGCATATTAAGACGTTTAACTCCCTTTCGATGATTCTTGATCGACGCAAGTCAAAGTTTAATTTCCGTCAGTTTTTCACAAATAGGGGTCTGATATCGCCATTAATTATGTCACTTCGGTTTTGGAGATGAACTGGTGAATAATAAGTTTCAATATCATGTCGATATGGTTCCGACAGATTACAACTTTAGTAGAGAATTTTTCAACTGAACCAAGTTCTGTATGAACCACCACGCGACAAGCCAACGATCCATAGAATAAGGTCTATCGCACTGTTACAAGAGGTCCTTCTCACCAAACTATTGACTTATCGCTCGGCTTTTACGGAACTCGGTTCAACTCACTGCCCACGTCGATTCCGGGTCGATTTCATAATAACTTCAACCAAATTTTAACATTGATCTGAAATCAACTGCTGAGTTGCGTTGATTTCAAGTCAATCTGTTCTTTTCGCTGGTCGACTTTAAATCAACTCCAAACCAACGTCGATCTGAAGTCGATTTTTAGTTGATTTCTCCAAATTTTTACTGCTCAGTTGTATCGATTTCAAGTAGATTTGTAATTCTCTGGAAATGTGCACTGGTCGACTTCAAATTGATCTGAAGTCGCCATCGAGTCGACTTCCATCCAAATTTTTCTATCAACCTGAAATCGAATACTTAATATTACGTTGGCTCGATTTCAAGTCGAATTGTAGGTCCATGGTAATGTATGCTGGTTGACTTCACATCGACGTTGATCTGGATGTCGATTTCGAGTCGACTACACCAAATATTTTTCATCGACTTGAAATCGACTGCTCTGTTTTGTCTATTGATATGAGATTTTGTGTTCTGAGAATGTTTGCTGATCAACTTTAAATTGACTGAATGTTTTTTCAAATTTATCTCAAATATTGATTCAATGCACAGTCACCCGCTTGACTTTTTTTGTGCATAGTGACTTCGCTACTCGCAGACAGGATGCGTAGTCATAATTATAAAAGGAGGATTATTGAAAATCCTAGTACTAGACATGACCACATTAGCAATGCAGGGTTGCCAGATTTGGTCTTAATTTTGAAAAAAACTGGTCTTTTTTCTGGTCCGTCAGATTTTTCCAGGCTCTTCCTGGTCCTTTCGTGCAGCGTTGCCAAATTTGGTCCTTTTCAAAAATTTTTTTGGTTCCAGTTCTTCTTTGCTCCAGAGTCGGATTATTGCATTCCAGTACCGGTTCATTACGCTCTGGAGTCGGTTTATTGTGTTTGGTCCGTTTTTAACCGGGGACCTGTTATACGGGGAGTTTTTTGAGAAATTTGCCGTGCACCGTCCAACAAAAAACTTGGAAACATTTCGACTCTCGAGCTATATATGATAGGAGGGGGACTTGGAAATTCGAGAAAAATTTAGACTCTCAAACTATATTATACTAGGTTTACAGTAGGTCTAGGCCTTCTTTATACTAGCTGTATCTAGCTCTAGGCTTCCTTGAATTCTCAATACGAAAACGCATATGACTCATAAAACAGGTTACCTGCGTTCCTCGTTTAACTTCGTTATGGAAGCCGTTGTCTTTTCTTTTTTTGTATTGGTATATTTTCGCGTTCCTCATCTGGCAAACCCGACAATGACCGAATCAACGCGCACTATAGACGTAGATTTTCAATCTATATTACAGTCGACTAATTTTGATCTCGATTCTGAAACTGTCTCACATTATGCACTTGGGGAAAGTCCTCAACAATTATAAGTCCTTCACCAAAACAATGACGTATCGATTTTGGATCGATATTAATCTATGTGATATCAAGAGTGGACTCAATTTCTGTGTCAAACACGAATCGATGGTGAAAAGGAGAGGTCGATGTTAA